>OZ021722.1:16558979-17941479 GCA_963978545.1 Linyphia triangularis | reverse complement strand
TTTCAGTGACAATTTGTCTATCTGCCAAAAGTTTTATCTCATGTGGATGACTGCAAGTGATTTTAATTTGCCCTCTGAAGATATGTCCCCAACACAAACATAAGCGAAGATAATGTTATTTATAAACATCGAATATCGTAAGAAATTATCTTAGAAGTTTTAAAATATGCCGAAATTTCGTCATTTCAAATTTTAATATGTTGGAATTAATTTCAGAATAAGAGCTCCAACAAAAAAAATATTTTAAATTTTGTATTGTACTCTCAAAACATTTTTTGTTATACATGTATGTATATAATTATAGTAGAAAAGTGGCGATTGTGTGGTGGTCTCGAGTACAAATGACAGATACAATCCCTAGACACTAGTGGTCACTTTTGTCTAGTGGGTAACATGTCTGTCTACTAATCTAAGAATCATTGGTTCGACTCCCGTTAACGCACAACGCTACAACTGTGTAAGTACTCTGTAATAAAATACTTTTTTTTTTTTTTTTTTTTTAAACCCATATATTTCACTACTCATTTAATTTCGACATCCATTTTTAGAGCATAATAAAATTTGTGTAATTAAAAAAAAGTTTAAAGAATATATAAAAGACACTTTTAATTTTCTTGAGTCCACTTATTGATGGCTGTGTAGTTGACAATGTGGTCTCGTATGCCAAAACTGGTTTATGAGTTATGCTTGGATGTTAAAATTGTGATTTGGAATCCATGTTAAACTGTGTGTCGCGGTCCTACCTATTAGTCATTATTGGGCACAAAAGTTGAGTGAATCAACTAACTTTCCTTGAGCCTAAAAAGCAATCCTATTAAATGAACTTTATAAGCGAAAGGTAACTACAATATCTTCTTCTATGCATGGATTGCCCCATGGTTTTATATAAAAAGTTTTAATATACCTTTTATACAGTTAAACCTGATCGAAAATTCTACGAAAGGCTTGGCAAGTGCGAGCTATTATCCCTAATTTCAAGCATTTTAGAAAAGGCTGCACATTTGTCACCAAAATCTTTTACCACTTTCGCTTACTATATATAAATGCTTAAGAGAGGAAAAAGGGGAGTATGCGTGCCGTAGTAGATGTATTATTTAAATCTAGGATATACTTGCGCAAACTAGAACTACACCTGAAGAATGTTGCACCGACAGGGGCGTACTGGCCAAAGGGTTGTCTGGTGCAATCACCGGGGCCCTTCAGTGTCCTTAAAAATGGGAAAGACCTGAAGGTTTTGTTTTTCTTAGTTGTTTTTTAATTTTTTACTTTCAATTACCCGTTAGTTAGCATAGGGTAATGAAAGTATTGTATTCAGTCAAAAAAAAAATGTGATTTTTTTTTTTTTTTTTTTTTTTTTTTTTTGCATTTCTCCACGTTTTGGATTATCTTAAGTTTAAAAAAAGTGGTAGTGTCTTTCTATGTCTCTGTGTGGTTAGCTTATAACACCCGAAAGGATTGACTTACGATATTCAAATTTTGTGTACAAGTTAGCGGTGGCAATAGGACCTCTCAATAAGTTTTTGGTCAAAATAACGCATACGCAAGGTAGCTGCCATTGAAAAATTTATGTTTTTTTACCAGCCCCCCCCCCCCCCCCCCCCTCCCAAGAAAAAAACTGGTTCAAATGATTTTGATCAAAATCGCTGCAATAATGCCTTTTAAGATGTTCTAAAAAGGTGAAAAACGAATGTCTTTATACAAAGTTCTCTTCTCTTGGGCATCACTCATCATTGACTGTTTTTTCTGTGTTTCACTTACAAGAAAGGATAATGTAATATTTATCGAAAAGCACATCACCAAATTCGCCACTTAGGCGGTGTTTTATATATATATAATTATCGCGACACTGGGAATTTTTTTTTAATTAATGAAAATATTAAAACGGTATATTACACCAATTTATGGCAAATATAAATGCAGTGCTCAGTATTAAGTGCTATTGAAGGTTGTACGATGTCCCAAATCCCTAGTTTTCCATATCGGTAAATGCCTTCCTTAACGTTTTTTTTTTTTTTTTTTCAAACAATGAATTTAAAACCCTGGCACTTCCACCAGCACCCTATGTTATCGTACTATAGCTGCGTGACACCGCGTTGCAGAGAGTTTTCATGCCAACCCTCGTTAATGGATTAATCATGTAGGTCAAGATAATGGTAAGATAATTTGCTGATTTTCTACATAAGTGAAATAGCCGACTTAATTTTATTTTTACTACAATCAACGTTGGCTTCCAATTATATGTTGTGCTTTGGGAACAAATTAATATTTAGATTAAAAATTCTCTATATAGGTTGGATACATTTGTAAATATATTTAGACCAGTATATTGTCTTAAATACTTCCACTATGAATCTATACTGGTTTCAATATTTCCAGTATGGTTCCATACTGGTTTCTACATTTCCAGTACGTTTCAAACCTGGTATCAAAATTTCCAGTATATTCCAAATTTGGTATATTAAAATTTCCAGTAAAATTTCATATCGGTTTAAAAATGTCCAGTAAGGTTTAATACCGGTTTAAAATCTACCAGTATGGTGTCATACCGGCTTTAAAATTTCCAGTATGGTTTTATACCGGTTTTAAAATTTCCAGTATGGTTTTACTAGTTCTGGTATCATTTTGATATTGGTAATTTGAACTTTTTCCAATAGAGAAGGCTCACTATGCTCGCTGAAAGGTTCATTGCTACGCAAAATCAAGCTTTCTACACTCAATAAAAGTTTCATTGCTATGCAAGCACATCAGGCTAGCTTCGCTCACGGAAAAGTTCTTTGGTACGTAAACACAAGCTCACTTCACTCGCCATGCATTAAGCACAGTCTCGTTTTGCTTGCAGAAAGGTTCATTGCTGTGCAAGCATATGCTCGAATCATTCTCTAAAAGGTCAATTGTTATGGAAATCCTTATTATTAGAGCCTTCCCCCCCCCCCCCACCACCACCATCTAGAAACAAAAGACTCCTGCCCCGTTTATACAACCAACTTCACCCCTATGAGAATATTTTAACGTTCTGTTTGTGAAAAACAAAATTAGAAAGTCAAAACTACTTATATTTGAAATTTCAGAGTTATACGTTTCTTGAAGCCACTTTGTAAAGAAACTTTAAGAAATTAAAAAAAAAAAAAAAAAAAAATTTAAAAAGCTAACAAAAATGTAAACATTCTGTTTGTCAAAAGTATAACCATAACTAAAGACCATAACTACTTATATTCAAAATTTCAGAGCGGTACGCCCATTGGAAGTTACTTTGTAAAAAAACTTTGAACACATTTAAAAAAATTAATTAAAAAACTCATTAAAATGTTAACATTATGTTTATCAAAAGCACATTTAAAAGGCCAAAGCTACTTATGTTTAAAATTTCAGTCTACGCATATTGGAAGTCACCTACTATGATGCCAGATATAATATATTATCATTTCAGATTTAATTTTTCTAATAATTTTTCTATACCAGGACATTCTTAATTTTGCAATTTAGATTTTTTTTTTTTTTTTTTTTTTAAAGTTTTTGCAACAAACTATCAATGAATTATGGAAACCAAGTTCCACTTGAGGGAACTATAAATAGTAGGGACAGAGAACATTTGATATAATTAAACTAATTATTAAAACAATTCAATTATTATAATTAATGAATAAAATGTATTAATTACTTAAATTAATAACATAATTATTGGCATTTTATTATTGACAATAATTATAAAAATTTGATTAATAATTATTATGAAAACTTGGGCCGGCATAAATCTAAAATCACTGGGCCGATTTTATGTCCCAGTACGCCCCTGTGAACCGAAATAAGATTGAAACCAGGCCCGTGCTGGACCGCTGGGACACCGGGACGTATCCCGGTGCGCCCTCCAGCCTGGAAATGTTGGTGCCCTCCTGTTCCGAAACTGACAAGTTTTACGACAAGGCTTATCGTCGATATTGTCGAGCGGCCTGGTTGAGTGTTGCGACTGTTGGCTACTACTGAATGGACAGGTGCGTTTCGCTGGCCTCGTCCACAAACGCACTAATTTTTTAATATATACCAAAATTTAGTGCTTTCAGAATCCACCATTAAAAAAATTAGTGCGTCAATATTTACCTAGAAATATAAAGAAATGCGTGGACGGGGCCAACGAAACGCTAGCACCACCCACAAACGCGCTAATTTTTAATATATACCAAATTTTAGTGCTCAATTAGTGTTTTCAGAATCCATCATCCAAAAAATTAGTGCGTCCTTACTTTTCATAAAATTCAAGGTTAATTGAGGGTAGGCAGGCAAACTGCTGGCCCCGCCCACAAAAGCAATCATTATTCATTATATGTTAAAATGTTGGGCATAATTAGTGCTTTCAGAATCCCCAACTGCCAGAATTAGTGCGTCAATATTTTGGCAAAAATTGACAATTTTGTAAAAATTATTCACTTGTCACTTCCGTTTCGTTGGCCTCGCTCACAAAAGCAATCATCATTAATTATATGTAAAAATGTTGGGCATAATTAGTGCTTTCACAATACCCAACTGCCAAATTAGTGCGTCAATATTTTGGCCAAAATCGCCAATTTTAGCTTATTGCCGAATGTACGCGAGCCTTAAACCAATGTAAATTATCAAGCACTAAATGTATGACCGGTGCCAAATTTTAGTGCTCAATTAGTGCTTTCAGAATCCCCTACCGCTTGAATTAGTGCGTCAATATTTTGGTTAAAATTGACCATTTTGTTACAGTTATTCACTTATCACTTTCGTTTCGTTGGCCCCGCCCACAGACGCACTAATTGTCTCACATATGCAAACATGTAGTGCTCAATTAGTGCTTTCAGAATACCCAACTGCCAGAATTAGTGCGTCAATATTTTGGCCATAATTGACCTTTTTGTAATAATTATTCACAAATCGCTTCCTTTTTGTTGACCTCGCCCACAGACGCACTAAAAGTATATAAATTTCTTCTAACCATTCCGTTGACTCAAGTTTCTTGCGAACGAGCATTTTCTAAATTGAAACTTATTAAAACCAGATTAAGATCGTCTTTGACAAACGAAAATTTAGAATCTTTACTGTTAATGCTCTTAAAAGCTGATATTTTAAACTCCATAGATCCAGACACCTTTATTGATTATCTTTGCCACTCCAGGTTAGGTTTCAGCTTCAGGTTTAGTTTGTAAATTCAATCAAAGAACATTACATTTGTGAACATATTTGTTTTTGTTACTTTCCTTAAGTAAGTAGTAAAAATCCTGGTAACTTTTTTTGAAATGTATGTAATATGTTAAATTGTTTCGTCTTAATTTTCTATGTGTGTTAGTTTACCAAAATTACACTAATTATGTTTCAACTACTACTTTGTCTTTTATTTCACCCTAAGACATTGCAAATATTTGAAATGAATCAAATGAACATTAGAATTTAGCAAACAACATGGTCATTTTGTTTGACAAATATCGGTACGATATGTGTAAGTGTGATTGTCCGTTCGTACCGTGACCTGTTGCCAGAAAAGTATATATTGAACCCAGCATCATGTGCGATTAACGCTTTAGTTATTATATTCTATACCCCCCCCCCCCCCGGTAGTCCTCCCCCTGCATAATGCTGGCGCCCTCTGGCCACGGCCGTCCACCCCCCTAACAAGGGGTCCAGCACAGACCTGATTGAAACTATAGAATATCGTGGTAAAGGGGACACCTTTTAAGAAGTCTTTCACATACGCCATTTTTTTTTCCCCCTCAAATGGGGGAAAACCCGATAAGCACCCATCAGTCAGTCCGAATAATCGTGTGCAATGAAGCTCTGCATGATCCTTACAAACCAGTAAGTCCGATAGCGATTAGTATTTTAATTGCTTTCATCAACCATCAATCAAAGTCCTTTTAAAATTTGTCAGCAATAATCATGATCAAACATTTATTTTCTTGACTTTAGACATTGAAAAAAATTCAAGAGATTATCTTACATCATAGAATTCATGAGCATTACACATGGTATAAAGTTTGAGTAAGGTTTTATTGGGTGGCAGTACTTATGAGATGCTTTTGACTAATCAAAATGAACCTTTTAAAACAAATTCCCATTTTTATATTCAGTAAGCCAATCAAAATACGTCTTTTGTTTTCTTGATATTGTAGCAGTTAACTTTTCTTCTCCATACCCCATTGTATGCAAGAATCAGAAGTGAAAAGAAATAATCTGAATTCAGCACTATATTCCATTGTTTATATTTTGCAGCGTATTTCTGTTTAGGATTTTACGACTATTAGCTAGCAATGAATATTTATTTTGTTAACTACAGCTTTGAACTAATGAAACGTCTTTAAAAGGAAATTATCTCAACGAATATCCACAGCCACCCAAACACAACCCATTCCACGACATTAAACAATACCACAATGTCTCTCCAAACAGTGCCCGATCTCTCAGACGCAGTAGTTCTCGAATCCAACCTCGGCCTCTATCTCAAACCCGTCACGCGCATCAAAATAAACGTTCTGCTGCCCAAACTCAGTCTTCCCGGACAAAGCATCTCAAGCTGGCATGTCATGGAAAAGCTCAGAGCCACAGTGAGACCAGACACTTTCCTCAACCTCAAAGCTCTCAAAATTACTTCAACAGTCATCAAATTCGAAGGAGAACTAGAGTCCAAGGCAGCCTGCGAACGAGCCTTAGCTCGGCTTCGCGCAGCAAGCTCTTTAAAACTCAGTGGCTTCACTGAGAATCTTCAAGTCAGGGCTGCACATTCTGCTGCAAGTGGACCTAAACGCCACGATTGGGAAGCATTTTTCAGGGATGCAAAGGGGGTGAATGAGATGAAGCCTGGGGAGAGACCTGATACGATACACTTGCAAGAGCTGCCTGTTCGATGGTTTTGTGAAGGATCCAAGAACGGTAATCCCAATGAGAAACTCTTAAAGTTGGCGTTTGGGACCTTTGGTAAGGTTAGGAGATTAGAAATTCCATCCAAAGTTGAGTCGAACATTAATACCTTTGGGAAGACGAGCTCGTTGCATAAGGATCTGCTGTTTGAAGTTTATGTTCAATATGAAGAGTATGTTGAGTTTGCTATTGCGATGGACTCGCTGAGAGGTAAAAAGCTTCTGTATAAGGAGTCCAATGGAAAAGTGTATTCTGCCGACATTAAGGTGAGTTTGTTGTGTGTTTGCTCACTGTTTTTAAATGGTGTTACTTCTTCACAGCTATGATTTTATGGCAATTTGATTAAGATTCAGAATGAACCGTTGGCTCAGGTAAAACACAAATGCATGGTAAGTCAGTAGAATGTATTTGATGAAATTTCTAAATTTAGACTCTCCAAAACAAAGTAAAAAAAAATTGGTAATCTTCCGTTTGACGGGTATTAGTTGACACAGTTGTCGCTAAGCCTAAATGTTTACACATTTAAATGATGTGTAAATGTACTGCCAAGAGTAAATATTTATAGTCATGGTTCCTGCCAGGAAAGTGCAAGTGCGTGCACTAACACCCCCCTGGATTTTGAAAATTAAAAACAATATGGATAAAAGTGGAATGATTCAAGTATAATAGAAGTATGATAAGGTTTTAATATATTTAACGCAAAAGAAATTTAATGCATATAAAATGTCATGAAGGTAACCAGTTGAAAAATCAGGATTAAAACAAAAAATTAACCTCCTTGCACCCCTTTGGGTGTTTTCTACAGTGCCCTGAGAATATTCCTGATGGTACCCACATGTATGGTTTGATATAAGAAATAAAAATTATTGAAAGGTTGTTAGATTGGATGAATTATCGCAAAATTTGGTGGTTTATCTGATACCCATCTAATAGAAGAGTAACAAAAAACTAGCAATAGAAAATTTAGAACTCTTTCATTAAAAGGGTATCAGTTGGTGCCAAGACTAAATGTTTAAATGTATAGCCAACCCTAAATGCTTACTGTTTGTTATAGGGTTGCTTCTTCAAATCATTTATAAATCGTATAATAAACTGTTATAGGAATTATAAATGATTTGAAGATTGCTAGTTATGATGAGTTATCACTGCAATTTGATGGTTTTTATCTGGTACCCATCCAGCGGAAGAGTACTGAAATTTTTTCTGTTTTAGAGGTTGCATAATTAGACTAGGTTTGCAATTCATTCATTTTTTTTTTTTTTTTTTAATTTCTTTAAATCATTAATTTGTAACCATAAATTTTACTATGCTATTAAAATAATTATTTGGAAAAATCTTTTGGTAATTTTTCTTTGCATGCGACACTTAAGGCAAAAAAAAGGTTGTTGAGCTACCTTTATTCAAAGTATATAGTAATGATGAATAACATTTCTAAAATATTTTTACTTAGAGAAATTATGCCCAGGATCTATTGATGAGCATATCTACATTTTAAATTATTATTTAAACTTTGCATGAAAAAGGACCTGTGCATATGTGCAGGCAGTCAATATTCGTCTAACAGGTTTAATTTTTATAAAATATCGCGCACAGACACCAAGACAATTTTTTGGATAATACTACAAACTCTAGTGCGGATTATGTGCCAAGAATTCTTTACATAATAAAAACAGCACCTAGTCATTGAAACCATTGGCATTTCACTTGCTGGTTAAAATGATGACTGCATTACTACACACTCTAGGGCAGCGTTGGCCACTACGCAGCCCGCAATAAATTTTTCTGCTGGCAATTTATTAAGATTGACTGCAATACTGCGACAGACATTGACTAGCTCTATCATAAAATAAACTGAACAATTTCGACCGCCATTGTCAAACAATATTGATATCTATTAAAACAGAGTTATCTGAAAGTACATTGCAAATACTTTTATTAAAAGTTAGGTCAAGTCACATTGGAACTAAAGATTCACTTGTTTTTTAGACTTTAATTTGCTAATACAGGGTTCCCACGGTCATTAAGAGTCATTAACAGTGCTTGATATTTTTCAACTTGTTTTCAAGGCCTTGAAAGTACTCGTAAATGCTTAGAGGTCCTTAATTTTTGCAGATGTGTGCCCAACCGCAAAATTTATAAAAATACAACTCAGACTTGCTGCAATACCACTTTTCCCTGCGTGGCCGCCACCTTTTCGCACCATGTCGGAATTCTGTGATGTATTTGTATCACGCAAGCACAAACTTGTAACTTTTTTGGTAGAAAATACTTTATTAAAAATTTATAAATAGACATAATGCCTGAAAAAAAAATTTCAAAGGTCCTTAAAAACATAATTTAGGTCCTTAAAAGTCATTGATTTTCATTCTGTGATTTGAGTGGGAACCCTGTTATAATTAAAATTATTATTTTTTAATTTGAAAAAAAGATTCAATCATCAATTGTAATTTTATTAAGATAAAACAATTTTTTTCAGTTTTCAGAAATGCTTTATATTATTGAATCGATAATAATTAAAGATACAATGTATTTCCTGTGTATCCGGCCCATGAAAAGCTCCAACATAAGTCATATGGCCCGCCTATAAAAGTTAGTGCCGAACACTGCTCTATGTGAAATAGCCTCTGGGTTTAGGTAGAAAAAAGGATGTAGATGGTAGATATTAATGGATAGATTGAACATATCAGAAATGGTAAAAAGTTTCTGTAGCAGCTGAAATTTCCAATGCAATATTATATTTCATTTTGAAAAATTAAAATAAAACCAATACATTTGAAATAGTTTAAAATTGAAGAGAAATGTTTTAAATTCAATGTAGTATATATTTTATCTGCAGGATCATACCTGTCTGAAGGAATAGAACCTTCAAAACTCACATGTGTGTAAATATTTTTAATTATACCTACATAAAATGGTGGCGAACTTGGGGCATGTGGACCAGCAGTTAAGGTCAAGAAATACACAAGTAAAAAATAATTGAGAAATGCTGCTCTATCCCATTACTTTTTACTAAATCACTTATAAGATTTTAATCAGTTATAAGTTTTAGAAATAATTAAATGAAGCTTTTATCTCGTCATCCATTTGGATTATTATAAAATCTGCTCACTACTTTTTAAAATTACATTCGACAACCAAAACTTAATCTGTCTAATAGCTTTAATAAACTACATGCACCTTGAGAATTTTTTTGTGCTTCAAAAATGATCTAATTCTCTGTATGTCTTTCAGGTACCACAATTTACTGTCTAAAAGTTGCCAAAATTGTAGCTGTGGGGAAGTTCCCTTTCTTGTGGAGTTCTCAAATGCGTCTTTTGACGGTTTTATATTTTGTTACAATTAGGTTTCAATTCTTAATCAGTTACTTTATAATTTAATAGTTCAGTTGAATTCATTTACATGACATACAAGCATGTGTTTGATCTGTTATACTTGTCTAATTTCATTTTATGTTTGGTGCAGGTGGATTTTGATAGAACTCGATATCTTAGTGAAGCTTGCATTAAGAAAAGAGAGGCTGAAGAGAAGAAATTGAATCCTGAAACTTCTGTTGAAAAAGAAAAGTGAGTGCATATTTCCGGCTAATTAAACTTTTTGTTTTTATCCAAGATTGTTATCAACTTAAATATATGAAATTACTCCACACGTCAGTGGCATATTTTTTATATTTTACTCAGAAAAAAAAAATATCATTTATTAACTTACCTTACAAGAAAAAAATAATGCATCCTTCATACCCAAATTGGTGTTTTGAGATTAGCTTTTCTCATGTAAAACATTTAGCTATAATCTTTGCAAATTTAGAATTAATTTTTTTTTTATATTTTCCAAATTTTTTAGATATATATTAGTTTGAATAAGCCTAGGTTTAAGTTAAGTAAAAGTGTTCTTTGACATTTTTACTTTCAATTACCCATATGTAATACATTGGCTAAAAAAAAATGTTTTTGTTTTTTTGCATTTCTCAACGTTTTGGAACATCCTGATTTTAAAAAAGTGATATAGAAAAAATGTCTGTCTGTGGTCAGCATAACTCCCAAACAAATTGACCTACGATGTTTAAATTTGGTGCGAGGGTTGGTGATGGCCCAAGGACCTACCATTAAGGTTTTCGTCAAAATTGTGCATGCGCATAAGGTAGCTACCATTGAAAATTTATATTTTTCAATGATTGCTTATAAGCGACTCTAACGATTTTGATCAAAATCACTGTGGTAATGCCTCTTAAGGTATTCTAAACATCCTGACCTTCGAAATTTCCATAATAATGCTTTGACGGTGTAAAAAGTTCAAAGCGAATGCTTTCAGAACAGAGTTCTCTTTGCCTGAACATAGCTCATCAATGATCGTTTTTCTCCTCTCCTCAGTTTTACTTATAAGAACTATCAAAAAGTAGTATATTGCCAAAAACACCAATTTGGCAAATTTTTTTTTTAAAGGCGGTTATAAAAAATATCGCCAAACTGACAATTTTTTCTAAGCAAATGATGAAAATATAAAAACGATAAATGACACGAATCCACATCAGTAATATAGTGTAATTAAAAGTTGTGCGATGTTCCACACCCCTAGTTTTAAACAAAATGCTTTAATGATTCATTCACATGAGCAATATAATACCAGAATGAGAAAATGTTTTATTACGTATTTAGTTCTTTTTGCAAGGATTGTTTTCCATTATTTTATTACTTACCCTCCCTACTTAGTTCATTTTTGTGAACATGTTAGTAACTTCCATCTTACTTTTTTTTTTTTCGAATTCTCTTTTTCATATTTTGCTAAATGAGACAGTGGCGGAAACTCTGGATATCTCTTTTTAGTATAACCATTTTGTATGTTACTGTAATAAAATATGGTTATTCATTTAATTTTTAAAAATTCATTGTATTTTTACAGAGAAACTACTAAAGACCATCATTCACTCTCTGGAAGTCAAGCAAAGGCAGAGTTACAAGCGCCTGTGACACAAACTTTGCCAGCTCAATCATCAGCACCTGATTCTTCGGTACTTTTGGTCAAGGTCTCGGATTCCAATGTGAAAGAAAGTGAGGGAAACATAATTCTTGAAGACAAAAAGAAGGCACAATTGGAAGCAGAGTTGCTCTTGAGAGAACTGCTGCTTAAAGCTGAGGTACACAAATTCAGTTATAGTCTTATTGAGAACTTGGTTGAAGCTATTTTGCATCACTTGCCCCCAAGCGTCAGCTCACTTTAACATGCATTTTATGTAATGTGCTGCTGAGAAAATGTAGAAAACATGTTCAAATTAACGTACCCAATATTTTAATATGCTGCAATGTTAAGCACAAAGATGGTGTCTGCATTTTTGGCCAAATTGAGTTGTTACCAGGTGGTTGTCTGTTCTATGTAATAGTAAAGTACAACGGTTGTATCTGTTTGAGGAATAATAAGTTAGCATCAATTACATGAAATTGTTAAACTTTAAACTGCCATTTATCATTTTATGCTCAGTTGTACTCCCTCTTGTGTGTATAGTGCGGCAGTTTGATTTTTTATACTGTCTTCATTCATAAAAAATTAACACTTCAGAGATATTGTAAACAGTAGTCAGAATCAGCTGAAGTAAATATAATCCTTCAATAATAGGCTTTAAAATTTATAAATTAAGGAGTGGTTTGACAAAATAATTAAAAAACGTCATCAGTTAGTATTTTTTGTTATTGTAAAGAATACTAGCTGATGATGACGCTTTTTAATTATTTTGTCAAACTACTTCTTAATTGATACTTTTTCAAGCCTGTTGCAGTATTGTATGCCTTCTTAAAAAAATTTCCTGCAGACTAATATTTCCTAAAATCCTGTATCTTTAGAAGGAAAACGTATAATTTCATGACCATAATATGGAAATCAAGAATATGTTTTTGTCATTTGTCACTCAATTGTGGTGTTGCCGAAATAAACTAATTAGTAGTTATTAAAAATAGGTTTGTAACAGGGTTAAATGCAGGAGTTTTTTAAAGATAGGATCAGTACTAGTTTGGTCTGAAATACAGCAGTAACTGCTGGTTTATTTCATGTTTGATGTGTCATTAGATTTTAATGGCATTTTTTTTAATTTTTATTATTTACTTGTCCTTTATTGCTCCATCTGTTTCTGTGAAATGTTTATTTTGCACAATACTGTAATAAGCATGATAATTAAAGTAATTTTGCACATTTTTAAAATTAGATGGTTTTTAATGTTTTTTAGGTCACTGAAAGGCAGAAGGAACAGGAAAAAGCAGTGGACCATAAGCAGCTGAAATCTCAAAAGAGGTCAAACCAGTCCTCATCACCAAATAAGTCAAATGAGAAAAAGATGAAAGTGGTTAAAGAAAAACACTACGAAGAGTTAGAGACTCACAAAATTAAACATTCGGCAGAAAAACGTGCACTGTCCGAGGATAGGAAGTTCATTAAAAGCACCGCAAAGGAGCAACATCATGAAAAACGGAACAAAACCGAAATAAAGAATAAAGACAATCCAAAAGACAAAAAGATGTCCCCTGATAAAAGGAATAATGAACGGTTATCAAGAATTGATGAAAGCAAGCATAAGACAAGAACACTAATGCCCAATGGCAAGTATAAAGATAGAGAGACAAAAGTGCACTCTGAAAAAACAAGCAAAGCTTATAAAAGTAGTTCTTATCATGAGAAAAAGCCTAAAGAAAAAAGTTCTCTAATTTATCATGAAAGAACAACTGAAGGCTATGATAGTGTTCATCATGACAAAAAACACAAAGAAAAAGAAGATTTAGTGCAATGTGATAAAAAAACAAATAGAGATTATAAAAAAGGTTCCGATTATGAAAAAAAACATAAAGAAAAGGATAGTAAAATTTACTCTGAAAGAACAACTAAAACCTATGATACTGTTCAACACGACAAAAAACATAAGGAAAAAGAAACTGTAACGTACTGTGATGAAACGAATAAAGATTTGAGTTCTAAACACCAGAAAAAGAGTAGAGATTGTCAGATTGACAATGAAAAGAACTTGAAAACATCCAAAGATGAAATCGACATTGAGAAAGAAACAATTTTAGATGAAAAGGAGGAAGAGAGGAGAATGTATATGGAAGAGAAAAAGATCAAAGAGCGCTTAATACAAGCATATAACCAGAAAAAGAGGAATGAAGCGAAACTGCTAGAGCAGGAGCGCATTTTGAAGGAAAAGCTTTTGAGAAATATGAAAGAGAGGGAAAGGGAAAAATTGAAAGAGCGAGAAAAGCTTAGGAGAGAACTTTCGGGTCGAAATGTTTTGAAAAGTGTCCTAGGTAGTACTAATTCTCCATCTTCACTTCATAAAAAAAGATAGCTTTATATACATAAAAAAAAACGTGTAAGATGTACAAATTATTTTAAATACATATTCTTTTCATGTTTGTTGCATTTATATTTTTCATATTGCACACAATTCTTCCAAAGAACATGTTTAGCTACACAGAATATCCTAATCTTAAATGAAGTTTTCACAACTTTTCATTCAGAAGGATAATATAACATGCAATTGACCTAATCATGTTCATTGAAAATTGCTCTAAAAATCTAAATAAATCTATATTCATTCTGTTTGACTTAAATTATGAAAAACTTAACTGTATTAATTTAACTATTAAAATGTGCTGTCTGGAATTTCTATTTGGTCATATATTGCAAAACAAAAGTTTTGTTATGCCTGTTTTTGTGAAAATTACTTGACACATTGTTGACCAACAATTTTACTCAGAAATTATACCATGTCGCTGGCTATTATTAGTACAATCACATGTTAACTCGTCATCAGTCAACAACATTTAAACATGAAAAGACAAAACTTGTCACCGGTCGACAATTTGTTAATATGTATTCGAAATGTTGGCAGACAAGTGGTAGCATTCCATTTCTTTGAATTACGTACTTAGCACCTTCTAAACTGGAGGTAATTGCAAAAAAGCAATAATTATTATAAATTTATTATTAATATAATTTATTAAAACAATTTTGTCAACAGGAAAGTTAATTCAACGATTGGTTAAATGCTATTTCAGCGTGATTAAATGAATGAAAGTTGGGTTTATTAGTATTCCGTAAAAGCGACCTTTTATTGACAACCCCAAAATTTGATAGAAATAATCGCAGGGCTGCCACTGACTATAAGCTTTGAAAATAGTTGCTTTAGTAGCCCCAGATGTTAAAAATAGTAGCCAAAATAGTAGTCTCGGGCGTTGAAAATAGTAGTCTCAGAAGTTGAAAATAGTAGTCACTTTTTTCAAGTCGACAATTGTCATGCTTTAAAGGTTTAAGTGTTCAACAAGATCGGAATAAAACTTATGATTAACATAAAACACGAAAACCCGGACACTCCCCGTTATATATGGTCTTTCGATTCAAAATAGTGTTTTAATATCAAGTAAATACGACATCCCATTCGATAAAGACAATGTGTCGTAACACTCTTAACAATACTTTATCCGGTAAAACATTCAAAAGAATCTAATATCCAGACTCTATGCTTTCTTTTTTTTATTAAGAGCAATAATAATAATAATTTTCTTTAAGCCTTCAGCAAAAAAAGTTAAATTTCATTCAAAGCGACAGTAAAAATCGACTGGCAAAAAAATTTATATATATTTTTTGGAAATTTCACATAGTCAAACAACTTTTTGGCAAAAAAAGTTTCCAATTCAAACAATTATACTGTATTGACAATAACAGGCGGATTTTCAGTTTTTTTAGCAGTATTCAAAGCAATTAAATAAATTGCTTCGAAATTTAAATTTTTTATAAACTTAGCTACAATATTAAAATTTTAGTCGTTCTTTGGCCTACACGGCAAAATCGATCCTCACACCGACACACATCACGTCTAAAACATCAACGGAAGCCTTGATGAAAGCCCCCATTACAACAACGCAAATCTCGGCAGTTATAGCATCAGCACCAAAATGGCAGCACAAATATCGGAAAAAGCAGCTGTTAAATCTATAAATCAGCGTAACCTTTGGCGAAGATGGCTATTACTACAATGTAAATATAAACGATAGTGCCTTCAATACCGATGCAAATCTCACAATGAGTCTATTACATTAGCGTAGTACGCGGCAGAATAGTCGTCACAACAACGTAAATCTCGGCGAACATCCGGCATGTAAGCCTAAATCTCGGCAATAGCGGCCATTGTATCGGCGTAACAATCAATGAAATTAATTAATCACACATTAAAATAAATATTTATAATAGAGACAAACATTAAAGAAAGCAGTGATAAAAGTGGTCATTTTACAGGAGGTTTTGGGAATTCTGAATGCATGCAAGGATCCATTGCGATCAGACTTTAAAGCAAGCAACTGACACACATGCATCAACAAGAAATTGTAATGTGGATTTGCATCAATCTCATGACATTTTGGACAAAAACGCTGAAATCGGCATTACCGCAGAACTATATCATGTGTGATTTTTAGTGTGGATTTCATCCCCTATATGTTAAGTCAAAGAAACAAAAGCTTGCTTTTCACAACTGTCTTGTTTCACACAAGTAACCTCCACTTCGGAGCTTTGCTTATATTATATTGATGAGTCATGTGTGGATGCAAAATGTCATACAATACGCTTCTCCTATTTAGTGATTTTCAATACCTGGTGATTGACTTGGGAAATTAACAAGAATTTCTTATACTTAAATACTACAACTACCTTGGCAAAGTTAGGCGACTTTTTTAACAAGAGAAGAAAACGATTTATAATGAAGTGTTATCAGGCCATTCAAATTGTGAAAAAGTAGAGGCCCCATTGGCTAAGTGGTAATCCTCAATCGCTTAGTGTATAATTTCATCGGTATTTTCAAGGAAATATGAATTTTCAATTGAAAACTATCTATACTGATGGCATTTTCTTCCGGCGATCCCGAAAAATTAATTTTAGTCAACTAAAGTAAATAAAGGCAACACAATTTTTGATATTTGAGAATATATAGTGTATGTTGTTGAGGGGGGGGGGGGGGCTTGCACGACGAAAGATAAAACATAGGAACCAAACAGGTAGGCGAAAAACAACAGTGTTTGATGTCGCAAATAACAATCGCCCGAGCGCTGTTACCAGGGAAATACTATCATTGGACTATAAAAACAACCATTCGATCCATGAATATAAACTAAAATTAACCCCTATATCGACAACGTTTGCTCTTCGCCCCACCTTATAAATATCACCGTTTTGACAAAACTACATTAGTACTCAATAGGCGATTAAAAAAAATCACGAGATTGATGCAATCAAAAATGTCACGAGATTGATGCAAATAGTAGCCATAGTTCGTCCTACTATCGGACTAATTTCTAAAAAAATAGTTGAAGGTTTTGCTTAAAATAGTCGTTTAGGACCCTTTTTTCATTGAAATAGTAGCCATAGTCGCCTGTGGCAGCCCTGGAATCATTATCTAATCTATCTGCCAAATTTCAGTCTGATTGAATGATGACAAGGGGGTTAATTAGGCCTCCACAAACTTGCCTGCCATCGACATACGCAGCCAACCACCCACACACAAAATCGAAAACATCTCTATCGGTGTGAAGGATTTAAAAATAAAAGAAAATATTCCACAAGAAATTTTATAATTTATAGCCCTTACTTTTTGCAGATGCATACAAAAATAGGTTTAATGCAACTCCCAATGTATTTTGAAAATTTTAAAAATAATATTTTCTAACTTTTTAAGGAGAAATTAAATGAACTTTTGAGGTATTGTCACCAAGATGATGCTGCATTCTAGGAAGTGTTTTGGATGCATTAAAGCAATAACAAAATGTCACTCGAAATTTCAAGCAAAATTATGCAAAAGTAAATATTTACGAAATTATCAACTTAAGTACATGTAAATATTTCAACCATTTTTGCATAAGGATATACATGCGAGACAGAGGCAAAACTATTTTTGCATTCAACATGCTAACATCTACTGTTATTACGTCTGACGAGGTTACTAAATTTCAGAAACTAAAAATAATAGGCAAGTCTTTCCAAAATGGCATGAATTTTTAAATGATTGAAATGTAATACTTCTCCTTTTTTATAAACATATCTCAAACTTTTGAAGTAATTTGCAAGCTTTTATCCATTTTCTAAACCTCTGACGGGTGTAGTCCAAATACCCAATTAATTTTACTAAGAAACAGATTTTCACCTTAACCATTATCCCATTTTTTGACAAATACAAGTTTACCATATTTTCCAATTATATGGGAATCCTTAATAAAGCAAAAAACCAAAATATTAATAAAATTAAAGACAAACAATTTGCAGAAAATACTTTATTGCTCCACTTCTGGTTTTAAATCAATGACATCTCAGCCACTTACAAATGACTTTCGTAAAAACTTATGACTAAAAAAAATGGATACTTAACACAAAATTCCATTTTAAGGTCTTTAAAATTATATATATTATAGGAAAAAACCAAGACTTTATTTTTATTACTCTTCAACACCGCTTAACAAATACCAAGTCTCATTCATTGTTACCTATCAGTTTCATATTGAATGACAAGTCTTTAAACTGCTTTTCTTTTTTGTAAAAAAAAACACAAACTCGCAAAATGCATACAGACTAACAAAACAACTTGTTAAATTATACAAATTAGAGGGTCAAGGCCAAAATTAAAACTTTACACTCTTTAAGTTACAAGTACATCTGTCTGCAAAATTTATAGCACACAAATAGGGGGAAGGGGGGACAAATGACTCCATTAAAGTTGTTTTGAAGTGTAAACATTCCGAAAGAGAGCTGTACAGAGGGTATATTAATTTCTCTGATATTTACAAAAAGTGGCACGAGAAATTTCTCTCGGTTTAAAGCACTCTTTTTTTTTAGGATAATCTCTTGATCAGAGCATGCCGAATCCTTTCGAATAGTTAATAGCTTTTAAGAGTCTTTCTTCTAACTTTGCTTTTGTACTATACTCTGGAAGCAGCAGTACATTGAAGCATGTGTGGGCTGTTGGCAACCTAGAAGGAGACAAAGCAACAATTAAACACACAAACATTTTACAACTGCATTTAAATCAACTAAGAAAACTTTGCATGGATTGCATTTGTCCTAAAATTTTGTTTCTTCGAAAAATTTTACTTACATTTTTTGATAATTCTTTAAAAAAAAATTAAAAACCAAAAAATTTCCTTATTTTCCTCCAAAAATCTCTAATATTCCCCCAGATTAGATAAGTAGATTTAATTATATTTGTATGTTCGGTAAAATAGTATAATTGTGTAAATTATACAACTGTTATTCTGCTAAAAAGTTATTTGATACTCAATTTTTTTAAAAAATTGACAATTTTTGCTGTATTGAAACTAGCTTTGGAAAGAATATGTCTGTGTTAGGAGCATATGTCAGCTACAAAAAGAAATATCCCACAATGTTTTGAATTATATCTCAAAAATTTTAAGAATTATCCCTAAGTATTTTGGGAACTATCCCAAAAATTCCAACTTACATTTTTTAGAAAACTCACTGCTCTACCTGACAGAAGGACCAACTTTCAAAGAACGGTTCTCTGTTTCTGATCAATACTCCAATTTAAAAATTTAAATAAAATGGTCAACATCTAGCAAATATAATAGTGAAATACAAAAACTATTGTCATACTGAAAAAATTGTAAAAAAACTTTGAAAATTCATCCCCAGCACAATACTGCATGAAGATAGAATAATCAAATGTGAAATATCAAAATTAAAATTAGATAATCTTAAGTATAAATGTAAGTAAATTTTTAAATATTTATATATGTCTTTCTGTCTTGCAGTGGAATGCGTCAGGATTCGAGGATGGATTGGTATTTATTACTGATCCATCCTTCAGAAAAGCATCCCCGAAGTCCCCGCTTGGTTCGAACCCCTTGATAACGAGATCCAGTCGGGATTTCTAAATGTAATTTTTTATTTAATGAAAATGTACAATCATCTAATTTTAAATTTGATATGGTCAACATCTATTTGTCTTAGAACCACAGTTGGTCATTATTTTTTTTTTTTTTATCTTATTAAGTATTTTTAAAGATTAAGATTGGTACTTGGAGAAATTGGTTTTAACCAAGCTGAAAATTAGTGACTTTTAAAGAACATTAATTAATGAAGTCATTGGATGAATGCAATTTCCACACAGTAAAAAAATTAGTTTTCAAGTAACTATATATCAATAGACACAGAGAATGGAATGGATAGTATCTAAAAAAATGCTTGCTTCATTCTGAATACAAAAAGTTCTAAGGCTCTTAATTTTGAAATTTCTTTTAATGTTAATCAGAGGTCCTTTGAAGCTACATAGACTAAACATTAATTACCAATAATTATGGAATTCTGCGTAACTTTTCTGACTGAGCCTCCTCTCTCGAACTTCTCTACACATTTATATTTCTTAAGTATGAAAGTTTCATTTAAAGTGTATTAAAAATAAAATTGACTAATCCTTTTATTCACAATACACATATAAAAGAAAATAAATTTTGTGTTTGTCAATTTATATCAGTACAGTAATAATGCATTTAAACTAATTTCTTTAAACACAATTTTACAAGAGTGTTGAATACATTGCTAACCTGTCCGAGTCGGTGCCGTGACGCGCTATGACCAGTTTCAGTTTACTTAGACCACCAACAGGGACCCTGTCACTGCCAGTTGTGAATTGAAGAAGTTTCCTTTTTTGTTCCAAATTGAAATCGTGAACTAATTCCCAAAACCACCTACACAAAAATAAGACGATTATAATAATTTTAAGCATTTTCATTCAGAAAGTATGCTTATTGATCAATCCAAAAATTGTTTTAAAAAATACTTGCTTTATTATGGGAGTGTCTGATAAGTAACCTCCATCGTACTCGGTTGCTTCTTCGAGTGCATTGAAGTCAAAATTCTAGAAGAAAATGCTTTTTTTATAATCTAGGAAGAAAGTTGCATCGAATTAATCTAGAAATACAAGTCTTCACAAACCTTCCCAAAACACAAAATGGTTTTTAAAGGCCCCTAAAAATTATAGATTCAATAAAAAAGGATGAAAACCATATTAACCTTTCACTACACTTTGGCTAACATGGTATAAAATTATGTATGTCAGTTGATCGATCGATCTGCTAGTAATTTTCCTTGCATAAGTAAAAAAAAAGATACCTAGTTTTTTTTCTCATACAGGGTTGAGAAAAAAAACTAGGTGGTAAAACTATGTGGGGTCATATACAGGGTTCCCACTCAAATCACAGAATAAAAATCAATGACTTTTAAGGACCTAATTAATGTTTTTAAGGATATTTGAAGGATTGTTTTAAGATCATGTCTAAATATAATTTTTCAATAAAGTATATTCTACCAAAAATTTTACAAGTTGGAGCATGCATAATTCAAATATGTCAGAAAATTCCAATACGGTAGGGATAAGTGGCGGTCACTCAGGGATAGCAAGTCTTGTATTTTTATAAAATTTGCAGTTGGGCACACAACAGCAAAAATTAAGGACTTATAAGGACCTCTAAGCATTTTCAAGGAGTTTTAAGCACCTCTAAGCATTTTCAAGGCTTTGAAAACAAGTTCAGAAATATTATACACTTTTAATGATTGTGGGAACCCTGAAATAGATCAAAACAGCTACACAAAGCTATTTAATTCTTAACAAAAGATTAAGTTAAAATGGATTTTTCAAGGCACAAGAGCAATGTAAACATGTAATTATGCTATACTGTGTCAATAACATCCAAACAATATTTAAGTTTCAATAGAGGAAAGCCTTTCACAGGGATGCGATTGGTAAAAGGCATACGCGAGCAAAAAATTTGAACCATAATTTACAAGCGAAAGAAGTTTTAAAAAACCAGAAATGAGATTGGTTAGAGAGCAAAGAGGAAGAAATCCAAAAATTCATAAAAAAAAAACTTGCAGAAGGACAAGAAAAAAGCATGTGGAAAGGATGATTTACCAAGTTTAAAGATAAAATTAAATTTCTCATACAGTATAATAATTACATTTTAAATACTTGGGAAGAAATTAATCCTATCACAGCCGAAGTGTATCCTGGGTGCCAAGTACTTCTGTGAGGAAAGAGGAGCAAAAAAGGAAAATCTTTTTCTCAAACATGAGAAAAAGTATACTTTCAAATGAAAAACTGGTTCAGATTAGGAAAAAACGCGGATCCTCGAAACTGGAACAAAGAGGCGAAAAAAGAGGGTTGGTTGTTTTCAGATTATCTGGCGCCGTCAGCAACACGAGGGCTATAATGCGCCGAAACATTCATCATTATACAAGCCAACATACATTTACAAACACCCATGCCTAACACGGGACTCGAACCCGCAACCTCGCGGTCTAGAAGCTAGCACGCTAACCACTATACCGTTTGGTCGGCGACGCGAAAAAAGAGGGAAATTTTACTTAAAAAGGGGAAAAATCTCATCCCAGCTTTCAGGAGTTTTTCCAATAGGAATGCTTGCATTTGTGCATAAAACGAATAAAAAAAAGGGTTGCACCTGAAAAAAGTGTTTAAAATAATTTTGGTACACAGGAGTATTCTAATAAAAAAGTATTCCAACTTTTAGCACTTTTTGTTTACTTATTTGCAAATTATAAAATGATTCAAAAGGAAAAAAATTTAAAAAATACTCTTCCAGTAAATATTTAAAGCCAAAGAACCAAGATGGTTACAACAGAAAAAAATTTAAATATTCATTAGTGCACTTTAAACTCAATCAAAATCTTATAATAAATGGTCATAGAAGTACTCAACTAATCACGATCAATATTAAACAATAAAAAATTTTGAATAAAGGAACAATCAGCTATAGTTACAGAAGAGGTATAGCTACAGAAGAGCACTATAGTCAAACAAAAATATGATTGGGGGAAAAATTAGTTTTTAAACAATGGAAAAGATTAAAAACTCACCCTACTGCCACAAACGAGAAGCTCTATTTCTTCAGGCCTAAAGAGCATTTTGAGCGGGCTGTCATCTGTGACCATCTGGAAGCCCCTTTTGAAGGCCTGGAACTGCTTAGCTATAGATTTGTTCAGCAAGAAGTCACCATACAAACGCACAAACTCCTAAAAAGGATCGTGGAAGTGAGTTAGAGATATAAAAGAGTAAGAGCTAAGTTGACAGCACTGTGTAAAAAGCATGGCAAAAGAAGTAGCAATTACAATCGAACCCTGTAAACGCAAAGTCGGCGGGGCCACCGAAATCATTCGCGTTAACCGAATTTCATGTTAAACAAATAGATTAACGTTAACTTTTTAAGAACTGGGAACTCTTTTTACTTCAAGTTAAAGAGAATTTCTTGTTAAGCGAATTCATGTTAAAGGGGTTTGACCGTATCTGAAATTCTGTAATTCGACTACATCAAGTTATTATTCCTATAAATAGTTTTTGTTTTGTTTTGTTACCTTAATGAAAATACTACAGTGGCCTCTGAACAATTTGTTTTAAGTAAACCCGAATTACAAATAGTTACGAATTATAAAATACAATTTATTCATGAATTAATCTATTCCAATGCCACTTAATAAAAAATCTTCATTTAATTTGTCCAAATCTTGTAAAATGTGAATTAATGCATTTATAAAAATTACTCAATATTTTAGAAAATATATTTCAGAAACAAAAGAATTTATTGTCATTTAAATAAAAATATTTTTTTAACTCAAAGGACTATTTAGAACTATAACAGTCTTACTATTAAGTTAATTTATTAATTTCTCCATAAACAAATAATAAAAAAAAGCAGAAATGTAAAATAAATTTACAAATTATAAATATAATCAAATCTCTAAACTAAATAAATAATTGCTACTAGTAAACTTAATAAGTCATTAATAGTACACCAGTAATATTCATGTTCTTTATCAGAAAAGTTAAACACTGGATTTATGGACCATTTTATCCAAACTCTTTTCTTTGTATGCAACTCAAAAACTATTAAAGTAATCATAATTTTTTTAGTATCAAAAATCTTGCATAGAAGGTTAATTCATACACTATTGAAATTTAATCCAAATAACTACATTGGAATTATTGCAACATAGAAAGTAAAATTTTCTTAAACTCTAGATACATAGAATACTTGTCAAATTTATTTTATACAATATCCGGACTGTGACAGCAATTTATTTGTCGAGATTGTTTTTAGTTTTTTGCCAAGAAGTAAATAGAATAGATTCAGAAACTGAAGCATAGACATAACAGTTTTTACCTGCAAACCCATTTGGACAAGCTTAATTTTATATGACTACTGCATAGAAACTCTAATTTGACTTATTTAAAAATTATAAGGTGTTTGTAACTAGCAAACCCTCCAGTTCTGCAGAAATAAACAGCCAGTATTCTATTATATCAAACCAATATTTTTTTAACGTCCAAGTTTTCTCCTAAAGCACTGTCACATCAATATACACATTAACATCATAATAAAGTAATGATGATTTTGAGCCTTATTCATAATCTGATTAAAAATATCTTTTTTATGAAGCATAACCACTGACACACAGATTGCTACTCATAATGAAAAATTTTGGTCATACAACATGCTGCCAAACTATAGCTATCAAACAGTACTGCAGTTTTTTATCACAAAAATAAAAAAAAACTTCTATAGTTCTATATATGATTTAGCTTTGCTTTCATTTAAAAAAAGGTACTAACTTCTTTATTTGACTGATTCACGAGAATCTTGTCTCCATTTTCCTTCAAATCATGGATTAAAATAGTCCCAAACACATCCTTGTAAGATATGCGAAAAGTTAGCATAAATACACTCTCTATATCATCCTCTGTGTATGATAACAGATCTTGCAGTCCACGACAAAGACTCTAAAAAAAGAAGTTGTTCTTTATAAATACTTGAAACTCATTAAAATTTGTGGTCTTGTATTGCATAGTTTTCAAAACATTACATTTAAATACACTACAATCAACAAGTAAAATAAATTTCAAAGAAAAGTACAATGCATTCTGGAAAAAATCTGGAGATTATCTTTTACTATGAAAAATCGAGAACAAGCCATTCTATGCTCGGTGAAACTAGAGTAATTCCACTGGCTGCTTTTGACACCGCTAAACGGTTTTTTTAGCTGTCTTTTCATAGCTTCTTTTCTGTTTTTCTAAAATTCTTAATTACTAATAATTCGTTTAGATCCAACATCTAGAGTGATGTAAGCTCGTAATCATTTTAATATTTTGCTAAAAGGAAAATGTTGATTTTAGCTTTTTTGCTCAAGACATTTTGCATTCCAGCATAAACACTGATCTAGACTACTTTTTTATTTAATGTTTTAATAATAATATCTAAAAAAAATTCATGCCTCGTCCCTCATTCAATTTGGTAAACTTTTGTCTTGTGATTTAAGGTGGAAGCAGATTTTTAATAGCCTGGCACTGTCCCACATGCTAGCAAGAGACGGAGCCTAATCCCCCTTTCTTTTACTTACGTAAAAGAAACATGGAATATGACACAAATTAGCAAAATAATATGTATTTTGATCCATACTTTAACTGTAAAACTTATTTGAATAGAAATGACAAAATTTAACTCATCTTTAGTAATAAAAAGTAAAACAATTTTGAAAAATAATGCCAATACCACTTGCACAGGCATTTTCTTCTACCCTTGGTAGATAATATGTTATGTTGTCAGTTTACAAGTAAAACACACTAAGTCAATGTTTGATCATATCGACTAGACTCCAACCACAAAAGTTAGATGTTTGCTGAAAATAAAAATTTATTAAAAAATGTAAAAGTATCGAAGAAAAAAATTCTTTGCAAATCATGAAATTTGAACTTTTTTCTCTTCAAGTTTTGAAAAGTTAGTTTTATTTACTTGACATGTTTCACTTGCAAGCCGACAATGCAATAATGTTTATTAAGCAACATTGTGATGGGTCATTTTCTGAAAAAGTAATTTTAAGTAATAAAAGAAAGTCATATCAGAAATCAAAAGATTAAGAGGTGTGACGAGGTCTGTTTGTCAGCATAAAAGTTTTCCTTAATTATGTCAATGTTAGAATAAATTAGCAAAATGGCTAACATAATGGGAAAAAAATATTATGAAAGACCATAATGTGTTTTGTTCACTCAATGAACGTTTTCAGTCATAGAACTGAATATATATACATTTATAACAATGCCATGAAAAATAGAAGAAAAAAAACTCTTTAAAAGTTAATGAAAATTTATGCAATTTCTTTGTATAATTTCTCTTAAGTTTCTATGATATTTTCTCTAAATATAACAATTTATCATGACATATTGCAAATCACTATTATTAGAACATGGTAATTACATGATGTCCCATTTTGAAGGAGTACAAAATATCAAAATTAAAAATACTTACAGGATTCCAGTCAGCCAAGTCATAGAAAGTTCCTTTCTTGCCCATGAGTTTTCTGTACACAACCATGGGAAAATGAACATCTAATATAATATTATTATAAATAGCTAAACCTAAAATGATTCCGATGAGGGTGAACTGTGCATCACTTTCAAATGAGGTTGGATTAAACCAGTACATTTGAGTTTCTGGGTTCAGGGTGAACATGGCTAAGACAAGAAGAAAAAAAAAAATAATATTAAGGCAAGAGTAAAAGAAACTAAAAAGTTTTTTTTTTTTTTTTTAATTATACATTAAAGTATATTTTAGCAGTTATCAGTCATGTTTTGAAAACAGTGGATTTTCTAATCAAAATACCCATACGGTAGATAGAAATATGTTTAAAGAGTTTCCATTTATAGAAAAAAAATCTTGTCACAAGCTAAACATTAAGTTGGTGACCTTTTAAATAAACGATTTATACATTCTACCAACTTTTATTTTCAATTCCTAGTCAACTTTTAACTGTTCAGTTCAAGTTACTAAAATATAAAACACTCAAGACATATTTTTATAAGATACCAACAGTTTAAAAAAAAAAAAAAAAGCGTTGTAAAAGCAAAGGATTACTTTTTATTCACCACAACGTTATAATTTGATAGATGTTTTTTAAAATACAAATTCAACTGGGAAACATTTCTTTAGCATTAACAAACTTAAACTACATTAGCTAGCAAATGACCATACTGTTGAAAATATGCAACTTGACAACAAACTAAACAAAATTTTACCAAAGTCAGGATTGAAGATCTCTTCCACAACCAGCTGAAAGAACTCCTTGGATACTCCTCCTTCATCAATCCCTTGCTCACCTTCAAACTCTACTACCAGCTGCTTCTTCAAGTTATTAGGATTCTCCATTGCTACCATTTCCAACTAAAAAGTAGTCCATATATCAATCTCATCATTAACAACTACCACACGTGTGATTATCAATATAATACAAACACCTATATAAATTAAGCTGCTATAAAGGGCAATTATTTTATTGGTAAATTGCTTCATTGTAAATTTTTTTTATGATGCAAGATTATTCATTATTAATGTTATATGGACACTATTTTAGGATACCAAAAAGTCACTATCCACCTCTAAAGCTTGGGTTTTTCATGTTTGGGGAGTTTTGATTTCAGCCTTCCATTTTGTTTACAGGGAGTAGAGAAGAAAAACATTCCCTGTTATTTCCCAAACAAATTTTGGTACTTGTGTATTATTTATCCTTTTGACCAATTTCAACAAAAGAGAAATGGTTGCCAAAAGACAGCTCAGCACATACTTGCAAAAGCAACTAGGGGTGTGGAACATTGTGAAACTTTCAATTGTACTTAATACTGTATTATCACTAAATGTACATTTACCTTAGATTGAAGTAATTTACTGTTTTCATAGTTTCATTATTTTTTAAAAATGACACATTTGGCAATGTTTTTGATTATAAAGATTACACTATAAGAAAAGCCACCAAAATGGCAAAAAATATTACATTATCCTTTCTTGTAAATGCAAACACAGAAGAAACAGACATTGATGGGCAATGCTCAAAAGAAGAATCTCAGTGCTAAAGACATTCGTTTACGCCTTTATCGCATTTCTTCATAAATTTCGATGGTGGGGTTAAGAATACCTTAAAAAGCAGTGACCTGGATCAAAACACCACCAAGACTTTGATCAAAATCGTTAGAGTCGTTTTTTGGCAACTGCTAAAAAACATTAATTTTTCAATGGCAGCTATTTTATGCACTATTTTGACCAAAACCTCAATACGAGATCCAATAGCCACCAGTAACCTGTACACAAAATTTGGACATTGTAGGTCAATTTGTTTGGGAGTTATGCTGACCACAGGCATAGACTTTTTCTAGAAACTTTTTTGAACTCAAGACGTTCCAAAACATGGAGAAATGCAAAATCCAATACTTTCATTATCCTTGTTAACATATGGGTAATTGAAGGTAAAAAGGGGAGCTTCAGTCGTTAAGGTTTGAATGGTTTGTTGTTGAGTCACTGTCATCCATTATTGACGCTAAAGCTTAATTTTGACGACAGTTTCAATTTTGTAGAAATTGGTCACTGAATAATATGTACACATCTAATTTCTGTTCATTCATACTTTTATGATATTGTACACTTGCAGAATATCATTGAAAAAATTATTCTACTTTATAATCATGTTACTGCTAAAAATAATACCGTAAAGTAAAATGAGGTAGTTAAAAGTATTTAGTTCATTAAAAAAAAAACTTAAACTAAAGAGAAAAATAAGTGTTAGAGTGTAATAGCTTTTCAGAAAATATTAAGTTTAAATAACTATCAAAGTTTTTTTTTTTTTTTTTTAATTATTGGTTTAAAGTTTAAATTATAGAAACCTAGTTACATGCTCTATGATAAAGTTAATCAAATAATTTATTTAAATAAAACACATTTTTAAATTATAAGAAATAATTATCAAAGTCAGATTACACCATAAACAATTGCTATAAAATCAATAGGTAATTTTATGCAACACATTTCATTAGGACATTTTCCAATTTTCCAATTATAATATTTTTTATATTTTTACTTCAAAATAAAAGACATTTTTTACTATATATACAACACAAGAAAATATTTAATTCTACCAAACACTGAAAAAAAAATACAGATGAGTATTAACAGTCATCAATAAAATTATAACATAAACTGAGCAGGAAACCGATTCTTAGAAAATAATTAAAAAAGTCAAACAGCTTTTTTCCCCTTTAATTACTGTTGAATGTAAAATAATATTTTTAAACAACGTTTCAGTACATATTAAAATTAGGAATAGAAACCAATTAGGAGAAATTGTTTCCTTTTTCTGAATAATTTTGAAAAGGGGTATTTAAGGGATAATTTTGAAAGGGGTATTTTCAAAATTCTATATACAAATGAAGGACGTAGTATACTCTTCCTTTAGACGGATTGCATAGTTTTCGGCAAGCCTAAATGTTTACATGTTTAATTGACACGTAAATGTATCGTCAAGTCTAAAAATTTCCAGTTTGTTGTTATAGGAATTATAAATGATTTGAATGTTGTTAGTTTGAATGAGTTGTCACTGCAATTTGTCGATTCTATCTGGTACCCGTCTAATGGAAATACCAAAAAAAAGACTTTTAAAAAAACTTAACGTTAAAAATTGCCCAATAAAATAAACGTGGAAAGTTAAGCCAAATAACATTGTGTTTATATGGAAATTAAACAAATCAACTAAATATCAGCACTAATGCATCATGATAACATTAGTAGTTATATATGAAACATTATTAAAGTATAGAAATTAAAAGTGCAATCTGGAAAAAGGCATTTCAAATCAATGACGTCGTCAGGGGATAACCATTATATTGAAACCTATTTTTGGCTTTAATGTAGTGATTACCCCCTGATGACAACATTAGATTGACATAATGCCTTTTTTCATATTGCATTTTCGATTCCTGTACTTTAATAAGGTTTCTCCAATAAAATAATTTAACCATTCATCCAAAACAAATTTCAAGGGTGCATTTTCACCCAACTTTTTGCAAACTCTGACAACAATTTTACATTTTTAACTTGCATTTTCTTCCCCTTTTCACTTATTTTGACATCCAAACTTCTCCATTAATAAACTACAAGGAAAGTGATACAGAATTTTAAAGGGGAAAAAAAAAGGATTTTTACGTTAAACTTTATGTATTTAATCTTTTAGGAGCACATTTTTTCAATATTACAAAAATTGATATAAATTCGAATTACTCTGCTCAATTTCTCAATAATTGAAAGTAAATACTCAAAACACTAACCCCAACAAGAGCATCATCAATAATATGATCTCGCTTGACGCGTAACCTGAGGTATGGGTTTGGTGGTGCACCATGAACCAAACTCTGTAGGACGGATATTCGACGCTCACTGTACATCCTAATCCGGTTATCATAGTACAAGCCCATCGCCTTCACGGCTGGAGTCAAAATGAAAGAGTAATTCATGAACGAAAACTTCCCTCCATCAGTCTTATAATACGCAAAGTCACGATCCATCTCTAAGAGATCACTCAGAGGCTCGTTGTAAAATGTCTCAAACGGCACAAGCGGGGAACGACAGTCGATTGGCTTTACGTTCAACTCAGCACTCAGTGGGTCATCCTTTGCTTTTTGGCTGTCTTTTGACTCGGGACCAGCCCTGGCTCCAAGGAAATCTTGGAGGTTCTCATCTGGCTCCACTATATCGTCATCCTCGTTGGTGAGATCAGTGTCCTCCACGGTTCCACCAAGGAGACAGGCATAGTAGAACAGCTTCATAAGTTTAGTCGCAGCAATGACTGATTCCTCGTCATTTATGCAATAGTCCCTCGAGAACTGACCACCGATAACCCTCAGAGTTATGAACTGGTGAAGAGTGTTGAGCTTGATTTTCAGGCGCTCCGGGTCAAAGGTGCTCCAAGTTCGTGCTAAAACTGCTTGGCACCGAACGGGAAGGTGAGAAGCAGCCTTGCAGAAAGCAGGAAGAGCTACTTCTAAATACTCTGGATACTCTAACATGGGTATTTCCATGACAATGACGAAAATATTCAAGAGGCTCGAGTCAACTGTCTGTTTGTTGCCATACTTGAAATCAAACTCAAGGTTTTCAGAGAGAATGATGAGGGCATTTATCAATGCTCGCTGAAAAGGAAAATCTGGTATTTTGAAGAGAGCAGAAAACGCTCTCCGTAGTGACGTTATATCAACGGTCACAGCAGCCGGTTTTGAGTCACTGGGCTCTTCTTCTGAGCTACTGCCCTCTTTGGATGAGTCTTTATCTTTGTCTTCGTCTACTTCCATTGCCCTGATATCTTCTTTGGACAGATTGTCTTTGGTAATATCTTTCTTAAAACTTTGTTTTAAAGATTCTTCACTAGAAAACACTTGGCCAAGAGTTCGTATGAGGGGGGAGAAATTTTGATCTTCTTTACATTTTTCTATAATTTCAATTAAGTTCTTCTCATCCAAAAATAGAACACCTAGAAAAAAAAATCAGAAATAAGAATTGGAACACTCTTCTGGGAAGCTCATTCTTTCCTTTTAGTTTAAAAAGCAAAAATTATATTTGTATAATCAAAACAAGCATCATCCCTACAATTGTTCCCCAAACAAAAGTGAAATTACACTTAGCTTTAATACCTATATAAATAACAACCTAGCTAGTAAGCATAATTTATATTTGTTTTCTACAAATATATAATTGAAAAACATCCTTTTCTAGAAAATAAATAATTAAACACAAATAATTTCAAATTGCTTTAGTTAAGCCACAAATCTTCATTTACTGTCTTTGATGAACCAAAATTGATAAATATGAGAATAAAACACTGGTACTTTTTATTTATTTGTATAGATAACACCATTGCATTTAGGTTTTAAATGTATACTCAATGTTCAGAATATACAATTTCTTCACAAAACAGGTCAATAAAACAAAAGTGTCAGATTGCTGTTCGGTCAGTTTAATTAATTTTATCTTACATATAAACCACAGTAAAATTTTGACTCAGCTTATTTCATAATATCTATAATACAATTTTGTATTTAAATAAACTATATCTCAGTGTTGCAAATGTAAAAGAAACACGCAGCACAGATATTTTTTAAATTTAATGAGTGTCACGGATAGTTTAGAAAATTATTCATCAATACCAGTAAGTTTTTTTTTGTGCTTTTTAAATAATGGTATGGAGCCATTTAAAATACATAATGGTATGGAGCCATAGTCAATGGATGGACAAATTAAAATCCAAAACATAAGCAAAAAATATAAGATATGAAAAGAGTTTACTGACAAAAAGCCAATTAAGTTTAAAAAATAAATTAAACTACAATTGGGTATTTGTTAGAAAAAGTGGATACAACTCTTAAATTTTAAAAGTTTATATTCGGTCATTCGTCATAGACACAACTTTCTTCAGAAATATATGAACTTTTTAAATTTTAGCATGGTTTTTTAAATTAATACAATGAGTGTTAAAAAAAATCAAGGTCAAAGTCACTTTTACACTTCACATATTTGCAGGGCTGAAAATCTTGACTTTTGTTAAGGGGTTATACTGGTTTAGAAATTCGAAAAAAATCAATTTTTTTTGTGCATATTTTCATAGTATAACCCTTCAAGAAAATATCCCTAAAAGGATTTTTCGAAATTCGAATTATTTTCGGAGTTACAGCAGATTTTGTGATGCGGCGACAAAACCGTTTCGCAGTCAGGTCGCGCGAGAAAACGAGGTACGAGCTACTGAGGCTTCCAAGGAAGCTAGAACTGCTAAATCATCTGAAAGAGCTTCACTAAACATAACATTTGAAGTCGAAGAAGGTACTTTGTACGGAGCAGGGATAGCTGATTAATAACAAGTGAGTATAAAACATCAGTAAACGACTCCGACTGTGCGCGATTTGTCCTCAAACTTTAAACTCATTTTTCTCGTAACTACTTTTCTGGAAACGGTGTGCATGATATCTTTAATTCTACTCAACCGATTCACTTGAAATTTTACACAGAGCTTCTTTATACATTATAGTATCGCACTACGAAGAGTTAAAAAAAAAAAAATGTATTTTTAAAAAATTCCAAACGACAAAAAAACAGGGAAAATAAAAACTTTTTTTTCAAAATACCGCCATTTTGTGAAAAAATTTTTTTTTTCAAAAACGTTTCATAGTGCGATAACTACACCCTTCCTCTTTACGAATTATTCATGGATTTCCATTTCAGGTCATGGGAACGATTTATATCCTGCACACCAGGAAAAGCCATTTTTCCATCAGTCCCCACTTTGCCGACCTGCAGTTTTTGGAAATTTAATTTTTTTTCTTATATTATTAATGTTTTGTATTCTTAAAATATCAATAAAAAGCTTATAAAAAAATGTATAGTAAAAATATTTTTTTTTTATCGCGTCCGAAAAAATACCTAAAATTCGGGCTTCTAAACCAGAATACCCCCTTAAGCCTACTGAGTACATTCACTTATCAAATAATAAATGTTAACTTTATACTTTAATTATGCAATGTTTTTCATTAAAATATTTTGTAAAAAAATGGTATATAATCATAAAACAGCCATATAATTAAATAGAACTATAAATTTCTTTCCGCTGCCAAAATACTACATTGCAACCACTTTACCAAGAACCTATTGGGAATGGAATTTAGAGGTTTTTTTTTTTTATACAAAACCGACTTGTGGCACTTATTAGTTAGAAATACTTACAATTTTAATATGGTTTTAATTTATATGGTTTTTAATGGTAACAGATGGGCAGAAGTCATGGTACAGAAAGAACATCACCATGGTAAAAGCATATGAGCTGACTTTGGAACACATTTTAATATCTCAACAATTAAACACTTTCGATTTATTCACTGCTTAAAAAGGTATCATTTACAAGAGAAAATTTGAAGATTCACAAAAAGAATGATTAACACCACATCGATTACTCCTTTAAACGCTTATCTTCACCACAAATAATGCGCAAGACACTTAAGTCCTGCAAGCCTTCAAGGGAAAAGCAAAGTTATTTAATCAGTTCCCACCATCAAATAACAAAATGTTGAAAAAGATTTGAGGGAAGTGAAAAAAAAAAGTTGAGGTCTATGCAAGCGAGATATTACAAGGGACACAGGGAGTTTTCTAAAAAAATTAGATAGGAATTTTAGGGATGATTCTAAAAATTTAATTTTTGGTATAATTTCAAATATTTTAGAGATAATTCTGTAAAATTTAGGGAATACTTCTTTTAAAACATAGGCTCCTAACACATACAGTCTTTTCAAAGCTATATATTTTTACTTACAATCTTAAATACATTGATTTTGTTGTGTAACAGGGTACTATTACCGCTGGATTTGCCCTATTACAATTGAAGGGCCATGGCAAAGAAAAAACAGTACAATTTTTTTAAAATCATTTTCCCGCCATATGCAAAGTTATGGCGAGCAAACTCTAGCAAATAAATATCATGGTTCATGAGATTTTGAGCAACCATTTACCTCAACCCTGATACAAGTCCCGAGACTTTAAATCAGTTTTTTTGGATAATTCAGAAAAACGGACTCTGATCGTTCTTTGCTGTAGCTCTACAATTGTGTACTCAACTCTTAATGTACATATAGACAATGTGTTAAAACAGATATTTGATGTAAAATGAAATATGTAATAAAGGATGTGCTGATACAGCTTTTTATTCCCCCCATCACCTTTTCATTCTAAATTACTATTTTTGGTCCCACTTCGTTTTCTCCCTTTTCCATCCTTCCACCTCCTTACCTGGTGACACAACCTCCTTTGCAGTGTCCATAGGCACACACGTACTAGACACACTCTTTGAGCAAGCACCTTCTGCAGAACTTGATTCCTCCTCCGACTTCTTACCCACACTAGAAGAGTTCTCACAAGCAGCGACTGGCACATCAGTGTCCATTTTTGACGAATCTCCCGAGACCTTCCTCCGCTCTTTCCGACACAGGCGAAAGTTCTGTTCGCCTTGTTTGTCAGGCGTACCATTTGGCATGTCTTCTATCGGAGGACAAGGGGGCACGCAGAGTTTGGCCTTAGACTTGAACAGACGTATGGCTCGTGCAGCTGCTTCGTCTGGGTCGAGTCGAGGCGCTTTTTGGCAAGAGGCGCAGTTTTCATTCTCACAAGCCTGATTTCCACAACCATCTGTCAGCTGAAAGTAGTATCGCTCGATCAGCTTCTTGGCTGCAGTTCGTTTCCTGAAAAATGTGTTTCGGTTAGTAAGACAATTTTTCATTCGCACAGTCAACATTCGCGTTAAGTTGGCTAGACCTCATGATACCAATTTTTCAGAATTTTTATACGATTTGGTCTTGCATGTGTTTAATTTTGTCTCTGTATCAATACTGATACAAAAATAGTCATAGTGATGTTTTTGCCACATATTTGTTACTGTATTTTTTAAAAATGTTTTCCTATTAAATTTAACTTTCACCGTCCTTAATTCATATTTCAATGTGGTGATTAATATAAATTCTGTACTGTTAAATTCTTCTGAGAATAAATTTGGTTATGTACTTCAAACAAAATTCCTTGCAAAACAAATTCAAATACTTTCTTAAAAAATACAACTTTATTGTTTAATTTTGTTTCCTTATACAGGAAGAATGTTTTGTTGTCAAAATATGTAGTTCAAGTACTCTCATGCGAGTGTTTTGCACATTATCGCTGGGCAAGTTATATATTCTTTTGACAATCTGATCAAGAGACATTTGTTTCTTTTGGCAAAATTGGTAACAAATTCAGCAACTAGGGAAGATTTTAGCAGTGCCAAAAAAATTCCAGAACTTGCAGGTTTATTTACTTTCAAATAAAAGAAAGCAAACTCAATTGAAAGTTTTTCAATTTGCATTGGATTTTTTCAAATTGGGAAAATTAGAGTTTTTTCACAATCCAATTTTGTACTTTCAATAAAAAGTTATACAAATATTGTGCAAAACTAAATTTAATACATATTAACTATCTATAATGCTCTCAAAAGTAACAGAGTTTTGTGAATAAAACAAAATCTTCAGTTCATATGTACATTAATAAAACAAGTACTTTAAATATAAAATGTAGAAAACCCGACATGAATTTAATATGTCTACGTCAATCCGGACATATTACAAAGCTGTTGCAAAAAGTGTTGTCTTTCTGATGTTGCCAGAAAAATTTAATTGTCAAAATTTCTCAAAAGCAGAGGTTAATTACTAAATGAAATTAATATCTTGGTGTTAATTGTGAAGCATCAAGATCATTGATATGGCGTGTTTTTTTTTTTGTAAATTAGAGTGTTTTTAATGTGTTAATTAAATGCATTGTTTGGGCATATGCTTGATTCATTTATTTTTTGAGTGAAATATAAAATATTGGATATTTTAAAAAGCAAGTCATATAAAACTGTTGATTTATTATTTTTAATTCTGCTACTACAGCAACATAACCTTTTGCCTTTTATACGATTTAGCAGCCGACTTAAGAGTGTGTAGGATTCTAGCTTTTTTTATTGTTTTTACCAATGTTTTAAATAAGCAACGCTCGGTAAAGCACCTCATTCATATCAACATAGGGTCACTTTTAGTTTCGAGACAGAGATTTCGCCAGTATTTCAGGGTTGCTTCAAACTTGAGGATTGCGTCAATTTTTACTTGGTACCATATTTTGAAAAAGAAAAAAAAAAACGCCTAAGTATAATGTAACCTCTTATCTTAGATAAATGGGAATAAAAGTATGGTTTCCAAAGATAACTTTGACAAATGTGGTCTTTGATTTGATCTAAAATTTTATTGAATACTTTTTTCTAAACATTGAAATTGAAAGCAAAATACAACTCCTGTTTAATTTCGTTTAAACATGATTGGAAACCGTTAGTAATACAGTAAATAAATCCCTAACGTTCACTATACAAAGTAGGTAATAATACGAGTTGAACATTTTAATGCCAAACTAGGATTTTCTAACGAATTGTAATTTGTAAACAAACTAAATAACAAATGCGCATATTTACTTTCTTCAAGATTTGACATAACATCTAAATGAGCTTAAGTTTCCGCTTACCTACTAGCTTCTGCAGCACAAGAAGCACCTGAGGTCACTGGAGAATTCATAGACCCGATTGAATTACTGAACTTTTTAGCAGGCGGTAAAAAAATGTGTTCCAACAAATAAAATTAAATAGAAATTTTTTAAATATAAGTATAAATTTTCTTGGTGATACAGCAACATTGCCAACCTCCGAAATATAGTGAATTCAGTTCAGTTCAGCTTCTTCAAATATGAGGAAGCAGAAAATATAAAATATTCATGGTTTTTTTTTTTTTTTTTCAGTTTTGTTAAAGATAATTTGTAAGATGATATTTTCATTGTCTTGAATTTTAAATTAATGCAAATAGGCTTTTAGAGTTTGATTAAGGTGCATTAAGTTTCTGGATGTGAGCCTTCAGTTTTCCTCTAGAAATAAACATAATCCTCTCTTCTTAACAAATAAACCTGTCTACGATTGGTCAAATTTATATCATGTGATAAAATATAAAAAAATCACCACATGCTGACTCAATGTGTTTGTTTTTATTTATGTTTACAAAATGAACCGATTATCATTGTCTCTAATAAAATTTCACAGTTATAGCTATCACTCTTATGCTGGGGTTTATGGTTTTCGACCACGATCCTTGCGAGTTGAAGAGAATGGTAAATTAATTGTTTCTTTTCATGACATATTTTTTCCAATAAAGCTTAAAAGTAACAAATGCAGGTATAGAAAATATGTCGCAAGATTTTTGCCATTACAATCAGATGATTAATCAGATGATTTGGGAAATTTATATCACACTCCTCATTTATATCTTATTTTCAAATAACCTCGTAAGAAACCAATGAAATACTACTTGCTTTTTCAAGTTATACTATGCATTTTTCAGTTATAACCAGCTACTCCTATATTTGTCTGTTAATGCCGGTAATTAAAGCTGCTTGAAACAACTTTTTTTCTAAGATTAAGATCTACATCTCATTTTACACTAAACTAAGATGTACATCTAACAATTAAGACAAACCTTAACCAAGGGACACAATAAACTAGAAATCTACCTGCATCTGTTCATACTCTGCAAAACTCAGCTACAGCATTCTTATAGAATTCAAATTAATAAAATTAAAATACTTCAATATCTCATACATGTTATTCTTGGGCCCTAAACAATATCAATTATTTTGAGTTTCTAGTTTTGAACCCATCCAATAACTATGTGATTAGTACATTGGTGATATTTGGGAGTGGGAAAGAAAAGGATTTGTTCGGGTGTGAAACCTTACCTTATTTTGATATGTATTGTAGTCTAAAATCCTTAATGTATTGTATGTCCAGCACTGTTTTGTCATTACTGTGCAATAAGTAGTTGTTGGACATATATTACTATGGAATAAAATGTAATACTAATATTAAAATACCTTAATATCACAAATATACATTTTATATTCTATGCCTAGTCTTTATCAGTGATACTAGATTTTGTGTTTACATGTACATCTACTAAACCTTTACACATGCCAATGCATGTAGTTTTAACTACTGAATTTTGATATTCACCCGCAAGCTAGGTCTTAGAAGCCTGATCGCTCTAAAACCATACCATATAGATCATCAAACCACCATGTGCATGCCCGTGAGTTAAAATAACCTGGAATTTGCAAAAAATCATACATGAGCATTAAAAGGCTGCAGTGCTTAACAAGGAATTGTATGTGTTTGGGCACATGTTTTAGTTTTTTGTATGCCTTAAATATTAATATTTGAATGTTTTCATTATGAAATATTAATATAGAAGGCATTAAATTGAATTTTTCCCATTAATACTTGTTAATTATATGAAAGATTAGTATTTAGCTTTAAGTTAACAGGAAAATATATAGAATTTTGTTTTATGTTATAGAAGCTACACCTACTTTTACAAAATATACCAATCCAGTGTTCCTGCTTACAGAAGCCTACAGAAATCATGGTTATAAAAATGCTAATTTGAATCCTCTAGTCAAGCCTGATTCCAGGTATAGTTGGCTGATAATTTTAACTTCTCGTTTTTACATTTTTTTTAAGAAGCATTATCTTTCTGAAAACTTCTGGCTTTTGATCCAACAGAGTATTAATCAAGCTTTCCAATCATATTTTAAATATTTAATTGGCTAAAAAGTATTAGTAACAGCTGTATATGTAGGATATTTTAAATTAACATAAAAGCTATTATTCATGAAGCTTAGTATATTTCTCCTATGCCTTTTTGCTTAATCAATATTTCAATTGTTGCAACTTATATGCCATGTACCATTTAAATATTGTAAAAGTCAAGAAATATACAACCTGCAATTTTAAAGGATTGACAACAAAATATATTGCTATGTTTATAACTCCATTACCTTGTACTACTTAATATATAGTAATTTATGTTTTTTATATTGTAACTGGAAATTTTGAATTGCATCTTTACTTTGTATCTAGTATAAGACAAATACCATGAAATTGCTTTCACTGAGTATATTTTATGCTCTATTTGTAGCTATCTTCCACTTCTTGATCCTGTAAATTATGACTTGAAAATTGACAACAATCACCAAAAAGTGTCCTTAAATGGAATAATTTGCTCTACTGAATCAGAGACTACTGTAGAAAATCTAATCCAGACATTGAACAATATATACTGTGATAAAATTGGCATTGAAATACAACATCTACCGGTAAGCCAATATTCTTTCATTTACATACTCTTAGCAGGAAATTTTTTAACCTTATGCTTTAATTTTTCTAATATTGTATATTCATTATATCCTATTCAGAGCATTTACAGAACTTACACACAATTAATAACATTTTTAAATCCTTCTTTACATTAACTTTGATTTTGTTTGTTTGTGTGTGGGGCTGCAGAAGCCTAATTAATCCACTTACCATCATCTGATCAGGTTGAAATTTGGTAGATAGATTCGTTGTTGATGACAATGCATTCTGTCAAGGACATTGTTGTTTAATAATCGCTTTTACTTCCATTTCTATCATCGTTTTGGAGTACTTATAAACCCATTTAACCGATCATTGTTGAAACTCTTTCCTATTGCTTATTTTAATCAGAATAAATAAAAAAATAATTGGATATGAATGCATACATTTATTATGAAGTGTAGTCCTGTTAATTCAACTTTACGTCACTATGTAATGCATAAATTCATCTTTATTTTTAATAAATAAATTTTGAAACATAATTTTCTGTATATTTTTCTGATAGAGATGATTTAAAAATATTTAAAATTAGATGCAAACACCAAGCACACACTGACAACAGAATCGGCGCTATGTTAATAAATATAAAAATTACCAATGCATATAAAGGATATACTATATTAAGAACTTTGTTTTTATGGATTGTTAAGTTCCTTTCTTGCACCTGATTATACTCTATTACATTAGTAGTGGTGACTTAACTCTCTCTTGTATACCATAGAAGCCCTTGCTAAGATAAGGTTATGTATGCTGAACTAACTTTCTCACTGTAGTTCAATAGTATGTATTCCACATTTTGAAATTTTACCATTTTGCCGTAAAGTAATCAGATTGATCTGCTCTGATATGGCTATAGAATAGTTAAATGTAACAGTCTTGTGCATCACCTTGATTACAGAGTTTTGCTGAGAGATATAAATTCTTTTTGTAGCACTTGGTTGGTTGGTACGCTCAATGAGCTATTTTTATGCCCAATGATAGCTAATCAGTACAGGACCTATGGCTTAATGTGGATTTCGAACCACATAGAACATCCATGCCCTACCTGGGATTCGAATCCAGCACCTTTAGCATGCGAGGCCAGATCACTAACCACACAGCTATCAGGTGGGCTGTAACACTTGATATGTTTGAAATGAGTAAGATAAAGTCGATGGATGTTTCAGCAGTAATAATCATGTCGCTCTAAACACAAAGAGACGCAAGCCTAACTTCACCTAGTTGGCTAGGGGGGGGGGGGGGGAAACATAAATAAACTGATTTGGGCCATTTGCTGACCCATTTGCTGACTGTAATGGTTGGATTCATTGTACTCCCAAAATTGCCAAAGCCGACAAGCTTCACATAATCGTCTTTGTGTTTAGAATGACAATAATTACCATGATGTAATATTGTAGAGAGCGTCCCATTATTGGTATTTAAGATTTAATTTTAAAATGTGAGTGGTGTCTAGCTCAAAGATGGGAACATGTGTTTTCAAAGCTTTGATAAGCATGCTATTTACTTAAAAAATTAAGTTTGAATACTACTTTTGCCTCTTCTAGGAAAATGAAAAATTGTGGATTGCCAATGAATTTGAAAAAATTCAACTCGAGTCTAATTTGTACAATGATGACCGAAAATATTTGGCTCACGAACTTCTTAAATCTCAGGTTTGTAGTTGTTGGGTGTAAAAAATCTGTTTATTTGTAAATCTAAATTATGTGAGTACTTGTTGGTGTAATGGTCCTTGTCTTTCATATCCTTATTTTTTATTATTATTAATATGTTTGTTGAATTGTAGCTCCAAGTCTTTGATTTACTAGTTTTTGCTATCAATACAGTAAAACCCTGATTATCCGAGCCCCAGTTATCTGAGTTTCCGCTTTAACCGAGCCAGATAATATTTCTTTAATTTTTTTTTACCCCTGATATTTTCCTTTGTCAAAACTAGTACCGAAAAAAATTGGTACTTGATCTCTCAAACACTCAAGAAAACAAAATGTTTACATTCCTTTTCATTGTATGACACTGATCCTCCTATCGCGTGGCACAAGGTCTTAAGGCTTAAGTAAGAGAACTCTTTAAGCATTACTATATATTATTAATTGCATGTGGTTTACCTATAGTATAACATTTGTACTTGTCAAAATATACATTTAAACTGATACGATTTATTTTATTTTTCGCTTTAACCGAGTTTTTCGGTTATCCGAGTTGGTCTTAGTCCACATTAACTCGGATAATCAGGACTCTACTGTACTATTTTTTTTCACAGTTCTGTATTGTATGATGTCTTAGTTTATTTTGCGAGTTCCCAAGTTGTAGTCTGGAATTCAGCTGTGAATTACACAAGAAGTATAATTGATGATAATAGATTCATTTTGTTAAATTTTATTGCATATGAACTAGAATGAGCATTTTTGATAGACTGCAAAATTATTGAAAGTGTTTACTTTGTGAAATTTAGCTATTTTTTATTACTTAATTTACATAAAGACATATTTTGAAAATTGAATATCAATATAACTTATTTTTAAATAATTTGGGAATTAGACCATTCTTTACAAATGTATACATTAGTCATGTACAGTTTATCTGTTTACATTCCTAGTTTGCAGTTTATTTATTTTTTGCTTTAATTTCAGGTATTTGACAATTTCTTAGCAACAAAATTTACTTCAGTAAAGAGGTATGGAGGTGAAGGTGCAGAAAGTATGATGGCTTTTTTTATCCAAGTATTGAAGCAATCATGTTCAAGTATGCTTTTCATTTTATCTTAGTTTTCTTCATGTTAATATTATATTTTATTACATTTATTTGATTCTCTGGTTTTAAATATTCTTCAAATAGGGAGTTATAGACAAAAGGTATGAATTTCAAATATATAAGAGTACAAGTTAAAATTTTATAAAACAGTTGAGGAGGTACAAGATTTTATCTTTTTTTAGAAACTTCTATCAATCTTATGACTTAGGCTGTTTTTTCACAAAATTCCTTTTCCATTTTTTTTTTTTCTTTTTTTTTTTTCTTAAATTGGCTTATTGCTGTTATTATTTTAGGTTTTTTTAACTTCCCACATGTGAATGTTCAAAAAAATTGAATTTTAAAGAAACATCTGACTCCAAAAGAATTTTTGACATTTTAAATTTATCAAACATTGCTAATATTTGCCATTTTTCATATTTTGTACCATCTTGAATTAGAGTATATTCTCTATAATCCATGTTTGAATGGTTATTTTAAAATTCACCCAGATTTTTGTATATATTGATTGATTTGTATATATTATTGATTTTGCTATTAACAATATAAACAATAGAAATTGATTATTAGTCATGATTTTCTTTGCTAGCAACTGACTTTTAGAATATAAATGTGTGTTATACACCATTGCTAGCACCTATTTTGAACAATGAAAACATCGAAGTTGATATTTTTCAGGATTTCTTGAATTACCATTATGAACCATTCCTAATAACCATGGAATAAAAAATTTCTCACACCCAATATTTAAATAACATAATATAAATTATTTTTGGAAGTATTCATGATAGTTAAGGAATTTATGAATTAAAACTTTTCTTTTATGTTCAATTCAAAGTATAAAACTTGATTATCTTAATGATTTCATTCACATTACTAGGGAAAAAATCATGTCTTTGAGATACTTTTTAATGGTTTGATATCTAAAACAAAAATATATTGATTTTCCTTATCAAAACATTTCTCAGTTATTTGTGTAATTGTATTCTATATGATATTCTCTTACTCTCTAGATGGCGTAAAAGATGTCATCATTGGTATTCCACACAGAGGGCGTCTAAATCTCTTAACTGGGTTGCTAAACTTCCCACCAGTTGTTATGTTTAAAAAGGTTTGATTACCCCTTAACTGCATTTTTTTTTAAACTCGTTCTACTGTCTAATAATTTAAATTATCATTGTTCCTTATAAATTCAAATGTTGCAATGTGCAAAAATAACTTAATTCCCAAATTGAATTTTGTTTTAATTTTACTAGCCGACCAAACGGTATAGTGGTTAGCGTGCTAGCTTCTAGACTGCGAGGTTGCGGGTTCGAGTCCCGTGTTTGGCATGGGTGTTTGTAAATATATGTTGGCTTGTCTAATGACGAATGTTTCGGCGCATTATAGCCCTCGTGTTGCTGACGGCGTCAGATAATCTGAAAACAACCAACTTTAATTTTACTAAATTATATTGAAAATTTTTATTATATGTTTTCATAAGCTGGTGAAATAAGCCAATATTTATTTTATTAACTCCAATACCTTTTGAAATACCTAAAATTTACAAATTAGTTCACTTTTTAACCTAATGCTTATAGTTTCTTCTATCAAAAAGCAATTCTCTATAAGTCCCATTTTAAAGTTGTTGTTTTTTTGCAGTTTTCCTTAGCATTTACTGTTTATACCAATGTTTACCTTTACAAAACTGGATGAACTCTCTTGTATTAATCTAATGATCTGAGAAATATCTTGACTTAAAAATTAAAACATTTTTGTCAAATTTAGTGATTTTGAAAGTATATGCTCATCTTAAAATGACACACCCACACGGTCACAAAATTTGACTTATCTCTTGTTATACTAATGGGGGAAAAATTATTTTTGTATAAAAAAGGCCAACTAAAATCCTCAGGAGAAAAAATATTAGTCTTTTATAAAATGCATAGAACTTCAATGTAGAATAATTCAACATTGATATATTTCTTCAAATTATTTATTTCAAATGGGATTGTAATTTCATAATCTATACATATTGACATAGATAGTATAAATTTTATAATTCTGTATGCTCAAACAGCAGTTTAAAAAACTTTTTAATATTGTATATTTAAAAAAAAAATTAGTATATTGTGATTTGGTAGTTAAATATATATATGTTGATTATTTTTTATTTGTGTATAGATGATGGGACTTCCAGAATTTCCATCCAGTATTGATGCAACTGGAGATGTATTGTCCCATTTGAGTATGTTATTGATGCTTATTTTTATATATATATATATACTTTTAATTTTTACATCTGTGATTTTAGTTTTTTTTTTTTTTTTTTTTTTTTTTTTCACTTTTCTGAATAAATTTATTTCTTCTGAAATGGTGCATACCTCATTATTATTTAAGTATATAATAGGGTTAATAGGGCAATGTAAAATTGACTGCATTCATGGCTCTTAAGATTTTGCAAGCCAATAAGTTCAAAGTGTTTGCTGTTTATTTCATGGTCTCTTATTTTTAAAGAAATTGTAGCATTGAAGTTATAAAATTTCATCTATAGGTAGCATAAGTAACAGTTATTTTTATTGTATCATACTTTTGCATGGTTGTTAGTATTGTTTTTATAATTTCTGAGCTTTTATTTGTTTATATTTTTGCAGCAAGCTATACAGAATATAAAACTAAAGATACCTCTGTGCATGTTACCCTACTCCCTAACCCTTCCCATTTAGAGGTATGTTGTTAACAAAGGCACTTGTTTGTTTTGTTTTACTTAAGATTATAATAGGTCTCAAACTAATAAAGTATTGCTATGTAATTACGAACCGATTCCTTAAAACATTATTTAATTTATGCCTGGTTAACATTTAGTTTTTTTGCACTCTAACATATAGACATTTTAGAACATACATATTTTTCTATTGTCTCTTCATAATTTAGGAATAGTCTACAGATTTTCATAACAGCAATGAAATAATCAAAAGCTCTTACTCAATGTGACGTAAAATGAAAAGAAGATGCTAGTATCATATTTTTACTGTTCATATTTATTATTTATATTATTCCCTATTTTCTACTTTTGTTGTATTTTATATGAAAATATCAAAAAAAAAATTTACAGAATCCACAAAGTCAGAGATTTTTATTTACATAAGTTTTAATAAAAAATTTTAGTACTTTATGAGTATAAAATCCCATTTTCTCAATAATGCTATTTTATGTTTTATTTTGATTTATAATTAAATTCACTAACTTTTCATTTCAAAAAATTTTTAAATAATCTTTTGTTTAAAGTTTGTATTTAATGGTTAATCATCCTCTTTAAAAAAAATTTAAAAAACTTGTAAATGAATTTATTTTTTTGTGAGGCATGTTAACTTAAATTAAACTTAATTGTTTACTTGTGCATTATTTCCAAAGTATAGGTTAGATTACCAGGAATTTTCAAGGAAATAGCAATATTCTCACTTTAGACAACCTGTTACACCCATTTAACTAAACATTTTTATTCAAAGGCTGTGTCTCCTGTTGCTGTTGGTTATGCTCGGAGTCGTCTTCAATCTTTGGCAGTTGCTGATTATGATAAAAATTCTGAGAATTCAATAGAATATCCTGTTCTTCCTATTCAAGTGCATGGGGACGCTTCTTTTTCAGGACAGGTATTCCTAATTATATTTGACACATACTATATTGAAATACTTATCTTTTTTCTTCTTTTTTTTTTCAAGGCTGTATTTAAGAGTTCCTGAGGTCATTAAAAGTGATTAATCTTTTTTAACTTGTTTTCCAGGCCTTAAATGTACTTAAAAATGCCTAAAAGTCCTTAAAAGTACTTGGAGGTCCTAGAAAGTCCTTAATTTTTTTCACTTATCTGCATCACATCAACATTTTTTGTTATATTTGTATTATGTATGCATCAACTTGAACATCGTTTAGTTTGTATTTGTTAATTGGTGGAGTAGGAATCAAATGGTTGTAGTTGCACACTCTACTCTGTGAGACAAACACGCGAGATTAATGTTTAAGTTTCGGAAGCCAAAAGATCAAAAACCATCATCAAAGTCTGTTTGTTAGGTAAAATACAAATTGTGCAAGAAAGATTTTGATATTAACGCTCTGGGAAAAGCAGCTGTAAAGTCACATGTTAAGATCCTGATGAATGAAAACGAATTTTTGAAGGTCCTTAAAAAATATTATTTAGGTCCTTAAAAGTCCTTGAAAAGTCATTGATTTTCATTCTATAATTTCAGTGAAAACCCTGGTATTTTAAAATGCTTTTAATGCTAAACCGCTTATAATTTGCCAAAATGCAATGATAAATATTTGTACAAGTTTAGCTAATTACACTGTGTTTTCATAAATGATTAAATATTCCGACCAACAAGTTTAACTCCACATAATGGCAGAACCTCTCGCACTTAGAAATGTAAGTTAAGGACACACACACAAAGCCACAAATGGAACCTAAGGACACACACACACTGAACCACAAATGTAACTTAAGGACACGCATACACAAAAGTATCTAGTTAAAATGTTTAGTGCAATAGGGAATTTAAATTGTACTTCGTTAATTGATACCAATTTATTAATGCTTTAAAATTATAATATTTCTATAATGCATCTCAATCAAGTTCTCTGTTACCTTAGAACTTTCAATTCTGAAAAGTTTTTACTTAAATAAACTTTATTAAAAATAATTTATTTTAGAGATCGAACATTATAAATTTAAATTGAGGTTGCAAACTTTTTATGTTGATCAAGGAAGAAAATATATTAATCTAAATCAAACTTTTAAAAATATTTACTTTTATTGCATTTTTTTAGATACATACACTTTCTTCAATTTAGATTGAACATTTTATTTGAGTAATATTGAACAAATATTTACTCCCTGGAAGTAAACACTTGTTTGGATTTTGAAAATATATTTGCAGTGATCAATAATATTTTTATCATATTTATTTTATTTGTCTATTATCCTTCTCTTATAAAAACTAAACATTGTAAAAATACCAGACAAATAAAATAGTCAGCTAGAGGAATACTTAACATGCAATAGTTATTGCTGTCAAGGGAACACATTTTTTTTTTTTTTTTTTTTGGATGCTTTATACATGATTAACAAAATCGGGATTTTCAGAAAAACCTGTAAGCAATCATTACACAATACTTGACAGGCTAGGGCTTTTGTAGAAATATTCTCATTTTAGTTCATTAGGGGAAAGGTTGAACTTAATTAACAATTAATGAACTTAGATTATTTGATAAAAACTAGTTTGCTAAATACTGATTTTATGTATAAGAGTTTTGCCCGAAAATTACAATTTAGTTCATTGTGTGCTAAATTTTGGTCACTGTTGGGAAAAAAAGAAGCAGAACAAAACTCTGGTGATTTTGTAATCTTTAAAGTAACTTTTTTAAATGATCCCATGCTCAGTGTTGCTATTTTTACATAACAACATTAACCATGGGATTTCTACATTTCTAAAGAACAACACAGTGGTAAAAAAAAAAAATTAAAAAAAAAAAAAACGCTTTTACTATAGTTGCAGCTGAGCTGTGAGGGGCCAAAAACCAGCCTGAACTCAATCACCATAATATATATTTGATGGTTATGTCGTTTTGACATTGGGTGATGAAATACTACTGGGTTGAAACTATCATTTATGAAAAATTAGTTTTTTGTAAAAAGTATTTTCAATACTGTGTGAATAAATCTAATTTAATAAAAAAAAAATATTATTTGTGTGCTATGCGTTATTATAGCAAATAAGCATAAAATAAACATGTTATAATTGTTTTCCTAGGGTGTTGTGATGGAAACACTTGCAATATCTAATGTCCCTCATTTTACTGTTGGAGGATCTATCCATCTTATTGTAAATAATCAAATTGGTTTCACAACTCCACAAGAAAGAGGAAGGTAAGTACAATGCTGAAAGAATGCATTATTTTAGTAATTCTATAGTGACATTTACCTTTAAGAATAAGACTTTAAATTGAAACAAGAGTTAAAAAATTGTCGTGAGTACACAAAGATAGAGGATGGTACTAGCATTTTTATTGTTAGTATTTTATTTTCAAATGTTGAATAATACAGTAAGAATTTATAAAGAATTTGTCTTACAGTAGAACTCGTCTTAACTGATCTCTGTTTAACAGGATTTTTTTATAAAAAATTTTAAAACTTAGTTTCAAGCAATCAAATCTCCTGCCATCTACAGAAAAATTCCATTTCTTTAAAGATATTATACTTAATGATGTGTTGTATGTAATATCCAAATTTTGTAATTGTAGATTGGTGCATTTTTTTAAACGTTATTTAACTGTCTGAAAAACAAACATCCTTTATCAATTAACTTTCTGGGTTTTAAACTCTCTATTTTAACCAGATTTTTACTTAACCAGCTTATTCACAGTCACAGTTAGACCGGTTAAGGAAGAGTCTATTGTATTTTGAAAACAACAGCCTATAATTTTGAAAATATATATTTTTCCATGACACTTCAACATTTTGATTTAAATTTGCTATTCAGAAATGTATTGGAAGACAATGAATACATAAATGTGGCTATAAATATGAATGCAAAACTGTTCAATGTGATTGAACTCAGATAATTTATAGAATTCATCACTTCTTTCAATTTTAATTATTTCATTACAAATATTTATATTCAATTGGAAAAAATAGTAAAAAAAGATTGTTGTTAGTTGAGCATCAACTTCTCTTTGAAATTAACTTTTGGGAAGAATTTTGTTATTGCCTTGAAACATATGATTGTTTAAAATAATCAAATGTTTCAAGTTTGGTTCAAAACTTGTTAATGCTTGCACACTCAACTTAAATTAGATGAACAACCATGTATGTTGAAAGTCTACTACTATTACTAATCTTCTAATATAAATCTGTCCATTTTCAACTACCTTTGTGAGAAAATTATAACAGAAGACTTCTTTAATGAATTGTTTCTTACATTTTTTATACAGTGCTATCTTTAAATTTTCGTTTTCTCTAATAGTAAAGTATTTCATAAATTAGTAATATTAATTGTTAGATTTATATAACTTACAATTTTAGGTGTTTCTAGTATACCTGATTTTTGGATCATATGATACTTCTTAATTGTTAAGTCAAATATATTAGAAATTTGTTTAAATTAATTGTCTTATATTGAACGTAACTGATAGTGATTTATCTTTGCTTTCTTCTTATCAAAATACCAGTCAAATAACTGAGAAGAGAGGAAATGCTTTATAAATGACTGGATCTATTAAAATTTACCTAAAAGTTTCCAAATTAATTTTGCAAAATATACTACTTCAAATTGATAGCAGGTGAGTGCATAATTTTTATAAATTTGTAGATTTGAGTTCATGTTTAAAATACCCAATTAGTTGATCATTTACTGTAAGTTCACTTGAAACAAATCCCTACGCTGATAAAAATGAATTCATTTAATGTATCGCTGAAATGTCTCCTATTGAAACCTGTCGAAATAATAACTTTTTCATCAGTTTTGAAAAATTTAAATTTTTCTAGTCAACCTCCTTCATCAAAATGATTATCCAAAGAGACAAATCTAATCTTGATAATTGTAGAATGTTAAGAATTAAAAAAAAAATTCCAATTATTTTCCAATTTATTTTCTACCTTAATAAATTCTTTAAGCACTGATTTAATTGGAAAACATGTCAATCAGAAAACTTGTCAAAATTGTATTTTTTTTTTCTATGTAAGTTTGAATTACTTAAGAAAAGTAAAGGCTACCCTGTAATTCAGCTTTAATACTTTTGGCATTTTACTAACTTGTAAATTAATAAATTTGACAACTATGGCTTTACAATATATAATTATTCATGTTTTCAAATTATTGAATTAGTTGCATGGTTCCTTATTTATTAACACTTTCGAATTGCCTCCAATATAACTTTCCCATTCAACCTCTAAATTAAACAAGGAATTATTTTTAAATTTATAAATGGTTGTTAGAAAAAATTACATGGCCGTTAAAATAAATATATATTTTATTTTTATAGTTGTCCACTATAAAAAGAATTAATGTGCCTGAAAATAAACTTCACACTTTTTTTTCCGCAGATCTTCTCCACACTCTAGTGATCTGATGAAAATGATTTTGGCACCTATTATTCATGTAAATGGAGACTTTCCTGAAGTAAATTACTATACTGTTAAATGTACGTGTGCAAAATATTATCCATATTTTTAGTAAACTCCTCTAATTTTATTTCAATGTATCACCATTTTAGGAAGTGTTGAAGGCGGCAGAGTTAGCCTTTAGTTATCGTCAGAAATTCAAGAAAGACGTTCTTGTAAATTTAATGTGTTTTAGACGTTGGGGTCACAATGAGCTGGATGATCCAACTTTCACTAATCCGCTAATGTATAAAGTCATTCACTCTCGGAAAAGTGTTCCTGATCTTTATTCTGGTACTTTAATAGTAAGTACTTTTATTCTTCATAATTCACGTCTTTAATTTACTTGTGTAATTTATCTATTAACCATGGTCATCCTTGCAGAGTTATTTTTAGGAGGCTCAGAACCCACACAAGGTGTTACAATGTTGTTTAAATTTTTCTTCAAGCTTTTCTTTTCCAAAAATGTAGTTTCCTATTTTGTGAAACTCATGTATTTTCCCCTGGCAATTTTGCTGTTTCCACCAATTATTTTTCTTTTTGAAATGTTATTAAGCTTAAAAAAAGTAGATTATTGAGTTATGACTATTAATTCAAAACTCTATAGTCAACTTTTATAAGCTTACTGTAACAAACTGTGAAGTACCAAAATCTTACTACTGGATTAATGTGTAATTTCCAGTGAACTCTTTTATCAGTATTATTGGATTTCAATAATGCTAAACAAATAAATCACATTAAAGTACTATTGAAAACATATTTGATGGCAGTTTATTTTTTAAAAAATAAAATATTTAACTCTTTTTTAAAACATAACTATTTCCTACTTAAAACAAAATAATTTATTTCTTATTTAAATTATAGTGATGTATTTCTTTTATAAAACATGTCCATGTCAAAAAATATGTTTTTTTTTTTTTTTTTTTTTTTTTTTTTTTTAATTTAATTGACTTCTAAAACTACTATAACTTTTTCCACAAAACTGCTGCTATTCAACATATTTTCTGATACAAGTTATATCATTAAGTAAATTCGATAAAAAAGTTATTCTATTAAAAAGTATTGCATATTTTCTTATTTCCTGATTAATTAAAGGAGTCATATTTTGGCAAAGAAACAAAACATACTTTGAAAAATTATTTAGTTTTGTAACTGCACATGATTTTTTTAAGGATTACTTTTTTTTCTTCTTTCTCTTATTTTTCTTTTACTAGTACCCAAAAAAAGGGATATGCGATCTTTAAAAATGACACATCTCTTTTGTTTGCTGTGACAATGTAGTATTGTAACAGGTTTTTTACTGTGGAATTCATAGCATTGTTTGGTATACTATATAATTGGTGTGCTATATAATATGAAGGTATAATTATATGCTAATAAATTCCTTTTCTTCCTGGTTTAGACAAGGAATCTAATAGAAATAGGTGGTGATTGAATACTAACACCTATATTATTTATATTTGTTTAAACATGAATTTTTTTTAAGTGATTAATGTCTCTTGATTACTCCAGGCTAAAGGTATTTTGGACAAAGAAAGTTGTGAAGAAATTATATCAAATTATCACAGTTTTCTTAATGATAATTTAAAAGAAACAGAGACCCATGAAACAAAGGTAAGCTAAATATTTGATTTATTATCATTTTCCAGTGATGCTGGTGTTTAATTTATTTTAATTCTACCAAAAGACTGATGAGAAATATCAACTCTTTTTAGAGGAAGAAAGCTAGAGTTGTTGTTGACTTGCTTCCAATGTTACTTTATTTTATGCAATTTTATTTTAAATATTACTCTTAAAGTAGCTGAATACCTATACTTTGATATGGAATAATATTGGTGGTCTGGTTAAATATTGAGGAGGTATCACATCGCAGAAAAATTAAAAATAAGTTTTTACATTGGTGCATTTATTGAAACTGTAGTGAGTATTTACAAATGTTCATGAGTATTAATTATAAAATTCTAATCATAAATTTTTCATTTGTTTAGAAGGTAATAAAAATTACACCAGTTATTTGTTTTATTGTCGAACAACACTAGTTACATAGATTCAGTTTTGTAGATGATATTCTCTAAGTTTTGTAGATGATGTTCTCTAAGTTTTGTAGATAATGTTCTGTAAGAATAAAGCCCTAATTAATGTTAGATAGTTGTTACTTCAGTTTCTAGTTTTGTTAAATTTTTAATTAAGTTGAAACTGCCTTACAACTATGTGACATTAAATAGAACTTCCAATACTTTGAAAATATTATCTATAAAATTGTATATATGGTAGATAGTATTTAATATTACAGCAACAATTTTTTTCCCCCCATGTTATACCAGTATACTATATATAACTATGTTTTATAAAATTTAATAGCATTTTCTATCCTGATACTTAAAACATATAATTCTAAAAGAGGTTCTTTATATAAGAAATTTTAACTATAGTTCTGATTAAAATTATGAAATTGAATTATTTACTCTAAGAAATGATATCACAATTTACAGCTTACGTTAAAGCCTTATATTATATATTGGCAAAACCCGTTGTCCTATCTAACCGTTTAAAAATCAAATCTATATATTATCTTAAAGTAAATTTGTAATTTTATGTACCTTTATTTTCAGTTTTTATTGTTTTAAAAGTATTGGAAATTTAGAGTGATAATTCAAATTTAATATGAATATGATATTGTAATTTGAATTATGCTATTTTTAGCTGTGTGGTATGCAAACATCTTGGAAAAAAGATTCTTCTCTAAAAAATGCTGTTTCAATTTGGGATACTGGTATTCCTGTTAATCTTTTGAAATTTGTTGGAAACAAATCTGTCCAAGTTCCTGAAGACTTCGTAAGTTTTTTAATTTTCTATACTACAAGTTTAAAATAAAATATTTAATCAAAAACTGTTAAAAGTTTTTCAATTAAGAGCTCAAAATCTGAAGTAAATCTTCTGCACATAAGAGCCAAGTCTACACACTTGTCCCAAATAAGTTTTTTTTATTATTGAATTCAAACTAAACTATTTGAGAATATCATTGCTAATTAATGATTAATTAATAATTGTGCCTGTGTTAACTAAAATGTGGGAGCATTTTTCTGTATGGTTTTGAATTGTTGGGAGTGCCTTTTACAACTAGGAATAGTGATATTAAATTTAAATACCATTTAAATGAAACAAATAAAAGCTTAAAATAAGTAAAAATTAAGTTGTTTTTACTGTAAAATGTAAAAGAGGCTTTTGTATTTAATGGTGAATACTAATTTAAAACAAAAATTATTATTGAGAATAATACTGTTTGAAGAAATAGTTTTAAATTTTAATAAACAACTCTTATATTAAATTTTTCAAGCTAAACACTTATGTTTATTACATAAGGTATTGCAATTGTTTGAATTTATTTGAAGAGCACTTTTTTATTTTAGATGTAAAACTTCCTTACTTTATTTTAGACCATATTTGAAAAAAAAAATACTAATGTATGTTTCACAAAAATAAAATGTTATGTCTAGTTATCAAATTCAAACATTATAGTAATCATACAAATCAGCATAAACCTTATTTGGATTTTACCTTATGGCACCTAACACTTTTAAATTACACTTTAAGTAAAGTTATTATAAATTTTTACTTTTTATGTAAAATTATATGCCCTAAAGAAACTAAAGATCAAGAAGTGATTCCATTTTCGTTTTCAGAATGTACATCCAACTCTTATCAAAAGTCTAATTCAAGAGCGATTAAAAAAGTTATCCAAAGGCACTCAAATTGATTGGGCTACTGCAGAATCATTGGCTATTGGTTCACTTTTATATCAAGGTATAACCATTCAACTATGACTAACTAAGGACGTTTTTACTGTTAATTCCCATATAAATCTCAAATCTTATTTTTTGTTTAAGATGTTCGTAACCACAACCAAAAAAAAGTTTAACTAAAATTAAATATATGACTAAAAAAAGTGTACTAATATCTTTAAAATTGTTATTAATCTATTATTGCTCTAAATTTTCACAATCTGTACCACTAAAATATGTTCAAATCTCTTGCACATTCACACACATTGGAACTAAAACTACATGCTTGTTACAAAAATTTATACTTGTACAATTTTTTATTATTATTATTATATTCAAATTAAACAACTTGAGAATACCATTGCTAATTAATGATGCTGCCAGTGGTAACTTTAATATAGGAGTATTTTTCTTGAATTGCTGGGAATGCCTTCTAAGTTATTCTATAGAAATAATGTCATTAAATTTAAGTACCATTAAACAAAACAAAAAAAAAAAAGGCAATTTCAGAATTGTCTCTGTATGGTCTTAGTTTAAATGAATTTTGATAATTCAATTTGCTTTGGGTTGTGACAGGTTTTTTGAATTTACAGTTGGTACTAATTTTTAAATTTAAGCTTTCAAACAGTTATAGCAAACATCGTTCAAATGATTGTTTACCAACTTTTTATCTTTGTGGTATTCTATTAAGTTGGATTTTTCAGGTTACAATGTGCGTATCAGTGGCCAAGATGTGGGCAGAGGAACTTTTAGCCACAGACATGTCATGGTAGTTGACCAAAAATCTGGAGAAATTCATATACCTTTAAACAACATGACTGAAAATCAAAATGCACATATTGAGGTTAGTATTCCTTTATAGAAATTTATATTAAGAGTAGTGATTATTAACCATTACTTAGCAAATCTCTTTTAACATTTACAAATTGTGCTTTAGAGTGTAAGAAGAAATTATTTGTGTAGGCAGGATTGTATCAAAGATTTTTAAACAATGTCATACAATTTCTATGCAACATAGTTTGCACTGTAAAATTAACACATGACTTTCATATTTGAATGATAGAAAATTAGTTTCAAAGACCTAATGGTAGGTGTATTATGCAATAAAACCTTTAAATTAAATACTCTTAATTTAAAAACGATGCCCTTTTTACCTTTGGGAGGATCATCAATGGGCAATGATTGAATTACACTGGCTAGGTAAGTAACCTATATTTTGTGCTGGAAAATTTGTATCTACTTAATTTGGGTTACTTAGGTATTCATATTGCCTATTGTTTGATTCTATGAACTTCATCAGCTTGTAATGGGCATTATATTTTTCCAGTATGATTATATGTGTGTGTGTGTGTTTTTTTTTTTTTTTTTTTTTTTTTTTTTGTTCTATGAATGAAAAATATTCCCATTAAGAAAAAGAAATACATTATAGCAAGCTAAAAGTCTGTGATACCAAAATTATATTATATAGAATATAATATATTATATATATTATATATATATTATATTATATAGAATTTCCCATAAATATGGGAAATTCATGATGAAAATCATCTAGATAGCTTAACCTAAGCTTCAAATGCAAAGACATATGCTAGATATGATATGAGGTCTCTTAGAAATATAATATTTTTAAATTCAACTGCGAGTGTGCAAGTACCTGAATTTGTTTACCAATGTTAGGAGAGAAATTTCTGTGTACCTGAAAACGTAATTTACAGGTGTGTTGTTAAGCTATAAACTTATATCTTTTCATTTTGAACTAAGAACAATGTCTACCATACAGAAACAGATTATAAGATAGCACTAAATTATTTCTTTCATTTATTTGCGGTTCATTGGCAATTTCGAACAACCCATAAAACGCTGCAGTTTTTTTCAAATCGTTTTTACAGTACAAAATTAATATGCAACAAGAAAGAGTGTCCTTTTACACATCATTAAATATATAGTTTAAATGATAATAATTAATAATAATGCAAAATTTAGTATAAGTTTATAAAATTAAAAAAATTACTAATACATTTTTCATAAGATCGCCTCATTTTGTTCTCTGAACATGTTTATAAATTTCACAACAACCATAAAATTCTTCGATACTAACTTAACTTTAACTTTCCAACAAATGATATGTACATTTGTAAACAAACAATTCATCATAACTATAAGACATCCTAACCTTATCAGCATATCATTTATCAATTTTGGTTTTGTTGAAAGGCGGAAAATGGGATCGTCACAAAGAAACACTGTCCATAAATAACAGCATACAAAATTTGTTGTTTTCATTTCATAGTTATCAACAAAACTGTAGTTTGTTACCAAGTATTTTCAGTTAGAAAAATTTAAATTTCGTCAACACACCCATTGCAATTTTGATTAATAACTTAACATTCAGAAAAATAGTCATTTCATACACTTTTAAATTTGGTTGTAAGCATTAAAAGGTTAAGAACCACTGCTACAGTGCAAGAAACTTCTTTTGCTCAATATTGATAAGTATTTCTTAATTTACAGGTTGCTAACAGCCTTTTGTCTGAAGAAGCTGTTTTGTCTTTTGAGTATGGCTTTAATTTGGAGAACACTAATAACTTGGTGATCTGGGAGGCTCAGTTTGGAGATTTCTTTAATTCTGCACAAGTTGTGTTTGATACACTTATTGCATCTGGTGAAAGTAAGAACTACCCACCAATGTTTATCTTTATTACAATTTCTTCAATCGAACTGCGAGTCTAAATTTTCTTAAATTTTAGTTTTAATTTGAAACATATTATTCAATTTTTAAACGACTTAATCATTCTTAAATATAAGTTGTAAAATTAGATTTTTTAGGATCTATAAAATTTTATAATGGAATTAGCACTGATTGAATTTCTAAATATTTAAATGAAGTTGCAAAAACTAGCTCTTCTTTGTACATGGTAAATCATGAATTAAAGTAAAATTTTGCTTTCCTGTATTCATTAAAACTAAACTTTCAATGATTTGTTAACAGAATCCACTGATTGTTTCTATTTATAAGATGAAACTTCAAAAAAAATTTGTTGAAATTGAATTTAGACCATTATTTTCTTTTTTAAAAAAATCTTGACAAATAAACTGAACAATATTTATGGTCCTCATTCAATAAATTAAATTTGAATACAAAGGTTGTGCTTCTAATTCCAAGACCTTAAAAATTATAATTGTGTCCAATCAGGGAGGAAGAATTTTTTTTCCTCAGTTGAGTTGAATTTATTCAATTTGATAATTTTTAAAATGGCACTACCTTTTATTATCTTGCACAGTTAAATCTGAAGCCTGTACAAATAATATTTAGTCCATAAGTTTACCAAAAGTGATACATTATATGTTGCCAGACTGGAAAAAGCTTAAATAATAATAATAGTTAAATATTAATTAGTAATACTGAATAATTATTGGCAAATTGGTTTGATGTATAGAGCATGTTTTATAACATAAATTAGTACCAAACAAAATGTAAACTGAATTTCTGATGTAGCCAATAAGAAATGCTTTTCTTGTTTGAAAGTTTGAACGTATCTGCATGTATTTATGTTAAGTATTATGTATAATTTATCTTAATTGCTGTCAATATATCAACTTGTTAACAGGTAAAATGAAAATTTACCCCAAATTATTTTAATAATAATAATAGTTATATAAAAGCTGTTATTGCTTCACAACTCAGTTGCATTTTACAATGGCAGCTAACCATATCAATTTTAAATTTAATCCTTAAGAGCAACTCATAGCTTAGCTTTATTGTTATTAAAAATTCTAAGTAGAATAAAAATTTGAAGCAGACAATTTTAACTGAATAAAACTTATTTTCTTAATATTTCCAGCAAAGTGGCTTTTGCCAAGCAACATCGTCATCTTACTTCCTCATGGTATGGATGGCGCAGGACCCGAGCACTCATCTTGCAGGATGGAACGCTTTCTTCAGGTTTGGAAGGATAACTTTGTTTGTTTGTTTGTTAATTTGCTTGCTTTATAATGAATGTGCATAAAAAGTTTTAGGTTTGTGCATATAGAAGTGCTGGTTATGCATATAGTTGTACTGGAATTGATAATTATAAATACAAAGAATGGAATTCTTAATTCGTTTTGTGGGAGGTATGCTTCTAGAACTCCTTTCCTTCTCTTTAATTGTTCATTTCTATTTGCAGTCCAGAGTAATTAGTTATGCAAATAGCAAATTGTTATTCATACTTAAATGAAATAATAAGTGTATAATTGAAGTGTTGAAAAAATTTATTTGTTTGATTCCTTTTATAAAATTTATTTGTTTGATTCCTTTTATAAAATTTATTTTTAATTTTTGTGGAGAATTTTTTCGAAATGTCCCATTTTACTTTAGCTTTTGTGCCATTGGTAGATTTATTATGGACTAGTTAATAATTGAGTAAGTGAATCAGATATAGTATCAGGTCATTAAGATTTTTAAATTCTGATGGTATATATATCTTCACAATCTGCTTTTTATGCTCATTATAGATGAGTGACAGCTCAGAAAATAAAATAGATTCGGATGACGTCAACTGGCATATAGTCAATCCAACAACCCCTGCTCAATATTTTCATCTGCTGAGGCGCCAAGTAATTTTTCTTTATTTATTTTTTATTTTAAGTTGCATTTTTATTAATTCAATAGTTATTTTATTTTAAATTAAGTGTTTACAATTTTTAGAAATTTTTAAGTTGGATTGTTATTTTAAATTGTAACTATTCAAATAGTGTTTTTTTTTTAATTATGTTTTTATAGATATATTTCCCAAGTAAAATATGTGTCATCTGAATCAATGGCTCTTAGACAGCGTTCGCCACTAACTTATAGAGACGGGCAGCTTGACTTATGTTGGAACTTTCCGCGGGCAGCAAATTTATACCGAATACGGCAATAAATATATTGCTTTACTACATATGTTCAATGTTAGAAATGTGATAATTACTAAAACAATTTTGAAAATTGAAACAATAATTTAACTTTTTTATATTAATAAAATAACAACTGATATTTGATTCTTGTTACAAATAAATAAAAAATAATTTTTTTTACATCGTAAATCAAAGTCATAAAATAAGTTAATCTTTAGTGACAATATTACAATGTGACTTGTCATAAACTCATAATCAATAAAAATATTTAAACCATACCTCCTAAATCTTCCATTTTAATTGGTGTTAATTGTGAGACGATGACTGCCAATCCGCTTTTCACTCTCTACTTTGCATTTAAAACTAGTCTTCGACTCCATTATTGCACTGGAATCATAGAGATCGCAATACTTCTTTTCATGTCAAAACAAAAGAGGTATGCATTTAAACCCCAACTCCTATCACATTCAGAAAAGCAGAAATCGAATTGTGCCATTAACGAATCAATGAGGTAGGGTATCATAAGTTCAAAACTAAGCAATGCGAAAGAATGCATCATTGGTAATAATTCAAACTATTGCTTTTTTTATTTTTTCTGGCAGTCTCAGAAAAAAAGGATTTTTCAAACTTACTGACGTGAGCCACTTAATGGATAAAACGGTTTTAGTAACACATAGGTAGTAAACACATACTATTGTAGACAAATTAAAATTATTTCCGCAAAATTTGATTTTTGCTCTTCTGTACTGCCGGCAGGCCGGAGAAAAAGCTGTCGCAGGCCGCCTAGTGGCTGACGCTGCTTTAAGAGAACAAATGTTCCAAACTAGCCTATACTCTAAGCTGTGTTAATAGAAACACTACAAATTTTGTTCAGAAACTGTTTGAGATTATTTCTCTTGTTGTTTGGATGGCCATAGTCCAAGACAACTTATCCTGACCTCATTGAATAAGGTACAGTGGTGTGTCATCCAATTTTACTATATGCTGATTGGCTGCACAATAATCGTACATGCGACGTCTTGAACTGAGAAGAGACAGGGTGAGCCAATAGTGATTCACAATATGATTGGTTAAAACTCTTATAGTAACCATGGTTAGAAAAGTAAAGTATCAAGTAAAATTAAAAAGAAAGAGCTTATTTTCTTTTTTTATCAGCATATATTTAAGTTTATTACAAAACTATGTGCCTAGGTTATCTATATTACTATATAAGTTGTGATTTGAGCAGAACTATATTTTTTATGCAGAAGGATCCATCCTACAGCGTATTTAATGAGGTCAAGATAGGTTGTCTTGGACTATAGTGGAAATTTTCTAGGTTCTCTTTCACGCTAGAAATGTGAATTCAAATAAATTTTTCCATATACTTCATCCTGGCTATAACATAATATATATATATAGCTGCTACATATCTAGCTTACATTCTTATCTCATAATTATCCAAGTACTACCATAACAAAATGTATGCTAAAATTATTAAATGCCATTTAAGCTTAATTTTATACAGTGCTTGTAATTTCCAATATCGATCAAAATTTCAGAATTGTGCCTTGGCATAAGCCACGGTTATGGAGTCACATTTCTTCATTAAAATACACTGATTAAATTCACCTGCATCTTTAAACTGCTTAGATTATTTTTTCATTGGTTAATTTTTCAAATAGGGGAGCCTTTAGTTTATCATGTGTTTAAACTTTCGGGTTGTAGATTAAACTTGTCAATATTTCTTATTCCTAAGATCGTTTCTGATCTGAAAAAACCACTGATAGTTGTTGGTCCAAAAATGCTTCTTCGCCATCCACTAGCAATTTCCTCTTTACAAGATATGGTGCCTGGAACAAGCTTCGAATCTGTGTTGACAGATGAAAACGTCAGTGCTCAAAATGTGAAATCGGTTATCTTCTGTTCAGGAAAGCACTTTTATCTACTACAAAAAGAAAAAGAAGATCGTAAATTGAAGGATTGTGCCATAATAAGATTAGAGGTATTTTATTTACATTTGAGTAATATATTCCTAATAATTCCATAAAAATTGCATTTCAAATGTGTTCTAATAAATATGTGTTAATAAATATATTGTTTTTTTCGTTTCCATTATACATTATTCTTATTAGTTAAAAAAGAATGTAATCCAGTTCTCTTTAACATCCTAGTTCAATTACTAAATTTGTTAGGTTTCCCTTAAACCTTCTATTATCAAACATATTGACAACTATTACACGATTTTCTATGATTTGCTTAAAAAAGAAGAAATATATTTAAGATTAAGCTATTTTTAAATAACACATTTTTTCTTTCAGAAGCATAATAAAATTATGCAGTACTAGATTTACTGAAGATAGAGTTCTGTATCCCTATAAAAATTATTCTACTACAATAATTATCGTGTTAATAACAAAACACACATTTTAATAAATTTATTAATTGTATATTTTATTCCCATCATATTCTCTTATTAATTGCAGCTGGCTAAGTTATCCTGTGTTTGTATACATACATAATGAATCAAAACTTATGTGAAAAAAAAATTACTTCTAGAAATTGTGCCCCTTTCCTGCAGAGGAGCTGCACAGCGTGACAAAAATTTTCAATAAAGCTAAAAGTAAGTTTTTTATTCCTCATATACTCATTGTTTCACAATTCGATTTTTTTTTTTTTTTTTCGTTTTGACACTAATTCATTTAAACTAAATATTCGTTGACACTAATTCGTTGACTAAAATTCGTTTTGACACTAAACTACCTACGATATATATATTTGGCTTAAACTAAAATTTGTCTTGTGGGAAATGTACTAATACATGAAAAAATACTCTTTTAAATTTTTGTTTGAATCATATTTTTACAGAAAATCCCATATGTTAATTTAAGGAAAAGTATTGCAAGCCAAAAAAATCGGGGGAAAGGGGAGATTTCTTTATGATTTGAAATGTCCCAAGTTTTTTTTTTTAAAAAAGCAATGTTGTCCATCTGTGTTTCTGTGGTCAACATAATTTCCGACTAGACGGCCCTACAATGTTAAAAAACTGTATACAGACCAGTAGTAACTAGGGGCATGTCATTGAGGTTTTGATCAAAATAAAACATGTGCATAAAGTAGTGTGCCTTTGAAAAATGTATGTTTTTCAATTGTCAAAAACGATTCTAATGATCTTGATCAAAATCACTGCAATGTGAGTTCCCTTTTCTTGTGCATTTCCCATTAATGACTGTTTTTTTCTGTTTCACAGGCCTCGCAACTGGTCCCTTTTTCTCCTAAAAGTCCCTTTTTTAAAAAAAGTCCCTAAAAGTACCCTTTTTACGAAAAATTTCCCTTTTTTTCCTATTTCGTCCAAAATGCTTAAAAGTTGTTTTATTGTGTCGAATTCTCAAATTTTCTGTTGAAATATGCCTATAAGAGGATCTTCCCACTTTTAAGGAAAAACACAATTAAGGCTGAACTGAAATTTATATGCTTAAGTGCCTTTCTATTTACAGGTTTTACCTGTTTATATCAGAGAAATGAATCTTTAATTCATGTTTTGCATGAGCATATTAACAACCTTGTTGTAAGCATAATGGGTCTGTCATGTAAAAAAGAGGCCATTCGGTCGTTCAAAAAGGGAATGACAGAAAATATATTCCATGCAGATAATCTTTTGCCTGTCAAGTTTATGATCATTGGAGACGAGTTATCAAGCCTCCTTGCTCACTTGTCAAGCTCTGAAAAAGAAGAGTTTACTTTACTTACTCGGCGCCATTATACTTCAGCAGGGAAATACATTCTGGAGAAAAATGTAATGTTTTCAAGAGTGTTACAGAGATTTGGTTGTTTAAACCCAGAGAACCAAGATCACAAGCCGAAAGCTTTCAAACTCATGGCCTCTTGCTTGCCTGTACCTTATGATGAAAAATTAATGGATGAAGTTGTGCTTTTCAATTTGGAAACACTTGCAAATGAAAAACAAGTTGAGAGATATTGGGCTCAACTACAAACCTTTAAAACAACAGAAGGACTTTTAAAGTTTCCAAACCTTGCAATGGTTGTGAAGGCTGCTTTGGCTCTTTCCCATTGTAATGCGGCTGTGGAAAGAGGTTTTTCTAAATCGGCGTGTGTGCTGACGGAAGATAGATCTTCCATGTCAGTACGTTCTCTGAATGCTATTTTAAATGTAGCCAATGGTTTAAAGATATACGGTAATAAACCTCACCTTGTACCCATCACCAAAGAATTGGTTGATTCTGCAAGGGTAGCGTACAGAAGCTACAGAGATTACCTTGAGAAGGAGAAGGTAAAGGCAGAAATGGCAAAAAAAGAAAGGGTGGCTGCTGAGCAATCTAAAACTCTTGAGAAGGAAAAGCTCCGGATTCTAGAGCAAAGCAAAAAGGACATCAACAACTTGCAATCACAATTGCATGCAGCCAGGAGCTCAGATGACATGCAAACTGTAGCTGTCGATGAACTTTTGCAGGAAGCCAATAATAAACTTAAAAAAGCAACTGTAAAAAATGATTTTGGAGCTGCACAAGTGGCTCAAGCTATGCTAGAAGGGGCTGTGCAGAACAGTGTAAAGCGTAAAGAAAAGAGGAAATCTGTTGTTGGTTTAGAACGCAAAATAGAAAGAAAAAAAAGCATGATAAAAAATTTCTTTGTAAAAAGTCCCAAACCAATTTAAATCAGTTTATTGCAATACTATGTAATGTTTGCCATGTAATTTAACTGTCTATTATAACGTATTAAATCTTTTTCTAGTAATTTTTTGGATCCTTGTGTATTTTTAATCCTATTATAGACGTAGCAGCATCGTTTGGATATCATATTTCATTATACAAAATGATGCTAATTTCAAAAGAAAATATAGTCATTATGCCATAAATATACATTAGTTGTTTATTTGTAGCAATTTTTAAAACAAATTGAGCTGTTACAGCGTTTTCTAAAGAACTAGCTAATTTAGAATAATTTTAAAATGTAGATTGTGTATGTTTATTTTCTTGTAAACTTACAATATTGTGTATAGTATTTAGTTTTGAAAGTGATGGGAACTATTAATAACATCGGTGCTCTTAAAAATTAAGGTTCCTAAAAGTCCCTTTTTTAGAAGAAAATTGTCCCTTTTTTTCCTAGGGACTAAATTAAAATCTGTTGCAAGGCCTGGTTTCACTTACCCAAAAGAAATAATTATCAGAACGAGTATTGCCAGTTTGATAATGTACTTTTTTTTTTTTTTTTTTTTACCTATGTTATGATTATCACCAAATAAATACATTTTTTAAATTCATGAAAACGAAAATAGCAAATTACACCAACCTGAGCATAATTTATATGCAGTGACCAGTATTATAATGTAATTGAAAGCTGTGCAATGCTCTACTCCCCTAATTTTCTGGAGTAAAGAAAGTGGAATTATGCTGGAATCTTTAGTATTCTAGTTAAATTGGAGAGGAATTTTACAAAAGAAAAAGAAGAAAAATTTATACAGCATAAAATTCACATTGTTTTAAGTAAAAAATCTAAGTTATTTATTTAATTAAATTTAAAAAATAGTTTTGAAATCTAAAGTAAATTACTTGTTTAAAAACATTATTAACACACCTATTCATACATCCTTCATTTGTTTTGTTTATATCTTATGTATTCCATTTTATAAGGTTTTGTATGGAGCCAAGAAGAGCATCAAAACATGGGAGCCTGGTCTTTTGTACAAACTCGATTCCGTAACCTTTTAGGATATGATGTAAGTGATTTGACCTTATCCATTCTAAATTATGAGGTAATAGTTTTAATATGTTAATATGGTGTTAAGTAAAAAATATGAGCTATTGAAATTTATATAAAGGAAATTGAAAAGTATATCTTCAAATTGATGAAATGAGAGTTTAAGTTTATAAATAAAAATTATAATTTTATACTACTGCAATTTTTTGTTTGTTTAGTATTAAATCCTTCATTTAGTACACATGTGGGTCATTCTTCCAAAACGTCAACTTTGCTGTCCCATATCAATAAAACCCACAATAAAACATTTTGAAATTTTTTTTTATATGTCTTTAATACATTTCAAATCAATAGACAAAAACCACACATTACTGAAATGTCATAACCATCCACTGTCCCTTTTCACAAATTTAGTCTTTCATGGTTGATGTATCTATATATATAAAACTGAGTGTCTATACTTCTGAACCTTATACAAATCCACAGTTTTGCACCTAGAAGTATAAAATTTGGTACATAAAAGTTTTAGTACACCGAGATTGTAGAGAACAACTTTTAAATTTGATAAAAAATTGCTTTTATTAAAGTTTAATGACATTAAAAAAAATTCTTTGTATGACGATCTTTTTTTATTGCATCAGAATGAAACAAAAAGTTATTTTAATATGTCCCCCTTATTTTTCTGATTATTTTTATGTATTGTAATCATCTGATCAGCTGTTTGAATATTATTGCAATATTTCCATATATTTATTGTCAATCGATACCGTAAACAAGTTTTGCACATGCATGGTTTTAAAGTGTAATAGCATGTAATGAAGGTTGAATGTAAATACAATGGTGAAGATTATTGAAATTGACCTAAAAGTTTCAAATCATTCGACATTTGTTAATTTTTCTTTATATTATCATGTAAATATTTATTCATTTCTTTTAATATTTGAAGCTGAATATCGGATTCCTTCTTTTGATTGTTTTTATTTGTATAGTGTTTTTGTCCCGAGTATCAAGTTTCATGTAGTAATTAATCTAGATTTGAATGTAATTTTTGCATTACAGGTTTTACTATTTACACCGGACTATTTTGCAATTTACACCAGAAGCATAGTATTTCATTTGCAATTTTATTTTTTTGGTGCTTTTTATGGTCTTGATAATGAAGTTGATAAGATGGCATCAGATTACTTTTCACTCTCTGTACTAAAAAAAAATTTCAAAATACAAAACTTTTTCAATATAAATGTAGCATAGGATATTTCTTTGATGCAAATTTATTTAATGTTTTTTTCATCCCCTCATAAATGCGGTTTCTGGACACAGCTTTTATTTTAAGATATATTTTAATTTATTATTTATATTTTAACTTTTATTTTTATTTTAGTTACGATACCATGCTTTTGATTTTGGCGATTTTCCGATAGGAAATGAAAAAATCCCCAAACGTTCTTCCCTTTATCTATTCCACTTTTTCTTAAATGCAAACCTATGTCTTTCAACCTATCCCCTGCAATTTATATTATTTAGGATGATAATGTTAATTTCATTTGTTTTATGAACCTTCATAGTTTTATAAAGATACAGTTCTCAGCTTCCTAAAAAATTGCCTATTTGTACCTTTAGTAAAATGTAAACAATTTTAATCCTAAAATATCAATTTTGGAAGAATTACCTATATATATTACAATGTAATTTTTGTTTTTCATTTAGCTTAAGTATGCAGGAAGAGGACCACTAGGAACACCTGCTGTGGGCATTGGTAAACTTCATCAGGAGGAAGTTCGTTTGATTATTAATGAAACTTTTAAATAAAGTTTTGCTGTTGTATCAATGTTAAAAAAAAAAAAAAAAGAGCTTTGTTGTGAAATAGGTGACAAATTATATTTTTTTACTGTTATAAAAAATTTTTTTTTTTTTTTTTTTTTTTTGAAATACAGACCTATATGTTGATTATTGATATCATTAAAATGGATTAAATTGTTTGCAAGTTTCATGTGAAATTTCCTTTTACACACAAATAGGAAGTTTTCAATAAAAAATTAACTGACCCACAAGCATAATTTTTCATGCCCAGTTGGATATGTAACTGTAACAAATATGCTTGCATATTGAGCAATGGATTGTTATGGGACTAATACACATTATGCAACTACCTTCTCGGACAAAAAAAATCTTACTATTATGTTTTATGAACATTTATTGTCTGTTATTTATTTGTTTTCAACTTGCAGAGAACAATAACGAGGATGTGGATGTAGCATGATCCATAAAACACTAATATCTGCTCAGCTTATCTACTCTCAAACAAACTTGCAGATGCCATGAGTTAATAAAGGATTCCAGTCTGTTTTTATGTACCAATTCATCTGTAAGCTATTCAACACATAGCACAAACCTGCTAACTAGTATGTAGCTATTTGTCACCTAATAAATGGCAAAAATAAAGTGAAGACAGCAGTTTAACCATTCATTTTAAGAGCGTTAAAGAGGAATAGGCTAGGTAGATTGTCATTGTGTGTTCAAACTTTTGATCGGAAAGATCATAATTTATGTTCTACTTACACTGAGGTTCATTTCAATAGAAACAATGTGTTACCTACCATTCCAAAGCTAAGTAGTCCACTTAATTCTGTAATATTGTTAAACGAATAGGTATTTGACAAACTGACTCATTTAAATAATGTGTTTCCATGCACAGAGTAATCCTTTTAGTATTTTTTTCCTTTACAATTTCAGCCAAAAGAAAGATATCTTAGGTATACTTGTGCACCTAAGTCTTGTAACTTGGATTGCTATGTGTTCCTTCATTACATAGCCATTCTAAAATAGTCAATTTTAAATGTGTTCTATATCAATCTATTTTAAATACAGTGTAGATTTTTTTTTTAATATTATTTTGATTCAACATCTGATATGTTTTTACAATTGATCCTTCCTTAGCAGAGCTGTAAAGAAATTATAATTCTGTAACCCAAACCCATGAACCTCTAAAGAAAAAAAACTGCTTCTTTTTGCAACACCCTATAAATTGTACGATACAGATTTTTTTAGGCTGCACCTTCAACAATTTTGGCAAGTCATTTTTAAAACACCTTGTATTAATGTATATTAGTGTTCAATAAACAAGCATACGTGCCTTATAAATGCCTTGATACTTGGTTGTTTCTTACCTCCTGATCAGATAAAATTAGAAATTTTAAGAATGGAAGAGAGGAAACTATTAGTTTTATATGAAGAGCACAGATCCAAAATACATATTTAAGTACTTTATGCAAAAAGCAGGTTAGTTGCATAGGAATAATATTATGCTTACCTGATATTTTGCAATTAAAACATGCATTTTTGTTTTCAATTTAGTGACACTTTTTGACTTATCAATTTTCCCCTTCCAATTTATAAATAGCTCAATATATTAGCTACATCAGCAGGTGCTCTCATGTTACTTGATATTTGAGTTCCAAAGATTTTGACGACTGAGGAAATTTGAAAAGGCAGCAGGTGCAAGAAACAGTTTAAAAATAGAATGAAAACTCATAGTAATTGTTGGTTTTCTTTTTATCTATTTTTAATCTTTTGTAGATTAATTGGATTTACCACATTAATGGTTTAACAAGAATGTTTTCCAACGTAATAGCTTTACTTACTCTTGTCTCATTGTTTAACGTTAAATTTTAGCAAAAGAAGTCTCACTTTTTCCTAATTTATATATTTTTACTTTGTAAATTAATCAACAATTACAATACTAAATTCAAATTATTAATTCTTATAATTGTTACCATCTGCATCACCCTGAGTTCCTTGATAGATTTCTAAGAAAATTCCCTGATTTTACAACAAACTTTTTTAAAAAAAATTTCACCAATTTCTCCAGATGTGTAGACACCCTGATCAAATAGAATTGGCATACTAAAGAGATAATATGCTAATTTCTTATTAAATAGTTTTGGTGATAATGATATGTTTAAATTATTCTGTAACATTAAGCTTCTTAAGATTACCACCACGATTCTCCGGAAAAATGGCACCAAAATATGGACGAACAGGAAAACATGCCTTAAGCAATGATAGAAAATTTCCCTGATTTTCGGGAAATTTTCAAAAACTCTGGTTTTGATGAAAGCTCCCTGACATTTCCCCGATTCTGTGGCTACTCTATTATAGTACAATAAAGGCATGATTACACTAAGCTATAAAAATAGCTCATGAACATCAGAGATACAACTCGTATGCATTGTAATTGAACATTTTATTACATAACTTTCTTTGACAGAAGCATTTCTTCTATAACAGTTTTAAGGCTTTTTTAAAAAATTATAAATGCAGATACAGAAATACAAAATATGCTTTATACAGATCAACTGGTGCAGGAATCAAAGGAATTCATCAGCTCGTAAAGTAGGTAATGGCACTCCTGGTGTAACGTGGAAGGAATAAATATGTAGTGTAGCACGACATTGCTATTAAAAGCAATAAAACACTATCTAGCTCAGAGTTAAGTAATGAAATGAATGAAAATGTAACATTTAATAAAGTATGACAAGTGGGCTTTAAGAAAAAAAAGCAGAAAAAGTTTCAGCCTACACACACAACAAGTATGAATTCACAAATCTTTCATATACAAATTACCGTACTCTTTTGTTAGAAGGGTAACAAAAGTTACCAAGTCTGTAGGTTGGCGCAATTATCGTCAAGCTAAAATGTTAACATGAAAATATTTTAGCTTCAAAAGACTTTTACTACATTTAATTTGGTTCTATAAATACATCTATCACTGTTTCTTATAGGGTCGCTATAATCGGAAGGTTATTAGTTTGAATGAGTTATTGCTGCAATTTAGCAGTTTTTATCGGGTAGTCATCTAATGGAAGAATACCCAAATTACATTATATCAACGAAATTTTTGCTAAGCTATGGAAATGGAATATTTTAGAAAACTAAGCTTTACCTAAGAATTGACATGTACAATCAATATAAAAAGTTCTGAATGTCTTAAAGAATATAAAATTAATTCAATATGTCCAAGCTAAGAAGGAGAAAGAAAATTGGGAGATTCCCCAATTTTTGTGAAATTTAAAAAAATTCTCTGGTTTTTTCCAGAATCAGAAAACTCCCCGACATTACCCCCAATTTCCAGGTTCTGTGGTCACTGCTTTAAGAACTAATATAGATTTCATGCCTGATTATGTTTATTTATAGGACGATACCAAACATAAAAACCTGAATTTTTTTTTTTGGTACTCTTTCATTAGATGGGTACCAGTTAGTTCAGATGGTACCAAGCCTAAATGTTTAAATAGCATTTAAATGTAATGCCAAGCCTAAATGTTTAAATAACACATAAATGTATAGCCATGCCTAAATATTTATAATTTTTTTATACGGTTGCTATAGCAATATCTCCAGAAACTGGAATTCACATCTCCAGATCTATTGCAAATTATTTAAGTTTTGGAACCGTTTGTTACAAGAGGTCAAAATTTGGGAACAGATGTAGCATATAAGATATTTGGTGATCAGAAAAATAGGCAACTAAAAAAAAACAATAGTAATATTAACCAGCTGCCAAACACCACATTATCTGGGGGAAAAACTCCCATTTAAAATTCCAAATCCGGCAGGAATTCTGTGCCCAGGGTAATTTTGCCAAAAAATGACAGCAAGGTTTTATGTAAACAATTCTTGGAGCAAAATCCGTACAGGACTTGGAATGTTAACACCCAGCTAAAATTAGGGTATTCCCCCCAGTTACCAGGGGGGGGGGGGAAACACCCAGTTAAAATTCGAAGTCCGGTAAAGATTCTTCGCCAAGGGGATTTTTGCCAAAAAATGGCAGCCCAGTCCTTTTTTTTGATGACAAGTGAACTGCCTATGGTTGCCATAATTTGGCAAGGTTTTATGTAAACAATTCTTGGCGCAGAATCCATACTGGACTTGGAATTTTAACCAAATGCCCAATAGAAACGCATCAAAAATGGTTTACACCATATCTGCACTAAAATTTGTATTACTCTATTAGCTCAAAGAAAAAGAGAACAACTATAACGGCCATTTGTAATTTTCATTAATTTTCTTCAAGAATTTGAATAAAAATTTTAATTTGCATTACTAAAATTAGCATTGGAATGAATACAAATAGCTTCTAATAAATATACACAATATTACCATCATCTTCTCAATCAAACTATTTACATTCAGGCTTATTGTGCATAATTACTTCCCTTACACGGGTATGAAAACTGAGGACAGCGTGTTCACTACCAACTTCACGACTTGCATACAATGCTAAAAAATGACTGAACCCTGATTGTAGATTAGATAAGCAAAATATTTTATTTGTGATTAAATGAGAAACAAAACGTACTCTGAACTTTTTTTATACCAAGGGATACACTTTCTAAAGTCTCCATTATATATTAAGCAGAAAATTGCTTTTACAGCAAAGGAGGCGTGGTGAAAAAAACTATCACACACAAGCAGATTAGAAAACCAACAGAAGCTCTTTAGATGCAATAAACAACAAATAATACAAAGAAATGTTAACATCAAAAAAGGATACTAAACAATCTCTTTTCCCAAGGTTCCAACATCGAAATTGCTGTACGCAATTCATAAACTAAATAAATTTGTTTAATTTTATCTAAAAATCGCTCCAAAAGCGCCATGTTTACAAGCAAGTTTTCGATATCAAGAAGAAAAACCATTGCCAAAAAAAAACCCGAATATATGAATTGAAAAAAATATCAATAAGGATTTTGTGCATGCTGGATCTCAAAAAGGTATTGCTTTTTGCAACAAATATCAACAATGGTAATGGTATCAACAAAAAATAAAAAATTTATGTATATATATATTTTGGTAATGTGGAAATTTCAATAACAGAAATGTCAATCTCTTCTACTCCAACAATCTCTTCCATTAATCAATCTACTTCCTAATGATTACGTCACTCTTAACTTCCAAATAGGATAAAAAAAATGGTCATTTTGATTGGCTAATGGTATGGAAAATTCCAATACGATTTTCTAGGTGCATAATGATTGGTCACAAAGCTGGTGCCAAGTGTAGAGCACCTCATAAAATAACGTCTTGCAGAAGAGATTCCCGCCGTTTATTTTCTTAACTGCTATCTGCAAGTAAAAGCAAAAGTCAAATCAAAATAAACAAATTCAAAAAATGGTAAAATGTTCTCTTATAAATAAAAAAAAAAAGAGATTTTTGAAATGGCTATTTAACGAAAGAAGCTTGTTATAATTTTTAATACTTAGTACACTTTTCTACTTCTAATTATTATCAATTTAATTTTTTTAGAAAAGAATCGTGTGACTTCTATCAACCGTTGTTGCAAGATCTGGTGAACTACTGTTAACAGATAATTCTGGACAATTATTGGTAAATTTCAAATTACTTTTTTGTGCTATCTCATAATTTATACCGTATTATGTTTAATTCAAAACTTATTAAAGATTAAAAAGTTTTTGAATAATCTGTTCCTTCTAACATATGTTATTCCGGTTAGGATCCCTAAGTTAATTGTAAACATATGTTATACCCTATCTCATATGTTAAACATATCGGTAAATTCCTAGTTCACGTTTATGGGTTGGCGCACTTTTGAAAAGTTGGCGACAAAGCCAGAAAGTCGCCAATTCGGAATTCCAATATGAAAAATTGAGAAACGAACCAGCTCCATGATTTGTAGTATAGGAAGGTTGAAGCCAAAGCGCGTCAATAAAAAAATTGGATTGCCAAATTTAGAACTGTATCGCCTACAAAACAGCGCCAAATCGGCTTGGCGATATTTTAACGTCAACTAGGAATAGACCAACATATCTGTTAAATTTAAAAGTTAGAAAACAACATCAAACTTCAATCTATGTTTTAATGAGAGTGTCTCTTTGAAATTATTTATACTGTGTCTATCCCTGTAGTTTGAGTAATAATGCACCGAATTTCGACACTGGTCGATTTCTTGCGTAACTGTTGATTCTTGTTAATTGCAAAGCAAGTTTACGGGCACACCCACACAAAGGGAAGACTTTCTAAAGGAAAGGTAACCATGTTGAACTAACATTTAAAAAGAAGATTTATAATTTGCCACATTCTTAAAATCTGGTGGTATTTGACGTCTCACAAGTAGGACATTTTTAAATTTATTTGAAACCTAACTAATGTTTATGTTTTTGTTGGTTTTAATCACAGCTATATAATTGAAAATGATAATCAGATGATAATCCTTCAATAGAAATATATTTTCTTTAATAATAATTTTACTAATAAATTTTTATTTGCTTTTTGAGCATAAGGATAAACCTTTTTTTTTTCTTTCTTTTTTTTTTTTCGTTGTTTAAATTCCTTGTTGTATACGAATTGACACAAGAGCAGCTAATTCACAGTTAAGATTTACTATACGATCCCACTTGACGACTTTTTTAAAAAATCGCCAAATTGAAAATGATGTCAAAAAGCTGTGACGCCAAATCCAAAATTGCGTCAAAACAAAATCCAAACGGTCACTAGGGTTATCAGAAAACTTTGGCGACGGGTTGCCAACTTTCAAAAATTCGCAAAAGGAGACCATACAATAAATCTTAAACCAATTCACTTCTTCAGCTTTGACTATCCCCGTTAGTGATGGACTTGATATTTTTCGCATATTTTATTTTTAAGATGTCATCATATTGAAGTAAGGAATCTTGTGTTATAATTTTCCCGAATATTACTTGATGCCTAAATTACGTAGAAAAGATCTGGGTAGTTCGTTTCACAATAACATGGTTTCCACAGTCATTAAAGGTAAATAAAAGTGCTTAAAATTTTTGAACTTGTTTTCAAGTCCTTGAAAATGCTTAGAGGTGCTTAAAAGTCCTTAAAAATGCTTAGAGATTCTTAAAAGTCCTTAATTTTTGTGAATGTTGTGTGCCCAATTGCAAAATTTATAAAAATACATCTCGGACTTGCTATCACAGCATGACCGCCACTTATCCAAACCATATTGGAATTCTCTAACATATTGTATTACGCATGCGCCAACTTGTAACTTTTTTGGTAAAATATACATTATTGAAAATTTATATATAGACATGATGCCTGAAAAAAATATTTCAAAGGTCCTTAAAAACATTATTTAGGTTCTGAAACATCATTGATTTTCATTCTGTGATTTGAGTGAGAATCCTGAATAAGTACTGCATAAGTTGGTAGTTTTTGGGATGGAAGTTTTAATTTATAAAAATGTACTATTCATAATTAGAGAAAGTGAATATTTTGTAGAGGGGTAAAATTGAAAGAAGTAACCTTGACGAATCATGGTGGGTACTGTCTCAGACCTGTTCCCAACTGCGCCAAATACAAAAATCTGCTCCAAATGCTTTATTTTAACCATATTTGCGCTAGAATGCGATTTTTTGTGTGCGTGCGCTGAAATTCGATACTATTCACTGCTGTAATATCGCTATTATTGAGAAATATTCCGGTATATTCGGCGCTAACGCAGATATTTGCGTTGGTGGGGTGTTCATTTTCTCCGAGTGCTACAATGATTTGCGACGCTAATGCTGACATTGTCAGGTTTTATGTTGTTATGACGGTCATTTTCGTCGAGTCTTTCATCGATATAATAGCTCTGTAGTAATGAGAATTGTTCCAATTAATTCGACTCTATTGCTGATATTTTCGTTGGTATGATGGTAATTATTGCCGAGTGCTACGATATTGCAATATCCAAATTTTGCCCCGATATACTGAGAAAATGTTGATGTTACTGCGATGATTTGCCACGCTACTGCAGATATTATTGCAAACTATTGTGATGGTCATTTTCGTCGAGTCTTTCACCGATATATTAGCGCTGTTATTGAGAATTACTCCAGTTTATTCGGCACTATTGCTGATATTTTCGTTGGTGTGACGGTTATGTTAGAAGAGTGCTGCGCTGTTGTTAACATCCGATATTACCAAATCTTGCACAAACATTACCGAGAAAATGTCAATATTACCGACATTTGTGCCGGTATGTACGTTTTTGCGATGGTCATTTCTGCTGAGTCTTCAACTTGCGTAATATCCTCTGTGTAGATTTTCGATGGTATTGTAAGCGCTATCTTTAATAAGTACGCAAGTGTGGTAGTCATTTTCACTGAAGTTTACACTGATGTAATAGCAACTACTACCGAGATTTGCGACACTGTTTGGTGACTTAAAAAAATACGATATTACTGGGATTTTGCGACGATATTATCAAGATTGCAATGGTATGGTGGGTGCTATCCCCAATATTTACGTTGGTGTTATATTCATTTTCGCCAAGGTCTATGGTAATGTAATAGCAGCCATTGCCAAGATTTGCGACTCCGATTTGGTGACATTCGTCTCTGGTAATTCTGCTTCAAAATACAAATATATTTCTACAAAAAAAATTCTGCTACATTTTTTTTTTTCTGCAAAAGTTGGCATTTTTCGTGCTATTAAACTTGTTTTTACCTGCTCCGAAAGTCATTTTTCCTGCTCCAAAAGTCATTTTTCCTGCTCCAAAACTGTCGACCAAACGATATAGTGGTTAGCGTGCTAGCTTCTAGACCGCAAGGTTGCGGGTACGAGTCCCGTGTTGGCATGGGTGTTTGTAAATGTATGTTGGCTTGTCTAATGACGAATGTTTCGGCGCATTATAGCCCTCGTGTTGCTGACGGCGCCAGATAATCTGAATACAACCAACCTGCTCCAAAATTTGATTTTTCCTGCTCCAAAAACTGCTCCAAATCGTTCTGAATGAGTGGGAGCCCTGTGGGTAGAAGGAATAAAGTTATTTTCATCTCAATAAGACAAGTTAAAATCTATTCAGATTATTTTTGCAAAGTATCCCAATAGTTATTTTTAAATATCTACATAACAAAAGTTCATGTTACATTCAATGAACAATTCCCACATTTAATTTTTTTATTCAATTCTAAATGTTTCGAAAAGGCTCTAAACAAAAAAAATTCTGCTCACTGCGCTTTTTTATTATTATTATTATTTTCAACCTATGGTCGCTTGTTAGATTTTGGCTAGAAAACTGGCTCGAATTGAATGCGACGTTACTTAATCTGAAACAACTTGGCTTAAAACGCAGCAGCGGAAACCAGTTTTACAAGTTTCTTGCAAATCGCGCCAATCGTTACGGGATATGGCAACTGTCTATTAAACACCAACTATTTGGTAGAAACCTCATGATAACCATAGAGACCAGAAGGATGTGTTGTGACATCACAGCTATAGCTGAGCTTTTTGATTGGACTGCTATCGGATTGGGTTTTAGGGCATTTTCTTTTCTTAATATTTAAATAATTAATTTTTTTAATTTTCTTTTTCTTTGTATATTTGAAATCGAAAAGAAATTCTTCATAAATAAAAACTAATTTCACTCGTTTTTAAAAAATGCGCGAATTTTCCACTGAATAATTTTTTTTCTTGTACTATCAGGGGTGTATCAGTGTTTTTTGCAGGGTCCTAATTTTGTGAAAAATTTCCAATTTTATATATTTTTAACATATGGTTTGGTGTCCATGACATCACTTCCTTGTAACGAACATCTGGGCAAGCGGGCTGTTTTCTCCTTGTGGCTTAAAATGAACTTTGCCGATTTTGTAATTAGGTAGCCTGTTTTCAAACTGGAAATATTATGAAGGTTCCGGGGTTTTTTTTCACATGGAATTTTGTGAAAAGTCTGTTTGTTAGACCTGGAATTTTGTGAAGCGTCACGCAATGAACCCAAATTTCTTTTTGCATAAACCCCTGTCTACACTTTGTGCATACTTGCCAATAAATAATGAAATGTTTTGTAGCTATAGAAACAATTATGCAAAAAAAGTTTTTTTACATAATTCTCTTAAAACGTTAAAAGATATTTTGGCATTCAAACGTTTCCAGGCAATATTTTTTGCACCAGCCATTTTACTATTATTTTTATGTGCTTTTTCCTCCGAATTTTCATTCATATTGCCACTTTATTTTTGATCTTCTCAGATGTAAAAGAAAATGTAGGGAAATGAAATTTTTAATTTTTTTTATTTAATTTATTTTGGCTGTGAGCATGAGTGCTGGCAGAGTTTTGTTCGGGGGGGGGGGGGGTACAAGATGGTTAATTTTTTATTTTTACCTTAATTTACAGCCTGGTGGCACCTATGGCTGTAAGTGTGGGCTATGTGCAACCATTACTTTTGTACCCCACTAAGGACACACCTGAATTCTTGTTTTAAACACGTTCTAAGACTATGATTATTATTTGCGGAGTATACATTAAAAGAATATGAATTTTATTGACTTATTAGAATTTTTCTAAAACAGATTCAAAATGGATTACACCAGGAGAAAGGAAGATACATTTGAAGATCTTGGTTTTGTAAAAGATGAAAGTGGTGCTTATCGTAAGTATATATTTCTTTTGTTTAAACCTTTTTCTTTTTTTTTAATTATTACTGGTGTCCCTTGAAACTGGTCTTGCCACTGCTTTCAATGTATACATTCATAGAGACTGGTTGAAAAATGAAAATATTTACCTGTTTTTTCTCCTTCAAGTGTGCGAACCATGTGATAATAAACTACACAATGGAGATTATGTATTTAAATTTCAAAATATAACGAGAAGAATTTTATTGGTCAGGCATCATGTAGAACTTGAACTTCCGCAGGAATGAGTAATCATACAGCATGAATTAATAATAAGTAGGCATTGAAAGTATTATTTTGGACTTAATGAATATTTTTGAAAAATATTATAAATAAATTGGACTTCTATTGTTTAAATTTTTTTTTTTTTTTTTTTTACTTCTTAATAGAAACACATAGTATTTTGGACAAATTAAAATTTATGTAAAAGAAAATAATACCATGAAAATTGAATTTTTGTTATTCTATGCTGGAGGCGGGCCAGATGCAGCCCCCGTAGTAGCAAACATTGACTAAATGTTGATTTTCAAGTTAGCTTTTATGAATTTGTATTCTGATTGACTTTTATTGAACTTAATAGTAAAAAAATTAAATAACAGAAGTTAAAAAACACATGCTTACTTTTCATTGATATGAAATTTTTTTCCCTAGACTTTGATACATTGGAGATTGCCCCGGCTCCAATTCCAGCATTATCAACAGATGTTCCAGTTTCCAGATTAGTCATTACCCATCTCACTGTGAAGAATTTCAAATCTTATGCTGGAGAACAAGTTATCGGACCATTCGATAAGGTAAATTCTAATTGCAACTAGATTTTGCACAATGTTTTTATTTACATTGCACAAGGCCATGCTGCATGTCTCTGTATTTTTGATACTGTTACGTTACCCAAACTACAAAGACAAAATTCATAAGGGAATTTTGGGAAAAATTCGTATGAAATTTCTTCACATATGTAATTTGTTTGGAAGAAAAGCAGTTAAACTAAACAGTTTTTAAGCTGAGGTACAAAATTTCTTTAGCAAAAAAACCTGCCACAATTTCCTTTTTAGCAAAATTCTAAAATGATTATGAGTTTATTAGGGATGGAACGGATATCCGGCAAATATCCGATATCCGGTATATCCGGCTGATTTTTCAATATCCGAAACCCCGTCGGATATCCGATTTGAAATACCGGACATCCGATAATTTCATTCGGATATCCTGCTATATATCCGGCCACCAGGTATCCACAAGAAATAATTTTTTGCAAAAAATAATGATCTTTTTCGGACAAAGGGGACACCGCATTCTACACTTTTTTTCTTTTTTTTTAATTTTTTTCCTTGGACATAAATTGCAGTCAAGTTAGAAAACGAAAAAGTTCCTTCGTGAGAACTACGTTTTCGCATATCCCCAACTTCATTCTAAGGTCATTCTGACGCCGAACCCCAGTGTTTAGTTCCCAAGCATGCATGGTCCTCCTCAGTTTATTTCTTTCAGGTATAAACAGCTAAGTCAACCTTGCCCAGTCCGCGAATCAATCCATGGACCTGTGGCATGCAGTGCGGTGCGCTAACCACTAATTATAATTTACTTGATACTTCATATCATGACCATTTTTTTCGTATAGCATATCGTATGACTATCGTTTTTAGTATATAGACCGAATATCCGGCCGGATATCCGGTGAAATCCGTTTCGGATATCCGTATCCGGTAGACATGGTACTCCGGATATCCGAAATCCGGTATCCGGCAAAACTCACATCCGTTCCATCCCTAGAGTTTATATCACTCGGGATGTTTTAAATAAAATAATTTAAAACTTTTTACTATAAAGTTATGAACTACGTAAAGCTACTTTATACCAAACATCAATAAAACCTTCAGCTTGTTAGGTGTTTTTTTTTTTTTTTTTTTTTTTTTTTTGTCGATGGCGCTAACCTTCGGGAAAACAAAAATGATGATTTTGTAAATTTTTTGGTTTAAAATTGAAGCAAAGGAAATAAGTCACATTTTCTAATCCTAGCATTTATGAAAGTTCTTAAGTATTTTGCTGAATAAAGTTCTCACTGCTTAATTCTTGCACTTCAGAAAGACAATCTGTCAATCAAAAATAGTATTTTTAGCAGCCATTATGTTCTCTGGACATACGTCTATAGAGTAGAATTATACAATATTATCAGTTTTGGATGTTTGTCTTAGTAAGTTTTAATAGTTTGCTTTTGTTCTAGGGATGTGGAACATCACACAACTTGCAATTACACTTTAATACAGATCATTGCTTTCAAATTAATATGGAATGATGTTATTTACCATTTTCACTCATTTAAATAAGAATAACCAGTTTGGCGATATTTTTGGCTATAATTTTTACATGGGCCAAAAATAAAAATATTTTTTTTTAAATAGCAGCAAAATTAACGCTTTCATTTGATAAACATTACATTATTCTTTCTTGTGCATGAAATAGAGGAAAATCAATCGTTGATAGGCGATGCTCAAGGACAGAGAACTCTGTGTTAAAGACATTCGTTTTTTTTACGCTTTTGTCACATTTCTATGGGAATTTCGGAGGTAGGGACATTTAGAATACTTTAAGAGGCATTAGCACAGAGATTTTAATCAAAACCGTTAGAGGCATTTTTAGCAATTGCTGAAAAACATGATTTTTTCATGGTTTCAACATTATGCCCAATTTTGATGAAAACCTTAATGGCCACTGTTAACCCTTAGCAGTTCTTTTACTGAGAATACAAATTTATTCTTTAGGTTTATCACTTATTCAAAAATTTCAGGATATTGCAGTCGTTTTTGTAGCTATTCATTGTTAACACAAAATTGGGTTTTTGTGTTATTGAACTTAATTTTTTTTCCTCCTTAGAATTTTACTGCTGTTGTTGGTCCCAATGGAAGTGGAAAGTCAAATGTCATAGATGCATTGATGTTTGTGTTTGGAAAGAAATCGAAAGACATTCGCGCCAAGAAGTTGTCAGCCCTTGTTCACAAAAGTGAAAAATTTCCCAATCTGACGACATGTTCAGTTGCTGTTAACTTTGCAATGATTGCAGATGAGGTAAGATATAATACAGGATCTTTATAAAATAACTATGCATCCTTGTGATAATCACATTTTATTGCATAAATTACATTATTAATCTAACATGTATCGTACCAGGACACATTTTTAATACATTTCATTGAGTCCCCCTTGTAAATTTCATCACAACATCCAGTGTTTCACACCATGGCCTGTAAAACATGGCGTATTGGATTTTATAAATCCCCACAGAAAAAAATCTGGAGGAAGAGGGAGATGTAAATTTGGGGACTGTTGAACTCGCATTCTTGGCAAACCCTTGTGGAATGCTGGGTTCTGTGCAAAGGGGACATATTGAAATGTATTAAAGGTTTGTCCTGGTATGGTATATGTTTGATTAGTAATGTAATTTCTGCATTAAAATGTGGTTATCACGAGAATGTGTAATTATTTTGTCAACATCCTGTATTAGTTGTCATCAGATTAAATTTTATAAAAAAGCACATTTTAATTACAATTAACTTTGTTTCATTTCCTCATCTGTGACCTAATACTGAGTTAAGTAAACAGGGTTCCCACGGTCATTGAAAGTCCTTAAAAGTGCTTAATATTTTTGAACTTGTTTTCAAGGCCTTGAAAATGCTTAGAGGTGCTTAAAAGTCCTTGAAAATGCTTAGAGGTCCTTAGAAGTCCTTAATTTTGACACACTGCAAAATTTATAAAAACATTACTCGGACTTGCTATTCCCGCGTGACCGCCACTTATCTGCACCGTACAGGAGTTTTCCGACATATTTGTATTACGCATCCACCAACTTGTAACTTTTTTGGTAGAATGTACTTTATTAAAAATTTAAATACAGACATGATGCATGAAAACAAATTTTCATAGGTCCTTAAAAACATTAATTAGGTCCTTAAAAGTCATTGATTTTCATTCTGTGATTTGAGTGGGAACCCTTGTAAAGTCGCTGTTATAAAATGGCCTCAGGCATATATACATGTTTTTTCAACATAGGTAAAGAAAATTACTATCTATATAGCTTTGAAAAGTGGTGAAGCCGAGATTTTTTTCTTCTGGTTTTGATCAAAATGTTATTCAGCTGGAATTGCAGCAGAATTTTTTTTTTTTTTTTTTTTTTTTTTTACAGTCCTATAACTAGATTTGGTTAATTGAAGAAAAAAAAAATATTTCAAACACCAAGAAGTTGTGAAGGAAGTTAGTATATTCTGTTTTAAGTTTTGTTTACTCTAAAATAGGAAGATCATTTTATATTGATATGAAGTATTCCAATTACCATAATGTTTTGCAATTTTTAATGCAACATAACGCTTTTCAGTTTGCTGTAGTCTCAAAGTAGTTACAAATTACAGAAAAGATAATCTTACTCTAAAGTTTTAATACTAGAAGTTTGACAAATGTTCGTCTCAAAAACGGCCTCTCACAAACATTTTTTTCCCAATAACTCTATCCTTCTATCTTTTTTTTTCTTTTAATAATTTATTGCTAGCTGAAGTACCCTAATCAAATTGGTTCAATCGAATTCAAGTTATGAGTATAGAAAAAAGTAATTAAATTCAATAATTATCTCAATTATGATCATATCCCCGATTTCTCCACTTTACTTACAAACCATCAGAATTTTATTGTGTTCCAGATTAGTCGAGATATCTATTTAAAAAACAAATATTCAGATTGGTTCAGTAGATTTCAAGTGTTTTCATATCCTTGTAGGTGTTATAAAAAGAAGTGAGGGGGAGATTACAAAATTTCAAATAAAAATCAGCCTCTTGTTTCTTTCATAGTTAAGATTGTTCCCAAAACTGTTTTAAATTTGAATTAAAAAAAAAAATTGTTAAAAATTCATAAATATTTGCTAAAAATTTTATTCCAATATTGTATTTAAATACTGTGTCTGATGTTCTAATTGCAGCCTAATTTTCATTTTTTTTCTAGGATGGCAAAGGCGCAAAAGTGGTGGAAGGTTCCGGTTTAATTGTATGCAGATGTGTTACAGATGAAAGGAACTCTCATTATGAGATGAATCATAAACGTGTGCTGCATAAAGATGTGGTCATGACCCTACGCAACTATGGCATTGATATGGAATATAATCGATTTTTGATTATGCAGGTAGTTTTTTCTTATTGGTTGATTTGTGTAACTTTTACAAAAAAACAACTTTTCATTGAATCAAGAGTTAAATTGCTTTTCTTGGATACTTTTTCTAAATAATTTAAATCAAGTAGTTATTGGCGTATATTATTTTGGAGAATTGGGTTTTAGTTTTTAATACAAAAGTATTAGGTGAAAGTTTGCTATTTAAGGGTGTACTGTAGTGTAATATGCCGATCAAACCTACCGAAAAAACTGTTGCGCATTCATGTTCAAACGTGCTACACACAGATAAGTGACTCACCGAAGTCATTAAAAATGACTGTTGATACCAGGTACACATTAGTAGGTGGATTGTTGGGGACCGTCCCAAAAATTATGAGTGTTAGTTAGCACGTATGCCCATTTCGTACGTACCTTGATTTCTCAAAATATAGAAAAAAGTTATTGAAAACGGTAGTTTAAAAGTTATTTTAATGTGTCTAACCACCATTTTTTTTTTTTTTTTTTTTACTAAGCATTTAAAAATATATATTTCTTTACCTATATACGCAATTGCGATGCTCTCTTACTGAATTTAGAGGAACGTTTTGTGTAATTTTAGCTGTTGCTAATTAATTTCTGAACGTCCGTTTTATATTTGAAACTAAATATCACAGGAATGCAATAAAAATCCCGGATTATTTCCGATTTAAAATTTATATACACATCTTTTAAAGCCTATAATACCTGCATGTATAGCAAAAAATTGCAGTTTTACGCAGAATTTGATCTGATTTAGGAAAAAAAAATTACATGTTTTAAGACATAGGCCAAGTTCTTTAATCAGAATTTTATTTTTGTGATATCATGAATCTGGTATACTTTAATAGTCAACAAAAATTATAGCTAAATTCAACAAAATACCATCTCCTGTCTGACAATGGCTAACCCTAAAAAGTAAAGTTAAATGGTTAAGGTTGATCAAATTTTAGAAAATTTTATTAACATTCTTAGAGAAATTTTACAGTTATAAATTGCTATTTTTATACGAAACAGGGTGAAGACGACAGAACCGGGAATTCCACTCTTCTGGACAAATCAGAGAAATGTCAAGGAAATTTCAAAAAATTATTCTTTAATCAGGGAATTTTAAAATATTTGAGTTTCGCTTCTCGCATTCCCCGTGTGGGTGCAGGCGTCTATTTCGGCTCGCGTCACGTGAATGGTATGCTGTGAAGTCAGTGTCTTATTGTATGAAAAAAAAACCTCAAACTTCAATCTGACTGCATCTTTTAGAGACATGATTATTTTCTTCTTGTCTCGTGTTTTTCTTCTACAGAAAATATTTAAAAGCAAATGATTTACGTATTATTTCTGTTAAATTTTTAGTTATCTTATAACTTGGAAGCGGTCGCCGGCAGAGCTTATTGCTCAAAAAATCCTCTAATTTCAGTCTAACTGCATCCTTTACAGACATGATTATTTTTCATCTTGCCTTGCATTTTTTGTTAACAGAATATATTAGAGCCCTAAATTCCATAATATTTCAAATTGATTCCATCGGATTTTTTCGTTTTTATTAATTCTTTATAGCGCTATGTTACAGTTTTGCAACAATTATAAAAGCATTCATAAACTAAAATGCTTAGATCCTGTAATCAATTTTTTTTTTTTTTTTTTTTTTTTGTACTTTTATTTTGACATTTTATTGAACACAATTAGCCGAAAGTGATATATGTAAATTTTTTTATTTTGTAATGTTTTCCATTCTTTTTCATGTTCTAAAGATGATTGTTTTGATTTTTAGCGTAAATTTATTTTGGAAGAATTATACTTCGACACACTATTTGGAATTACATTTACTTATTAAAATTATATATTTTTAAAATTGGCCATTATTTTCTTTTTCATTTTTTAATTGATAACGTCGACAGATGGACATCAAGGAATTTTCTAGAAGTCAGGGAATGTCTCGAATTCTGTAGCCATCCTGCAAATGAACATTTGATGAAAATCTTATTAAGTGTAGATGTTTATCTTTATATTTAATAATTTTCTTTTAATCACATTCCTACAAAGGTAGGACTGGAGCATTTTTAATTGATATTTCACTGTTTTAATATCATTTGACTTTTAAGTTTTAAAATGCTTTCTGAACAAGTTTTTAATTTGTGCCCTTTTGTGCATCATTGTTGATTTTTTTTTTTAAAAATCGATAATTAAACATATTCATCTTGGTAGAAAAATAAAACAATGTAGAAATTATGGCAGAAAAACAGATTTTTTGCAATTTGCTTTAAAATTGCTCTCGGAAACAGGAGATTATTAAAAATATGCATAATTTACATTGCACTCTAAGATTTAAACTACATTTAGTAAAAGTACATCTATTTCTCACGATAATTGGTTATAATCATTAGGAATTAAGAGAAATTTCATTCATGAATTTTAGTATGCATTAAAGTTTTCTTATCATTCAAGAACGTGCTTAGAAAGTCCTTAAAAGGTCCTTATTTTTTATTTTGAAAATCTGTATGAACCATGTATAAACTAGTTCATTTTTGTGTTTTAAATTTTCTTAAATTTAGGTTTTATAGGTTTTGTTATTGTTGACCAGCATTACCAGAGAAATTCATTTTGTATTCTTTATGGAGATCCTGTTTATATATTTACATATGCAACAATTCCAAAGTATTGTTCAAAATAGCATGTTTTCATGTGAAAAAGTGTTAGTTTTAAAATAATCTTACTTAGTTTATATTCATAATAGCTATAAAACCATAAATTCTGAAGAATCAATTTAAATACCTGAAATTTACCCCATCGAAAAAAAATAACATTTCATGTTTGGGCAATCGTTACCTTAATTTGTAAAAATATATTTAGTAAATAAATTATTGTTTGGTTTTAATATAATTTTCATTAGATTCTAAATTAATTCTCATAAAAAAAATAACACATTAAAAAACAAAACTCCTTATTAAAAAAATTTATGAAAATGGGAACATTATAAAAAAAAAACACTATCTCACCACTGCCATAACAAACTAATAACCATAAAAAAAATATAGCTTAAATAATAATGCCAATATTGTGTAATTTAATATTATTATTTTTTTTTATTATTAAACCGACATCAAAAGCTAGTCTTCTGTTTGCTTTTGGAATCAAATGAAATGTTCATATTTCTCTTATTATTTTAAATATACCTTTTCTTTTTTTTTTTTTTTTTAATTAAATTAATCAGAGAAATATAAACATTTTTATTTTTTGCAGTGTTATGTATAGTTTTTTGGTACTTAAAACAATTTTTTTCACTTCAACTCTACAAAGACCATGTACAATAATAATAATGACCATAAATATTTATAATTAACATAATTTAAATTGGCAACTCCTACAAGAACATTCCTAGTTAGAAACATGATGGTGAAGTATTCCTCATTTTGTAAACCTATCTTTTGGAAAGACATTAATTTTCTATGAATATGTTTCGAATGAAAGCACTACTTTCTACTTATAATATTTGGTAAACATGTCTTATTTTTGGGTTCTAGGGTGAAATCGAGTCGATTTCTTTGATGCAGCCAAAAGCCACAGTTAAAGAATCGATTGGAATGTTGGAATACATAGAAGACATTGTTGGGTCTCACCGTCTAATTGCACCTATCCAGCACTTCCAGCAGAAAATTAATGAGTTATCTGCGCAAGAATCAGAAAAGGTCATTATTACTTATCTTTTGTACTAAAAAAAAAAAAAAAAAGACTTTAGATTTAATTGTTGGTTTTTATAACTAATTTCAGACTCTTCTTTTCTAACTATTTTATTAAATGCACTAAAAAATGTTCTATTTATTCTATTTCTTTAAAAAGATTGTGTTATTTTTTATTTTTTTTTAATTATAGATATATTTTTATGAGTTGGAAATGCTCACAGTTAAATAGATGCACAACTTTATTTTAGTAGCTTTTTGTGTGCACATATAAGTGTGAAAATTAACGGTAATAAGAAAATGTTGGGTACTAGATGACAGCTGTGTTAAAAGGAAGTTCAGTTAATATATGATTGGACAGCTGCCATCAATGACCTAATTTTAATCCTAAAAATTGATACTTATAATCAATATGACAGGATACAGATTTTTTACTATTGATATGTATTTTCCAGGTAACAAATCTAAAAAATACAGTGGGTATAGGACAAGAAATTCCTTTATATAACTGGTTGAGGGGGGAACCTTGCCCAACTTTTGTTACACTATAATAATCACTGCATTTAAATTTGATAAGATTTTTGTAATTTACCGTTATTATTTTCATATTGTCGCGTTATTATTTTCATACTGTCATTGATTTTAAGAAAGGGCCAGTTTGGTGAAAATTAGTAAATTTTCATAAAAAAAGAAAACCTCTGCCAAACAGGCGAAATTGGCGATATGTTAATCATAATGATAGGTCCCATAACCCCCCCCAAAAAATACAAAAGTTTAGCATCGTCAGTCAATTTCTTTTAAAGTTCTATTTTATTAAATTTATTTGTTAACAACAATTATGCAGGTTAGAAAAAGTTGGCAACACCTTAGTGAATCGTGAAATTTCGAGGTGTATGCAGCTCTCACTGATCGCTAAATCGATTTGTCTGGATTTTTGGATAAAGTTCGCATGCGCTGCTATAAATGCCACGACGGCGAGAAATCGGAGTTCAGTTGAATTTTAAACATTGCTTTTAAAAAATTATAGCTGTATCCAAAGTTTTTCTTGAACCTCGATAGCGAGTTTACTGTGTTGTGAGCTTGCAAACAAAGAACAAATCATAGATTTTTGTTTTGTGAAAACAGTGTCATCATTTTCCCTGAGAAAATTCATAAAACTATACATGTAGCTATATATTAGTGGTGTTTTTTTTTCCCCCTACGATTTTTTCATTTTGATGTTTGAACCTTTTGACATAGACTTGAAGAAATGTAGAAATTAAATGCTCATTTTCCTTTTCTACCAGGGAAAAGAAGTTGACCTCTATGAAAAGGAGAAAAATGAGCTTGAGCAACCAAAGGATAATGCAATCGCATTCTTAAGATTGGAGAACAAGCGTACTTTGTGTGAAAATTCCGTTTTGCATGCTCAAAGGTACTGCCTCATTAGTAATATTTTGAGGGGAAAGAGCCCTTCAAAACATTTAAATTTAAAAAGATGTTATTAGTTCTAAGAAATGTATTGCTTATTAAATTATAGTTCATAAATTATAAATTCGACATAATGAATGGCAGTCATAATTTTATCAGTTACAAATTACAAATGTCAGTTACGAGTTATAATGAAATATATTTAATATGTATTACGACAAATCATATATGTCTTATGATCTGTCATAAAACATTAAATATATATATTTCATTATATCAAGTCATATTATTTTGTTATCGTTAATTTGTACTTCACAATGCAAATGTAGTTGAATCTTTTCAACACGAACTGTTAACAGTTATATATGTCAAATTAGATAGTAGTTAAGAAACTCTTCATTTTTGTAACATAAATGTGTATAATTTTTTTAAAAAGCTTGATTTCTCCATTAAAGTCACCAATGTTGCATACATGGTTGTTAGTCTATTGGGAGAAGGTGCAAAAAAATCAAATTGCCTAGAATATAATTTTTTTTACCACCTATATCACCAAAATTTATTTTCATATATTTTTATTTTGCAAATGTGAGCCCTGTAGAAGTTTCATGGTTTTCCCCCATTCAAGACACATATAAAACAATTAAAAGACTGCGTCCAAATGTTCATAACTTATTTTAAATAAAGAACGATTCCCATATTTCGTTGTCTTAAAAGATATTTGTTGAAAGTAATATTTCATAGCTATATGCATATTTTATTGATGTGTTAGTTCATTTGAAAAAGTTTCCTATTTTTTTCTCATTCTCTCTTGCTTCCTTTTTTAGTATATTTGTATTTTTGATGTTCACTTGCTCTTAATTTCCTCGGAACTGACGAAATTTCTTAAGACTTTTTCTTGCCTTTGCTTCCCTGCCTTAAGTATATGTAATTTCATTTTCAGTTATAAAATTATTTTACAAATGACAATATTTATTAAAGATAACTTTTATTAACTGGTAAAAAGCTTAGCTGTGTTTTTTTAACCTGTATGTATGAACAATTATGAAGAAAATTTTTTTATGAAAACTTTATTAATTTTATATACTAAAATATTCAAATGAAACAAAAACAAAAAATCTTATTTTGTAAGTATTGCTCAAATACAAACTTTATTATTACTTAATATTTTGGTCACCTTGTTCTGATCATTCACATAATATGAACACATATTTTTCATTTTCCTTCAAATTTATGTTAATCAGGTTCAACTGCACCAAGCTTACATTCTTGAAATTGTTGTTTTATTAAATTCTTGTTAAGATAAAATATTTATTAAAGACTCTTAAAATGTTTACACTGTAATATATATTTCCGAAATTGCATGAAGTTGTGAACAAATTGTCTTTTTGTGAGTTTAGAAGGAAAGCTGGGAAGGAACTTGAAGACGTAACCGAAAGTAAGAACAAATTTTTAGAAGAAGTCAAGTCTCTGAAAGCAGAAATGGCAAAAGTGCAGGAATCGAAGAAAGCACTTGAAAGTGATCTGGCTGCAGTGGTTGCGTAAGTATGACATAAGTATTTTAATTCCTCATATGCAATAGGGCAATATTGTTGTGACAGTTTCTAAAGGTATACAGCAATAGTTCATTATCAGGTACTGGTGTTTGTAACAGCCTAACGTGGTTGGTCATCCACAGGGGTCGCAAACGTCTTACAAATCCTATATTTTTTTTTAAATCGGCAAAAACATCCTATATTGTCCTATCTTTTACAATTGTCCTATATTTCTATATTGATTCGATCTATATTTTCTTCGGAAATCGTAATAACGGCGCGGTTCGTTGCCATTTTTTATATTTTGGATTCTTTGGCACGATTGTAGGTGAAAAAGACTTGACAAAAGCGAATGTTTGTAACAGCAGCGTTTTATCTCTTGTGACGTCACGTGCTGCATAACCTGCAACTCAACTCGACTGGACCGGCAGGAGTTGTAAAATGTAAACATGTGAACTTTTCCATAGCACACAGTCTTGAATTTCTGATTTGTTTTCTCCTTCAACGTAGTAAATTAGTACGTAGTAAAAAACGTAGAGAGAGATGCAGCAACAAAACTCTGCCTCGAGAAAAACGATTAAAAACAACTTGTAATTAACTTGCCGGACTTCTAAAGAACATTTTGAGTGCTCAGTCAATAACTGATGAATGAAAATAAGGGTTCAGATTTACTGTATGATGTCAGATGTCGATTTTTTTACTCCAAATCCGGTACTGATTAAGCGCCATGAATTGTTTACACCAAACCGCGCCAAATTATGGCAACCATAGGCAGTTCTCTTGCTCTTAAAAAAAATGGCGGGGCTGGCATTTTTTGGTGAAAATCACCTTGGCGCAGAATTCGTACTGGTTTCGGAATATTAGCCCCAATTTTTTCATAAAAGTCGCCAAAATTGAAAATAACGTCAATGCGTTATTTTGTCGTATCCAAACGGTCACTAGGGTTTCCAGAAAACCAAGTCCCCAATTCGGCGCTAATTCTCACAGTTTTCACCGCCAATCCAACCACCACTGAACAGTAAATCTGAACCAGCAAAAGACTGCAAACAGGAATAAAAAGAAAATACTTAAAGAAATTGAAGCAGTTCAAGCAGTTATGGATGCTGGAAGCAAAGGACTTAAGATTGCAAATAATGTAATTAATAAAACTTGATTTAGGGATTGAATAATGAAGAAATAACGGATGATGTATTCAGGATCAGACATTTTTTTTTTTTTTTTTTTTTTTTTTTTAAATGTGTGTTTTCTATTCTCTTAAATACAATATAACGAGTATATAAATGTATAACGAATTAATTTTTAAGTTCAGTAGCAACTGTGTGTAGTTATTTGATGTTTTAAATTGTCCTATATTTTTTATTTTATTTTTAAATCCTATATATTCTTATTTTGTCACTTTGACCCCTGCATCCACGTTAAGCTGTAGGTCCCTACCTGATTATCTGTCATTGTACATGAAAAGTGGTGAGTCGTTGAGCATACAAACCAACCAATCTTAACTAATGTCTGCAACTTAAGGATTCCCAAAACTTTTACCCTTATTTATTCTTTTTAGCTGTCTCAAGCTTTAACCTCTTCAGTTCGATGCTATTAAGTTTTTCACCTACAATTCGAAGTTCTTTTTAAGTTATGTTTATTATCTTGACAAATTTTGAAGAACCAATGAGTTTTACTAAAATCATGTAAAGTAATTATTTTAATTATTCTAGTATTTACTTCAAATTTAGCAACGATTGACAGAGTTTTTGCATATGGGGTCCTGAGAGACCAGTTCTGTCAAGCAAAATATTCTCTTGTATTATATTTTTACTATATTTATTTATAGAAGTTAAAAAAAAAATGTAAATTGGAAAAAAAAAGTTACACAAAATGTCAAGAGAATTGTTATTGGTGTTAAATCAATAAAATTTATATATGTTTGTTTTTTTAATTACAAACTCGTTAATTTTTGTGGTATAAATTTCTTAAAATTTGGTCTTTGAAATGTTTACTAAATTTGTACATTACTGTAACTCAGAATCATCAGAAAAATTCAAATTGCTTTTCCCTTAAAAATCCTGTTTGTGTGGTTGATTTCTAGTCATTATACATTCAGTAGTCAATAGTCATTTTGCTAATGGAATTGTCACTTAAAAGGGTTAATCAATGAACTTTCATGGTAGCATACATAACTGCAATAATTGTCTCTTAACTGATATTTCCATTGATAATTAGTTGCATGTATCAGGGTGTCCACAGATCGGGAAAACCGGGAATATCGGGAAAAGTCAGGGAATTCGGTATTTCGGGAAAAATCAGGGAATTATCAGGGATTTTGTAAAAAAGTTTAAAGGAATTTTCCGAAATTAAAATGAAACTTTTAATTTTGACAATTAAAAATACCTTGTTACCAAAAATAAAAAAATCAATTTGAATAAAAAAATTAGAAAAAGTTTAAAAAAAAAAAAAAAATTGGACCGCAAGACCGATCACGCAACTTTTCGCATTAAAATTTCCTGACAATCACTGAACCTGCTTGCGTTCAGATTTGCCTCAAATCGCCGATGGAATGACTACATTTCTTCCTCATTTTTCTCTTATATTATAGTAGTCTATCGGCAATATTTACGTTGGTATTTGATGGTCATTTTTCTGAACGTTACGATGGTAAAATGGCCGATATTTTCGTGATTATAGAGGGCAAGAAACATGTTCTTGCATGCTGCTCATTTTCGTGATGTGTCACTGACGCTATTTCAGAGATTGCACCTGTCAGCCATGGTACAGTTCTGCTGAAACACGGATTTCAGCATTTTTTGTTGTTGAAATGTCCATCATTCCTGAGACGGATTCAAAACTGCATTACAATTTTATTGGGTTTACTTGCTTGTCTGACAACCAAGGAACCTACATACTTTCAGACTTCCCCAAACTTGTGATGTAATGACCACTTTTCTTGCTGATTGCCAGCATCTATCGCTGTTATTTATGCTGGTGTGTGGTGGTTAGTTTCGCCGAACGTTACTCTGATGTTAAGCTTGTTATTGCCGAGATTTTCGCTGCTAAGAAGGGAGCTATCACCGATATTTACATCCTTGTGATGTTCATTTTAGTCCCTATTAATCACTATTCCAAGGTTTGCGCCTTAATAGTTGTTTATATCGCCGAGATTTACGCTTGTGATTGTCAATTTCGTAGATTGTGACGTCGATAGAATCGCGTCTATTTCAGCGATTTCCATCGATATATTGGATGCTAACGTTGATATTTACGTTGGTGTGATGGTCATTTTTGCCGATTGTTGCCTTAATGCAGGGATGTGATTGCTTCCGCCGATCTTTCCGCTTTCGTGAATTTTTCTTATTTTTCCACTTATCAAAGTTTTCCTCCCACAATTTTCTCATTGATCTCGCGGAGATTAAAATTTCCTGACAATCATGGAACCTGCATGCGTTCAGTCTTCCCCAAACCACCTATGGAATTATTATCCCCTCCCCCCTTATTTTTCTGTAATGGTAGACTCTATCGGAATTATTTACATTGGTATGTTATAGCCATTTTGCAGAACGTTACGCTGATGAAATCGCAATTATTCCTGTAATTATGGCGAGCGTTATCGCCGTTATTACGTTGCTGTGTGATACTCATTTTCGTCGAGTCTTACTCCAAAATAATAGTTACTGACGATATTGCATAGGTTTGCATCTATCGGACATAGTACAGTTCAGCTAAAACGCCAATTTCGACTTTTTCTTTTAATTGAAATTTTGATAATTCCTGAGATCGATACAAATCTGCATTACAATTTTGTTGGACTTACAAGTCTGGCAGTCTCGGAACCTTCTTACCTTGCATTTTGCCTGCACCGGTACGGGCATATTTGCTGATTGCTAGTTTACTATAATTGCCGAGACTTGCGCCGGTACGGCGGACGCTATCTCCGATATTTATGTTGAAGTAGCTGTAATTTTCACTTAGATTTAAGCCATTTTGACTGATGCTATTGGCGAGATTCGCGACGTCGTTTTGCTGTCATTCGCCTAGACTTCCGCTGATGTGAAAGCCGCTATGTACGTTATTAGTGTGTATGTGAGGATCGTTTTAACCGTTTGGTTTGAATTAATGATGAATGATTAGAATTTTAATTTAATTTTGCACAAGAAATTAATCCAAATCGTCCCAGTTTTTATTATGTATCCTTATTTAAAATTTTCATTTTAACTGCTATTGAAAGTAAAATTGTTTATTTTAACTTGAAAACAATTTTACATTTTAACTATAGATGTAAGTAATAGTTTAAAGTTAAAGCAATTTTTTTTATGAATAATTGTTTAAAATTAATTGTCTGAGGAAAATGGTGTTTATTTTGTAAAAATTTTGCTTGGGTATTGTACTTAAACAGCGGCTACATCTGATCTTAAACAAAAAAGAAAAATTCAAATAATGCAAATAATGAAATTGAACAATTTGGACAACGAAATTATGCAAACTAAAAAGCCAATGAAAATGGTGTAACTCCCCCAATCCAACTACATTTGAAAACAGTTCCCCCCCCCCCCCAAATTGATATATAATTCATAAAATATAAAAATTTTACTTTACGAAAATATTTTAAAGTAATTATTGATTTTTAAAATTTGATTACAATTTCAAGTATTCAGAAAACAAAAATAGTTAATATAATATATAGAGTATTTGTTAAATGTGTGTGTGTGTTTGATCCATTTTGACATGATTTATGGTTTGTCTTTATTTTTAAAATTTTACTTAAGAAAACAGCTTATTAAATCTGAAATTTAATACTAGAGTCCTCTTTTCTTGAGATTAGATTGTAATGAAAAAAAGTGGGATTTTAAAGTATAATTGCACACTCAGAAGTACAGGTACACTACACATACACTACACTAAATGAAACAATTTGGTATTTGTGTCATAAATGTGTTACGATAAACAGTACATGCATCGTAATTTTCTTTATGATGGTGAATTTGAATGTTCTCTTACTTGAAAGTTTATTATTTATATATATTTTGTCGATAACTTATAATCAGGAAAAAATTGGGTGTTACAGGGAATAATCAGGGAAATATCAGGGAATTTTAAAATAACTTTTCTGTGGACACCCTGATGTATATGTTATTTATAAATTTTTAAAAACTTAAATATAATTCAGCTGTTCAAATAATCAAGCAATGTAAATTTATAAAATTCTCTTCCTTTTTTTAACCAAGTTCTTTGTTACCTTTCTAGAAAACACGATTCCATCTTGAAGAAACGAGATGAATATGAGGGAGAATTTAGAGATCTTATACGACAAGATGCTGCCAATTTAGAAGACATAAAGCACATTAAAGGAAAAATACAAAATGCTAAAAAAGTCATGGAAGATTCACAGAGTGAAGTAATAACATATTTTAATGGCTTAATAGTCCCAGCAGTTTCTTTTTTACAGCGTGGCCACAGAATCGGGAAAACCTGGAAATCAGGGAAATGTCAGGGTGCTTTCTGATTCTGGAAAAAATCAGGGAAATGTCAGGGAACTTTTTAAAATTTCATGAAAATCGGGGAAATTTTGTATTGTTTAAGGCACATTCATCAATATTTTGGCGCTATTTACATGGAGATTTGTAGTGGTAGGCCATTAGAATTTTAAAGTTACAGAATAATTTAAACTTTTCATTACCAGCTAAACTATTTTTTTAAAAATTGCATATTATCTCTTTAGCATACATGTTCTGTTTGATCAGAGTGTCTACACATCTGGAAATCCAAAGAAAATTGGGGAAATTTAAAAAAAAGTTTGCCCTAAAATCATGGAATTTTTTAGAAATCCATCAGGGAATTATCAGGGAACTTTTTTTCCTAAATTTTGTGGCCATCCTGTTCTAATTCTTTAAATTTTTAAAGTAGAGTTTTATTTTTCTGAGTTATAATGTAGATTACTCTGATTTTTTTTATTATTGTTCTTTTACTAAAACTGCAGTAACTAGAATTACCATGAAAATATTAAGGGTTTTAATTTGTATTGATTTATACACTCTGCTAATGTATAATGATTTGCTGTGTTTTCGTTAAATAATTTAAATCATGCTGTTTTATTGTTAGAGCCAGATTTATAATTTATAAATTTGTTCTTTAATTACTTCAAAGTAAGATTTATTGAGGTTACTCTTTTGTTAAAGTATTGAACCTTACTATATCTCTGTAGATCAAGAAGCTTACCAAACAATTGACAGTTTATGAAAAAGAAACAGATGAACTGCAAATAAAGAAAAATAAATTAGAAGATGAAAAAGCTGTTGAAGAAAAGAGAGCAACTGAGGTATTTTACCATCCATAGATACTTAGCTTTGAACATTAATGGGGGGAAATCCACACTTTTACTTCCTAAGTTATTAAGTCATCTGTTCTTTTATGTCTTTGTATAAATAAAAACTTGTATCTAGAATATTAACATTGTTTTCTAGTATGATGCTTGATGGCTTCAAATATCTTTAGCAAATATTGATTAGCTACCAATGAATGTATAAATAAATTTAATTTAGTTCCCCTTGCTTTAAACTATCCCAAGATTATATGAAATTGATTTTTGTCACTGCTTTAACTTAAGAAGAGCATATTGGAAAAAAAATTATCAGGCTTTTGCTAAAAGTTGACATTCTTATCTATAAAAAGTCTTAGACTCAGTTTTACTTAATTGTAAAATATTTGCCCAAAAACAGTGTAAAAAAATATTATTTACCGACTTGTTTACACTGAAGCAAAACGAACCATTTAAGCACAATTGAAAAGTATCTGCATTAGAACATGAAAGGAAATAATTTTATCTATAAATACAAGTCACTTCAGTAAGTGCAAAATGAAAAGTAGTGTAATTTCCATTTTGTTTCTTTTATTAGATCTATAAAAAAAATTATATGATTTAAACAGTTAGATACCTTACCTATACACAATAATTATTATCAGTTGACAATTATTAATTTTAAAGAATACTTCATGCCATTTTGAATTCCATTTTTTTTTTTTTTTTTTTTTTTTTAATGATTTTTATGAACAGCAATAAAACGTATATGCAATCAACTTTTTGAAAATGCAAAGCTTTTTCCATTACATTTTTAAATGTTATTACACAAACGAAAATTAAGTTTTTTTGCTACATACTTATCTTAAATAAGTAACAATAATTATGTACAAAACAATCTATCTCCATATTTTTTTTCCCCTTTATGTTTAACCATTTTAATACCTTGAACACAATCAGGAGTAAGAAACCCATTTGTTAATCCTACCAGTATTATCATTTTTTTAAGAAAACAAAGATTACTTTGTTGAAACAATTAGTGGTAAAAATTTTTAATTATAAATTTGTAACTTTAAAAAGTTAATATTTCATTATATTAAAACTTGAAATTTTTTGTTTTAGGTGATGGGAAACTTGAAGGAAGAAACTGAAAAAATGCAAGAAAAGAAAGATGCCAAGGAAACAGAATTAATAAAACTTAAAGAAAACATGTACCAAATAAAGTCAGAGGTAAAGTTTAAAAATGTTTTAAAATATATGCATTTTTATTAATAATTTATATCCAATAAAAATGTTTTGCATTCATAGATTGTAGAATATAAATATACACTTTCATTAATTGTACTAAAAAGTAAAAATAGTTTTTCTTCGACTATAAATAAATGTTAAATAATATACTGTTGTCATATTAAAAGTAAAAGCTTGTGGTGCTTTTCATTATATAAGCAAGCACTCTAGCCACTATTATTTTTAAATGCACTCCCTAGTGTATTTAAAAATAGTGGTAGCTAGATTGTACCTTGGTTACAACCAACACATATTGAGATTTTTATTAAATATTATTAATTCATGTAATTAAGAGGTGGGTATTTTAGCATAAACATGGATTTCCAATCCCCCCCCCCCTTCTCCCCCAAACATAACTGAGATTATACATATTTTTAAATATTGCCTCATCTGCTTTTTGCTACAAGCTCTGGTTCTATTCAAGTTACTTGAAAGAGTGTAAAAAGTAAATTTTATATTAAATGGTGCCTGTTATATAATTTGATTTACTTAGTTTTACTTTTTAAACAACTCATTACATAGTTGTATCTCACGTTTAAAATTTTAAATGGTATTTACCAGTTTCATTGCCTCTCAGTGTTTTTGTCACCATACTTCTTTCTGGGTAATTCAAGAAGCTGGAAGATCATATTTTAAATTTGAGTCAACCTGTCAATTACCATTTTTATTCCTTGAAAGTCATTTGTATTCTACATGTATTAATTTCAGATGGATTTGATTAAATCTGAGCTCAGTATATGTGTAAGCGGGGATAAGAAAGAGAAAGAAAAATTTTCATCATTGCAGTCTAATTACAAAACCAACCAGGAGTCTGCTAAAAATGAAGAAGCGTGAGTATTTTGTGTTTAGTTTAATATTGTAATTGGCTATTTTTTTCTTTTTGTGTGTGTGTGTGTGCATTTCATTGTTGTGAAAACACTCTACAGAGTGGCCACAAAACCTGGAAATCGGGGAAATGTCAGGGAGCTTTTAGATTTTGGGAAAAAATCAGGGAAATGTAAGGGAATTTTTTTTAATTTTGCAAAAATCAGGGAAATTTTCTGTTGTTTTGAAGGTATGTTTCCCGCTCGTCCGTATTTTGGCTCCATTTACCCAAAGAATTGTGGTGGTAATCATTAGATGTTATGGAATAACTTAAACTTTTCATTTCCGCCAACACTGTTCTAAAAAAATTGGTATATTATCTCTTTGACATGCATTTTCTATTTAATCAGGTTGTCCACACATCTGGAAAAGTTGGGAATATCTGAAAAAAAAATTGTCATGAAATCGGAGAATTTTTTTTAGATATCTCTAAGGTAATTGTCAAGGAACTTTATTTTTCTGAATTTTGTTGCCACCATGCTCTAAATTCAGTTATTGCCCAACTCCCGCTAGTTTGCTGAGGAGAAAGCACAAATAAACCTGTTTGGCACAGTTGCCGAAAATAAAAAAGATCGTAATCATCTTACAAAAATGTATCAGCCAATACTTTATGTAATGTTTACTTGTTACAATGTGAATCTAATCTTTCTTTTTTTTTCTATGTAACATTTTTAAACAGCTTTCTTAAATTGTTAGTTTTCAGAAATACTTTTGATGTGAATAAAATAATTAAGACTTGGCATAAAAACAGCATTTTTTATTTTTCTTTTCTTAATAAATTTGGTCAAGTGTTAAAATGTATATCAAGTATGTCAAAAATAAAAATTTACCTCATTAATTTATGCAAAGGTCTGGTTAAATAAAGCATATACAGTCAAACCCCTTTAACGCGAAGTCGATTGGGCCGCTGAAATTGTTCACGTTAACCGGATTTCATGTTAAACGAATAAATCAACGTTAGTCTTTAAGTACGGAGAACTGCTTTTACTTCGGTTTTAAACAGGATTGCATGTTAAGCGATTTTGCGTTAACAGGGGTTGAGTGTATTTACAAAAATGATTTTCAATATTCTTAATCAATCAATACACAATTAAAGAATTTTTAAACTAATGAAGCATTTTTAATAAACATTTAAGAGAATTTTGTCCTTATATACTCTTGCATCCTAAGCACATTTCATAAAATAGCTTTAAACTAAAGCCAAAAGCATTGTTCCCCTGCTTTTGATGTAATGGCATTAAATGAGAGTTACAATCAAGCAAAAAAGTAGAAGTGTTACATAACTCTCAAACTTTTCCTTGACCTTTAAGTCTACTAAACTATAAGCTTATGAATAACAACTCAATTAACTTTGAAATCAGATTCCATATGAGAAACCTTTTTTTCTGAAAATATTCCAGTAAAAGCTAACGAATGTATCAAAAATTTCACAACCATCCGGAGAAATTGATCATTGCTTGGACCTTCCTGCACAATTATGTTTTAAATTTTATAGTAATAACTAGAAATTATTAGATCAGAAAAATTTATCTCGTAACTCAAGGAATTTTATTCTTGGTCTTCTGTTCTGAGTTTAGCTCCATACTTTTTTTTCACAGTCTTGTGCAGGAAGAAGCAAGCCAAATCAAAGAAATAGAAAAAGAACTTTCTTCTTTCAAGGAGCAGTTATCTCAAGCTAAGGAAAAGGAGCTCTCTCTTTTGCAACAGGTTTCATATTTAATATATATATATTTAAATGCTGTTGTTATAATTGTATAGTACTTATATATTTATGACTTAGAAAGTAATAATTAAGTTCAGATATGAATTTGCTTTAAGACACAAGTGTTAACTTCACTTTAAAAACATCACTAAAAAATTTATCCGTATGTAGGATATCTCTATGTTAACATCATACCCTATACAGCGAGTACACTGAATATTGGTACACATAATAAAAGTAAGGTAACTGACTTAACATAATAAAACTAGAACAATTTTGAATAATTATCCTTAAGAAGTCAAATGTTCCAAAGTTGAATATTCAAAAGTTCTACTTTAAATATATAAGCACCCTTTAAAGTCCTTATTTTTCATCCTGGCTTCTTAATATTTTGGATTGTAGTTTTTTTTTTTTTTTTTTTTTTTTTTTTACTATCCTAAATTCGATTTCCAGTTAGGTAGTTCAATTACGTTGTCTGTATTTTTTTAGCTAACAGAAAGAAAATTGAAATACATGAAACATTTGAATTTAAAATTTGGGATATGCAGCAACTGATGGCTCCCTATTCTTCGAATTCACTCTCGAGAATATGCACATAGTAGATGGTTTTTATTGTGAAATCACCAGGAGTGAAAAGACTTATGATGGTCAATTGTACTCTTCCGGGGGGGGGGGGGTATTTATTTTAAGAAATGTAGCTTACTGTTATTGAATTCTAAATTCAAGCTATAACATGTATTTTATTTGGTCAGTAATAATGGTAATTCATTTCAAGAGATAAGACAATATTGAAAAAAAAAGGTCGTTATGTTTTCCGTAAAAACAAATGACAAATTTGAAATTGGAAAAAAACCTTATATGTTTAAGTGTGTACTTAATTAAAATTATGGGCTTCTTAAATTCACTTATAAGATTAGTCAATTTGGTGTAAATTAAGGTTTTTTTTCCTTATAGATACATAGTGAATTGTATTTTTTTTTTTTTTTAATTTTTTTTTTTTTTTTAATTTTTTTTTTTTTTTAAACAGATGTTGCATATAAAGGTTCAAAGATAGTTGTTTTGTTGCAAGTAGATATATTCACTCAAATAAAAAACAAAAATTTAATCCCCTGAATAAGTATCATAAAGAATTTTTTTAAGCCCATGGCACAATTGGCCTTATAAAAAGAAACCATCAACTTCATCGTGTTTCGACAAGTTCTCTTTTTTTTTTGCAGAATAGGGAAGCACGCCAGAAATGGGAAGAAGCCAAAAACTCCCAGCAATCCAATCGAAACAATAGCAGTCTACTTCAAGCACTTTTCAAGGCAAAATCGGCTGGAAAACTGCCTGCTGGCATTTATGGAAGACTGGTAATCAAACATTAAATCTGAAATTTGTGTTAACTCTTTATAATTTTAATTGCCTTTGCACTTTAGTGCATGGTCGACATTTTTTAAATATACATTTTGTTTATTCCTCAGGGAAATCTTGGAGCTATCGATGAAAAGTATGATGTCGCTATATCCACTTGTTGTGGCAGGCTTGACAATATAGTGACTGATACTATTACAACAGCTCAACAATGCGTGTCATACATGAAGAAACACAATTTGGGTTATGCAACTTTTATTGCCTTAGATCAGGTAACAAGATTTTCAGATTTATTTATAGATATGTCATTCCATTATGCTTTGATAATCAGTATATATATATCAATTAACTGATTTTCATGTGTATTTTCTTGATTATTTTCAGTTTAAATTATTATGCGTAACGAATAGACATAGGATTAAAACCTTTATTTGTCAAGCATGCAATTAATTTTTCTACTATTTCACCCTTAAACTGTTTCCACAGAATCAATGATTGAGTCACATTTTTGTCTTGGTATAGTATAGCTGATGTAGGTTTTGTCCTATAAATCCTTAACTAAGAAGTGAAAAGAAGTTCTTTGAAATTCAATAATTATTTCTTTGTGATTTGATTGCTTACGTACTTGTATTCAAAACTGTTCTGATTGACATACTGATATGATAAAATCTAAGCTAACATGAAAGCAACTTTGGAACATGATTCTTGATAGTAAAACATGTAACGTTGCTTGCTATATCTGTAAATTAAACTTGTATACTTTAAAAGTGATCGTGTTTTAATTGCATGTGTATTTTTTTTATAGATGACAAGATATGAACATGTTATACGTCAGAAAGTCGCGACGTAAGTTTTTCTTTCTTTTATTAAGAGTGGTGGGGGAATATATTAAATATTTTGTGCTTATTAGTTACATGTACCAAGCTTAACCTGAATTTTAATGCTGCATTGTATTGCTACTAGTAATGGCTCATTCTCTGTGTATAACAATACAAAATATATGCCCCTTAATAGCACATTTCCATTTTGTTCGTAATTAAAATGAAGCTAAAATATCAAACATGAAATTTCTCCTTCGGGTACTATTTCAAGAACTCGATTTTATTTGAAGGGGCATAACACTGGGTTTTTGCTATTAATTTTTCAAATGTTTTATTATGTCCTTGTGTAATAGTTAACATAATTAAAAGCAAGTGGTAAGATTTTGCCTATATTCCCTTCAGATTTAGTTAATTAGCTTTTATTTCATCATACCTTTTAATACTCATATATTTAAAGCAATATTTTCTCGGATATTATAATGGAAAGCATTTATAAAATAAAGAAATGCTGAAATGATGATCATTTTAATTTCCGATTCTTGCTTTTACTTACTATCTGTTTTTGTTTTGTAATGTCAATTTTTATCTTTCAACAGTCCAGAAAACATTCCCCGTCTCTTTGATTTAATTCGAGTGAATGACCCAGCCATGTTGCCTGCCTTTTATTTTTCCGTTCAAGAAACTTTAGTTGCCAACAATCTTGAGCAGGCGACCAGAATCGGACTTGGTGGTCCTGTCAGACGCAGAGTCGTGACTTTAGATGGAAAACTTGTTGAAGCAACAGGTACTTCTTGTTTACTTTAAAAGACAATTTATACATATCCAATCACCCCAAAGCAAAAACACAGCAATATCGTGGTTGCAGCAAATAAAAAGCTTGTTGCAGCCAAAAAAATGAGTTTCATTAGATTTGACTAAATATCAATTTAGTATAACAGTTTTATTATAAAACTTTTTTTGCTAAAAAGTTTTGGCACAATAATTTTAAAATTGAGCGCTTTTTGCCGATTTCTGTCATTTTTTTGCATTAAGTTAAAGAGCTCTAAATGTCTGATGATCCATCTGCGAAAATAATTTGAAAATTTAATTTTTTTTACTATAGTGTCTATGTTTCACTTAAAACATTTTTTTTTTAAGGAAGTATGGATCTACCATGTATTAAAATAAGTTTTCAACAGTATGTTGTGCTGGGATTTATCTGTTGAGCATTATTAAAATATAATATTGATTAAAGGATTCCAAGAAGATTATGTGTTAATCCTGGATCATTTTGGTGTATAAGAGCTTATTGCTTAAGCTCTAAAAATTTCTGCTCTAGGGTCCAATTTTTATGCAATAGCCCAGATCCCTTTGTAACACAGACCCTCTCGTGTCAGGGAGGCATAATGCTTGCCTAGCATGCAAGAGTCAGTCATAAGGCCTTGTGTTTGGAATTTTTAAGGTTCTCTCCCATTTTACGGATTCAAATGAGGAACAATTACCTCTTGATAGACCTCAAGGGATGCATTCTCTTGTTCACACAAATCTTTATTTAACAGTATATCGCACAGTATAGTTTTCATGTCTTCAATTTAAGTCATTTAAGTTCAAGACATAGAGAGATTATTATTGAATTGACAGTATTGAAGAACAGTCTGGTTCAAGAGCTACCGAAAGCTATACTGTGCCAACACAATACTAAATTCAAATATGTTTTTATGAACATCAATTTTTGTCTTTGACCTGTTCTTAATACAATTTATTTTAAAGTTTTATAATGTAATTTCCCCCTTCATCTAAATAACTTGCAAACTAACTTCACACTCTGTCTAGGCTTGGGACTGGTTGTGATAAAAATGTCCTTGGATTTTTTAAAAAAAAAAGAATTTTCTTTTTAGGTGCTATGATTGGTGGTGGCAATCAGGTTATAAGAGGAAAAATAGGACAAAAAGTTGTCGAAAATGCTTACTCTGAGCAAGAACTAGCCGAAATGTCTGCGCAAGTGAATGCTCTTTCTCAAGAGCTCTCTGAAGTGAAACAACTGTGCATATCTTTAGACGAGAAAATTTCTCAAAGAACTAACCAGTTGTCATCTTTGCATCATTCATTGAAGAAAAGAAGCCTTCGCTGCAATGTAAGTATACTTGAGTCACTTGTCAACTGGTATAATGCCATTATCATATGGTACATATGGTATGGTAATACGTTACAAGGGTGGAATTTTTTCTTTCTTTTTTTTTTTTTTTTTTTTTTTCTTTTAAGGTTTCTATCCATGTTTTTATTACAGGGTCCTATTTTTGTGGGAAAAATTATTAATTTTGTGAAAAATTTCCAATTTTATATATTTTGAGCATATGGTTTGGCATCCATGACGTCACTTCCTTAAAACTAACATGTGGGCAAGTGAGCTATTTTCTCCTTTTGGCATAAAATAAATTTTGTAATTGGTCCGTTTTCAAACTGGAAATATTATAAAGGTCTTTTTTTTTTTTTTTTTTTTTTTTTTTACTTGGAATTTTATTGCCAAACATTAATGAGTTAATGCTCCTTTCTGAAAAATTAAGTTACAGTGTTAATGGTTTCATATTAAAAAATTAAATAACTTAAATAGAAACAATTTTTAAAACAATATTCTAACCTTGCTATTTGAAGTGTCTGCTAAACCTTTTTTTAAAAAAAAAGGGATTTTTCCCTTCGTATGATATTCTATTGCATCACTCTGTGGTGCCAACTTAATAGCATTTTGTTTTTAACTTTATTTTATTGTGATGCCCCTTTTTTCCAGGCTTTTAAAGAGCAGATTAAGATGATCACTTCCCAAATTAAAGAGCAAGAGAAGAAAGTGAAGGAGTCGACTGTCGATGAAAAGAAAGTTTCTGAACTTGAGGAGCAAATCAAGGCCAAAAATAAAAGTAAGGGATAATCCTTTATTACTAATTCTCATTTGAGGCAGACAAGAATCCAAAGCATCTAAAGAGAATGAGATTTTGTCATGTTTTTATTTAAAAGGCTGATTTAATTAGATTAATAAAGACATCTAGTACCAGCTAACACCAATTATTTACAGGGGTCGTATTCGCCCTAAAATTCCTAATATTCCCTAAATTTTTGTTTCTTCCTAAAATTATACTTACATTTTTCAATAATTCTTTAAAAAAAAAAATTAAAGACTTTGAAAATTCTCTGATTTTTCTTCAAAACCATTAAAAAAACTCAAATATTTCTCCAGAGGAGAAAATCTTTTCTGAGATTTTATTTATTAATTATTCAATTTTCTAAAAGTTTGCAGATTTTTGCCAGTATTGAAACATACTTTGAAAACAATGTCTTGTGTTAGGAGTCTATGTCAGCTTTTAAAAGAAATATCTCTAAATTTTTTAGAATTATTCCTAAAATTTTGGAATTAACCCTAAAATTTTCAGAATTACTCCTAAATTTTTTAAGAACTATCCCTAAAATGTTCCTAAATTTTTTGGAAATATCCCTAAAATTCGTACCTGATTTTTGTAAAAAATTCACTTAGTACCAAAATGAGATACTAATAATTAAAAACATCTTAATTTTCTTTACCCTTTAGTAGGGTTTACTCTTGAAATAAAAAGTGACACCTTGATTAAAATAGAAATATTTTTTTCAGTTTGAATGAAATTTTACTCGTACAGCTAATCCATTAAATCACCAATGTAAGCAAATATATTACCTTTTAAAAAAAAAATCCCAATTGGAAAATTTGAGGGTTTTTTTTTTTTTTTTTCCAATTATACATGATGTTGGATATCGGATGAAGGCCAATGATATGGAGGTTTGAAAAATATTGAATATATTTGGATATTTCTAAACTTTCTTAAAGAAACACCAAAATAATTTAACTATCAGGAACAAGATGTTTCGGCCTTTTGGCGGATATCCGTTTTTGTTTTTTTTATGTAAAATTTTCAACCTTTTAATCCCTGTTTCGAAAATCCACATTTTTTCCGATCTGAACCAGTTTTCTTCGTGGAAAATGTACTCTTCATCATGTCTGAGCAAGAAATTTTCCCACATCGCTCCCTTTTCCTCACAGATTACTTCACAAGTTCTTGGGGGCTGGGTTATACATTGTGCTGTATTTGGTTATCGAAATCATGTGACCACCTCAGTATTTTGGTGGTAAAGCATTCTGTTTTATTTTGTCTTGCCCATCGATATGGATAAACTGCTCCAATGGCAACGTAAGGCGAAAAACACGCCGGCAGAAATATTTGCTTTCCTGCCAGTGCTGGGATGATTTCCTGAATCGTGGTTTATTACTGTGTTGCATATAATTGCAACAACAGCGCAAATCGGAAAAATATAAACAATAGTTTTCACAGGCAAGTAAAAAATAGTCATTCAAATATGGTAATGCATTTTTTTTTTTTTTTTAATTATTATTATTATTATTTATTTTTGAAAAATATCTAAAATAACCCTTCTAACATTGATGGCTCGTGGTTAAGGATTGGTATCTTATATGGCAATTCATATCATACATAATATATTTTAAATTCAGAACAAATAGTATATTATGATCTCAAATAAAACACTTGATTTATATTTATTCAATCCTTGTTTTTATTCGTTTTCAAGGGCATTTAGAAAAGAATTGGGAAAAGAAAGAGAAATTAAAACTCTACTTGTTCACTGCTTTAATAATTAAAATAATTACTCTGTTTATTTATAACTGGATAATTTGTTTTAGATATATTTTATTTAATGGTGTTTTTTTATACGTTTTCATAAACATTTAGTAATTGTATTTAAAAAAAAAAGGATGGAATGGAAATTGAAAAAATAACTCAAAATTCTAGTGTTCTGTTCTAAATTTATTTAATAATGGGACTACAAACGGCAAAGTTTATCAGTTTCTTTATTATTTACTTATTTATTTTAAAAACTAAGTCTTTTCTAACTTTTTGCTGGAATTCAAAGTCCCATCAAACTGTCGAAAGCAATTTGTATTCCAGTTTTATTTCTGTTTAAAAATGTAACCCTTGAATTTTAGAGAGAAATTGTCTCTCCTCTTGCAATCGTTTACAAATGCTTGTACTGAATTAAAGAAGTTTATTTTATTTTTATTTATTTAAATGTTTTTATTAAATTAGGAGAAAGGGAAGTGTTTATGTGTCAGGAAGGCACGAGTTTCTTCATAGTTTTCTAATCCTTAAATTTCACCTCTTAGAATACACTTTATTATTTATTGTAAAACGCATTCGGATTTTGTATATTAGACAGATTTATTGAGTATGTTAAACTGATTTAATTTGTTTCATTAGCAAATAATTTTGATTTAGTTTTTAAGCTAAAATGGTACCAAAAGTAATCCAGTTGGTCAATTTTATTTTACAAGAAACCCCAATTTTTATTAATCAATGCACTACAATTAAGATTTTTTCAGAGACCCACTTCAGAATTAATGGATCAAATATATGTCTTTGAAACTTAAATTATTTTTTGTATTACATTAGTTATAGTATAAATGAATCTACCTTTTGCAATCCTATTATTACTTATTTTCAACTGGTTTACTGTATTTCTTCAATTATCTTTAATTTCTACTTCTAAAGTAAATATATTTTTAAAGTCTATTTAATATGTTTACTGTATTCTCATAACTTGTAGATAATAATTTATTTTTACAACAGTTAATTTATGTAAGTTAAAATTTAAACAATTAAATTCAAATCAATAAAGATAAAACACGTTTACAAATATCGGCAGTAACTAATCTCAAATGTTTGTTCCAAATATACAAATCCTATACTAATAATTATTTTGATCAGTTTTATTTATTGGTTAAACTATTTTCTACAAATATGTTTTATTCTTATTTTTTTTGCTTGCCAAATATTAAAAGTAACGCGAATATACCATAAAGATCGAAGAAAATCCTCAACGGCAATACAAATTCCTCCATCCAAGCATCTCGCTTCCGCTGTGGCAACTGCTCGTTTCCCCAACGTTAAGCAGTCTATCCGGTTTATCTATATCGATGGTCTCACCTTGGGTCTACTTCTCTCTCTTATGATTTATACTTACTGAATAAAAAATAATTAAGTTATTAATCATTATTGTGTAATATTTTCATCATGTTAAATTTTTTTATGTATTATTTCTTATAACATCTTTTGCATATAAATTACGGTACGAATTTCTTGCTCACGTATGATTTCAGTCTTTTTGAACAATCTCATTCCAGAATTATACTCTAGCTAAGTATACTATGAGCAAACTATTCCTGCAATAGCCTGATTGCAAATCTTAGGGTGTCATGGTATGGTCGTAAGTGATCCACAATTATAGATCACTGTAGAGACCACTAAAATTTCTTCTAGTACTCGTCGATGTGAGGACGAGACCACTGAAGTACCACATATTCGACCCTTCTTGGGTTATTTTTATTTAACATTGATTGTCTTATTTAATTGTTAGGAAATAAATCAATCATGATAAGAAAGGCGTCAATCATACATGTGATTCTTCCGCGAATTAGCGGAAATCCGCGAATTTTTTTACGTGAATTAGCGGAAATCCGCGAATTCATCATCGGCTGAAAATCCCGTTATCCGCTAAAATTTTGGAATTAGATTAGATAAGTTTTAAAAAATATTCAGGAATCGTTTTGAAAAGTCAGCCTTTTCCTTCATTCTTTAAAATATTTTATTTATTTCAACTGATGTGTCAAGGCCATTCGTTCGACTTCCTTTTTTCATAAAAAGAATGCCTAGTGCGCTCGTTTCCCACTGTCATTTTTCCACTGTAGTTCATGACTTGTTTTAGTCTGAACTAACTTGGTTAAAGAATAGTTAAACCGGCTTTCGATGCTGTTGCCTTTGTCACGTGGTCTTCATACATGCGAATCATCCGCGAATTTGCGGAAATCCGCGAATTGCATCAAAATTAACCATCATCCACTGAAAAACTTGTGTCAATTATGAAAATAGATGTATTCAATTTTTTTTCGGAAATCGTATTGAAAAGTCTACTTTCGTCCTTCATTCCCTTAAAATGTTTCTAATAAAAATCCTATTCAAATTCAAAGTTTCAAACTAAATTAAAAAAGGTATAAATTTGGCAATTTATCGCCTTGTTTTTTTTTTTTTTTTTTTTTTTTTTTTTTTTGTTTTTTTTTGCGAAAAAGGTATTCTCACCAATTTGATTTTTAAAAAATTCCAGTGGATTGAATCTTGAATGTCAGATAATCGGACTTTTTCTGTATTTAACTATTATTACAGGGTGTCCAGTAGTTGGGAAATATACTTGAATTTTTTGCATCTCGGGAAAATCGTGGATTATGCTTGAAATTCGTATTAATGTTGGAATTTCCGGTTGAATTCAGAAATTTTCACTCCTCTTCAGTATCGGAAAAGTCTTCTTATATCGGCGTTGTTCCACAATTTTCCCATTGATCTCGCGGATCGAAAGTAGTTTCTCCTTCCCTCAGAAATAGTCTCTTTAAACATGGTTCTATACGAAGATTTTTGACCGAAATTTCGAATATGCCGTAGATCGATGGAATTTCCTGACAAACACGAAATCTGCACACGTTTAAACTCCGCTAAACCACCGATAGAATGAATACTTTTCCTCAGAATTTTTCTTTAATATCATAGCTTCTATGTGCATTATTTACGTTGATATGCGATGGACATTTTGCTGAACGTTACGGTGATGAAATGGCCTTTTTCCCGTGATTATGGCGGACGCTATCGCTGAGAATTGCGTTGTTGCATGATGATAAATTTTGTCTGAAATTCGGATTTCCGCTCTTTTCTTATTAAAATTTCGATTATTCTTGAGATCGATACAAATCTACATTACAATCTTATTGAGCTTGCTAGCAAATCTGACAGCCATGGATCTTATGTGCGTTCAAACTTCCTCAAACCTCCGATGTAATGGCCAATTTTTCTACAGATTACCAATCTCTATCGCCATTATTTACGTTGGTGTATGGTACTTAGTTTCGCTGAGCGTTGCGCTGACTTAAGGTCTGTATTTACATAAATTTACGCTGCTAACGGCGGGCAATATCGTCGAAATTTACGTTGTTGTGGTGTTAATTTTTTCCGATTGTTGCTTTAATGTAGTTACTCGGATTTTCGCCGATACGGTGGCCGCTATCGCCGATATTTACTTTGGAGTAATGGTAATTTTCGACTAAGCCGTTTTAATAGTAGATATTGCGAAATTTGCTACCCTCTTTAGGTGTCATTCGCCTAGGTTTCCGGTGATGTGATAGCCGCTATGCCCGTGATTAGTGTTTGTGTGAAGATCAGTTTTGCCTTTTGATTTGAATATATACAGAATTACTAAGATTTTAATTTAATTTTGTGCAAAAAAATTCGACCCAATTGTCCAATTTTACTGTATATTCTTATTCATAATTGCAATTTTAACTGCTATAATATATAAAATAATGTATTTTATCATATAAAAAAAAAAAAAAAAAACAATTTTATATTTTATCTAGAGTCATTAATAATAGTTAAAAAGTTAAAGCATTTTTTTTATTTGTTTAAAATTGGCTTTTTCAACTGTGGAAATTTGAAATATTTTGCTTGGGTACTGTATTATGGTCTTGTAGAATCTCCCTCCCTTAGTACTTATCAACAGAAATGTTAGTGACAAGCAATTATTTTCAAAGAAAAAGCTAGTGCCAAAAGGAAACTGAAAGAAAGAACTGCAAAAGTTGCCAAATTACAGAGAAATGTTTGCCTGAAAAAAAAAATCCCAAGTCTCAAACTATCCTACCACATTCGAATCTTACACTCAAAATAAAGCTGTTTGTTCCAATGCGGCTGATGCTTAGCACAAACTATTAAAGTGTACACCTAGTAACATTACCTGTTTTTTTTTTGTCTGCTTAGATTTAGACCTTCATATTTATGACTTGGTAAACTATATTGTATCTTTTTTTTTTCTCAGTCTCAAGTATGAGCCTTTAAAAAATCCTCTCTTCCTATTTTCAATATAACAACCCAATTCTTTTCTGATAAGCCATTTCTTATTTTCATACAATTTTTCTAATTTCTAAAATTAGTTCAGCACACTACTAAGTGGGGTATACTTTTATACTGGAAAATATGGTGATAATTGGTCTCAAGAGGGTCCTTGAACATTTTTTGATTGAATTTTTATTAGAAATTTTGCTGGACACCCTGTATTATAATTTCTGAATGTGTACAAAAACATTTAAGTCAAGATAAATTTTTCAGTTATGATTAATACATGAACACAGTTGTCTGTATTTAATTATTGTGTGCGTGTCAATCACAATGAGACGTGGTTGTTGTAGAGTTAACAATTGAAATCAATCTTATATCCAAAATTTAACTAAAATTTGTATTGAATTTTCTGCGCTAATATATGTTTTTGTGTATTATGCTGTAAAATGACGAAAAATATTTCAGCTAATTTTTTGCTTGACTAATCACATGTATGGTCAATTCTGCACACTTCCTTTTATTTTTATTCAAAGGGAAGAGCAATTTAGTATGAAGTAAAGTAATCATCTTGTTGTCGAAATTATAATGTATCTTTAATTGCATGCAAGTTAATTTGCTTATTATTAGTTCAAATTAAGTTGATATGTTTTGATTACTTTTAGTTTATACCAAGTCAGTTCAAGAAACTTCGGTCGTTGAAAAAGAAGTGTCTGAGTAAGTTTGTATCTTTTTTTTTATATACATAATATTTTTCCTTTCACTTTTTCTAATAGTATAAAATGTTTCACGCTGTAAATCATTAAATCCATTATTTCTAAAAGGAACATCTACACAATTCCTTATATTGTTTCTTTTGAAAAATAACTTATTTGGAATAGTAGTTTTGACTTTTTCTTAAGCTGTTTTGTGTTTCTTTGATACATACTTTTTTAGAATTAATTATTACTATGTTATTGTAATGTTTATTGTATAAAATATTTTATTATTTTCTACCTATTAATATTTTTCATATATATATTTAAAAATTAGCCTTTTGCTGCAAATGTTAGAAGAATATAAAACAGTACACAACAAATAACAGTGTATATTTGTTGTGTATTTACAATCTATTATGCTTGTACTTTCAATTTCAACTTGCATATTTAGTTTCAAACTATACACTGTTGCCTTAATACATTTAGGTTACAAGCAAAGATTTTAGAGGTTACCAAAGGAAAATACAGTAAGGCTAAGAAGACAGTTGATCAGCTGAAGAAAAAACTGGATGAAGTAACCCAAGCTATAACAAAATCAACTGTCAATATGAAACAGTCAAGATTGTGAGTTTTATGATTACTCTTCTAAAATTTGAACTCGTAAGTGTACACAGGGTTACATAGTAAAAGAAAAACGCATTTAAACATTGATCCTATCATTGATAAGAAATTATTAAGTATAAAAAACCCATTAAGAATTCTTATGCATAATTGTAAAAAATATTCAAAAATCATTGGTTTATTTAGTTTCCAATTTAGATATTTAATCTACAAGGAGCTACATTCTGACACATGTTTTTCTGTTTAATGTGAAGTTACCCGTCTATTTACAAATTGTTTTAAGTCAACAAAAAGTAGCTTTTTCCCCAACCATACAAAGTAATTTTTAGTAAAATCTTTTACCATGTTGATGCAATAAAGCACTTAATGGGTGATTCACTGGTAACATATGGGGCATTTTGTTCTTTTTTACTTGTAATCAGAATAAAATAACAAACTTTCGATGAATGTCTTGCTGACAAAAGTTCTACCTAGTTTTCTCGGAGATTTAACTCGAACCATATTCAGTGCTTTTCTGTGGATGCACAGATGACCAGATATCTATTGTGGCTGACCATTTTGACGAGTGAAGGGATTTCGTTTGGGGATCACCACTAGATTGACGGGTTAATGTATTAGTTCAGAATTTCTTTTTTATATTTATATATATATATATATGGGAGTGATAGCGAACATTTGTCAATTTATTGTGATTTACATAACATTTCCTTTCACTTCTAATTTTTTTTTTTTTTTTTTTTTTTTTTTTAATTTTTAGGAAAGTAAAGAAACTGGAAACTAAATTGAACACTCTTCAAACTGAACTTGTGGCTAATGAAAATGAACTTCAAATTTTGAAGGAAAAGCAAAGTGATTTAACTAGTAAGGGTCATAAAACCAGTGAATTAGTGAAACAGCATAATGTAAGTAAAAATGTTTTAATACACCCGTTTAAAAGTCCAACCTGTAATAGAGTTAAGCTTAGAGAACTATGATGTTGTATTGAATGGTTATAATTAAACTGCTCCTTTATTAAAATATAACTATCTGTAGTAATTGACTGGTTATAAAAAAAATTATTGCGTTCTTGTGTGAGCAAAAATATCCATTTTGAACCATTGACTAACTCCCCCCTCCCCTAAAAAACTTAATAAAATGCCTTGTCATAGACAATGAAGTCTTATCTGCCAAATTTCAACTTGATTGAATGGCGGCAATTGGGTTAATTAGCTCTCCTATGGTTTTGTTGTTAATATAAAGGATTTAAACAGCAGATCACATTTTTTGGAAATAACCCTTCAAAATCCACAGCTATATCAGGGTTCGTACAGTTCTTGAAAGTCCTTAAGAACTCCTTATTTTTACTTAATGTCTCCAAGGGCCCTTGAAAAGTTCTTGAAAACTCCTTATTTTTAACCTGAATGTCCTTGAAAGTTTTTTAATTTTTGAGGGCTCTTGAAAATAACTGACACTTGTTATTCCCTTTTCTTCTTCTTTGAGTGTGTATTTCAGAATCTTCCATAAAAAAAATATCCCGATCTCCTAATTAAAAAAAAACTTTCATACTTTATTTTTCTTTATTTTCTTCTTTCCGTAGTTGAAAAGTATTTATAATAAATAATGTAATTCTGAATTGTGAGGATCATCATAGTAATAAATTATTCATGATGAAATGAGCATCTATTAAACTGTTTTTCCTGGGCATGTCTATTTTGAATATTAAAATGTATGAGCCTTCTGCCCTTGTAAAGGATTTCATGGCTGGTAAGTGAAGGTCACCTTTGTCAACTTAAATTTTGATTTGTTGAAACTTAGTACTCACAGATTTTGTAAATGGTAGTGGTTAGCGTGCGGGTTCGAGTCCCGTTTTAGGCATGGGTGTTTGTAAATGTATGTTGGCTTGTCTAATGACGAATGTTTCGGCGCATTATAGCCCTTGTGTTGCTGACGGCGCCATATAATCTGAATACAACCAACCAAGTAAGTACTCATTGATTTTGTAAACGGTATAGTGGTTAGCGTGTTAAATTCTAGACCGCGAGGTTGCAGGTTCGAGTCCCGTGTTAGGCATGGGTGTTTGTAAATGTATGTTGGCTTGTCTAATGACGAATGTTTCGGTGCATTATAGCCCTCGTGTTGCTGACGGCACCAGATAATCTGAATACAACCAACCAACTCACTGATTTTGTATTTTTTAGTCTATTTATAATTTTTTACGCTACTAACCATATCGGGACTCTTGCTGCCAAATGCATCCAAATTTACGACTTTTAATTTTTATTTTTAAATCCGTTATGTTAACTTCGATTTTGAGGGTTTGTCGATGGAGGGCAAATCTGCGGATGCCTAATTAACCCCCTTGCTGTCATCCAATCGGGCTGAAACTTAGCAGATGATGTCAATGACGATGCATTCTATCAAATTTTGCGGTTGTAACTGTTATTAAAAGGTTGCTTTTACGGAATACTAATAAACCATCTTGTCGTCATCCAATCGTATTAAAAAAAAAGCATTGAACCGACCATTGTTGAAACTCTTTCCTGTTGCCGATTTTTTTTAATAAATAAAAAAATACTTTAATAAGAATAAATAAATGATATTTGGATATGAGAGCATAAATGCACATTTTCAAAAATAAATTTTGAAACTTAGTTTGCCACACATTTTGCTGATAGAAGTGCTTTTTATATTTAAAATTATATGCAAATACCAAGCACACGTTGTTTACAGAATCGGCTCCTGTGTTAACAAATATAATAATTGGCAATGCATATAAAGGATTTATAATGCAAACTTTGTTTTTATAAGTTATTTTATTGCCATCTTATTTTAAACTTCAAATATGGTTTGAAAACTGAATTGGAGAAGTAAGGTGTTTGTTCCTGTCTTAACTAATGTGAACAGAAGTCATTTGATTGTATTGGTATTTCTTCTTTTGACGTAAAATTACACTAAATTCTACTGTTGTTGGTGCCGACCAAACGGTATAGTGGTTAGCGTGCTGGCTTCTAGACCGCGAGGTTGCGGGTTCGAGTCCCATGTTAGGCATGGGTGTTTGTAAATGTATGTTGGTTTGTTAAATGACGAAATGTTTCGACGCATTATAGCCCTCGTGTTGCTGACGGCTCCAGATAATCTGAAAACAACTAACTACTGTTGCTGGTTTAGTATTCTCTTATCGTTGATGAAACTTAGTATTAGGGTTAGTTATCAGCAAAATCCTTTTTTTTTTTATCGAGGTATTATTTAATGTTTTATTTGTGAAATAATCGTTGATAAACTAACCTGCATCCAAATATTCATGGCACTTAAAGAGTTTATATGGGCGGGGAGGATTGTATGATCGGGTTGGTTGGTTTAAGTTTAACGGCGCAAGGGCAACACGAGGGCCATACTGCGCCAAATAGTATGATCGGGTTTGAAGGAGTGTCAAGTCAAATACACAGGGGAATGATTGAAAATTAAGGATTTAATCCGAAGTTTGTACCTTGATAGCAAGATAGAGACTGTCTTTTAAATGGAAAGTTGTCTCACAATTGCAATGCTTAATGCAACTTGGTTCTACAATTTTTAATAGTAACGATACTTTTTAACATTTCAGGTGACGAGAATACACCATACCATAGTATAGTAATCCAACCGAACTATATAGCGTGTCCAAATCGTATTTCGCTCATCTGATGGCTGTTTGGTTAGCTTTCTGACCTCGCATAACAAAGGCGGCGGATTCGAATCCTGGTTTAGGCGCGTATGTTCGTTGTGGTTCGGAATCCACCTAAGTTGCAGATCCGTCCTGATAAACCGTTATTGTGCCTAAAGATGTCGTTCAGCGTACCAACCAATTAACCAACCAAACCGTGTTTCCCATATTTCAATTACAAAATTAGGTTTATTACGATCTTGTTTAATCCAGTGGTTATGAAGGGTATTAATTTCAAGCTAACCATACACTACTGCAATTTTTTGGAATTTGTGGTTAAGCTGCCTATTTGATGGTTGTTAGGCTTGCTCTGTGAGGGTTTCGCATGCTAAAAGTGTTAGGGTTTATTCCCTCCCCCCCCCCCCTCTCACGGATCCGCTCTGGTTGGCGTTGATGTGTTCAGGTTGTCGTTTAGTAAAGTAACGAAGTCGTTCAAGTTAAATATTGTTAAATTTCATCATATATTTGTTTTTACTTGCAACGCATTATCTTTCTGCAAAGTTGGCAAATATATTTTTATTTAGTAATTTGTAATTGTTTTCAATGCTTAAGGATTCCTTGTAGCAGAAAACCCTCGACAATGTGATTTTGGGGCAGCTTTTACAGACCTTCTGTATAAAGGATTGCCTCAAATTACTTGACATAGAATTAAATTTTTAATCACTTGTAATTGTGATTTGGAGATTTTTATTATCTCTTATATACTGCCCCTTTCTTTGCCTTTAAGGTTGGTTTGTTTGTACGTTCAACTATTCAATTCCTTCTTAGCCCAGCCAATTCAGTGTTATTGCTTAATAGTTCACATAATATCGTAAAGTGATGAATCTATTTAAAATACACTTAACTTTGCTGTTTTCTAACTATTAATAATGTAAAGAAAGATATCCCTACTTATATACTTAACATTTTTATAAGTTTAAAAAAAAAAAAAAAAAAAACATTGGTAGCTCTTGCTTCAAGGTACAGAATGATTAAAAAGAAATGTGGAAACTACATCCAAATACAATAATTTTTACGATATACTAGAAGTATTTTCATTTCAGGATGTTTTCTTATTTAGCAATGACGTGATACGTCACACTTCTGGCTGCACGATTTTAACCTTCTGTTAGTCGCGTTCCGCTTTCCGATATGGTTAGTCGCGTTGCACCTATGAAGTGTTTCCGATTTTTTGAAGGCCGAATGAAATTTATTCTAGTTTAACTAGTTGATTGTTACCAATTTAAGATTCATTGGAGAGATAAAGTATTAAACAATCTATTTAAGTAGTAAAATTTATTAAAAAATCGTATCACAAGTAATTCAATAAAAATAAAGGCTGAGGAGGAAAAAGTGTAAGGATGCACCTGTGAGGTGCGCGCGACTAACGGAAGGTTAAATGTGAGGATTCCAACTTTATACCGTCTGGATCAGATGAGATTGGCTTTAGAGAAGATTTTTTTTTACATTGGTAAGCTGTACATCACATGATGAGAAGTTGACTATTCAATCAAAGCAATTGTATTTATTGAAAAGTTTTTGTAGTAATTAGGGTTGTATATCCTACTATTTTAGATTTCTAAATTCAAAAATAACTTTGCATTTAGAAAGGCAAGATATATTGGATTATTGATTTTCAAACACACCATGGAACACAAGTTCCACTCTCGAACCCTTATTGTCAAGCAAGGTTAGAAACTAAAAAGAATTATCTTTATAAAGACTATTATAATCCGAATTTGCACCTTTAAACCGATGAGCTTCGTGTTTACTGGATGCATTTCAGTTAATCAGTGATTAACAAATTATTTAGATGCGATTTACGCATCTAAGATTTAACCCGTTTTGCGTATTTAAAAAAGTTCAGAAACTGAAATCGTCTTGTGAAACACAATTCAATAAAATTATCTTTGCTTAACCCTTTGCACTCCAGGCCTTTTTCGCGCGGAGGGACCAGCAACTCGAATCATTTTAGGTTCGGTTGGCGTTTACGGATTTTCTTCATGGAAACTAAACACAGTCATTGGCCTTGCATCAAATTTCCGCATCGAACCTAGAGGTCCTCTCGTGTTTCGGCATCTAATCGTGTGGCGCCTGAGAGGCGCTGATTGAGTGCAAAGGGTTAATATACAGTAGCTAAAGTTGTTGCATTTGATGTAACTGACAAAATGATTAAATTTTAATGAAAATTACACCTTCGAATTTAAATGATACTGAATGCTCCAATCAAATTTTGTCTATTTTCTTAAAAATTTAAAGTTCTAATGAACTTTTTGTCTAGTATCTTGAGTAAGAAATAAAAAGCAATATTTTTCACAGATTATATGCTATATTTTCGTCGTCGAACATTACTATTATTTTTTTTAAGATTTTTTAAAATTTAATTTTAAGGTCCTTATTTTTTGTTTGATAGGTTTTTGAAAAGTCCTTAAAAAGTCATTGAATTTGTTTTCAAAAAATCTGTACGAACCCTGTATATGATAGGCATTCAAAACCTATTTCCTTTCTGATATAAACCTTTATTTATGACCTTCTTGATAATGTTGAACCTTTTCCTCCTTCCCATTTTCATCTAGTGATTAAATTTTTGACTGTTGTTTTCTACTTATGGTCTCAATAGTATTTACGAATTTTGTGAATATATATAGATTTGGACAGGCTCTGGTTAACATTATAAACATTTTCAGTTTAACTGCAACCACCCACTAGATTTTAATGTTTTGATGAATTTTATGATACATCTTTCTTGAGTTCATTTTGGTTGAATTGCGAGTTTTGCATTCTGTTTTATATTTCTTACAGGATGAACTTGTAGAGTTTGTAGAAAAGCAGAAAGATTTCAAAAAAGACATGGCAACCATTAACGAAAAGGAGCATGAAATTAAACGAGTCGAAATAGAGCAGAAAAACACATTGAAGACTTACGAAGCAAATGAGGCTGAAAAACGTGCATACATTAAAAGTTTCAACTCAAAAGTAAGTAATGATACTCTTGTTTAGTCAATTATTAACTTTTTTGGAGCAAGTGATGTTCAAATATTTTTTTGTAGTTTTAATTGAATTTAATTTAAAATCCAAATTTTAAACATTTGCATAGGGACCATTCTCCAGAAAACTCAAATCTTTAAAACAGAAAAATAAAGAGAAAAAAAAGCTAAAATTTTCAAACTTTGTTTTAATTACATTAACATACTACATTGCAATCATAACATTTGACTAGATCATGCCACATTATTTTTAGATAAAGTTAAAATTTTGAAAATGAAAAATCCTTTTCACAAACATGATATGATGAATGTAGGCCTATGCAATAATGAAAGCATTTTAAATAAATAAAATATACAATTGGCTTGTTTTATGAGACAGCCTATGCCACGTCCTGCTTCTGAAAAATGTCAGGCTATGCAGCTAGAATAAACATCTTTTTGTTATAAAGTGTCTCATAGTAATTTGTTTGAAATTCTTCTGAAAAATGTCAGGCTATGCAGCTAGAATAAACATCTTTTTGTTATAAAGTGTCTCATAGTAATTTTTTTGAAATTCTTTTCAGTGAGTGACTTCTCTGTTGGTCTTTCCTTTTTAGTTCTAGCCATTTAGCTTGTATAACAAAAATATATACACTTTTAAATTCATTTTAATAACAATTTTGAAAAAATATTTTGTTTCAAATATGCCCTTTTAAAATGTATTTTATTATACCTTAAAGCATTTTCAGCAAATATTGTGTGCTAAAAAATTAAAAGTGCTGCAGTGCAACATTTTATCGTTTTAAATATTAATCAATGCCCGTTGAGTTTGAAATGCTCCATATTTTACTTATTTAAAAGTTATTTGATTCATTCTAGCTTGGAAAACTGAAATTAACAGAAGTAGAAAACGACCCAACTGAAATCCCAACTTTGTCGGATGAAGATATCTCGAAATTAAATTTGCAGAACCTTCTGAAAGAACTCGATATTATGAAGGTTCAGTTGGAGGATATGGAACCAGACTTATCATCCATAGACGAATTCAAAAAACGGGTAAAATAGAATTACATTGTTATTCAAATTTTAGATCTTCACAAAATATGAAATACACTATGATAAAAGTATGATTTTTTAATCCTTAATCTGTTTGAATTTGTTTTAAAAATGACAGTGTTTCAATTTGGGATGTAGACAATTATTTTGATTGTCTATGGTGACATTCTATAATACCGTAGCTGTTCTTTTATCCAGTTCATTGTTCCCACGGTCATTAAAGGTCATTGAAAGTGCTTAATACTTTTTAACTTGTTTTCAAGGCCTTGAAAATGCTTAGAGGTGCTTAAAAGTCCTTGAAAATGCTTAGAGGTCCTTAACTTTTGCGGATGTTGTGTGCCTAACTGCAAAATTTACAAAAATATAGTTTAGACTTGCTATCCCCCCGTGCGCGCCACTTATCTGCTCCATATCGGAATTCTCTGACGTATTTGCATTACTCATGCACCAACTTGTAACTTTTTTGGTAGAATATACTGTATTAAAAAATTTTATATAGACCTGATGCCTGAAAACAAATTTTCAAAGGGCCTAAAAAACATTATTTAGGTCCTTAAAAATCACTGATTTTCATTTGGAGATTTGAGTAGGAACCCTGCAATTTAACTGCAAAAATATAAGAGGAGATTAATGTACCGGTAGGGAGAAAGTAACGAGACAGGTGGATTGATCTCTTGGTTTATTAGATTAACATATTAAGGCAGCTTAATTTACGCGTGTATCTCACGAGGTAGATCTACAGGAAGTGTTTTTAATGGAGAGACTTGTTGTGATTCTGTCCCTTTTCGCTCGAGGGCGTTGCAATTTTGAGGGGAGAATGGTTGTTCGATCCCACATTTATGCCCTACATTGCCTGAAAAAAGGAATATGGAGAATGATGGGTTATAGAAAACCAAATGGAAATTCATGAATTGTTTACGATTAGTAAACTTTAATTTTTTATAATACAAATCAAATGTTTCACAGCTTAGATTTGATGCTTTATATACATTTTATCTGTAATTTTGTTTTTAAAGAAGTAAATTTTTATTGGTCTACAATATAATCACTTCTATTTCCTGAAACATAGCATGACTTGCTCTTGTGTTACCAATGCTTTTTCTGATTGTTCTACTGTTGGTTTTATCAAAAAATTGTTGAGTTCTCATATTACTACTCCTAAACATAATCATGTACTGTCAAACCCTGTTTAACATGAAATGCAAGCAGTTTTCTGTACGACAAATCTTAAGCTAAATGTTAATTTATTCATTTAAAACAAAATCGCATTACATGAAATCCTTCTTGAGACAGAAAAAAAAAATTGCTCTTCAAATATTTTTTTAATGTTTTTATTCTTTGAGATAAAATTTAAAAGTGTTGAAAAAATTCCTCAAGTTGAAACTATGAAACAGGCTAAATATCCAGATAATCAAATTTCAAGGAAATTTTTGTAAAATCACCTGATTTCGGCACAAATTTAGTAGTTGGTTTGAGATGTCACGTAACCCTCCTGTCAGTAGGTTTAGAAACTAAACTTAGTCGTATTTGCATGTTGAATATTGTTGATATGAGTTAAAAGCAGCAATCTTTATTCTTAGAAACGAAGCAAAAAATTTGAAATGGAATTGATGATAAATTCTTTATAAAAAATAAATCGGCAAAGTATTGTACACTCTATCAACGACTTTAAAAAATTGAGTAAAGATTGAAGCGGTTTATGCTGCAAATCAGTTTGAAGATGTAGATTGGGAAAGTAGAAGACATGAATAAGAAACAGCTGTATTAAATACACATATAGCCAGTACTTAAAATCTGTATTAATTAGAGGAAATATTTTTTAGGCAGTTAACAGGAAATTCAGTTAACGCGAAAAATTTCAACGCTCCCTTCGACTTCATTTTAACGAGGTTTGACTTTATGTTTTGTCGGACTTCTTTACACTTCTTATTTTCATTGTAGGAGGAAAGTTTCCTGTCGAAACTGAAAGAATACAAAAAGATAAAGGCGGAGAGACTTCTGCAGGAACGTCGCAAGCAAATTCTGTGTAAGCAACGCACAACAGAGTTCATGACAGCTTTCGCGACCATCACGATCAAAGTGAAGGAGATCTACCAGATGCTGACCAGTGGAGGGGATGCTGAATTGGAGCTGGTCAACAGGAGGGACCCTTTCGAAGGAGGAATAGCATTCTCGTAGGGCACTTTCTTTTTTCTTTTATTGTATATAATTTTTGTCTAGAATGGAGATCATATTTTTATTTATTTATTATTCTCTCAGGGTTCTCACTGTCATTGAAAGTCATTAAAAGCGCTTAATATTTTTTAACTTGTTTTCAGAGCCTTAAATATAAGCTTAGAGTTCCCTAAAAGTCCTTAATTTTTACTGATGTTGTACCCGACGGCAATATTTATTAAAATTCAACTCTTATTTGTTTATTCTCTCAAGACAGAGTGGCCACAGAACCGGGAAAACCTGGAAATCAGGGAAATGTCAGGAAGCTTTCTGATTCTGGAAAAAATCAGGGAAATGTCAAGGAACTTTTTAAAATTTTGTGAAAATCAGGGAAATTTTGTACTGTTTAAGGCACGTTCATCCATATTTTGGCGCTATTTACATGGAGATTTGGAGTGGTAAGCCATTAAAAGTTTAACGAAATAATTTAAACTTTTTTTTTTAACAGCAAAACTATTTTTTTTAAATTTGCATATTATCTCTTTAGAATACATGTTCTATTTGATCAGGGTGTCTAGACATCTGGAAAACCTAAAAAAATTGGGGAAATTTGGAAAAAGTTTGCCCTAAAATCAGGGATTTTTTTTTTTAAATCTGTCAGGGAATTATCAGGGAACTTTTTTTCCTGAATTTTGTGGCCACCCTGCAAGACCTCCACTTATCAGTGCTGCTTCAAAATTGCCTGGTATATTTGTATTTCGCATACGTCAACTTATACATCGTTTTTTTTTTTTTTTTAGCAGAAGCATTTTACGAGTATTTACTATTCCCAGAAAGGGCACACTTAATGTGCTATGCCCCTAATACAGTGCATATGAAAAATGGATCGTAACATCATCAAAGTGTTCATGTGGCAAAATGCAAATTGTGCATAAAAGATTTTGATATTGCCTCTAGTTGCGAAGCAGTTATAACATTGGACATTAATAACATCCTTGAAAACAAAATTTTGAATGTCCTTAAAAGGTCATTGATTTTCATTCTGCGTTTTCAGTGGGAACCTTGTTATTAGAAGTTTAATGTTCCTGAAAAATTTAAACTTTTCTTTACTGCCAAAACTATTTTTAAAAAATTGGCATATTATATCTTTAACCTACATGTTCTATTTGAACAGGGTTTCTACATGTAGAAAAGTTCAAGGAATTTGAAAAAATTTGCTGTAAAATCAGGGAATTGTTTTAGAAATCTATCGGGAAAAAATTTGCTGAATTTTGTGGCCACCCTGTATACATAGTGGTTCCTTCTTGGCTATCTTCTTTTTAAAGTGAAGGCCTTATCTTATTTGTCTTGTGTACAAAGCTTGTCATGATGGCTAGGATTTCAATGGCTCTACAAACATTTGAACTTTTCGTCGGTTTGCATTCGCTGCTCTTCAAATGTATGAAATATTTGTGAAAATGGTTCTTGTAAATTTCTTTAAATAGTTGTAAGAGAAAATAATTATAATTTGCGTTAAAAAAAATAAGCTGCTTCATATTGAATAAAAATTCTAATTGCTTGATTGATTTAGGGTTTATGTTATAATATCTATGATTGTGCACTGAAAATTATGATAATTTTCAGCAAAAGAAATTAGATTTAAAATTTTGTCACAAGATACCACAAAAAATGTTTGCATTATGTTAAAACTACTTGCAACCTTTTATATTTTCATTTTCTAATAAACAAAATTGAAAAATATAGGAGTTGATGGGGGGAAAAAATCATGAAACCATTTGAAAATGAGGGCATTTTTTCCATGGATTTTGCTTTCATTTTAATAGTAAATCTGTTTTCTAAAAGATGTCCCTTTTTCCAGTGTTCGACCTCCAAAGAAAGCCTGGAAGTCCATGAGTCATTTGTCCGGCGGTGAGAAAACGCTGAGTTCCCTTGCACTTGTCTTTGCGTTGCACTATTATAGAACCACCCCTTTTTATGTCATGGATGAAATCGATGCCGCTTTGGATGAGACCAACGTTGGAATTATTGGAAAGTATTTGCTGGTATGTAGTAATTAGGTTTATTTATCTTATTATTAAAAAGTACACAACCAACGAAAACCACTTTGCTGCAGCATGTAACTCTTGTAGCTTATGAAATGTTTCTTTTGTGGAGCTTATTAAAAGAGGGTTATCTCACAGTCCCACTTGCTACTTTGTCATCTAATCTAAAAATGAAGTATATACTTGAGCCAATGTGCTTAATGCTTTGTAGAAACTAGGGGTGTAGAGTGAAGTATCACACAACTTTTAGTTACATCATAATACTGGTCACTGCTTTTAAGTTTTATATGAATTGATGTCATTTATTGTTTCTTTTCGTATTTTAGTCATATTTAACAAACTTGCCAGTTTAGTGATAATTATTACGTTACTCCTTATGGGTATGTGGAACAGAGGAGTAACAGTTGCTGATTGGCAATGCCCAAGGGCAAATAACTTTGTTAAAGACATTCATTTTTTAACTTTAACACCTTTATCGAATTTCAGAAGGGGAAATATTCAGACCATCACGTAAAAAGCATTACTACAGTGACTTTGATTTAAATCATTAGAGCTTCTTTATTTAGCAATTGCTGGAAAATATGAGTTTTTTAATAGCAGCTACCTATTTTGATTAAAACCTCAATCCAATGGTCACCACTAACCATTATGCCCTACAATGTTAAAATTTTGTAATCTGTTACAGAGTTACGCTGACCACAAAAAAAAAATTCTAAACTCGAAATGTTTCATTACATGTAGAAATGCCAAAAAAAAAGTGACTGAATACAATACTTTCAATTATTATATGGAATAATCAAAGTAATAAAATATAATTTTAAACTTCTACTTAAAAGTGCAGTATATATTACAAAGAGTTGAACACTTTTGTGCTAATTATCAGTTGCCTGATTACACCTGGATTCTTATTTGTAGCAACATTGTGTATTGTCATTTGGTTCCTACTACAACTAGTTGAGCAAACTAAATTTTCAACCCACTACAAAACAAAGTTTTAGCAACTATATTCAGTCCTATTAGTAATCGACTTCAACTGCAAAATGCCACTCTGTGTGCAAAATCCTTTTGTTGTTTGCTAGTTACGAGTCTATTTAAATAATATTATTTCTCATTCAAAGGTACAACAGAAAAACGCCCAGTTTGTCATCGTCTCGCTGAGGAATGTCATGAACGAGCTCCCCGACCATTTGCTGGGTGTTCATAAAATAGACAACTGTACGCGTCACATTCACCTCAGCCATTGTGTCAAATGGAAAAAGACTATTAACAATAATCGACAACCCGAAGCCACTCCCGGAAGTAATAATCGACAACCCGAAACCACTCCCGGAAGTAATAATCGACAACCCGAAACCACTCCCAGAAGTAATAATCGACAGCCCGAAGCCACTTCCGGAAGTAATAATCGACAACCCAAAGCCACACCCAGAAGAAAAAAATCTTCAAAGAACTAAAAAGCGGGACTTTTTTTTTATTAACAAGTATCATTATTATCAGTCTGTATATTTTATTGCATATCAGAAGTTAGGGGATCTTTTGAACTGTGTTGTAATTTATAATCATTTCATTTATGAATTTTTCATTGTTTTTAATAATTAAGTTCTGTGTAACAATATTTCTGTAAATGTATCTCAATTTTTTTTTATTTATATTTTATAAAAATTGAAGATGATATTCTATGTTTGTGTTTTTAAAATTATCTAAATTGAACTTTGTAAAAGAATTTTCTGTAGCAACTGTTTCCTTTTTACTAAGTCTACTTCGATTTTGCACTAAAATATTAAATTAGGTGTTAATTTATAAACTCATCATTATCATTCAAAGATATTAAATATTTTCTTTTGGGAAAAAAAGCTAGGATTAGATTTTGCTTGCTTATTTCCTGTAATTTCCATAAAATATGTCCTTGTAAAAAAAATTTATCTCGCTTGAAAAATTATTACTTAAGGCAACGGAAAGAAATTCATATTGAAGTGAACTTTTATACATTAAAAAAAAATAAGCTTTATATCTGTCGAATAATTGTGCTTAAAGCACCGTTTGCAAGAATTGGAAATATTTACCTAAAAAAAAATTTATTTCTTTGAGATTATTGACAAGAATAACTTTATTTCTGTCTCTTTCTGGGCTTCATTTCTGCCAATCGTTTGCAGTGTCATTGTCTTGTGGTGTCCTTGTTTCTTTGTACTTACAGTAGTCCCTGATTTTTTTACACCTGTGGTCAATTTTAACTGTCTATGTCCTGGTAGTCAGTGCTTAACCCCTTAAGCATCATGGACTTGTGTAGTCAATGTTTCTTTGTACTTTTGTGATCGACATTATTTGTCTATGCCAGTTCTGCGTCTATGAACTTATAGCAGATAATGCTTACGATTGTGGTTCCAATGGGGATATGTGTCTTGTATGACGCTCTACATACACATGCGTCTATAGACTTGCAGTGTTCCCTGCTACTTTGGATTTTTGATATCCGTTCTGTGAACTTGCAGCAGTCCCAATGTCTCTTGCTTTGTTTAGGTCCCCGTTCTGTGGACTTTTTTTGTGTTCCCTGGGGGACCTGTGGTGGTGGGAGTGATGGCTGTCGTTGAGAGTGGTCAGTGTAGTTGACCATCTCCTCATTATGCCACCGCTATTCTTCCGACTTCGGAACTGGTTATGCAGTTGATACCGCTGGTATGTGCGCCGGATCAAGTACAACACCTGGAGGAAAATTGAAAAAGTGACAATAATTATACAAATAATTATGATTTCTCAAAAGTATTCATTCATGAAACTTTAACAATATTGAAATAATTTTGATTTCCAAATCATTTATGTAACTGATTATATAAGAGGTGGTAGCCTTTCGCTGTTGAACCGACAAAATGCAATAATTTCCAGAACCTAAGTTTGGCTGAAGTATTGCTGGAAAGTTTCTGTTAATGCATTTTTGGAGCACTATTTTGGCCACTAAAGTGTTCTGGAAAAAGTTAATTAGGTCTACAAGGAAGTGAATGACAATCACTTGTTTCATTGATAATATACTAAATGATATTGTACTTGAAAAGAGTTACAATCTTATATAATTGTACCTTGTTAGCATGAACTCTTTTAACAAAGCTTTTACGTATTAAGTGGATCTTATGCAAGATGATTGGCTGACTTCTCTAAATGTGTGTCAGGGAAAATTAAATGCTGATTTGTAATTGGCTAATGGATTATGAAAAAATTTAACTTTAAATGTGTACTGTGTTACATAAGTTTTGGTTGATGACAGAAAAATCCCAGCCTCAAATGATGCGCACAATTTTCATGGAAAGGGAGGTTGTCATCTCTCTCTATATGTGGGTGGGTTTGTTGTCTAAACAAACCTAGTTTTATTTTGCTCACTTGAACTTCAAAACAAGAGGAAAGCCACTGTTGACAAGAGATTTAAAAAACCATCTCCCCTCAAAGGGTGATCATAACTTGAAATCTACTGAACCAATTTTAACCGGTTTTTTCTTGCGATTTATTCCACTTATTTAAATAGAGCAACCCTGGTGACCACTAATATGCAGTGATGAGATTTTTCCTACCTCCTTTTTTGTTTTTTAAGTAAAATTGTTCTCTTCTCTACCTTTTTGTCCCTGTTTCGAGTATTCGTATTTTTTCCGATCAGAACCAGTTTTTCCTGTGAACTGAATACTATTGGTTATGTCTGAGCAAAAGCTTTTCCCTCTTTGCAGATTACTTCACCTTTGGCACTGCCCTTCTATGATTGGTTATTGAAATCACGTGACCACCTCGGGGCTCTGCATATGCGCATAGACAACAAAAACAAATGTTGATCGTGTCCAGGCACTGAAATATCGCTCCTTGACGTAAAAGTAATTAAAGTGTTCTTTTTAAGTATATAATTGGAAAAAACTTGTTTAATGGCACATTTGTCTTGTTTTCTTAATTACAGAGATTCAAATTTACCGGAAATGTAATAAATATATGTACAAATGTTGTAGATCCGATCGCACAACTGAATATATGAGCAAGTGCAACTACAGAACTTCAGCCAGTAATTTTAAAGATTAACACATATATCATGAAATGATTTCATAATCCATTGTTCCTTTAAATTTGTTTCTGCATCTTTTTGTATTTGATTGGCAGGTAAAATCATTCATTAGTGTAACATAATTGTTCCCATAAAATATACTTCGAATATTCAAAGTAAACAACATTTGAATTGTGAAAGATTCCTTACTGATTGTTAAATCAAATCACAGTACTTACTTCACCATTTAAGTAGCAAAATATAAGGGACACCATAAAACCCTGAAAAATAAATTAGATTCATCATAAGAATGCTCATTTAATGAATGTATATGTTTGAAATTGTCTTCAGAATATGTTAGCAAGAAACTTACCTGTAGCCCATCCATCGCATAGTTAAAATAAATGTAAGCCTGCAGTAAACCGCATGTCCCAGAACGCGGTCTGTAGATTACGAGGCAAAAGTGAAGGCCGAACAACGGGATGAGGACCAACGTCGCACGAACTGCCTTTCTAAAAATATTTTTTTTATCAATATAATACACTGGTTTGCAAAATTTAAATATTAGTTTTTCGCTAATAATTTTCAACAGAGTGGCTTGCTTACATGAAAATCATATCAATGAGGCAACCTTTAATCTACAATAATATGAGATGTTGAGCGCCATGAATGGTTTTGATAAAATTAGATAGAAACAGCAAAAATCAAATTGCAGGATGGCCCATTCTGATGCTCAATGCCTCATATATCCTAAATACCTTTATCTAGTACATTTTAATATACTCTTAAGTATTTTTATTTTCTACATATATTTTTATCACTAGCTCTTCAGCTAGTAGAAGAGGTGAAGAAATACTGTGGATACCTGTACTGACTTGGTTCCTTCGCGTGAGTAGCACGTAGTTTGGTGATAAGAACTCTGATGATGTTGCAGAGGAATAACAGGTTCACCTGGTGGGAGGATGGAAAGTGGCTTTTAGAAGGATAAAGGTGACTTCTTAATAATCAATCTTTCAAGAAACTTACTGACCTAATGAAATTGTTTCCGAAATGCATTATCGGAAGAAATAATGCTTCGTTCAAAAATTATGAGTTGTAGATAGAACAACAATGATAGAATCCGTCTGGTTCGAATCCAGAGCCGTCTGTTATGGGAAGGAAGACGGCTGTTGGCTTTGGTTGAGGAATACACAGGGAGGACCAATATTTACGTACAAATAAAGATTTCCTTCATAGTACTTCCCTCCTTCCTATACTTTCAATCAGGATTCTGCCAAACTTTCAAAGTTTGGTTTTTACCTTCTAGGTACATTGGAATCTCAGCAAGAGCTTTCACTGATAGATAATGTTTATATGGCATTTGTTTTGTCTGGGAACGTTGACATCAGACTTTCAGAGCTTTTGTACGAGTTGTGTTTACTACATTATTCTAGTGTAGAAACTAAAAATCAAAATAGTTTATGCACATAGTTGAAAAAACTCTTTCACATGTGACAGGTTATATTCCATCCCTAGTCTGTTCCTCAAAACTGAATGTATCAACATTGGTCGTTCATTTTTCAAGATACTAATTGTTCAGGGTTCAATAATCTATTAAGAACAATGGTTTATTAATAACTCGCACAATACTTCATCCAAGTAAAGACGAATGGTTCCAGATTCCTATATCTATAATTTTTAACACTTAATTACTCCTAGGACTAGTAATGGCATCTAACTTTGGTTTATTATTTCTACAAAATTGGATCTGTACCGCTATATACTCTATAAAGCTGTGTGGATTATTTTAACTAAGAGAAATTATTTTCATTAAATCATGTCGGAAAATCCCGCTCGTCTTGATTTAAATATTTACTATGGAAATATGATTTCATAAAATATATTTTCGAAATTAGAATTCTGGCAAATACACAATTGCTCGATTTATAGAATAGAGTATCAAAAGAACAAATTTATGAATTTTACTTTTTGCGCCAGTTGTAGTTTAAATGAATGTAATTTTTTGTTTTAAGTATCTGTCATAGTAGGAACTGCAGTAGTTTAAAATATATCAGTATATGAGGTACTACATTAAATATTTAAAAAAAACGTTACCAATAAACTGAGGAGGTTCGGGACATTCATAATCCATTCGAACTTTTCGACAGGAAATGCCCAACACCTAAGAAATAAACATTGATGTAAAAATATCTTTAACAAAAGACATAGTTCTGTAACAGTTAAAATATATAATAGACAATTACCGCATTTTTTAAATTTTTTATTCAATTTTAAAAGTTTTGAAAAGGCTAAAAACACAAAAATATCTGCTCAATGCGTTTTTTTTTTTTTAATTTACCATCAAGTTCCGTTGTTAGACATTGGCTAGAAAACGATTCACTCGACTCAAATTGAATGTGACATCAATGCTTCTCAAACATCTTGGCTTGAAATACGGCTGCGGAAACCAGTTTTGCAAGTTTCTCGCAAATCACGTCAACCTGTAAGTGACATGGCAATGGTCTACCAACGCCAACTATTTGGCAGAAACCTCACGATAACCATAGAAACGATAGGATCTCTTGACGTCACAGATTTTGTTGACTGTTTTGATCGGACTGGTTTTGGAGCATTTTCTTTTCTTATCATTTAAATAACTAATTTTTTTTAAAGAAATTTTGCTTAAATATTTGGAATGGGATAGAAATTCTTCATAAATATATACTAATATCACTCGTTTTTAAAAAATGCGGGAATGGTTCATTGACTTCTTTGAAAGATTTTGGAAAGCATTGAAAAAAAAATTTTAATTAAAATAACTCACTTTTCATCTTCTAGAGTCGTGCGCAAAATGGCGTAAATTCCAACGGGCACTATTGGTAGCACTAAAAGAAAGAGGAAATCCTGAAAAGTAAATACAACAACATCTAATAACATTTTAAAAATAAATGCGGCGCAATATTTGTAACGAGTAGAACTGATATTAATTCTCTCCAAGTAAAAAAAAAACCTAAAAATTCACAATTATTAAATACATTTCATATTGTGTGTGTGTACCCGAGTGTTTCTTAGTTAACTATTCGCGGCCTTTAATACATCTATGAATCTGAAAGCATGCGATTTCAATAAACTGAGCTAGAAATCCTTCATTCATCTACTAGCACTATCATGTCCTCAAGTTTAGAATAATATTTTTTTTTTTAATATTTAAAAAAAATATACATCAGAATGGAATGAAATTTTGTTTACAGGTGAAGGAGAAAAAAAACAATAATAAAAATGACTTTTTTTTATCCAAATTATAGGGTTACAAGAAAAGGCTTTTCAGTTTCACACTGAAAAAAATAGTAAATTCTAACTATAGCAAGCAGAAAATTTATAAGGTGTGTGATATCTCTATCAGCCAAGCATGCTGCACAAAGATTTTTTATACTTTCGATAAGGTTGTGATTAGTTCTGTGAGAGATTCCCCAAGCCTGTAAGCAAGAGAAAGGTTTTTAATTTTGGAACCGAGCTTGTTGGGAGACAGAAGGTTACAATACGTCTCCCGAGCATAGTCTATAGGATTGAGCTCTAGAAGGTAGGATTGAGCTCAAGGAAATGGTCGACTAAGGCTGCACGGTGAGGAATCGCATTATCATCCATTAAAATAAAAGTACTTTGTTGCATTTTCCGGTAACAGACGCTGTCAAAGATGCGGAGATCTGTACGATCGTCCCACACGATATCAGCCAAGATACAAGCTCTTACCTTGCGAAACGACGCTGTTCCGTGATGTTTGTTTAGTAAAAATAAATGAAGATCAGTTTCTAAACTGGACTGGACTTGTAACTGACCATGATTTTCTACATATTTGACAACTTCATTGCCCATGCTCTACGCTCCACTGTAAACGGGTACGTTTATAAGCAAATGTCAAGAGGGGGACAAACTGAAAGTATTGTAGCATAGAGATCAACTTGCCCAAACCTCTTGTAAACAGTTTACCTTGAAACTGTGACTCCTGTTGGTGGTTGCAACGGCAAATCTAAGTTGACTGGCAGAGATCTTTTTCTGACGTCGCGCAGTGTAATCCTCAAATAACGGTCTTGTCGAGCGGTTGCTACCTTTGCTTGTACTGACCATCGTGCAATATTTACATTTGTTTGGATCCTCTTTCACAGTTTTGAGATAGCACACTGAGACATATTTAGTGCTTGTGTCACTTTCATTTGCAATCGACCATATTCCAGCATGCTAATTATTCTACCTTTCAGAGCAATTTTAAAGTTACATTCTTTAGGCATCTTTCACATCGTTGAACAACGATTCGTATCAAAAAGTTTCGAAATTTCTATCAAATTTTCCCATAACCTACTGAAATCATTTTATATACACTCCTACGGGTGAGGGGGTGGGGGATCAGGGATATGCCCCAGAGCCTATTCTAACGGGCAGTCGTGGCCTAATTGGGCAGTCGTAAACTAAAAATGGGCAGTCGTCAATCCAAAATTGGGCAGTAGTAAAAAGCAATTAAAAATATATGTGAGCCAATTATATTTTTATTTCTTCATCTTTATCTAAATTGTCAATGTTTTTGTTATCTTATTTTTGTTAACTTTCCGAAGTTTACCAGGTGCTTAACTTCCTTGCAAAGTTATACATAATATATATATTTTTTTAATTAACGTATATGTAAATTAACCATTTGGGTAAAAAAAATCACTTTTTCTTTGAATTTTTTCACGTTTTGGGACGTTCCGAGTACAAAAAAGTGGTCGTGAAAAAATGACTGTGATATAGCTCCCCAAACCAGCATAACTCTTAAGCGTTTTGACCTACGATGTTGCACTTTTATATACGGATTGGCAGTGGCCCTGGACCTGTCATTAAGGTTTTCGTCAAAATTGCTCATGCGCATAAGGTAGCTGCGATTAAATAATTTATCTTTAACAATTGCAACAAAACGGTTCTAATGATTGTGATCAAATCACTAAGGAGTTCTAAACACCCCCAACTCCGAAAATCTCATAAAAATTCGATTAAATTGTAAAAAGTTAAACAACGAACGTCTACCATAGAGTTATATTTTTTGGGGCATTGTCCATCAACCACCACTTTGCTGTTCCTCCTCAATTCACTTACCCAAGAGTATAAAGTAATTTTTATCTATAAAATATTAATAATAATAATAATAACAACTTTGTCAATTTCTCGGCCAATGTATTAAATATCGCTAATATGTCTAATTTTTGTTTAAATTAATGAAAATATGAAAACGAACACGGTAAATTACACCAATCTATGTCACATTTAACAATGATCAGTATTATAGTCTAATCGAAAGTTTTGCTACGTTTTACAGTTTTAGTTTTACTTTCAACTTTGATTAGATATTACATTATTAAACCAAACAATAAGTTGCGATTCAAATTTACTATAAATGCTTTAATGATATGGTTTTTATAAAGCTCTTTCTTTTTAAAACATTAGCCTTATTATTATTTTTTTAATTCAGGGATATTTACTATAGAACTATAATTCTTCCCCCAACAAATGTCTTGTTTGCTTAAAAAAAATATTCGTTCACACTTGTTAATATGCGGGTATTTCATTTGTATGGGTCGCTTTTTATTATATTTAGTTTGTATACTTACAAACTTTTATTTTCTTGAGATATCTTAGCTTAGAGGCTTGCAGCCTAATACAGCCATGTATCCATTTTGAAAATTTAATACGTAAACTGCAATATTAAAGAATTTACTATCATAAAAAAAGAAATTTCAAGATACATTATTGATGAAGAGAATTTTATTAACGTTTAAGAATTTGCCAACTCTAGTACAAATGTAGTCAAATTTATGTATAAATTTTCTCAAACAAAGTATATGTCAAAATTAAGTTTCTAATTATTTGCCGTCTTTAGCTATCCTCTTCATTTTGAGAATAATTGTACACTTTTACTCTCTAAATATATCTCGGCAGGGTTTATTTTAACGAGTAGTCGTGGCTCATTTGAGCTGAGAGATGGGGTCGAAATCTCCTCTCCATTCTCCAAGCAGAGGGATTTGGCAAAAATATCGGATGCCCTCTTTTCTCCCTGACCTTGAAATAGAGGGAGGATACGAAATATATTTCACTTTAGTGTCCACTGTCAGCTGATCAGCTCCTCTTCTTTGGCTGTTTGCGGTCAAACTCCTATTGTGTGTCCTGTCCTTTGGAATTTTCTTGGGAGATGACCACTTTATTTTTAGGGGGTGGGTGACAACAGTTGTTTTGACGAAACTAGTTAGCGATTCCAAGTCCCAAGATGACAAAAACAGCAATGAATAGTTGACTAGAGGGAAGCGAAAGATGCAGTATCTTTCCTTTCAGAAGAAAGTGGATGACAGCTATTGAATGTTTGCCTTGTAAGTGTAAATTAAATAATATTTTAATGTTTGGTATAAAAAACATTGAATTTGTATTCACGATTGTCTAATTGTCTTTTGCGACTTCTTAAAATTGGAGTATAGCTCTGAAATGTTCAACATAGGTAGTTTTGACCTTCTAATTGTACCCCTGACAAACAGAATGTTAAAATTTTAATTAGTTATTTCTGAATTAATTTTTCTAATTATTATTATTATTTTTTTTACAAAGTGGCTTCAAATAGAGATACAACTCTGAAATTTTCAACATAAGTAATTTTAGCCATTTAATTAATCTTTTGAAAAATAGTAAGTTAAAATTTTGAATAGTTTTATTTTAAATTAATTTTTTAATTAATTAATAAGTATTTTACAAAACGATTTCTAATAGGGCTATGGCTCTGAAATTTTCCACATAAGTGGTCTTGGCCTTTTAATTGGATATACAAAACAGAACTTTAAAATTTTATTAGTTTTTTTAATTAATTAATAAATATTTCACAAAACCATTTCTAATAGGTCTACAGTTCTGAAATTTTCGACATAAGTAGTTTTGGCCTTCTAATTGAACTTTAAGCAAACATAATTTAAAATTTTTATTAGCTTTTTTTTATAAATTTTTTTTATCGTTAAAAAATACTTCACGAAATGATTTCCATTAAAGCTACAGTATTGAAATTTTCAACATAAGTAGTTTTGAACTTCTAATTGAACTTTTGGCAAAAAGAATGTGAAAATTATAATTTGTTTTTAATTAATTTTTTAATTGATAGTTAAATAAAATGCGACTTCTAATGGGCCAAAGAACTCTGAAAATTTCTACATAAGTAGTTTTAGTCTTCTAATATTGCTGTTCCCAAACACGTGTTAAAATATTCTCAAAGGGGTGTTGTATTAATGGGAATTTTTTTCCCTGTTTCTCGACAAGGGAGGGGCTTTCAATACTATAAGGTTTACGCAGCAATTATTTTTTAGTAAGTGAAGCGAGCTTACACTCACTCAGCAATGAACCCTTTTAGGCTCCTTTCACACTATCCGATTTCTGTCGAACGACAAAAAAGTAGGAAGACAAAAAGTCGGGTGTTTCAAGCAATGTGTTTCAAAGCAGCCTGTTAAACACCCTACGGCTGCTAACGGCTGTCGCTGGATAATGCGAAAGGAGCAATTCACTTCTTCACGCCTCTAAAAGAATTTTTGTATCCCTACTTTTTGTCTTCCGATAGAAATCGGATAGTGTGAAAAGAGCCTTAAGCGAGCCCATGCTTGCACAGCAATGATTCTTTCAAGGAGTGAAGTAAGCCTGTTCTTATTATGAACTTTTCAGCGAGCAAAGCGAGCTTGGTCTAACGAAGCAATGAACCTTCCAGAGAGCGAAGCGCCAAAAACTGGGCGGGGCCACGCAGCTAGGTAAAAAATTACACATGGTAAAATTTCGTAGCGAAGCAAGGGTATTCAGCTAATAATAGATTTATAAATATTAATTAACCTCATGAAGTAAGGTAATACAAACCTCGTTTTAAAATTTGAGTGTTACTGTTATATTCAAAGATCAATTATCGGATTTTATTGTTTCAAATTAACTTGCTGTAGGGGATGAAAGGGAGATGAGAAGTGGGGGGGGGGGGGGGAGAGAGGCGATTGGACTTTTGGGCAGTCGTAAATTTTCCTTAGAATAGGCCTTGATATGCCCAAACAACTCGAAGACACATAATAAGTAGGATCAGAAATGCACGTGCATGTTGTAGTGTATACAGGAAGCACAAGAATTGAAAGAACACTACGTAAGGTGAATATACGTTTAAGAAAAATCACATAACAAAAAAAATGCATTTTAAGATGGCGTGCGAAATGTCTTCCATGCTCTATCGGGGAATTCCAAATATTCTGGGCTATAAAATCTTGTATATATATACACAAGAAGTTTTGCCTATAACTTATGCATAAAACAAAGCTCAAATGTAATCCTACCCCATCCGATGACGTAGAACATGATGAGGTTCCTCTGCTCTGCAAAAGTGGCGGCAATAAGTTTCTGCAGATAGAAGCCCTCGCAGAACATCCACATATAATTGGTCATTCGGAAGTACTTGGTGAGAATGAACAGAAACTTGCAACCTGCCTGCAAAACAGAATCCACAACATTCATGAGATTATTTCAAAGGAACCAGTGGCGGCTCATGCACTACATCCAGTGCAGCCGGGCTGCGTCTACATTTAATAGTTCAAAATTAAAATTATATATTTTACAATTTTCTAAAATGAAGGTCCAACTTCTACGGTAAGTGTTAAAAAATCTGATAAACAGCAAACTTCTTGCCTCAATACTCAATTCACGAGAGAAAAAAAAAACTGTTTCCAATCAAAGAGATCTTCCTCCGAACGACAGCCATATGTTCCTGAAACGCGTTTCGGCTGTAAAGTTGTCATGGTAACCAATGTAATACTAGAGGCCTTCCCTCCACGTAATGTGCAACGACGCAGCCAGATCAGCAATTTCCCCGACTCGGCTGTACTTGAGAATTTCTGCTTTAAAATAATCTCTAGATGGAATTTTTGCAAGATAGTGGTATCATTTGAAGGCTAGAGAGTTATTTTATTATTTTGAAGTATATTATTTTGTTCTGAAAATAAATTGAATGTTTTAAACTCATTATATAAATATTTGTGTTTTTGGCACGTGAAACTTCATTTAAACAATAATAACTGAAGTTTGATATAATCTTTTCGAAAAATGATTTGAGAATTCAAATCTGTATTAACTATTAGATGTTTTGAACTTCACTCCAATTCATCGGAAAAGAAAATGAATTTTTCAATATTTTTAAATGCAAAAGTTTTTAGAAAAATTGCGATTTTTTTCTACTTTCAATGTTAAAAAAATTCTGTTAAAAAAACTATATATTCTAGAAACTAGATGGAGGTTCATAACATTAAGAGTGATATTAAGAATAATTTCCAACCATAATTTCTTTTCTTGACCCCATAAAACTCCAGTAATCACTGCTCAAAAATATGCTAATTATAACGAGTTAAATATTAATTAGTTAATAGTTTTTGAATAAAATTGAAATTTTTTTCATTTAAACATCATTACCAATTATGTACTTTAAGTGCAAAAAAATCTGATTTTTAAAATGATAATTTAAAAAAAAGTTCATGATTATGGAAAGTGTGTGTGTGTGTGGTTTGGGGAAGGGGAGGGGTTTTTTTTTTTCCCCATGAGCGATATTATTCATTCATCGTAGAATGTTGAAACTTTTTGAGCAAAGTACGGTACCTGGTGTACTACTTTAACTTTTTTTTTTTTTTTTTTTTTTTTTTAACTTTGATTTTTCAACAGAGAAAAATTTCAACTTTTGTTATTTTTCACGACAGACATCTCTATAGATTGTTGAATATATTTGAGTAAAGTACTCTACTATCATATAACTTGAGGTGGAAATTACAGATTCGTGGTGCAATTAGTATTTTTTTTTTTAAATTAATTTCAGTAAAATTTTGATAATTCGCAAAAAATGTAATCAACATAGAATGTTGAATATTTTTAGTAAAGCTCTGTTCTCTCATATAAGTTCAGGCCAAAGTTATAGAATACTTTTTTTTTTTTTTTTTTTTTTTTTAAGATAGATATTTTTAAAGGTCAAATTTTATACATTTTGATTTTTCACGAAAAAAGTTATCTTTGCAAAATGCTGCAAATCTGTGGATAAGGTACTATAACGGTACATAAAATCAGGCAGAAATTAAAGAATCCTGATGCAATTAGTATTTTTTTAAATAATTTTTTTTTTTTTTAAATCACATTTTTCGAATTTTGATTTTTCACAGGATAAATTATCATCGAAGATTGTTAAAGAGTATTGAGTGCTCAACTGTACTGTCATATGACTTCAGGCTGATATTGTGGAATCCTGGTGCAAATAGTTGGAGGGTAAGAGAAGAATGAAGTACACTGATCTTCCCACCCATATAAGAGCCAAAAAGCCCTCCAGGAAAGGAAGCTAGTGAAGGTGTAATAATGTTCCAAACTAATGTTACTTCTTATTTATTATTCCTTTTGTCACTATAACTGAATCTTAAATTTAGTTTCATTGATTTTACTATAACGGAATCCTAAATTCAGGTACATTTTACTCTGTAAAATAAAATAAAACTGAAAAAAATATATAGATAAAAATTCTAATACTAAATATAAAAATTATCGTGATTTCCATGGATATTTTTCATCTGTGTGGTATATTGTTCATGTATTGTCCCTCTTTTTCATGATGTCCAGTGATATTTTTCATCTTTGATGAATATTTTTCAGCTTTTTGACCCCCTCCCCCATCGAAACTTTTTATCCAAGTGAGACCTTACTATTTCATAGGCTTTCGCCGGATTTCATGATGAAGAAGTTATGGAAGAAGAAGAAGTTCTATGGAAAATCCTGCAGCAGAGCCCATACTGTCATAATGCACGCGAGAACCTAATCAAGGCTTAACAGCCTATCTTCTGTAAACCACCCAATATGCTTCATTAAAGCAATGCAAAGGCGAAACTGCCTCCTTCATGACCAAACTCTATTATACCCCTAAACATACCCAGCCAAAACATGTATCCTACCGAAATACCGGCTAAAAATTGTAACAAAACGCAAAACATGAAAAAATCATGTTTTTCAGCAATTGCTAAAAAACGGCTCTAACGATTTTGATCAAAATCGCTTTGCAAATGCTTCTAAAGAGGTATTCTAAACATCCCCACTATCAAAATTCCGGTAAAAATACTATAACGGTGTAAAAAGTTGAAAAACGAATGATATTAACACAGAGTGCCCTTCCTTTGAGCATCGCTCATCAACGATCGTTTTTTCCCTCTCCTCTGTTTCAATTACAAGAAAGGATAATGCAAGTAAGAACTGTCAAAAAGTATATCATCAAATTCGTCATTTTTGCCCATGTTAAGAATTAGTGATAAAAATTTCGCCAGACTGACCTTTTTTTTCAAATAAATGAAAATATGAGCATGGTAATAACGCGTCTACTTTAAATGTAGTGACCAGTATTATGGTGTAAATGAAAGTTGCGCGGTGTTCCACACCCCTAGTTTTTTAAATAAATGTTACGTACGCCATTTCTTTCCATGACACTCTTGTAGTTGTCTTGTCGCTTCCACTCATCTCCTATGACGACGGCTTTGAAGAGGATGGAACACAGACCGTTCAGCAACAGAGACAGGAAAAGATTTTTGTGCATGGCGATTCGAGGGACTTGAAGCTGTCTGATAAAAATATAAGCCACTTGCGTAAAATGTCATGTAAAATGCCACAATTTTTAATATTACGTATTTCATAATTTTTTTAATTCTAGAGGGTTTTTTTTTTTTTTTTTTTTAAATAATTGTATCTGGTTTTTTGGGTCTTTGTTTCGTTGAATGTTTTTAATCCATTCTGAAATGGGACGATAATAAAGGTCGGCGATATATCGATACGGCGAAAAATTGATCCTAAAAATATCGATAAAAGTCACCGATATATCGAAATTTTCAAACATTTTAATTTTTTAGTGATCGTTTTGTAGTTCTATGTATTTTTTCGATTTTCTTTATTCCTTTTTCAAAAACATCAGAACTAAAATTTGGACTTGGCTGAGAGGCAGTTAAAATGGCACCAACGATCAATATTTTGCCATACACTTCATAATCATGGGCGCCAACAGGAAGGTTCAAGGAGGTGCACCTACCTGGCTTTTGAAAATTAAAATAAAATTGGAACAACAAGTTAATTATATATATATTACATATATATGTATTCATCCCTCTGTTAATTTTTAAGTTATTTGCATTGTAAAAATATTATGCTAAATATTCAACGTTGCCATTAAAAGCTATTGTAAATTATTTAAATTCTTCTTTTGCATAAGATCCATTCCAGTTGGAAAAGTAGTCACCTTACAAAAAGAATGAAAAGTAGTAATTTGTTCTGAAAAACTTCGTTTCTGGCAAAATTGAAAATCAAATAAAAAATAAAAAAATCAATCATGTATCGATATATCGATATATTTTCCTATGCAACGATATAGTATTGATATTTATTTTGATCGATATTTCCGACCTCTAGACGATAAGCAGCTTTAAAATTTAATGTTTGATTTTTCGGTACCCAAGAGGTATCTCCAGTTTAAAGGACAGTTTATCAAAATAATAATAATAACAACAACAAAAATAATTAAAAAAAAAAAAGTTGTTCCATTCTTGTTATGGATTTTCTTTGAAAATGAATATCTCCATTAAAAAGCCTTCTTTGAAGTTGTCTTTTAACTTCTTTAAGAGGAAGTCCTAGTAAAGATCATTCCCTATACTCGCTATGTTAAAATCTTCTAGCCCAGTGTATTTAGAAACTACTTTGTATTAAATCCTGAAATTTGGTGAGTAAGCACGGAAATTATCACTTAATGAAATGACATCAATTGTTTTCATTTAATGTCTATCTGTTATAAAGAAAAATTATATATAAAAAAAAAAAAGACCCTATTGCAGGTGGCGTCACTGCATAGGCATTGACATAAGGTTGGTTGGTTGTATTCAGATTATCTGGTGTCGTCAGCTACACGAGGGCTATAATGCGCCGAAACATTCGTCATTAGACAAGCCAACATACATTTACAAACACGCATGCCTAACACGGGACTCGAACCCACAAACTCGCTGCCTAGAGGCTAGCACGCTAACCACTATACCGTTTGGTAGGCACATTGACATAAGAATTTCAAATATAAAATATATTAAACGTTATTTTCGAGTTTTTAATATATGTCAATTTATTAAGCGATCTTTTTCGTACATACTCACCAAATTCCAAGCTTTTATACTAAGTAGTTTCTAAATGCACTGGGCTAGAAAATTATAACGTAGCGAGTATAGGGAATGATCCTGACTTCTTCTTAAACCTCTTAAGAACTTAAATATAAATATCGTCTGGCTCTTATTATGAATGCAATAACTTACTTGTAAGAAAGAAATATGATCAAAGCTGGTATGATGGACACAATTGATACAGCATAAGTTGCAATATGGAAATTTAGAAATTGACGATGTTCCTGAAAACGTGAATACGCAACTTTAAAGACTTGCAGATAAACAAAATTTATTTTAAAATCAATAACTGCGCTTCTCCCTGAAGAATTTACTCTTGAAGTGCTATGTTTAGTTCTGAAAAGTTATTGCTTCTGCCATTTTATACTAGTTTATGCAAAAAAGTATTTATAAATATCATTGAACAGTAATAAATTTGTTTCATTGTAAAAATGATAACAATACTGAAAATGTAAAACTCCAGGATTCCCACTCTTACTAAAGAAAAAATTCAAGGACCTTCTCAAGAAAATTCTAGGACATTTTAAGAAAATTCAAGGATCTTTTTAAGAAAATTCAAGCCCTATAAAATTACATTCGTTAGACATAAAAATACAAAATGGAGGCGAAAAAAAACAGAGGCAGAGGTTATCGGTGGTTGCTTAAAAATTTAAGGACTCTCAATGACCTTATCCTTTTTTCAAAAACCAACTTCATCAAAAATATTCAAGGACAGAGGGAACCCTGTTTAATGACCCACTGATGTATATACTACTACAAAGTAATGTTTTGTAACAGAAAAAATGTATCAACTAGTGCACATCTGTCATCTCAAATGTATAACTTTTAGTTTACACTAAAAGTGGATTGGCTTAAGATTTACCGTACGGTGTCGGATAGCGACTTTAAAAAAAAGTCGCCAAAATTGAAAATGACGTCAAAAAGCTGCGTCATCCAAAATGGCGTCAAAACACTGTTTCCGAATACAAACGGTCACAAGGGTTGCTGAAAAACCAAGTCTTCGGGTTGACATATACGACGATAAATCGCCAACTTTCCGCCACCAATCCATCCGACACCGTACAGTAAATTTCAACCGTGCATTGCTTACACAAAGTAATTCATATCCATCCACCCATGACCAACGTTTTCAGCTATAACTAGATGTGCTATAGTTCAAACTGAAGGTCTCTGAGAAGCTTGTTACCATACCAGAATTCAGTGCAATGCTACAACCGGATTTGCTGTCTATGAATAAAAATGTAGCCAAAACTGCAAATCCTACGACAACAGCTATTTTCAATGCTTTAAATGAACGTTCTCCATGATACTAGTGCAATATCTGTTCTAAATTTAGATCATGGTTCTTCAAGGCCAAAATTGGCACTAGTGTTAAAAAACGATAACCTGCAATTCTTATCAAATATATAGTTATGGTAATTCATATTCATTCATGGTTATTTTGATAAGCACATTTGGAAACAGATCACACATTTTTAAATTACATTTTTAAAGAGTTAAGAAACATCTGATTAAGAAATATAGGAATCCAATTGGTTTGCCTTACATCCTTTCTTCCGCAAGTGCTGTAATTGGTCCATTCTCTGAAATTCTCATTCAAATACCAGGTTCCATTGGGCAAGCACGTTTTGTGGGCGTATCCTAAAGAAGATAAATATAATTGATGATTTCCTGCATATGACAGCGTGCGGAAATCATTCGTCCCAATTTGCTGGGGATAGTCCTCAAATGTCAATCTGTGTACCCAGATTAGTATTCGGTGATATAAATAATAAGTTCCATAGTAATTAATCACTTTTTCAATGATAAGCAAGAGTCATTATCATAAATGTCTCATATTTTGTTGCCTGGTGTGAATTTATCGAAAACTGTCGAAGAAAGAAGTATTGAAAATTTGCTACCTTATAAATGGACAATTCTAGCATTTTTTAAAAACGAGTAAAATTAGTATATATTTATGAAGAATTTCTTTCTGATGCTAAATATTTAAACAAAAGTTCTTTAAAAAAATTAGTTAAAAAAATTATTTAAGTATTAAGAAAAGAAAATGCCTCAAAACCGAGCCAAAACTAGTCCGATCAAAACAGTCAACAAAATTCGTGACGTAAAGAGACCTATCGTTTCTATGGTTATCGCGAGGTTTCTGTCAAATAGTTGGCGTTGAAATAGTTGGCGTTGGTAGACCATTGCCACATTCCCTACAGGTTGGCATGATTTGCGAGAAACTTGCAAATCTGGTTTCCACTGCTGCATTTCAAGCCAAGATGTTTGCGAAGTCGTGACGTTACATTCAATGCCAGCGGAATAAGTAGTTTTCTCGCCAACGTCGAACAAGGTAATTTTGATCGCAAATTTAAAAAAAATGGGGAAAAAAAGCGCTTTGAGCAGAATTTTTTGTGTTTATGGCCTTTTCGAAACATTTAGAATTGAATAAAAAAATAAAAAAAAAATTGGAAATTGTCCATCAAACATCCTTCTGTTTATTTTTATATTTATTTTATAGCATCTATTTAATATTTATAAATTCATATCTTAAAATATTTGTATAACTATTACTTCACAAAATTATTCTGTACAAATTCGTTAAGAGGAAGTCCTAGTCATTCCTTATACTCGCTATGTTACAATCTTCTAGCCCTGTGCATTTAGAAACTACTTGGACTAAAACCTTAAAATTTTGTGAGAAGGTTAAAAAATAATCACTTAATGAAATGACATAAATTCAAAAATAGCGTCTAATATATTTTATTTTACATTTTAAATCCTAACGTCAAGCCATATTCAGTGGCTCCGCCTAGTTTTGTCTTTTTCTATTTTAATTTTCATTTATAATAGATAAACATTAAATGAAAACAATTCTTGTCATTTCATTAAGTGATCTTTTTCGTACTTATCACCAAATGTTAAGTTTTTATACGATACGGAGTAGTTTCTAAATGCACTGAGCTAGAAAATAGTAATATAGCGAGTATACCGGAATGACCCTTTCTAGAACTTCCTCTTCAAAGAAAATATGAGTTTAGCAAATTTTTATGTGCACTATTAAACCACGATGGAAATTTTGTGCTACCATAATGTGTCTTCGAATTTAAAAAAGGAAGGGGAAAAAAACACATTGAGCATTTGATGATAGTGTAATGTTAAGATATTAAAATACTATCGTCATTTCATAATTCATCATCATAATTGAATCGTTTGTTAGTGACGAACCAATTCATCAGTACTTACTTAAAAAAATTCTTAGTTTTTTTGCGAAAAGAAACTTAACTAAAAATAAAAAAACTCAAGTTTCAGAAGCGTAATTTCTTTCACCGTGTCCGAATAATGAATTTACTCCTTACGATATAAACGATCTTAGATCATAAATAAGTTATGTAGTGCTTGCCTAAGGTTTGGGCCGACCAAACGGTATAGTGGTTAGCGTGCTAGCTTCTAGACCACGAGGTTGCGGGTTCCGAGTCCCGTGTTGGGCAAGGGTGTTTGTAAATGTATGTTGGCTTGTCTAATGACGAATGTTTCGGCGCATTATAGCCCTAGTGTGGCTGACGGCGCCAGATAATCTGAATACAACCAACCAAGCCTAAGGTTTTGTCATTACAACTTCATCTCAGATAGTTCCCAATGTGGAATAAGAAAGTAAAAGGAAATAAGGCACCTATTGCTTGCCAGAGCAAAGAACATGGGAGGGGGGGAGCGTGAAAAAGTCTAAGCAGATGCTCGTACTAAAGTAGAGTGCAGGGGAGCACATCAAAGGATACAGACACGTTTTGGAATGTGTGAAATGAGTACCAAAAAGTGGTCTAGAAAAAATCTGTTTCCGGTCAGCATAATTTCCGAACAGATTGACCTACGATGATCAACATTTGCATACCAATTGGTGGTGGCTATGGGATCTGCCATTCAGGAATCTTGAAAATTGTGCATGCGCTTAATGCATTTGCCATGGAAAAGAACTGTGTTTTCAGCAATTGTTTAAAAAAAAATAAAAAATGATTGAATCTTGATTAAAATCTCTGTAGTGTCTGCCTTTACAGTGTTCTAAACATTCCCACCTCCAAAATTCTAGCGGAAATAGGCGTAACTGTTGAAAAACGAGTACATTTAACACAGAGTTCTCTTCCCTTGAGCCTCGCCAATCAACGGCTTTTCTCTTCTGTTACACTCGCAAGAAAGAATGATATAAGAATTATCGGAAAGTATATATTACTTAATTCGTTTTTTATTTTTTTTTTATTTTTTATTAGTTGGATTTATCCTTTTATGTACTCCCCAAAAATATCGCCAAGTTGACCGGTTTTTTTTTTGTTTTTTTTTTTAATGAATGCAAGTATGAAAACGATTAATAACATCAATTCACGTATCAAATTTAAATGTAGTGACCAGCATTATAATTGAAAACTGTGCAATATTCCACGCCCTTAGTCTACTGTTTATTAAATACTTACTTACGCATGATGGTGGTCCATTCTCGAAATAAATGTGGTCTTGGCAGGGCTGCTTCTCCACTGTACCTGGTTCAGCATCCGGCCAGCATTGCCAACCATCCCAAGTACGAGGACAGTATCGGCCGCCTGAAAAAAAATATTTACGACATTTTACTATTCGAATCCCACCAGGGCCGTAGACAGGGGTGGGACAAAGGGGTGGATAAACAGGGGTTCACAAAAGCTTTGTGAATATCTTTTATAATCTGCATAAAAATCATTTCGTATTGATCTTGAACCGTCTATAGTATCCCAGAGTGTATTTATTCAAATAATTTAAACCATCATTTAAAATCGTAAAAAACAAGCTTTCTCGAAAGATAGAGAGAAAAAAATAAGTCAGGGCCTTGTAGTAGTCCTGCCTGAAAAAATAGTCCGGGCCTTGGGCCCTAGCTTGTCATGGTCAGGCCTTGTCTGGAGGCCTACTTTAACGTAGTATGTACTACTTTAGGGAGGGCTATTTGTAAGAAGTGTGATACAAACAGTTTTGTGTTTAATACCAATGTTTCTTTGTTTCATATTGCTCCTACGACAGTAGCACAGTTATTTTTAGTAAATGATGGGTTATCAGAAAAATCAGTTATCCAAACAGTTATTTAGTAATGTCTGGTTTTTTGTAAAGATGGTTCGAAGTTTTACCTTCTTTGCTACACTCTGTTTGACTGTATGCCATTGAAAATACTTTTGAAAACTTTTCTCGCAAAAGCTTAAACCTTTTTTTCAATTCTCAGAATCCATGCCTCTGAGACGTCGGCACGGGTATTATCAGAACTTTATACATAGGTAATTTGCTTATTCTCCTTATAACTAGGAAAGAATGTCTTAAAGTTAATGTTCTTTACGAGAAGAAAAAAAAAAGAACACAAACTGTACCAAGTGTCAGGCAGAGAATCGCCAAAATACATTTAGAAAGAACCTTTTACGAATCAAAACATAATTACTTTTTTCTTGCATTATTTAGCACGAGAAAAAAAATTCGCCCAAGTTTAATCTCTTCAACGCAGGGCCGTAGACAGAGGAGACCCCCCCCCCCCCTTTCCCCAAAAAATTGTGTGATTTCACTGTTTCCCCTTCTTTTTTGTGTAACTTGTTATATGTATTTAATCAAAATCTTCGACCATAACCCCGCCCCCGAAAAAAATCCTGGCTACGGGCTTGCTTCAACAGAATTGCCAGAACCTCAGTCAAAACGTCGGATAATTGATGGAGAACTTTAGATACATTGTGCACACGGCAAAAATCACATGGCAAAGAGCACAAAAGAGATTTTTGTCCTCGTTCGCATCCGATCTTTGCACTGGACGGGAATGTATTTCAAAATCTCCATTTTCCGTATAAGACGTCCGACTAGATCTGCCTCGATACTGATTCAGAATAAGGAGTACTAGTACTTGCCTTTGAATGGTGCGCTCGCCATGTTGTCGCAGCAGTCCCAAGCGGCCATGCAGCAAGCTCGCCATTTCTCCATGAACGAATCATCTGCGAACGAGCCCAGCACTGCTTCACTGGCATTGCGGGCACCGACGAAATGGGTCGAGTTCGTAGTCGGATCGAATAGACCACTGGTCCTTCCGTCGTACCTGTAATATCACACCCACGTATAAGATGGATGCAACGATATGCGTATGATTTATATACATACTTTAATCGCATATATTTGAAAAATGGGTGTGAAAAAAGTTTCTTCGCTAAAAAATAAACCAATGTAATTGGAAGGCAATATTTAAAATAATAATAATAATAATGCCAATCTTCGTTTCAAAGTAATTAGTTATTTGGTGTTATTGGATTCATTTTTGTCGAGTTTTATCAAAATTTCTCGCGATTTTAGCGACCTATGATTGAAATTGAAAGTATGTCAAAGCAAATAAACGATGATCGATGCGTCAACTGTAATACAATACTTATTTTTGCATTTTCAGAAAATCGCGTTGGATGTATTGGAGATTTTATGGCGCAAAAGCTATGCGAGAGTTATTCTGCGCCGATGCATCGTTAGTGTAGTGTAGGATCTTTACTAAAAAGAGTTTTCCAGGGAAAAAGGAGAAAGAGAATACGAACGGGAGAAAACTAGAAAAAAAAAACTCTCCCAGGAAGCGAGTCTGTAGACTGTTCATTTGACATATCGCACGTGCAGCGTTTGTAGTATTGAATGGAAATCAGTGGCGCGCGATGACATTTTTCATAAAGGAAGCAATATTATTGGTAAATAAATTTATAATCATACACAACCACTGATCTCTACTACAACTTCTGGATAGCGCATGCTTGGTTACTGACTTGAAGTTGAAGAAGGCTTAGTAATCACCATAGAGATCTATACTAACAACTTCCCCCAAAACTAGTTAAAATTTGTTTGTAACTATGGGCAACCTATTTCAAAGCATCATGGGGGGGGGGGGGAGTATTCAAATGACATCATCTGCTTTCAGAGCAGAAACCGCTAATAAGCAATCCAGAAGTTGTAGTAGAGATCAGTGTACACAACAGATCCACAATTAACATTAAAATATCTTCGGAAACATTTACACAAAAATCATAAGAGTAACTGCGGGAAAATAAAATGTATATAGTATAAAGGTAGAGTTTATTTCATAGAGAAAGTTGAAATTAGTTAATAATCAAACGTTTAATAAAGGAGATTTTTAAAGAAGAAACATGATCAAACAAATAAAAAAATAAATAAAAAGTTTCAATATAGTTGCTTGCTATGCTCATAGATGGCAGACAGGGGCGTACTGACCATAGGATTGTCCGGTGCAATCACCGGGCCGATCAATGTCTTTACAAAATGGGCCGGTGCGGTACTGAAGTACTTTTTTATTTTTTTGTTAGTTTTTTAAATGTTTTTTTCATATAAATATAAATTACCTTCCTTAACATTTTTTTTTTTTTTAAATAACCATTCAAAAGCCAGTCACTCCCACGTTAACTACGAACTATTATTGAACTATCACTTTTGTTTCAAAGATAAATTTCACATTAATTTTCAATAATACTTTTCCTTAAATTAATTTTATAGATTATGTTGGATTTAGAAAATAGATACACTAAGATTTATATATTATCGTATTACGACTATTTTTTATTATTTTTATTTTAATGTTAAGTATATCAATGGTTTATGGAAATCAAGTTCGCGCAAATTAGGCATAAATAGTAGAGACAGTGAAATTTTGATTTAATTAAATTAATTACTAAAACAATTGAATTATTAAAATTAATTAATGAATAAAACTTGTTTAATTATTGAAATTGACTATTAAATATAAATATTTAAATAAAAATGGTATTACATATTAAAACTATTTAATTAAAATTAATTATTTAATTAAAACCAATTATTTAATTAAGATGAATTATTTAATTAAATGTAATTATTTTTTTTAATTAATTATTTAATTAAAATTAATTATTTAATTAAAATTAATTATTTAATTAAAATTAATTATTTAATTAAAATTAATTATTTAATTAAAATTAATTATTTAATTAAAATTAATTATTTAATTAAAATTAATTATTTAATTAAAATTAATTATTTAATTAAAATTAATTATTTAATTAAAATTAATTATTTAATTAAAATTAATTATTTAATTAAAATTAATTATTTAATTAAAATTAATTATTTAATTAAAATTAATTATTTAATTAAAATTATTATTGTAAATATTTTATTATTATCAATATGATTAAAAATTCATTAATGATTATATCGAAAATTTGAGCCGCCATAAATCTAAAATCACCGGGCCGATTATATGTTCCAGTACGCCCCTGATGGCAGACCACTCATTTGAAAGCAATTTAAAATTTGCTTGCCTTGCAGTTTCTCACAGTAGAATAAAATGTCGAAAAAATCTCAAAAAATTATGTTTAAAAATGTATTTAATATTTAAAAGAATCTTACGATTTAATTTTTTTTTTTTTTTTTTTTTTTAAAGATTTCCCTGCATAACAAAACTTGAAAAAATAATATTTACGATCGCTGTTACACTATGGTCTGTAGGTAGGTCTGTCCAGAAGCATATTCCAAAAATCTTGAATAGACCTATCCAAAAGGCTCCGCAACCACCAGGTGAAAAAATTGTATGAAGACTAATGGTAAAATTTATACCTTACAAATAATGTATTATGGGCAATATTGTTTACTGGAAAATTAGCTTAGCAAAAAATTCCAAATATATATTTATGCAGAACGTTTCGAATGTTCATTTCCCATAATCTTTCCTTTATTTTAAGCAATCAATGCTTAAATTGTGTTTAAGGACCTCCCGAGACTAATGGGAATATTGGCCTCCGACAGAAGGACAGAGCCTTTGTAGAAAACCCTCCCAACAGTGGTATAATAATAGTTAAAACGGATATTGTTTAAAGACATAACTTACAGTAACTTCACGCGAAAAGCAAGTGGTGGCATGTACTTGTAGCATCGTGCGCATGAATCCGATTTGTATTCATCGTAAGAGAGATGCACACGTCTCTCGTTGCGACACTTGACAGGGATTCTATCCGATGAAGAAACAGAAGACAAGACGGCTTCGGAGTAGACACATTTCTGAAATGAAAATGAACTCATTAGAAGTGTGAGTCACTCCAAGGTAATTGAATGCAAAAGCTGTATTTTTTTTAAAGTCACTTAGACCTGGATTTAAGTTGAAAACGGATTTTAAACTTCTAAACTATGCTATTTATACAAAGGGTCTGTTTGTTTACCTATGAAGTCGTCGTTCATAACTAAAACTACAAATGCGGCAGATATGTGCTATACTCAGGGATGAGTTTGTTAAAAAATCAAAAAGCTGAAAACAAAACTCCAAACGTTTTATACGTAAAACACATTTTAAGCTATACTTAAAAAAATTGTGGTTTCCATGTGCGTTTATAACATTGCACCTTCTCTGGCTGTCCGTGAGAAAAAAAATTTAAAATAGAGGCACCTAGATGTAGGGATACACTTTGTGCTGTCATCAGGCATGGCTTTAAAAAAAAAAAAAATCCTTTAAAAGCGATGGAATCTGGCAAAAACTTCACATTTTCAACAAGTCAAACAACTTTAAGCAACAATACCATATTGACAAATAGGCCGAATATAATTAAGCCTAGTTTTCTAAATTTTTAAGCTACTTTTTATGTACTAAAATCTTTACATTTAAATTTGTATTCCTACCGTTCAGCTTGTTAAATAAAATAAAAAGCAAGAAATAATTTTACATACAATTGCAGTTAAAATAACAACTTTCAGCACAGCTTCTTTAGAAAAATGACTAATTTTCAGAATATTTTTATACAAAATGATATAAAAATTTTAGTATAGATTCACATGAAACGGCGAAATCGATCCTTAAACAGGCACTAATCACGGATATAACGGCTATCGCATTTACGGAAGTCTAGGCGAATGGTTACAAAATGGTGTTGAAAATCTCGGTAATAGCCGGTATTGTATTAGAGTAAACATCGGAAAAAATGGCCATCACTCTAACGAAAGCAATAGCTCTTGCAATACCGGCGAAAATCTAAATATCAGCCAAAATGAAAATCGCAACAACGTGCGTATCGGCGATAGCGTTCACGATATCTGCATAAATTTCGGTATATCAACATTTTCTTGGTAATATTAGTACAAATTTCGGTAATATCGGATGTTATCAAAGTACGACATTCCACGAAAACAACTCTCACACCAACTGAAATATCAAAATTAGAACCTAATATACCGGAGCAACTCTCAACAATAACGCTATTGTATGGGAATAACACTCGACGAAAATTACCTTCACAAAATATCGGAGATAGCGCAATTCATCACGGTAATATCAACATTATTTTGGTAACATTGGTGCAAATCTCAGATTTTACAACAGGGTAGCACACTCAACTAAAATGCCCATCACATAAATATAAATATCAGAGTTAGCGCCGAAGATACCGGAACAATTCTCAGCAATAACGCTGTTATATCGGCAAAATACTCCGGGGAAATGGTCACCACAGCAACCTAAATCACAGCAATAAGGCACATCCTAGCCACACAAATCTCAAGAGTATAGTAGCGGACATTACATCAACGTAACGCTTAACGAAAACAAGCAACACATACTAACGTAAATAAACGATAGTTCCGTAGATGTCACACAGAAGCAAGCGCATTATTAGTATACGTTAATCGCGTGAAATCGTAAGAAGGAATTTATATTTTGAGCAGAGAAAAATATGACACAAAAGGTTCAAATTTCGGCGCAGTTTGAAATGTACAGAATGCGAGTTTGAGCACCAATCTGACTAAAAAAATGCATTTCGGTGGATTTTTTTACTTGAAGTAGGAATAAGGCAGGAATGTGTTGCGATCCCTGAGCGATAAGTTTTCCGATCTTTCGGAAGCCTCGCGTTTCAGCCTAAGAAAAAAAGTTATTTTTCCGTGGGATAGAAAAAGTGAGAAAACACGGATTTTTTTCAGGAATTAGAAAAGCGGAACTTTCTATGAAAAAGCGGAATTCTTTTTTTTTCTAAAAAAATAAAAAAGCGGAATTCCGCCACATGGCGGAAGAAACTCATCCCTGTATACTATACAACAAATTGAATGTCCTGTTACACAACTTTTCTGTATGTACCTTATACATTGACCTGGAGTGAGTTTCCATTGCTCTATTAAAAAAATATTGGTTCCATGGTTAAGAACTTTGGATGATATGGCTAAAAAATACAATTAAACTGGGCTACATTTGTGTAAATACAGGGTGGTCAGCGAAGGACTCCATGATTTTAAAATCAAATAACTCAAAGACAAAGATTAAATTGTAGAGGAACTATTGCAAAGTAGTTTATTTAAAAAGCTTCATTTTAATCTTACGGGAAAAAAATTACGATGCTTGCGCTATAATACAAGGTCCGGCTATTAATTTCCAGGACTGACGTCACTGTAGGAGAGCAAAAAGCCGGAAGATGGCGCTAATGATTGTATATTGAAGAGCGTTTTCTTGCGCATGTGCAGTGCAATCGGCGCCCAGTGTTGCCAATTGGCGGGTAATTACCCGCAAACCGGGTATTTTAAAGGTTGGCGGGTATTTTGAAAATGAGGGTATTTGCGGGGTTTTTTCAAAAGGGGTGTATTTTGTAATTTTTTTTACTATGGAAGAAGTATTTTTTCGGGTAATCTGATAATGTGAAGCTTGTGTTGAAGAGACAAAATTCATAAAAACACCAGCAGGCAACGAAACACGAGATCTATTCAATTTACCCCCTACCCAGCAGTAATCGTTTCAGTTAGGGTACTTTACGGTTTCCTGTCCCTCCTTATTTACCCTCGGGAGTTTTTTTCACAAAGAGACAATGGCGCCGATACTTGATAATCGATACTTAAATAGATAATTAGATCGACTGGCGGGCTAAAACTTAACGTAACTGAAATGGTTAGGGGTCACTTTAGCTCGAATATCCCTTTAGGTCAGTTTGGCTTCTAGCTTCCAGCCCCTCGCTTCCTTTTTTCTTTGTCTCGCATGCAAAATTCGACGAACAGGACAAAGAACCAAGGGATGGTATTAGGTTGTACGCCTGTTTCGTTTGTTTAAATACTGGTCGGGAGAAGGGGGTAATGAAAAGCGTTGTGTCAATTCCTTTTCTTTATTCCGATCTCAAGCCGAAACCGATTCTTTATTTTTTACATGATTTGTTAGGTTCGGCATTTTTCCTTTCAATTTTTATCGATTAATTGGACTAACTTTCCAAATAATATTAGAAATTCTTCCTTAGTTATTCTGTGGTTATTTGCTAACGCTTGTCATTTAAAACTTAACAAAATGAATAATAAATTACTGCAAATAATTATTTATTTTCAATTTGATTTTGTTGACTTACAGAGAGTATGCAAAACTTTTTTGTTATCTTGTTTTATTCATTAAATTATTGTAAGATTTAAATGTACTTTTTCATTATTATGTACAGATATAGCCAAGAAAATTACTTAAACATGCATCTACACATTATTAGTTGCTTTCCAAAAAATATTGAAATTTTTTCTTAGATATTCTGTTAAAGGTTATTTGCTTACGCTTGTCATTTAAACTTAACTATATGAATGATAAAAGACTGCAAAATTATCATTTACGTTCAATTTGATTTTGTTAAAGGAAGCTGTACAAATAGAAGAAATGCAACGAATTTATATGGTTGGTTTATACGCTCAACAACCTATTTTTATACACAATGACGGCTAATCCAGCCGGAACCTACAGCTTAATGTGGATTCCGAAGCACAACCAACATCATGCTTAATCCGGAATTCTAACCCTGCACCTTTTGGCATGCATGACCAGAGTGCTAACCACACAGCCATCAGATAGGCACTAACCAATCTGGAAATGATGTTGAAAATGATAGATAAATATAAAAATAATACAACTTTAACCGCAAGATTATTATTTTTTAAAAGAGTTGTAACTTAAGAGTGCAAGAAAAATACATATTGACGTTTAAGCCGGATTTACAAGCTACCAGTCGAGGTTCCAGTTTAGATCGCCAGCCAGTGACGTCATATGACGTCACTAGGCTACCGGTTCCAGTAAACGAAACATTTTCTGTTTAGTGGCGCCGGCGACTCCGATTAACCAATCACGTGCGCTCTCCCGTGATCACCGTTAGAAGGCCCAACGGTTGCTTAGCTGACGTCACAGAACTGGCGATGGAAACTGGAGGACAGACTTGTAACATGTAATCCGGCTTATCGATGATTTTTATATGGTTGGGTGCAAGGCTGTAGCTAGGATTTTTTTTCGGGGGGGGTTAAGGTGGAAGATTTAAGTTGCAGTTTTGCAACCACTCAAAGCAGATTTTTTTCATTTTTGATTTTATCTCATTAAGCAAGAGACTCAAATTCATATTGCATTGATGACCGGTATAATAATTATTCAGGTCATCGATGTAATATGAGTTTAAGTCTCTCGATTTAAAATTATTAATGCAAATACATACAACAATGAAAATATCTTTGAAGACCATGAATTTAAGTCATCTTTTTTAACTGAGATCTCAAGAAATTGACAAAGATATTCAGAGACCAGGTTGTAGTTATCAATCTGAAGTACTTCAAATAAATAAAGTCGACTATCCAAACTCTAGAAGAGGTTCGTCCATTCTTTATAACTGGAAATCCGAAATCAAAGAAAGGAAGACATCAAAAATATAAAGATACCCATTAAAAATACATTCGAAAAAGGCCATTATGAAGGAAATAAAACAATGCCATAAAAAGTCTTAAAGTTTCATTTTCAAATATTACTGTTTACTCATTTTGTTTATATTTTTACAATTGTAATTTTATGATAAGTATTTTTTATATAAACTGATAACTTTTTGTTACATTTAAGCTTGCATTACATCATCTTGCAAAATTAAGTAATTTATTAATTAAAAAGTCCCATTTGTACCGTTAAGTTCAGTTCATGGGCACATATAAAATGTTTCTTTTTTAATTACATGAATTAAAAATTATGATCTTAAAAAATTATGAGTTGAGTTATATTCAGGTGAATTAACTTTTCCATTTAAGTAGAAAGAAAAAAAACTGTAAAAGTGAACCACTGTGCTCCCATCTACAACAGGATACGCCGAGAAGTTTTTGAAAAGTTTTCTACAACTTTTTTGGGGCAAACAGGAATGTCTCGAAATGTGCTTAACTAACTTTTGCACAACTTCGTTTAGAAGGCATAAAATTAAATAATGATGTTTGCTTACTTCTTTTCATTGTAACGATTGCGAATAATAAATGTTATGATAAATGCTTTCACCAAGCTGAAAAATATCAATCATTGAAAGTTCAGGCACTTCTTTTCGGAACGCTTCTTTCTAACCAGATTAAAAACAAAAAATAAGTTTTTCTATGTGACGTCATAGTTAACTTTTTTTTTTTTATGGTTTTGCAATTTTGGTGGTCGTCATTGCAAGTTTGTTTGTTTTCTTGGATTCAAGAAGGAAAAAAAAGAGAAAAGTAAAGAAGGGGAAGTGGTGAAGCAAGATTTTACACAATTTCGGGGGGGGGGGGGTTGTCCCGGGGGTCCCCCCCCCCCTCCCTACGGCCCTGGTTGGGTGGTTCAACCCCGAGCAGGGGGTGGAGAAGGAAGGACTATGTGAACGATGGGATATAACCAACTACGTAAGACTCCGAAGAATGATTTTTACATCTGAACAAAACGGAATGTAAAAAAATTATGTCAATCTTACGACGAAATTATCATAAAAAAGACAAACATGACATGATGACGTAACAATGGCGTTTCTAAAATATTAAGAAGTACAATTTAGAATATATTGAAAAAAAAAAATCTTTTTAGAAGGACTTAAATGGAGATTTACAGAAAATAACATTTTAGAACCTTAAAATTGGAGTTATTGCAATGAAACGGGTGCATTGTTCTGACTATGATAGTTTTATAGACATTTTTATGCCAGCAAATAATTTGTTTGAACTATAATGCATTCTAACCTTTTAGTAGAATTTACCATTTGTCAATTTGTTGCAAGTTTAGGTAATCCATAGAACGCCATTTTGATTATTTTTTTTTTTAAATATAGAGAAATTCTAGTAAATTATATGAATATACTGATATGCCGGGGAAAAATGGCCTAAACTATTCAAAAATAAAGAATGATTTGAGCTAAATGCGCCAAACATGTCATAACTTGTCAAATAATGAGCATTCTGCTTATATGGTTTTGATTTTTTTTATTCGAAAGCGAACATTATTTCCTTTTATTATTTCAATAATGACTTAAGGAGCTTGATGCAATCGAATAATTTCTTTACATTCGTAATTTTTTTCTAACTTCTGTCATGTTCACATCACATATATTCACCGAATTCTGTTTCATATTAAAGAGTTTCAATAAAAATCGAAAACTATGTAAGTTTGTTATTGTATAAATTTACAGAGCTAACAGAAGACAAATTAAAAGTAAAACATATTTTAATAAAATAACATATTTTGAAGATTTTCTGTATTTTATTTTGCGACAATTCGACTTGCAATATATGAATCGTGTATATTAAAAAAATTGCTAATGGCGCATTTATTTTAAAGTAAGCTTTAGTTTCTTTTTGTTTTGTTTTTTATTCAAACAAATCCAAATATTTTATTAATGGCAATTAATTTACGTTTAAAATAATAGTTAATAATTAATATAAAACATAATTCATCAATTATTAAATTAATAATTAACCTTAAAAACAATAAAAAATTATTGAATCAATAACTAATATTATTACTTTAATAAGAAATATATTACATTCTTGAAATATTTAATTAAACTCACTAGGTGGCGCTACTATACAATTTGAGGTTATTTTTGTATGGGTTGGAGGGTAATTTATAAATTTCAGTGTGGCAACACTGTCGGCGCCATTCTGAAGTAAGTGGTTCTCGTGGAAAGGCGCATTAAAACGTAGCTCTTAAATTCCTGTTGTCGATGTGAAAATGGTGCAAAGAATTAATATTAAATTTTGTTTCAAATTGGGTAACCTATCCAGGTACGCAGGGTCTGTATCAGCGTTGTCGATAAGTTCGCCATATGCGTCCAGTCTCAATTGCTTTTGCTCGTCCCTTAAATGGTGAGAAATGAATCTGGAACAAATCTTGCGTTTGCCTAGGTCTTGCGTCAAAATTCGCCGAACCGTCTCTTTGTCCATGTTCAATTCATTGGCGAGTACTCGAATAGTCAATCAACGATCACATTTCAACTTTTTTAATTGCTTCCGGATTGCGTAGGGACTGCGGCCGACCTGTGTGTGGATCATCTTCGACGCTTTCGCGTCCGTCCCGAAAGCGTTTAAACCATTCAAAAGTTCTTGAGCGGGATAATGCTTCCTCGCCGTAAACTTGTTTTAACATTTCGTAGGTTTCCGCGGCTGTCTTGCCCAATTTGAAGCAAAATTTAATGTTAATTATTTGCTCCATTTTCACTTCGACAACAGGAATTTAAGAGCTACGTTTTAATACGCTTTTCCATGAGAACCACTTACTTCAGAATGGCGTCGATTGCACTGCAAATGCGCAAGAAAAAGCTCTTCAATATGCAATCATTAGCGCCATCTTCCGGCTTTTCGTTCTCCTACAGTTACTTCAGTCCTGGAAATTAATAGCCGGACCTTGTAAGTTATATATAGCACGTAGTGTAAACATGACGGATTAGGATATTCAAACTTACTTGCAGATACAGAAGAGACAGTAATGTAAGCATGATTACGTTAACCACTTGTTTATATTGCACCCATTCTCATTAATAAATCGCAGGGCGCTCACCTAGATTCAATGAAAAGAGTCATGGCTGAGACATCGAGTTTCTACAAGTCCTAAAAATACAAAAGAAGATATATAAAATCACAGCTATGTTTTGTAGAGATATTCTTTTATCTTAATAATCGAATAGGCAATATTAATTATTATGCATCTTTTTCATAAAATGTTCCTTGCATGTTGCATAAACTTAAACTAAACGTTCATTTATGTGAATTAAATTGATATCTTTAAGCAAATTTATTATGTTAGCCATTTTTTTTCGATATCCGTTACTACAACTAAAAATAAAGGCTGGGCTTTCAACTCCGATGAGGATTCTGAGCAATAGGGATTAATGCCAAAAAATGGTAGCATACGTCAATTTTTTAATTTTTTTTTACTAGCAAGTGGTTGTCGGTAATCTGCTCTGGTTTTATGTAAACACAATCTTGGCGCAGAATCCGCAACTGGAGTTGAACATTTTATCCGAATTAATAATGTCTGGGGAAGGGGGGGGGGGGGGCAACATTTATTGCACAAAAATCATCACTACTTTTCTTATGAAAAGACAAGACTCTTTGTTTCTTTTAAAGACAAGACTCTTTGTTCAGAAGATTAAAACTTATGAGAATTTTTGAAGCACGTACCCTAATTAGAATTCAAAATCAGTTAGTGTGGGCTAATAGATATACGAAATTATTCGAGAAGTGAGATCATTATTTTTCTCAGTGCACCAAAAATGCACGAAAGGTGAAGAATAAAAAGTCAGCCAAACTACAAAAATTAATTGAAGCCAAAGAAACTCTGTATACAGGGCCGTAGACAGAGGGGAACCGGCAGGACCTATATGCATTGCATAATAGCACCTATATGCATTGCATAATAGCGCTTTCTTGACGAAGCCCAGAAAATGAAAATCATAACATTCGATTTTTTTTTCTACAGATGGCGTCATTATTTTTAGCAATTTAAAATTATCCAATTTATTAATTGCATGCATGGCTTTTTTTCTTCATTCCCCCCCCCCCCCCCAGTTTGGTTTTTATTATGCAATAGTTAATCCAGTTACTTTGACAACGTTGTTGAAGATGGAGCATGAGGAGCCTACCTTCAAGTGCGTGCATATTAGTTGCTTTCATTATGTTCCAAAATCTGAATTTTGTTACAACAAAGTTTAGTGTAATTTTGCTGAACAACTTTGTTTTAGAGCAACTGTAACAGCACCTAATTGGAAATGTCTTGGATACCATGTTCCATTAGATATTTTGAGCACAATGAAGTAAAATTGCATCAATAAAAGTGCTAATAAAATTGTGAACCACTTCAGAGCATTGTTGGGTGCTATTAAGTTACAACAGGAAACGTTCTACAGCAAAATAGTGGATCTCCACAAGTATACCAAGTAAGTGATCACATGTCAATTATTTCGAAAGTTCTTCTTCTTTTATCAACGCCAATGGGGACAACGGCACCCCTGCTTTTGTACGAACCGCATTTCCTGAAGATCGGTACTGCACAGAATGTTAGCACATACTCGCTCGTGAGAGGGAGTGTGCTAGTCTACCTGTAACCACCGAACAGTTCATTTCTACCACTTTTTCAGTATCTACCCGGTAGATGGCAGCACTACAGACCATATGTGGAACTTCCCAATTTAAAGGAAACTGAAAATTCTAGCAGAAGACTTGGATATGCCACCACCAGAGGTATTTATTTGTATGAGAACTTGGCGACCACGACTGATTTAAAGTGCCCCGTCACCATTAGCGAACACGGCGGTCTTTAGTCGGTCCCAGGCCCTGAACTCGCCACCACCAGGATTCTGAGCACTAAGCCAGGATCGAACTCACAACCTCTCGGTTGACTGAAGGGCTACGCAGCCCTTAAAGTTATTACACCAAACTAAAAAATATGAGAGAACTTTCGATGCTTGAGACCAGCCAAACGAACCTCAACAAGTAGAGTAATAAATAAGAGAGAGAGAGAGAGATAGCAAAAGCGAGCGATGTGAACTGTATTCCAAACAGTGGAAAGTTTATCTACATAAATACCAGCAATGATCCGCAAAGTAAACACAAGTAATGCTAAACGAAACACGATGGAAAAAAATCTACTTCATTTTGCACAAGAATCGCACAGTCTGCTAAACGATAGTCCTCAAGCTCTGGAAATCAATTTTATTTTTAGACGTTTTTCACCAACCAGAACTGATAAAACATTTACAAAATGACGTTGGTTGATGTCATTTTCCACGATTCATCCTCTCTGAAGAAACAAGACAAGAAATCGTTATCGTGCCGTTCGCAAAATTGATAAGCTAACGGGCCGTTGATAAGATGAAATTAATTCTTGATGAGTGAGAAGGGCAATTTCGAAATGTTCTTGAAAATCCTCTCAGAATATATCCAGTAGCTTCGAAAAAGATATATATATATTTAATTTCTCCAGCCATTTTTTTATTAGATTCATTAAAAAAATTTTTTTAGCGAGGAACAAATGATACCAAATTATGATTCCGAGCTTATTTTAAATTGATAATTTTGTATTATTTTTATTAATAATTAATAATTTTATTAATAATAATTGCTTAAGCTCAAGTAATAAATGGTGCATGAAATTTTTAACCACTACAACTGTAGTAAAAGTGATTTTATAAACTGAAGAGATGGTTTTTTTTACTATTAATTTTTTTTTTCGAATAAGGATAAGAAAATATAACATAGATTTAGTTTTTACCTTTTAAAGTCTGTCCATAAATGATGTCACACCTTTTCTCTCCATTCTTTACCCCTTTTCCTTCCCCCTTTATCATAAAATGTCACATGGGGGAGAGGGATGTCACAAAGTGTCACACTTCACCGTACCCCCACCCCTTCTCACTTATGTCACATATTAGTTTTTCCTTCCAACGATATCAATCCAGCACGTAATAATTATACATACATATTCGGTCAGTTCAAAAATAAAAGCACTTAGTTAAAAAAGACATTTGAAATTCTATTTCATAACTTGAACTTTCTGGCCCGCAAGGATGAATGCGGAGATTTATGGCAACTTTTCTAACTCTACAGTCAAGCTGTTTGACATGAACTATTTATAAGAAATAAGATTAGAAGTACAACAAAAAGGTAACGAACAATGAAAAAAGCAATAACTATAACTCTGTAAGTACAAAAATTCTGATTTGACGCCACATCTTACTTATTTCTCAATTCTATAGAACAGTTAAAAAATCAAATATTAACATACCAAACATAACCATCAATATGAATTAAATGCAATTTGATGTGTTGCTCGTATTAGTGGTCGAAAATTACTTGATGTACAGATGTAGTTAACCAATATGAACGTAAAATACACTTCGTTACTAATTTTACTTTATAATTAAAACTATTTTTTTTTATTTAGAAATTTACAAGTCTAACCACAAGTTAACCGTTTTTCCTTCCAAATTTTTTGATTTTGGTTTTCTATTGATATTTTTATGTACTGAAATGTCACACTTCTTAAAAACCCCTCCCTCCCATATGTCACGAACTGTCACAGTTTCGTGAACACTGACACCCTCCCTCCAAGCGTGTCATCACTTGTGGACGATCCCTAAACTGAACTATAAGGAAAATAGAGTAAATTAAGATTTTTTCAAAATTTTAATCATTAGCCACGAATTAAAAATGTAATATGATTGTCCATTCCATATAAATCGTGGTAGCTCCACCTACAGCTAGACAAAGAAACTAAATTTGGTATTGAGCTGTATGTCTTCTACTTTCCCCAGAACCATTAAATAAAACAAGAAAAAAAAATCTCAAGGCACTACTTAGAAAATTATCATCTCACAGCTACTTTCCCACACACCAATCAGCGCTTTTTTTCTTAATATATATCGAGTGTTCTCATGATCTCATCAAGATTTATCTGGGGGTCCCTGCATTATATTCTGTTTAGTATTCTATTTCGCCCATAACCGTATTTGCCTTCAGAATGCCAAAAAAATGTTGGAATACTAACTTTCATCAATTTTCTATGAGTAGCTTTTCTGATTTATTTATTATTAAAATTTAAAGACTTCACGTTAAAATAAATTTTAAATTTTGATGGTTAGGTGATTAAAAAATTAATAATTTTATCACTTTTGTCGCATCAAACAATAGTTTTGCCAAGGCAACGAGTACAAATCTCGCACATATTTTGCTCTAAGCCATTGTTGAAATATAAACTATTAATTAACCCTTTGGGTACATTTGACGGCTGAGATTCGTCATGCACTTGTTTTGCTTGTTAATAATGACGAACCTATTTCGTCATTCAAACTAGGTTGATTGAATGGATTTTAATGTCACAAGAGCCATGATTGGTTAAGTCAAACATCGGTTGGTTTACCTATACTTTGAAAAAATAATTTGTTTGGCTGTGTTCCTTTAAAGTTCCTTTATTGTTTTGAACCAAACATTCAAAACGCAAGAATTTTCCCAAATAAATCTGTACCCAAAGCATTTATCAAAAATTCCCACACACATATTATATATGCATACATGCATATTGTACATTGCCCTCCATTAGTACCAGCTTGATCAAAGCACATAGCAATTTGTGTTTTTATATTCTGGCGTTTGGCTGCATTCTTATTTACTTACAGAACTTAGGAAGGACTATCCCGCCTTAGAAAAACACCGGAGGTCCGTGCAATCTGTCACACTTACTACCTTGCGGTTTCCAGTTTCTGAACATCTGCGCAGTGTAACGAATAGCAAAATCAGTAGTCTTTTCCCGCTTTTACACCCTATGAATAACAATTTTCGCGCACAAGTTGGTGAACGCCCCGTGCGTAAACAAGCATAATACTCTTAATTAGCTGCGTATTAGTGTATTAGCAATCGGATTCTGGGAAGGACAAATCTCCCAAGTGTCAACAGAGAGTATTTGCGTGTGTGAGAGTAGTGTGAATTAAGGCAGAATAGAAGACAAAAATTTAAAATCTCCAATGTTAAAGAGATCATTCGTACTTTTTTTGGGGAAGGGGGGGGGGGGGGTATTTTGTATATTGTAATTTGATTAACTATTTATATTAAAATAGGGAGGTTTTTTGATAATTTAGATATTTTTGAAAAATTAAACTTTTTATTTATGATATTATCCAAAATCTTATTCAATTTAGAATTTTTTAACAGAAAATAGCTCGCAAAAATTCACAAGATAAATTTCTTTTTTAATGTATCTTAATTATCAATAGAATTTGTTTTTTTAATACGTAACTCCAAAACTACAAATAACCCATACATAGCACACATCCTTCGAGGGAGGTCCCAAAGACGTCATTCGAAGTCCCGGGGATGCCTGGGGGACTTCCTAGGGACCTGCCTAATAGGATGTGTGCTATATAGGAACATATTACCAAAATGTACATTAAAAGTTCTAGAATTATTTTTATATTCATGTGTTAATAATTCAAAATGACAAATTAAAGAAATATATTTAAGGAATACCTGTAAAAATGTTCACGCATTTATAATATACAGTTCTAGATGTATATCGATTTAAAATATGGGGGGAAATAACATCATAAAAAAAACTGGTATTGCATGGTTGAGACGCAACTGTCAAGCTACTAATTTATCGATATTAAAAGTAGTAATTAATTAGAGGTTAACTTTGGATTTACCGTAAAACCCCGTTAACGCGAAATCGCTTAAAGTGAATACTCGTTTAAAGCGAAGTAAAAGCAGTTCTCCGTACTTGAATCTTAACGTTAATTTATTCGTTTAACATGAAATTCGATTTACGCGAACAATTTCGGCGACCACATCGACTTCACGTTAACGGGATTTGACTGTATTTCAACTCGGATATATTAATATTATTTTTTTAAAACAGTAAAAAAAAAATGAAAATTTTACAAATTTAGTGTCCCTCTTAGTTAGTAAAAATATCTAAGCTGTATTTCGGATGCAGATTTATGATTCCTGCGATTTATTATTTAACCCTTTGAAGCCCGGATTTCGATTTTATTTCCGATTTTAATGATATTTGGTATGGGCCGTCTTTATGTGTTATGGAATGATGGAATATTACTTCCTTTTTCAAAAAAAAATAATAATAATGACAATAAATATTTTAACTTTTGTCAGTAGTTAAACCACAATGCAAGCCACATTGAACACAAATGACATACCTAATAAAAAAATGTTTGCATAAAAAAATTGCACTTTGCTTCAGGTCATACAAAATCGAAATATTACATAGATTATCTATGATATGTCATGTAGTTTCGCTGTAAAACCAGTCTAAATAAAAATTTCAATGGTTTCTGTGTGGAACCACTGCTTCAAAGGGTTAAGACGGTTAGATTATCATTCCTACATACGTTTTGTTTACAAGTTTATGTTTTTCTATTCTCCAGACTTTACTTTATCCGAGTATCTTTTTTCCACGAAGGTCACATTTCATCTTATTATGACAACCAACTTTGTGCATTCGCATCACGTCCCGAGTTACAAAACAGAAGGACCCTTACACAGAAACCGCTTAACCTTCCCCTGCCCCGAGAATAATCCGCTGTTTGCTGCGACCTCTTCTTGAAAAGTTGATAACGCCGTTGAAAAATTGGGCTCCGAAAAATAAACTATTCACATAAACACGGTGAGTTGCTATCAACGCTAAGAGAAATTTCGGGACACAAGTATTTCCAGGGAGCAAGCTCACACGCATGCATGTATGACTAGGTTTTGAGTTGGGAATTTTTTTTTTATTTTTTACCTTAGTTAAAATTACGATTAATCTTAATCTTTTAGTATCCAGCGGAATTTGTGTGCTCAACTAAAAATTATGTCTTTTATGTATTAAAAAAATACGCCATTGATCTAATTTAAAATAACTTAATTATCTACAAATCGAAAATCTAATGAATTTGCTCATAAAAAGTTAAATGTTTTCTACAGCCTGCATGCAGAGATTAATTTACGGCAGGGCATTCGGGGTACTTGCCCAGGGCCCTCCTTTTATGAGGGCCCCCAAAAATGTTTAAAAACTAAGAAATGTGAGAAAATTATAGCTAAATTAATAAATTTTCTAGCAAAACTTCTATTTTATACCATCTAATCAATTTCGTGTTTCTTGCACGTTTTTGATGCAAGCCATCTTTTATATACCACCACAGCGACAAACTTTATCTGTTTGCAGGGTAAACTAATTGCACCGGGTCTTGCCTTTTATGAATACTTTTTCTTATTCTTAATTTTCTGATATTTTTATCATTAAGGATTTGCTATAAAATGGGCATGACATACCCATCTGGCTCAACTACAAGGAAGCTAAAAGTAAGAAACCCATGAAAGAAACTTTGTAAAGTACTGTATCACTAACAATCTAATCTAAATTTAATATTCACATTCCAAATTACATCTAAAATAAAAAAAAAATTAAAAAAAAATTAACTGTAGTAATATTTAAAGTATAATTTTTTAGCATCATATAACACTTGCATTAAAACTGATTGTTTATGTTATTTTACGTTATATGGCTATACATAATAGACGTTTTACTTTAAGGTAAGTCGGGGGGGGGGGGGGGATCCCGAATATTCTCTTGCTCTGGGCCCCTAAGCATGTAAGTCGGTCCCTGCATGCATGCATGCGTACCAAAAATAAGCTAAAATGGTAATGTTGATCAATTAACGGAATTTCTTCGTACGAAATTTAGGCAAAGAAATCTTGAAACGGAACGTAAATCTAACACCCTTCCAATTACACGCACTTATATTTGTTGTAAAAGCAAATTAAGCAACAACGACAAAAAAGTTGCAGCACACAGTTTGCTGGGTAGTAGAAACCAAAAAAAAAAGTTGCATGACATTCCCTATTCAACCTTCCATGAAAGAATCTGTTGACTTCTTGTTATTAGACGTTTGAACGGAAAATCGAGACTCATCGAATATTTTTTTAGTTGCAATTAAAGACTAATGTGCATGCTAAAAAAAAGCATGTTACTCCCCTGTTAGTTTTCTTTTATCGCTTTCTTAGACCTCATCATCATCTCAATATTTCCAGAAGTAAGAAAAAATCCTGTCAAATTATGATAAGATATGACCTTAGAAGGGGAGAAACTTGGTTCGTTGAGTGAATAGAAAATAAGGAATCTTCGAGTTATAATGTAAAGCTTGAAGCCCATCAAATGTGATAGAGACAGGATCGGATTTAAGAGTGTGCCGCCTATAGGCTAAAGTCCATTTGCTGCCCCTTTTATATTTCATATTTACTTAATACATTTGTTTTATACAACAAGGGGATAGAATTCATTGGAGTTTTCATCTTTTTTAATTAGATTGTACTACAAGAAAGTTATAATACAAGATTATGTGCAGTGAATTTGTATTATATTATAGCTTTAGAAAGTAGGTTATATATAAGGACTAAAACATATTTTTAAGTAACATGAATAATTAAATTACGTACGGAAAATATTATTAACGTCTGAAATACTTCATTTTAACTTTTGAATAAATTACCAAACTGCCGCCCACTGAACATTTGCCGCTCTAGGCTGCAGCCTACTTAGCCTATTTAGAAACCTGAACAACCCTAAAATACATACCTTAAAACACTGATGTAATCAAACAACCCTTAGATATTTTACCTATTTTAGGCTTAAAAAATAATGACCAATTTTTAGGCTTCTGTTTCGTAGAAAATTAGTTGCGAGGACAAAGTTAGGCGGAGCATGTTCAATGTTCCAAAAATTAACCCCTTACCTGTGGAGTATATTTCAGGGAAATGTTTCAATCTAAAACTCAGTTCGGGATCAACGGAATAGCTTGGTTTGGTTTATTTCAGTTTATTGGCGGAAGAGCAAAACTTAAAGGCAACGCTGCACTGATCAGCCGAATAGAAACACTGATTTTTCTCCTGCCCGGCCGACAAAGAAAGACCAACTACTGCACTGCAATGGATTCATTATTAGCAAATTGTGAAGCTGCTGGTTTACCAAAACATTAAAAAGAAGAAGAAAAAAACTACTTAAAATTTAATCAACTCTTCCTGTATCATCAGCCATTCCAGAAAGGATATTTTCTACTCTGAGACGCCTGAAGACATATTGTTGGGAAGGCAATTTCATGATATTTTAAGTATGTGATTTCTTTAGAAGTTTTAAAAAAGCAGACCCCTGTTGAACACCAGGCTTTTCACATCTGGGTTTTATTGCTTTTTTTAGTTACCGGGTTACAAAGAAGTCAGGGGTTTAAAAAGTTTTATTACCACACAGGTGGTGAGTTTTGAAATATCTGTATTTTTTATAAAGGAATGCCTTAGAGCCAATAAGGCCAGGCCAAAATATAGGCGGGTCTACAACTGACCATTCAAGTAAAGATTTTGAATATTTTGGGCGGTGCGTTATGCATGATTTGAGAATGAGTTTTAGTGAGGAAAATGGAGATGCAGGGACTTGGCCCCGTTAACAATTAATATAGAGAGTTGACAATTCCGAATATGTCAGTACACAACTATCCTTAAGATGTTTTCTGTGAACGAGAAATTGACGATGGTGCCGAGTCCATGTAAGTCCATTTACATATGGTTTCCAGTCGAGATTTTATTTAATTTAATTGGAACAAATTGATTTATATATATTTGTTCTTGAACCAGTTTTGATTTAATGTGTTCCTTGAGTAATTGTAACTTTGTATTTTTGTATCACTAATTTAGACCAGAATTAAAGTATATTTTATTTAGCAAGTGTTTGTTGTTATGAGTTTCAGATAACTTGAGTTATTGTATAATTATATTATCACGGATTTAGTTACTAGGCCCAAACGCAATGTACTACAACCTTAATCAAAAGGAGGCACTCAGCCGTCCAACAATAGTGTTACGAATTTCTGTATATTTGTAAATATTTCGTAGCATTAATTATGTAAAAAGATAAATTTATGTACATTTCTCACAAGGCAGTGCAACAGTTTGTTTTCCTGCAATGAGTCTCTTGATGCTTGATAACGAGTTTTACAGAGATAACGCTGGGAAGCGAGTTTTACAAGGAGCAGTGCATTTAACATTATTATAATGGCAATCTCGCCAATTTGGTGAGATAGAGCCAAGTTGGCGACGGTTTTGGCGACTAATTTTGTCGCCAAATTTGGCGACCATTTGGCGACATTTTTGGTTCGAATGTACATGTAAATTTCTGCATGTAAATTTCCCCAAGTAAATTTCTGCAAGTTTTTATCTGTTTTGGCTTCAAATCTTTCGAATTCATCCACGCAACAATATCTTCGAATTATAATGTCTTAACTCCAAAATTCTGGGCTAAATATTCAGAGATCAAAGTAAAACCAAAGGTGATTTTGAAAGAAACGGCCGAACAATGATGCTAACAATCGTTAGTAACTGCAGAAATATATTGGAAATTTTTAAATTGAACACTGTTATTTTATTGTGTAAGAAGTTAATGTAAATTGTTATTTTCAGCAAAAGTTTGAAAATCACTAGAAATGACATTTGTAAAAGTTCTTTATAAACGACTGTTTCAAGAAAGGACTAAATAACAAATGTTTCTCGACATTTCGTTTATTACTATTTAAGTAATGGAATTATTATTCAATAAATAGAACTGGAAAAACAGGAAGTCGACGATTTTGTTCTTTGGTGAAGGAGTTACTTACGAAAAAAATTGCACGACGTAGTTATTTCATTCGGATTGAAACATCCTTGTCAAAAAGATTTCCAAGGCAATATATATTTTAAGAAGGGGAAAATAAAATCCTTTTTAAGCCTCTGAACATTGCCAGGGATGTATAGTAAATGTGGAAAAGCGTTTTTATTATTATTATTATTATTATTATTATCATTTATCTTACATTACACCACTGCATAAATAGCTTATACAAGCCTCAATCTTTTCAAATTACTTAACACCAATTCCTCTGATATGCTTCATATCTAAACTATTCATGTTTTTTTTTTTTTTTTAATGTTTCACAGTTAGGAGCGTAATGGGGCATAAAATCGGCCCGGCGATTTTAAATTTAGGACGTCTCAAATTTCAATATAATCATTATAATCAAATAATTATTATTCATTATAAAATAGTTTCAGTAATTAATTTTAAAGGGACTTGGTACCTTGTTTTCACAAAAAATAGTAAAAATATAAATCTATTTTATTACGTGTTTATAATCTTTGAAACCTTCTCCGTATTCGACAAGGTTTTGAGCTGATCCGATAACTACAATTGCACAAAAACTATATTCTTTTTGGAGAATTTGGCATTGCTGCAATAGCTCCTTTGATGTTTCGAACGCATTTTTCTCAGTTCATGATATTTGAAATTCTCATCTTACTCAAAATACTAAAACTTCAGTAAATATGAATGATAATTTAAATAATAATATAGATAATAAATATAATTTTTTTTATGTCATTCTTAATATCTATTTGACAATAATAGGCATGGATTTTTGAATACAATAAAAGCTTTTTTTTTTAAATTTAAATGTTGAAAAATGCACATTTTTTACTCTTTTTTTACATAAAAGGTACTGTAATTATCATTTTTCTTGAAAACTATTTTACTTATTCTAAATCCGATGCCTAAAAAGTTATAGAGTACATTACAAGCAGAGTTCGCCAAAATGCGTGAAATCTGCGTGAACAGGCATCAAAAATCAATTTCAATCCTTGGAATTAATTTCATGCGTGAATTCACGTCATGATTAAATTTTTGAACTTCATGTTTAAATTTTTAAAAATAATCCTCCATTTTATAAAATCAAAGATCATCCTAGCCGTTTTTCAAAGGGTGGCGCTACCTCCCTGCCTTTTTTCTTTGAAAATAACGTCCCTTTATTAAAAAAAAAAATGCTAAATTTTCGTTTATTTTCCAACGGAATGCAATATGCAGATCAGCCCTCCGAAATCGCCAGCTACGCATGCGCATTCATGTTCAAACGTGCCTCGTACAAACCAGTGACTGACTGAAGTCATTGAATAGCTGCTGATACCCCGTGCATTGTTAGTATAGGTGGATTGTAGATGGCCGTCCCACAATTTCCTAATGTAATTTCGTGCATTCCTTAATTAAAGGTATATCACCGGATTTTTACAATGTCATCTTGCGCAAAATAGAGAAAAAAGCTAAACTCATGCGTGAATTAATAGACAACGTAGTACCTAACACTGGCGTCCGCACGTTTATCGGGATTTTTTTTTTTTAGGTGCCGGTAGGACAAGTTTAAATCATTCTATGTCTATCACTGGCGTTTTTTTCGAGATTTTCGGGATATCGTTAATCGTCAAGTTTTACTTCTCCGCCATTTGCGAGAGAGCTTTCGTAGTGTTGCCTGCATTTGCCCAATAGTTTCGTGGGACACCAAGGTGGTGTCACCGAACGACATAGTGTTCGTGGTTAGTTTAAGGTTTATAATCATCAAGTATTTTTAATAAGCATTTAAAACGCTTATTTCCGCTCTGATACGCGAAATCGCGATCGTATATCACTGTTATTGTTGTAATTATTAATTTTGTCAAAAAACTTATTTTGCTTTGGTTTAAAAAATATCCTTTGATTGGATTTTAAAAATACCCCCTAAAATTTAGAGAAGGGGTAAAAATACCCTTTGGAAATATTTAACTGGCGAACACTGATTACAAGAAATTTTTTTTAAAAAAAAATCAAGAAAAAATATTGAAAAATAAAAAAGAATTTGAAATTTGATGAATTTTGTAAAAAAAATTCAAAGTTTAAAGCACTATGTGAACTTTTTTTTAAATAAAATTTAGTTTTTACTTAGTAATACTTCCAAATATGTAAAAATTAAAATTTTAAAAGCTTTAATAAAAAAAAAATTTTTTTTGAAGGGCACCAAGTTCCCTTAATAGTTAAATAGTTCTCATAATTAATATATTTTATTACTTAAATATTATTTTACACTTAATTTCAATAATTAAATAGTTTTATTTATTAATTAATTTTAATAAGTTATATGTTTTAAGTATTAATTTAATTAAATAAAATGTTCTCTATCTCTACTATTTATAACTTCTTTGAGTGAACTTGGTTACTGCAAAACCGTTGGTAACTTGTCGCAAATATAACTAATATAGAAACTAAAATAGAGAAATCTGAATTTCAAAAGCTATATAGCTAGTATGTTTATTTGAATATGACATAAGAATATGTACTTAACCTTAAAAATTATAAAATAAGCAAAAAGTTGAATACAATAATATATAATTAATCGTAATCGATTGGGATTTGAATACATAGAGCTTTTTTAAAAAAACTTTAAGGAAGTCAGCTACTGATATAAAAAAAAAAAACTTTCCTGCCGGACAGGCCAATTTTTTGCAGTTACTGACTAGCCCGGTGATTGCAGCATCGGATAACCCTATGGCCAGTACGCCCCTGTTCACAGTCAAATGTTTAGTCGGTTTGTTGTACGAAGTTTAAAGGAAAACCCTTTTTCGCACCAAATTTCACAGTGCGGAAAAGTTGTGTTAAAAATGCCGACCACGGACATTTTTATTTTAAATCTTTGCAATTAAACCTTTTCAGCAGCGTTCTCTATCAAATTTTGTAAAAGGATCAAAACATGTTTCAGGAGTTCACACGTAGGCCGCAGATTTTTGTCAAGTACTTTTCATGCAATATTAGATTTAAATTAATTAGACATTATTTTATTTTATGAAAATTGTATCAAATTTAACTATTAGACAGCGCAGTTTTCAATTACATTAATAAATAATACTATGCACTGCATTTAAATGTAACATGTTATGCCTTCCTATATATGTAACGGAGGAGAAGCAGTCGCTGATGCGCAATGCTCAAGGGAGAAGGGGGGGGGGGGGATTGTTTTATAAGCCTTTACCTTTACCAAAGTTTTAAGAGAATTTTGATATTGGGGATATTTATGATACCTTAAAAGACATTACACAAGCGATCTTGATTAAAATCATTATTGGCATTTTTTGACAATTACTGAGAAACATAAATTTTTCAATCGCAGCTGCCTTATGCACATAGGCTATTTTGATCTTGACACATGCCATGGGATGAATTCAAAAGTTAAACTTCATAGGTCAATCTTGGAGTTATGCTGACCACATTCATTTTTTTCTAGACCAGATTTTTGTACTATCTGCTTTCAAAAACGAGTAGACACAATAATGCTAAATACTCGTCTGGTGAAAGTTTTCTGCGTGTTCGCCCATTGAAGACGCCGAAGTTTCACCGTAATTTTTACACCTATTCCGTTGTCTTTAATTTCCTTAAATTATAATTTCAAGAAAACATTACTATTTCATAGATAAAATTACTTAAACAGCAAGAGTAGGTCTCGTAAAGATTGCAAGCCTGTGATATTTGTCTCATAAGTTTAAAGTCATTCGATGTATCAGTGACGTAACCAGATATCAATTTTGGAGTGCTTGTCACATTCGAAATGTTGTGCTTTGCTTTCGACGTTTAAAAAGTAAATCAGATATTTAAAATAATTAGCCCATAAACCACTTTTAGCACTACAGAACCAAACATCGATTCCGTGTCGACAACTTTTTTTTTTTCTTTTGCCCTGAAAACTTGATAGAACGCGTTATTATTGATGAATCTATCTGCCAAGTTTCAGATCGATTGGATGACAGCAAATGGGTTAATTAGTTGTCCGCTACACAAAAATCGAAGTTATTTAAAAAGTCGCATTTCTCATGACTTTAAAAATATATATTGCTTAAGAGGTAATATACCCTGTACTCACTACGTTACAATCTTCTAGCCCAATTCATTTATAAACTACTTTGTACAAAACCTTGAAATTTGGTGAGTAGGTACGAAAAGGATCACTTAATGAAATAACACAAATTGTCACTATTATAAATGTTAAATTAAAAAATTATTGTAGATGGAGCCACTGAAGAGGCATTAACGTAAGGATTTCAAATATAAAATAAAATATATTAGTCGCTATTTTCGAGTATTTAATTTATATCATTTCAATTAAGTGATCATTTTCGTACCTATACTCACCATGGTTTTATACGAAGTAGTTTCTAAATGAACTGGGCTAGAAGATAGACAATAAGATTCTATGTCTAAATAGCGATTTCGCACGTCATGTAAAATTACACAGATAAATTAAATGTCATTTTGTCTTCACTGAAATAAACTAAATAATCGATAAAGACATCATTATCACTTTCACTTTCGCACCTATAGTAATAATGTGAGACAACAGGCCCTAGTTCACTTCGTATGATCCTTTGATAAGCCCCCAATATAATTCAAGACTATGAAGATCACAGGCAATGTAACGTAATTGGCTAATTTAAACTGTCAATCCTTGTCATTTTTTTTTTATCTATTATTAAAACTACAAAATAATTCCATGGCGAACAATGGCAGAGTCCTATTAATGGTCAATTGGGACCAGAAATCCAAAGAAAGATTGTATCTTCTAAAATGTGTTACAGTTTCATCGTATATAATATTATAATACCTCTGAAAATCATAGGCCTAACAGTATTTCCTCTTAAATATGTATTACCATCGAAAGTTAGGGGGGGAATGGATATTTTTTTGTCTATGTATCCTTAGATTAACATCAAATTAAGAGCGTCGGTAGAATTATTTGCAAAGGGGAAGGGAGGGTGTGCAGGCGAGAGAAGTGTTTGTTTGAACCTTTATTTTTCAAAAATAATTGAATTTTCTACTGAAAAGAAGTAACAAATTATACCTTTGCCGTTCAAATAAATAAAATATCACTCATTATACTTTTTTTTAAAGAGAATTGTGTTCCTTTATTACTATATTTCAAATGCCAAGAAGGGTGCAATGCACTTCACTGGCAGTGCCCATGTATCAATCATTTAGAATTAGCTAATTGAAACAAATATGTGGCTAAAAAATTCCCTGATTTTAGGGTAAACTTTTTTCTCAAAATTCCCCAACTTTTCCTGATGATATTCCCTGATCAAATAGAACATGTATATGCCAAAGAGATCATATACCAATTTTTTTTTTTTTTTTTTTTAAATAGTTTTGGTGGTAGTGAAAAGTTTTAATTATTCTGCAACATGAAATTTCTAACGAACGGGGAAACGTTCCTTCAAAACAATGATAGGAAATTTCCATGATTTTCGTGAAATTTAAAAAAAAAAAATACCCTGACATTACCTCCTTTTTTTTCACAATCAGAAAGCTCCCTGACATTTCCAAATCTATGGCCATTCTGTAATACTATACGTAATTCCACTCTTTCCATGATGCACATTCCGAAATCAATCATTCGTAATTTCAAATTAGCAACTCAAATATTAAATAATTTTTCAGTTAACACAAAAGATAGCCCTTTGAAAAGTCACCCCGAGATTTGAGTACCTTGAAAAGAAATTGGATCATGTGCACTGGTCGTTTGGATCTTCTTCCGGTACACCATAAAAGTTTATTTATTCAAATTGTTACCCTTTCATTGCATCGGTGTAGTTGAAACCTCAAGTGCCCTCTTAGTACACACTTTCCGTTCCCACAACAAAAGAGTTAAAAATAATAAATTTTACTCACGTGGTTGGAAAGGGACATCTACAGATTCAGCGTGCGTTCCATTTCGTTCGAACGCAGCGTTCTATTCGATGTTACTCAGAAAGACGAGTGGCATGCAGTTCGGTTTTTTGCTTTCCTTCGTTTTCGGCCAATAGGATAGCGGGCAAGCTCAAGATGAGTCGAGGTAGTTGATAGGAGTGCTTTTTTTTTTTATTCTTTATTTATTTTTATTTCATCCTTTTTTTTTTTTTTCTCTTTTGCTCCACTTTCAGCTTTGATAAGCAGCCTCCTCCTGGTGTATCCTAATTAGCTGGAAATGAAGTAATCTTTCTCTCTCACACCTTCCGAATTCTGAAAAAGCAGGGAATCCGGAGAGACTACCGTTGGTGGGATTCTTTCTCTAATTGATGTTCAAAAAAATTAATCTTCCAATAAAGTAAAATAGTGCCACCATCGGGAACCATTGCTATCTATGGTCTTCAAAATAAGACAAGATTCTTCTAAATGCGTATTCAATAAATGGTTAGTAGCAAACAGGCAATCCTTAATGGGAAAAATAGAAATTCTAAACCAACATAATTCTTTAAAATATCTTCGATAGCGAAAGGAACTACTGATTGGAATCGACTTTTCATTTGATAATCCACATTCACAATGGACTTTAGAAGAATTTAACTTCAAAGGACCTACAGCTTAATGTGGATTCTGAACCATAACGAGCATCCATACTTAACCCCAGGATTCCAAAATTAAAACCCGGCACCTTTGACATGCAAGGGCAGTCTTTAACTTTTCTCTAAACGCAATATTTCAAACTTCAGTGTACAATGTACCTTTCCTAAATAACTAGTAGAAGATATGCCATTTTTTTTTTATGAATTGCAGTAAATCTACAGATTAAACTCAAGTTAAAAATTTTACTGTTATTTTCATAATAACATTTAAAACCCAAATCTTTGTAAACAAGAGGTTTTTCTGGGGCGGGGGGGTTAGGATTGGAGGATTGATAATTTTTTTTTTAAATCTTAAATAATTTTTATTAAACTTTAATCTCAGTATCTTGTAGAAGATCTATTTAACTTATATAAAAAAATTTAAACTCATTTGTTAAGAACTTTCGGAGAACATCGAAAATAGGCAATTTATCATTTCGAGTATAGGGAATACTGAGTCCCATTAATTAAAATTTCAGAAAAGATTTTTTTTTCTCAGAAGAAATATCTAAGGTTTTTTTTTTTTATTTTTACGAGTTTTGGAGGAAATTCAGAGAATTTGAGGTTTTTAATTTTAGGAATTATCAAAAAATTTAAGCTCAGTTTTAAAGCGACACAGAAATTTAAGGAATATTAAAAATTTTAGGACGAATGCGATCCCTGGATATCTGTCAACATTTTCCAAGGACTAAAGTAAAAATTACGTCCAATTAATTCTGAGTGTGGTGCAATGTCAAATTTTATGATGACTTTTGGAAATAATTTCTGGAACTAGTGAATATTTTAATTTGCTACCATTTCCAAGCAAAATAAATTCTAATGAAAACCTTGCCAAAATTAAATAACTAATAAAATAGTGGTAAAATTACGTTGCTTAGGTTTTTTAACTTGGCCGATTATGAATAAAAAAACATATAAAAAATATTTGTATCGATTAATCCGATATATTTTGTTAAGGAAAAAGGGATTTTTTCACACAAAAAAATCGATATAACCTCTTCCTCCTACAAGAGATATAGGTTGGAACCATTTAAAAATTCAGAAAATTAACTAACTTTTCAAGGTTTGGTTCATGTTTCAAGGACTTAAAAACATGTGAATCAACAACTCGTACCAACACTGGTTCATTATCAGCAAATGATGCTAAAAGAGGATTGAAAAACACAAAGGATACAAATTATGAAAGTAATAGGTAAGGCTACCGCACTGTTTAACATGCCATAGGAAGAGATGTACAATGGTCGCATCTCGGATCTAATCTATTAAAGTAAAATACAGTTAAAATTAGTGTTTAACTTTAAAACAATATAAAGCACACAAACTTAAAACTCAACATATTGCCTGTTCAACAAAATGAGATATCGCTTGTAAACAACGAAATTAAGCTTAAAGAGAACCAAATCAGTCAAAAACTTGTAATTTTACAAGAGAAAGAAGGATTTTTGGACTCACTAGCACTTGGCTTGAAAGCACCTAAGCAAAATCATTGCAAGCACCTAACATAAACATGAAAGCAGTGTTTTTTTAGTTTCGATGAGCGTAGACCAGGAGCGAGTATAGTTACTCGCTCCTGGTTGTTAGCAGCCTAATCGACAAAATGCCAAAAAGATAATTGTTTTAGTCTTCTAAAAACGAAGATAATTTTATGCTAAATTTAAATTAACAATCTATATCCAGGTGCAAAAGTAGCATTTTATGACAAAATACTACTTGTATCAAAAGGATTCCTTTTCAAAGAGTTTTCAGGGTAAAATGGGGCTACCTTTGAAACAATGTCCCATAATAGAAAAAGTGCTTTGACATTGCGGCTGATTATACCCCCCGATGAAGTGATCAGCCTCATTAAATTGGGTTTCTTCTTTATTTTTGGTCTTGTAATTTCTACTGTTTGGATTGTGCTCAAGGGACAACTTAGAGCAAGCTGGAGTATAATCTCAATATATGCTTATTTTGTGTGTTATTTTCTCTGTATGTGCATGTATATATATGAAAGAATCAAAATTGGATGCTGTTTTATTTTTAATCTATAATAATAATAAAACAAGCTGTCAGTGTGTCAATAGATCTATAGAATGCTACTTAAAATAGGTCTAGAGCTCTGAAATTTTCAACATAAGTAGTTTTAGCCTTCTAATTGGACTTTTGAAAAACAGAATTTTAAAATTTTGATTCGTTTTTATTTAAAAAATAATTCGTTTTTAATTAATATTTTTACAAAAAGCGACTTCTAATAGGCATAGAGCTCTGAAAATTTCAACACAAGTAGTTTTGGCCTTCGAATTTTGCTCTTCTCAAACATATGCTAAAATATTCTCGAAAAGGGGTTTTGTATTATTATATTAATAGGGAATTTTTTGTTTGTTTCTTGACAGGGGAGGGGCTGTTAATATTAAGGGTTTATATAGCAATTATTTTTGTGTGTGTGAAATGAGCTTATGCAGCCATGAACCTTCCATTGAGCGAAGCGAGCTTGTGCTTGTATACCAATAAACCTTTCAACGAGTGAAGTGAGCCTGTGCTGATGTGTAAACTTTTCAGTGAGCGAAGCGAGTTGTGATCATTACAATAAAACATTTAGCGAGCAAAGCGAGCTTGGGTTTGTGTAGCCTATTTGCGAAACGCCAAAAGCTTGGACCTATACACCAATGAAGGGTCTCCGCAATGCGAAGCTACGCAGCTAGTAAATAATAAGCTTGAAATAACCCATATTTTGATGGGAAACAGTATCATATCCTTACTTCCTAAATTTCGAAATTGGGAGGGGTTCCATTAAAATTGAGAATTTGCCATGAGACAGTCTTTCTAAGCAATAAATAGTGGCTTCTCCTCCTTCTCACTAATCTTCATATTTTAGACAAGTACTATGTCTCTTGGATTCAATATGAAAAAAATAATGCACAAACCATAACCCTTTCCATAAACTCAAACATTAAAGCTAAAGGTACATCGTATTGCTTTGCCAGAAACAGTTCCAGCAGCAGTTGAAAAAAAAAACTTTAAATATACATATATGCTCAAATAATGGCTGTTAGCGTTTTATGTCTAAAAAATTTGCTACTAGTGTTGAGGGCATTGGCGAAAACTCTGCCATTCAAAGGTTGAATTAATGAAAATCAAACTTACAAATAATTGATATCAATCCATGTAGACAACACAAATTGTGTTAGGGGTTGCCATTCAGGTTATCGAAAACACTGCTATAGTAGAGGTATATTCGAAAGTGCAATAATAAAAAACTGTGAAATTAAACTTTTTTTTTTTTTTTTTTGCACAGCTACAGTTCAAATCATATTTTGGTCAAAAACATTGAAATGGTTTAGGAAATGGTGGCAGCCATCTATTAAACATATAGATTTCTGAAACAAAAATTACAGGTGTTGAATATGATACGGTTAAATGAATAAAAAAAAAACTGAAATGCAGTGAATTTATTTTCACGTTTACATTGCCGTTTTAAGCTGAACTATTATTTTACAGTATGAGTGTTTCTTCTTCTAATCAGCTAAAAAGTGCACATATATATTTTAATACATTTATAATGCAACTAAACATAAAAATGTAACTTACAATAAAAAAATAACTTACCTGATATAACTACTAAAATAAAAATATATAATAACATTCTCAATAGCTAATTATAAATGATTCATACAAATACTTCAAAAGCATGTAGAAGGAGAAAACTTTACAAACAAGTTACTCAGAAATATAAAACTATATTTTTAAGATAAAATGAGGCATAATCATTATTAAATAAGGCATCAATATGGTATATATCCACAATGCTAGAATTCTATGAAGATAAAACTTCAAATGTATTGCATGTTAGTTATCACTGTTCAGTTACTTAATAACAGTCTGTTACCATGTTAAACGAGGCAATGTCTAAAACTAAACCTTTTCTGTATGCAACCCAATTACTTCAAAATGATAAAAATTTAGTTAGAAAGAGAATATTTTCTATAAAAACAGTTATTAAAATTACAGGACATGACAAAAACATTAAAACACAATCTTAATAATTTCTGAAAAAAATTTCAGAAAGGGAAAATTTTTGGGGCAGCAATACAAAAAAAAAAAAAAAAAAAAAAAAAATTCAAGGCAGTAATTTAAGAAACCTTGAAAACAATGAGTTTTATAAAAAAAGACATAACTAAAAATGTCCATAAAAAACATATACTTATCCAGTCTTTTAAAGGTAACTATATAAAAATAAAACATGATCAAATTTTACCAATGCCATTAGGTTCATTAGAAATTTAATAGTGTCTTTTGGAAAAAGTTAAAATTAAAACAAAAAGTGTTGCTGAGGTAGCTAAATTAAAAGAAAGGGTGTTTTTTACAAAATAATAATAAAATAAAATGGCATGCAAAGACTCAATAAAAATATCAAACTCTTTTCCCAATCATAAATATTTTTTTAAAAAATGAATTAGCTGGAACAATTACAACGCCAGGATTTTTTCTGGTATCATAAGAATAGAGATTCATAAAAATACCGTTCCCCCCCTCCCCCCACACTCCCATTTAGAACCAAGAGAGTCAACTTATTTTTTGATACATTAATGCTCTTTTTGTAATATAACATTTTTAAGTGATCAAAATTGCCATTTATGTGTAAACTTTTTTCTAAAAAGAAGTAGAAATCATTGAACATTAACACTACACCACTGTTAAAAAAACAAAAAAACATTTTACATTATGTCTGATTTTAAAATATTGAAAACACATGTATATAGTCAGAAACAGTTTCAGAATGTGCTTTACATTTTTTATGAATCTTCAATCCAAACTTGTTAACATGAGGGATTACAATAACAAATTACTGATGACAATGATTGTGTAAATATTATATAAAACCAGTTTTCAGTTTAAAAAAATTATTTTGTTGTATAGGAAGTTTCTTTGCTTTTTGGAAATATTTTATTATACAAGCAACTCAATAAAAATGATTAAAAAAAATTATGGTTAAAAAAGTTTTAAATTTCTGTTCATGGCAAACAATATTATAACACCAAGTGAGGGAATAGCAAAATTGTCTGTAAAAATTGGAAGCCTTGTTGCATAGAAGTTAATAGAACAAATGTTCCACAGTTGGCTACCAACAGTTGCATATAAAATATGCAATGTGAACAGCATCACTGGTAAGATGCCAAAGTTGACAAATAGGGTAAGTACATATTTTGAATTAACAAAGTAATATTATAGAAATATACATTTACAATTCTGGCTGAACTGCAGAATCTCGTTTAAATACACTTTGTCACACTTAATTAAACATTCGTCTTACAACCACAAAAAGTCCTTCTAAGCTTGCTTTCAATAAAAGGATATTAAACTGCTAAAAGGGTTATTATTTTTTCCCTTCCCCTAGTTGTGCTAGGAGCTGCAAAAAATAAAATCTGAAGCAATGCTTAGGTTATGGATAGCTGATTTTTCATATTATCAATTCTGCAACCCAATATTTAATTTATATAATTATTTAATTTTTTTTTTATATATACAAGCTACTCATTATAATCCCATTTTTTAAAAGGGTTGTCAACCGGACCCAGCCTAAAGAGCTGCTATTCTAAAAATTTGCCAAGAAAGTAAAGAAATTCTACAATGAGAAACTGACTGATAAAGTGCAGGGACCGCAGTGAGTTATCTGAAAAATTTAGGTAGGAATTTTAGGAATATTTTCAAACATTTCAGGGATAATTCCCAAACTTTTTAAGGATCATTAAAAAAATTTCAGGTAGATTTTAGGGATCATTCTTAAAATGTATGGATCATGCAAGAACATTTAGGAATATTTCTTTTGAAGCTGACATAAGCACAAACATTCTTTCCAAAGTTTGTTTCAATACCAAAAAAAACAACAAAAAAACATGCCAATTTTCAAAAAAATTAACGTCCAACTACTTTTTTAGCAAAATAACAGTTATATAACTAAATAATTATACTATTTTGACCAAACATTCAAATTTAATTAAATCCACTTTTCTTCACAGGAGGAAAATTTTGAAACTTTTTTTTTGAATTATCAAAAATTGCAAGTTTAATTTTAGGAAGAAAAATTTAAAAGGAAAAAAAGATTAACCGAGCAAAATATGCACTTTTTTTTATCAGTCAGTGTCACTTAGTTCATTTTACTTAACTTTATCAGCAAATGTTTAAGAAAAGTTATGGGACAAATATTAGGAATTGAGTAGGTACAACATACCTTTTCACTAACTACAAAAAGTTTCAAGATATATAAAAAAGAAAGCACTTTGAGAGAGTTGACAGACACGATTTGAAAAAGTTTGCTTTCTTCTATAATACACAAAACTAACATTTGAAAAACTTTGCTTCCATTTGTTTAAATGTTACAAGGTATAAAAATATGCACAAGTGAACAACACAATACAATATTATAGCATATTACAACCAAATTAGCTCAATAACAATAGAGGAAATTAGTTACAAATCAGACTCAATCCAAATTTCTTACAAAATATTTTTTTAATACGCACAACATTACACAGTCAAGTGTTACTGACAAACTACGCACCTTTAGCAGAGGGTGCAGCGAGTTTTTAAAATTCCAAAAATGTTAGCGATAATTTCTAAAAATATTAGGGGTAATTCTAAAAATGTTAGGGGTAATTCTAAAAATTTTAGAGATAATTAAAAAAGTTTAAGGATATTTTTTTTTAAAGCTGACACAGACTCTTCAAGCGCATTCTTTTCGCAGCGTGTTTCAATACTGGCAAAAAATTGCCTATTTTCAAAAAATTTAACTATAGCTAAAATCTGGAGGATTATCTGGATTTTTTCGTAAGTTTTGGAAAAAAAATCGAGGAATTTTCTGGATTTTTAATACAATTTTAGGAATTTTAGAGAGAAATTAAAATTTTAAGAATTTTGGGATGAATGCAACCCCTGCTTTAGTTGCTAGAGTGTGTTTCAATTAATAAGAATTATTATTATGAAATCTGGTTTTATGTAATGATAGTAGCTAGCTTAAACCAACTCAAAAAACACGGTCTTTGAAACAAAATTAACTCAAAAGAAATCTTAACCATTGTTGTTTTGACTAATGAGTACTGTACACTGAACTAAAACATCTCAATCTAGTTTTAAAATGTATTCAAATTCGTGGCCTCTGGCTAATGGTCCGAGTAAAATGTTTTAGGTATCACCCTTGAAAAATTTATAAAACTGGAATGAGTCGGTTTTGAAACTAATCTCTTCATTCTCGGCTAACATTGACAAACACATGCAATCTATGCTATAGTTACGAAACGAAAAGACTGACTGCTTTAAAATAGAAATATTTAATTCAATGATCAATATAATATATATTTCTTAATATAATTAAATAACCACAAGGTGCAAAAAGTTAAAAAAATTCAAATTTTATGTTTATATTATAGATAAAAAAGAGACTTCAGCAGCTTTAGAGAAGCAATCTAGTATAACCAGCCAGTAATAATAATTTGGTGGTTCAAAAAAAACATTATAAGGCGCTAATAAAATGTTTTTTTATTCAAATTTAAAAAGTGACATTAAATTGAGGTTAAATATCAAAATTAGTATATTCAATTTGTTAAGTAATTATACAAAAAACTGAAGATATTATGGTTACAAGAGTAATAAGAAATACAAAGAAAAAAAAATATTGGAAATCACATGTGTTGAAAAAATAATGCAATTTTATACATGTTAAATTTAATATATATTTAACTGGAAGATAAAACCAGACAGTAAAATTTGGTAATAATTCAGATACTAATGTTAACATTTTAAAGTGACGTTGGAATGTTTTTATTGCTATTGTCCTGTGATGCTTAATGCACAGAAGTAACTAATTATAAGCTATAACATGAAACACTGGCTATAGATAAATCTCATTACAACTAATAATGATGTGTGCATGTTAATATTAAAAGTTCACTCGTAAATATTCTCGGCATTTCATTACAAATAGATTAAAACAAAAATTTGCATTTATTGAATAGAAGCGCTTCCAAAATAACAAACTAATGGCAGAGCTTTATTAATACTTAAATGAAATCCCGTTACTGTATTAATACCTTATGAAATAACAATGCAATGAGAGAAAAGTTGACATTTCAAACTGTACACACAGTCCCATTTTAGGTGTATTAAAACTGACAAAGTACGAAATTAAGTGTAAGCGAAATGCCCATAGGGTGAGGTTACATAACGAATGCCAAGCAAGCAAAAAAATATATAAATTTAAAAATTATAATAAAATCAGAAAACTCTAATAGAAAAGGAAAAACTTAAGAACTAAGTTTGAAAAATAAAATATAAATTATTAACAAATAAAATATCTTTCAAACTCTACATATTCACAATATTAGCAGAAGTTAAGAGAAATACAAAATAATCAGTTATTATATATCATTCCTAAATGTTTCATAGGTATATTGTCACAAAAAGAGTTACACTGCTGCACCAATTTAAACAATTGTGAATTTATGGAAAAAGGAACAGTTCTCTTTGCAATCTATTTTAAAATTAAAAAAAGGAAAAAAAAAAAGAAACATTTCCTTAATAAACTCAAGAAATAACATGACAAACCCAATCATTTGCAATAACTCAAACAAGAATAATCATTTATAGTTATTACATGAATAATCACACAAGATATTAAGTTAACTAATCATACATAAAAACTCTTATTAACTTTTATTATTTAAAGACTTAAATAAAATGCGTTTTTCAATTCCTTAAATTTTCAACCAAGTCAATCACAACAGCTATCTGTTTCTCAAATACAACATGATCATCAGCAGTGGTTTTCAAACTTCAAATAATAGATCTTTCTTAAGAAGTTGATAAAAGGAAAGGCATTCTCCAAAAGAAAAGATTTTACATCAAGTAAAAATGCTTTCATTTTGAATATTCCAAGTTGTTTTATAGGATGGATTGCACATTACATACATTCTGCAGCGACAAAGCAGTCAAGTTACATTAAAACCTACCTCTCTAAATAAGACCTTTAATTGAATAGACATGGCTATATTTACAATTTTCAAATGTCTTTTACCCAAGAATACAGGAGTAAAAATATCATGTAGAAAGCAAGTCACTGAAAAAATGTCTCAACTGTACAAAAATTGGAGTTTGTCATGATTACACGATACAAGAATATGATTGAGTGGGGGGGACCAGGATCGTTTTGATTATTAAGTCCCGGACAACTCGACACCATTTTTCTGGTCGAGTTTATTTTTATTGTTTTTGACCATGTAGATGAAGTAAGTGATAGCTTCTTTCTCGTTGACTGGGATTGTCTTAAAATGCCTCGAAAGTGTCTGGAAAAGAGATGTCAAGGGTTACTTGAATTGTTAGCACAGAAAAGATATACATGGGTCATTCTTCTGAAACAGGCAACTTTTCAATATTAAATGTTTTTACTTTCAATTACCCATACATAATACATAGGGCAGTGATTCTCAACCTTTTTTTCGTCACAGCACACTTTTAATGATTTCAAAATTTGGCGGCATACAAAGAAAAAGATAAGTTTAAAAGTTGTTTACTTACCTATAATACACTGTGTAAAATAGTTTATGATAATAATTTGAAATGTAAAATAATATAATATGTACTGCAAAAACAACAGTACTTTTATTAAGGGATTAATTACAAATTAGTAATAAGAATACTTTTAATGAGAAATTTGAGCTTGATGTTTTGTGATAATTTCATTTATATTTGGTCGTAAAAATGACAATGCTACTCTCATATCATCTTCTACATTTAACAGTCTCGATCTTTTTTTCGTTTTTATGTTGGTTAATACTGAAAATCCGAATTCACACAAATAAGATGTAGAAAATTGTAATAATATTTTTAAAGTTTTTTGACTATCATGGGATAATCGCATCTAATGTTAATACAAAATAAATTAATCGATTCTTCTGAATATTTTAAAATTAAATCTCGATTATTAGAAAGCGAAATTAGTTCTACCCTTTCATTCAAAGTTAATTCAAATACAGAAGTATTCGTTATAACAAATGGATTACGAACGCAATAAAAAAAATTTATATCTAAATTTGGGAATAATTCTTTTCTCTAACGTTGTCAAATGGTCAATAACAATTTTGCGTAGAAATCTAATCCGAAAGTGGCGAAGTGATCTTTGAAATCGCCTGCGGAATTCGTGGGAAACAAAGTCTCAACGGATGTGCTTTCCAAACATCAGACAACAAGACGCACACTCACACACCTGCAGGGGGCTGTATGTAAAAAACTAGAGTAAAAAATAGGTCAAAAACGAGACACAGATAAATATGTAACGAAGCGGTGAAAGTGAAAAATTTTCATTACAATATTCATATATATATATAAGTACTTTTCTTTAATTTAAACTTCTCGTAATAAAAAAAGCCTTATAATTTTTACTATATACATTTCTAAAATTTGGCGGCACACAAAAGTGCAGCGGCACAGTGGTTGAGAATCACTGACATAGAGTAATAAAAGTATAGGATTCGGTCAAAAAAAAATTTGATTTTTTTTTTTACATTTCTCCACGTTTTGGAACATCTTGATTTCAATAAAGTGATCTAGAAAAAATGTCTGTCTGTGTGTATGTGGTCAGCATAACTCCCGAACAAATTGACCTACGATATTGAAATTTGGTGTGCGAGTTGATGGTAGCCATGGGACCTACCGTTAAGGTTAGCGACAAAATCGTGCATGCACGTAAGGTAGCTGCCATTGAAAAAATCATGTTTTCAGTAATTGCTAAAAAACGGCTCTAACGATTTTGTTTAAAATCGCTGTGGTAATGCCGCTTAAGGTGTTCTAAACATTCCCACCACCGAAATTCCCGTAAAAATGCTTTAATGGCGTAAAAAGTGGAAAAACGAATGCCTGTAACACAGAGTTCTCTTTCCTTGAGCATACCACATCAACGATAGTTTTTTTTTTTATATATATCTGCTCAGTTTCACTTACAAGAAAGGATAATATAAGAATTATCAATAAGCATATCGCAAAAGCATCATTTTGGCAAATTTTTTTTTTAAAGACCCATAAAAGAATTATTACAAAAAATAGCGCCAAAGTGGCCATTTTTCCTAAATGAATGATGGAAAATGAAAACGATAAATAACACAAATCCACATCAGTAATTTAGTGTAATTGAAAGTTGCGCGATGTTCCACACCCCTAGCTTAAAAAAGGATGCCATAAATATATGTTATATATTTTTTTTCATTATTTGGGCTTCATTTGTTTTGAAGTCTTTTGTACTTTACTTATTTAAAATTTTGAAACAGTCAGATAATTAAATTAAAGCAATAAATGCTAATATTGGAATAAAATGTAACATATAATGCATTCTTATAATTTTTTTTCAAAACAGCTAATTATATCTATTATTATTAATTTGGACAGTTGTTAAAAACTAATTAATAGTAAATTTAAAACATTAAACCCACCAGTTGTCACCAAACTCATATTATTGCACATATAGATTATTTCAGGAGGGGGTAATTTTACGAGGTTCTCTTTTCTCCCATTACACGAAACCAAAATTGATCAATGATAGCCCAAACCATGCTTCACGCGAATAGCTTAATTACAATTTCACATTGTATTATCGATCCATTAAAGACAACCGAGAAATAGTTCAAAACAATTATTTTTTTATCCTATACCTTTTTTATTTAGATCATTTAAAGTATATTTTGAATTGTTAAAGGGTTTTAATTATCTTTATGATTTTAAAAAACATGTGGAACCACAATTGCTGTATATTAACAAAGAAAACAAACTGAAATGTTGATTGGCAAATTTTCTTACTAACCGTCACTAACGGGTTAATTTAAGAATGGAAAAAAATTACAAATAGCCCACACATTTTTTGAAGTTGCGATAGTTTAGAATAGATGACAGCACTATAAAAAAGAAAAAACCGTAATTTAAGCACATTGAAGAACCCGAGGAATTTCATATCTCTCGGCAATAGATGGTATTAGGGAATTTTAGGACAATAAGTATTTTATAGCAACAAATGCAAGGGGATGATTAGGACAGAGGATGCAAGGTTGTTTAGTGATACCTGACAAAAATGCAGTTTTACTTTTGTAGTTCCTTGCCCACTCCACCATTTTGACACTTTGCAGTACTCAATCACTATATGTCAATGTATGTAGTGAGAGTTCAATCTAGGTACAATACACTTGTGAAGGTAAGATTGGTTGCATTCAGATTATCTGGCGCCGTCAGCAACACGAGGGCTATAATGCGCCGAAACATTCGTCATTGGACAAGACAACATACATTTACAAACACCCATGCCTAACACGGGACTTGAACCTGCAACCTCGAGGTCTAGAAGCTAGCACGCTAACCACTATACCGTTTGGTCGGCTGTGAAGGTAAGAATAAAATTCACAAGAAAGTGTATAGTAATTCATCTTGACTATCGACACGCTAATCAACCCTAACTTTTTGCTACCCTGTTAAAGATAAACATACCATAACATAAGTAATTGAGGATTTTCTTTTTTTTATTCAAAATAGCCTGAAAAATTAAATTAATACAATTCCAATTGAAATAATACGTGGAAATTTCAACATGTAATATTTCTTAAACAATAAACAAAATTGTAGACTTGTGAATCATGAATGTTGTTGAATTGTGACGATCTTAAATGGTTGGTTTGGATGGTTGTTTTATATGCTCATCGACCTATTTTTATGCACAATAACGTCTAATTAGGCCGGGACCTACAGGTTAACGGGATTCCGAACCACTACGAACATCCATGCCTGATCCTGGATTCGAACCCTACACTTTTGGCATGAGAGGCCAGAGCGCTAACCATGCAGCCATCAGATGAGTAAGAAGGTTTTAAAACAACTAACAGATTAATTTAAATGAAACGTAACAAAAGTAAAAATACTTACTTCAGCAAGCTGTGCTTTATTTGCTCCCTGCCGTGTTTGAATCTTGTAATGCCTTTTGTACCTTCTCAAAGCACTCACTTGAAGTTGATAAAGGTCAACCTTAATGGTGCAAAAAATTATTCAAGTCAGGAGAAGTAAATTACTTAACAAGAAATTCATAAATAAAACATTGCTTGGCATGTAGTGGTTTCATTTAACCTTTTCACTAATGCTAAAGTCTGTTTGGAAAGACTTGCCCTTTTATGCTGAATTATTTTTACCCATTATTGGAAATCGAAAAACATTGCACCTTCCGAGTAAAATAAATTTCCAAGTTAAAATCTGGGTAATTAATCAGAGTCAAACAGTGTTATAACAGAGAAAAGGTCTAAAATTTATGCAAGTTTTATTTAAAGTACCTAATTTGTAGTAAAAAAACATCACTACTTCAGATAGAGTCAATCTTGTGTGTTGTTTACTTAATCAAATACTTTAAATTGTAGAAATCTATATAAGAATACAACACTAACTATTCTGATTTAAACTAAAGTAATGGTAAGATATTAGGCTCAGATTATCTTGATATTTTCATCCATATTATGATATTTAAATAACGAAAAACACATGGTAATGGGAAGTTAAAATTTTACACACAAAACATTTTTTTTAAAAATGTATATTTGTCCCAATTGTAGATAATAGCACTGGAATGTTCTATGTCACTAAGCATTTTTTCTTACATACAATGAACCACATTTACTCCACCTGAAAACTCACACAACAGATTATAAACTATTTGTAGGTAAAAGTTTATAAAATTTCACACACTAATCAATACTATCATTAAGTATAAAACTGTTCATTGCAAGCTCTCAAAAATAAGAGTTAACATTTGTTAGTAAAAATTGAGCATCTATTTAGGGAATACTCAAAGTTATTGACTTCAATTAAGTTATATATGTTGAAGACCACATCCAATTCCAACGCCTAACACAATACAAGGTGATACACAGAAGATATATAAACAGAGTTCATACTCAAATCACAGATTTTCATTCTGAAAATCAATTACTTTTAAGGACCTAACTAACATTTTTAAGGACCTAAATAATGTTTTTAAGGACCTTTGAAAATTTGTTTTCAGGCATCATGTCTATATTTAAATGTTTAACAAAGTATATTCTACCAAAAAAGTTACAAGTTGGTTACAACATGTCAAAGAATTCCTATACTATACGGATAAATGGCGGTCTCTCAGGGATAGCAAGTCCAAGTTGTATTTTTATAAAAATTTTAGCAGCAAAAATTAAGGACTTTTAAGGACCTCTAAGCATTTTCAAGTACTTCCAAGGCCTTGGAAACAGGTTAAAAAATATTAAGCACTTTTAATGACCGTGGGAACCCTGATAAAATCTAGTTTTCCGAATTTGTATATCTATTTGATATCTCTCGTTAGTCTATTCACTTAAATATTTTGCACAGAGAAAAAAATGCTTTAATACACAAACCAGGTGGTGATAGTCATTCAACTGCTAGTGCAGGATGAATACCATGAATATTTTAAAATTCATACAAAGTTTGATCACTGGGATCAGAGCCGTAATGGGACAATATCAGACTAGCGATTTACATTTATACCGGGCCAAACTTTAACATAATTATTAATTAAACTTTAATAATTATGGTTAATAGTAAAATAATTCTAATAATTAATATTAATAATTAAAAAGTTTTAATGATTAATATATATTTTTACAAAAATATTTATATTTATTAATTAATTTCAATAGTCTTATTTGTTAATTTTTAATAATTGAATTGTTTTAATAGTTAGTTTAATTAAATCAAATATTCTCTATCTCCACTATTTATATCTCTTTTGATTGAACTTGGTTTCCATAAACTATTGAGAGTTTGTTGCAAAAACTAAAAGAAATAAAATTTCAAAATAAATAATTTCTAGGTATATAACTACTATATTTAGTAGAAAATTAAATCCAAAAATACAAAAAATATTTTACTTTGAAAGTTAAAAAATCAGTAAAAAGTCGTAATATTGTACATATAAATCTTAGTGCATCTATTACCTAAATGCAACATTGAAACTGAATGCATTGAGATTTTTATATGTCATTAAGAAAAAGGCAACTACTTATATTGGAAAAAATTTAAAAACTAAAAAAATAACTTGCGTAACGGAACAGCTCATTTTTTTTACAAACACTGACCGGCCTGGTAATTACACAGGATAACACTATGGCCAGTACGCCTGACATGGATCACTTTAGAAATCACTTAAATATTCTAAACAAAGAGAAGTACAGAAAACACACACACACACAGAAGTACAGAAAACACATACACAGAGAACGTTGTTATCAAAATCACAGTTTCGAGTAGTCAAAGGGTTAAGACCAACTAGACTGGTTTGTCATTGGGATTTAGAGTATAAATACTTAGGTACAGTCAAAACCTGTTAAGGCGAAGTAAAAGCAGTTCTCTGTACTTAAAACTTAACGTTCATTTATTCATTTAACACGAAATTCGGTAAACACAAACAATTTCAGTGGCCCCATCAACTTCACATGAACAGGGTTTGACTGTAAAAACATAATGCTTGACCTAATACATTTTTCAAATGAAAATAGTTTGTATTAAAAATGGGTTCGACTTTTAACATGTACAAACTTTTAAGAAACTGGAAGTTAATCAAACTGTTGAAAACGGCAGTGTTTTAAAAAGTCACAAAGCAGCTACTATCATCTTTCTAACTGTCAGACAGAGAATGCGTCACATCTCAATTTTTTTTTTTTAATACATAAAAATTAACATAAGCTTAATGGAATTCAAAATTATTTCAAGTACTATTGTAAGTCGATATTGAAGTAATAAATGATGGAAAGAAAACAATAACAAAAAGCACTTCTGTCGAATTATACCACCGCAGATAGTTCAAGGTTTACCTCTGGCATATCCATGTCCTGATCATTCAAGCCATTGTCTTCTTCGCTTTCTTTACGCTTGCGTTTGTTTCGTATGCTTTGGATCACACCTTTATGGTATTCACAGATGTAAATATGACGAGCCTACAAAAATAAAAACAAAGAAAATTATACAAGGGAAAATTTCTTGAATGCACTCTGACAGAAAAATAATTTATGCAAATCAAAAATTTAAATTACATAAGTACAGTTAATTACAAAATAAAAAGTTTTTCAAAGAGAGAGCAAAGCTTTTTTATCAATCAAAATTAAATAAAAATACAAACCAATTGGCTGGAATAAATATTTAAACAAATATTTTCTTATTAAATTTAAACTGCCTACCAAATTACAGCTCATTTCAGTTTTATTAAACTCACAAGTGGCATTGAAACATGGAATAAAGTTTATTGTAAATGACCTTATACAAAGATACTTATATAAAAAAATATAACATCAATTTTTATTACAATCCATTAGGAAAGTATACCTACACCACAAAAAAAGTTAATGCAAAAGGTTTTAATTTCAAGGCGTAAAATTGTATTGCTAATAAAATCATGGAAGTGTGCTTACGCTAAAAAAATCCAAACATAATTTTACAGATATCCGTATAATGAGTATGTGATACGTATTCTTTAAAGTATGTCAATGTTTCTGTAACTATAACATAAATTTCTTTTGAGCTCTTAAAGCATACCCATGTGTTTAAAAAAAAAAAACTTTTGCAGTAAAAATGTAATACAAAATTATTTACAAAATTTAATTACTAAAAATTACATTAATTAAAGTTAATGTGCAATAAGTTGAGCTTATTCTGAGTTAATTCTAAAACTACACAAATATCCATTTTTTTTTTTTAACTTCATAAAGGAAGATGTAAAATTATTATTTTTTTTTTTGGAAAGAAGTAGCAAGCAACATGATGACATAACTTTAGGGGAAAAGGTCAATCAAGCGTGACACAGGGGGTGGGATCCAAAAAAGACCCAATTTTACAAGACGTAATTTATGTATGTTTCCAGATGGATAAAATCAATGGCAGAGTTCCCACTCAAATCACAAAATGAAAATCAATGACTTTTAAGAACCTAATTAATATTTTTAAGGACCTTTGAAAATTTGTTTTCAAACATCATGTCTATATTCAAATTTTTAATAGAGTATATTCTATCAAAAAAGTTGCAAGCTGGTGGATGCGTGATACAAATATGTCAGAAAATTCTGATACGGTGCAGATAAGTGGCAGTCACACGGGGATAGCAAGTCTGAGTTGTATTTTTATAAATTTTGTAATTGGCTGCACAACATCTGCAAAAATTAAGGACCTCTAAGCATTTTCAAGGACTTTTAAGCACCTCTAAGCATTTTCAAGGCCTTGAAACAGGATTCCCACTCAAATCACAGAATGAAAATCAATGACTTTTCAGCACATAAATAATGTTTTTAAGGACCGTTGATTTTTTTTTTTTTCAGGTATCATGTATATATATATGCAATTTGAATAAAGTTTATTTCCATAAGATTAATTACTCAATCCTACATTGCTTCTTATAAATGTGGAAATGCAGATATTTTTGACACAAAATAAAGATCATTAGAATTTTAAATGTTATGCATTAATTTTATTTTTATTATTTAATTGTTATATTGTACATAGTAATAAATTATTCATTATAAAGTATGTTTTTGATTTAATAATTAAGAATATCCAATAATTAAAGTAACATGTGCACCACCAGGAAGTGCACTTGTCCTCCCAACCCCCCCCCCCCCCCTTCTCCTTCTCTGGATAACAACAAAATATGGATAACAGAAATTGAAAAATCCAGATTAAACAAAAAAAATAATAATAACCGGCTTATACCCCCTTGGATGCTTTGTGTATACCCCTGAAAATAATTCGGTCACTGCTCATGTTATTTAAAATAAACTTCCATACATGAATTCAATAAAATGCTACAAAGCTAAGTAAGCATATTTGAAAAAAAATATAGTTAACATTGTGATGTATCGTGATGTTTGCTTCCCATTATATCGCGATGCAGAAATGTTAACATCACCCATGCTTACATGAGATTGAAGCATCTTTGGGCATTAGTATGACAAGCATCAATACGATATTACATGAACATTAGGCTGTAAAAAAAGATTTCTTCGCGTTGGATCCCGCATAATCAGACAAACGCTCAAAAGAAGGCTCATGTCGATTGGTGCAAGGAAATGGCAAAAAAATACGTTAGAGGTACATCAAAGCCTGTCTATAACATCTACACAGGTGATGAATCATGGATATGTGCATATGAGCCCGAAATTAAACAGTAATCAACTGTATGGGTCTTCCAAGACCCTGACATGGCACAAAATGACTTTTTTTTTATTCCCACACATCAAAAATAAATTACATGGTCAACGATTTTCCACACCCGAAGAAGCGATTGATGATTTCAAAACGCCTGTTTTGGAGTACCTCGATTGGAGTGGAAAAAGTGCTTCGAAAATTGGTTCAAACTCATTCAAAAGTGTATTGATCTTCATGGAGAATATTTTAAAAACAATAAGACCGATTTCGATCATAAATATTTATTTGTTTACTAATAGGCCAGAAATATAAGTAGCAACTCTCGTAGTTGAACAAATTAAAAGTTTAAATTTAATAGGTCAACAGCATTATTTAACAAAGACCTCTCTTTAGCTCTCCACTTGGATATTTTGTAACAGATGAAAATGAAGGCACCCCAGGTCTGTCGTTTGGAAATTTAAAATAAAACGAAACGAAAGTAACAGCATTTTATAGGAAAAGTAGCATAATATGGGTTCTTTAAATTTTTTGTTTAAACAAGAAATTAATGCATAACTATTAATTAACATATGTGTAGAGAAAGCCATGCATTATTTTTTAATAATCACAGTTGAGTTCGACAAAAAAATTTATTCACCTTGTAAATAATCTTGCAGTCACCCATGTTTAAGCATCATTAAAATTGAAAAAGAAAATTACAGAATTTATTTTGAACACCAAAACAGAGTTAATTCTAACAATTTTGCTCAAACCAGTTAAGAAATTTAACGCTGTGGGGTTTTACAACATTTCAATTTTACTCTCTCTATCAAAATTTAAAGATTATCAATATCTTATGAGTTACAGAACTATCTACGATGAATATGATTCTTCTAATGAATGATAAACTCCTTCATAGTCCATCATTCATTTACTAGAAACTTTCTACTAACGAATGATGATAAAGTACACTTACATTTGGATCGATGCTAAGTTTCAACTTCTTCTGAGCGACCGTTTTCTGGATTCTTTTATTGTAGCTTGCATTCCCAGCTGGCTGTGAGCACCTGTCATCCTCATCGAGAAGGCAGCAAACTTGATTGTGGCAACCAGGGGTCTCCTCTTCAGTGCTAAAACCATTCATTTCACACTCATCTGGCGAAAAACATAAAAGGAATCATCACTCAAATCGCAACTTGTTGATCATTCAATCGCAGAGTTGAAGTTAACAAGGGTGTCAATGAAAGACTGTTTAAATGACTTAATTCAAGTAATAAGAGTTTCCCGACAACCATTGATGAGGCCAGATTGTAAAAAGCTGCATTTTAATGAATATTTTAAGTTTAAATGACTCATTTCTCAATATATGAAGAAGAAATGAGTCACAAGTTAAACTAATTGTCTGGACGAATCAGAAAGTAAATGAGTCTTCTAAATCCATTCAAGTTTCAATACAAAATATTAATCTCCTTTAAAATGAAGTGAAGACATCTCCATGTTACTTAATAATATGTTACCACAGTCAAATTTTAACAAAATAATCTTAGCACCAAGATGTAAACAGAAAAACATTGCAAAATGAAATAAATTTCAATAAGTCATTAAAAAAAAATAATGCTGTGCAGACATTTACTTATCAGCAAAATATTCCAAAAAAAACTTTAGAAAATATGTGTTGCTAAAATTTTATTTTGTTATAACTTTGCTATTTGTATTAACTTTGGCTTTCAAAGTTGTACGTAGCGAACCATGAAGGCAACAAAATTCAGGAATAAGTTTCCTTATAATTGCCTGATACATATCTAAAAAATTCCCTGATTTTAGAACAAACTTTTTTTCTAATTTTCCCAGATGTGTAGATCAAATAGAACATTTATGCCAAGGAGATAATATGCCAATTTTTTAAAAACAGTTTAGCAATATAACAAAAAGTTTAAATTATAAGTACCCTAATATGAAACTTCTAAAGATTACCACAATTCTCCGGAAAAATGACGCCAAAATACGGATGAACACGGAAACATACTTTTAAAACAACAATAGAAAAATTCTATGATTTTCGAGAAATTAAAGAAATTCCCTGATTTTTTCCAGAATCCAAAAGCTTCCTGACATTTCCCTGATTTCCAGGTTCTGTGGCCACTGTGCAAACACACAAAACCACATATTTTTGGCTGGCAACAATGCTTCAGACTCTGTTGCTAGAAACAATTGTGCTGCAAGATCAAATTAAAACCTTAACAGACTGTCTGGGGAGAGCCATAAAAGTCTGGCAATTGAGGACTAGAAATAAAAAACAGCCCAAGTACCAAAAAAAAAAAAAAAAAAAAAAAAAAAAAAAAATCTTTTTTTTTACGGAATTTAAAGCATTTTTTCCCTTATGAACCGAAGAATAATACAATAGACGGGTCTTTCTCCACAGAATATACTATTTCAGCAGCAGAAGAGAAATATTTTTTGAAATCAATAAATGCTTAGAATTTTTTTTTAAATATAATTTATCAATTACAATCTAATTATGACATTGGCAGAGATAGTCTGAAAATATATACAGATCACATACAGTAATAACTTTCGAGTGGTGTCCACGGACATGACAATTTCCTTGCTATTGTTTAGTTCCGAACGGAACTGTAGGTTTATGAACAGGAGATTACTAAATTTATATCTGTACAACTATCAAATAAGTAATTAATAATAAATATTTAATTATTCTTAACTAATTTAATCTTGGCTATGGTATAACCTTTACAATTGCACCTATGTCATATGTAAATAATAAAATATGGTTCTTGTATTGAAAAATAGAATACACAATGTGTATTGGAACCAAAATGATTACATTAGACTTTTTTTCAATATCACAGTTGACTTGTTGTGTCACTTGGTGGGCTGTTAAACAATTAAAAACTGCTGACCACGGATATGACACATCAGTCTTTGAACAATAGGTATTGCATTAATTGTTATGAAATCACTACTTATAACAGCTTTATACCTAGGCATAACATAGCTTAACATACCTTAAAAAAAATATATAGACATCAAGGAAGTATGAAGTGAAATCAAGCAACAGTAAATGGACATGATAAATCATATCCGTGGACGTATTTTTTAAATATAAAAAATATTTTTAAATTTATATTACTTGTTTTGAGGAGATTTGATTGCATTAAAATACATTCCATGGTTAACAGAAATATCCAACTTATCTAGTGGTGAAAAAAATTGCTGTGACAAGCTTTTGTGGGTTTTACAGAGATTAATCCAGATGCATTTATTCTCAATGTTATAAATGATATTCAACTTTAATACTTCAACATGGAAAATAATTGCACAGAGAATTTATCAAATTACAAACAAAACGACTTTTTAATCGTGCACCTTATCAGAAAAAAGGAAATATATAAAATAAAATCCTGTACGTAATATCTAATGCACCACGTAATTCAGAAACCGGTAGTAGCAGAAAATACCAGTTTAACAAAACTTAACAGCACACATATATAAAAAAATTTAAATAAGAATAATTCATTTTTAAATAAATACGGCCTTTCTCTAGAAGCATTCAATTGAACTAATCATTTCAACAAGCTCAATTTCCATTTCAAGCTAATTTGATTGAGTGTCAAATTGAGATGTAGGTTTAGGTTATAGTGCAGAAGATATTACCACGTGGATTGGCTTTGGGCAGTTCTTCTATACTTTTAGCATGGCGTGTTTTCCTAGCAACAATTTTTTTTTAAAAAGAAAAAGGTGGGTTTTGATTTGCAACTTTTTTCTGAGGCGCGGGGGGGGGGGGGGGGTCAGAGGATTCTTTTAATTTATTCTGTATTTTGAAGAATGGAAGTTTTTCAACTTAGCCATGAACCAGATACACAAGTACTTTTGTTTACCTTTTCAGCACTGTTTAGGGTATCAGCTATCTTGGAAATATTTCTTCTTGATAAGAAAAAAATTTGCCAACAAATCAAGAGGGTATCTTATTCTACACTAATGCTGAGTTTAATTATAAAGTTTGCAATCTTCAAAAATCACAAATAAGTTACTTTTTATATGCAAAGCAAAATAATACAAAGCACATTAAAAAAAAAATTACATTACTTTGAACTTTAAAACACAACAAAAATGTTTTGGGAAAGCACTGAAAAATACTCAGCAAGTTGGGTACAATGATATAAAATTGGGTAATTTTTAAGTGCATAAATATAATGCAAAATTACTTTAAAAATGACGAAATGATATTACAAAATAATCGCATTAATAGCGCTGAATTACCACATCAAAATTGGAACGAGCAAACGAAAATTAATTTCCAGTGAATAATTACAAGTGTATTGGCTGCATGTATTCTCAAAACCTATTATGCAACAAAACACAACGTTTGATAGTTGTTGTTTGAATCATTAGTCACAGCTATAATGCTTGACTGCTGAAGTTCAAGAATCAGCTGTCGTGTCATCAATAGCATTCATCCTTTTTAATGAACTATCACAACAGCCAAGACTAACGGAATCACTTATCAGTTACATTTTTGGGCTGTTGTGTAATAGAAAACATAAAAATCACACCATTAATATGTCATACCAACCAAAATATTGCTGCTTGCATGAAAGCACACAAAATAACATTTATCTCCGTTGTTAATTGAATTATAAGAATATGTCTCAGAAACTTTGCAGCAAAATGTTTTCACAAAGTGAAATTATTTATATTCGTTCATTTTTAATCGCTCGAAGACATTAAATTACCATGAATGTCGAACTTACCACTATGTTGACAACTTTAATATAAACGCGGGAAGGAAATTCTCTTTAAAAACACAACGCCGTTGCCCTGATGCCACACATGTGAATAAGAAAATAAACAAGAAACAAACAAAAATTTATTCGATAACAATTAATTTCCTAGACAAATATGTATTTTGTAATCGAAAAAATTTTCTCAACAAGGGACGAATATGGTAGAAATATACTGCATTTTTTTCATAAAATGTTTAATCATCAAATACATAATTATTTAACAAAAGTAAGCAGATTTATGTTGACTAGGGAATTTTTTTGGAAATATAAAACGTCATACCTGCTGCTTGTAGTTTGTGATAAATATGATGCTCATAAGGATTTGCTTGACATTTTCTGTTATTTTGATTGAATTAAAGAGAAGCTTTTAAAAGAAGCACAAGAGAAATCTCAAGTGGAAATAGCAGGCCATAGAATGATACAAAAAATTAGAAATCTGGAGACACTCTTTAAGTTAATGACCCTTATCTAATCTAAAAGCATGTTTCCTTTCCAAAGCATTCATTCTGCATTGCTTCAAACCAAACGACGAAACCGATTCTCTCACATTAATCACGAACACAAAAGCTAGGCGAATGACACCAAAAAGGCGTTGTAAATCTTGGCACAAGCTAATTAAAAACGGATTAAACCTGAATGAAAATGTTCACTACTTCAACTTAAATATTGGTGATAGCGGCCCTTATAACTCTGCAAATCTCGGCAATTACTTCAAGCAACAATTGGCAAAACTAATCATCATAAAAACGTGCACAACAGCGGTAGCGCCCGATGTATCAGTGGAAATCTCTGTAATAGAAGCAATTACATTCTACGAAATTGACTATCATAATCACAACCACGTAAAATTTGTAGATTCCGCCGTAGTGACGCAAATCTCGGCTATAGCAGCCTTTACGCCATCATAATTCTCTGTGAAAATAACCATCACACACCAATGTAAATAATGCTGATAGAGACTGGCTATTTGCAGGAAAAGTAGTCACGACATTGGAGGTTTGGGGAAGTCTGCACATACGCAAGTTAAGTAGTTGTCAGACTTGCAAGCAAGCCCAATGAAAATGTAATACAGATTTCTATCGCTTTTAAGAATGATCGAAATTTCAGTAAAAAAAAAGAGCTAAAATCGGAGTTTCAGCTGAACTGTGCCATGTCTGACAGATGAAAATCTCCTCAATAGCGTAAGTGACTATTATATCAGCGTAACATCCGACGAAAATGATCATCATGAAACAATATAATGATCGGTGATAGCCCCGCCATAATCACGAGATTAGCGGCTATTTCATCACAGTAACGTAAGCAAGCTCAATAAAATTTACCACCTCCCCGAACATATATATTTTAACTTTTAAGAAATTAGGGATGTCTTGTTGCCAGTAAAAGTTTTACCTTATAAAAAACAATAGTAAGTATATATATATATATATATATATATATATATATATATATTCGGGAGGGTGAGGGGATATATCAGTATATCACAGGTGTGTATCCATGGGGGGATACATCAACCCCTCCCCAAAATTATATTTGAGCTTTCAAAAAATGGGAATATCTTTGTTACAAGAAAAAGTTTTACTTCAGAAAAATCAGAAATAAATTTAAAAAGAATTCTCTTAAAGTCTAGCAATTAATCCATCCCGAATTACCATACTAAAATGTAATGAAATACTCCGCTTTTTTAACAAGCTTGTATTAGCTTCGTATGTATCTATGTAACGGAATCTTTGAACTCGATTTTCGACCTCTTCAAAAAGTTGGATTAATTTGAAATTTTGCACAATTATCAAGGACCGATGGCAATACAATAATTCAATAAGTTTGTCGCATTATTGCAAGGATTAGCTCGTGTTGCCCTTGCGTTGTTAAACTCCAACCAACCTTCTCCGGAATCGAACCCTGGTGTCCCGTTACAACCCCAGTAATCACAGAACCTACCATCGACAGTTGATAAGGCAGGTATTTGAAAGATCTGTCGTGGGCACTACGGTTGTACTATCAGTAAAAAGTTATTCTAGAAATAGTTATTCTCTAAAAATACCACAGTTTTGCATGTAAATGTGAACACGATCCAAGGGGCCGTAACCCGAATTAATGAACTATTCGTGGTTTCACATAAATATGACGTGTACTGAGACGTGCATGAGTTAATCATTGAGACAAGCATAGGCCAGATCAACTAATAGGGAGTTTCATTCGCGTTTCACAATTGAATAATTAATAGTTTAAATAACTTAAAAAAAAAAAACGCTTAAATAGAAAGTGTGTTTTTTTTAGTCGCATTATCCTTGCCAGGATCTTCATGATTAGCGATTTTTCATATTCAGAGACAGGTAGTGTTTTGAGCCAAGTAATACGGCGTGTACTAAGGCATACACGACTTAAATTTGAGACAAGCATGTGACTATTGGCAGGAACAACTGGAGAATTTTGTACATTAACTAAAAAAAATAATTATAGTTTACAACAAAATTAATTAATACTTTATAAAACACGCTTTAATAGAAAACCCAACTAAACAGTTGAAAATAAATAATAGTTTAAAAAACACGCTTTAATTGAAAAGTGAACTAAAAAGTAGAAAATAATTTTAAATAAGTTTGAAATAGTGTTTAACAAGAAATATAATTTATCGTAAAAAAGAATGGGGTGCTTTTAAAGATATTTTCATGATGGCTCTACTTTTACCAATATCTGTCATTAAATATTTACAACAATTGACATCAAGCACCTCACGTTTTTTTACGATAAAATAAATATTTCTTGGTAATCACTCAATTCTTATTTCAAACTTATTTACAATTATTTTCTACTTTTTAGTTCTCTCTTCTATTTTAGCGTGTTTTTTAAACTATTATTATATCATTCCTTTATCCCCTCTTGTCTTGTTGCCTGCAGACTATTAGTGGTACAATATCATATCTGTCTGGACTTGGTAATTGGCACCATATTGGTCTGTTCCAGAAAGTTCCTGACCAACAGATAGTTGCAGAATTTCCTAGACAGTACAGATAGTAAGAGTTGCATGGTATTTGAAGCTTTGCTTGTATAACTTACTCTATTCTTTAATTATAAAAAAAAAAAATTATTTTAAAAAGAACACGATGCCATGTTAGTTAAATCCTTCATAATAAACGATCCATTTAAAGTATGCCTCACTGATTATATTTTGGTCATCAATGTTTAAATATTATTTGAAAGTACTACTTTCCAAAATTGTTTAAATGGTTTGGCTTTCCATGTCCATTCATAGAGAAATCAATGTCAATATTCAAAGAAGTCCTTAATTAACTTTCCAAAAATCCTTGAAAGTTAGGTATAGCATTAAAAATTATGAAGCAAAATATGTACTTAATTAAATTTTTTTTGTAAACATTGTGTGTGAAGGTTAACAAAATTTAGATTTTTTTATCTACTAAGAAATTATACGTCGATGTACAGCGCCGTACATTTAATTAATTGATAAATGAATTAATTACTTAATTTAAGTTATTTAATTTAAGAGTATTATCAATAATAATTTTGTATAACATTATTACAAATGATTTCCGAGTATGGGTTCGTACTTATGTATGAAAGTGTAAACTGTATTTCATGAAGTACTGAAACAAATAAAAAGAAAAAAATTCATAAAATTTCCTCGTTTTTGAATTTTTTTGTTTTGTTTAGTATAATTAAACACTGTACCTGTTAGATAGTTTATTAGTTATTGTAAATAGCAGAGTCTTGAAACGTAGGACTACATTTCTTCACTAAGTTTTTATTCATTAAGAAAGATGAAAGTGTCCTTGATTTCATAAATCACGTTAAAGAAATATGGAACTTTTTTTTTTTTCAAAACCTTTTCAGGTTTCGTATGTAGAGATGGACATTTGTCTCAACTCGTTTCCGATTTTATTTGAACTTTTTAAAACCGGAAGATCATTAATGCTTCACTGTAAAATTAAAAAATACAGTTTCACTTTAATTTGACAAAAGCTCACAAAATAAACACAACCAAAGTTCTATTTCAAGCTGTTTATTATCCATCTTGTACAACTATCACTGGGCAATTAAAATTTGCATTCAAAGCACAATCTAATTACAATCATGTACAAGCATAAATATAGTAAAAAATCACAATCATAAGAAAATACATATTTACAATTTTTTTCGATGGTACAGCGGAAGGTCTCATTCAATTCTCTGATGTAGATATAAAATGTCAACTTTAAAAACTACATATGAAGATATAGCAACATGGAAGAGAAGTCTTCAAATACTAACTGCTCAATATGGAAGGAAGAAATAGGAACTCCTCTAAGACACGATTGTGTAAAATCTTCAAGACAAAGACTGATATTTGTAAATCTCTATTAAAAAGTGATCATATCAATAAGTTAGGATATGTATGTGTTGCTGCTGTTGTTGCTAGCAATGCAGTTCTACCATAAAAGATTGTAAATGTATAATTCCATTGCAAGAATGTTACATTACGTTATTCTGCAATAGTAATAGTGTCAATATTATTTTACAAACACCAGAATGATCAACGTCTAAATACCACTTTGTTAACATTAGCACCACTAAGTCTATTATACATTTTTTCATTGAAGAAAACTAGATCTTATAAAAACTTATGCAACATTGTATATTAAGACAAGTCAATTTGCCCATTAAATTACCATGAATCGAAAAATTTTAAATTTCTAAATACACATTTATTACCAGATATGAAAATTTCTATTAATAAGGAAATTTTATTAAAAATCTCTGCATGATGATGGTCGGATTATACATCAATATTTTTACTTATTTGTATGTATAAGTAGTCACAAGCTTCTAATTACAACAAAATGCAAGTTAGATTGACAGCAATAACAAAAATGGCAGTTAACGATAGACGACTCTTCTGCTGACGACCAATCATAATATGAATACATAGCAATAACGTTATAGAAAAATGTACAAAATTTGTCTAGAAAGACAAAGTTCCTTCCAACAAAATTAGCTGCTTCACACTAAGATAATCTCTATAAATATCATACAAAAAAACCTATGACTAGAAAATGCTTTAGGATTAAAGATGCCACAGAATCTGAAGCTACAAAATACATTTTGTCGATTTTTGAAAATTTCTCAACGTTTAGTTGATGGAAAAATTAAAAAGTGAAAATTAATGTTGTGTTGAATCTTAGTTTGTAATGTGTTATTACGTTTCATGATTTTCTTGCCAATGAGTAATGTTGGAAGTTCAATTACGCAAAATATAATTACACAGCATACAATTAGTGGAAATGCAAAGTGTTGTAAAATATAATATTGGTTTTGGGTTAACTGTGGATATGGCAGCACAATTTTTAAGTTCCAATCAAACTTACAAGGTTAACTAGGATTTTTGGTCTTTGCTTCACGGTTTCATAAAAATAAATATAAAAAAAGAGACTTGGCTCTAGAAAGTAAAGTGTAAAATTATCAAACCACCTTTCATTATAAAAATGAAAAAAAAAAAAAAAAATACATACATATTAAAATATTTATTATATTAAAATTATAACCGAATATTTAAAATCACAATGCCACGAATAAAATGATGAAATGTAGAAGATATAAAAGGGAAATTTTTTTTATTTTATGTAGCACCATTATTACCAGAAATTAATAAAAAATTTTATAAGAATTTTGAATTTTTTCAAGTTTATAATCTAGATTAATACATTAAAGAAGATAATTACAAAAAGTTATTAAAAATATTTTGTGTTTTAATGAAATTCTTTTTAAATGTCATTTTATGAAATACAAAATGTACAGTGCATAGAATTGTAAGGCTATTTATCAAAAGTTCACTCAAGTATTCGAAACAAATATCACTGAAAGAGTAGTTTTTAAACAAAATATTATGTCCATTTAACTTGAATAGAATAGCCTAGTCTGTTGATTATCAAAATTGCTATCTTAATACATTATAGCTTTTTTCCCCTCAAAGGTAAACTTAGAAAATGATTCATTAAGTATCAAATACAGAGATTAGATTGAAAATACTTGTCCAAATAAATATTTCTTTGTCTAATAAAGATTAAAGGATAAGGTTTACTTCTTCTTGGATGTGCCCAAGTTGTACTTATGTAAAAGTCTAAATATCACAAATTAACTTTCTTTAATTATTTAACAACTGAAATTCATTCTTTTCATTTAAGTCCAAACCCTAATTGCGCTAATAGGTCTGTGGTAAATAAATCAAACATGTTATCTTTTAGCTGCTTTATATATATATATAAAAAAACTTATTTCTTGTCCACGACTTTATCACATTGTAAATGCAGTGTTTTGGCACCCCAACAAAAAATGGAAAGGCAAAATTTCTTGGAGGTTTTCTAACAGATTCTTGGAATTCTCCATCCAATTAAAAGACATTTTATGCTTGGCCTTCCCCCTGCAATTTCTCTACAACATGCTTCACCCACCCTTTGACCCTCGGCGGACTTCTGCAGTTGATGTTTCCATTAGCCTTTGGAGCTTTGCTGACAGACTCCATAACAGTGTTGACTGTGGACGCAGAATGTTCAGAACTGGTTTCGCTCTCATCAAAATCCTTGCTCAAGACCAATGACCCCCACTTATCCAAGTCCAGCCTCTTTTGCACTGTAAGTTTACCATTAGTAACCGAAGAACTATCTTCGTTCTGGAATTTTACATTCTCTTCTAAAATCCGCAGCCTATCCAGTATTGCCTGGTTAACACGACGGGCACACATAATTTTTGGAGATGGCGGAGATATGGCCTCCTTGTCCCCATTTTGGTATGAAGTGGCATTGTTCTCTTGGCAGTTGAAGTCAGACTGGCCATCGTACATCACCAAGTTGCTCTCAATGGTGCTGAAGTCGGCGTCTTCGGGATCGCTGTAAATAGCAGAGTCTCGAAATATGTCGTGAGCCAAGGCATTCTCGATGGCATCGAATGTCCTTTCGTAGTAGCTGTCAGCAGAAGTATCACTGGCTTCAGACACTGTGTCGTCAACGTCTAGTTTTTGGTATTCATCGAAACAGAGATCATTAGCACCATTTTTGTCCCCATCACTGGAGGAAGTGGCATTGGAAGACTCTGAAAACAAGCTGTCTGGTCGGAGATCTTTGAACATTTTGGAAGGAAGGATTAGTTTTGGCACACTGTATTCCGATTCCAGAGGCTGTGCCATCCTGGCACCAATAAGGGAGCTCTCGGATTTGTAGCTGCCCATACCCATTTTTTCCTTCTTCAAAGCAGACTTCCTTTCCACAATTTTAAGTTCATGCTTCTTTTTGTGCCTCATCACAGAAGAATAAGCTTTGGCAACCGAGTGAGCAAACTTCTGGGGGAAGAGCTTGTTATTCAGCTCATTTTCGCTTCTGATGCTCGAATGACTACTTGATCTTTTGAACTCGTCCTTAGAGGGCTCCGAAAGAGACCTCACATGACTCTCGTGTGTAGGGCTCAAGGCAACCTTCAACCCAGCTATCTTTGAGCCCATGTGTGAAAACATGTGCTTCAAGGTGGCGTATTTGGAAGCTGCCTGGTGGTAAATCTTAAGCTCGGGATGTATTGAATGAACATTCTCCATACTCACAGCCGGTGTGTTGGTGCATCCTGTTGTCGTATCTTGCTCGTACCCGTCCCTGTTCATCGCAAAACGGTATTCTGGGCCTGTGCAGTGGCTATAGTCCAGCACCACGTAGTCCAAATCATCCCCAAAGTCAGCCTGAGATGGCTTGTCAGACGCTATTGTAAAAGGACGCTGTTCGCTGTGATGTGACCTCTGACCATCCATGCGCAACCTCATTCTACACATGTTACTCTCATTATATGCTGCCATATTTAAATCTGTTCCAGAAGTTTCACCAGGGGCCAACTGGAAGCTACGAGGCAACGACCCACTTTTCTTGCCACTCTCGGCAAGATGTTCTTCCTGTTGCTTCAGCCAAGCGGCAGGTGTTGTTGGACTGGCCTCCTTAGAGTCCGATGGAGGGAAACACATGCCATTGGGTGGTAAGCAAGATGATCTCTTAGATTTTGATTTAGGCTCACTGACCGAGGAGGAATGGTGTTTGAAGGAGATATTGTGCTGCAGGGACGCCACTTTGGCTTTTGCCATCCCAGTAAAGGACTGCACCCGACGAATTGCAGAGTTTTGCTTCCAAGAACTGACAGAGCTTCCACTTTCAGAATCCTGGTCTTTTTGACGCTCCGGTTTGGTAACTTCAACCGAGCGGTTCTCAGATATCGGCAACCTGTCTTCAACGGACCTGCTATCCTGATTGGCACAGGCACTGCCTATCCTCGTCAAGTCAATACCATTGGGCATATCTCTGGTGGCGTAAGCATGTGCATAAAAGAAAGTGACATATTCCCCGCTGTTGTTGTCAAAAGCCTCCTCCGATGCTTCTGAATATGTTCGATCACGGTAGGAAAGAGAAGGATTGCAGTATTCCATTTGCCGTTTAGAGTCCAGTTCTTCATTTTCAGTGTCGGTTGTCTCTTCTGGGACGCTGTTCCAGTTCCGCCACGAAGGACGAAACCTGCGCTCTTTGTTTGCTGTTCTCTGAGACAGTGAAGGTTCTGGAAGACTGTGCCTCACCCTAGAGCCTCTGCTAAAAGGAACGCTGGAGTTGGTATTCGCTGAGCAGTCGGAAAGGTTTTCCTTGTTGCTCAGGTGACCAAGTAACCATCTTTTCTTTTGACATACGTCTTCCTATAAACCAATAAAAGTTAAAGGGTTTATATATATACATATAAATAACAATAGACAATAAAAAGGGAAATTACAAATGACAGGGTGACCACAAAATTCAGAAAAAAAGGTTCCCTGATTTCCCTGTCAGATTTCTAAAAAATTCCCTGATTTTAAGGCAAACTTTTCCGAATTTCCACAATTTTCTTAGGTTTTCCAGATGTCTAGACATCCTGTTGAAATAGAACATGCATTCTAAAGAGATAATATGCAATTTTTTAAAAAACAGTTTTGCTGGTAACAAAAAGTTTAAATTATTCTGTAACATTAAACTTCTAATGGCTTACCACTACAAATCTCCATGTAAATAGCGCCAAAATATGGATGAACGTGCCTTAAACAATACAAAATTTCCCTGATTTTCATGAAATTTAAAAAAGTTCCCTAACATTTCCCCGATTTTTTCCAGAATCAGAAAGCTCCCTGACATTTCCAGGTTTTCTCGGTTCTGTGGCCACTCTGAATGATATAAAACTAAAAACTTAAAAACAAAAGGAATACAACAGATTACCAGTGCATAAGCTGCTAGGCAATAATAAGGATATAAAATGAAAAACGTCAGAAACATTGATATTTCATCAGGGACAAGACAAATTAATTGTAACCAATTTTCTAAATAGTATATTATTTTGCATCAATGTTTAGTAAATATGCTATGCTTCAAGTATATAATATAGTAAAATAAATGTACATACTATTAAATATCTTGTTTAAATTAGCAACTATAAATTAACAGTGACATTTATTTAATGATTTTATGCAATTATTTACAGTTTAAAACAATTACAAATTTTTTTAAAGACAAAATTATACTAAACTTCCAACTGACAAAAAATTAAGGCTAAAACACAAGATTTAATGTAGAAATTTTTCCATTATCTTAGAACATTACAATATTCTACTTCGGTTAAAAGAAGAATTTATGCTACGACTTGGAAGTCAAAGCTTTTTTTTTCTTTTTTTTTGGTACTAGAATTGATATTTTATATTGGATCATAACAAGTATTAGAATAATTAACTCGCATATAATGCTGTTTCACGAACATTTTCCCCAACAAATTGCAATTACTAAGCGTAATCAAAATTGTCAATATTATATGCTAACTGCAATTAGTTATGAAAAACATATAACGAGATAAATTTGCAGCAGTCAATATTATAGTACTATTAACAGGTAACAGTACTGGCAATTTTTGAAAAATTCATCAAATAAAACTTTAGCTGAATGCCATTTCTAGTTTTTATGTAACAATACATAAGTAGTTTTAGCATGCATTTGAACTTATTATTTTGAATTTATATATATCTAAATCATGAAAATCATTTTTTATTTACCTGACTTTTAGTCCAAGATGATTTACCATGGTTTTTCCAGTTTTCGCCATCACTATCTTTATGTCTTCCATTGGTAAGATTCTAAAGTAAAAGAGAAAATTTATCTTTTATTATTAATAATTTACAAAATTAATTATTACATCTTATTTAATTCTCATATTTTAAAAAATATGAGACAAAATTTTAAATCAGGTATAAAAAGCTTCAGTGTAAAGATAACCGAACTAAATTCATTTTAATGCTTTACAAACTAAGCAGCAATTAAATTTTATGATTTCAATACCATTAGAAAATTCTTGGTTATTAAACAATCAACATTACAAAACAAATATTAATACTTGATTTTATTGATTATTTATTGAATTTATTGATTATTAATATAATAGTCATGTTAATGTGGAATATTTGTGTGCATGCTAGCACAAAAATTCTTTATTGGTCTACATTTCTCTATCACATATTTTTCTTTTGCTAACTATTCACTAAATGTTTAATACTTTTATAAATTAAGTTATGTGTGTTTGATATGACTGTAGATATGAATAAAAATTTCAAACTTACATTTTTGTTCAAAGAGCTGTCACTCTAAAATGAAAAAAAAAGTACAATTTTAGAAAACAGTTGAAAATAAGGTAATAGACTAAAGTAGTTTTTAGCATTTTGTTAAAATACAACATAAGTAAACAAAAAATCCACCTAAGTTATTATACATAAACCAGAAATCATGTTTTTAAAACTGTGCAACAACTTTAACTGCCTATACACTGATATAAAAAATTTCAGGAAAACAACTAATGTAAGTGCAGATACAATACCACTTGAGGCATAGTGTGTGGCTTACCTTCTTTAAACCTAAAAAAATAAAACAAAAATTAATTAAAACCCGAAGAAAATGATTTAATTGATTTCAATTCAATTGAACACATTTCAACAACAACTTCTATAAGTGATCTATGCATTACATTTAAATGCAAAGTCAAATGTACCTTTTTTCAACTTGAGCGTGCGATTCAAATTCAGTTCAGATTTCCTTCTCTCTTGCTTCCGTCTTTCTAAATATTCGGGAGCAGACAGCTGTCGTTTTGTAGTGCTTTTTTCTAAGGCAGAGTCTGCAATAAAAATAAAAAAGTTTTGTGCAACTTCACAATAATCCTGAACATTGTAACTTTTCCATTAATTATACATAACTAAGCAGTAAGCAGGATATACTTAGACGTTTCAATCAACACTACTAATTAGATATGTATATAGATTTAAATTCATATAAGCAGCAATCTTCCCAAATGGCCACCAAGGTTTGGGTCATTTAAATAAAAGTCCTTTAATAAAAATGCAGCATATTTCCCAATGCACACCCTAACAGAACAAGCTAAAACGAATATATTATGTACTTTCAGAAAAACAATAGTTTCTTTTTGTAACTGTCCCATCTCTAATGTGCGACAGTGAAATAAATAATGTATGTTGCATTTATTGGGAAAATTTTCCACGTAAATGCATACTCACTTCATACACAATATTTTAGATAATCAGACTTGCATGGAAATTATGGACATTACACTCGCAATATCTAAATTTCTTTAAGGCAAATAAAAAAAAAAAAAAAATTTAAAAATTAAAAAAAAAAAAAAAAGTTGTTTCCTGTAGCCTTGACCAACCCTGAAATTACAATACAAAAATTCCAACCCTAAAGTTTTTATTTTTTTTATTTTTAAAGTTTAAAAAAAAAAAAAAAAAAAAAATTGGGGGGGGGGGGGGGAAACACGATTGATTGCTTACGATATCCCACTGATTGCATAATCGATCAATAATTAGTTAAGTGTTCGTCGAACTGGTTTCTTTACTACAGTATATGTCAACTTGCAGCCTCAAAAATTGATGGGTAATTAATCACAAATAGGGTAATATCTGGTTTTTGAATAAAAATACATATACCCAAGTATTTTGCATAACTGTTCACACCTCAGCTCAATTTTAAATATAACATTGATACTTGGATAATGATTTTCTATTTCGTATTGCAAAAAAAAAAAAATCCTATATACATATCAAAAACACTTTTTTACAGAAAACAAACCATATTTTATTTTAGGCCTTAGAAAAGGAACGTTTTTCAGTTATTTGATTTCCAAATAAAGTCCACGCTCATACATGAAGTAACAATAAATCACATCACAAAACAGTAAAAAGTGACTTTTAAAAATCACGATTCTCATTAACAACAAATACATTATCATACAGTCATACCTTCTTGCTTACTCTGACCCAACTCCATTACAAGTTGACGAGCATGAGAAGGTATTACAGCATTATAATTCTCGAGGATCACCCTCTTCAACTGGAGGCACCATTCACGCTTCTGTTCGACATTGCGGGCCTGAAAGACATTAAAATTAAGACATTTAGTATTTCAAAGTGATTAACTTCTCGTACGAACACGGTCAACACCGATTCTGTACAACTTACTTGGAATGTGTATTGATATCTTGGGTTGTCAAATGGTATGACATGAAAGCAAAGGGGTTCACCTTGAATACTTTCGATAAGCATCAGATTTGAGCACTGAAAATAATTTTTTTATTTAGTCATCAGAATGCTAACAGTATTATATTTTATGAAGTATAGAAACTTTATTTGACTTTCTTCTTACCATTATATGGGTTTTATAGCTTAGTATTCCTTCCTCCTTCTTCTTGGCAATTAGTAACATTTTATCGAATAGGAATAGATGTCGAAGTGCTTTTGCTCGATACATCCTGAAAGCGCCTTCGGCTACCAGCTCACCATATGTCGTTAAATCTTGTCCCTGTTAGCAATAAAAATTGTATACAATACTCATCAAATGACACAACACTAATATCTATAATTATGAAAATTTTTGCGTTGGGATGTAAAATGCACATAATAGGGCATTAACAAAGGCTATGCAATAAAATAAAGCAGGAAAGCAAATGCTTTTTTTATCAAGATTCATATCACTAACTGAATAAGTAAATAAATATTAATCCTTGAAAGTTAAATGCAACCAAATTTTTATTTTAAAATTCACTATAACCCATTTAAAACAAATTTTAAATAGATAAAACAATGACTTTTTATCGTATGCCTTGTTTATTTAGATGATTAAAAGTATATTCTGAACTTTTCAGATTTTTAAAAAAAATATTTTTTTATTTTGTAAAAACACTAAGTGGAACCACAATTGCAATATATTAGTACAGAAAAAAATTTAAATGTTGAATGGCAAATTTTCTAACGAAACAGTCCTTAATGTATTAATAGTGTTTCCATACTACATTACAAAAACTTATTGCATTTTAAAATTAATTAAGGAAGCTTCCTTCTACAAATTCAAACTTAAAACAAACCACAATGGGGTAAAAATTGAGAAATAATATAATTACCTCCCACCCATACAGTAAACTCTGTATTTCCTGAACACGTACTGCATGTTCGTGCTTCCTCTTCATGTCATTGATATGATACGCTATACCTGTCATGGCCGACAGGGCACTCTTGACATCACAATAGCCATCACTTTCTTTGTTGGCATGCTTCACCATGTTCTGAAAAGAGATTGCAATTGTCAAAATATTTGAGGTGGTAAATTCTTTGCAATCTGATTACAATCAATGAAATTAAGGAAAATATGTGGCGCAATCAAAAATTTCATAAAATGTCAGATAAGCTAAATAAACTGAATTGTGATACGAGATGCTTTAAAAGCCTTTCACATAAGATAAGTAGGGGTGTAGAACATCACACAACTTTCAATTACACTATAATAATGGAAATTGCATTCAAATTTGATATGGAATAATGTTATTTACAGTTTTCATATTTTCACTACAATAAGTTTTACATGGATCAAAAATGCCAAAATGGCGATGTTATTCGATAAATAATTATCCTTTCTTTAGCGTGAAACGGAGGAAAATCAATTGTTGATGGGCGATGCTCAATGGCAGGGAACTGTGTTAAAGGCACTCGCTTTTCAACTTTTATCACATTTCTACAAGAATTTCGGAGGTGGGGATGGTTGGAACACCTTAAGAGGCATTAGCACAACAATTTTATCAAAATTGTAAGAGCCAGTTTTTTAGCACGATTTCACCTTATGCACAAGCACAATTTTGACAAAAACCTTAATGGTTGTTCAGTTCAGATGGTCACCACTAACCCGTACACCAAATTTAAACATCGCAAGTCAATTTATTCGGGTGTTATACTGACCACGAACACAGACACACATCTTTTCTATGTCATTTTTTAATATCAGGATGTTCCAAAACATGGAGAAATGCCAAGAAAAATTTCGACCAACAACAATACTTTCATTACTCTATGTTAATATATGGATACTTGAAAATAAAAACTTGAATCAGCAATAGTTAGCTGTCTTTAAACCAATATTTGAGAAAGATACAAGAACTTATGCTCGACCCCAAATCAGAATCTGAATAGATGAAACACACAATTATTTATCATAATTAATTGATAAAACAGAAATGTACATTTCTAGCACTAGCTAACAATACTCAGTAGCAACACATACGACTAAAATTGTGTAAATTCAGAAAAGAACTGGTCATACGTCAAATTGCATGTACTTTTGAGTACCTTGGCCTTGAGTACCTTGACTTTGAGTATACTGGCCTTGACGAGTATAATTTTGAGGGAAATTAAGAAGCTTACCTGCAGCAATAAATGGTATTTAAGAATCCTTTGCACAGGTTTCAAGAGGTAGGAACCCAAAGGAAGGCTGTGTTGTAAGGCCATCTGTCGATCCTGAAATATAATTTAGAAACTTAATTGATTGGACAAAGTTATTTTTATCTATTGAAAGTGATTTTTATATAAAGTGAATTTATACAACCAAGGCTACAACTTATGGCAAGAAAACTAAGGATAAAAGATTTTCTGAAAAATATCCAAGTATTTCAAGAGATAGTTAATTCAATTTAAGCTGGCTTTAAATACAAGCTTTATGAATGGTAATTATGAATATTGTAATACTAATTTAATTTACTAGTGATGAAGTTCTCAAACACACCTTAAATATTTCGGCAGTTTCACTATTTCCCATAAGCTCAGTTAACACGGATACTGTCCTGTAAATAAAATAATAACAGTTAAAGAATTGCAAAATAAAACATTTAAAATATTCTTTGTAAGAAATAAAAATTATAAAAAGCATAACAAAATGCACCATAATGATGCAAATGTTTTTAAACTGAAGTTGCTTCCTCAAATTTTATTAGGGTAATATTAAGCAGGTTAAAAGTTTAAGAATTTTGTATATGCTTTCTCTTTAAACAAATTTGATAATAAAATTAAGAAAATCATTGGCAAAAATATAAGAAATGTAATACAAGATATTTTCGGGAATATATATGAATAGCATTCAATGTTTCTTAAGTACCAAATAATGGGGAAGGGTTAATCTCTCTGGGACATGACCGTTTAGAGGAATAAAATCAGCTGTTTCAGTCTGCAATAAAATGTATATTTTCTAAAGCTCATGTGATGAGGAGTATTACAGTATAAATAACAAGTAGTACCTAGGATAATTTGTGCAGTATTGTGTGTAGACTTCAAATCCATTGCTATTTTTTACAAAACATTTAGCCACAGAAACGGGATCCAGCCCACAGGCTTCCAATTCATCAACAAACAACCTGGGAATAAAAAACATTATTAATAAAGAGTATAAACACTAAACCATGAAAACTTTAAAAAAGGTGCTTTAAAAAATAATGTTAAATAATCTAATAAACCTACAAAAAAATAATCTGACAGTAAAATTACAATTAAAATTTTAAGATCTTTTTGCATGAAATTAATTTTAGAAATAACATTTATAAATTCCTTATTTCAAAAACTCAGGAACCATTAAACTATAAATAGAATTAAAGTAAAAAGTTAAGAGAATTCCAAGAGAAAGCACCCACTCTTAATTTGAAATCAAAACAAAAGCCATTGAACAGTTATAAAATAATTTATAAGTATGATAGGGAAACACATACCTATTGAATTTATAAATATCTTCTATATTGCTAAATAATTCTGTTAAATATTTGTGACTAATTTGTGCCTCTTCAACATTGCTAATATGCTTCAGATAACCCTGCAAAAATAAAAATTACAACACTCTAAAAAAATTAGTTTGAAAAAAGTCTTAATACGTATTAAATTTTTTATAATATGGAAATCTCTTTACAAATTAGGAATGTAAGACAATTTTTTTTTTTCATCAGATAAAATAAGGAGACATTTTAGCAATAAATTTGTGCAAACAGATGACCGTATTGCCAAGGGAAGAGAAAACTTTTCCTGCAGTGTTTAAAAAGGTATTTAATGTTCCAGTACTAGAATTTTTTTTTTTACTTTAGCTCAGGTCATAAGACAGTTTAAAGTTTGGACGGAGGGAAGGGATCAAAATGTTTCCTGTTGATTGTAGACCTCCAGCTTTGCCGATCGGCGCTCTCCCTAAAGTTTGCAAAATAGTGGCACTGTGTTTTGAAAACATTGGGCTCGCGCAGACATCATCGGTGGCATTGACCTCAAAGGGTGAAAATGGGAGGGGGACTTTAAAAATAAAAGAAAGAGGCCCCGGAAAGAAACAATTTTTGGCATCAATCCATTCGCGTCAGGAGGAGATAGCGATGCGGCATTGAAACACACACACACCAAAAAAAAATCTCAGAAGAGTTGGCGCCAGAAGTTTATTAGCAGAAGCTGGATATTAAGTCTAGCAGTACGGAAGTTTATCTTAACAGGACACTCCTCTCTGACAGTATTCTTGCATGGGGATCATCACACCCAGTTATTACTTTTTAAAAACAAACAAAGAGCTGGTCAGGAAAAGAAAAGTTGGAAAACACCAAGCTTTTTTCATTCCGAGATGCATTCGGATTAGGTTCTCCAATGACGCATTGGGTGATTAGACATGTCTTTATTTCCCTTATAGACCTCTTACAATGAATGAGACTTCCATAAGTTTGTCATTTCCCTTGTCGACCCGAAAATACACATTTCTCGACGTCCGTCGCCAATGTGTTTTGCACTGTACTGTCTTTTCTGCTTCAATGCAATGCTGTAGTATTTACAATACTAGTTTTAAAATGAAAATTGAGCCGTTCAGGCACAGTGAATAGCATCCATCCACATTTCTTACTTACTATTGATTCCTTAACATTTATATTCCGATAATCAGAATCTACTTTTAGAAGAGGGAGACAATATAACTCGATTTCAATACTTGTTCAAAAATTAAGTGGGCTATAAAAATCTTCATTTGGAATGATATTTGAAAACAACATATTACTTTGACCTCTCATGACATAAGTGGCAGAAAATTGAAATCCTTGTTCAACTAAAGTCCTCAACCTGTTTAACCATAACTGTATACAAATTAGACATCCGATTTAGGAGACTAAAAAAGGCCAAAAGTCAAATCCTTAGCAATGAGTTCCTTCAAATTCTTTAACAAAAAAATAAAAAATGAATGACTAATAAAAAAAAATGAAGCTGTTAACTCAATAAAGCAAGTCCGAGGGTGCTGATTGCCCCCGAAGCAGGAGTGTGGTGTAAAATAAAAAAGGTTGGTTGCATTGGATAATCTCTTGGGCAAGAGCTACACGCAAGGGCTATACAACGGGTGGGAACAACGTTAGATCAAGATTTGGACAATTAAGACTAGTGCTAATTTTGTCAAAGTGGAAAATACATTTAGAGCTGTCTTTTCAAATAAAATAAAAAAAGGTAGTGGAAATCTAAAGATGAGTAGCAAAATTTCAATTTGAAATTTCTGAATTTTGATCCTCTTAGAAAAAATAGTAGGTTGCTTCACTGCCATTTCTCTTATATCAACCGAAGGTTATAACAGGTACTAGCCTCAGAATGGTTGGTTTGGACGCTCAACGATCTATCTTTATGCACAATGACGGCTAATCATGACGAGACCTACAGCTTAACGTGAATTCCGAACAACAACGAACATCTATGCCTAACCCAGCATTCGAACCCGACACCTTTGGCATGCAAAACCAGGGAGTTAACCCCACAGCTATCAGGTGTGCCTAGCCCCAGAATGATAACCGATCAAGGTATACATAAGTTGCAAAAATATGCTTATGCATTACCCATTTTATTACACAAGCTGTACTCATATAAATCATTGAACACTGACGAACAAGCGGAATTAGTTATCTGCACACTAAACCTACGAGCTATATAAAGATGCAGCATTCTATTGCAATCATTTATCGAACACAAGATAATTACAAAGATCAACTCGTAATACAACAACTGTTTGCAATGTTTCCTTCACCCCACACCATGGGTCATAACTTCATGTTTGAGGATAAGTACCCATCCTAGGCAGGTGTTGCTGTATATTTCCAAGCACGCTCAAAATGACGTAACTGGCGTGGGAGGGCGAGAACTTACGCCTCAACAGCAGCGTCCTCCAACAAATATGGTAGGGGCACTGGATTCTGGTTATTTTGCACCTGCAGAGCAGATAGACAAGGAATTCACCGGATGCGAAAAATAAGGTGAGATAAACAACCGAGTTCAAAGATCAAAATCCTCAATAAGGCGAGCTGCCTGTCTTGGTATTGTTGCTCACTATCAGTTTTACCCTCTTGGCGATAAAAAAAAAAGTTAATCTTTGCCCAGAGCGTTTGACCTAAAAGTGTTCACTTATTGAAAACAATTATTCGATGGTGATGTGAAAGGAACTGACGAGGGCTCGTAATTCGAAATCTTTGCGTTTCAATGGTAAAGACGATTAAAAAGCAGATTTTCTTTAAGGAAATATTCTTCACGAGCAATCTTTCTTTCTGGAAGTTGGCGATTTCAGTAACTCGCATTGTTCTTCCAAACCTAGCGATTCTGCATTCTAAGAATGTTATAAAAACAATTATAAAATTTTGGACGTGAATGAACCGGAATCAAGTAGCGAGAGCTTGAAATCACAAATGCTGTTATTGATTGTGATCACTTGGGAAAATGTATACAATGGATCGACTCAAAAGACAAAAGGTTTATTTTATGAAAAAGTAACATTACGAAATAATACACCAGCAGGAAGGAAAAAAAAAAAAGATAATTGTGTCGGATCATTATTGATGACGGCCAACCTTATGAAAAGAACAGATATTGGAGAATATAGAACCGGTATCTCACATTCGGTCTAACTTTATATATAAGCTCCGTTAACCAGAAGTTAAAGAAAGCTAAGAACACAGGTTAGTTTTGAGGATTCAAAAACTAATTTTCAAAAACAACTTTAATGTTATAAATCGAGATAATTCAATTCGTGATCACTAATGAAAACAACTTACACATCCATCAAAATTATATCGACTTTTAGAATGAAGAACTTTTTATTCATACATAGCAAAATGCTTAAACCAAAATGTACTGCAAAAGCTAAAAGACGCAATGTTTTTATCTTTCCCATTTCGGTTGAATTCAATGAAATGCAATTCCTACACAACGCTGCTTACCATCTAAAAATATGCAACAAAACCAAATTGTTCTATAACAATGTTTAACGATTTTCTTGGACAAGAGGGCTGTGCTATACTGCAAAGGAGTATTGTAAACTGATAACAGGGGCTGGATTATGATCCACAATAGTCGACGTATCGAACCTGAGATCGGGCATTCTACCTCTGAGCCGTGAGTTTAGCTTCTGTGCAAGGTCTGAATACTTTCCCGCAAATAATATTCAGAAAAACCCTGACACTGCAAAAAAGTATGATATTAAAAAACGACCTTCGCCTTTCCCCACTCCCCTACAGCTAAATTCACTAATCAACAAACAATAATTAATTGTTCAATTAACTCTTCACTAGCGCTAAAGCTTAAAACCTATTCAGTTCTCTCTCACGGATAAGAAGATAAATGGTAGCATCAAACGTGAAAAACTGGATACAAAGTACTTTGGGGTGAGAAGGATTGGGACCTTTCCGTAAAACCAATTAGCGGCAGATGTTTCTACATCACGAAAACAATGCGCCTTTAAATTTATGTCAAAAGATCAGAATGCAAGATATAACGCCCCGGGTAATTTGGATTTTCTTTAATGTTTGTGTCTTACAGATACATCTTCGGGTTTCAAAGGTAGAAAGATAGCGCGACCTACAAAGGGTTAACCGAAGATAATGTAATGACGAAATCCAAAACAATTATGGAAAACAAGTAGATTTTTTAGCTATATAAGGTTTTCAAAAAGGAACAACTTGTGTACCATTTTCCGCGGCACAAACTACACATTCTATAGACAACTGCGATTTTTCGAACTGTCTCGGAAAAATTAGGTTTTCTAAAATAAAAAGGTCGCAACAGAAAGTATTAGAATAATACAAAACGTGTTAAATTTCTTGTGGACTGCTACAGGGTATTTAAAAAAAGGGAATCCCTAACTTTGAAGTGACATAACTGAAAGACAGTGAGAGACAGAAGAAATATATGGAATTTTAAATACACCGGTTTTTAAAATTGATAGATGCGAAGTAAAGTTGATGATGGCTTATCGATGACTTGCATTTGGACGAATTTGGCTATAAACAAAAATGGTGAATATGGAGTAATCAAAACCCATCTGTAGGTCTTGCAAAGCCCACTGCATTATCCAAAAATGACCTTTTCAGGCTGTACTATAAAGGGATCATAGGATCCTTTTAAATGAGGAAAATGATTTAACTCATTCAGTTATATTCAGATTTTAACAATTTGCAACAGGATTTCAATACTGTAACTAGTTTAACAAACCAGTGAATTTAAAATTCTACATGTCTATTCAACGTACCACGTATCAGTCTCTCATTATTTCGCTGTTAGGTCATTTCAAATGTAAGGGATACCTTTTTGAAAGAACCTTGTACAAATTTGCAATTTGAAGCAAAATACTTGTGAATCAAATAAAGCAATGCCTACATTTTTTCGTTAAGTCGTTTATGATAACTTCTACGACCAATGGAGCTCGGTCCTTGTCCAAAGCATGATTGCACTAATAAAGAATTGAAAGGATAAACTTCTACTACACGTGCCCGGAAAGGAAAACTTGCTAAAATAAGATTAAGGATCTAAAGGACCTTCATTCAAAAGATTCAATACAAGAAAAATAACAAGGAAAAATCACAAATGCGACATCGAGCGACAGATGAGGTAAAAATAGATGAATCATTCTCAACAATTGCATAACCAAATTTCTGAAGATTTATGATCCCAGATATTGATGTCAGGCAATCGTTAACTCGGCTACTTAGATGCAAGTTAGGGTTAACGATAAAATACCGTAATGAGTTATATTTGTAAAATTATTATTTCTTGGGGTAATTTTACACTCTTTGTTGAAAAGATGCCTTTTTTTTTTTTTTTTATTATTTAAAATACGGCAAGAATTTCATAGCAGATATTAATAAAGTGTTCAACCAGCACTTTCGCCTACGGTACCAGGTTCGATTCCCAGGTTAGGCATTGATATTTGAGGTGGCTCGGAATCGACGTTAAGCTGTAGGTTTCGGCCTGATTAGACGTTGCTCTTTACAAAAATAGTTAATTGAACGCACACATTAATCAATAAATCAGCACTTTCATGGAATTAAAATTCCAAAATATTTTGAATAGACACTTATCACAACATTTATAAATATTGCATATAAAACCACAATTTAACAATTGAGAAGCTCAATATAAAAGTAATACATCACTGCACAGTTAGCTACAAGCTATAACTAGAGTTCCTTGATTATTGTAATCAATCAAACAAAACTAAAATAAAACTAATCAAACTGAAATAAAAAAGAAACAATCTTCGAGTTAATCACTCACCTCTATAATCTCGTTCAAATCCCGCACGTATGTCTTCTCCGTGTCGACTATCTCTAGCACCACCCTGTCGGTGTGACTGAGATTGGGGTCGCACCATCGGGGCTTTCCGGGCGGCCCTGAGCCGGTGGCGGCACCACCATCGCGGCCACTCTCTCGGTTGCCAGATCCCCCACCCGGACGAGACTCGTCTTCGTCATCGTCGTCGTCCAGCGACTCGATGCTCGCCAGGTAGGACTTCTTCACGTCCAGATAGTTGCGGGGAAGTGAGGATGAAGATGAACTGGAGGAGGATGAGACGGAGCTACTGCTCAGGGGACGTTTCTTTTCCTGTTAAGTTGACGAGCAATAACAGTTTTAGCTAAATAATTCAAACTAATCAAGCAAATCTATCAATAAAAGTATTTTAACTTGGTAATATGTTGATTGTCGGTTATAGCAAATGGGTAATTATCTAGTTTTAGTCATCCATTTACTATGATCATCAGTAAGTAATTGATCTTATGAGTCGACAGATAAATTTATACAATTTTTTAATGAAATATAATGGCTACAATAGAAAGAAAGATAAAGTTTCATTCCAGAGAAAAAATAAATGTGAATAATAGGATCCCCTTAGTACCTAAAGACTATGTGTCTCTAGTAGAGTTAGTTTTAGTACAGACCAGGCAGGCAGGCTAGCAGAGTTTTTACAATGAAAAACTAAATGGTTAACTTGTATGATTACCAAGAACAGAAATATTTAACTGCATGCGACTATGAGCTCAAAAGGCAAATTAAGTCTACTGGTATTGTTTAAAAATTAATTTACAATCAGTGGTAGAAAAAAAGTGGGAGGATGCCCAAAAGTTAGTAACAAAAGCGACCCCAATCTTCAACAATAAATTTTATAATTTTTTAACTTATAATAAAAACTAGTAACCTGTAAAAAAATAATTTATACTTACTAACATTAAACAAGGGTCCAAAATTCATAGTTATTTTAATTAATATTCTGCGTTATTACTTCTTTTTTTTTTACTTGGAAGTTAAACATAAGAGAAGTAATAATTCAACGTTTTAAACATAACTGTTTATTTATATTTAAATAGTGCTCATAAATGTGCATACTTTCATGAAAATAAATTAATAGATAATTCTATTTTTTTTTTTAATAGCTTATCCTTATATGAAACAAGAATATAAATTTAACTTAGAAAGTTCCTCCAAAGTTAAAAGTTGATCAAGTGTAACAGTTTTTGTTATTAAAAAATACCCATATCATTATAAAAAAGTAGTAAAATAGAATTTTATAAAATTTTGATACATATACCATAAATAGTTTTAAAGTTTTAAAATGTAAGAAAAATCACTTTTCCTCAGTGTCATTACATTTAAAGTTGAATTTTATTTTTCATTAGTAGTTGTCAGCCGCATTGAGTGTTTTTAAAGTGGAGGGATGAATTTCAGTGGTTTTAGAAGTGGGGGGACTCGTTGGTATTTTCTTGAAAAGTGGGGGGGATGCGTCACCCCGCGTCTACCCACACTTCTAGCACTGTTTACAATGAAAAAGTAATATCATCACAGAAATGATGTCTTTCGCTTTTCAGGGACCTGGCATATAACTTTCAAGAACACGTCTCACCTGAAAAGTACTCTCAGAGTAGCTCCTCTTGCTGTAGGATCGCGTTGATGACCTGTTGCCAGATGAGAAGGGGGCGGTCGCCAGGGGTGGAAGAAGCCGCTTCGGGACGCCACTCTCCGTCGTCCCTCCCGGATCGCAAGGGGGAGGGGCCGCCCCTAGTCCCGGTGAAGGGCGAGAGGGGGCGGGAGGGACGTCATCTTGGGTGTTTTTCGCCACAATCGTGTCGAACATGTCTAGTAGACTCGAGGATAAGTCTACCGATGTACCTGGGGAAGAAGATATCGTTAGAGACGAAGATACAGCAACACAAGGGCTATAATGCGCCGAAACATTCGTCATTAGACAAGCCAACATACATTTACAAACACCCATGTCTAACACGGGACTCGAACCCACAACCTCGCGGTCTAGAAGGTAGCACGCTAACCACTATACCGTTTGGTCGGCAATTACATGGTTCCGCCAGCAATGAAAGGACAATGAATAATAAAGCCCATTTTAGCCTTTAACTGCAGTATACGGTCTAACAGACCGCGAGTCATTTTTTGTGGAATGCTTCCACACCCACAAAAATATTTCATCTTCGATTTTTAAATTAATTTTTCTGATACAATGTTGCTTAAACTTTAAACAGATGTTCAACAATTTGTTTTTGCGCAGTATGGACCACTTGTTGTCCTTGCGCCAAAATCATCAAACCACCCAACCACAGCAGTTAAAGGTTAATCAAAAAGTAATACAGTTAAAATCGACAGTTTCGGAACAATTAAGAGTTGGACGATGCAGCTTTCAGTGTCCTGGATGCGAACATAAGTATTTTCAAAGTGCTTTTTTTAAAGGACAACGTAAAAACAGGGAAGTTTTTTTGCAATGATTCCTATGCGTAATTATAGATTCGTAGAACGAAAATTCACGCAGCAGAAAGAGAATCTTAATTACAGAGCAATGTTTTTTTTTATACAACCGTAACACACACTGCAAACGATACGCATAAAAGCAGTCTCGAATAAATATATCCCAGGAATTTCGAGAGTCAAAATTTCGTGCCTGGAAACATGCATTTCAGAATTAAGAATACGAGCTTTATTAACGACAACAAAATTAAAAAAATTCGAAATCTTGAAACTGTTTGCACCATGATTACTTTTTGGCCTCTTCGCTCATTAAATAGAATTTTACTTGAATAAAAATTGGAGTTGGTGGAAGATCTTATCTACGAGTTTGTGTAAAGATTGAAATTTTGTCTTAATCAAATCAAAGCTGTTGGAAATCTTGTATCCCAACAAACATTAAAAATAGAATACAAGAGTTTTAATTATCCAAACCCATTTGTTTCAAACTGTTAAAATTGTCTTTTTTTACTACACTTCTACCTGTTTCGTTAAAAACGATTTTTAATAGCCTTGCACCAACCCCAAAAAACCCGGAACACCAAAGAAACTACTTAACAGCATTTTTTTTTTTTTTCTTCCATTACCAACCTTACCTATTTTATGACATTTCATTACACGCCATTTGTTGCGCAGTACATGCTACGTGCCACGACTACAAATGTTCCAAGGGGCGTCATAAATAAATTTTTATTGGTCTTGGTTCCGTCGTTTTCGCAATAGGAAGGTTTCAGGTGTAAGTAAACAGTGGCCATATAGGAAATCAGCCAAGCGAGGGAAATATTTAAAAAGGGAGGATTTGAACTAAGAAACATTCAAAATATCATCTTAGTTAAAGAAGGATTATTTGCTACCAAAAAAAGTTGTCTGTTTGAATATAAATGACAAAAATATGTTCTGCTGTAAAAGAAAAAAGTTCAGACAATAAGATACGGAAGTTTATTTTACTTCACTCAAATATTTGAATTTTTAACTCTACAAATGCAAGAACGAAAAATAACCGCTTAGGAGGTTCTATATGGGATCGTAAGGGCCAATGGCCTTGATTAATTGTATTGAATAAGATTTTTCATGAGTAACTCGGGAGCAAAAACTGCGCTGGAAATATCGCGTTAGGGTTTGGTCATTCCAATAAAAATTTAAATTTTATAACTATAAACTTTATTTTTCGAATTCTAATATAATGTTTCATTTCTTTAGAAGTAGTACACATAATACAGGGAGTGCAGTGAGTTTTCTTTATAAAAAAAAAATAAAAAAAAATTAGATAGGAATTTTAGGGATAATTTCAAAAATTTCAGGAACATTTTAGGGATAAATCCTTTAAATGTTAGGGATGCTTCCCAAAATTTTAGGGGCAATTTCAAAAATATTAGGGATAATTTAAAAAAAAAATTAGGAATATTTCTATTAAAGTTGACATAGGTTCCTAATATCGACATTCTTTTCAAAGCATATTTCAATACCGGCAAAAAATTACCAATTTTCAAAAAATTTAATAATTAAAATCTTTTAAAAGATTTTCTCCTCTGAATAATTGCCTGGAGTTTTTTCGCGGATTATGGAGGAAAATCGGAGAAATTTCGAGTTTTGAATTTTTTTTTTTTTTTTTTTTTTAGGAATTATCGAAAATTTTAAGTACAATTTTTAGGGAGGAGCAAAAATTTAAAGAACATTTGGAATTTCAGAGCGAATGCTACTCCTGAATATCTAACGTCGTTTCACTTCAACTCGCTCATTCTAAAATTAATTGCTGTAGTCTTATAACTAAATATGCTAAAGCTGGTTTTGAGCTACATTCGTTATTTTGAATAAAAGAATTTTAAAATGCAAAGTCCATGACTTTTCATTAAAATATCCAGTTATCAAAGACTGAATTGAAAATTGTTCTTTTTGAATTCTTTTCCGTGGTCCAAATTCACATAACTTGCACTTCAAATTGAATAAACAACACAAGAGAACGCACCTTGAAGAATACACACAAATAAAACAAAGACGAATCCCGTAAATAACATAGGCATATTCGAATAATTTAAAAACACACCAACAAACGAATCTCAACTCCCAAGTCCTTCCCTAAAATCACGAAATTGAACGAATAATCCAGAAGTATGGATATTCTTCAAAGAGCACCAGGACTTTCTAATACCACCGGTAACCGAATTCTTCAGGCCGGAGTCAGAACAAGCAAAACGTCAGTCTTACCATGAATATTTATCATATCAGATCTGACAGTGACCTCCGGATAGTATTGTGTGTTAATTTTTTTTTCTCCCCTGTCAAAATCCGTGCCCGCCTTCCCTACGACATCATTGAGTGAGCATTTGAACAAGATTATCTAACCATTGCGTGACCAGTTACATGGGGAAGCCTTCTTTCAAAGAGAACGGTGTTCCAGTTTGGGGAATAAAAGAAATATTGAAATACGGCGTTAAAAAAGCACAATCTTTAAATCCTTGAACCAAGTCATGGTTAAAAGGGAAAAGTAAAAGGTCTTGACAGATAGGTTTGCCAATAGATATTTTTTCAATGGAAATGGAATAATAATGATATCGCATAAATCAGAAGTCGCTTTGCATAATACAGAACTAATGGATACACCATATATGACAAGACTGTTAGATAAGTTGATATTTGCCACTTTCATTTATTTTGTAATTCATCAAAAATTGTGGGATGGTGCGTTAACAGAAATTTATAATTATGACGTTCGAACGAGGAAATTTTCGACATGTTTTAGTAATAAATACATAAATGGGGAAGATAAGGGATATCTTAGTCTCAGGCTCATGTAATACATTTAAGAAAAAGTCCTAGTACGAGACATTTCCTATACTTGCTAGGTTACTATCTTCTAGTCCAGTTCATTTAGAAACTACTTCATATAAAACCTTGAAATTTGGCGAGTAGGTACGAAAATGATGACTCAATGAAATGACAAATAGTTTTTATTTAATGTATATATTATAAATTAAAATTTAAAAAAAAAAAAAAAAAAAAAAAAAGACTATTACAGATGGAGCCACTGCATAGGCATTGACGTAAGGATTTCAAATGTAAAATATGTTATGGCCTTATTTTTGAATTTTGAATTTATGTTATTTCATTAAGTGATCATTTTCGTACCTACTCACCAAATTTCAAGGTTTTATACCAAGTAGTTTCTAAATGAACTGGGCTAGAAGATTGTGACAAAACGAGTATAGGGAATGATCCTTACTAGGGCTTTTCCTCTTAAATTATTTCCACCAATGAAAATATAGCTAAACCAAAAAAAAAACTTACTTCGTCTATTACAAGCTGTACAACTCTTAAAACAATCCATTTTGAAAGAAAGAAATGTTTCATTTACAAGGTAGGACCAGTGATGTATATCCTCTAGGAGTGCTAACGTCACAAATGCGCCATCTAAAACTACAAGTGTTCCGAACGCAATAGACTTTCTGGCGTCACAACGCGGCACAACAGTTGTTTCTGCATCTGATTTTAAGTAAACACAGGTGGACGTGATCCAGGAATATGGCTCCAAATTTAGAGAATACTGTAGAATCATTCATTGAAAGAAGCGTTTATGTATCATTAAGGTATACATATACGTTAGGAATTGCCAAATTTGACTCAAGCCTGCGTTTTTTGTTTTAAAATATTCCCGAATTCATTACCTTCAAAATAATACCATTTTCTTTCTGAGACTCAAATTACTTTTTAAATTACAGGGAGTTTTATGAACCTGTTTTGTATCACGTTCATTAGTGTAGAAAACTTTAAGCGCATTTTCTGAAGAATGACATTTTGGTGTTATATGACTGCTGCGAATGTGTTTCCTATTGAGAATCTAACATATATTGTTATAAACACATTTTTTATGAATATTTTAATCTTAATTTTTTTGTTAAAAACTATGTATTTTTGTTTAACTTTTTATTTAAAAATTTATAATTAAATACATATTGCAACCAAATTCAAAATTCTCCATAAGAACATGCGTCAATATAATATCTTTTATTTGCAATAAAAATCATACCTCTAAGTTGATTATAAGTTTATTTGTGTATGTTATAATTAGTCACTTTAATTGCAACTAGGGGGCTTCGCCCCCAGCTCGCTAACGCTCGCCAACCCCCAAACGCCTCGCTGCGCTCGGATTGAGCGTCTTTGCCGCTCGAATTTGTGGTTAAAACATCTTGCTGCTCTCGAATAGGTTTGCCAGCCATAAAAAATGTAACCAAATTTTTATAAATTTAATGTAAGGCCTAATAGAGAAAACACCCAAATTGCAAGTTTCATAATAGAAAGTTAAATATACTATCCGCCAACATTCTGACTTAAAACTTCATTAGCTATGCCCTAACATTGAAGTCTCAATATCTTTTATTTATTCTGATAAGTCGCCCCGTTAGAGAACGACGTCCAACGCGAAGTATTTTCTGGATAGAAATACTTCAAAATAATAACTACTCTAATACAAAAATGCTTCAGAAAAACAGAAAAAAAAAAATAAACTTTGAAACGAAGAGTTTAAAAAGAGCTTTAAAATTAGCAATGGGTTTGTTGTTTACATATAGCTTTAAAATTAGCAACGGTTGGTTGGTTGAACCCCCGAGCAGCCGGTTTGTTGTTTACATACGTAAGGATGTTGCCAATCGTATATTCATAATCATTGAGGCTTTGTAGTAGCTTAATGATGAAAAATATTGAAATTTAACTAATTAATAAACTGTTAATAAATTATTTTGGCACGTTTTGGCAAATCTACAGCTTATTTCCTTTAAAATGACACCTTGATCATTGAAATTGGTTGAGCAGTTTAGGCGGACGGACTAACCCCAAAAAACGCATTGCCTATTAAATATATAGATTAGCTGATTAAAAAATTGACGGAAAAAATAAGTTTACATATAAAAATGTATCATTTTTAATTCTGCTATACTGCCAAAAAGTTTGAAATTATAACCTAAAAATTAAAGAAAATCATCTCAATTGTATACCTTAATACAGAAAATGGTTATATATAAATATTTTTTAGCAAAAAATATAACCAAAAGTAAAAGGTATATAAAACAGTGACTGCTAGTAGTTTTGTTTTAATATGTCATTACACGTGTAGTAAATTGCTCGCATGCGATAATTAGCGAGATACGTCTTGTGTTATTAGTATAAAAATCGCCATTATTCGTATGCAAACGCCAAATGATATTGTGATCTGTAACTTCTAACGATCAACTTCTAAATAGTTATGAGCGGTTTCTGCTCTGCGAGCAGATGAAGCCAATTGAAAACTGTCCTCCATAAATGTAATAGGCTGCTCACGCCCCACGGTTACAAACAGATTTTAACTAATTTGAAGAAAGTGGCTACTATAGATCTATATAATGATTAATAAGCCTTCGACATCAAGTCAATAACCAAGCGTGTAGTAATCCATAAGCAGAGATGCCAACTTTTTTTTCAAAGTTTCAGTCGTTTTTCTTCTTCTTACGGTTTATCCATTGCCAGTTCTCTTACATTACGATGAATGAAAACGAGATACAATAGCGACTATTGCATCAGCGTAATACGATAACAACGTAAATCTCGGCAATAGCAAAAGTATTGGTGAAATTTCAAGTATTGCAGCATTGGTAATCAATTGAAAAAAGATATTTCATGCAGGTCTTTTCAATAGGTTTCAAAGAACGTCCATAAAACCGTAATAATACGTAAACACTACAGAAAATAAGCGAAAACTGCTGAAAATTCGCAGAAAAGTTGTTTATCTAAAGTTGCAGTTAGGATCAGTTGGTCGTATTACCAACTTAAGTCATAATTTTAATATGCTTGCCTTGGAATTGCTAATAAAATATGCGGGCTAGTTAGTTGTAGAGAGGGCAAAAGAGTTACCTTAACAATGCGTTGCTATTGGATTTTTTTTTCTCTCACGTTTATTGGGAATTTTTATATAGTCAGCCAAGGGATAGCAGGCTGCTGTGGCTTTATATCCAATCGCGTGACAATTCGTCTGAATAAGGTTGCACCAAGTAGTGCGAGTCGGACGAAGCTGTGAGGTGTAAAAAAACAAACAAAAGGCAAGAGCGTTTAACAATCCAGAAAATTCTGGCCATAAATTTCTTAGTAATGCACATACATGACAGATTGATGGCGAATGGGCTGAGCAGGTTTGGCTGAGCTTGGTGAGGAAGAATTTGGGATTTTGTCAAAAGAGAGAACAAGTAAGTATTCTTTGTAGAAAAAAGCTTATGTCCAATAAGATCCTTTGTGGCAGCTCTCTCTCTCTCTTACTGACCGTTAAAAGCTCTTAAACCTTTAGGGTGAGGTTACGGTTTCAGCAGTTCAATAATTAAGATATTAAGTTGTATGTCATAATTTAAAGAAACTAGAGGTTATAATACAAAAAGATCTTCTAAAAAAGGAAAATGATGGTTATTTGGAGGAAGATTCATTTGTTTAATGGTGGTGAAATTGGCCATTTAGAGTAAGATCTTGTATCTAACAAGCTATAAAAACACAAACATATAGGGTAAACGACAAAACAAAAACGCACATTGTTGAATATTTTTCTTCACTTTTCTTTTTTGATTTTTCAAAGAACATTTGAATATTTTACAAACATTAGAATAATTTTTTTAAATAAATAACTTTTTAAGCCGCCAGTAAAATCACAACAGGTAGTTGGGATATATTGCAACGTAGACACGTTCCTTTTGGACTCTATAAACAACGAACGTGATATTTACTTTTCTGACCACAATTTGTGAGTTCACATGAGTTGATTGCAATACGGTTTATGTACCTTTCCCGTCCTGAAAATTCGAAAAACATAACTCAAAATTCTCATTCAGAAATAGTATGAGAAATTAGAAATGAATTATCCTTCAAAAAAAAAAAATCTTCTGTGGTAGATTTCCTATTCAAGAATTACAACTGTCCTAAATCGTAATAAGAATTATCTGATAAATCTGCAGACATGTCAAGGTATCAGACTTTTAGAGATCCTAAGTATTCAAGAGTCTCGGGTGAAAATAAAATAAAAAGGATTCCGCGGAATTCTTTGTTTGGTCAAGAAACCACAAGGACAAAACACAGAAAAACCAGATCGTAAGACGAATTGACACAGCTTTGAATATTAAAAATCAAAACTAAATAATTTCAAGGTAAAAAAAAAAGCAACCGTTGTTCAAACAAAGGGTGTGGGCGGAAAGAAATAACAGAGACAAATGAAATTAGATCACTTACATTTCAAAGAAATTGGGGAGGGTGGGGAACCGTTAGGAGAAATTACAATTTTGGACAAAAACACCACTATTTGTTTCTTGAATTTAAAAGTAATACTAAAAATCTTAACTTAGCATTACTAGAGGACAGGATGAGTTGAGCTCACACAATACTCTACAACGATAGGGGGGAACCGATTCCTACAGCGTATTTAACTCATCCTCTCCTAGTATAACTATGAAACCTAAACTAAAATGCCATTTTGTACATCGACCTCAGTATAACAGGTTCGGAAACGCATTGATAATATCCAATAGTGGCGATTAGGTACCGAAACTTAAAGAGATCAGGACATGTTTTGATTTCCGCTACGACCTCACGTTAACAAGATTGGTATTACAAAACGAGTTAAGATATAACCAGATTATTTTCCATAATGCAAACATATGTGGAGTCCAGAGTGAAATGTTTTTAGTAAAATGACTGTTTTAAATTGTGTTAAAATTATGGTTATGCCTCCCGATAGGGATCGTTGACAAGAGCATGCTACATTATAAAATATCCCACAAAGTTGTTTTTAAATAAAGTTCCTTTCGCTGTTAACCAGAAAGAAGAGTAAATGGGAATAGATTCAGTCGAGCGGAACTACAATGAAATTCTGTCATGCTGGTTGGATAGTTCCAAGAATTGTATTTCGAGTATATGACAAGCCTCTGTAACATACATATAGAAAAATAATATATCGTATACGTTCAAGAGAGGTAAAAGACCTCGTATCATTCCAAGTAAGACACAATCAAAAGCGAGATCGATTCGACAGCTGCTGAATTTGAATACTAATGTAGCAAATCTAATTTCGATCAGACTTCTCGGAAGACGTCATCGAAGGAAATGTGATATAATGTTACAAGAGATGGCATGCGTATAAAAGTATCGAGATACATACAGAGGCGTAACGGGATATAAAATCGGACAGGTGATTTTAGATATATGTCAGCCCAAAAAAAGTTGTTTAATACTTATTATTAATAATCAAACGATTCCAATAACTAATTTGAATAATTAATTTAAATTAAATAGTTTTATTTATTAATTCTCCTTGATAATTGAACCGTTTTAATGAGTAGTTTAATTAAATCAAATTTTTCTGTCATTATTATATATACTTCTTTTGAGTGATCTTGGTTTCCATAAACCATTGGTAGTTTGTTGCAAAAACTAAAACAAAATTGCAAAATAAAGAATATCCAGGTATATTAACTAAACTTTATTATCTAACTTCCTACCTGATCGGTCCATTTGTTACAAACACTAACCGACGCGGGGATTACATCGGACAACTAATGGCCAATACGCCCCTGGATACATAAGTCCAATCCAGTAATTACTGTAAACAGTCGTTTAGAGAAAACTTGCATGTTAATTGTTCTAGAATTAAGAAGGATCGTTAGTTTGTCTCAATCTCATAGACCTAAGCTTCATTTGTTTGGCCGCAATATCTGTTGAAGAATTGCTTCAAAACATTCGAATATGCACCAGGAATAACAACAGCAATTAAAAAGGAATTAAGAAATTTTAAAGGATGAATAACATACTAAAATACGTTAAAAAGTTATAACAAGCTTCTGATGGTCGCTGAAGGGAAACGTCATTTTAAGTATACAAATGACCTACACGGAAAACAAAGTTTTTCCTTATTGAGGTTCATTTCAGATAACTTTTGACCTACGAGAAAAGGATAGGCAATCGAGAAACAGTGAAGCAAAGTACCTGCCGTAGCGACAAGAGGGAGATGAAGATTGGGTCTTCCGTTTACTGAATGGGAAACGGAAATAACATGAAGGGGATGGCTTTCTATTTTTAGGGGGCCGCGGAACAGGCGCACGTGAACTGCACGTGTCGTGACAGAGCTGTTGCAAATCATTGTAATACATTTCCCGTTCCTGTGTAATTCTAGGTAGTTGGAAATTAGTAGCGAATTGAAAAGTGGGTGTTGTCATCATCATGGGAAGACAGTAAAGTTCGAAATGTTCATACATCTTTAGGTGTTAGATTTGTATTATTATTTTGGTAGCTAATGGCAGCTGGTTGGTACATTGGTTACAAAAGGGTCAGGAGTAAAAATAAACGAGATGGATATCCTAATATTTATTTCATTGCAAGACTAATTTTGTTAGAACTAATTCAGGTCGCCATGTTGCTACTAAAAAAAGTACACAACAGTGAATAGTATAAACAAACTTATTAAGGATTAAAAAAAATAGAAGCAACGTGACTTCGGGTCACTAGAAACACTTTGCAGTTATTTAGTATTACGAATATGAAGGTATATATTTATCTCACAGTCGCTGTCTTTGACTATGAAAGAAACTAAATTAATCCCCCAAACCTGGCTGAAATAAAACTGAAAAACAAAGCAGTTACTATTTGAAGTTGCCAGTCCATAGTCCATTCCGGAAAAAGGAGACCTCCATTTTTTAAAAATAAGTTCAATGAGAACAAAACTAATGGAATTTTTCAAAAACTCAATAACAATTTTTTTTTGCATATGGATTGAACAAAGAGGTACTGCTATCGACTTATCAATGGAAATCAACAAGGCTACTGTTCGGCGCCGATTCTAGCTACTTCAACAGCCGCAGTCGTTAGTTCTCCACCAGTAGCAAGACGAGGTAAAGCGTCAAGAGCACTAAAAATCCAACTCACCTGAAGCATCCGTAGCTGTAGTATCACAGCTGACAATCTTCACCTTGCACGCCCACGTTCGCGACAACACACGGCGCCGAGCTGCCTTCCAGAAGCCGAAACCAGAAACTAGCCTGCATTATCCAATCACCCAGAGCCGACAAGTTGGAAGAAGACGGGAAAAGACCCTCCCCTAAGGCCAGAAATATGAAGAGGGGCCCAACGAAGGGCCCTATTCAGAGGGCCGTAAACATCCCCTCCCTTCTCCCCATCCGGAACAAGATCAAAGAAACCCGATAGCGTGAGGCCAGGGAACGGGCGTGGACTTGCTGGCTTCACAGCTAGTTCGTGTTCTTTCTTTTCTTGCAAGATCCATTTCGACCAACAAATTACCATGGGAAAATAAACTGTGAGCCGAAATCGATTATCGAGTGAAGGTTTGAGATTGGGCTGTTGACTGCGTTGTTCTGATAATGAGGCGTGCTGTGGCTTCGTTGTAGAGATGAAAGTTGTTCCTTTTAAGTTCGATCTTGTAAATCAGGATTAAGTATTGGGACGGGAGAAATATTTTATGGTTTTGACGACCACCGTTAACTGAAATAAGTTCAATAAGTTATTCTGACAGACTTTATAGTTTTAAATCTGCGAATCTGACTTATATTATCAGGCCTAGATTAAAGATGATTACATCTAAATATTTTCTTTAGTCACTAAATCTGTAAATTTTTTTCGGTAAAAGTTAAGAATTTTTTTTAATACGAGTACATGAAATTCTAATACACCTTCATACTTCATAAATTGTACTGTACTTCATAAATTGTAATGTACTTCATAAATACCGAACATTCATAGTAATAAATTTTAAGCCACCAGAACTTTTAAGGAATCCCTCCGAAAAGGTATGTGCCCCCATAAAAAAACTGTAAAATGATCCAGCTCCATTCACCCAAAAAAACCACGAGAACGGAGGCAAGTGAAACTAATCTCTTTCCAAAACCACAGGAAAGATTCGGCGGATGAACAAGTTCAGTATCTTTAAGTGAAACAACTGCTCACAATCAAAGAACGCGTTTCGGTGCCCTCCTGTTATTTGACATGCATTTTTTTTTATGATGTAAAATAATAGAAATAACGAATTTAAAGTATTAATTTATAAGAAACAAATGTTACTTATTTCACGATGAAAAAAACAAAAAGTTGTCTAGTGAATTAAGTTATGTCTAATCAACAAGAAATAATTTTTATTCACCAACCCTTAGGGCGGAAAGGCATAAAATAGATGACCATCAATAGTTATTCAACAAGTCATGAAGGTAAATAATTGTTTAGTTATTCAAAGGGGTTGAGTAATATCTTTTTAATTTTGATATCTATGTATAGTATCATCGACTGGATTAAAAACAACAAAAAACTCTTCTAAAAAAATGCAACAGGGTATTTTCGACAACGAAAGTTTTGAGCGAGCAACCGATTAACGTTCAAATTTACAAATCACACATTATCCTAAAACAAGGGGGGGAATTCCTATATAAAAATCCCAATACATGCACTGTCAATTTATATGGGTAATTGCAACTAATGTATGCGATTTTGAGTTCAGATCGCGTTTTCATAGTGTTGGCCCACTATGTAGAAAACTCTCCTCTCTGTGCCAATGACTTAACTTTTATTTCCCGTCCAAAAATAGACTCGTTGTTGATAACAATGCATTCTATCTGCTAAGTTTCAGCTCGATTAGATGACGACAGTGGACTGTGCACCCAAAACATACATACATATAAAATTAAAGTTAATACAAAAGATTAAAAAAAAAAATACGTACATGTACAGCACGAAGAGGCTCGTCCCAAAACATTAATCCGATCCAAAAAGAAATAAAACACGCACTCAAGAGATACTATTTACGAACTACGTTCCTGCATATCGAATGTCGCATATTTTTTTACTTTTTTTCCCCCCAAACACACTTAGTCTCTCCCGTTGTCCTCTAGAAAACAAAGTAGAGAACTTGAACCCTTTCGCTCAAGTGCTTCTAAAATAGAGGCTACGAAGAACTCGAGAAAAGGTTTACGACTCTCAAAAGCAGAAGTCAAAAACTTATTATCGCCCAAAAAGGAAGTAGGGTTAGTAATTGTGCGTGGGCGACATTTTTATAATTGATGCTGATTAGATTAGTTCTGCAGCGGCTTCGTAAAAAGCTTTTCGGGAAATAGACCGGAGGCAGGCCGGTAAGCGACTGGCAGGTCTCTGAAGGGTTAATGACAATCAACAGTTTATTCAGGAAGAAAACAAAACTTGAGCAAGTGTTCTTCATAAGTGAAAGGGTTAGCATTCACAACTATTACGGCAGTGAATGTGACGGAATCTTTTTATGAATGGGAACCGATTTTTATGCGAATTAGACCGCGAGGTAACATGGAGATTGGCCATGTCCAAAACGTCTCTAATAATATCAAATAAGCTAAAAAATTTAACTTAAAAATCAGGTAGTTTTTCACAATTTAAGTTCGCATAGCTTTTAACAAATTGAGCAACACAAATTGCAATCGTGTGTTGAATAATGAAGCAAAAAATTTCTGAACTTGACGATTTTCTGTTTTCACCATCAATTATTTCAAAATAAAATAAAACCGCATAAAAAAGGTCTCACGCTCGCTTTTAACCAAAGCACCTTTTGCCTTCAAATTAACAAACCAAACACGTTCACCCACTACAACAAAGATCCATCCCAAGGAAGACGAAGCACGAACACAGCCAAGAGCTTCGTGCAGCGAATTCAGATAAGCAAGAAGAAGGTTCCAAAAGAAAAACCGCAGAACACGGAATATAAAAAAACAACCCGAAACACAGTAAGAATGGCGCCTTTGGGGAATCCTTAAATCTCTTTTCACCTGTAAAAAGAACACTGACGCGAGTAAAAATAAAGACGTCTGGGGAGGAAAGCCAGCAGGTAACGTTTATATGGAGTAGTGTGTCGCTAATGGACATCAACATCGGGAAATCGCCTAATACCTGTACACCAAAACAGCGGGAAGGTAAGACACAATAACCTGGGACGGATAAATGGTGACTCAGCGATGAGGAATGCTGGATCCAGCTGGTTGAATGATTGGCCCTAAACCAGATTTCATCCCATGCGAAAAGAAGATGGTTTGGTATTTTTTTCTTTTTTAAATGGAAGTTTCCCATTGATTCTTCTATTATTTAATCTTCGGCTGTTTAATGAGAGGTGTGTTCTAATTGTTTTTAAATTGTGTTAATGCTGTAAACAATTGTTTGTTCCAATAGAAATGTTCAAGTTCTGTTTATTAAATGCATTGCGGGTAACTTTTTAAATTTAATTACTTCAGAATAATTGTATTTCTTTATAATACTTAACGATTGACTCCGACACGAATTAATTTAATATAATGATCATTTGTGGAATCTTTTCGGAACCAGTCTCCCAAGTACAGTTCTTTTAGTTTTTATTAACTAAAAACTTTTAATTAACTAATTCATCACTGCGTCATTGTTTTTTGTTACCTGAGAATACGCATCCTTCAATTTAATTTCATACTATTATATACCAATTAACTAAATTAAAAAAAAAAAAAAAAAAAAAAAAAAAAAAAAAAAAAACAGTACCGCGTAATCAGGGAAGACAAGCGCGAATTGTTAGCCTGATTGAAAAAGTAGAGCATCGCACAAATAACTTGTTAATAAATTGAAACTAGAAAAAAAAAGTAAGTAATTAATAGTTCGATTTAGTCATCGACTGAACCAGCCATTTATTGTTCATTTCTCGATTAAACTTTCAAACCGACAAAAAAAATAAAACAATTAGTCCTGTAATTGAAAGACAAAAGGAACCACCCATATTCTTGAAACTAACTCAACGCATCGTATAAGTAATCACACGAAAGAAAAAAAGTTCATCCTAAGTTCAAACAAAAGTATATCCAGGGGTCAAAGTGACAAAATAAGAATATATAGGATTTTTTCAAAAAAAATATAGGACAATATAAAACATCAAATAACTGCACACAGTTGCTACTGAACTTCAAAATTAACTCGTTATACATATATATACTCGTTATACATATATATACTCGTTATACATATATATACTCGTTATACATATATATACTCGTTATACATATATATACTCTTTATATTGAATTTAAGAGAATAGAAAACACGCCTTTAAAAAAAAGAAATCGCCTGATCCTGAATAAGTGATCCGTTATTGCCTCAATATTCCATCCCTAAATCAAGTTTTATTAATTACATTATTTGCAATCATGAGTCTTTTGCTTCCAGCATTTTTAACTGTTCCAATTTCTTTAAGTATTTTCTTTTTATCAATGTTTGAAAGTCTTTTGTTGATTCAGATTTACTGTTCAGTGTCGGCTGGATTGGCGGCGAAAAGTGGAAGATTTATCGCCGAATGTGGCGCACCTGGCACTTGGTTTTAAAGCAACCCTAGTGATCGTTTGGATTTGACAACACAACGTATTGACGTAATTTTTAATTTTGGCGACTTTTATGAAAAAATCGTGGCTAATATTCCGAATCCGGTACGAATTCTGCGCCAAGGCGATTTTCGCCAAAAAATGGCAGTCCTGTCGTTTTTTAAGAGCAAGATAATTAACTGCCTATGGTTGCCATAATTTGGAGCGGTTTGATGTAAACAATTCGTGGCGCAGAATCCGTACAGGATTCGGAATAAAAAAATCGCCATCCGACATCATACAGTAAATCTTAACTCTTTTGTTTCCTTCATCAAATATTGACGGAGCACTCAAAACGTTCTTTAGTAGTCCTGCAAGTTAATCCCAAGTTGTTTTTATCCGTTTTTCCCTCGGCAGAGTTTTGTTGTTGCATCTCTCTCTGCATTATGGCCAACTAATTTATTACGTTGGAGGAGAAATCAGATCAGAAATTCAAGACCGATTGTTTTTTGTTTTGTTTTGAAACCACCGACTGTCTATTTCTGCTACTTATAAAGTGCTTAACACAGCCAAATACGTCTCGTAATTTTGAGCATCTAGAAGAATACGAGATCGAAATCTTCTATGTTATGGAAATGTTCACATGTTTACAACTCCCGCCGGTCCAGTAGAGTTGAGTTGTAGGTTATGCAGCACGTGACGTCACAAGAGATAAAACGCCGCGCCGCCGCTACAAACATCGTTTTTGTCAGGTCTTTTTCACCTACGATCGCGCCAAACAATCCGAAATATTAAAAAATTGCAACAAACGGCGCCGTTATTACGAATTCGAAGAAAATATAGATCGAATCAATGTAGAAATATAGGATATATAGAACAATTGTAAAATATAGGACAATATAGGACGTTTTTATCGATTTTTTAAAAAATATAGGATTTATAGGACATATAGGACGTCTGCGACCCCTGTATATCCCATCTTATACCTCAACCACGAAACAAACGATAAAGGAAAAAAACAGTTACAAAATAATCACGAAAGATAATCACATGAAGGTGAGGCAGTCTGTTACATTATTATTCGCTTAACTTTTGGTCCAGTCTAGGGCAACCTAGGAATGTTGTCATTTCGAAAATAATGAAACTGGCGCGATCCCAAGGGTGGGAAAGTGCAGTAAGTTATCTGCCAAAAAAAAAGAAAAGATATGGCGTTCTTTTGACATAAACCGGGATCTAAGGTAGTGTCGTGTGATTTAGATAGTCATTTGAAAATGAAGGCCCCACGCCGTGAGTGTTCGTTGGAACTGTCAGGGAAATAAGATAGCAGTGTCATGCATTGAGAAGTGGCATTTTTCAGAATGGGACAAAGTATACGGAAGAAGCAATTCAATTTTACTTGGACAAAGATTAAAGGGAGATAGTTTTTCCTTCTCTTCTTGAAATAACTATTTGGAAAATGTGAGAAAGAAAATTCCTTTTAAAGATATTTATTACTGTTTCCGTCGAAAAGTGGATTCATAGTAAATATTCTTTTCGATAGTAGGATCAGCACTGAACAAATTGTATTTTTCATAAATGAACGTCGATGTAAAGCTGTTTTTGATGCATCTAGTGTTATAACAAAACAAAAAAAAAGTTAAAGGACTTTTCTCAAAATTGGATAACTTACAGGAAATAAATTTAAATGTAAAGAAATCATCGACGTAGAACTAATTTTCAGAAAAATTACTTTGGTTGACACATAGTCATAGTCATAGACATAGTCATAGTCATGACTATGACTATTGGTTGACACAGTTTACACTCAAGAATATTAATTACAATGTCATTTTAAATATCTTCCTAAATATGTAAAACATCGCTACTTATATGAATTGCTCGAAGTCAATAGGGATCCAAGATATTACATCCAAGATATTACAAGTTACCAAAAACCTAATAAAAGACACAGGGATCTGTTTTCAAATTCTATCGATGCCCCTGCTTTGGTATTTATTAAAAAAAAAAGCAAATTTATTTCAGGGAAAATGCAGATGTCTCTATTTAACATCAAGTAACTTACACAAAGAAAACAATCTATTTATGGTCGGGTTACACGAAAGTTTTATGTCTAAACATGGGTCAAACTGATGCGATAGGTAATAAGTATCTCTTGACTTAGTTTCTATTTAGGCAAAAGAAAAATTTCCTAAATTTAAAAAATAAACTGCATAGATGAATTCAACCATCATATTATAAGAAATGAAAGTTTCGAAACCTTTTTGCTTATCAACAAACAATTAACCTCACTGGATTTTTTTTTTTTAAAGTTGAGTGAAGAAGGAAGGCGTTCATAAAAAATCGCAGGCGAGAGTTTAATTCTCGGTTGATGTGTTACGAATTGTGACAAGGGTTAAAACGATATTAAATGTTGCTTTACGAAGCTCATTAGACATCTATTTCTGATGAACCCGGTAACTGAAAACCAAACACACCCAAAGAGAATTCTACGTAAAGAGCTCATTTGAGGCAGTTTTCTTTCCTGGTGGCTTCCATAAATGAACATAGCTTGACGATTGAGATATATTTTGTATCGACTCGTTTATACAGGATTATAGGAAAATTATTTCCAGCAAATTCCAGAATAGACACCGGTAACTTTATTTTGCATAAATACATCTGGAGAGTATTTTTGAATTAATTTCTAAAATACACGGGACAGAAAAGGACAGAGTATGTCACATAAGAGAAAAGTACCTCCTCCTACTTTTATTCTTTAAAAAAATATACAACCAAGGGGTCCTAATGTGAAGTAAACAAGAGGTGTGGAACATTTGCACAGCTTGCAATTATCATACAGGCCACTACATTTAAATTTAACATGGATTAGGGTAATGAACAGTTTTGTTTTTCATATTTTCATTTAAAAAAATGGCTCGTTTGTCGATAAGTATTACACTGGCAAAAAGAAAACATCAATTAATGGAGAAATAGACTATATGTTTTCCGATATTATTATATTTTTCTTTCGGTAAGTGAAACAGAGGCGGAACAGTCGTTGACAGGCAATGCTCAGGGGAAGACGACTATGTTAAAGATATTCATTTTAAAACTTTTTATGCCTTTATCGAATTTCTACGGAAATTTCAGGTGCGAACCCCTTAAAAGGCATGAACACAGCGATTTTGTTCAAAAACGTCAAACGCATATTTAAGCAATTGCTGAAAAGCATAATTTTTTTAGCACATAAGCGCTATTTTGACGAAAACCTTAATAACAGTTCTCTTGACTAACAGTAATCCCTATATAAAAATTGAACATCGCAGATCAATCCGTTCAGGAGTTATGCTGACCACACACATATATTTTTTTTATGTAAAACTTTTTTTTTTTAAATAAATTTCGCTTTAAGAATAAAAGGATGAAGTTCTGGCGAAATAGATCGAATCGTGTTCTGTTAATGGGAATAAAAAATAATCACATCAAGCAAATCTAACATCATAACACAATATTTAAGCCGTAATAAATTAATAGATCACCGAGCAGCAAATCAAAGTTTATTTCTTGTGTTATAATTAAAAAAAAAAGAATGGCATTACAACTAATTTGCCACACTTCACCAACTTAGCGAGATCTGTGAAAATAAATATCACAAAATTCGCCTAATTGAATTTTTTCCCTTTTTTTTTTAAATTTTAACCTAAAAGGAAACACAAACGTTAACTATGCCAATCCATACAGTGACCCATAAGATAGCGGAATTGAAAGTTGGGTGATGTAATTTTCCCCACCCATTTTTTTTGGCAATTGAAAAACTAGCTACTACAAAATATAGTGACAATGAAAAAAACACATTTTATAGTGTTATGGGATAATCATAACACTTCATTACCTCCTCATTCACATAAAATACAAATTAATGGTACAGCTTGACAAACAAAACTGGAGAAACGGGATAGACCCCCCTTCTTTTAACTAAATTACTGACTCACCACATTGAGCTTTCAAAACAATGAATACAAAAGTTTTTCTCCTGCGTTCCCAACAAATAAAAAAAAAATTAAACCAATTCAACAAACCAATTCTGATACACTAATTCCACTTAATTTCAAAATTTACTTCACTAGCCAAAACAAAACACTTAAATGATAATAAAAATCAAAAAAATCAGACAGGAAACCAACTGACCTTGAGCATACCGCACATTCATCAATGAAAACACCACCATAGGAACACAAGAAAGAAAAGAGGGTGCAACTCCAAAAAAACCAAAACAGCACAGGTACGGCACAGAACCGCCAGTTGCAGACGACTTCCCAGAATCGAATGCAGCAAAAAACCTGCTGTACTGTTTGTTTCTTCCAGGATGGGTCACTGGAACCCCACGTGACCGGTCTGCCACCAGACCAGATGCCGAGCGTAGACCAATGGGATGGCTCCAAATCCAGGTACGCCAGGTGCGACGCGTGCCTGCAAGTTGTCACGCTCCTCGCGTTTTTCTTCCAAGACGTTCGTTCGAATGTCATCCGAAAAAAAATAGTAAAGAGAAGTATAGATGCACGTCTTGAAAGATTTTAAGGGGGGGGAGGGGGGGGGGGGTAAACACATCACCTGCTCTTCCGTAAGTGGACGTATGGCGCGTGCCCTTCAAGCAGATGGTCGACCCCAAGAAGTTCTTTCATAAATCTAGTCAGGATGTAGTTCTTGGGGGAGGTTTAGTCTCCCTCCCCATCTACAAACTCTCTCCAGTGTATGGTAAACACGCATAGAATACTGCAAATTGAAAACCTTGCAATACAAAGAAATAGAAGACCTTGCATTGTGTTTGTCCTCGATGAACCAACCATTCGACATTGTCACGGAAAAATATGTACCTCCTACAGTAAGGACCTCAGCAAATTGTCTTACAAATAACTAATTGCAATTACGATCTGGAATTTTATATGATCTCTTCCATTACCAAGGTGATAAGTTGGTTGTTTTCAGATTATCTGGCGCCTCCAGCAACACGAGGGCTAAGATGCGCCGAAACATTTGACATTAGACAAGCCAACATACATTTACAAACACCCATGCCTAACACGGGACTCGAACCCGCAACCTCGCGGTCTAGAAGCTAACACGCTAACCACTATACCGTTTGATCGGCACCAAGGTGATAAGATAGTAATAAATATTCATTCAAAAATTCATGAAATTAGGCTGGTTTTCGTGTAGAAAGGATTTGAAAGATAAGAAATTTGACACTGAAAGCAAATTGTACTGGTTTCTACAGAGAAAAATTAAGGTAAAGGGTTTACACTAACAAATAAAAGAGGGGGGGGGGATAAACAAGCTCCAAAAGGATACTTACAGTAGAACATATAGAGGCAAACTAAAAGAATGGCTAACAATACAAAAATTGCTTCTTTAAACCCTTATTCTTCACAAATATTGAGTAAGTCACTCAAGCATAACCTGCGAGTAGAAGGAAAACAAAAGTTTATGTTAACCAGTGGCCACCATATTTAATATTTGTAAACCAGAAATTTAGGGAAAAAAGTGGGAAGTTCCATACGAGAGTGGGAAGTTCCATACGTATTTCAACAGAAATCAATCAATTATCCTAAATTCTATCAGAAAAATGGAGCAATATTCATCCTTTTCCTGGCACAACAATACCCATTATTTGAAACCTATTTTCAAAATACATAGTTGAGCCTCATGAATACTTAGTTTCAACTGAAAAGAAGATATTCGACTTCAAAGAAAACATAGAAATGATTATAACTGACAAAGATGTAGACCAGACAAATACATAAAAAAAAATTATGTTGGGCAAGTGCTTAATGTAGATAATGAAGGTGTAGAAGTTTAATGTTTGAGAAAGCAGGTTAATGAAGGGATGGTTTATATACTTCCTAAGAAAGGAGCCAAATGCTGGATTGAATCTCATAATCAAATCATTCAGAAATTGACTAATACCGAAATTTTAAAAAGACTTCATTGTAGACTTAAGTTTGAAAATGTTATGCTAGCTGAATAACCAGCCTTATTTCTCGAGTAAGCCTAATTAGTTCCTCAAAGTAGCTCACTTAAGCTATTGTAAATTATATAATTTAGCAAGTTCCACAATCTAGTAATTTTTGTCCTTCCATTACCTTTTTTTTTTTTTTTTTTTTTTTTTTTTTTTTTGTAATTAATATAGTTATTATCATCAAATATAACACTGCAAACTATAAAAAATTAACTCTTTTATGTGCTCTACTTTTTTTTAACTTTTTTTCTTTTACAATGTAGCTGAACTTTTAAGTAAAAGATGTAGACATGGCTAATTATCACGTCCAAAAAATGTCCCTCTGTTACCCTTTTTTTAAAATTTAATTAAAAAAAAAGTTTTCAATATAAAATTCATGGCTATTACATATCTTGAAATTTTTTATTATCTGTTTAAAAAGTATCCTTCCATTTTTGGTACAAAAAGAATATCGTATTTTAATCACAATCTGAAATCGATTGATTTTGTTGTGCAAACTGACTTTCCTCTACCGCCCATAGGTAAAAGGAAAACACTTTCTTATTGTCTCTATTATAAAAAACTTCACATATAACCAACTCTACTATTAACTAGAACAAGGCAAATCAGTTTAATCAAAGCAACCAGAAATGAAGTTAACGTGCACGATGTTGTCAAGTTATCGTTCATCCGCTCAAATTTAATTAGAAATCAAATGTTTACAATTTTTTTCTCTTGACTTTTCCTCTCTCAGCATTTAGCTACGACACAAAAACAACATGCAACAAACCAAACCAAATTTATAACGAAATTTCATTAAAAAACTATTACAGCAAATCCAATTGATTAATAGCCTTTTTAAACACAGGTACGGAAACAGACTATCATTATCACACAATTGATGATTTTTTTTTTAATCCTCGTACCATTCCATCCAGACTTGAAACATCACCCCCCTCCTCTTCGATCAGACAAGCCTCACCTTCCCCAAAGCCGCTTATCACCTGTTCTGGGCTACACGCAGTCTGAACAGATGGTCTACTATTGATTGTGTTAATGCCGCTATAAAATGTTCCTCTCTTGTACAGGTGATCAAGTGAGTTACTATACCCAAGAGCCATTGAGATGATTTTGATTGGGGGGGGGGGGAGGGGGAGGTTAGTTATCATCACTTGCGTGCTAGGACACGCTTCGTAGGGCATTAGATTGATTAATAGAAATTGAAGTCAACGCGGTCAAATGAAGAGCCGTGTGTGATTTGACTGCGATATTTATGTATCCCTGTGTTTGTTTTGTCGGATTTGAATTGATTTTATTTTTGGCAATAATTTGCTGTTTATCTGTTCGTTTCCGCCAGGTTGCAGATAAGGGTGATAGCGGAACAAGTATGGGCAAGTTGCAACTTTTAAGATATTGTGGTTGCATTTTGAAATTACCGCTACTATAGATAAACAATATCATCAGTGACGATGATTTTAATCTATTGGGAGTAAGGTTTTTGCTAAAATTTTTCTACGCGATTAATTCCATAACGACCCAAATTAATTCTCTTAAAATTTTTCATTCAAAAAAATTTGAAGCCTCTAGATAAAAATCAAATTGAGAAGCCTTTTAGAGGACATAATTTAATTTTAGTTCTGGATATTTTTGGATGGTAAGAGAATGAATATAACAAGCCAGACGTGTGCGTTATTGCATACTTTACCATAAAATAAAAAGCGAATGTTATTATCCCACTTCTGCTCTAAATAACTTAAATTGGAATAATTTATCAAGACAACAAATGACACAGCCGGGCGTTAGCACTGGTTAAAAAACCCACTAAAAAAAGAGCACTCAACTGCATACGAATATTGAGCATTCTCAACCGATTGACGAGACGTCCATTTCAAAATATAGTTCCGATTTAGTTCCAAGTTGCTGGGTGTAAAGTTAATAAAGTTGTACTAAAAAGCAGCCAAACAAGCAAACTGCTTTCATGATGACTTCCTACACCCGTAAGCGACCATTTAAAAAATTCAGTTCCAAATTTAAACCCCAAAATAGTTCGCAGGCTGAACCTTAAGCAACTGGACACAAAAGCAGGGCTGTTGACGTTTAGGTCACATACGAAATTACGGCACAAACTCGGAAAAAAAGACCCGAACGTGCGAACACGCCTGGCAATATTCAGGTCGCAACCAAGGTTACAAGACCGGCAGCCCGATTTAATATATTTGCGACAGCTAATTACGCAAAACTCCGAAACGGTAATAACTGGTTCTGGAATTACTTTAAAGTATCCTGTAATTTTGCTCTTATATTCCCAATAAAAGGGATGAAAGGAAGAAAAGCCGTAATAGGATACAAATCCGCTGCAAATATCCTCTCATTTTTTTTTTATAATGGGAATAGATTTCGCAAGAAAATGCATATCAATTGCAAGAATTTCCAATAGTTGAGAGTTGTTATTGCAAATAGAGAAACGGAATACAAAGGAGAGAATAACGGAATGCTTTTGTATCGTGTAGGGAGTGTCGGCGAATTTTCCAAAATTTAACGAACCAAATGCTTTTATTGAGCCGCTCTTGTGAAGACTGAGACTGGTTTTTTTATTTTTTTTTTCATGCTGATATTTCGAAACGAGTACCATCATAGGTAAACTTCGTTTTTCTTTAATTTCCCAAGTACATTTGATTGAGGACTCTTTAAGAAATCAGTTTAGAGTCAGTCACCTTTTAAGTGTATTTAATAATAATAATAAGTTCATGTTCGCATTGTCCGCGAAGAAATACAACTAACATAATGAATTGCCATCGGCAGTAGACATTTGTATGCAATAAATTGATTAAATTCTTATCTGAAACAGTGTTGGTAAAAATTACTTAGAAATACCGTCCCCTACCAAATTATCTGCTAAATAATAATAAAAGTAAACACATTAAAATCCGGTGTTTAAGTCGGTGGTTTTCAACCCGCGCAAGTGTTCATCTGAGCAAAAATTGCAATTTATATACCATGCGGAATATTGTATTTAGTAGGCATGTTAAATTTACATTTTGAAATATAGTGTAATGGAACTGATAATCGTAAAATCCTTACTGTCGGTAGCTTATTGCTTTCCCCACAAAATATTTGGTTTTACGGTAATTTTCTTGTCTGCAATTATAAACAAATAAATCGCTAGGACGCAAACCATGATATAAAGAGAGATAAAAAGTGGGATTACAGCCCAAGATTTCCAAACCTGGTGGAACAGAGAAAAATAAAACTGTTATTGAGTGCCTGGTGCGATGAGAGGGGGAAATAATATTCAAATTGTTTACAATTTGATGATCGATGTATTAGATTCAAAGCAAAGATATACAGACATGGTACAGCTCTTGAGCAAAAAAAAAAAAAAAAATATATGAAAGCTATGAAAACGTGCAAAAAAATTTAAAAACTTCAAAAATAAAAACTTAAAGTTTAATCAACTGTACTATATTGACAAACAGGTAAATATCATGAAACCCAGTTTTGTAATTTTTTAAGCTACATTTAAAGTACTAAATTTCTGTCAAAGCTGAAGTCCACTGAACTAAAGAATATCTGGTTAAGATGACGATTGGTTGGAGGTAAACATTGGCGCGATACAACTTACAAAGGAGAAATGTACAATTTCACCATATCAATGTCTGGATATATAACCCCCTTTGACATGACACAAGCCACAATGCAAGCTACTTTTTTCAAAATGCATGTCAAACTAGAATTTGAAGCATCATCTAGGTTGAGGGAACGATAAGTTTTTTTTTTGTTTTTTTTTCTCAAAAAAAGAGAAAGGAAATAAGTATAAATTTGCGTATATCGCCAGCATCAATAATGAAACCAAACTCACAAGGGACGATGACTCAAACTACAAACGTACAATCCAGACACTTGTTCCAAAGCAACCGGGGATTTAAAATCCATTGTGTCCACTTTTTTTTCAGATTTCGAGAAAAATATTATTTCAGAGCGAAACCTCTCGAATTACGGACCGAATTGGCCTGTTCAGGAATAGGCAGATGGCACAAAAATCCAGAGCTAGGGGAACTTCAACAAATCGGATTGTGACAATTTCTCCCCTTTTCCAACTTAATCAAAAACGAGGGGACGACAATGGAAACACAGGGGTGAAGGGTGGTCTGCCACCACAACAAAAATTCCCACTACAATTGACAGCTATATTTTAGCACCCTTTCCCCTCTCGTCAGATTTTAATCAGATGCCAACTTGGGTTGACAGCTGTAGAGACAACCACGACCTAATACTGGGTTTATTCAGGACACTTTGCGTAAGGTTCGAAGACAACCAAGTTTATTGCGCGTTTTAACAGCTTTAATATGCGCGTTGCGCTTTCCATTTGAAGGTTGAAATTTAAATTAAAACGCAAATGTTGTAATATATTACCAATTTGAAGCACAACTTAATAGTGGATTAATTTTGGAAATTGCTCGTAAATATCATTGCAAACTCTACTTATAATGTGCTATTCCTTTAACGATCAAATGTATGCTCCTGACACTCAATCTGAAGATAACGAATTTTTTTTAAAAGTAACTCTAAGACAAGGACGCACTGAGTTGGCATTTTTTGTTTTACACAAACACGAATAGGGAAATATAATCCCCAGATAAGAATCACCAGTTTCAAACATTGTTTCTCGCCGCATTTTCGTATCAGGTCTTATGACAATCCTAGTCTCAATATCTTCTAAAATGCTTTATTATATTTTAAATATCATGGATTCCGATATATTAGTTCCCCTTTTCCAATGATAAATCGCCCATAATTTTAATTCAGTTTTTCAATATTAATAGCATTAACCAGATATTAATGCACAAAATAACATTTGAACTGCCACTGCATTTTTAATAGGGTAATAAAAGCATTGTTTTCAGTTAAAAAAAAATCGACCCCCCCCCCCCCCCCCCCTTCCGCGTTTTAGAACATCCTGTCTTCAAAGAAGCGATCTAGAAAAAATTTCCGTGTTCGTGGTCAGCATAACTCTCGTACGAATTTGTCTACGATGTTCACATTTCATGTATAGATTAGTGGTAGCCATGGGACATACCATTAAGGTTTTCGTCAAGATTGCGCATAAGTTCAAACACGGAAATTCACTGAAAAAATCATGTTTTTCAGTAATTGATAAACAACTGCCCCAACGATTTTGATCGAAATCTCTGTGGTAATGCGTATTAAGGTGTTGTAAACATCCCCACCTCCAAAATTCCCGTAAAAGTGTCATAAAGGCATAAAAAGTTGACGAATGTCTTCAATACAGAGTTCTCTTCCATTGAGTATCGCTCCTCAACCACCGTCATTTCCCCTGTTTCACTTACAAGAAAGGATAATACAAAATTTATCGAAAGGTATATCGCCAATTTGGCAGCGTTTGTGGTAAATAACACCTATCCACGTCAGTGTAATAGTGTAATTGAAAATTGTGCGATATGCACCCCTAACTTTTTTTTTTTTTACAAAATAAAGTAGAAATCTCCATCATTAAAAAAAAAGTTTAAATTCAAAATAATTCAATTGTTCAACTTTCAAATCAGTTTAAATAACTCTCGAAGAAACTATACAATAGTCAGTTTTCTAGAATTTCTAAACAATGTAGGAATGTGCTCGACTTTGGGTGATTTATTTGCCTCGGAGCATTTTTTTTATCCACTTTCCATCGTATAATTGGGAAATTCCGTCATTTAGCGCTACAACCTTACTCAACATTTAACCTTCAAATTCTTCAATTAATATCCCCCTCCTCCCCTAAAAATCAAAGAAAAATCAACAAGCAAGAGACATACAAACGAAGCCGTAGTCCAAACATTAATTAAAAATAAATAAATAAACCACCATTAATAGGTTTTTTTTATATATATAGCGGCATTTTGAATAGCCAACTTGTACGGATCGGTGTAGAAATTGAAGCCGGGACTACTTTTGTTTTTTATGTCAGAGCTGGACAATTCTTACCGTCTTTTCGTCAAAACAAAGTCTGAGTCTAGACTGAACGCTCTATTGAATTAAATTGAAAAAAAAATCCAGAGCAACGAAAACTTCCTTCCGAAATTAAGACGTCTGGGCGGGGGGAAAAAAAACGACTTTTATTTGCTTGGAGGGGGCGTGCAAGTTCCGTCCAAGGTGCTCATTGAAAAATCAATTTTGCTTTCCAAGGGCAATCTCATCAAAGGTGATCCCTTAGAGTTGTTTAGACTTAAGTCGGGAAAATTGCTTTGCTGCTCTTGGGAATCCTTTTTTTTTTGCATCAGGTGCCCAATTTCATTCGCAATTATTAAACTGGTTTTGTGGAAAAACGAAGGAAACAGCTTTTCACAAGTAAATTACAGCACATTGAAGAAGCTCTGCAGAACAAGTCAAGGATTGTAGAATAGTATCGCGCTTCCAGGAAAACTGATGGATGATAACGATTTTAAATTGCATGCTGCCAAAGAGTTTGGGACATAATAGCAATGGAAGCATATATATTGTTATATAGTATGTGTATTAATATAGTACGCTCGCCAAGCCCCGAGGGTTTGTAGGCAACCCTGATTGGAATGCCTTGCCGGGTCTCGCTAAAAGAAGAGACGCCTTCAAAATAAGTTCTAGCAACAAAATTCCGTGTTGTAAACAATAGAAGTTTAATTTCATTGTATTTCTTCGCACACTTCGTTAATTTTTCAGAAGATTTTTTTTCCCCTTTCCCAGAAGTAGGCTGCACAGAGAGAACAAAACTTTCAGCATTGAATCTTTATCGTGCTCTTCAACAGCAACACTGACAGAGTAGGCTAGGTTGCTTCTTCGATGTCTTTCAGCATTTCGTCTTTCAAAATGTTCCTTTATACTTTCATTTACTAATAATGGTAAGCCCGTTGTGTCCTAATGTTTTTATATAGTAATGCTGCGGTAGTCCGAGAAATATTAATTTCAATTCAACCGTTCAGTCACCACTGATTTCAATATATGAGCAAGAAACCGGTGTTGCCAATTCGCATTACAAACAGGGCTTTTTTTAGGGGGGAGGGGGGAGACACACGCCTAAGAGAATTGTAAAGATACGGGGGAAATTTGAACAAGTGCATGCTTTTAATCAAATCCGAATAATTTCAAGAAAATTGCTACGTCTAGATCACCTTGGAACTTCGATTAAGTACATAAAGTAAAGAACACTGGCAACTAATCGTTTGTTTTCGGAAATAATTCCCACTGACGTACAAGACCGAAATTACTTTTTAAAAATTTTAAACTTCCTATATATGATGCTTTAATTGTCACTCTGTCCTTGTATGTCGCCTCAATATCTATTTAGAAAAAGACAATAGGCATTTTTCCTTCACAAAATGATCTGGCTTGAAGTAATTGTTGAAATCATAAATCAATATATATCCGCATATTGTCCCTTTTATCTAAAAAGCCGCAAATGACGAATAAGGAAGAGAAAAATAGAAAATCTAGAGGAAGTAGTAAACCGTAAAAATAACAGATTCTATTAAAACGATGAGCCAATAGACAAATGCCACCTTGCATATTGTTTCCCAGCATTGAGAAGCCGGCAAATCTCCGGACGGTTTATACTTCTTTAAATTCGGTGAAAAATATTTACACAATATATAGGTCGGAGAAAGTGGGACGTTTGCTTTTTTTTTTTTTTTTGCCATGAATAAACACCGAATAGAAAACAACTGATTGCTGTTATTACGCAAATTAAGGCCGCTTTTGCAAATGAACGTTCAAGCTTCAATGCGCAGTGCTCTTAAGAATCCATGGAGACTTAGGAAGTGACTTTAAAAAATCCGATAATTTTCTTCGAATTATCCAAGAAGGAAGAAGTTCTCACAGTTGGAGACTCGTATACTATCCAGGAAATTGGTCCATGCTTGTGAAGACCAGCTTGTAGGCGAGCAAATCAACAAAAGATATTACGTGTTGATGCATGTTGGGTAGGGTGCGTGTTAAATACCACTAAAAATATTTTGGAATTTTTAACGGAACACTCTTTTCAAACGATTCCTTGGGGTGAGAAACATGTGTAAAAAATTAAGGTACTTTAAATTAAATTTATGGGTTGTTAAGCAATCGAAATTAATACAATTATGATTTTTTTTTTTTTTCCTTTTTTTTACTTTAAAGTATTAAAATGTGAGAAAAAGAAAAATCTCCATTGCCAGCTTTTTTTAATTACATATAATAATTAAAAAACTTGTTGCAAATATATGTACACTGTTAAAAATTTTGTTCCACCTTGCACCAAAAATTGGTTCCCATTTAGCTGCCACCAACATTTGGTGCTTAGTTTCACGATTTAATGGTGCAACCTCGGACCGTAAGCACCATTAAATCGCGAAACTAAGCACCAAATGTTGGTGGCATCTAAATGGGAACCAAATTTTGGTGCATGGTGGACAAATTTTTTTAACAGTGTAGTGTGTACAATGTACACTGTGTATATATATTATTAGGGAATATTAATAATGATACAAAATTCTGAGGTCGTGATGTTTTTTCAAAGAAGTTATGGTCATTGAAAAGTCATGGAATTTTTTTTTTCGCCTAAAGATTTACGAACCTTGATGTACTAGTACACACTAACTACTTCTTCCAAGTTTGCTCTAACACGAAACAATTTTTCTATTTTAGCAACCACATGTTTTAATTTCGTTGGTATTCAAGGCTTAAGCCCACACCTCCATGACATGTATAGCATATAATTTTTAATATTTTGCTTCAAAATCTGCTAGAAATTGAAAAATAGAGACATGGTTTAGCTTTTGAATGGAAGTTTTCTGTGATTAAGTGAGGATGATATTTGGCCTATGAGCCATATCACGGTTTGTTTTCTTATAGTAAGTTTTATCATTTGAAGGCTATGAAGTTGTTGCCATGATGAAATTGGTGACTTAGAAAACTAGTAAATAATTCAAACTAGTCTCACAAATAGCGAGAAAGGTTAAATACACCAATATGACACTATAAACAGCAGCGAATATCTTAAACTTAAAAAAACAAGATTTTTTTTTTCCACAGCTCCTGCAATGAGTTCATGTATTATGGCTATACATTTTCCTCAGAAATGCGAGCTCAGTATTTTGGTGGAACACGGAAACAACAAATACTTGTTAATAACAATAATTTAGGCAAAAAAAAAACTTGGAAAACACCGATCACAATCTTACCGTGCGAGTTCTAGGACATATATGGGGTGTTTACATTCCGGGCATTCCTAGCTTCTGGTGGGAACAAGAACGTGTAATCCAGAATACATAACAAAGCGTCAGCAACAGGCGGCGGCCACTTAGTAACTATCCAGCAGAAGAAAGTGCGTCTAAAAACAGGCGTCCACTTTTGATGATGCTACGTCATAGGAACAGCACACCTTATCGCTGGAAATATCGAAAGCGGTGCCAGACGCATCATTCACGACTCGAACGCCAGAGGTCAGGATAAACGGGAGATGATGATGACACACAGGCAACACACCCTACTGGACAAAGAGATGTTAAAGAAAAGAAATGGAATATTTTTCTTCTTGCGGTGGGGTTCTTTTTCTGGAATAATAATACGGAGGCGCGGGTTGGGGGTGGAGGAATGGTATGGGTGTGGATGAAGGATTCTGATCGGATCGTATTTCATTGAAGAATTGTGAGATCCAACAATTTAAAGAAAATTGACTGTTTGGAAAATATTCATTTTCCTGGTTCAACACAGGATACTACTAATGCTATAAATTCACGCATACAACTGCACTGATAGCAGTTAAAAAGTAAATTCTTAATTGGCAGCGAAGTCATCCGTTCGCTAAAGCTTTTTCATACGTCACAATATTTTCAATTTGAAGTTTTTAATTATCCTTTTCGAGGGATCATCAATCTATCTCATAAACGTAATGCTTAATTTTTGGAGGTACATGATAAGCCGAAGTATTGCTTTAAATTACATAAATTATTATTTTACCATTTATAACAGTAATAAAAGATTTTTTTACAAAACTTTAAGAAAATGTAACTTTTTTTTTACATTTAACAGGGTTCCCACTCAAATCACAGAATGAAAATCAATGACTTTTCAATGACTTTTAAGGACCTAATTAATGTTTTTAAGGACCTACGAAAATTCGTTTTCAGGCATCATATCTATATTTAAATTTTTAATAAAGTATATTCTATCAAAAAAGTTAAAGTTGGTGGATGCGCAATACAAATATGTCGGAAAATTTTGATACGGGGAAGATAAGTGGCGGTCACGCGGGGATAGCAAGTTCTAGTTGTATTTTTATAAATTTTACAGCTGGACAACAACTGTAAAAATTAAGGACTTTTAAGAACCTCTAAACATTTTCAAGCACTTTCAAGGCCTTGAAAACAAGTTGAAAAATATTAAGCACTTTTAATGACTTTCAATGACCGTGGGAACCCTGTTTAAGAAAGCATATAAAACTTAATTAATTATAAAAACAACAACGTAAGAGCGTTATTATAAGCGTAAGCAATCAACTATTCACATTTATTTGATCACAAGTCGAAGACTTTGAAAAAAGGCGAAGAAAAGGATATTCAAATATCTAGCTTTATTTCTACTTTAACAGAACGGTTATCTTTCCCATCCTACCATATTGCAACATGATTTTTTACAAATTTTCCACCGGGTTCATATTTATAGACAAAAGATAACTAAAATAGTCTACGATAACCGGAAACTTATGTAACATATCCGTATTAAAGGTGGCTTTTTTTTCCCTTTTGTGAAACGTAGGAAACAAGTAATTAATTACAAAGACGCTGACTGCGATCCTTTCAATAAATCCTAATTCCTATTATTAATGAACGTTTCTGAGAGACATTTACCGCAAGTTTAAAACAGGAAGATTAGCTAAGACTAAGCAGTAAAAAAAAAGTAATGTTGACAAAAGCAATATTTGTCCTTCGACTTTTGCCCTCATTGACTGAAGCACATGAAAAGGTGGACGAATAATCACTGAATGAAGTGCTGGAGCATCACATCGCGTGGCGCCAAGCATAAACCGTCAAATCACTTAACATTTTTAGGCGATTATCAAGAGCTTCTCAGAGTAATTGTTTAGTTTGAGGGTTAAGAGAAAAAAAAACTTAAATGGTAACAAAATAAGGACGGTCAGTGATTATCTTTTCATCGGAATTTAAAATATCCGATGATGCGCAAAGGTATTTGATCGAGTTCCAAAAGAAAATATCGAAACATTGTTAAAAGAGATTTCACTTGGAAAGTAATATACTTACTGATGACTTGTATTGATGAATTGTCAGGTATACAAAGAAAATCAGACCTTTTATCATTAATCACCATTTAAAAATTTAATGTGCATGACTTTCAATGTCAGCATCGGAATTTAAGAATTGTTTCCTTTAGGAAATTTCAAAAATTGTTCTCCATTTCAGTCTACATATATATTTTATTTAAAATACATTCCACTTATGGAAACTTTCACTACACTAACAATCATTACAAGGGTATGTATAATATAAGAATCTGACGGACGGGCTTCAAAATGCCGAGCGAGGGAGCAACTTCCCTTTCGAGGCAAACTCATTCTGAAAGGCTGCAAAATGTTTTACAACTACCAGTATTTAAGCTGGGGCACAAAATTTCTTTAGTAAAAGAGTTACAATCACAATCTTCCTTTTAGCAAAATGCTAAAACGGTTACTACTTCCATCACTTGTGATATTTAGTTTGTCAAAGCACTTTTTATTTTAGAATCATTATTAACTTTTAAGTATAATGCTATTTGTAACAAATATCAAAATGAAAAAAATATTTTCACCCCTCAACTCACTTGTTCTTTTTAACACGTGACTGAACTTGAGAAACCAAAAATGGTGATTTTGCACATTTATCAAAAGGTTTTAGAATAAGAGCTAAACCACACCTTCTAATTTTAGCATTTAAGAAAATTGTTAAGCATTTGGCTGAATAAGCAATCCCAGCTTAATCAGTGACAACAACGCTTCATTCAACTTTTACTGTAACAAATGCAAGTGTACTCAATTAAAACATGTTATACATACAACTATATATTAAATTAAACTTTTCAGTGCAACAAATCATATTTTACCACATAAAATTCAAGAACTAAGTTGTGAAACAAGTCGGGACTTAATGAAACGCTAGATACTACACAGATTTTTGATTTTTTTAAAAAACTACATTGATTTAACTCTGGATGCGAAACTTCTCACAGAGTTGCAGAGCACAAAAAAAGTTTAATGTCATCGAAATTTGATGTAAAAATATCTTTCATGAGAGGACAAATCAAGAAAAAAAAATTTAATTAAAAACCTGTACATGTTGACAAAGATCGCCATTCTTTTTAGAACAAGTTTATCCCTGAGGGGGCAACAACAAAATCACCAATCACACAAATTCGACAATTCGATTTTATTTTCGAAAGTTACGAAACTAGAACTTTTCCCAAGACTAAACACATCAGTCTCTGGCTGCAGTGACCAAAGGACCCAGTCCAAGTGGCAACCAGGAAGCCCAACAAGGGATCTCTTTGTTGCTTGAGGAAAGGCGCCGGATATTCGCGTGCCGTAGACATGCACTCGTGGTGACCGCGATTTGATTAACAACGTCCCACCAGCGAAAAAAAAGAAAATAAACAAAGGCATGTGATTGAGGTTGAAATAACTTCTGACAAATAATCTGTAGGAAATGACGGATTGATTATAGATTTTAGGCTTGTTCAACGTGATTGGGCAATTTGTCAATTGATTTCTCAAACGTATAGGTTTTGGTTCGAAAATTTTAAATTGTAGTTCGTGGGATTTCTGTTCCCTGAAGAGAGGTCTAGTTCTTGAGCAAATTATTAATTTTTTATATCTATGGCCTAATAGAAAAAACGAATTGGGAAGGCACTGGCCTTAATTAGGATCTAGTGCTCAAGGTAGTAATCACTCGTAGAAGAGTCGGGATATTTGTAAATTTAAATTTAGGTTAAAGTTAAAAAAAAATTGTAAATTATGCAAAATAGGTCAATGACTTTAATTTTTTTTACAATGGTATAGTACTATTGTAAAAAAAAAAGTATTTCATTAGCAGATCCGTAAAGGGCGTTTTCAATCATAATTCTTATTTCTATTGACTGGTAGAGAATTCTACAGGGCAGTCTCAATAATGACTGACCTAGTAAAAACTAAATTTTAAAAACCACGGACAGAAATAGCAAAGCAGGCAATATTGCAATGTGCTAAAAACGACACATTTTCGGACTGTCAGCTTTTTTTATTTTCCTTTTTTTTTATTCATCTTTTCAATATGTCCGTTATTTTAGGGATATCTTGAAAGTCCACTCTCGACATTGCATTTATTTAAAGGACTAGAAAAGTACCATTGTCCCCCAAATCAAAACTCTTCAATATAATGACGCTGATGACAAAAAAAGAAGAAAACTCCCTCTTTTTGAAGGACCCATACAAATTGCTATATATTGAATTACATTTCGAAATTAATTATAATTTTGTCATGGATATTAATATTTTATTTTCTCTTCGGCATTCTTTTTCTTACGATAGGAAAATTCAAAAATTGATACCGACTTTTCAACAGATTTTCGGTAGTTTTTACGGTTTTAATGACGTTATTTGAAACTTACGGCCAAGAAGCAAGATCTACATGAAATATCTTTTTTATAACAAAGTGCAAAAAATTTAACTTTTCTTTTTTCGTAAATCATGGCGAAAGTAGAAAATTTCATGGAGGAGCGTGGAAAAGTAACTTTCTTGCACTATTGTGAAAAAGTACTCTTTCGAACACCACGTGCTTAAATTTTATATAGTTTTAGTATAGAAATGACATTTTAAGAGATTCATTGACTGGAGTTATCAACATTAGCTCATGTATGAAAAATACTTTTTCCACGTAATTATAAAAAAAAATATTGCATGCAACACGTGGAAAAATACTTTTATCGAACTCGGTAAATATTTGACTCGTGCTGACGCACTCTGTCAAATAAAAATTTTACCTCGTTTGAAAAAGTATTACTTTCCCAAATAGATCCATAAATAACTATTTTCAATCTTTTTCCCAATTCTCTTGAAATTCGCCAATACTTTCGCTATTACCGATATTTACATTGTTTTCACAGAGTGTTAAACTATAATAGTAGCTTTTGTATCTCGTATTCATTCATCGTAATCTAAGAGTATTACTGTCCATGGGTAAACCGTAAAAAGAAGTAGAAATCCCATTTCTGAAAAATTCTGCACTAATTTTCTACAGAACAAATTTTCGATAAAAAATTTCAGACAGCCTAAAAAAAAATTCTGCAACAGGAATTTTTATCCAATAAAATAATTAAAGTCTTTCCTTTCAGAAATTTCAAACCATATAAGTTAGGTAAAGTTTTTGTAACCTTAGTTACTGTTTGAAAGATTTTTTTGGTAACTTGCACCAGTTTAACAAAAAGATCAATTTATACTTTGATATTGCAGATAAGATGGATTGAGAAACACAAATAATTTACTAAAAAAGGAAGAAAACTTTGTTGTTAAATTCTAGATACAGAAATTCCATCTGCTTTTAAAATAATATCTTGATTCACGTGTTTACGCATTCATTGGAGATTCCAAGAAAACAAATGGAATGCGATAAAAAGCTAATTTTTATACCGAGACAGATAACAAACAAAAAATTCTGCTATTTAGCAAAGTAGGCAAATAGTAAACGTTTAAAATCACAACCATACAGATATCACAATAGATTTCCGAAGACAAGCAAAGGAAAAAAATTGTAAATAGGAACTACGGACTTGTTTTGCGTGAATTTTTGTACCGTTACAATCTAATTATAATTCCGATAAAGAATAAACAATTCAAGACTATGTAGCAAAAATGAAATGTAAGGTATCAAATTAGACTCGTCAAGCATATCAAAAACATTGCAATTTTGACCACATGTTTGTCCTTTTCTTTTTCGACATAAAAATAAATTCATTGCTATCAACTATAAAAACAACTTTGGTAAAATAGACAATATTTATATTGCAATATAAGTGGGTGGACATCCAGACGTCAAGAATTGCGTACCCCAATTATTCAATGTTTACCAACTTGCATTTGTCCAGTTTTTAGTTATTACCGTCCTTTATTAAAATTTCCTCGCTGCTTCCAAGAATAAATTTTCTAGTACTTTTTGTGTCGAAATAAAGTTCCGAAAAGCAAGTTGCTTAATAAAATTAGAATCTAAATCAACAAAATAAAAAAAACTTGAAAAAAGCTTTTTATTTAAAGTTACCTCATTAAATTTGGACGAGCTGCCAGTACGGGAACGCTACCTAGTAGTAAAATGATTACTTTTCCTACTTATTCTCGTTGCTGAACTATAATTCCCACCAAAATATGGTTAAAATAGAATGTACTTGTTATTTGTGATAGAAATTAAATTTCTAAGAAATATCTCGACATATTTTGATCACAAAATGTAGGACAAGAAACGACCGACAGAGTGCCTTACAGACAAAGTAAATTAAGTGCAACCAAAATTAAGCATAGGAAGCAATAACTTACCTTTGGGACACAAAATGAAACCACAAAAGGGTACACAGACATGAATAGAGCATTCACTCGCAAAGAACCGACACCAAAGAAGTTCATAAACCAATGTCCGATCAAACCTTTGATGACAGCTGACTGAAAAGTGGGCTTTTCCCCCTGCAGCTACACACAGACGTCTCAACTATCACTTACAGATGGACCAACCTTCAACGAGGATGATTTATTACATATGCACACAGAAGAAAAATGAAGATTTTGTCCGATCCAGCGACATCTGGATAAAAAAAGAGATATTATGATCAAGCCTGTTGTTTCGCAACCTTTGATATTAATTCTTTTCAGTGGATTCTTTTATTATTTTTACTCAGAATTTCGCTACAGATATTTGTTATTGTAAGAGTTGAGCTGTTAGGAAACCAGATGTGGATAACGCAGCAATAAAAATTCCGTATAAATGCATTGACGTTACGACGAACGAACAGTGCTGTTTCTTTCATACTTCCTAAATTCTTTGCTTCTCTCTCTTTCCAGAGATTAAACAATTTTTTAAAGATATGCATGCCCCGATAAGTTTAATTTGTTTAAAAAATACTTTTAATGGCTTTGTATATGGAAGATACGACAGTAGATCTGCTAGACATACATACACAAACTAATGGTGACGTACTGAAAATAAGGAAAACATGATTACAAGCTTAAAATAATAGTACTTATACGAATAATGTATAGAAAACATTAATAACAATTTAGAATGTGTTGCACTGAATCTTTCATTTGACATGGAAGCAACTTTAGTCTACTAAGTCTTTCAAAACAGATCCTTCGCTGGTGGAAAAACGGATATTCTGTAACTACAGAAGCTTAACTCTTCACCGAAATGGCACTTTAGAAAAAATAAACATAAGCCAGAAGGAAGCGAGCAAGCAATTACCACGACGTCCGTCGAATGTGGGTCAAAGTTTAGATGGGGCTCGTCCTAGATGTTTCGATTTCAGTCAATTCGACCATTATCGCACATTGGAGACAGTCGCCACTAATTAAGGACAGTTTTGTTCGAATTTTTTTCTCCTATGAGCTGTGGTGGAAACTGTCATTCATCAAAATTGGTCATGCTGTCATTGGTGCGGTTGACGAGGAGAAGTATAGCAGATGGAAGTCGAGACTCGTTGATGATAGAAATAAGTTGGTAAACGCAGTTCCCTCCCCCCTTTCAAATAAACAGTCGGGGGGGAAACTTTTTAATTTCAATAAAACTGGATGTGAGCAGGGTGTTGATGATTCATGACCAAATACTTGAATCCTGGTATGAAATAAATTCATAAGAGTTACTTAAAACTTTTAATTTATTTTTGCGGCAATAGAAATCGAGTGGATTTAAATTGTTAATGCTTCAATTGTGCTACTCCTCATCAAAATATACGTCGACTGACATAAAATATTTAGAAAAATTACTTTTAAACGTAAGATTAATAATATTGGGGACAACAGCTGACAAAAGTTAGTCAAGGTGCTCGACAAGATAGTGTTTTATGGTCTTCGATCTCTAAACTCAACGCTAGGGCTATCATCGAAATTAATTAAAAAAATAAAAAGAAATTGCAGAGAGAGCGTCATGAGCAAGTGTAAGCAAAAGTAACTAAAATTTCAAAATTAAAGTTGGGAGTTAGATGTTCTAAAGTTTGATACCCACTGTAGGAAACCTTGTTCCAAGCAACTTGTTTCGAGAGCACAGTCACCGAACAAGTATCCATCTCCCAATTGATGCAGTAGATTAATTTGACAGTCCCAGGAGTAGAATGGTCATAAAAAGGCAAGGGAGAGGGGGGGGGGGGGACAAGGGGTTCAACAACCTCCTTCAGCAAAAAAAGAACAACTCACGGACTGGGCAGATAACGGGGTTTTGAATGTCACGGTGGAACGTGCTCAACAGCCCGGAATTGAAACGTCTCCCTCAAACAAGCGCTTTGGGTCATCATCAGCGCAGACAATAGATACTCACGTCCGACAACCATCTTTAACCACGGTGCATAAAGCAAAACGTCCAGTAATCAAGCCAGTTTGACCACGGTTCATGAAAAAAAACCCATCAATTAAGAATGTCAGTTGGCTATCAACTTTAACTATCTTGGGTCAAATTAGGCTTTACAGACACAAAATTAAGATTTCAAATTTAACCAATGAGTCAGTATCACTAAGGATAACTTGTACTAATTTCATTTTTGTTATTACATTCGTATTTACATTTTACGTATCATGCTGCATTACTGGGACTTCAATTTCGGGTCGCTATTGGATATAATTTCAATGGGAGAAACGCATTTAAGATTTCACAATGGAATATTTTTTGTATCGAACACATTAATAGAAAGAGCTAACTTCCTTTCTAGAGATGCAGTGTTTAAAAAATAAGACTTCGGAATCACTAATCAAACAGTGCAGTTACTCTTAAGAATTTCCATACACACATCAAACAAGGTATTCTTCCGTTCAACGACCATACATATTCAGCAATCATAAATTGCTTATTCATGAGCGCAAACACGTCAAGACCTCAGGCAAAGCACCACTTCAACCCTTTCTTTCGTCCAGAGAAGCTTTTAAAAGCACATGTCCAGAATTAATTCAGTGTAGGGGGTCGAGGGGAGTGAGGGGGAAGGTTATGCAAGCGAGATGTCGCATACATGAACGGCTTCGATTTTAGCCAGGAATAATAACAGCAGAGGCGTTATAAATTAATTTCTCACTCGACAGGAGCCGTGTGGGATTTAGCCTTTTTTTAAATTTTGTTTTTGATCTCTGAGCGGACTTCAGACTACCCAGATTGCGTAGGTGCCACGGTCAGAAGACTACTTTAAAGAGATAGGGGCACGTGTTAAGCGATTTTTTGTTGTTGTTTCGTCAAAAAGTAAACTAATATTAGCTTTGGGCAGAGGTTGAAAAGAAGCAGAGAGTATAAAACAGGTGGTGAAATTTGCATAATATTTTAGAAGCATTTTATGAAATTGTCGACGTAATCTATTGCGCAATTCTGGATTGCGCTGATAACGCCGCATTCCGTTTCCAAACGAATCTCTAGTAAACAACCTGGGCTAAAAGTGCGATAAAAAAGTTAGTTTGTGTTCACTGATTACCAAACATAATATTTAGAACAAACGATTGGCTAGAAATTCGTGCTTGTACCAAACTAATTAAGCGTAAATAATGAAAAGTTTAAAAAAATATTTTTTTAACTATAATATTGAAACTAAATAAAAGTTAACTATACATTGAAATTTAAAGAACCTATAATCTTTATGTAAAAATTAGTTTAGTTAAAGCCTCAATTTCAGACCTAACTAGTTTATCCTGACATTGAGTTTTTTGGTTAGTAAGTAATACACAACTATTTAAATAAATTCGATTCAGCTTATAATAGAAGTTTAAAGAAACATTTATAAACCCTTGTTTTAAATCGACTAGACATTATGAGAACTTGAAAGGTTTTACAAGGGAAGCGGCAATAAAGAAAGATGTCGATTAACAATGCACTACCATCCAATATTCCAAAAACAAAGTTTTCTATTATGCAAATAACCTCGCTTGGACCCTTTGCTCAGCTAGTTACTTTTTATTAACAATGTAACCCTTTCTTATTTTTTACGGCGGACTAGTTGTAAGATCGCCCCAAGTTAACAAGGTCTCGGATTTCACAAATTAACCGAGACCTTGAAACGAAGCGAAGCCTAAAACTGGAACACAAATTTCATTTATTTTTCTAGCCAAGGAGAACGGATTTCGGAGAAAACGGCGACATTAAACAAACACACTTGTTAAGGTCAGAGAAATACATCTTTCGACATGAATTTGAATCTGGGATTTCGACATCTTTCATCGCGATGGTGATAAGGAGGCAAATCGAGGAGCCACAGCCCAGTCGACGTCAGATTTCATCCATTTTGGGGATGATAAGGAGAGATGTTATAAAGAGAGTCGTCACATCCCAGACTCTTGGCGACAAAAACGTGATTTGGGTTAATAAAAGCAGACAGCTCTGAATTAAGCAAAGAACAAAAAAAAGAGCCATGAGACTATGACAGAACGCATAAAACGTGCACCAGGATACAATGATAATCAGTGGACATTAAAATATCGAGAAATATAAACCTTTAGAAACAGATTTTGAACATTGCACAAACTAACCCCCTCTAATGTAATCTTGTACATCATATCAGTATTATTAATTAAAGGAAGTTTTACCAAATCCCTGTTAGAGCAACATCGCGTTCTTATGGCCTATCTCAATGGCTAGCCGTTTCATAATCCAGGGAGGCCACAAAATTCCGGGAAAAAAGTTCCCTGACAGATTTCTTAAAAATTCCCTGATTTTAGGGCAAACTTTCTTTCAAATTTCCCCAATTTTCTTAGGTTTTCCAGATGTCTAGACTAGCTGATAAAATAGAACATGAATAGTAATTTTTTCAAAAACAGTTTTGTTTGTAATGAAAAGTTTAAATTATTCCGTAACATTAAACTTCTAATGGCTTACCACTACAAATCTCCATGTAAATAGCGCTAAAATATGATGAACGTGCCTTAAACAATACAAAATGTCCCCGATTTTCATGAAATTTTAAAAAGTTCCCTGATTTTTTCCAGAATTAGAGAGCTCCCTGACATTTCCCTGATTTCCAGGTTTTCCCGGTTCTGTGGCCACTTTGTAATCAGACTACGTCTTTTCGTCTCATAAAAGTCATACACTTAAAAAAAAAAAAAAAAAAAACTTTCCAGTAATTTTTTCTTCTAAAATGAAAATATCAGTCGAGCAAATCATCAAAATGTCATATAACATAACGTTAATTTTACATCAATACCGAAACATGTTCAATTAAAATCGTCCCTCATTCAACCAGAATTTTATAAGAGATAGCAAAGGTCACTTCATCCGGTTGCTGAACACCTCACTGAATGTGGAACAGGGCAAGAAATGTTAGGGTACCAAGGCTGACCAACCGAAAAGCAATTCATTTCCATGAAATTACTTTCATCCATCACACGTGAGAAATCGCAGGAATTTCTCTTGAAAGCTTGTTACACGTCTATAATAAGGCATCGATAATATTTGTATGGCTCTCCAAGATGTGTGTGTGGCCAGCAAATATTACTCTGATGTCCATGTCCACTGCCAGTTTAAATGATTGCCCCCTACCACTGAGCTTTTTGCCAACGCCCAACAGTCGCCTAGCGTTGCAGTTTGATCTGGAATTTAGGATCATATTTCATTCCGCTTTCGCGGCCGCCTACCATATATCTCTTCAAGAGCCAGTTTTCTTTTTATATAACTGTGTTTGTGTCGGAGAGTAGTTTTTTGGGGTCTTGATATGCAGGTTATGCCACCTACGGTTATTATGCCCGCAGTCAGTTTGCTGAAGATATTGTTTGACCTAATGTTGTCAACTAAGGTGAGTGAATGAACTGTTTTGGGGCAATCCACCGAAAAATTTATTGTCTGGCTCTTTTTTTTTTTTTTTTTTTTTTTGCAAGTTAACATAAACGACCATGAATACTCTTTTTTTCCTTTTTCCTTTTTTCCAATTCCAATCACGACCTAATTTATATTTAGCTCGGGAAAAAATAAATTTGTCCGCTTGAAGTGGCGCCGTGGAAATATTTGTTTCAAGTTGGAAAATGGTTTTTGAGTTTGAATTAAAAAAATTTACTAAAGGATGTTATTATATTTGTGCATGCATTATTATATTTAACTATGCATTCTTTACTACATGACAGAAAGGGAAACTATGGCGCCTTTCTGGTTAAAATAGAGTAGTCGCATAACTTTGACTTCTGGAAAAGATCAATCGTTAAATTAGATTTTTTTTTAATAAAGAAAGCAGATCATAACAGAAAATAAATAATTGCCAAAATAAATAATTAATACAAAACAATAAAATAGCCTCAATAGATCACAGAATTTTTCCAGCATTTCAGTTTCCGCGACTTTTGAAAAGCTGTTATATAAACACTGCATGTTTTGTCCGTTAACAAAAAAACATTTCAATGGCAAATTCAGTCGACGTTACAACCTTTCGCAGACATTTTGAAAAACTGCTGAAGCATTCTGTTACCTTGGAACTAAGCGTATTGCTGCGTCATAATTCCCGTTCATTGAGCAAAGCTAATTCCTGATGAACTCATTATTTACTCGCTATAACAGATGCTGTAACCAACTCATTTATAATATTTAGCTGGAAAAAGGTAAATTTGTCTCGGTGAAGTGGCGTCACTGATCTCTACTACAACTTCTGGATTGCTTCTTAGCGGTTTCGGCTGTGCAAGCAGATGATGCCATTTGAATACCTCCCCCCATAATGCTTTGAAATAGGTTGCCCATAGTTACAAACAAATTTTAACTAGTTTTGGGAGTAGTTGCTAGTATAGATCTCTATGGAGACTATTAAGCCTTCTTCAACTTCAAATCAGTAACCAAGCATGCGCTATCCAGAAGTTGTAGTAGAGATCAGTGAGTGGCGTAGGGGAGATGTTTAATTTACTACATATGTGCCTACATAAATTTATAAAGTTTAGTCAAACGAACGCAAAACAAGTTTGTGACGTGTACATGCATTTCCCAACCTGAACAAAAAGTATGCTTTCAGTCATATATTAAACTTTGAAGATGCAAAGCTATTTCACCTGATTAAAAATAACGCTTCTCCGAGGAAACGGGGGTTGGGATGGGACATCAAACAAATGAATTACAATTATTTTATTTGTAAAAAAAAATGTGTAGGTGACTTCAGAGTATTTACTCACACATAAAAAAAAATGCTACCATGTTTCTAATTATAGAAATGTGTATGAAGGGCTCTAATACAATCCTACATTTCATATTTACAAAGAGTTTTTAACCTACCCTTATCAAAACGGGTAGTAATTTAAGTTGTATATTACCTGTAAACTGTTAATACCAAACCCTTAGGACATTCCAACAATTTAATCGGAACTTCACCGTCAGTTAATATTCTAATCAATGTTTCAACATTCATCAACCTTTCTAATCCAGTGTTTTGATCCGTTCATCTTAGTTTTCTTGTTGAGCAATTAAGCAATCCGTTTCATATCGCTCAGCACAAACAAAGTCGACATGCCCTCATTAGAAGAATATTAGCCACCAAATATGGACACAAAGCAGTCGGTGCTTTGGCCATACTTGGTCCGGATAAATTGGCTTTCCGTTATCTGGGAAAGTAGTAATTAGAGTTGAAGACAGGATGCATCCGCGATTGATGCCTTTGGATCACTTTCGATATGAAAACCAGTTTATATTATTGATCAAGTATAAACGTTTAACTTTCTAAATGAGTTTTCTTTTCTTGCAGGCTTTGCGATTGATATTTTTAATTTAGGAGAGGGAGGGAGCAATCATTGCGTCAAGGATATTACTTAAATGCTTCGGCAGCACATTAATTCACTTCCATTCAACCGTTCAGCAGCCGTCTATCCGATTTGTAAGCAAACAGCCATTATTGCCAATCCGCATATACAAATATGACCTTTTTATTTATTAAAATTTGCCGAAGAAAATTATCACAATTAGTTCAGAGGTTTTCAAACTCTGACAATTCTCGAACAGTTAGCTAATATTTTTTTAAGAACAAACAATCCAATAAGTTAAACACGACATTGTAAAGATTTAAAAGCTTTGGAACAGATTTAATTGCCTTTAGCCTTATTACGTCACTTGTATAAGACACATTCAAGACGAATTTCATTATAATTTATTTTATGAAATATTCATTACGAGGAAGGATTTTTTACCAACAAGTTGTTAAGTAGAAATTGGAAGCTTTCTTTGGTAACCTATGCCTATATACTAGTCAGTGGGGATAAGAAGGAAAAATACACAAATATATGTGGAGGGTGATGTTGCACCACCAGAGAACACCTGGTGGCGACGCCTGGCGGCAGGGAGAAGGCATTCCCCATCTGAGATGAGAGAGGTAGAGACGAATGAACATTATCGTTTCTCGATGTTGATTTGTTAGCAATAATGAGTTATTAGACCAAGATTCTACATTCAACTGTAGCTTTTTCTGAGCGTCTACTTCCACATATATTTACAGTCAAATCCCGTCAAGGCGAAATCGCTTAACATGAAATTTCGTTTAGCGCGAAGTAAAAGCAGTTTTCCGTACTAAAATCTTAACGTTAATTTATTCATTTAAAACAAAATTAGGTTAAAGCAAAGAATTTCGGCGGCCCCGTCAACTGAGTTTGACTGTATTAAAAAAAAACCTCAAAGGAATAGCATCCGTAATTGCAAGGATTTAAAGTTATGAAAAACAGTTCGAAGTTAAGAAAACAAGTATTTCCATGCATGATGCAAATTTGTTTCAACTTTAATACTTTTTTGAAGTAGAACAGTACTTAAAATTTACCAAGGTAAACATTTCATGTTTACTGTCTGATGTATCCAAACATTAAATCGACTTTAAGGAACCTTGGAAACGCCAGCACGCATTTATCAGCACAAAAACAATTATTTTTCCATCTCTTTTAAACAAAAACAATTCAACAAATGGATACTATATCAATTGGCTACATATTTTAATTAAACTGCAATTAAGCGTATTTCTGCTACGTTTTAAAAAACTAGCTTTTGCACACTTGAAATAATATTTAGACTTTGTTTGGGGAAAATTCATTAGCTTAAGGAAAAATTCCAACTAAATAACCATCCATGCGAGGTTCAACTTACGCATATGATCTTGCAGACTTCTAAATGTTTGGTCATACCAAGACAAAACAGAATACGCCACAACAAAAAGTAATTTGCAAAATGAAGTAACATTTGTAACAAGACAGAAATCTTGCTTTTGAATTGGTACTTTTCTCTTATTTCCGTCTTGGGGGCATTTCGATTATCCAACAAGCAAGCTTAATCTATCAGTTGCGCTATTGAATGTTTAGAACTTGGAAAGAGATCTATTTGTAGCCAGCACACAAAGTCGGAACTCTTTTATTTTAATAGTTCGTAAGTAGCTGATATGGAATATACAGAAAGTCGCTGATACTATACCACCGAAAATGGCCGGACTAGCAGGCAGAATAATGCTTACTAAAGCATGTAAAAGGTCGCAGAATTTGAGCCTTGCCACTCAGCATTCTCACTTTTTAAGTGAATAGCCAAAGGGGCAATTGTGAATTACAAACCCTTGCCGGTTTGTAAGCTACCTCGTGAGAAGTTTTCCGGTATTTTTCCATTCGAGATAAAAGGCAGTTTCTTCTTAAAAGACCTCCCGCAATTCATTACAAGAAAAGTCTAACATTGTCTCTTTCCGTGGAAAAATACTAGACCCATTTCCAGAAGAAAGAATTCTATACTTGTAACCTTTATGGACGCCAATATCTTGCATGCTTCACCCCTATTCTGAATCAACAAGTATTGTTTCTAGAGTGATAGCCACCAATCAAACCATCTGACAGGAGCTATACTCTTAATCAACAGACAAGACTTTCAGTTCACCAGATCATCTTCTAACCATGTTCCGTGGCAGTTTGGATCTTGCACAAGAAAATGTCATCCAATCAACATCCCGAAGATGTTTTATGCTGTTGTGTATAGTGAAAGCGAATACATTTAAACCCCTTTTTCGAATGTGCTATTACACGAACAGATGGAGTACAAAACCCGTAACAGAAGGGTTATGGTTCAAAGGGGTTTTGAATTTCGTAGCAGTTTTTTAAAGTCATAAACCCGAATTACCGAAACTGATACCTCGAATTAAAAAAAAGTCGTTAGTGGGAATAAAAGAGCAAGGCAACAGACCGACAGTTAAATGTTGCTTTTTCATCTCTCCCCCAATTTGCATAGACAGAGCAGTTGGAAAAGAAGCCTTTTAAATCCAACATGGCGACGACGGCCGCCATTTCGGAACGCGTAATGCAAATTGAAGGAAAGTCTTGCTTTGGAGAAAAACAATTGGAATAAGGCAACTTGAACCAAATTAATTGAAAAAGTGTCAATCGCTGAGTTGGTTAGCGAGATTGACAATCTCTCAATGACCGATTTAGAGAGAGATATGAATGAAATACTGGTTATGAGACCGATAACGAGATCTAGACTGCAAACAATGGACGCCCATCTTTTAATTTTTAAAATAGTCTGAAAAGTAGATGCTAAGGTAACAGTTGTTTTATATTAAATAATTAAAAACATAATAATTGACGATATTGGCTCGTAGGCAGTTACAATAAAAAAAATATGTTGTCTCAAGAGAAAAGTGAACAAACAATCCACAACTGAAAGAATGACTAAATTTAATCCCTAGTAATGAGCAGTTAAAACTTACCATAACGAATAAAACAAAAAATAGATTGAGGAACACAAGATACTTTTCATTAAAAAAAAAAATAATAATAAAATAGTAATCCTATTGGTGTGAAAAGCAAGCTCAATTCGACCCTTCTGTCAAAGATGATTAATTACAATAATAATTATACGAATTACATCGACACATACCGAGTCACAACTGGAAACACGTCTATATATAAAAAAAACACCACCAAAGCCGATTTTTTTTTTTGCCTCGGAGCTTTCACTAATTCTTCCGCACTATCATAGTACACGAAAACATACTACGAACGTGATCATGGCGTGGATGTCCAGATTCAATAAAACTGGTACGAATTCCAAGCCGACATGCACGAATCAACTTCGGAATGGCTGGTAGAAAAGGGATCAAATTGCTGCTTTTTTTTTTTTTTTTTTGTCTCGTTGCGGTCAATTAGGACTAATGCCTTCCAAGAAATTATTATTAAACAGGTTTCCCAGATGCAGCCAAACAGCAGGTCACTTATTACAGAGCCCGAAATGGAATTTGATACATCTCTTATGAGCTGCCCCGTCCACGTTGAAGAACAATCCGCAGTTTAAAAGGTTATTGATACCGTTTGCGTCTCCAGTGGATAACAGATAGTACACAATTACTCCCCTTGTTAATCGATATTAGTTTAGTATACTTTTCAGCAGCTTGCGTATATGTTTATTTGTAGAGTTCCAGATAAATCTTTAGGCGAGCAACAATGATATTGGTGTGAAAAAATGTAACAGGCAGCTAGTAAAATTGTGTTCAATTGCCTTGAGGACTGCTAAAGTCTTCTTGAAAACTAGCTGTAGTTAGAAGATATATTAAAATATTGGCAAAAACGCTGAAAACAGTGTTTCCACAATACTATAGCATGTCTGTATTTTTCATAAGCTATTCTATAAAATATAAAAACGCAGTTGCCACTTTAAAAAAATTAAAAATGTTAAATACTTAACGAAGGGCGGATATTTATGCTAGAAAAAAAAAAAAAACTACACTAACATGCTACAGAATAATTCACGAGCCACGAAAACACAACCAGTGTGCGAGCTCTAAATGACGCTGTTTATTTCAAAACAATTCATTCAGACACACATCGGCCATGTCGACGAGAAATGTTTTTCTGAAATACGAAGAATTAAAACCCAAAGGCAGCGAAAACTCCACAAAACCATGCGACTCTCACACTGCCAAGGTGCAAGAGACACTCAACCGAATTTTTCCGTCATTAGAAACAGCAGACGGCGAACTGCAAGCGTCAACGAAAGAGGCGGCCATTTTCGAAATCTTGGATCTCAAAGACTCCGTGGACCACAAACTGCAAGAACTTAAAGACGAGACTCCTGGGTTTAGCTCCATGATCAGTCAAGTTCACGAACAACTCCTTCAAGAACTCATTCGGCAAGAGGTCATAGTGTGTCCAGAGAGAGGCAAGCTCTTAAAGATGGTTTCGGATGAAGCTTCGTCAGCAGTAGATGCATTATGCAAGTGCAGCAAGAGCTTGTTCTCGAACGCAGTTTGTGGGAAGCTGCTGCGTCGGAGATGCACTCTGTCCATGAGGGGAGACATCCCAAAATTAGAGAAACGTCTCCAAGAAGCCCGGAATATTGCCGAAGGAATGCAGAGGGAGTGGAGGGAAAGTCAGATGAGGAAAGAGGACGCGGAGAGGGTGAAGACGATCGAGAGAGATTTCTTGGAGAACCAGTTAGAGAAGGCGAATCGGGAAATGGTAAAGCAGATAGAGGATATAATTGATGAGGAACACAGATGGTTAAAGGATCCGAGTAAATAAGTGAGGCTCGGTACGTGTGTAAATGTAAACTAAAACCTATCTTTAAAATGCTTTCTTATTTATCGTATTGACAATTACATGTTCATGTTGGGTTGTTTTTAGGGGGATGGCTATAGGAAAACGAACTAGGGGGAAAAGTTAATATTTTGCATGTTTACTTTGTATTCCTATTTAATAAAATGCCTCCCTTCAAAACATAATTATGCAAGGGCTTAAAACTTTAACAAAAGTTTTAGAAATCTTTTTTTTCGGTACTAATCCGTTATCTAGGTACCAGATAAAAACCGCCAAATTGCAGACCTAACTCATCCAAACTACCTTCGAATCATTTAAAATTCCTATAACAAATTGCAAACATTTTGGCTAGAGGGTGACTTCGCTAACTGGTATTCAGTTAACAGAAGAATACCTACCCTTTTTTTCTTTCATACCGTTCAAATGAATTGGGAAAAAACCGTTCAAAAATTTTTCATGAAATTGAATAAAAACAAGATATAGAGACAAAAAAAAGTTTTTCCCAGTCATAAAATCAATATAAAACTCTTTTTAAAAGGGCCATTTATTTCTCAAAATATTTTATTAATAGAAATAACTATACTACTAAAGTATTTTATGAATGCTTTTGTGAGCCCGGAATAAAAAACACTTCGCAATTGACCTAAAATTATTTTTTTAAAAATTGTGTGATAATTTTCTCCTTAAAATATAAACTAGGAGTGTAGAACATTGCAAAACTGCACATTTAAATGGATTGGTGTTATGCACCATTAGCGTTTTCATATTTGACAAAATAAAACTCTGCTATCTAGGGAGCTATTTAACAAACTTTTTAGTGATAAGCAATTTTACAAATCAATCGTCAAATTGGTGAAAAAAGTAGCTGCCAATATCTAGTTTTAGCTGAAAAAATTTACACCGAAATATAGTTATTATGCATGTCTGATAAATGTCATGCAGAAGTTACAATTAAATTTATTAACACAGTTCAACAAAGATGGAGGCTATCAAACAGACTTGACTATACATAATTTGTGTGTGTACTCACACATAACTTAGTAATGGGTGAACCAAAAACAGTGTTTGCTCCACCTTTGGGGCAAACTGATCATTTTGTTCCTCTAGTTCTAAAAATTTATAAAATTCAATTTAAGTAAAAAATTTTACTAAATATTAAATTGCATCTAGATCTTTGAGATAGTAAAATTCTTTTTTACAACTCCAAATTTTTTAGGACTCTCCCATGTAAATTAGGCACATAAAGTTAGAAGTTACACTTATTTCGACACAAATCTTTCAAAATGTGTAGTTCATTAAAAAATCTATTACATCTATAACGTACTCAAGAAAAAAATATTCAATGAAAAATTACAGAATAAGTATTCCAAATTGGGGTTGGGACATTCATTTTTAACTTGGATGGCCAAATCGGAATACAATATCTGAAAAATTAAGCTGAAGTATTTTAAAATTAAATACTGACTAGGTTGCATAAGATTTCTCATGATACAAAAACTGCATGAAGATTAGGAGTCGAAACATCCTTAGAAGGTCTGGTTTACTGCAGACAGCCTCAACTAGACTTGATTAGGCGAAGTGACGAAAAATAATTTGATAACCCAGATAGTTAGCAATAAAAAGGTTACATATAAGAATGCAATTTTGAACTACGGCATAAGGTTGAAGTCATGAAAAAATCGTGTTTTTCAGCAATTGCTGAAAAACGTCTCTCACAATTTTAATTAGTACCTCTGTGCTAAAGCCTCTCTAGGTGTTCTAATCATCCCTCTCACCAAATTTCCCATAGAAATGTGATAAAAAGTAGAAAAATGAGTGACTAAACAGAGTTCTCCGCCCATCATCGATTGATTTTTTTTTGTTTCATGCACAAGAAAGAACAATACAAGTCTATCGAATAACATTGACATTTTTACTGGGTTATTTTCCCTTAAGTAAAAATTATTGCCAAAAATATAGGCCATTTTATTTAAATGAGTGAAAATATGAAAAAGGTTTATAACAATAACACCATATTAAATTTTAAAGCAATTATCAATATCATAGTGTAATTGAAAGTTGTGTGATGTATCACACTTCTAGTTAGTTTGAGGTTGTCCTGATATATTTTGACAAAAAAATATAGGAGTTTCAGAGTAGAATACCAAATAGTAGTATATCATTTAATGTATCAACCTCTGAAGATGAATATAATATATCATCAGAATGTGCTAGGTCATATCAAAATAGCTTCCAATTAACATAGGGTAATAAAATTACTGTTTTTCTCAAAAAAAAAAAAAAAATTGGATTTATTGTATTTTCCCAAGTTTTAGAGCATCCTGACTTAAAAAGTGGTATAGAAAAAAAATCTGCAAGTGTGTTCGTATGTGGTCAGCATAGCTCCCGAAAGAACTGACCTAAGAATTTCAAAATTTTCACTCCATAGTTGATTTATGTCCAATAGTTGTGTGTGTTTTATTGAATGCTTGCACCATTCATGCGGCGGCACAGAAAATGGCCGGCTCCAAAAACTGGTAAATTTATAGGGCATAGGCACACAAAGTGTTAAAGTGTTCTAAACATCTCCACCGCCAAAATTCCTGTAAAAATGCTACAGGAATTTCCTTGAGCATTGCTCATCAATGACAGTTGTTCTCCTCTCCTCCGTTTCAGTTACAAGAAAGGACAATGTAAGAATTATCAAAAAGTATATCTCCAAATTCACCAACTTAATTTTTTTTTTGCTCATGTAAGAATTATAGCCAAACTGGACATTTTTCAAAATGATTGAAAATATGAATATGGTAACAACACTATTCCACATCAAATTTAAATTTAGTGAGCAGTATTATAGTGCAATGTTCCACGTCCCTAGTTTTACCATAACAGGCAACATCAGCATTTTCTTGTTAGCAAAATTCAAAAATGGTTTGATTTGCCTTTTTTTTTAATGTTTGTTTTAGATGGTTGATACGCACGCTCAAAGACCTATTTTTTTTTTAAAAACTATAACGACTAGGAACGTACAGATTAATATGGGTTCTAAACCACAACGAACGTCCATGCCTAACCAGCATTTATATTTCTCGTTCATTTCCAATTTTGGGAGTAGTACAAACTGATCCAATAGAAATTCTCCGAATACCAGTATTTAACGATAAATTCTCGATATTTCTAGAATTGCCAAAGATTTCTTATGTATCCCATATTTTCATGGCAAATTGTTTCTTCCGATACACAAATGCTTACACATTTCGAAACTACACACCGATTTTTATACCAAGACAAATATTTACATTTCACAAATTTAAAAGCCAGCATAAGAACAATTTATAAAAAAATAATAAATTCTTCAACTAATTCTCCGATTTTGATGACTTATCAAATTACCTATGCACAATTCTGCGACTATATAGTTGAGATACTTCAGAAAGACCCTACCACAGTACAATACAAAGCCATAGAAACAATTACAAATAAATTTTGCAACTGAATTTACAATCCTGATAAGTTAACAAGCTACACGCAATTCTGCCACTACATTTTAGTGATAGTACTTTGCAGAAAAACCATAACATACTACAATTCAAAGCCATAAACTTCTTGTTTATGCAATGAAACATTAATTGATAAATTATGTTTATTAATATTTAAAAGGCTTCTATAATAATAATCCTACTTTGAGTGACAAATTTTGTTTCTCCTCAATCATTTGCAACTTTGTTGCTTAATCACTTATCAAGTTTTCTAGTACTCTTCCTTTAGGCGAATCTCGGATAAAAAAAAAATCGCCAAATTGCAGGGATTACTCATTCACACTAATAACCTTCCAATCCGTGATATGGTTGGCACAGCAACCTCCGAACTAATGAATTAAAAAAAAGTCAACGGGATTAAAACATTATAATCGTGTAAAGTAAACATTTCAGCTTGGTGTTAACTGTGTCCACTTTCAGACTTGGCGGTTTTTTGGTACTCGCCTAACGGAAGAGTACCAGTTTTCCAATATGTTAATTTCAACTGAACCACCTAAAATATAATTTTTTAACTTTGGAATAACTTTAATGTTTATTTTACAGACCCACAAAGTTTATTGAAATATTCTTTTAAAAATTTATAAATTTAAGATCTTAAATTTTAAATGAAGGTCAATTTTGAACATAGATTTAAGATTTAGTTACATAGCATAAACTTGATACCTACACTAAAATCCATTTATGCATTGGTTAACCCATTGACGGCCATGCACGTATATATACGTCTTAGGATCCCCAGTTTTTCTAGCAATACACAACATTTTTAAGTTTATAAATAAAATTTAAAATAAGATATATTTTAGACATTTTTATTAGGATAATAGTCTATAACCTATCTAAAACAAAATAAATAAAAAAAACTATGTATTTGAATTAAAAATATAATTTAAAAATTATTGCAGAGAAAACTGGGGAATTTCGCCCATTCCCATGACCTTCAATGGGTTAAAAAAGGTGGAACTAACATTTTAACCCTTGGGTATCCGCTATCAAAAAATCACTTTTAAACGCGCAATTGACCCGAAAGGACTTTCATGTATTTTACAGGGGAAACATAATATTTTATTATTTGTTTCTGGTTAGGAATTCTAAAACACTTGAATTGAAAAAGTATCAACCATTTCTTTATTTATGAGGCAAGCAAAGCCGCAAGTAGGGAGACCGCTCTCAAGGCATGCAGGGTAAAAACATACCATTTGCACAAGCCAGAAACTTGGAAATAACATCTGATTGATAAACTAGGACCCAAAATTGGCTGTAATAACTTTTGTTTCATAAAAGCTATGTAAATATATTATATAATCTGTATAAAATAATTTTTTCATTGTAAGTGATCATAAATCAGTTTGTATTGATCTTGAACTGTCTATCCCAGAATGTATTTATTCAAATAAACCAAACCATCATATAAAAGCATAAAAAACATGTTTTCTTGAAAGAAAGAGAAAAAAAAAAAAAATTGAATGGAAGTCTTGACGAATTTATTGTGAAATCACCAAATGTCGACTCTGAAGTTACGAATAACGATGCAGCTATTGTTGCCATGAATATTACTATACATTGTGACACGCAATGCTATACAAAAAAAAAAAAAATTCTCTTTTGATTTATACATTCGATAGTTTGAAATTTGTTTCTTTGTTTGTGAAGGAAAATTAACATTTAGAAAACTAAATTAACATTAATTTATCAACATTTTCTATATTCATTTGACTTTCTTTCAAGCCCATTACCAATAAATCTAGCGTTTGAAAAAGGGGCCTCCGAAAGTGGTCAGGCCCTACATTTATTTCCAACATAAAATTATGCTATCGCAAAACCTAGACACAACACATTAAACTGGATAGTTATATTTCTGAAAATATATTTTATAAATGACTTACCGAAAAACTCTTCCCACTTGAATTCATCGTCCGATTCTGTCTTGGGAACAAAATCCGTAGACGCTTGGCACATTTCGTTCTTCCTCCCCGGTGTTTTCTCCATGCGGCTAAGAACCATCGAAGTATTCCAAAAGTATACTACGACTTTTAGCACATTCTTCTGTAATTTGTAGAAGGATCCTCCATAACACAGTGTCTCTCTCTGGCCTACTGAAACACTTTGCGGTTTTTCGTGGGAAAAAGATAGCAAACGATAGTCAAATTCTAAGCCGGAAACGACGATCACGACCGGAAATCATAAAAAAAAATGTAAATATCCCGTGGCAGTGAACTACTGAAGTTTTCTAAATATGGGCCAACGTAAAAAATATTGTCAACATGGACCATTATAAACTGAAATATCCACAATTCATGATGTAAAGGTAAAATTAACGGTTTGTTTACAAATCACTGGAACACACTGCAACACTGAAAATAACTTATTGAAGCTCTTTCGACATGTCACCTCAAAATTTCTTTTGCTTGGTCCTCGCGGAATAATTTAATTTATAAAAATAAAAGTGTTGCTTTCATTTCTCGTTGCGGTTTAAAATCAATTTGAAGTTACACGAAAAACAACACACAACTTAAAAAGAACTCAACTTGGAAGTCGGTTGTTTCCCAGAAGACTTGTCTTGTAAAAAATGCACTACTAAAATGTGTAAAAATCGGTGAGAAGACGGCTTGCAATCAAACGTGCTGACATTGAAGCAATAGGCGGTTACCGAAAAAGCATGCATGAAACACTGAAGTTCGTACCTCAGCCTAACAAGCGCAAGTTGTCGTCATCTCATCTTCAAAACAAGCAACTCTGCAAACTTAAGCGCGTCAGGGTTGCTGCAACTGGTTTGTCGCCAAGATAGAAGAAACGTGCCAATTTGAAAGCTCCAAAAGAATCAGCTCAGAACTTTTATTTTTCCTTTTGATAATTTTGTCTTACACTATCTACTTTTATAGAATAATGATAGCTTTAATTTCATTAAACATTTGAAAAGTTTTGAATTCAAATTCTTTTTTTTTTTTTTTCAATTCATTATCTTTCATTTATTTATAACAAATGATTGTTTTTCCCGCTAATATTCCTCTCTAGTGTTTGTGTAAAAAAATGTTGGAAAATATAAGAGTCAATATATTATAGCAGTCATTTAGGATTTTTTAATTTTTGGAATATAATGAGAATCACATAAATTAATATAAAATATGATGGATATGGAATACAAAAAATTTAATATATGTAATGCTACATAATTATAATTTAAATTTTGTAACCTAAATTTGGTAAGAAATATCGATGGTTTTCCTAACATTTCAAGACAATATAACAAGTAGTGCTCTTACTATTTATATATATATATATATATATAGTCATTCAACATAAAATTTAAAAAAAATTACTATATTGACATTTCAGAAAAAAATTTAGGAGTATTCGTGATTTCCAAAACCATAACTTCAGAAACAATATCATATATATAATTTATTACCTTAAATTTATTTAAAAAAATTAATTAATTTCATTCATGTTTCTAAAATAGAGTAAGGTATGTTTAGTTTTGAAAGTATTAATCCAGTTTTATATATATATATATATATATATATTGTAATAAAATATGTAGAAAGTTTAATTTCTGTGCAATACATATTTTGATTAATTTAAAAAAATTTTAAAGAAATTCTAATGAATTAAAATAACTCATAATATTTATTCTAATTCTAAAAGTAACTCTAATTTTTTTTTTATTTAGCATATACCATTAAGACTTATTTTCAATTTATTTTCTAAATTCCCCAAAAACTAAAATTAATGATTAAATGAAAGGAATTAATGTTTTTTTTATCTTAAAACATTTCTATAAAAACGGTGTTTATAATAATAAAAATATGCTAAATAAGCGATAAACTGCCAGAGATTGCACTCTTTCTATTCGCCAAAAAGCAAGTTAATCGGGAATGGTCCAACATAACTTCAAGAAAGGGGAGAAAGAAATTGTGTAGAGAAAGATGACGGTAAAGCAGATATAATAGAGAAGAAAAACTCAAGGTTAGAGTTCATGTTCATAAGATGCATCACTGATACAAGAAAAAAATATTGATCTGACGTCATTCTTGCGCTGACTTTCTGTGACTAGAAAAAAGAAATAAGGGATTGGAAAACGGAGAATGGGATTCTTTTCGCTCTATCTCAGTGTTAATGAGGGTGCTTTACGTCATCCGTGTTAGGTAACAGATTAATTGAATTGACAGAGGGAAGATTCAAAGGAGGATCAAACAAAATGAAACATCTGGGAAAATATGTCATCTTCCAGTCAGTGGTGGCCGTAGATAGGAATTACCCAAAAAGTAGGGAGGGGGGGGGGGGTTGCTAAATAATGATATAAAAAAAATCCTTTTTAACAACCAAGATTTGTATTAGATTATTTAAATCGGATTATTGTTTTTTTTTATTCATACCATGGATTATTTTCCAATTTAATTAATTATATTATTTTTAATTTGTTTTAATTTAATTTTTTGCATCACTGAAAAGTGTAATCTTTTCTTCGTTTTGCATTGAAAATAAAATGTTGATAGTTGGAATTTCATTTTTAGTATTCGTTATTAGATGGATTTATAGGAACAACAACAACAAAAACCGCATAAATAGTTAAGATTTACCATGTTGATATGATACTATGGGAATATTTATTTAAATATAAATTGTTAGGCTTTAACAAAATTTCTTTCATGACATGATTAACATTGTAATCATTTTATGCCTCTTTATTTATAAAGCTTTAAAAAAATATGTGGACTATCTCTTAAATGTTAATGCGCGGAGAACTCGGCTTACGAAGCTTCAAAATTGTTTTTCAATCGTGAATAAAAAAAATTCCAACCAACGTCTTCTTATGAATGCAATGTATATTTCATGTTTTGCTGTTGTTTTCGTTCGTTTTATGTTTTGTTCTTGTTTTCATTTGTTTTGTTTTGGTCTTGTGTTCGTTTTATATTTCTTGTAATATAATTCTCAAATTTGTTATAATCACATCGTGGTAGACATTTTAGTGGTGGTGATTAGGAGCTAAAAAGTGTAAAAATTAGGGGGAGGGGGAAACAAACTATATGATATCCTTACCAAAATCACTAAAAATTCACAAAAAGTTGAAGGAAGAGAAAAAAAGCCAAATATATTAATTTAATTTCATGAAATTTGTTTGATTAAAAAAGAAGTCAGAACTTATGTCAAGACGAAATTCGAAATTTTAGAATTTTTTCAATTTTGATCGAGCCTCCTATCGTCACTTTTTATAGAAGAGCGCCAGAGTAAAATAAAACAATCTTTTAAAAAAATATAATTTTTTTAATTTACGGATACTACTTTTTGATTATGTCACTCGTAGCATTTTATATTTTGATGCATTGCATGCACAATTTGTAAAATGTATGATCTTGGAAATGGCAACATGCACGGGACACACGCGACGAACCGTCGAACGCGACTACAGGAAAGAAATTATCGACCCCCCTTCGGATAATATGGAAAATATGAGAACATCTGGCAAACAAACATTGTTATCCCTCTCCCCCTCAAGTCTATTTCCAATCCACCCACCCACTTCATTTCTATTCCATGCCCCTTTCTCTATTATTATTTCCTGTTATCTCTTCTAGCCTGCAGACGATAAAGGGGAGAAATTGTTATTCGGGTTTTAATGAATGGCAACAGTTATGCCGAATTGTAATTATTGTTTTGAAAGACTGCTTTCGTAATCGTAATCAGATTAAAGAAGAACGTGTTGGTAGTGGTGGATTCAGAATCCAAGCTGGTTGAATTTTATTTTCAGAACAGAATTAATTTTCCTGTTCGGGGTGATTTTTAAGCGATAAAAAGTTTTCCATGTTGGTTATCGCGGCACTGAGAACCAGGGCCGCCGACAAGGGGGGGCAAAACAGTGCACAATATAGGGGCCCGTCTTGTCAAGCAGGGCCCGCGATTTCTTGTTAACATAATCTTGAAATATGAATTTTACATAAAAAAATTATAGAACTCGTATAACGAAAATAAAAGGCAAAAAAGATACCGAAAATTCTTTTGCAAACGACCCCTAAAACCAGTTTTTTTTTTTTTTTTTAACACCGTCCCCGGAACGGTCAAGAGAACCTTTAACCACCAACAGTTTAAACCCTAAGGCAACTTTTTATATCAGTCATATGTATGCGTCTGATGGATATTTGCTCTATTAGAATGAGAACTACCCGATTTTTAGTTTTTGTTGTAATTTTGAAGCTCAGTAAGTAATCTTTTTGTTTCGAGCGAACAGCGATAAACCTCTTTGGGGCCCCTAACAAGCTGCGACCTCAAAGGCAAACATCAATGTTTATTGAAGAAACTACATTTCAGTCTAAATAATAATGATATAATAAATATATATATATATATATATATATATATATATATATATATATATATATATATATATTTGCCAAAACGTCTTGCCTGACTGCTTATGATTCTGTCGCTATTCATTTGTACAAGTGTATGCGCACTACAGAAAAACTCAAAATTATTTCCTCTTGAATGAAAAATGAGTTTTGTGCAATCGTATATGGGGCTCTTTTAAAAGTTTTTAGACAATCGTAAAAAAAAAAATATATATATAATAATAATTTCGAACTTGACCATATTAAAAGAGTGCAATTATTATTCATCTATTTGAATTGGTTTACTATGAAATCTAAAATGACTTTTTAATCTGTTTATGTAACAAAAACTTTAAAGAACTGTCATTTTATACTATATCACAGGTTATCAACTTGTGTATTTTTTTTTACATTTGGTGTTAATTTTTAATTAATTTTTTAAGTTAAATTTTAGTGTCTGTTTCATCTATAAAGTGATATATATATATATATATTGTATTAAAACAGTAGTTTACAAATTTCATTATTAATTTGAAGATGTTTAAGTTTATATTTCCCACACATTCTCTTTAACAAATAAAAACTGTCCTAGTACAACTTTTGATCTAGATTGGAGTAGTTAGAAATAATTTTCAACTATTAAGAAATTAGCAGTAATCATAGTTTTCTAAATTTTCCACTCTCTGAAAATTTAGAGTAAGGAAAATTAAAAGTGTCAGAGATCACGAAAAACTAATTAAAAGAAAAACTTTTTTTAAAAGGGGCCTACGGTTAATTTATTTTGTATAACTTAAATTTTGGAAGTAATAAATTAAAGTTTGCTATATAGTTTGAGCTATTTGGTGTTTATATTTCAAAAATAGCTTATCTTTATTTTTTGTCCAAATCATTCACATAGAGCACTTTCAATAGCAGGTCTTACGGCTGTTTTTTTAAACCTAAATGCTGTACAAATCTTTTTCAGTATTTTAAAAGTGATAAATGGAAACAAAATTATTAAAACATCAATCTCGAACAAACTCCGACACAAATGGTAATCGAACAGCGACAATACGTATACAGACTGAAATAATTTTTAACAAGGATCTTCAGACAGTGTTGAAATACGTTGCGAAGATTCCCCTTTTAAGTTTATTTTTCTTTATGGGTAAAATTTCTTTTTTTACTGCCCTCCTATCCAACTCCATCCAGTGACGCCTCAAATGTCTCATTGTCGATGACCTTGAAGACACTTTTAGTTATAAGATTCGCTGCTTGACAGTTTCTTGTACAAAAGTCCTCCGGGACCCCTTCTGACCCCCAGTTCTTATCTGCCAAGAAGTCATAAATGTTGGGGGGGGGGGGGGAGTTGTGTGTGTGTCGAGATGGGGAGAGGAGGATTGAGAGAATGACAAGTGTGTAGAATGATGATGACCCCAGGAAATGCCGTCCCCTTTCTTCTGCTGGACTGTCACTGACATTACAAGATACGAAAAAACCACGTCCAGCCTTTGCTTTAGTGCAATTACACAGTAAAAAGGTATGCCAATTTTTTTACATGGTATAAACTTAAACACTCTAGAAATAGTATTAACTATGTAGAGGTCTTGCATGATAGAATAGCAAAACTTGTTATTAAAAAAACAGTTTTTTAAATACTCTTCTTTAATAGTCCAATGAATTGACGAACAAATTTATTTTTTACAGTAATTTGAATGTTTGGTAGAAATGTTGCAATATCAAGACAAATTGTTACCTTGAAATGCTTTTAAATTCCATTTATTTTTGTAGTGCAGTGTGTTAAAATATACTGCTTATAATTTTTTACATTAAACTTATCGAATTTTGTATTTAGTTAAACTATTTTTTCACGTAGAATTTAAACATAACTTATGGTTCAAAATAAGCGCATTCTGATTGTTCTATATTTCAACTGAGAAGGTACCAGGGGGTGCTGACTTTAAGTTGGTATCAGTGGAGGCTCGTGGGTATTAAAAGTGAGGGGGCCCAAATTAACAATTGCATGTCATGGGGGGAAGGAAACATGCAAATATCAAGACACATGAATTTTATGTAATTTTGTAAATGTTACTTAAATATATATGGGAAAAGACAACAATATTAAACAGTTAAATTATCTAAGCATACTAATATCTGATAAAGTAAATATTTCAATAAAAGGAATTATTATTACGAAAACGACGCGATGCTTCGTTTGAGAATGGACGACGTCAAGACGTGAATGTACTTGCACCTTTTGCTTTTGAAAATTAAAAATGAAGCGAAGAATTCCTAGGCAAAAAAGTAAAGTACAGGCCTCAAATTATTCAATTGAACGTAAAATTACGGCATATCTATTTATAAATTGTTCCGTAAGAAATCCGATACTCATTCAAGATTGAAAATTCCTGATTTGAAGCTGTAGCCGCTTTGCACCCTTTTGTATGCGATCTGCACCCCCTTGCCACTGTCTATGCGTTTGAGGGTTTAAATTTTTTATTTATGGAGATTATTTTAAGGATCTTCTGGTCTTCCGGGAAGCCTACCAAGAGCTGGACGCTATATCAATGACCAGTGGTCAGTGATTAGGAACAGCCATAAATACAATATTATCGGGACTCACTGTAAGATTTAAAAAAAAAAAAAAATTAAATTAAAAAAAAAAAAGTGTTAAAGTTTACCTTTTTGCTCCCCCCCCCCCTCCCCCCCGTTAAATATAAATAGTTACTCCTAATCATATAATGAAAAGCATGTTATAATTAATAATTTTATTAAATTAAGAATAGAGAACACATTAAAATGAACTCATGTCGATTGGACGAAGTGTAAAAGTTAAACAACCTTGAAGATAAAACTTTTTTAATATTAGAAAAGTTACCAATATTTTCAACAGTATAGAACATTTTATGTACAATACAGGTGGCTGGATTAGATACCAACAGTGTAGGAAGCAAAAGCATTTTTATTTTGTTTGACATCATAATACTAAATTAAAATACTAATCACAAAAAAATAAGTGAAAGTATAAAAACAGATGTCACTCAATTTCTATTCTGTATTTAAGAAAAAGAAAACAAAGAGTTAGGGAAGAGTTATAAAATAAATAAAGTCAAAACCTTGGTTAAAAATTCTGTAGAAATCACAGGGGAAAATTTTTCATAAAATATTACATGAATCATAGAAAAAAGAAACAAGAAAAAAAAAAAAAAAATGCCGACAGCAACAATTTCACTTTTCGTAACTTTAGAGTAAATACTTAAATAAATAATTTTATATTTTAAAATAATTTAAATAAATCCTTTTAAAGACATCGGTATTGCTCCTAATATTCAAGTAAATGATATTTTATGAATCAATTCATGCAAAATAATTTTGGCTTAACATTAGAACTAATGAAAAATGCCATTAGCTTAGAATGGGCAATATTTATAAATTTGCAACCAAAGTCAAAGGTATTGTTATACTGACCAGTTCAACAGTTTTAATTTAAATTCATGAAAAAATGAATAATTACTTGATTTGAGGATGAATAATTACTTGAAAAATGCATTGCATATGCATCTCAAATTTGAGATGTCTACTTACATTGAAACCAACCTGCAAAACATCCGATGGGGCTCGATTCGACGACATTTCACATTCGAATTGAATATATTGCCTCTGGTCAATGAGTTTTGACATAGCGATAGTTGAAAATAGGTATTTTACTATGATTCTTTATATTTTGAAAAGAAGTTGAGCAAACATGGAACTCGCTTCAAATTTTAATATTTTATTTAATTCAAAATTTATTTTGAGAATTGGATCCTACCTGAGTTAAGAATAAACATCGTTTCTTCAATTTTAAGAATGCCCAAATTTTATTTGACAATTTCAAATTGCTTGTATCATTTTGCTTTTTAAAGGTTCATTGTAGGTTCATGACTCAGATTCTTTACTAAACGCTCATGAAATTTTTTTCTGGTAACAGTAACTAGGTTTGCTTTATCTACATTTTACATATTATTTGGGAGAGAGGGAGAGGGGGGAGGGGAGTTTTGAAAATTCTGTAACTGTGACGTTTATCTTTTAACTTTAACATAGCATTATACGATGGCTTAGTTCTAGTGGAGCCACTTATTTAGAGAAGAACATTTTTTATTCTCTGTATAAAAATTCTTCCGTTGATGGCATCGGATTGTAAGTTACTTTAATAGTTTAATAGGATATCAAATATTAATGTGAGACAAATCACTTCTTCCGATCATATGGACAACATTTAAATACTCAAACATTTTTCGGGAAAAAATTAAATTTCTAAATAAAAACAATTTGCAGAGAAAATCTTACTCTTACATTTTGAAAAACAAAGTGCGAAAATGAATGCAATGGATATTTATTGTAGCCACTTTTTTCGCACCGTCATACTAGAGGACCAACGTGCAATCGCCGTCTCTACAAAAAATGGCAATTCCTTTACAGAGATGTCCACCCAGAGTAGAGTTATCAGGGATGTTTTAGAAATTTTGTATTTATGCTTTGGCAAAACAGGATGTCACGTGAAAGTTGCAATCTTATATGCCCTATCGGTTTCAAATTCAAGGTCGTCCGAAGAAGGGGTCATTTTGTCCCCAGGAAAACTAGCATCTTTAAGTCTTTAAGAGAAGGGTCGCTTTTTTGTAGTAATGATTGTGATTGATTAACATTTTTTTCGGGTTTATTGCAAGAGCTCGCCCTGCTCCCTTCACAATAGTTAATGTCTAATGACAGAATAAATAAGTTTAAAGCTTTTTTTTTTAAATATTAAAAAAATCCCACAACAAAACAATATTAACAAGCATATATGTAAGTGGGACCAGGGTCCAAAAAATTGAGGGGGCCCAGGCCCCCCCCCCCCCCCTGCACCAGCCGCCACTGGTTGGTATTTAAGAACAGTATTACCAGTCAATCCTACTAATTTCTCTGTTTCTTTGCGTTTTCTCGATTTTTCTAGTTTGAAATTACGCAGTAAGCTTATAATGAGTTTACACCGACAAAGAATAAATTTATTATCATTAGTGCTTCAGTTTATTGCTAGGTTAAATGAATCAGAAATTTAAGAACCACAAATATCCATCAGACGGCTCCAGAGCTGCCGTCTAATGACCGCTTCTCTAATTACAAATACCACCCCATTTCAAAAATAATAGCTGTGGAGATATTACCTTTTTAGTAGGGACCGCAGTATGTGTATATGAGCAAGTAGTGGGGGGGGGGGGGCACGGGGCAGGGCTGTAGTCAGGGAAGGACACCTCTCCCCCCCCCCCCCGAAATTGTGTGAAATCACGCTTTACCACTTTCCCTTTTTTTTGTGAAACTTGTTTTGTGTACATAATGAAATCTTCGACCATACCCTCCCCCCCGAAAAATTTCCTAGCTACGGGCTAGGTGTGGGGGCCCGAGGTGCAGTTGCACAGGGGCCCGAAAATCCTGTCAGCGGCCCTGCTGAGAACATAGCTATGAACTTTACATTATGATTGCTCTATTTTTAGCCTATGTGCAGTACTAAAATTAGGTATAACGAAAAGCAAATATTTTGAATTGCAATTGAAGCGGTCGTTTTTTAAAAAAAAAGCCATCTGCAATTATATATATTTTCCTGTTGTGGTTACATGTTAATGAACCGATATTTTGAATCATTTGCACTGAATTAACTTCCGCCTTTCACAAGATTTCTTAGAAAACAGCTTTATCATGTGGTATAATATTAGAAGAGTCATTTTGATGAAGAAAGTAACCCAATTGCCAAAAACAGAACACTAATGGTTTCACTTCTATATTTGAGAGGAAGGGTAAATCTCTTTATACTTACCATGTAACTTTCTTCTCTTCTTCTATTTACTTGGCATTACAGTTTTGTCCGGTTTCACTTATGCTAATCATAATGTACCGTGGATGTAAAGTTTATTTTATCTCAGAGTTTAAATATTTAAAACTTAATAATTGTTAATTAGAATGAAACATTTACTTTCACTTAAAGAAACTCGCCTTTATATTTTAAAACTTAAAATCTTTTCTAAATAAGTTAAAAAATTAAGTGCCTGGGTTACCAGGCACATAATATTTAGATTTAAATAACATTAAAATAAACATTATGTCCACGGTACTTCATGACCAGCATAAGTGAAACCGGACAAAACTGTAATGACAAGTGAACAGTAGAGTTACATGAGGCATTCACAGGAGTTGTGTACTTTGAACCAGAGTTATAAATGTCCATATGAAAATCTATCAGTCCTCATATTCATATCAGCCGCTTCGATGCCCGATCAGCCTTGCTCTCGTCACGTAATCGTCAGTCGGAAACACATTTGAATTGTGTTTACACTTGACTCTTGGTGATGGACTCTTACTTATGTGTCCCAATCCCTACCTTTGGGACTGAAGCGAAATACAAGGAGTATCGGTTGTGGACAGGGTCTGACCATGACAAGTTGGGGCTCAAGGCCCGGACATTTTCGGGGTCCCCTTTTTCAAAGGCAAGATTTATTGGAAATAGCCTTGACACAAAGTCAAATGAATTGACATTAAATAAAGAAAAAGTTGATAAATTAATGTTAATATAGTTTTCTAAAAGTTATTTTTTATCACAAAATAAAGAAACAGATTTCAAACAATCAAATTTACAAATCAAAAGAGGAAAAATGTATAGCATTGCATTTCACGATCACAATGTGTGATAATATCCGTGACAACACTATCTGCAGCATTACTCTCAACATCAGAGTCAACATTTGCTGATCTCACAACAAAATTCGTCAATACTGCCTTTCAATATTTTTTCTCTATCTTTCAAGAAAGCTTGTTTTTTATGCTTTTAAATGATGGTTCGGTTCATTTGAATAAATACACTCTGGGATACTAAAGATGGTTCAAGATCAATACAAAATGATTTTTAAGTAAAAATTCGCTTTTGTGAAACAAAAGCTATATAGGTTTACAGCCAAATTTCGGGGCCCACAAAACTCACGGCCCCTAGCCCTTGTGGGGCTATGCAAATGATCAGGGCCTGGTTGTGGACAGGTGCGGGGGGTATTTAAAAACATTCTTTTTACTATTTATGGTGCTGTAAAAGATTAAGCAATGGTGTGGTAAGTTTTGGTGACGAGGTGAGGGATGGGGTTGATTGCAAAAAAGTTAGCCAACAAACAAAACACAACCTGATCATTTGTTTATTGACAACGTCGTTGTTTACCACAACTGTTTACTGTAATGAGTAATAACTCATGCAAAAACTATAAAAAGTATACGTTAACATTACTCCAAGTGTCTGTTCCATCATTCGGATTTTAGATATTTTGGGAAGACTCTCTTTAGCAACCTTCTTATCGGGCAGATAAATAATTCAACAGCTACCTCGGACTTGGAGCGTGGGCAGGCGTTGAACGCAGCATAAACTACAAGCAACTACTCCATCGCATCGCCGCCGTTTTTAGTGCACAATTTATGCTCGATTAATCAGTGCACAGTCAGTGTTTACAAGGCTCTTAAAAACGAGACTCAAGGCCGCCATCCAATGTTGACATCACGTTGCTTTTGTCATTGTTTTTCTTCGGGGTTTCGTAACAACAGCGGGCTTGATGCCAGGGCGTGGAGGAAACTTCACATAAACAATCACGAAGATGGTATAATTAAAGAGGGTTATCAAAAACGAGACTTGAGCACAAAGACAATTTTAATTTGATGCACTTTTGAACAAGTAGCACTTACAATGTCGATGCCAAAACATCTCCAATGCTGCCATGTAACTCATGCTTCAAAAGTGATACCTGAAAAGTTAAAGTGGGCATAGTATCACAGACTGCGGGACCTTGAACCCAGTCAGTTTCAACTTGAATTCAAGTTGCAAACGATTTTGCTCCAAATTCTTCATGCAGTCTGCGTTTGTATACACACTTTTACTCAAAAATAAAGAATTTTGAGTTTTGCAACTGTTTTCCGGAAGATGGGATGTAGCAAAATTCTCGTCTTGATTAATACAATACAATGGGGATAGTGATTGGGATAAGGGCGGTTCCAGAGTTTTATTACGGAGGGGGCGGTGGCTGTTGAATAGCCCAAGTAAATTATTTTTTCCTTAAGTTATTTAACCATACCATGCCTTAACGTTGATTATATAGAATATATTACAAAGAGGTAAAAGAGCTCAATAACATAAAGACGACACCATGGCTGGCTTCGTGAGAATTTACCTAATCAAACTATAATTTGCTTTGTTGTCTTGCTTCATGCGCGGCTTTTTCCATCTCCATTTTTTGAGATGAGAACATTTGTATTAAAAATGTTCAGTACGGATTCATCAAATCTTAATAGACTTCATCCAAAGCCTGAGAGCAGCGTACGTTAAAATATGAGTCTTAAAACCAATATAGTACATTGGTTTTAGTTTTAAATCCAATTTTTCACATGTTCAAAAGCTTATTATATATATAAATTCAATAATTAAATATTTATGTTAGTTTTGGACGCTAGTGATGACTTATGTTTATTATAGTCATGAAAAACAACGTATAAAATATTCTTCGTCATAGTTTTTTTCCCCCTCCCCCCCCCCCCCCTATTTGAACCTGAAAAACGGAGGGGGCGATCGCCCTCTCGAACCCTCGCTGGAACCGCCAATGGATTGGGATTTTTGGTGATTGGGACCCTATACGATAGAGATCGAACGCATTGGACTTAAGGAAAAAGAAAAAAGAAGAAAAAAAAAAGAAAAAAAACCGCTAAGGAAGGCAAATACTTACATCGAGAAAAAAAAATTCCGTTATCGGGCCGGTCCATTCTCTAAAGACACTGACCGGCACAGTTTTTCCACCGGACGACCCTACGGCCAGTACCTCCTTGGTACTTGCGTAATAGGAAAACGCAAAAAAAGAAAGAAAAAAAAGAAAAAAAAAACACGACGCAAGCGTAACGATATCGAAGAGCAGAACTCTATACAGGAACACGCAGAGGAAATGGATATCCACCACAAAACCCATTGTTTTTGAGGTTGGATTTTTTTTTTGTGTGTGCGTCTTCGTCATTCCTCAAAATTAATTTCCAAACTGCGAAGGTGGTTCCTGACGCCAAACTCCCGCGGATTTTCGCCCTGTGTGGGCGCCAAGCTGAAGATACGGCTCTGAAAAACCAAATGGCATCGTTTTTTCTACGTGCTTGTTTATTCTTTTCCAAGAGGCGATCGAACCCGTCTTGCTGTGTGCCATTTGAATATGTTTATGCGTTTGTATGAGAAATATGAGTCATGTCAAGGTGATAATGAGGTTTGCTATTTTTTTACAGCTAATTTGACTATTACTCTGTGACTACAATTTTTTTTTTATATAGAGATTTCGAAATGTACTGGAATTGTTTGGCATGGGAGTGTTTGCACTGAGAGACAGCGAAGTCGGAAATTAAGTATTAAGGTTTTTTTTCTAATAAATATTTAAAATATACGATAAAGTATAAAATGAAGTGTCAATTAAAGTACGAAATAAAATAATTAAAGTTAAATCATTAAATAAAATGTGTGCCATTCTTACAGCTTTAGGTACATGTAGTTTGGTTTGGTTAGCAGGTTTCGATTGTCTATTTCTGCCTCTTATAAAGTGCTTTAACACAGCCACATACGTCTTGTAATTTTGAGCATCTAGAAGAATGCGAGAACGAAATCTTCTATTGTAAACCTCTCTCTCCGAACCCACCACACCAACGAGAGGACATTGGGACCACGACGAGATTTAATGTGCACCAGCCATTAGCTACACGCCGATCTTTGATGGTCGCCGAGCACCGACATCGAACTCACGATCTCCCAATCTTGAGTTCGTTACTCTAACTACCGGACAAACGAGGCCCAAGTTCATGTACTTCGTGATTATCTACCCTCAAAAACGAAAAATTCTTAATTTGTCACTTTTTCAGCAACGTTGAGATACATAATAAAGCTCAATAATGCGTCTTAATACTCTCTTTAAGTATTCAAAAGAACTGGAATGTTTATTACTCCTTTTACAAACTGCCGTGGACAAACAGATTCGCTCTGCTGACACCATATTAGTGCATGATGGTTGACATGAAAAGGTGTTTACTTTCTGCCAGCGAGAGAAAACCTATCGTTATCCGAAACGGGAAGATAAACAGAATACAAGTTTTCCGTACACGTATTCCGACACGGACTTAAAAGAAGACAGATAAACCACTTTTTAAAAAAATGATAAGCCGACCGACGCCTCTTAGTCGTATCTGTTAGTGACGCACGCTGAACCCATGTCCGGCATTTTTATTCACTTGAGATTATTATTCGGTCTTTTGGATTTTAGGTCGATAACAAATAAAAATGGATTGACGTGTAAAAAAATGTTGAATGGGCGTCCCCCCCCCCACCCCATTTATTGAGTATTAGATAAAAGTGCTTGAAAAAAACAAAAAAAACAAATTTGCAACACGTGTGAGCAACTACTTGAAAATCACTTTTGATCAGCTGCTCCTATGCATTGTCTTTTGTTGTTGATAAAATATTTAAATTACGTGAACAATCTTTCCTTAAAAAAGGACGTGAAGAATAGTTATTTATGAGCAACTATTTACTAAAGAATAGTTAATTATGCAACTAGTTAGGAAAGTAATATTTTTTGAAACGAGACAAATGCTTATTAGACGAGTGCGATGGAGTGCGATTGCCTAGTTTGAAAAAGTGATTTACCACATGCTGTCTAAATTTTTTATAATCAAGTGCAAAATTTACTGGGTTTAAAAAAGTGCCTTCGCATGTGTTGCATATAATATTTTCTATAATCTCATGCAAAATATATTTTTACTTTTAATTACCCATATGTACACATAGGGTAATGAAAGTACAGCATTCGGTCCAAAAAAAAAAAAAAAAAAAAATTTTTTTTTGGGGGGGGGCTTTTCTCTACGTTTTGGAACATCCATATCTCAAAAAAGTGATGCAGAAAAAATATCTGCCTGTGTGTCTGTAGTCAGCATAACTCCCGAACAAATGGACCTACGATATTCAAATTTGGTGTGCGGGTTGGTAGTGGACATGGGACCTACCATTAAGGTTTTCGTCCTAATCGCACGTGCTCATATGGTAACTGCCTTTGAAAAAGATCATGTTTTTCAATAATTACTAAAAAACGGCTTTAACGATTTTGATCAAAATCACTGTGGTAATGCCTCTTTAGGTGTTCTAACCCCACCTCCAAAACTCCCGTAAATATGCTTTAATGGCGTAAAAAGTTGAAAAACGAATGTTTTCAACCCAGAGTTCTCTGCCTTTGAGCACCGCACATCAACGATAGATTTTTTTTTCTGTTTACACGCACAAGAATGGTCAATGTAATCTCTATTGAATCGCTTCGCCAACGTCCATTAACGTATACAACAGTATTCGGCGGGGCCAGGACAGAACCAACGATCTATGAGCTCGGTGCCTTTAACTGCCGGTGAACTGGAATCATTACTCGTCTTGCAATCGAGACCTTAAGACTATTTTTTGATATTTAAGTCTTTAAAATTAAAATTTTTACATGTTTGGATTACTAGGCGATAAAAAAATTTTATTAAAAAAAAAAAAAAAGTTCACATAGTGCTCTAAAATTTCAAAATTTAATTTTTTTAAAGGAATTCATAAATTTTCAAATTCCTGTTTCATTTTTCAATATTTTTTTCTGATTTCTTAAAAAAAAAATTCTTTAGGGGCTGCCGGTACACTGGAATCATTACTCGTCTTGCAATCGAGACCTTAAGACTATTTTTCGATATTTAAGTCTTTAAAATTAAAATTTTTACATGTTTGGATTACTAGGCGATAAAAACATTTTATTTAAAAAAAAAAAAAAAAGTTCACATAGTGCTCTAAAATTTCAAAATTTAATTTTTTTAAGGGAATTCATAAATTTTCAAATTCTACTTCCTTTTTCATTTTTCAATATTTTTTCTGATTTCTTAAAATTTTTTTTTTTAGTAATATTTCAAGTTTTTGGCACCGGATTTTGAATAAGTAAAAGAGTTTGGAGAAAAACAATAAATACTGTTACGAATTTTTGTATATTTGTAAATACTTCTTAGTGTTAATTTTGTAAATAGGAAAATTTATGTACATTTCGCATAAAGCAGTGCAATAGTTCGTCTTAACTTCGCTTTCCTGCAATGTGTCTATTAATGCTTGCAAACGAGTTTTACAGAGATAACGCTGGGAAGCGAGTTTTACAAGGAGCAGGCCATTTAAAATTATGGTAATGGCAATCTCGCCAAATTGGCGACGGTTTTCGGCGACTAATATTTGTCGCCAAACTTGGCGACCGTTTGGCGACATTTTCGGTCCCCATGTACATGTATAGGACTTTTCGACTACTATCTGGAAAGTTCTCCAAATATCTATCTTTAGAAGATTCATGAAGGTTTAACTTTCCTATATAAGCCCAAGAGAACGGGTGATGGAGTTAGTTGAGTCTGTTAGTCAGTTGACTGGAGTTACTGAGTTAGCTGTCTCTCAGAGAGCATTCAGAGAGTTCCGAAAGTGAACTGTATTGCGTTGTGTTTCGCAGCGATTTTAGCAGTTGTGTTGTCAAGTTTTTAACTGCTGTTTTGTGCTCTAATGGTGTGAAAAGAGCTGTATTGAGTTTACTAGAAAGAGAAGTTCTGGAGTTGTAAGAAAATCTGCGAAGAGTTATATCGGAATAAATTTCTGCAAGTTTTAATCTGCTTTGGCTTCAAATTTTTCGAATCCATACACGCAACAACTCTACCTATAGCAAAAAAAAAACGTAAAAAAAAAAAAAAAAAAAAAAAAAAAAATTAATATTTAAATTTGTAAAAAAAAGGGGGACTTTATTTTATTCAAAAACCCATGCCTATTTTTGTTAAATAGATCTTTAGAATGACACAAAAAAATTTCAAGTCATTTCATTTATATTTGCTGGCGTTTTAGCACTTTAAATAAGGTGGGAATTCTAAAGAACACGAACTAAGAGCAATGCTTTCGAAATATCGAAGGAGATATTACAGCTATGCTAAATTGTCCTGCAGTTGTTGGGCCGACCAAACGGTATAGTGGATAGCGTATTAGCTTCTAGGTGTTCGAGTCTCATTAAAGGCATGGGTGTTTGTAAATGTATGTTGGCTTGTCAAATGACGAATGTTTCGACGCATTATAGCCCTCGTGTTGCTGAAGGTGCCAGATAATCTGAAAACAACCAACCAACCTGCAGTTGTTGGATCAGCTAAAAAACTTTCTAGAATAAGAAGATAGTTTCAAAGATTATAAAAACGCAAGAAATAGAAAATCGATATTGTAAAATATTTTGTGAAAATAAAGGGTATCAAGTCCTTTTTACAATTTATGAAACATTTAGGTATTTATTTCCCTACGTCTAGATAACCTGTGAACAAAACAATTAATTATTGAGTTCATACAATAACAAGTTATTATTCTATATCTCTTTTGTATCAAGTCGGCAGTAAAAGTTTTATCTAAGAAAAGGTACTAAGAAATATGATAACGTTAAAATGGGTATGTGTATGCTCTGTCTATTAAAAATTAAAAAAAACGAAATGGGCCAACCTAATGACTGTGGGGTTAGAGCTCTGGCCTCGCATGCCTAAGGTGCCGGGTTCGAATCCTGGGTTAGGCATGGATGTTCGCTTCGGAATCCCCTTTAAGATGTAGGTCCCGGCCTGATTAGCCGTTATTGTGCACAAAAATAGGTCGTTGAGCGTACAAACAAACCAAACCGAAATTGTGACCCCGCCACGGTCTCTCTCTCTGTTTCCCCCCTCCATACATAAAAAAAAAATCAATAAAATTTGGTACTTAAAAATCAATGAGGAACTTGCACAAGTGAGGAAAATGAATATTTTTTGCATTTTCTAGTGTTATCCAACGAATATATTTGTGCAGTGCAATTATTTTTTTATCTTTATATTTTCAATTAATCAAAAATCGAGTTTGAAATTAGCCTAAATCACAGCAAAAGTCATGTGACCACAACACATGAAAAAACCGTGACGTCGTTACACAGAGGTAAAGTCGCAAAATGAAGGAGAAACCATACTTATTCCTAGTCTAAAACAGGTTTTAGACTGGTTCATTATCTGCGCGTTGACGTTTCACGTAAAAGTGGCTTTTTCCCGCCAAATCGCAAAGTGAAAAACTAAATTTTTTTTGTAACTATCTATCCGAGCTCAAATTTTTGAAAGAATGGTATTGTTTTTCATGATTTTTTCTCTACTTTTATTTAAAAATAAAACCAAAAAACGTGAAAGTTCCTCATTTGCTATGATTTCACTTCAATTGTAATGTGTTGAATACCAATTGGAAGCTGATAATGAATTTGAAAATTTTGAACATACGTCACGAATTCGTTGAGTTAGTTTTTTTTTTATCTAAACAAAAGTTTGTGAAAAATCCAGTCTCTCTCCCTCTCCACCTTTTTTTGTTTGTTTGTTCTTACTGAAAGGAAATCCCAAAGGAAAAAACAAAGGTTTATACCTTGACATTAGAGAACTATTGATAATATTTTATATTCGAAGAAATGGATATGAGCATATTCAATATTGGATTATCATACACGTATTATTTAGTCGTTCAACACACAGGACCCAAAAAAACTAAACAAGTGTGAATATTCACACGCCGAGTGTTCGGATACGGGACATTCATGGATAGATAATCGTGATTGAAGCGTTTATTTTTCCAAGTATAATTCGTTCAAGCTTATCCAAATTAGTAAGTCCATGCTGAAAATTTGGTCCTCTTAGACATTTTTTTTTTTTTAAACTCGCATCACAGAGCTCGGAGTTCGACACTAATCCCTTAAAGAAATGCCGCAATCTTTCAATACAACTCTTTTTCTGGAACTTTTTTCTACTACTACTACTACCTTCTTCACGGCATCAGGAGTGTCAAAGTCGTCACGTAAAAGGCGTTGCCAACTAACTCGTAACAAATTGCCGGAGCACTTCGGAATAAAAGAAGTATGGCATATCAGGCGCGTGGGCCACGTCGGCGACGACGGGTCTGAAATCAGGGAAAAAAGCCGGGTACTAACGAGTGGACAGAAAACTTGTCTCTTGTCCTGTTTTATAATTTGTCTCAAGAGTTCTTTAGTGGTAAACCTCTCTTGCATGAAAGATCGTCGTCTTCGTGATCATCTTGAAGCAGGATCGATTATCCAATTGATTGCATTTGGCGTAATAATATCATGTTAATGGAGAAGCTCGACGTGTGTGTCCACGTCCTCACCCGGAGAAAGCATTGAAATGTCAACTTCACAAAATTCCTTCAGCACCGAAATTATTTGATACCGCCCCCCTTTTTTTTTTATTATTTTTTTTTGTTTACTTCAACCTGTTCCAAGGAGGTGGTTATCTCACATATGTACGCGGAGGCAGGTGCTAGTTCACAAAGTCCTTCCTTTCCACTCCCAGCCGGGAGTTCAACCAACCATATCATGCTTATAACATGCATAACTGTATGGTTCGTTTGGTTGTGGCACTATTGTCTAACTGTAACTTATGCATAAGCGGCTTTCTACTCTGCAAGCAGATGAAGCCGGTTGGATTTAAGTCATACTGTTCCTTATTTAATAGGCCGACCAAACGGTATAATGGTTAGCGTGCTAGCTTCTAGACCTTGAGGTTGCGGGTTCGAGTCCCGTGTAAGGCATGGGTGTTTGTAAATGTATGTTGGCTTGTCTAATGACGAATGTTTCGGCGCATTATAGCCCTCGTGTTGTTGACGGCGCCAGATAATCTGAAAACAACCAACCTTATTTAATACATTCGCTGCTGATCATGCACCAGCGCGGAATGTCGGGTTATTGTTCCCCAGTAACTTGTCCAGATCAGACTGCACCCAATCGGAGTTGCCGTTCTTTGCTCGAATTACCTGAAATTGTGTTTGAAAAACACAAGCTTCCAGATAACCTTATGGAGGAAGACAATATGTATCTGATATTTATGTCGCATGACAACTGATATTTTTGTTACTTTACTTAATTCCAGTATGAACGGAAACTCCAATCTGGTTCAGTCTGATCCAGACAGACTACTGAGGAGTAACAAGGTACGTGATCGGCAGCAAATCTGTTAATGCTGTGTGATAGGCTGTCCTTGGTTTCCAACTGACCCTAACTAGTTTAGGGGTGTATTTAATATGATGATTTTTAATTCTTCGGCTTAAAGTTAATAACTAAGCATGCACTGTCCAGAAGTTGCAGTTTAGAGATCAGTAATTCTGAAAGCACATGAAGTCAATTGGAAAACCGCCATACTCAACCCCGTATAACGCTTTATAACAAGTCTCCCTTGTTTACCAACAGACGCTAACTCGTTAAAAAGGTGAGTTGGCAACATTAGTCACAAAGGTGATGGCTAACAAGCATGCAATATCCAGAAGTTCTTGACAGGGATCATTGGTTGGTAGTATTAATGACGCAAAAGCTATCCGAGATGCATCATAGTCCAAACTTTTGAGGTTAGTTCGAATTTCAAAGAAGAACATCTAAGGGGAACTACTCGGCACTTGCTTTTCGATTAGGAGAATACTCTGGAAAAATTACCAATTTTTGAAATGAGAATGGTAATTTTTCCGGGAAGAATGATAATTCCTTTTTCAAATGAGATTAAGGGATGCAATATCCGTTGTGTTTAAGGGAAGTTATCGGTATAGTTCTGAGGCGGGAAAAATACATTTGAAAGTCATAGGAAATTCTCTCGTATACTAGACCCGTGTTCTATCTCTGAGCCATGAGTTTGGCCCAAAATTCATTGAATTATAATTTTGAAATTAACGTGAAAAAGTGTATAACTAAATATAACACTTTAACAATCCACATGGAGGGAAATGAAGCACATTTTCACGTATAAATAAAGCTGCTACTGCTGCAAAATCATATTTTGTATAGTTCTGTGTTAAAGCTACTTTTGCTCAGCAGGTTTGGAAACCTATCTGTAAGTGCAACGTGTGTTGCAACGTAAGATGCAGTGAATAACACGATTGAGCTTGAATGTAGTTGTAAAACAATTTTAACTTTTAAAAACCTCCATTTTGTTTTTCAAATTCTTTTACAAAGAGACCTCCGGTCCATTAATTTTCCCAAGATTCAAGTTGTCAAGATTAACTTAACTGTTGACAAGATTCAAGTTGGGCCTCCATATTGTCTGGCTAATATTCTAAAGGCGTAAAACAGTCCTTGACTCGCCTTAATACGGGTAATTAAACTTAGTTTTTAATAATTTCTCCTTTTTCGGCCTTTTAAAAAAGGTATCTGCTAAGGGCTTTCTGACCACTTAAAAAAAAAAAAAAAAAAAAAAAAAAGGTGTTAGAAAAGGGAACCGCTTTTTAAAAATGTTTTTTGAACGCGCCAACATGGCTGAGTCATTTTCTCTGCACCTCTTCCGGTTTCCATTTCGTTTTGTTCTACAACTGCTTTCTCCAGAATGACAGCTCAGTTTGACCGATCACATGCAAAAAACGAAAGCAACACCCATGCGGTGGCTTTTATGCAAGTCTTTAGCGTGAGGTTTCTTCTTGAAAAGCAAAAGTTCTTCATTTAGGGAATTGAACGAGCGAGTTTTCAACCGCGGCGCCATTTTGGGCATGTAGTTTTCTCAAGAATGTGACGAAAATCTTACAGTCCGAGAGCCGACGACAGCAAATGCACGTCATATCATGAAGAGAATTGTCCATGCAATTATACCCCGAATAAATGGATTGAAATGTCTGCCCGATTCCAACCGAGTTTGAACTTAAACTACGAGCCAAATCTTCAATTTCTCCACAAATCATGCTTAGATGTTTCTTTTTTGAACTCTCTTCAGAAAGAGAATTCGAATCGTTAGCTTTTCTCTTCTCTTCAACCAATCACTTCCTTTGCCAACGTGCTATATGTTAATGCTTCATCAACGGGGGCCTTGTTACTAAATTGGTCCATGAATTCCGAGCTTACACTAACCATTTAATTCCCTCATTATAAAATAATTTATTTCAACATCATACGTTAATTTAAAAGATATACTTTTATGATATTGTACTAAAATGAAGAGAGCAAATTTTAATAATTCTGGATAATTACTTACTTAGGCTCTTCACACCGTTTGGCGCATAAGACATCCAGCCTACCTCTCCATGCCCTCCGATCTTTTGCCAGGGATCGTTTGCCAGGGACTTACGTTGGAACTATCAGCGGGCCGCAGATTTATACCGAATACGCCAATAAATATATTGCTTTATTACATATGTTCAATGTTAGAAATGTGATAATTACTAAAGATTCAACAATATAAAACAGTTTTTAAAACTGAAACAATAATTTAAATTTTTTTATATTAATAAAATAACAATTGATATTTGATTCTTGTTTCAAATAATTAAAAATATAATGTTCTCTACATCGTAAATCAAAGTCATGAAAGAAGTTAATATTTTGTGACAATATTACAATGTGACTTGACAAAAACTCATAATCAATAAAGCTATTTAAACCATATCTCCTAAATCTTCCATTTTAGTCGATGTTAATTGCGAGACGATGACGGCCGGTCCTCTTTTCACTATCTACTTTGCGTTTAAAACTTGTCTTCGACGCCATTATTGCACTGGAGTCATATAGATCGTGATACTTCTTTTCACGTCAAAATAAAAGAGGTCAGTACGCATTGAAAACACCCAACTCCTGCCCATCACATTAAAAAAAAGCATAAATCGAATCAGTCTCAGAAAGAAGGGAAAAAAAGGATTTTTCAGACTTAATGCTGCGGGCCACTTAATGGAAAACGCGATTTTTGGTAGTAAATACATACTATGGAAGACAAATTGAAATTATTGTCATAAAACTTGATTTTCGCTCTTCTGTACTGCCGGCGGGCAGGGGAAAAAGCTGTCGTGGGCCGGATCTGGCCCGCGGACCGCCTAGTGGCTGACGCTGCTCTAGACCATTTAAGCGAGTCTTTTTTAGGTCTGATTGCATTTGTCTTTGCCAAGTTGTCCTAGGTCTTTCTATTTTCCTCTTGCCATCAGGAGCCCAGGAGAGAGAAACGTGTGTTTCTCTTTTGGCATTCTTAACACATGACCCGTCCATCGCCACCTTCTCTTACTGATTTCTTCCTCTATTGAAGTAATGTCTGCCCTTTCTAAAATTGCTATGTTACTTACTTTAACAGGCCAAAAGATTTTAAGGATTCTTCCAATACAATTATTTTAGAAAACTTCGATAAGTTTTTGAATGTCTGATTATCTGAAGCACCATGTTCAGCAACTATTGTTTTATATATATTTATTTTTGAATTCTGGATAACAATTATTGAAAAATTCTAGTAATCTCATATTTACATAACTACTTATTCCAATATCACACAAAATTTAAAAAAATATAATTTTATAAAATTGCACAAAAGAGCGGCTACACTTACTTGATTCTCATTTGGAAAGGGTGGGATGGATAGCTTCAGCGTGCTTACAAAGATTCTGTTTACTTTATATTTTTATGGCCCCCCCCCCCCCCCTTTAGAACATTACAAAATGTCCTTTTTACGCAATATTTTATGTTGGAAAAACACATTTTTACAGATTTTTGAAGCGAGGGGCGAAATGTCGGTACATTTCCATTATATTCAGTTTTCAAATGTGTGAGTCCTTTTGGGGACAACCTGTAAGAACTGCTTAAGAGTGAATGAGAGTCAATGAGAATTTACTGACAGCATTACACAATCACAAATCAAAAACACCATAAATGTGATTAGGATTCGATTCCTTGAGTTGAGCGTTTGTTTTAGACTTCATTTAGAGTTGATCACTGCTGTGATTAGATTTTGTCTTAGAATAAAAACAGGATTCCAATGTTTATAAAATATTGCTGAACAGTCAAGTCTCATAAAGCTTCTGGCGGACTCCGGTTTTTCGGTTATTGGCATACCCTTGGAGGGAAGAAAATCCCACTATAAATAAGATATCCCAAAGTTTTGTTTTGGTATCACTGAAAAATACTCTCGAAACATAATTGCCACATTTCTGCTATCATCTACTCCTCGACTTGAATATCTACTGCAAATAGAATTACTCTTTGATGGTGAAATTCTCTTCCTGTTGAAAGGGCCTTCAAATAGATAACATATCATTTAAGTTGCATCTCCCAAAGTTTAGGAACCTTGAACTGCAAAATAGGTGCTGCTAGGATATACAAAAGAACTTTCTTTGGAGAACTCAAAGACTTTATTGTTTACTGGCGACTGCTATTTAGCATTTTTTTTTAAGGAAAGGACATAGTGTGTTAAAGACTACAGTCTAGGAGAAGTTTTATTTACAAATAGGAATGAAATTCCTCTGTGTTATCTTCATTTGATCATTTGCTAGTTTACTATATCATTTGGGCCAGTTGTATACAGAAATTTGTTTTATGTTTTTTTTAAATTTTTTTATTAAAGATTCTAGGCATTTTTTTTTTTTTTTTTCGTTTTAAATTATTTAAACTAATTCAAAACGAAGGAATATATATATTTTTTTTGTCTATGAGAATGCTAGTCCAAAACAGCATTGAGGAAATACTAATTACTTATAATTGCTCTTTCCATATCAAACCTGTCTGTCTGTCCAGTGTGTGTTGGAAGCTAAAAAATATTGTGGAATTTTTTTTGGAATTAGAGTGGGAAATAAGATATAAAATTTAAATGTTTCAAACATAAAATTTAAATTAATATCTGAACTATATTTTAAGCTAGTAGAACGAATGTGATTGAAAATTAGTAAATGCCTTGTCTAATTTCCAACTGATCTTACAGATAAAACTTACTTTCAATTCATTATAAAACAATTTTGTTATCAGAGCGATTATGATATATTTTCTAATACTTTTTCCTGAACATAATATTCTTAAAATCTTTCTCTCACTACAAAAATCCATTATGGCTGCATGAAGCCATACCTTCGTATACATTTAGAGTGGAGGGAGATTCCATACTAGCAGTTGTTACCATGGCAACGGTGCAGCTTATTTGAAACTTCAATACAGTGGCTGTAGCTCTCTACGATCGTTAGATTTACTTAATTTGAACGGGTTTTTTTCTCCTTTAATTTGTAGGTTTGCTATTTATCGGATATATATATATATATATATATATATATATATATATATATATATATATATATATATATATATATATATATTTACCTACCGTAGAGATTCCACCTTCATTTGCGATTCTAATCTACATTTCAAAAAAATAAAAAAATAAAAGTTGAATAGCAATTAGTATATTTTAATTTTAAACTAATAATCTAGATGCAGCATGACTGAACTTGCTGTATTCCACGACATGCCCCTGGTTTGCACCCTATACAAATCCACAGTTTTGCACATAGAGGTATGAAATTCGGTACATAGAAGCTCTAGTACATCGAGCTAACAGAGAGCAACTTTTAAATTCGATTAAAAGTTAATTTTATTGAAATTTAATAACATTAAACAAATTTACAATAATTACACGTTTCCTACAAGCAATAAGCAATCAAAATCCTGAATGTATATAAAATACTCTTTCTGCTTTATTGTTTTTGGACTAGAAAATTTTGCTTCGTGGGAAGAATGTTAACAAAAGATTTTAATATAAGCGAAATTCAAACATAAGTTTTATTCAATACTAGTGGGCGTGTACCTAACTGTGCCATTAAAATTGCTTAAAGTGATTTATTTTTTATTTTTTTGAAGTCCATCAGAGTTTGATATTTTATTCTATTGTTGAAAGAAATAAAAATCTTCAGGTTTCCTCAACGCACTTAATTTTCTATTTTTTTTCTGTACAGCTTCCATGTACTGTATACTATCGCAACTCCCCAAACTTCTTGAACTATGTCTGCTTTCTTTTAAATTTCGATTTTTAAATAAGTAACACAATGAGCAATTGTGATTAAAATATTCGAAAGAAGTGGTGGTTTTAAGCCTTTAAATTGATGTATCATTTTAATTTTTATAAAGAGAAAAAAAGAATCGTGACTAAAAAAAATAAAAAAAAATAAGGTAAGATAAAAAAGGAAGAATACTGTTGTGTGGATGGGTTCCAAAGACTTGAAGCCGAAGCAGATCAAAACTTGCAGAAATTTATTCCGATATAACTCTTCGCAGATTCTTTTACAACTCCAAAACTTCTCGTTCTAATAGACTCACTACAGCTCTTTACACAACAATAGAGCACAACAGCAGTTAAAAACTTGATACTCAACTGCTAAAATCGCCGCAAAAGACAATGCAATACAATTCGCTTTTAGAACTACTCTGAATGCTCACTGAGAGACAATTAACTCGATAATTCCACTTACTCCCCCGCTCTCTTGGCAGGCCTTACATAGGAAAGGCGAATCTTCGCGAAACTTCCAGAGATAGAAATTTGGAGAACTTCCCAAATCGTAGTCGAAAAGCCCTAAACATATACATGGGGACCGAAAATGTCGCCATACGGTCGCCAAGTTTAGCGACCAAAATTAGTCGCCAAAACCGTCGCCAACTTGGTGAGATTGCCATTAACCATAATGTTAAATGGCCTTCTCCATGTGAAACTCGTTTTCCAGCATTATCTCTGTAAAACTCGTTTTCAAACATTAGGAGACACATTGCAGGAAAGGAAAGTAAGACAAACTATTGCACTGCCTTATGCGAAATGTACATAAATTTATCTTTTTACATAATTAATGCTACGAAATATTTACAAATATACGTAACAATACATTAAGAAATAATTGAAAATAAGAAAAAAGTCAAGAGATGAGATTTTTAGAGAGGAAAGAGATTTTTAGAGAGGAAAGAGATTTTTAGGAAGTCCTAGTAAGGATTATTCCTTATAACTCGCTATATTACCATCTTCTAGCCCAGTGCATTTAGAAACTAGTTTCTATAAAACCTTGACATTTGGTGTGTAAGGTACGAATAAGATCACTTAATGAAATGGCATACATTGTATTCATTTCATGTGTATCGATTATAAATGAAAATTAAAGTAGCAATAAACAAAACCAGGTGGAGCTACTGCAGTGGTGACTGGTGCAGGAGGACAGCCACCCCCCCCCCCCTCACTTTTTTGAACCTTGGTTCCACTTATATACTTTATTATGTTGTTTTGGAATTTCTATAAAATATTTTTAAAATGCAAGACAAATGAAAGCAGTTATTAATTTCACAATGTTAACTATTGTGCGTGTGGAGAACTATCTCTCTTGCCACAAACTCGCGAAAATGTCTATCTACCGCAACCGTTTCAATATAAACACACCCCGTCCATTTCTTCCACTATAATGACTGTTGAGTAGCTACAATAGCTCTCCTCTCTGGCCGTAATATAAGTGATCAATAATTAAACTCATAAAGAAGTACACACTGAATCAATGCTAGTGGTTAATATAAGGATATTTATTACACTTAATATATTTACAAGATTCTGGTTATGTAAGTTAATATACTGTAACAATTTAATACAATTCCTACTATGATGATCTTAACTAACAAATTATTGGAATTCGAATTAGCCATGATCACTTTAATTTAAGTTACAAAAACCATAATGACTTTGAAGTCGTCGGCGGGGATTCTATTCTTGGGGGATAAACGACCCCTTTCTCGGAGACCTTGAAAACATACATTAAAGCTTGTAGCCAGGTCATTCATTTCCTATGTTTTTAGAGGGGAAGGGGTTCTTTCTCCTACATTATCATAAAAATATCATTTTTCTTTTTAAAACAATGGTCATCGTATTAACCTCACCGACTTGACGGACGTCTAAATCCGCTTCTGAGTATGCAAACATAGGACCCATTATACCTTCAGTATCTTTTTACTTTGGTATAGCAATGAAACTTCATTTTATGAGTATCAAAAAACAATTATTTAAAGTATTTTAATCCGTATAAATGTGTTTTCCATTCCCAGCACAGAATATTAGCCATCTTTAACTCATTCAGTTGTACGAAATATCCATTTATAAGGACAACAATAAACGAATTTTCTCTGGTACATTAAAAAAGAGACAAAAGGGCTCTGACTGAACAGTGAACAACCAAAATTTTTAAAAAGTAAAAATATAAGATTGAAAATATTTTTCTGTTGAGTAATGAAATTTTGAACTGAAATAGTAGTGAATCAATATGCATTAATTTTAAATTTAAATGAATAATATAAAATACGTACTTTTTCTAAAAATCTCCCCATTTTATTTCTCTTCATTTTTAAATTTTCGAAAGCCATGAGCCATAAAGTTCAAAAGTCATGGGACATGGGGTTAATTTTCAAAAGCCATTAGCTCAAAAGAAATGCTGAAGTGTGGAATTTGTTTTAATCATTCATTTTATTAAACATATATTTTATTAAAATTTATTTGGATAATTGTCTAAACGTTCTTTTACCATTGTTTTATGTGCATTTGAATAACATGTAATTGCATGGAGCTCATGTATTTTGAAATTTCCACTCTCCCCCCCCCCCCCCTTAAAAATGACATTGACGTAAGGATTTATTTCAAATATAAAATAAAATATATATATATTTTTATATAAAATATAAATTTCCGCTATTTTCGAGTTTATAATTGATGTCATTTCAGAAAGTGATCAATTTTGTACCTACTCACCAAATTTCAAAGTTTACTACAAAGTAGTTTCTAAATGCACTGGGTTAGAAGTTTGTAACACAGCGAATATAGGGAATGATCCTTGCTACGAATTCTTCTTAAAGAATTTTTTATAACTTAATCTACGACAGTACAAGACAATATTAATATAAGAGTTCAGATTATTAAGGTTCAGTAACAGAGGTCAGATTTACAACCTTTATCAAGGTCTTAAATGCATTTTATTGTTTCCGTATTCGTTTGATGAATTCCGTTGTTAGCCTTCGATTCTGTGACTGTTCTGCCATAAAACCTTTTATGAATGCGACTCTTTCTCTTACGTTTGTTAAACTAGATGTTTGGCTATTTTTGCGACTGAAATAAACGACACCATAACACATCGTTTAGGAGTTGTACATGAATTGCGTCATGCAGAAGTTTGACTTTTTTTATCCCCACCCCTCTCTCCTTATGTCACGTTAAGTCGCTTTTGATTGTCCCCCCCTCCTAAAATTAGATCACGTTGTTGTCAACCCCACCCCACTAAAAAGGAATTCAATTTATTTTACCGACCTTTTTTTTCTCTTTTTTTTCTATTTATTAATTTTTTTATTGTTTATTATTTATTTATTATTTTTATTACTTTTTTATTTATTATTATCATTATTATTATTTAAATTATATATTTATGTAGTTTTGAAGTTAACTCAGATTTACATTTACATTACATATAGCATTTCTACAAAACGCAAAAGTCTCACGATTCAGACACCCTAGGCAGCGTTGCCAGAACTCAGACTGAAAATTCTTAGGTAGGCAATTTTTCACAAAGGCACTTTGGACAAAGTATATTTCAACATATTTTTACCTATTGAAATATCAATAGTACTTCAAAAACTAAGAATTCCTGCACTTTAAAAAGTACTAAGAAAGGCACTATGTCGAAATATAGGTGGGGGAAAAACGACAGCGTAGTATTAAAAATACTACATCTGGCAACGCTGGCCCTAGGCCCTAGCCTAACTAACCCACAGGAAAAACCTGGCCCTGTTCGGCATCATTGTATCCAGTTGAGTTCCAGCCAACTTGATCTTATTCTCTTTCTATCTTCCAGACTGTAATTTAAGACATACACACGGATGTTGAAGCCATTGTCTGGCAAGTCACGAGCGCAATCCTCTCAGCAGCTCGAGACCGTTTAAAGAGATACAAATATTTGCTCTTGTCCGGTCATTAGCCCCCTCCCCCCACGTGATCCCCCACTGCAAAATGGCGAAGGGACTTTTAATATACTGTACTGCGTGATCGTGACCGGGAGCGAATAGGCCCGGCTGAGTAAAGAACCCTTGTTGTTATTTTTCCACACAACTGTCTTGTGCTTTCGAAGATATGGCGCAGCTGGACAATGAGGCGAGTGAGCGAGCGTGACTGGAGTGTTGTTGGGAAGAGTTGATCATTTCATTTTGATGCGAGATTTATACTGATGGAGAACATTTTTTGAATGAATTTTGGTTTTATTCACGAAATTGTGCTGTCGGGGGTAGAAGGAGGGTGGCGGCGATCGGGAGTGAAAGAGTGTCAAAAGTGAAATGGAGTGGATGAGATCGGTCTCGGTCAAATTCTAAAAAATGCGATGACCTGGACTCGTATTTTTCTTGTTGTTCAAAGGCATTTTACCCAAGCGAAAAGGATAGTTCAAAGACGTTTCTAGTTTGGAGACGATCTTTTAAAATGTCCCCGATTTTAGCATTTGCTTTATAGATACCCATAAAAAAGCTAGTAGGAGGAGCAAGGGTAAATGTAAAGGATGACCGTAAATAAAAGCTCTGAAGAGTCATGACCACTAGAAAAGTAAATGAAACAGGAGACATCTAAAAATATTGCTTTATAGAAATATTAGCTGAGATTATTTGCATCTTACTGAATGTTTTGACGCACAGAAATGTTAGTTAATACAGAATGGAAAATGCAATATTTTACATCAATTTCGAATATTAAAAAAGAGAGTTTCAGCAGAATGTTTTTAAGGCTCCAAACTTGACCACGTCTTTGTTGGCATTTTTAAATACATCGACCTTGACTACCATAGGCGGATCAGGGAGACGTTTCAAGAGTCATTTTATAGAATAGTCATCTAAAACGATTTCCATAATGAACGATCATTATGATATAACGAAAATGGTAGCCAGTCCTCAGTGAGGAAATCCCCGTCTGTACGTCTTTGAATCAATGAGTGGGGAGAGTGTCATTGGAAATCCAATTAAATTCGGGGATGCCGGCAGTGGTTCTGTCTGCAGCAATCTCTGAAGATTATGATGGTAGTACTTCCGCATTCGCCAACCATGCTTGTTGGTAATGCTAGGTTAAAGGAACTGAGGGGAAGGGCGAGATGTCATGTTGTACAACAGTCCGATGAACCAAACACCAGTTGCAGAACTGGTTTTAATAACCATTTTTATATCCAAGTGGAAGGATAAGGGGATCAGGGAGTTGGAGATAAATATCTATTCTATCAAGTTGGTCTATAATAGTCTGTCGTTGGTCTGCAGAAAAACGTTACAAAAGCGCTAGGAAAGGAAAAGGTTCGTGTGGTAATAAAAGTGACTTCTTGTACACCATAAATAAAACTGGGATTTCTGAATGAGTTGCTTAATATTTTTATATTTGTAATGAAATTTCTTTCCAAATCACGATATTGCTGTAGTTTCCCAAGTCGGCGAAGCCTTGGAAGAATTTGCATTTTAAGTTTAGAATTTAACGACTTTTAAAGAAGGGAACATTTATCTCAAATTTATCATTAATTGCGGAGGAATTTTAAAAGTATCCTCTCTATCTCCGAATGTGGAAGGCAAGAGATCTAAGCCACAATATCCGTAATCAATCAGTTATATTTTGCCACTTGAATAATGACTTTCAAGATGTGTTGACTTAAACCCGAGAAAGCCTTAGCAATAAATATAGTGTGCATTGTTAGCGACTGTTAACGCCTATCATAAACCAAAACAATGAGTGAATTACTAATATACTTTATTAATTTAAACTCATTCCTTATACGAAAGATATCATTGCTTTTTTACTCCTCAGTAGTGTCAAAGGTGTTTTCGGACATTATCTTCAGAATTTTGTTTCATTTTCAAATAAAGTTCAGTTGAAGCAGACACGTTTGAAGAACTTCAAGTAAAATACGTATATTAGCATATGGTATCTGTAAACTATCTACTAGAACGAGAAGATCGGTTTCATTTGGAAGCTGGTCCTTAGTCTCAGACACAAACCCATAAAGCTGCTTTTTGAAAATACTAACCTAGACACACGACAGCAACTGTGACGCTTCCACATAACTAAACAAGAAGGCTCTTCTTTCTGTAGAACATAAAAAAAAATCAAAAAATCAATTCTACACCTTTTTTTTATGCGGATCATCTAACATAACCACAGCCTATGTTTAAATGTGAGTCAGCGGTGTTCAAGAGTCATTTTTTCAGGAGGTAACGGCCAGGAAATTGGCGTCTGACACCGCATGTCTCACCTGCCATTGGCACGCCTTCAGTAACTAAACTGCTAGGATTGGCACACTCCGAACCCACAGTTTCACTGTCTTTTTCAAGGTCACACAAATAAAGCACGGTCTCCACTCTTTTATTAACTTTATTTTTTCTAGTCTAGAAATTTTTTTTTGTCTTCACTGAAACAGAAAGCAGGCGAGACATACCAATAGGGTCAGCAACAGCCATCCTGTTCAAAGCCTGACTTTATGAATAAAATAAAAAAAGAAAAGAAAAAAAAAAGAATACACCTGTACTTAATGGGTTGCTTTTTGCCTTATTACTCTAGTATTACTTATGTAGGGACAAGAAAGAAGTTCCTGTTATCCGATATTCATTTAACAAGTTCGCCTTCTATTAATGATTACGATGACGATTAGATTTAGACCGCAGTTTGAATGCAATGGACGATTCCCGCATTTTTTAAAAACCAGTGAAATTAGTTTATATTTATGAATTTTTTTTTTCTAATTCGAAATATTTAAACAAAAGTTCTTTAAAAAAATTAGTTATTTAAAACCGAGCCAAAACCAGTCTGATCAAAATCTGTGACTTCAAGGTTTCCCACTGTTTCTTTGGTTATCGTGAGGTTTCTGCCAAATAGTTGGCGTTGAAATAGTTGGCGCTGGTAGACCATTGCCATACCACGTACAGATTGGCGCGATTTGCGAGAAACTTGCAAAACTGGTTTCCGATGCCGCATTTCAAGCAAAGATGTTTGGGAAGCCTTGACGTCACATTCAATTCAAGCCGAATGCATCGTTTTCTCGCCAAAGCCTAACAGGAAAACTTTGATTGCAAATTAAAAAGAAAAAGCGCATTGAGCAGAAATTTTTCTGTTTATGGCCTTTTCGGAACAATTGAATAATTTTTTTTTTTTAAAAAAATGCGGGAATTGTCCATTGAAAACTTTTAAATAAAACGAATATACGATATTACCAGAACAACTCTAATTTCTTATAAAACTCTATAGATATCGAAACCAACGTCTTATTTCGAATCACCATGGAAATATCGATCACTACTTGTGAATTATCAAATTTATTCCAAACACCCGGCATGATGGGAGTTGCTTAAAGTGATTAAACTGAAAATCCCTAATGAACCATGTCCATGTAATCAGCCGTGTCTCATTAGGAAAACTGGGCTTTATCTTTTAAGTTTTTCAGAGATCATTAGATGCTCCTCCTTCTAGGGTCCATCAAAAGGGGCATCCATTAGCGAACTGTTCTCCCTACCCAAAAAAACCTAATTAGGAAATCGGGTGAGATACTGTCATCAGGCCATGTCACAACAAGATATCTATCATTAGTCCAGAATAAGAACGGAAAAGTTGACAGTGCTTATCTTAAGAGGAAGTCCTAGCAAGGATGTGTCACATGCCCACCAACTCTGTAACGCAACAACTCAACTCCACTCAACACGGCTTCAGACGATTAAGAACTCCCGAAAAATGCACTACGAACACGACCAACGAACTGATCAGCCAAGCTCAACAACTTTATAGAATTTAATTTGCACTGTTAAAACAATTTTTATTTTCAATAAGTAATGTCCTTATATTTTCATGTTAATTGCGTGCTTGTCAAAGTTCATCATATGTTTCGACTTTAAATAAAAACTAAACTGATAAGCTGTAACGTAACAAGGATCATTCCCTATACCCGCTATGTTACAATCTTCTATCTCAGGGCATTTAGAAACTTCTTTGCATGAAATTTGGTGAGTTGGTACGAAAAAGATCACTTAATGAAATGACATAAATTGTTTTCATTTAAGGTCTATCTATTATAAATAAAAAATGAAATAGCAAAAATCAAAACCAGGTGTATTCACTGCTTATGCATAGACGTAAGGTTTTGAAGTATAAAATAAAATATACTAGACGTTATTTTCGAGTTATTAATTTTTGTCATTTCATCAAGTGATTACAGTAGAACCTCGATTAACCGTCTCTCTTTTATCCGGAACTCTCTGTAAACCAACCATCCTTTAGTCGATATCAAAAATCTTCCAAATGAGTAATAAATCGTTTGTCCGTTTAAAACCAGAATATTTTCCGTTACTCTAAAGTTACATAAGTAATGGTGAGGCTTTTGACTGTTTTCCAAAAGAACTGACATGGTTAGAGCAACAATCATATGCAGATCAAACTGAACTATTGCTTTTAAAAAGAATTCCGGATAGAACCGCGAAACAACTATTATTAAGATTACGACAACAAAAACTAATTTCCAACAATTATGTCATAAAAAAACATTAAAAGTCCTGTATTTAATAAATGAAAATCATTTACTGTTTATTATTTTTTACAACTCTCTATTATCCGGAAAAATCGCTTATCCGACCTATCTTCGGTTCGAATTAGGTCGGTTGGTTGGTTGTTTTCAGATTATCTGGCGCCGTCAGCAACACGAGGGCTATAATGCGCCGAAACATTCGTCATTAGACAAGCCAACATACATTTACAAACATCCATGCCAAACACGGGACTCGAACCCGCAACCTGATTCTTACTAGGATTTCTTCTGAACTGGTTGAATAGTTGAATTCAATTTTCTCTGCTGGAACTCGGGATGGGAGGAAGCCCAGAATAAGCTTTTATTTCCACTACGTAAGGTTCTAAGTTTATATATTTTCCTAGAATACTCTTATCAGCAGTGGTAGAAGTGGGAGGAAAAAAGTGTGTGTGTGTGTGGGGGGGGGGGGGATACCGAAAAGTTGGTGGCAAAGGCACCCCCCCCCCCCATCTCCAAGTATGTGTTAATAAAAATACTGCTATATTTATACAAAGTAGTATAATACATTTTTATATACACTATAATGTTTTTTTTTTATATTTGAAAACTTTAAATCACTTTTTCTCAGTGTCAGTACATTTTGCATTTCCCTACATGCTTGATATATTTTTTAAGAAGAAAAACTCTTTATTTATCTAATTTTAGTACTATCTAATATTCCATGTCCAGTATTGTTTAATATTTCAAGAAATTTAAAAACAAAAATTAGTGATAAAAAATAAAAGGGTAGTAGGAAATTAAAAAAAAAAAAAAAAAAAAAAAAAAACTAAAACTTAAAAAAAAAATTTATATGCATAGTGCATGGCTTGTAAGACAGTGGTAGGATGATTTTTTTTCAACAATTTTGTCATTGATCGTATCTACAAGTATTGTATCTTGCATTCAAAAATTAAAAGTAAAAAAAAAAAAATTGCAAAAGGATATTTTTCCTTTTTGTGCTAAAAAAGTTGATGCCATTTTTCTTTAGAACTTTTTAGATGGATTTGAATCTTTTTAAAAGTGTGTGGGGGGGGGGGGGATGGATTTCAGGGGTTTTAGAAGTGAGGAGACGCATGAATATTTTCTTGAAAAGTGGGGGGACGCGTCACCCCGCACTGCTTATCAGGCAATCTGACGAGCAATACCAGATAGTATTCCTATGCATCGACTTAAAATAAGCTTATGCTAAAGAAGCCGCATAAACAATGGAGGAAAAAATAGCATAATTTTTTCTCTATGCGTATACTAACGGAACTAGCATATGGATGACAGTTTTTACTGAAATATGGTGTGCTATTGTGTCGTGAACGGTTGTTAAAAAAAATTATAGAAAGGAGGAGCCATACATACCGTTCCTCAGCTATAAGCAGTGCTAGAAGTGTGGGTAGACGCGGGGTGACGCGTCCCCCCACTTTTCAAGAAAATACCCATGCGTCTCCCCACTTCTAAAATCATTGAAATCCATTCCCCCCTTTTAAAAACATTAAACCCACCTAAAAACTACTAATGAAATGACAGTAACCTTTAAAGATAGTGACACTGAGGAAAAGTGATTTATTTTTTAATTTCAAAACTTTAAAACTATTTATGGTATAGATATATACTATTATAAAATGTATTGTACTACTTTGTATAAAGATATAAGTACTTTTACTAACAAATACAGTTACACATGGTCAACTTTTAACTTTAGAGGAACTTTCTTTTAAGTTACATTTCTATTCTTGTTTCATATAAAGACAAGCTATTCTTTTAATTTTTTTTTTTTTATAATTCTCCACAATTTCCTGTAAGTATGCGCATTTATAAGTAATATTTAAACCTAAATAAACAGTTATGTATATAATATTGAATTATTACTTAATTTTATCTCATACTTTCAAGTAAAAAAAACTAAGTTGACGAATATTCATTAAAATAACAATAAATTTTCGACTCTAGATTATTGCTAATGTTAGGAAGTATAAATTATTTTTTTACTAGTTAATATTTTTATTATAAGTTACGAAATTATAAAATTTATCATTGAAGATGGGAGAGGAGGGGGGGGGGGAGGAGTGAGAGGAGGTGCACTTGTCACCAAGTTTTGGGCGTCCCCCCACTTTTTTTTCACCACTTCTACCACTGGCTATAAGCATTTATTTTTTTTAATTAAAATGTAATGTAAAAGTTTTTATGTTTCGCTTTATAGTTGGAACTTGTCTCCACAGTTTTGTTTTAACCCTTTGGGTATATTTGAAGAGTGAGACTCGTTATCTGCTTACTTGGGCTAAGTTACGGTGGAAGAGTCTGACTCGTCATCCGTCCATACAAATCCGTCCCATGGGCATAAAAATCTTCAAATAATTCAGTGATAATATTGATAATGATCAGTGATAATGATAATATTGAAATATCCTATAAGACATTGCAAACGTTTCTGGAGTTAATAATTAAAGTTTTTAGTAAATGTTTTTGATGCGAAATCGAAGTTTGGTGGCTCGGTATTATTTGGCGATTATAGTAATAATGATAGTATCAACTTTTTGCAAGCAATGAGGTTTATACTTTTAGCTTCTCTGTTACTTATAAATATGTTAATACTACGTTCTTCGTGTATACTAAACTTCAACTTAACTAGACATCACTTAGACGGTAGATCGTGACAGTGCTCATAGGTATTTAATCCATTTTGGAGGCGTGAAAGCATAATGTTCGCCAAACCACAACCCTATAGAGAACAAAAGGCTATAAGGTTGGGCGAGAATTATGTCTTCACTCAGCCAAAATGGATTAAATACCTATGAGCACTGTGACGATCTATCGTCTAAGTGATGTCTAGTTAAGTTGAAGTTTAGTATAGTATACGATTCCTCCAAGGTCTTGTCCATTTTGGACGACACGATCAAGAGACACAAACAACAAACACAGATTTCTCCAGAAGAAAATGTGTTCCGCATTCCCTAGACTTTCGAATGCCTTTTTTTTTTTTTACGTTTAGAAAACAGGAAATTTTCAAATAATTTATCGCTTCTCATCTTCCCGTATAAAAAAAAAACCCTTGATGTTTACCCACCAAATCTCATCTCGGAATCTCATCCATGACTATAGCGCCTCATTGACTCCACCACAACCCAATACTAACTCATTCACGTAACCATGGCTCCAATCTTCCAAACAAAGAACACTAACCCTTTTCATACGTCCCATCTTCACTTCACTTTAATAAGAAAGGAGAAAAAAAAAAATCGATGTTTATTTACTTGTCCTCCATGTAGGCGGAAATCTGGCAGCGTCGCTATTCTGTCAACAAGAAACGCGTGCAAAACTTTAACAAGCGGAGAAGTGGTTGACAGACTGAAAAGAGAAGCTTTTTCGGATACTAAATTTAGGATATCTTTTTGTGTTGGGATGGATACATTGTAGGGAAATGACCGGATATACACGTGGAAGCTCATTTTGGGTTTTTTAGAGAGGTTTATATATGTGTTTGTTTGTTTGGAGAGAGCTCTCTTGAGGAAGAGGGAGTTGAAATGGCTTTTTAAACTGGCCTGTGTTTCCTACGCCCACCATTGTTTCACATGGTCCATGCTTCATTTTATCCTGGGAAACAAAAACTTGAAATTTTGTTCCCAGGAAAACTGGTGTAGAGCCATTTAAAAGGAGGCAATATAGACTTTATAAAACTTTTTGTCGAGCAAATTGAGGCTGAAAACTTGTGGAATTTTTTTTTTATGCACTTCAGCCATAACATATCTTTAGTGAAATTATTCTAATTTGAGGGGTGTGGAACATCGCAAAACTTTCAATTACAATATAATACTGGTCATTGTATTAAAATTTGATATGGGGGGGTTATTTATCGTTTTCATGTTTTCACTCATTTAAATAAAAATGACCAGTTTGGCGATATTTTTGGCAATAAGTTTGTATGGGCCCGCGAAGTTGGCGATGTTATTCGGTAAGTTGGTTGTTGGGTACAAGATTTTCGTTCCAAGGGGCTGTTATGTTGCACATAGGGCAACGAAGTTATTTTTTGGAAGTTTCAAGTGTCTAGTTTATGTAAATGTTTCTTTGCTGACGTATTCATTGTCATTGTTTAAAAGTGAAGAGAGATGATATTATTTTTTTGAATATAATGTATGTTGAATGATTATATTGGTTATACGAGTTGTGCCCAGGGAAAGAAAAAAATGAATTTAACTTACGTTAACTTAGGTGTCTTATTTTAAACAATACGCGTTTATAAACATGATAAACATTACATTGTTCTTTCTTGTGCGTAAAACAGAAAAAATCATTCTTTGATAGACGATGCTCAAGAACAGAGAGCTCAGTATTAAAGGCACTCGTTTTTCAATTTTTTAAAGCTTTTATCGTATTTCTATAAATATTTCGGAGGTGGGGACAATTAGAACACCTTAAGAGGCATTAGGACATTTTAAGAGGCATTATGACAGATTTTAATCAAAATCATTCGATCCATTTTTTAGCAATCGCTGAAAAACAGGATTTTTTTCTGATATTTCATGAATTTTACCTTATGCATTTGCGCGATTTTGACGAAAACTTTAATGGTAGGTCCCATGGCCACCACTAACCCGCATATCAAATTTGAACATAGTAGGTCAATTTGTTCGGTAGTTATGCTAACCACGTACACACAGACATACAGACAAACACTTTTTCTAGACCATTTTTTTTTTTAAATCAGAATGTTTCAAAACGTGGAGAAATTGAATTTTTTTTTATCGAATGCTATACTTTCATTACCCTTTGTAAACAAATGTGTAATTGAAAGTAAAAATAGTTATTCAAAGAATAACACGAAATAGTTTTCAAAGAATATATCTGTATCCCACAGGCAAAGATGATTATATCACATTTTTTTTCCCCTTTCAATTTTGAGGTTATGATTGCTTTCTTTCAGCCATTGAATCCCTTTTGCGTTTTCTCAAAAGGTGTGTAACATTATTTCACATAAGGCTTTACAACATATCCATACCAGCTGAATACCCTTTCTTCTCTGTGAAAATTTCCCATTACCAATTTTACCTTAAGAAAACAGGACGTGTAAGTATTCCCTGTTTGGAACATTTCGCATCTTTCTGATCGCTTTATTGCGGTTAGACGAAATCGTGAAAGCTTAATTTTGTTAAGTACAATTTTAGAAAATAGTGTTATAATTTTTGATAAGAGGTAGAGATTTTGACATTGGGCGTCGACAGAATTACTTTCAGGGAAGTAGTTCGCTCCCTGGTCAGAATGCATCAGCAGGGATATTCCAAATTGGGAGATCCAGTTCTGCGCGAGAGCTTCCACTACGATCGTGGCTTCCTGGTCTGGAATCGCGTATGCTTCTGACCACTTACTAAACTAGTCCATGACAATTAAGATGTATTTGTTGAAACCAGTTGTTTGAGGTAAGAGACCTAGAACGTCCCCAAGAGGGTACAAGGAGTATATTTTTGAACCAGGATTTTTGAATAACAATAAGAGAATATTTCTTAACTATGGCAACTTCTGTAAAATTAGGAAAAATGTATTTAGCTTCTACCTGTGGGGTACATACATCCTTTAAATTTTTCTCTACCGTGATGAGAAAAGATTCGCTTAAGTGATGACAGTAACTTCACATTGTCTTGCAACGTAATTTTAATTCATCTAATACCCGAAATAATAATTAATCTGCGAATAATGAGCGTGTAATATTCATGAATTTACCGATTGGAATAGTAGGTTGTGTTTTGTTGGCAGCTACTGGCACGTTTGCATTGTTCATTCGGTAATCGATTAATAGAAAAGTAATGCCATCGATAAAAATCGATTTTTATAGAATGTGGAGAAAATTTAGTAGATTACGAATCTTCGGTTCAGCCGTGGCTAAAATGGCCGAAGCTGGTCAAAAATCGACTTTGAACGAGTTGAGCTAAATCCGATTGCCAAATACGTCAAAACTTGTCAAAAAGTTTGCAAACTTTTTCGTTTTGTAACCCACCGCACTTTGATTTTCAATGAGAAAAAGCGTAAATGATTTCTGATCTCTAGCTCGGAAAACTTGCCTCTTTTAAAAGTAAGCCAAATTGGCGACATCAGTTACGTCATCAGTGACGTAAAATATATTGCCAACTTGGCTCATTTGTGTAAGATGTAAGTACTGAATCGGATCTGCAACCTTCTTCGTTAAAAATTAAAGAGAAATGCCAATTATTGGCAAGCTATGATGTATTCATTCAAAGTCGACTTTCGACCAGTTTCGGCCATTTTTGCCACGGCACACCAGTGGGTTCCGTATAATCTACTAATTTTTCTCCACTTTCTATAAAAAATTCAGAATGACGTTCGATGGGGTACATAAACTTGTAGTAGCCTCACTGTCTAAAATGTTTTTAAATTTTGTAGAGAATTGATTTTTTTAAAGTCCTATTAAAAGTATTATTCAATTAAAAGGGAAGTATGTTTGAGTTTGCAAGTGATTATAAGATTGAGTGCAATATAAATGCGAAATAAATAGGTTTTTTTTTTTTTTTTTTAAAAAAAGGTACGAGTTCCCTAAGAATGTATGTTTTTTTTATCAGACGGAATGATTTTTTTTCTGAAACCGAGCAAGAAAAAAAATTACCCTCCTTTTTTATGTCCTCCATTTAACACTTAGGTTTAGTTATTTTCATCGTCATCCGAATTATCTTATCCATTTTGAGGTTCTACTACATCTTGGGGAAGAATACCTCTTTCTTTATTAGGAATCTTCCAAAAGTTACGTTATGTGAAAAATGATCCTTTTAAGCATATTATGCTAAAGTGATCCTGTATATTATGCTCAACAGTATCATCTTAAGCTCTGTGGTTAAGCATACTTTATTTTCTAACGCGTCAGCAACTTAATCGCCAAATCACTTTCACAATCATAGAACAATTCTTATTATTTTCATCTCTCTCCAATATGAAAAACAATAAAAATATAACCCATTAAAACAAAGTTTTTAATTTAAATCCTTAAATGCATTGCCAATTATAAGATTGATTAACATAGCGCCGATTCTGTTGTCAGCGTGTACTTGGTAATTGCATCTAATTTTAAAAATTAAAAACATCTCTATTAGCAAAATATGTAGAAAACTACGTTTAAAATTTTATTTATTAAAAATGAAGGTGAATTTATGCATTCACATCCAAATCTTTTATTTATTCTGATTAAAACAATTTCGGCAAAAGATAAGAGGCTCAATAATGATGGGTAACAATTCTTTCATTTACAGCATTACTACGCAACGCAACGTTGAATTCATTGGACCATAATCCATAATAAATTTATGCATTCACTTTAGAGGTCGCCGATATATCGATATTTCTAAAAAAATATCGGTATTAAAAATATCGATAAAAGTCACCGATATATCGATATTTTTAAACATTTTTAATTTTTTGATGATTGTTTTGTAGTTCCATGTGTTTTTTCGATTTTCTTTATTCCCTTTTCAAAAATTTCAAAACAAAAGTTTGAACTTGTCTGAGAGACAGTTAAAACGTCACCAAGATTCAATATTTTGCCATACACTTAAAAGCTATTGAAAATTATCTAAATTTTTCTTAAAATCACTGCACCAATTAAGCGAAAATATAACTTTATTTTTTTTTGTAATAGATCCATTTCAGTTGAAAAAGTAGTCACCTTACAAAAAACAATCATGAAAAGTAGAAATTTGCCCCGAAAAACTTTGTTTCTGGCAAAATTGAAGATCAAATTTAAAAAAATCATGTATCGATATACCGATATTTTATCAGAATATTTTTTTCTATGCAACGATATAGTATCGATATTTATTTTGATCGATATTTCCAACCTCTAATTCACGTCCAATTATTTTTTATTTATTCTGAATAAAATAATTTTGGCAGCAGGAAAGAATTTCAACAGTGACATGTTAAATGGGATTTATTACTATTCCAAAACGATTATAGAAAAGTGAGAAAAAGCGACCTTTTAGTGATAGTGACAACCGCCAAAATTTGATAGAATGCATTGTCATCGACATCGAATCTACCTGCCAAGTATCAACCCGATCAGATGACGGTAAATGGGTTAATCAGGCGTCCGGCAGCCAGACACAAACAAAATCGAAGGTAATATAAAGGATGAAAAAGAAATCGGAAAATCTTAGTGATATCCGTTCGCCAGTATACCTTAAAACATGCATTTTATTTTTTATAACAGCGTGCAAAAAATTAAACATTTTTTTATTCATTTTGAATGAAAAATCGTTGCGAAAGTTGTTATTTTTCGCAAGGAGTGGGGAAAAGTAACTTTCTCGTATTAGTGTGAAAAAGTACTTTCTCGCAAGCCACGTGCTTAAATATTTTATAGTCTTGGCATTGAAACATTGATCTCTACTACAACTTCTGGATAGCGCATGCTTGGTTACTGACTTGAAGTTGAAGAAGGCTTAATAATCTCCGTAGAGATCTACACTAACAACTTCCCACAAAACAGTTCAAATTTGTTTGTAACTGGGCAACCTATTTCAAAGCATTATGAGGGGAAGTATTCAAATGACATCATTTGCTTACAGAGCACAAACCGCTAATAAGCAATCCAGAAGTTGTAGTAGAGATCAGTGCATTGAAATGACATATTTTCAGAAGAAATTCTTTGACTGGAGTTGCCAACATTAATAGTTGTATATCTATTAAAAATATTCTTTGCACGTGATTATAAAAAGTAATGTATCCAACACGTGAGAAAATACATTTTCAAACTCGGTAAATTATTTGACTCGTGCTTATCTCATTCGTCAAATAAGCGTTTTACCTTGTTTGAAAAGGTATTACTTTCACTGATCTCTACTACAACTTCTGGATCGCTTCTTAGCGGTTTCTGCTCTGCAAGCAGATGATGGCATTTGAATATTCCCCCCCCCCCATAATGCTTTGAAATACGTCGCCCATAGTTACAAACAAATTTGAACTAGTTTTGGGGGAAGTTGTTAGTATTGATCTCTATCTATATATTTAATAGGCAATGCGTTTTTTGGGATTAGTCCGTCTGCCTAAACTGCTCAACCAATTTCAATGATCAAGGTGTCATTTTAAAGGAAATAAGCTGTAGATTTGCCAAAACGTGCCAAAATAATTTATTAACACTTTATTAATTAGTTAAATTTCAATATTTTTCATCATTAAGCTACTACAAAGCCTCAATGATTTTGAATATATGAATGGCAACATCCTTACATATGTAAACAACAAACCCGTTGCTAATTTTAAAGCTCTTTTTAAACTCTTCGTTTCAAAGTTGATTTTTTCTGTTTTTCTGAAGCATTTTTGTATTAGAGTAATTATTATTTTGTAGTATTTCTATCCAGAAAAACCAACCCAAGCGAGGCGTTCAGGGGTTGGTGAGTGTAGCTCGCTTTGTTTTTTATCAGAATAAATGAAAGATATTGAGACTTCAATGTAAGGGCATAGCTAATGAAGTTTTAAGTCAGAATGTTGGCGGATAGTATATTTAACTTTCTATTATGAAACTTGCAATTTGGGTGTTTTCTCTATTAGGCCTTACATTAAATTTATAAAAATTTGGTTACATTTTTTATGGCTGGCAAACCTATTCGAGCTCAGCAAGATGTTTTAACCACAAATTCGAGTGGCAAAGCCCACTCAATCCGAGCGCAGCGAGGCGTTTGGGGGTTGGCGAGCGTTAGCGAGCAGGGGGAGAAGCCCCCTAGTAGTGATTACTAAGCCTTCTTCAACTTCAAGTCAGTAACCAAGCATGCGCTATCCAGAAGTAGTAGATATCAGTGATTACTTTCCCTACTAATTGCATAAATAACTATTTAATTCAATTTTTACCCAGATCCAATTTTACCGCCCGTTTTATAAAGCTATGAATCAATCTAGTCCAACAGGTTATCGCGTTCTGCAAATTTATACCGAATATACCAATATAGATCTTTAATTATTATAAATAATATAAAATATTATTGAAAACTGAAAAAAAATATTAAAATTTGTTGTATCTTAATAAAAATTACAAGTGATGTTTGATATTTTTTAAAAATAATTAAAATAGTTATTTATGCAACTATAGTTGAGAAAGTGATACTCTTTCAAACACGAGTCAAATAATTTACAGAGTTCAAAAAAGTATGTACTCACTTGTTGCATACACTATTTTTATAATCTCGTTCAAAAAATAATATTAATACATATATTTATTAACGTTGGCAACTCCAGTCACTGAATTTCTTCTGAAAATATGTCATTTCAATACCAAGACTATACTAAACTTCAACTTAACTAGACATCACTTAGACGATAGATCGTGACAGTGCTCATCTATATATTTAATAGGCAATACGTTTTTTGAGGTTAGTCCGTCCGCCTAAACTACTCAACCAATTTCAATGATCAAGGTGTCATTTTAAAGGAAATAAGCTGTAGATTTGCCAAAACGTGCCAAAATAATTTATTAACACTTTATTAATTAGTTAAATTTCAATATTTTTCATCATTAAGCTACTACAAAGCCTCAATGATTTTGAATATAAGAATGGCAACATCCTTAAGTAAACAAACCCGCTACTCGGGGGTTCAACCAACCAACCAACCAACCAACCGTTGCTAATTTTAAAGCTATCCTTACGTATGTAAACAACAAACCCGTTGCTAATTTTAAAGCTCTTTTTAAACTCTTCGTTTCAAAGTTGATTTTTTCTGTTTTTCTGAAGCATTTTTGTATTAGAGTAATTATTATTTTGAAGTATTTCTATCCAGAAAATGCCTCGCGTTGGACGTCGTTCTCTAACGGGGCGACTTATCAGAATAAATGATATTGGGACTTCAATGTAAGGGCATAGCTAATGAAGTTTTAAGTCAGAATGTTTTCGGATAGTATATTTAACTTTCTATTATGAAACTTGCAATTTGGGTGTTTTCTCTATTAGGCCTTACATTAAAGTTATAAAAATTTGGTTACATTTTTTATGGCTGGCAAACCTATTTGAGCGCAGCAAGATGTTTTAACCACAAATTCGAGCGGCAAAGCCGCTCAATCCGAGCGCAGCGAGGTGTTTGGGGGTTGGCGAGCGTTAGCGAGCAGGGGGCGAAGCCCCCTAGTAGGTATTTAATCCATTTTGGCGGAGTGAAGACATAATTCTCGCCAAACCTTAGAGCCTTTTGTTCTCCTCTACAGGGTTGTGGTTTGGCGAACATTATGCTTTCACGCCGCCAAAATGGATTAAATACCTATGCGCACTGTCACGATCTACCGTCTAAGTGATGTCTAGTTAAGTTGAAGTTTAGTATATATAATATTTGAACACAAGGAGTGCGAGAAAGTACTTTTTCACACTAGTGCGGGAAAGTTACTTTCTCGCACTCTTCGCAATAAAGTGTTATTTTCTCAACGATTTACTAGTAAGAAAAGTTAATTTTTAAAAATTTTTTATTTAAAAATATTCAAAACATACCTCCACATTCCCCCCATTTCATTGATATCAAATTGTGAGACGATGAAGGAAGAAATAGTTAACTTTTTTTTTTTTTACTGTAGAATCGGATGTCCGTCGGAGTATTTGGCGATAAATAGTTCAAATGAGATTCAGTTAAGTTATTCCTGTATTTATTCTTGATGAAAATCATCATGCTGAAAGTATCTTCAAATAGTTTTTGCGGGTAACGTTGTGGAGAATGCTGTTCTAGATGGTAAACACGTTCTATATTGGACTAATTAAAATTATATATACAAACTAGAGTTGTGGAACATCGCAAAACTTTCAATTATACTATAATATTGGCCATTGCATTAAAATTTAAGGTGTTATTTAATGTTTTCATATTTTCACTCGTTTAGATTAAAATAGCCAGTTTGGCGATATTTTTGGCAATAATTTTTGCAAGGGGGAAAAAACCCTGCCAAGATGACGAAATCGGTGATGTTATTCGGTAGACATTACATTGTCCTTTCTTGTGAGTGAAACAGAAAAAAATCAATTATTGATGGACGATGTTCAAGGGAGAGTGGTCTGTGTTAAAGGCACTGGTTTTTCAACTTTTTACACTTTTATCGCATTTCTACTGGAAATTCGAAGGTGGGAACTGTTTGAACACCTTAAGAGACATTAGCACAGAGATTTTAATCAAAATCGTTAGAGCCGTTTTTTGGTAATTGCTGATAAACATGATTTTTTCATGATTTAAACCTTATGCACATGCGCACTTTCGTTTCTCTATGTAAAAATATGGGTAATTGAAAGCAAAAGCACCAATACCCCCCCCCCCCCTTCTCCCCTTCGAGTTTTCCCACTGAGCCTCGCCCCTATGCTAAAAGTGGAAAATTTGCGCCTGGTGATTGAAAGTAATAAAAGTCTATTAAACGAAATTTAATTTGTGTCCTTTTATTCTGCCGGTGGGCCTCGTAGTGGCGAAAGTTGATCCAAAAAGTTTTACTGGAAATCCCAAGAGTTATGAAGAATAGTTGGATTGTAAGAATCACTGCCACTTTGCAAGTTGACTATGTACTTTAAGGGGACTGTTAAGGCAAAAATTTCAAAATTTTCGATTTTTATATTTTAGTTGAAATATATTACCTGCAATTCTAGCTTTCAGTACATACCTTACTTTTGCTAATTCGAGAAGAATTAAGAATATTATTTGAGTTTTTGTAAGCGCGCATATCAGAAATCGTCTGTATTTCAATTTCTTAAATTGCATTTTTCTCTTCATGTGTATTTTAAGATTTTTAGGGTATTCGATTTGTTCCTTGCGATTCAAAATATAACGTATTTTTTTTAAATTTGGAGATATTGTTTATTATATTATTTTGAACACAATTGTGCATGGATTTTTTAATCTGATATTTTTTTATTGTTTTACAGCAATTTTCGTAATGCTTCTACTTAAAAAGTTTAAATTTTTTGCCGTTGTACCAAAGTTTTACTTTTAAATAATTAACCAATGAGTCAAATTCAAAATCCATGCACAATTATGTCAATATATATTCGATTAGCTTGTACAAAAAAATTGAGACAGATTGCCAAAAATTTGAATCACAAAGAGCATTTTTAAAATTACGGAAAAAACACTAAATTTTTCAGTAAAAATTTAATTTATTGAAAAAAAAAAAATCAAAATAAATTTTTGAAATTTTGGATTGTGTTTCATCTAATTGCTATTGAACTTCACAAAAAATTTCATGAATTTTAGACAAAAATTGAAGAATTTTTATTTTTGACTTAACAGTCCCCTACTTTAAGTCATGTATCCGGATATTTCTGGTTGCAATTTCTGGTTGAGGTTGTGAGAGCTATCTCGACGAGATTTTCCGTGTTGAATTATTACATAACTTGGGTTAGGATCATCGATATAGATAAACAACTAGATAGACTGCTTAACGCTGAGAAAATGAAGCAGTTACCAGATGCAATTGGTGGGATAAAAAATACGGATTGCGAGGATTGCAAATAAAATTTTGGATTGTACACAGCAGAAATGTCAACAGTAGACCTTAATTAGTAATAATGTGCAAAAAAATATATACTCTAACACTTTACAAGGTTTTTCGCATTCCCATCCAACTATAAATGTGAACTGTGATTGGTTAATCTTCCCACCAGCTTCGCAATCCCCGGCGCGTTTTTCTCTTTTCATTGACAATGGAGCAGTCTATCCAGTTGTTTATCTATATCGATGGTTAGGATATGTTGATGTGAGGCAGACAGGTGAACTGCTCCTCTGTAGAAGCATCTCACTACAGTACAGGAGCTAAAACTGCTAAAATTACAAAAGGTTCTATCGTCCGTCAAAAACTGATTCTGCAAAAACTAGTTTCAACTTTAAAAGTACAAGAAAGTTCTAAGGCTCTTTCGACGATATTTTTCTTACGATGTGTGTGTCCTTCTGGGCTAAAATAATAATGCTTCCAGTTTCAAATTAAGCTGGGTTTCGTGATTTATTGTACATTGGGTTCAACAACCCTTGAATTAAAAAAAAAGAAAAAATCATTCGTGGAACCTAGCGTTTTAATTTACATCAAAAGAACCTGCAGGCAATATTTATTCACCAGAGATGTGAAGAAATATAAATTGCATTTAATTCATCATAAAAGCATTTTTGAGTACTTTTATAGGTCAGGAATTGATATTGTGTGCGTCTGTAGAGTATTCCGGTGTTTGTGCTTGTGACATTTTTCAAGTAATTTGAACCTCAATGAGTCAAAGTCAATGGACTTGTGATCAATGGCAATATACCCCACACAGTGCTTGCGGTGGTTCCTGGAAATATGTTTTTTGGGTCTTTGAAGAAATTAATCAAATCCAATTGAGGTCGGGTAAATATGGTTTTCTATTGCAAAGAGTAAACGTGAGAATGGTTAAGATGACGGTATAATTTAAAAACTACATCGAAACTGCGTGGAGATTCAACTCTTTAATGGAATTAGTATGAGAAATATCAGGTTGCTTTGACGTTGTAATGATATCTGTTATTTTTTTCAGATAATATTTTCCCGCGAATTTTGAATAGCAGTGTCGAACCAAGTCGAATTATGGATTATGTTTGACGTCTTCGATTTTGTTGACGTTTCTTTCGATGTTTACACGACGATGATAAAAATTTTCATTTTCAATTTTTTTTTTTTTTTTTTTTTGGTGACCGTATCGCTTTAAAAGTGTGAATTTTTACACCAGTTTCGATAATAAAATAAATGAAATCCTCAGCAAAATTTGAAAGAAAATTTTCTAATTTTTTTTTTTATTATTAATTCTGGTAATAATTTTTAGGGTAGCTCATAAAAACTTTTTGAAGAGTAATAAAAAGTTAACTTATTTTCCATTTTAATTTTATTAATTGGATTTTATTACTGTTGCTATACCTTGAATAAAAATTCATATATTTTAAATTAATATTTCGGCTGATATTGTGTGGCCAAAATATTGAAGAATTAGGAACTTTTAGCAGTTTTTAAATTTTTTATTACTAATACTCTCTAATTTTTGTAAAATGGATTTGTAGAATAAATGTACTTAAATTTTTTTTTTTTTTTCAAAGCTCTTACAGAACTTTAGGTATATCCTAATGCATTTTTATTTAAGATTTTGAGCTAAATACTGGTTAAATTACATAATTTTTGTAATGAGCTGTTTCACTAGCGGTAATATTTACTACCAGATATACCGAATGCAAACTATAGTCTAGAAACACTCAAATAACTTTTAAACGGACAAAACTAGAGTTGCGAAGCAAGTATAGAGTCACACAAGAGTGACTGCAGCGCCCTCAGTGGTGATATACGGTCATACGGAAGTTATTGATTCTATCTCGATAACTATGAAAGAAATCGTAAAAGTAAAGTACAAAAGTGCAGCACTTTTGGTGGAACAAACTGTTCCTAATGAATGCTAATGAAATGAAGCTAAATATTCCAAGAGAAGTATAACTTCTTTAATTCGAACTGATTTAAAGTTCTGAGCTATTCTGTCAAGCGACACTCAAGATTAAAAAAAAAAAAAAAAAAAAAAATGGCGATAAAAAAAATACTTGAAATATTTACACCGCAACCGAAAACAAAACGCAGGTGTGAAGAAGCAATTCCATTGTCCGTTCTGCAAATTGGCACTTGACACAGGCCTTCTGGTTGACTTGAAATTCTTAAAAGACCCGACAAAAGAGTTTAAGAGTCCCCGGTATTTCCTGCTCGCACAAAAGAAAACTTAATGAAAAAAAAAGTGAACCGGATACAGAAATTTCAATGGTGCCCCTGAAATGGAAGGGGTTCCCTTTTTTTATATACATATAAAAAAATCGACCGGCTTTCGGGGTAAGGCATATCAATGTCCCACACAATTCGAAACCCCTTTAACATATTCTATATCCCGCGAAAGAATTTTTTTTCTGAGTGGCAACTTCCTTCTACTGCTGCCACCTTCTATTACCTAAAAGGGAATATATCATCCAGAAAGACAGAATTCTGTTTCGCACTTTAAAAGATTCTTTTTCACCTATTTGAGTGTAATCTTCCATTTTTTTTTTTTTTTTTGGCGGGAAAGGTGGCTGGAGAAACTTGATTCCTTTTAGCGGTCTCTTGCGAAAAGAATCAGAAAAAAGAGTTCTAGATGATATATAACGTCTTCTTTGTCTTGTCTATTTTTTTTTTTTATATTCCTTGTAAATTATTTTATAGGAAAACCAGTTCGGAACCTGCTGTGACTTTTAAAAAGAAAACACTTTCTCGCGTAGTTACTTTGGAGTAATCCAAAATGCAGCTGAAAGTTTTCCCATAAAGAATAATTGTTAAATATGCAGTTGAGAAATTAAATATTTTTCAAATAATCCCTTTCGACCGAGTTTTGTAGCCATAATTGTTGATCTTCCCTTTGATAGTTGCTTATTTTTATCGTACTTATTTTTTGCAAATGATTCAATGATTTAAAACAGGAATAGTAAATGAATTCGAGGATTCTACAAATACTTGGTCGTTACTTGTTTCAGACAGTGCTAGAAGTGTGGGTAGAAGCGGGGTGACGCGTCCACCCACTTTTCAAGAAAATACCCATGCGTCTCCCCACTTCTAAAACAACTGAAATCCATCCCCCCACTTTTAAAAGCATTCAATCCGCCTAAAAACTACTCAGGAAAAATAACATTAACCTTTAAATGTAGTGATACTGAGAAAAAGTGATTTCAAGTTTTCAAATGTTGAAAAAGAAAACTATTTATGGTGTATCATACTATTTTATAAAAATGTATTATACTAATTTGCATAAAGGTATGAGTATTTTTATTTACAAATACTGCTACGCTTGGTCAGCTATTAACTTTGGAGGAACTTTTAAGTTAAATTTCTATTAATTCTTGTCACATAAAAAATTAGCTATATTTAAAAAAAAAAAAAAAAAAAAAACTTTTAAGAATTCTCTATGAATTTAATTTCTTGACAATATGCACATTTATAAGTATTGTTTAAATCTAAATAAACAGTTATGTATATAACATTGAATTATTACAAAACTTTATCGCTTACTTTCAAGTAAAAAAACTAAGTCGCAGAATATTCATTAAAATAACAATAAAATTTGGAATTTTTTTTTACTATAAATTATTTTCTTTACTAATTAATATTTTTATTATAAGTTACGAATTTATAAAATTTGTCGTTGAAGATGGGAGAAGAGGGGGGGGGGGGTGCACTTGCCGCCAAATTTAGGGCGTCCCCTCACTTCCCCCCCCCCCCACTTCTACCACTGGTTTCAGATAGTTTTGTTCCATTATAATTTACAATTTTACATGCGACTAAAGCAACTACCAAGCATTTGTAGAATCTTCGAATTCAATTAGTATTCCGGCCGACCAAACGGTATAGTGGTTAGCGTGCTGGCTTCTAGACCGCGAGGTTGCGGGTTCGAGTCCCGTGTTAGGCATGGGTGTGTGTAAATGTATGTTGGCTTGTCTAATGACGAATGTTTCGGCGCATTATAGCCCTCGTGTTGCTGACGGCGCCAGATAATCTGAATACAACCAACCAATCAATTAGTATTCCTATTTTAAATCGTTGATATGGTAAAAGCTGATCAATTGTCTAAGCCAACTGCACTCCTCGATAGCACATTGCTTCTGCTAAAAATAAGTACGATCTTAATTAATCAACTCATTTTATTCAGTATTTGCTTGTTAATTACCGTTTTTATTTTAAGGCATTTTCAGATGTTTTTGGTGTTTATTGAGTTTCTGAAATGGAAATTAATTTTTTTAAATAAATCTTCAAAGAATTAAATTTTTAATTGAAGAATATTGTTCATATTAGAGTACTTCATAAATATACCAAGTTTCACATTTTTTAGAGAAAAAAAAAATTAGATTTTACTTACGATTTTACTTTAAATGTTATTTTACGTTTAATTTCGAATCGTGTGGACCTGCTTGAATTTTTTTTTTTTGGGGGGGGGGGGTGTATGTAGAAATGACATCACTTTTGTAGGCTAAAGTAAAATAGTATAACCCACGAAAACAGAGTTTTTAAAAAATCCCTTACATGGATTGCCAATTTTTATATTCATTAACACAGCGCCGATATCAAAAACATTTCCATAAGCAGAATGGGCAGCAAACTATGTTTCGAAATTTATTTTTTAAAAATGAATGCGAACGTCATCCAAATATTATTTATTTATTCTGATTGAATTAATTTTGTAATTTATACATTAAAAAAAAAATTGACAACAGAGGAAAGAGTTTCAACAATCATCGGTTCAACGCTAATTTAATGTTATTGAATGACGGCAAATTGATTTATTAGTATTCCGTAAAAGCGACCTTTTAGTGACAGTAACAGCCCCAAAATTTGATAGAATGCATTGTCATCGACATCGAATCTATCTGCCAAGTTTCAGCCCGATTGGAAGACGGCAAAGGGGTTAATTGGGCGTCCTCAGATTTGCCTCCCATCGACACACCCTCACTCACACAAAATCGATGTTAATGTAAAGGATTTAAAAAAGCACAACCGATTTATCAAAATGAGTTCCTATTCTAAAAATTTGAAAACGAAAACGGTAAATTACACCAATCCATTCCAAATTTAAATGCTGCGACAAGTATTAAGTGCAATTAAAAGTTGTGCGATGTTCAATACACTTAGATTAGACATGCACAAATTTCGTTGGTGAAATTTGGTAAAGCATGGTAATTGAAATTTTTTTAACACGTTGAGTGCCATATCCATCACCGGTGGCTGACAGTAGGCTGTTGTTTTCCCCATCCCTATGATTCGAGATTGTGCCTTTCTTAGTACTTTTTAAAGTGCAGGAAGTCTTAGGTTTTGAAGTACTATTGATATTTCAATAGGTAAAAATTTTATTAAATATACTATGTCAAAAATGCAATGGACAATTCCCGCATTTAATTTTTTTTTTTAATTTTTTTTTTATTCAATTCTAAATGTTTCGAAAAGGCCATAAACAGAAAAATTTCTGCTCAATACGCTTTTTCTTTTAATTTGCAATCAAATTTTCCCTGTTAGACGTTGGCGAGAAAACGATTCATTCGGCTCGAATTGAAAGTGACGTCAATGCTTCCCAAATATCTTGGCTTGAAATGCGGCAGCGGAAACCAGTTTTGCAAGTTTCTCGCAAATCGCGCGAACCTGTACGTGATATGGCAATGGTCTACCAGCGCCAACTATTTCAACTCCAACTATTTGGTAGAAACCTCACGATAACCATAGAAACAGTGGGAACCCTTGACGTCACATATTTTGTTGTGTGTTTAGATCGGACTGGTTTTGGCTCGGTTTTGATGCATTTTCTTTTCATAATATTTAAATAACTAATTTTTTAAAGAACTTTTGAGTAAATATTTGGAATCGGAAAGAAATTCTTCATAAATATAAACTAATTTCACTCGTTTTTAAAAAATGCTGGAAAAGGCCATTGTGAAAAATTGCCTACCAAAGAATTTTAAGTCCGAGGTCTGGATAAAGGAGAAGATATTTACGTTCATAAGGAAACCGTTATTTCATTCTAAACGAAAATATCTTCTACTGCCATAAGAAACAATGGCCCTTATATATTTACACAGCTGTATCGAATAAATTTCAATCTGTTAGTAGTGCGTTTTGCATTGCTATATATCAATACCAGTGCTTCTAAGCAGCGCGCGTGGACTGACGGGGATTTCCTTAAAAATTCACATGGCGCTCAACGTGTTGATAATAAATTTCAGCCTTATTTCAAAAACTTCGACAAGTTAGAGAACAGATACTGATTTTTTTTATACAATCAAACCCCGTTAACTCGAAGAAGTCGAAATAGTTCGCGTTAACCGGACTTTGTGTTAAATGAATAAATCAACATTTAGTTTTAAGTACTGAGAACTGTTTTTAATTCGCTTTAAACTGGATTTCATATTAAGCGATTTCGCGTTAACGGGGTTTTACATATAAAAAAAAAAATAATAATAATAAAAAATTAAACTGTACAACTGTTTCTCCTTTACCATTGTAGTCTAGCCGAGAAGACATTGGCGTGCGACTTATTTCATTGTCTATATACACAACAGGAAATAGGACTGAAAAAATAGTTTGCCAATTTAATCCTTTTCTAACATCTGTTAAAAGAAAGGGCTCTTCAATCTAAACGCATTTCGCATAAAATATTATCTGTTTTCATTGGCAATAAATCAAACACATTGGTTATTCGATCGATATATTATATAGCGGTATATCGATGGATTACTCTCGAAGATGAATGAAAGGATAACTGTGATTAAGTGGTGGTAATCCAGTAATTTCACCAAATTACCACAGTAAATATAGTGAATAATAAATAAATATAGTACAGTACAAAAGTAATGAACTAACATTCTGCTTAAATGTAACATTTATTTCGACATTTAATTTAGAATTAGTTAAATAAAATTAGTTTTTTTTTCTTCTTCTTATCTTATAACATGGAAAGGACTGAACATGATTTGCCATGACATTTATTTTCATATAATAATACCCTCTTCCAATTGATATTTTTAACAATTTAACCTCTATGAATAATTTAAGTAAATGGGATTAAAACCTACTCCTTTTCTAGATCTAGAATACTCAAAATTCCATAAAAAATTAGTACAGTTGTCTAATATTTCAATTCTTATCAAGGGATAAAATTCGCCCATATCGTAAGCGAAGCGTTCCACAATCCTTCAATTAGCGGCGTTTTTTTTATATGAGCCCACCATTGAATTCGGATGTCCAATATTGTACGTCTAACACGTAAAATAATACTTGCCAGTTTACGTTTGTCATGTTATCCCAGTCATTTTCTGGTAACACTAATACCGCAGTTTCAAACTTTTGTTTCCATTATAGTTCTTACGGTCCGCCCTATCAATTATAACGTTATGAAATTTTCCCAAAGGAAATGGTGACGCAGTTTTTACTAAATAAAAACTGTAAATTTATTCTTCCTTCGAAAGCTCACGGAAGTTCTGCGAATAACAGAACAACTGCTATCAAGCTTCGGTGCGTACAGTTTCGAATACACCGATAATTCAGGCATAGCGAAAGTAAACAAAAGACCCGATGCTTTTCAAACAGCATCCAATACTCGTCTGCTCTCTCGATTCGATTTTTCACCTCCTTTTATAGTCTCGAGACAGAACTTTCTAGCAAAATCCAGTTAACTAATCCCGTGACGGAAATGCATCGAAATTTCCCGATTGATTTAGGTGTTGCCACCTTTTTCTAACCTGTATTATCGGTGTTAACAAATAAAATAAAATAAAATAGAACTTTAAAAGAAATACGTCACTATTTACAATTATATACAGAATAAAATAAGATAAAATCGAACTTTAAAATAAATACGTCACAATTTTCATTTACATATTTTCATTACAGAAAATTTGTGTAACAATATTAAGGAAAATGTCTGCTGCTAATCTACTTCTGTAATGTTTTTCTCTCAACTTCCAACTACGGTACCACTGTGGTAATTACTTATAGCAGGCCATTGTAATTAAGACAACAGATCTAGTATCTTTCGAAGATGGTTTGTATGTGAAATGGTTGAAATACATGGGAAATTTGGTATGTTTATTTGCAGCCAGATGTTTCAGTTGATAGTATTTTTAATGGATAATCCATGCATTTTTTATATTTTTAATTTTTTTATTCAATTCTAAATGTTTCGAAAATGCCATAAACACACAAAATTTCTGCTCAATGCGCTTTTCCTTTTTTTTAAATTTGCAATCAAAGTTCCCCTGTTAGACGTTGGCGAGAAAACGATTCATTCGGCACGAATTGAATGTGACGTCAAGAAGTCCCAAACATATTGGCTTGAAATGCAGCAGCGGAAACCAGTTTTGCAAGTTTCTCGCAAATCGCGCCAACCTGTACGTGATATGGCAATGGTCAACCAAATCAACGCTAACTAGTTGGCAGAAACCTCACGATAACCATAGAAACGGAAGGATTTCTTGACGTCACAGATTTTGTTGAGTGTTTTGATGAGACTGGTTTTAGCTCTATTTTAGGGCATTTTCTTTTCTTAATATTTAAATAACTAATTTTTTTAAAGAACTTTTGTTTAAATATTTGGAATCAGAAATAAATTCTTTATAAATATAAACTAATTTTACTCGTTTTTAAAAAAGGCGGAAATTATCCATTGTAATAAAAACCTAATTTCCTATTATTTAATAACTTGTATTATATATTATTTTCAATCACACATATGTTAACGCAGGCTTAAGAAAAGCATTGCATTCGGTAAAAAGAAATTTTTATTTTTTGCATTTCTACACGTTTTGGAACGTGCTACCGCGGTGTTTCTAAAAGTAGTATAGAAAAAATGTCTGTGTACGTGGTCAGCATAATTCCCGAACGGATTGACTTAACGATGTTCAAATTATTGGTTAGTGGTGGCCATGAAACCTGTCATTAAGGCTTTCGTCAAAATTTCGCATGTGCGTTAGGAAGCTGCCTTTTGAAAAATTTATGTTATTAGGTAATCGCAAAAAAAAAGGCTCTAACGATTTTAATAAAAATCGCTATTATAATGCCTTATAAGGAGCTCTGAACATCCCTGAAATGTCCGTGGAAATGAATGAAGTCGTAAAAAGTTGAAAAACGAATGTCTTTAACGCATAATTTTCTTTCCTTGAGGATCGATGATTGTTTCTCCTTTGTTTCCCTTACAAGAAAAAAAACATAATATATATAAAAAAACATACATCCAATTTCACCGTACTAGCGGGCTTTTTTATGCAAACATAAGAATTATCGTCGAAAATATCACCAAACTGGCATTTTTTAAATTTTTTAACCCTTTGCACTCCAGGCCTTTTTCGCGAGGAGGGACCAGCAACTCGAATCATTTTAGGTTCGGTTGGCGTTTACGGATTTTCTTCATGGAAACTAAACACAGTCATTGGCCTCGCATCAAATTTCCGCATCGAACCTAGAGGTCCTCTCGTGTTTCGGCATCCAATCGTGTGGCGCATGAGAGGCGCAACTGGAGTGCAAAGGGTTAAACAATGATAGGTAGGTCCCATGGCCGCCGCTAACCCTTATACTGAATTTGAACATCGTAGGTCAATTTGTTCGGGAGTTATGCTGATCACAAACACACAGACAGACATTTCTTCTAGATCACTTTTTTTGAAATCAGGATGTTCCAAAACGTGGAGAAAATGTAATACATAAGGTAATGAAAGTATAGGATTCGGTCAAAAAAAATTTCGAATTTTTGCATTTCTCCGCGTTTTGGAACATACTGATCTCAAAAAAGTGATCTAGAAAAAATTTATGTCTGTGTGTCTGTGTATACGTGGTCAGCATAACTCCCGAACAAATTGACCTACAGTGTTCAATTTGGTGAGCAGGTTGGTGATGGCCCAAGGACCTACCATTAAGGTTTTCGTCAAAATTGCGCGTGCGCATAAGATAGCTGCCATTGAAAAAATCATGTTTTCAATGATTGCTAAAAACAGGCTGTAACGATTTTGATAAAAATCGCTGTGCTAATGCCTCTTAAGGTGTACTAAACATCTCCACCTTCGAAATTCCCGTAAAAATGGTTTAATGGCGTAAAAAGTTGAAAAACGAATGCTTTCAACACAGAGTCCTCTTTGCTTGAACATAGCTCATCAGCGATCGTTTTTTCTCCTCTCCTCAGTTTCACTTATAACAAAGGATAATATAGGAATTTTCGAAAAGTATATCGCCAAAAACACCATTTTGGCGAAGTTTTTTTTTACCCATATAAGAATTATCGCCAAACTGGCCATTTTTTCTAAGCAAATGATGAAAATATAAAAACGATAAATGACAAAAATCCACATCAGTAATATAATGTAATTGACAATTGTGCGATGTTCCACACCCCTAGCTATATTTTCATTAGTCGCTTGGAAAAAATTGCGTGTTTGGCTATATTTTTTGTCTTTAAAAAATAAATAAATATATATATATATTTGGCCACTTGGCCACGTACACACATACACACAGATAGAAATTGTTTCTCGATCACTTTTTTGAAATCAGGATGTTTCAAAACGTGGAGAAATGCAAAAAAAAAAAAAAATCATTTTTTTTTGACCGAATGCTATACTTTCATTACCCTATGAATACATATGGGTAATTGAAAGTAATAATAGTAATTAAAATGATCATTTATTAATTTAAATTGGTTATTTATGTAAATTTTTAAAATTTTAAATTAGTAAAAAAAAAGCCGGCCAATCTGAATCCGAAGTTTCCGTTTCCTAAAATTAAAATGAACTTGTCTTTTACATTTAAGAAATCTTGTCTTTACTTGGGATACATCAAATATATATCGAAATACCATCAAAGATGACACGAAAAAAACCCACAGTAACCTTGCCCATGGACACAACTTGGAAACTAGAGACATGGCTTGTCTCAAATCCTACCACCAGCCGAACTAAATCACTGGAAAGAAAGCCTTCTAAATAATCCCTCCTCAACCCCCCGCTATGATGTAACAAATTCACAGAATTTGTGTCAGTTACACCGAAAAATAAACATCCCTCCCCCACATTGAAAATATGCAATTCTACCACGTGCGTGTCACTCCCCTGACTCAGAGGAAGAGAACACCACCGGTGGCCCCTGGATAAAATATAAAGAACTTTTTGGAATATAAGAAGGAAAAAAAAAAAAACCTGGTATCTTGCGATGGGCCACCCCAGAGATCAACACATTCGAACGCCGTAATCTGTCAATCTATGGGGGGGGGGGGGGAGAGAGTGTTCCTCTTTTGAAAAGGAGATGCCGCCCATGGCAAATCCGAAGCATTTTTAATGTTTGGCGAATCCGATGGAAAAGCTCTCTGGTGAAGGGTGAAAAGGGCTTTATTTTGAAGCGAAGGGATTCTGACGGATTTAGCAGATCGTCCACATCTGCAATATCGGTAGATAGATAAGTAAGAAAGAATTGTATATTTGAATTACATACATGTGTCACAACCAAAGTCCGAAGTTCAGTTTGCCGACCAAACGGTATAGTGGTTAGCGTGCTAGCTTCTAGACTGCGAGGTTGCGGGTTCGAGTCCCGTGTTGGCATGGGTGTTTGTAAATGTATGTTGGCTTGTCTAATGACGAATGTTTCGGCGCATTATAACCCTCGTGTTGCTGACGGCGCCAGATAATCTGAATACAACCAACCAACCGAAGTTCAGTCACTTCGCGTAGTAACGGGTTGCTTTGTGAACAGGCCGTTGCAATTTGGCCACTAACGTAATTGCAGTAGTTTACTAGAAATATTCGTAGGCTTACACTTGGATTGAACACATGGGCAATAAATAACTAGATCCCTTTAAATGACTAGAAAATTCATCCTTCCCTCCAATATTTTGAAGAAACTTTAAAAAAAATAAAAAAGCTTCATTTTTCGTAAACTAAGTTTATTTTTTTATTCAATAAATGCATGATTTTTAAGTAAGATAAAAACAAGGCCCATTTTATTTATTCCCTTTAAATTGAGACCAACATGGTTGGTTGGTTGTATTCAGATTATCTGGCGCCGTCAGCAACACGAGGGCTATAATGCGCCGAAACATTTCGTCATTAGACAAGCCAACATACATTTACAAACACCCATGCCAACACGGGACTCGAACCCGCAACCTCGCGGTCTAGAAGCTAGCACGCTAACCACTATACCGTTTGGTCGGCGAGACCAACATGGAGTTAAAGAAATTTTGAGATGTGCGGTATTGCTGGTTTGCAAAAGAAGAAAGTTAAAGTTCGAAGGTTTACAACGTTTGCAAAGAACCTCATTGAAATGTCAGAATACAAGTAGTACAAGGTAAAAAAAAAAAATCTAAATCAGGACCGACCTAAGAGCAAAATGTTGTGTGAACAAGAATGAGTTTGACGCCCCTTACAATGAAAATAGGTATAGAAAACTCTCCAGAACTGGTATGGGAGCTCTATAACTAAACTTTGCTGGAACTTTATATCTGAAGTTGGCATTTTAAAGGGATCAAAATCTAAATCTATAAGTAGTAATAAATAGTAAATATTAAAGTAAAGTATTTAGTACCTTTTCATCATTATTTTTTTTTTTTAAATGGCTTCTTCTATTACTAACTAGCAAAATACCCCTGCTTCACCACGAAATTTTACCATGTGCATTATTTTAGCCAGCTGTGAGGCCCCGCGTTGCGGAAATCCGTCATTGGTGTATAGACTGCAATTTTTGGCGCTTCACTCGTAGGAAGGTTCATCGCAACGCAAAATCGAGCTCGCTGAAAAAGTCATTGCCACATAAGCACAGGCTTACTTAACTCATTGAAAGGTTCATTGCTATGCAAACATGAGCTCGCTTTGCTCGATGAAATGTTCATTGTTGCGTAAGCGTAAGGTCGCCTCACATACTAAACACTAATTGCTACGCAAAGCCTTCATATTAGAAGCCCCTCCCTTGTCGAGAAACAACAAAAATATTCCCCGTTAATAACTATAATACAACACCCCTTTACGAATATTTTAACAAGTGATGTTTGTAAAAAGCAAAAATAGAAGGTCAAAACTACTTATGTTGAAAATTTCAGCACTCTAGGCCTATTAGAAGTCGCTTTTTGTGGAAATATTAATTAAAAATTCATTAAAAAACAAATTAAAATTTTAACGTTCTTTTTCTCAAAAGTCCAATTAGAAGGCCGCAACTATTTGTGTTGAAAATTTCAGAAATGTAGCCCTATTAGAAACCGTTTTGAAAAATATTTAATTAATTAATTAAAAAACAAATAAAATTTCAAAATTCTGTTTTTCAAAAGTCCTATTAGAAGGCCAAAACTTCTTCTGTTGAAAATTTCAGAGCTGTAGCCCTATTAGAAATCGTTTTGTAAAATATTTATTAATTAAAAAATTAATCAAAAATTAACTAAATAAAAATTTAAAATTCTGTTTTTCAAAAATCCAATTTGAATGCCAAAACTACTTATGTTGAAAATTTTAGAGCTGTAGCCTTATTAGAAATCATTTTGTGAACTATTAACTAATTAAAAAAATAAATTAAAAAACCAACTAAATAAAAATTTAAAATTCTGTTTTTCAAAAGTCCAATTAGAAGGCTAAAACTACTTGTGTTGAAAATTTCAGAGCTGTGGCCCTATTAGAAATTATTTTGTAAAATATTTATTAATTAATTAAAAAAGAACTAAATAAAAATTTAAACTTTTGTTTTTCAAATGTCTAATTAGAAAGCTAAAACTACTTATGTTGAAAATTTCAGAGCTGTAACTCTATTTGAAGTCCCTTTGTAAAAAATAAATTAATTAAAAATTTAATTGAAAAAGAACTAATTAAAATTTTAACATTCTGTTTGACATACATAAAATTAGAAAGCCAAAACTTCCTATGTTGAAAATTTCACAGCTCTACTCCAATTTTAAGTAGGTAGACAGACAGACACACAGCTTGTTTTATTATTATAGATTCTTTTGACTGATTTTTTAAAACTTTAATTGATGTACTGTACTGCACTAAGTGTAAAGAGCTAAGTCCTAAATTCTTTTACTCAGTTTATAGTTTGATCAAGTAGAAAATAACAGACACATTTTTTTTAACTAAAACAAAAGTTTTATTTGATTTAGTATTCTTGAAAAAATATTAACCTCGAAAAAATATTGCAGAAAGTTGATTAAAGTAATCTGTATTTACACACTTAGCAGTAAACCATTTAGCTTTAGCAGCCGAAATTTTTTTTATTAGTGCATCGTTATCTAGAGACGATGAATTATTTTCAATGAACAAGGCTGTTGAGTCTTTCTTGCGAAAGAGTAGACATTAAGTAGGTTATGCTAATTTTCATTCAAAATTACATAAAATTTTTAGTTTTTACCATATTTTTTTAAAAATATTTTTTAACGTTTCGGCGCTTCTCTCAAAATCGCATGTGTGCGATCGCACACGTATAAGGCTGTCCCTGTCTAATCTACAGACATACGCAAGTTACTCCAATTTTTATAAAAGAAAGCTCCTGAATAAGCAAATGCAACCGATTTCTACATGAACGTAATTTCCGCTTATTTCCTTTTTGGATTTTCTCTTTTTCACCCTTGGCCTAAGCTAACCCCTCCCCGCCCAATATTTTTGAAATGAGCTGTAAGCTTATGGAAATAACTATCAGTAATTGCTATTAGAATAATTATAAAAATTATATTTTTGCTATCTTTAATATGAGCTAGCTACTTTAAAAAATGACCTGTAAAATTACAAAATTTCAATAGTTAAAATTGCATTGCTGTACTTTTGGTCGGCTTGAGCTGGTAATATCAAGGACTGACTTTTTTGAGTTTTGTCTGTAACCAAATCTACTGGATTTTCATTTCTGCAAAGCATCTTATGACAATGTCTAGCTATAAATTTTTCGATTCGGATTAACCATTCAAACGGAAGTCTAGGATGAAATGTTAGAAGGGAACTTATTAGTGTCGAAATTCTATAATTTAAACTAGGAAGGAATTCAGCATCGGTGCATTTCAATGAAAATGTCACATAAATGTTACTGCAAAAGGGGTAAAGATTAAATGCAGAAAGAGATACAGGTGGTTATCAAAATAATGGAAACACCTTAGATTTATAAGGAATCCTTTACTAATATGGCGAAGGACCATTTTCGGCATGCAATACAGCTTGGATTCGTCTGGTAGTCGAATCATACAAATCTTACAAGTGTTGAATATAGTTTTTAGAGGAATATTGTACCATTCATATGGAGACATTGTGAAAGTTCCAGGAGAGATTCCGGTGGAAGATACAGATTTCGGATTGAACGCTCTAAAACAGACCATGACTATTCGATTATATTGAGGCCGAGGGATTGTGCGGCCATGCGGGCAAAGGTCGATGTTTCGAACATTCTCGTGTTCATCAAACCACACTTGGACAAGTCCCGCTGTATGTCACCCTGCATTGTCACCCTGGAAAATTCCATCTTCTGTAGGAAACAAAGTTTACATCCTAGGATGGACCTGGTCAGCTAAAATTTCTTTATACTTCATCCCAGTGAACCTTACTTTCAGAGTTACCATTAGGCCAGCAGATTACCACGACACGGTTGTACCTTCCATGACGGATTCACCTCCATGCTTGACAGTTGGACGGAGACAATCACGATCATACGCTTGTGCAGGTGTCCTCCAAACGTACCCCCCATCCTGCTGTGGGGAAATAAATGATTCGTCTGACCAAGGGTAAACTGTCTTCCACTTATCAATCGACCCGGTTTTGTGGTTGTGACATCACTGTAGACGACATTTGGCATTAACATCTGTGGCAAGTGATTTGGGAATTGTTGCTCTGCCGTAAATGTTCTATTTATGAAAGTGCCTCCTTTCTGTAGTCATTGACTTTGGAGAATGCAGTTACTGGTTGAGCTCTGCGTTCACTTTAGCTGCAGCTTTTTTCTTAATAGACATTGCAATCAGCTGTACAACCTGTCGGTCTCTTTCACTCAGCTTCTCCTTTCGTCCACTACTTTTCTTTGGCAAGCTTGTTTTGCCGAGCTGTGTATAGGTGTCATGATTTTAGACACCATACCTCTAAGAAACGCCTAAAAAGTGGGGAGTTTCGGTCACAAGTTGCTCCATCTAGTCCGACTCCTACAATTTGGCCTTTTTTGAAAGTCTGTGAGATCTGATATTTTACGCTTTTGAAAAAATTCCAAGACGTATTCAACTTCACTAAACCTATCTCATACTTACCATGATATTGTTACGAATTTTTGTATATTTGTAAATATTTCGTAGTGCTAATTTTGTAAATAGGAACTTTTATGTACATTTCGCTTAAGGCAGTGCAATAGTTCGTCGTTAGTTTGGTTTCCTTGTAATGAGCCTCTCAATGCTTGATAATGGGTTTTACAGAGGTAACTCTGGGAAGCGAGTTTTAAGGAGCAGGGCATTTAACATTATGGTAATGGAAATCTCGCCAAATTGACGAGATAGAGCCAAGTTGGCGACGGTTTTGGCGACTAATTTTTGTCGCCAAATGTCGTAGTGTTAGTCAGTTCTTGGATTTTGAGTCACTGAGTTAGTTGACTGGAATTACTGAGTAGTTCTAAAGCGAACTGTATTGCATTGTCTTTTGCGGCGATTTAGCAGTTGTTGTCAAGTTTTTAACTGCTGTTTTGTGCTCTATTGAGGTGAAAAGAGCTGTATTGTGTCTACTAGAACGAGAAGTTCTGGAGCTGTAAGAGAACTGTGAAGAGTTAGTTATTTTGGAATAAATTTCTGCAAGTTTTGATCTGCGTTGGCTTCAAATCTTTCGAACTCGTCCACGCAACAATATACACTTTTTATAATAAAAATAATTGGTAGCTTAGTAGTATATTTAAAGGCTTACGAAGCGCATTCTTAAAATGTCATTTTTATTCACAGGTGTTTCCATTAGTTTGATAACCACCTGTATAAAGGCATAAGTTTCAAGGCACACAATTAGTGAAAAAACCGTACACGAAAAAGGGCGTCATTTGTTCAGTTGACGAAAGTATTGACATAAACATTATCCATTTTATAAAATGAAAGAAAAGTCACACGTCAAGCGGATAAAATTACGCTTTTTCGTTAAAAGGGGTCCTTCGCCTATGGATTCAATGAACCCATACAGACTTGGTGTAGAAAAATGTATCACTGTTTTTACTTGGCTGAGCTTTTAATGTTTTTTGCTTGGCGGCGAATCTTTTCCATTACTGTGTTGTCTTTTGTTAGATAATAGTTTTCTTAAGTCATACACATAAAAACCCGTCAACTGAATAAACATCTTATGTATTTTTCAAAACACGGATACTTGATCTAAAATTGAAAGAAAATTAAAAGTTATTAAAAAGCTGATGTGAAATATTCGGAATACAGTAAAACCTCGTAAGTTCTCGTTTCGCGTGTTATTCAATTTATTACATTTCGGATGGACCAGATGGGCATAACAGTGAAAAGTGTTTCGTTTTTGATATCTGGTGATATACGGAACAATAACATAAAGCGTTATTACCATTCGTGAGTTATTTTTTTAGCTCTTTGCTCTATTATTAAGTGTATTTTTATTAGTTCCAGTTCATTTCCAGGGATAACAGCTGCTCAGATAAATAAAGTCCTAGATCAAATAAAATTTCAAAAGAATGTTATTTATTGATCAATGTATATGTTAAGCTCAAATAGCTTTAAAACGCTTAGTGAGAGAAAAAAACAGCTTACAATGTGGTAGATCATAACTTTAATCTTTCCCGCTCAATTATATTGTTGCGTTGTACGGGTTCGAAAGATTTGACGCCAAAGCAGATCAAAACTTGCAGAAATTTATTCCAAAATAACTCTTCACAGTTCTCTTACAGCTCCAGAACTTCTCGTTCTAGTAGACACAATACAGCTCTTTTCACCTCAACAGAGCACAAAACAGCAGTTAAAAACTTGACAACAACTGCTAAATCACCGCAAAAGACAATGCAATACAGTTCGCTCAGTATCTCCAGTCAACTAATTCAGTGACTCAAAATCCAAGAACTACTCAAGTCAGGAATACAGCTCTCACAATGAACGTTGAGAGACAACTAACTACTAACCAACTCAGGTCGCGCTTATATAGGAGTGGCTGCGAACATACTTGAACCTTCCAGAGATGGACATTTGGAGAACTTTCCAGACAGTAGTCGAAAAATCCTATACATGTACATACATGGGATACATATACCGAAAATGTCGCCAAATGGTCGCCAAGTTTGGCGACATTTGGCGATTTCTCGTCAAATTTGGCGACAAAAATTAGTCGCCAAAACCATCGCCAACTTGGCTCTATCTCGCCAATTTGGCGAGATTCCCATTACCATAATGTTAAATGCCCTGCCCCTTGAAACTCGCTTCCCAGAGTTAACCTCTGTAAAACTCGTTATCAAGCATTGAGAGATTCATTGGTGGGAAACAAACCAAGACGAACCATTGCACTACCTTACGCGAGATGAACATAAATTTTACTATTTACAAAATTAACACTACGAAATATTTACAAATATACAAAAATTCGTAACAATATATATTGGGGATTTATCTCGAAAAACATTAACGTAAACTAAGGGTGTGGAACATCGCACAACTTTCAATTACATTTAATACTGGTCACTGCATTTAAATTTGGAATGGATTAGTGTAATTTACCGTTTTCGTTTTCAAATTTACTTTAAAAAATTGCCTGTTAGGTGATATTTTTGTAGATAATTCTTATAATTTTAGATAAACATTATATTATCCTTTCTTTTACGTTCAACAGAGAAGAAACAGTTCTTTGATGGGTGAGGCTCAAAGGACGATAACTCTGTGTTAAATACATTCATTTTTAGCTTTCGACGCCTTTATCTCATTTCTATAGAAATTTCGGAGGTGGGTGTGTTTAGAGCACCTTAAAAGGCGATTTTGATCAAAATTGCTAAGAGTCGTTTTTGGTACTTGATGAGAAGCATAAGTTTTTCAATCTTAGCTACCTTAAGCGCACTCGCAATTTTGACGAAAACCTTAACGTCAGGTCCTATGGCCACCAGTAACATGTACGCCAAATTTGAACATCGTAGATCAACCAGTCCAGAATGTTAATCCGTTTTAAAATGACCACAGACTTTTTTAAATGTTTTATATTAACTTTGATTTTGTTTGTTTGTATGTAATTTTTTTTGATTTTAAAACAATTAACGCAATGGACAATTCCCGAATTTGTTTTTAAATTTTTTTTATTACATTCTAAATGCCATAAACACAAATATTTCTGCTCACTGCGTTTTTTTTTATGTTTATAATTTGCAACCAAAGTTCACCTGTTAGATTTGGCGGGAAAAACAACCCATTCAGCTCAAAGCTAATGTGACGTCAAAAGATCTGAAATAATTTGGCTTGAAACGCAGCAGCGGAAACCAGTTTTGCAAGCTTCTCTCAAATCGCGCCAACCGGCACGGGATATGGCAATTGCCTAAAAAACTCACACCAACTATTTGGCAGAAACCTCACGATAGCCACGGAAACGAAAGGATCTCTTGACGTCACAGCCATAAAGTATCGTTTTAATCGGAAAGCAATCGGACGAAGTTTTCGGGCATTTTCTTTTCTTAATATTTAAATAACTAATTTTTTTAAAACTTTTGTTTTTTAGAACTTTTGTTTCAATAGTTGGAATCAGAAATAAATTCTTCATGAATATAAACTAATTTCACTCGTTTTTTAAAAAATAGGGGAATGATTCGTCAATAAGGTCGTCACGAAAAGAAAAAAAAACGAAAAAAAAAACACACTTCCAGATAAAATATACAAGACGTTTATTAATTCATTTACTTTCAATTTTTAAAAATAAATCATTAAATATACATAACTATTAGCGCAATATAACACTTATCGGATCAAACCCTTTGTCTCAGCTAGGTCTCGAAATCAGATGACAAAGGCGGCTACGAATCAAAAACCGACCAGCCCATCTAGTCATCTGATAACCCTTTCTTAGGCGCCGAAACCATCTTTATCTAATCGCAATCATCTCAAGAAAAAAAAATCTCCATCGCAGAAACATACTACCCCGAAATCCCAGACCAACTTAGATAACCATTTTAAATATTTTAATGAATCGGCAACTCTATCCGGCGTTGGCCTTCAAACTATATCAGCTCGTGATCGTAATCATCAGGTCAGAGATGGTGTTCCGTCATCTTCCACGGGCAGCGTTCCAAAGATAACATCCCGCCGGAAGTCATGAGCATCTATTTCCGAAGTTTAAGGTTAGAACTGCCGGGAACCGCTAATTCACGGGCTTCTTTGCAAGTCCCGGATGTATGAATGGAAAAGTCCAAAAGCGACGGGTTACTTTGTTTGGGCTTTCAAAACAAACAGTTGGGACGTTTCGTCAGTTATCACTTTTGGAGTTGGGATGGGAAATTTGATTTTCTTGCAAATTGGCTGGAGCGGATGTTTCTTGACGTTTCCCACGTGTGGTATTCGACCCGTTTTAACCCATTCAGAGTAGAGGTCGGCGATATATCAATACGACGATATTTTTTTTAAAAATATCGATACAAGTCACCGATATATCGATATTTTAATTTTTTTAGTTTTTTGATGATCGTTTTGTAGTTCCATGCGTTTTTTCGATTTTCTTTATTCCCGTTTCAAAAACTTCAAAACTGAAATTTGGACTTGGCTGAGAGACAGTTAAAATGGCCCACTAACACAAAGAGAAACATAATGTAATGGAAAGATAATATTGTTACGAATTTTTGTATATTTGTAAATATTTCGTAGTGTTAATTTTGTAAATAGGAAAATTTATGTACATCTCGCATAAGGCAGTGCAATAGTTCGTCTTTAGTTTGCTTCCCCGCAATGTGTGTTTTAATGCTTAATAACGAGTTTTACAGAGATAACGATGGGAAGCGAGTTTTACAAGGAGCAGGGCATTTAACATTATGGTAATGGCAATCTCGCCAAATTGGCAATCTCGCCAATAGAGCCAAGTTGGCGACGGTTTTGTGACTAATTTTTATCGCCAAACTTGGCGACCATTTGGCGACATTTTCGGTCCCCATTTACATGTATAGAACTTTTCGACTACGATCTGGAAAGTTCTCCAAATATCTACCTCTAGAAGTTTCAAGAATGTTCGCCTCCCCTATATAAGCCCGAGTTAGTAGTTAGTTGAGTGAATTGAGTCACTGAGGTTGGTTAGACAGTTAGTTGACTGAGTTGAGTCACGGAGTTAGTTGAGTCCGTTAGTTGACTGAGTTGAGATACTGAGTCTCAGTGAGCATTCAGAGAGTTCCGAAAGCGAACTGTATTTCATTGTCTTTTGCGGCGATTTAGCAGTTGTGTGTCAAGTTTAACTGCTGTTTGTGCTCTATTGTTGTGTATAGAGCTGTATTGAGTCTACTAGAACGAGAAGTTTTGGAGTTGTAAAGGAATCTGTGAAGAGTTATACTGAAATAAATTTCTGCAAGTTTTGATCTGCTTTGGCTTCAAATCTTTCGAACCCCCGTCAACGCAACAATATCATTTATTAGTAGTCATTCACATAGCGCCGTATCTGTAACCAATGTGTGCCTGGAATGCGCAGCTAATTTGAAATAATAAAAACATCTCGATCAGCAAAATAAGGGGTAAACTGCTTTTCAAAATTTCTTCTTTAAAAATAAATGGGAATTTATGCATTGACATCAAAATTTATTTCATTTATTTTTATTGATAATATAATTTATTTATTAAAGCAATTTTTATAATTTATTTATTAAAACAATTTTTATAATTTATTTATTAAAACAATTTTGGCATGAATTCATGAAAATTAGAAATTTGCCCCGAAAAACTTAGTTTCTGGCAAATTTGAAAATCAAATAAATAAAAATCATGCATCGATATATCGATATTTTACGGATATTTTTTTTCTATGCAACGATATAGTATCGATATTTATTTTGATCGATATTTCCGACATCTAATTCCGAGAGAAGCATTTAACCCATAAAAGACGACTTGGAAATGAATAAACAGTCCTTGTTTTTAAAATTTACCTTGTTTATTTAGATCTTTTAAGGTAAATTTTGAATTTTTCAGATTTTTTGAAAAATTATTTGGGATGATTTTTAAAAAAAAAACACAAACTAAGTGGAACCACAATCGCAATCTATTAGCAAAGAAAAAAAAAAAACTGAAATTTCTATTGGCGAGTTTTCTTGCCAACCTCAATGGGTAAATTGCTTAATGCGTAAATTGGGAGCTTGTGGGTGTCAAAACGACTTCGGATGGGTTTAAAAAATGTAATGAAATGAAAACAAAAATGTTTAATTTATTAGTTTCCTATGTAATAATGTAAATAAATTCATAAATGGTTAACCAATTGTAATAAAGATTAATGATTTTCAACAATGATACTATTCATGACATACGGAACTGTCAAAATTCTAAATGTTCTAAAATTTTACAATTCAGTGAGTACAAGATAGAAAAATCTAATACATTCAAAGTATATTGTGTACTGTATTTAAATGATTTTTTTTAATGTTGTTTTTTAAAATTTCATTTTTACAAATACAATACTAAATCCAACATTAAAAAGTACCTATACGTAAAATAATCACATTCTACATTGGATATAAGGAACTTTTTTATGTTTTCTAGAATCTCATTTTTATAAATACAGTACTAAATCCAATAAAACAAAATCAGTACGTAAAATTATCAAAGTATACAATTCATAGGATCAAAAGGATTTTTCCATATTGTTTCTTTTAATTTTTTTAATAAAATACAGTATAAAATCCACATTACATAACGTTTCGAAATATAACGTTCGCCAAACACACCAACTTGACGATATTTTTGTATGTTAAAAAAATCGCACCCAATCAGCAAGGATTTTTTTGTTATCATGTCATCAACCTTAATATGAGAGAAAATGTCGCCAAACTGTAAATACTTGTTATCTGGACCTAATTTAGAACAATTAAGAGGAAGTCATAGCAAAGATCATTCCCTATACTCGTTATGTTACAACACTCTAGCCCAGTTCATTCAGTAATTACTTAATCTAAAACCTTGAAATTTAGAGAGTAGGTACGAAACTGAGTAATTAATGAAATGACAAAACTAAAAAAATTCAAAAATATCATCTAATATATTTTATTTTATATTTCACACACTTACGTCAATGCATATGCAGTGGCTCCACCTGGTTTTGTCTTTTGCTTTTTTAATTTTCATTTATAGTATATAGACATCAAATGAAAACAATTTATGTCATTTTATTACGTGATCATTTTCGTACCTATTCCCCAAATGTTAAGGTTTTATACGAAGTACTAGTTTCTAAATGAACTAGGCTAATAGTCCAAGACAACTTGTCCTGACCACTTTGAATACGCTACAGTGGTGTGCAATCCGGTTTTACTAAGCGCTGATTGGCTGTGGCTGATCACATGTGACGGCTTGAACTGAGAAAAGGCAGGCTTAGCCTTGTTAGCCATTAGTGATTTCGTCAAGTGAATGACGTCATAAAATAGCTCAGTCAAAGCCCTATGATTCGTTAAAACTCTTATAGTAAGCTGAGTTGGAAAAGTAAAGTATTAAGTAAAATTAAAAAAAGCACTAATTACACATCGTAACCTAGAGAGTACATAGAGAATGTTGCAAATATACATATATACTCTGATGATATGAACGTATGCTCATGCGCACCAAATGTACAAGAAGAAACACTGGATGAAAAGGAGAAGAGATGTAACCTTGGCAGAGAGCAGATGTCAGCTCTGCTGCTCTCATTGCGTTTAATTATTAAATACTTATATTAAAATTCTCCCGTATTCCATGTCGTTATTTCACCCGGTCATTTAAGTTTGATTTAATGTGAACGATTCTATTCACAACAGAAAATGATCATCTTCCTCTTTTAAACGAGCGTAGAAATAGCCTTTTAGTGACAGTAACTGTAGTTTTTTTTTAAATAAAAAATGTCCATACATATCTCACAAAAAGAAACCTAAAAAAAAAAAAATATCCAAAAGATACCATCAAACAAAACTTGGAGGTATGCAATCTTGCAAACTACACCCTAAACAAGCTGCACTTGATAAAGCTTCATTTCCTAGCAACTACACACCCCCTGCACAGCAACAACAAAAAAAAAATCCCCATAATTCGCGCAATCATATCGTCCAAACGGAGCCACGTCTGTCTTCTAAAGCCTTGTTTACAAACACTTCGTCCTCCACCCTCTACAATTTTTTTATTTTTTTTATTCATATATTTATGAAAACCATATCAGACGATAGGAACTCCAAAGAGAAGAGGTTTTTTTTTTATTCCTTCACCCACCCATCTATTTTTTTTTTTTTTTTAATATGACTATCCTCTCTTCTCCCTTGAAAAAAAAAAAATGTTTTTCTACTGCCATCCATCATTTGATTGCAGTGTACAATTTGGCGCCTTGGAGTGGCGCTGATTTCGGTTTTTGGCGTAAAAAAATAAAGAGCGTAAATAGAGGTCTTATTATATGTGAGGTTTGGGTTCCCACCTCCCTGCGTTCAAGGTTATCTGTGAATGAAATTCCTGAGAAATGCGGACTAACACACGAAGACGTAATATTGTTCTTTTCGTTCTAAATTCAAATGTCTTCGGCGCATATAAATACCAATTCCAATTTGAGAATGAAGTGCTCTGAGTAACATACGGAACTCCATCACCATTTCGTTTCTACCCATAATTCCCAGGGACAACTCAATAAAAATACTGGATGTTCCAAAAAGAATTAAAAAAAAAAAAAAAAATGAAAATAATGGAAGACGATTGAAATGCAACGTTTGTTGCATTCTACTAGAGGCATTTCAGAAATTTAATCCAACAAGTTTCAAAAATAGTTACAAAGTTCCCCAACAGATGGCACCGTTGAATGAAACAAAAAAAAAACCTGTCAGAACTTGTCGAAAAACTACAAAACGATATTTCAATTGCGGCATGCTGTCTCTGGAAATGGGTAGCTCGAAAACATAGTTCTGTAGTTCATGCAACCTGTTCTATCCGTTTTTCCTTTTTCTAAATTTTTCTTCCTCAGTGTTTGAATTAACACCGCCATCTGTTGGCGAACATTATAACTATTTTTGAAAATTTGATGGGATAAAATTATCTAGTTAATATAATTATCTAGTTAAAATTATATTTCAAAAATCCAGCCAACGGTACATTTCGATCGTGTTTTTTTTAATTAATTTTTTAAATATAATATAGACAGAAAACAATCATTTTTGGGTCACTCTGAACAATAAGGTTTTATAATTTTTTTTTTTTTGTAATGCTTTTTAAATTTATCTTAATTGTTAAACATATTTATCTCACAGCAGATACGCTTTATTTTATAATGCTGGCCTAGAAATAACTGGAAAAGAGGGGGTAGAAGAGATAGGTTGTCAAAAAGTGAAGGAGGGGGGGGGGGACGGTCAAACTCGCAAAATGTTGACTATATCGTTGTCAAAAGCTTTAAGAACTCAAAAAATGAGTCGCTAATAACTAGGCTTTTTTCAATACCAGCCACCAAACCGAAGGTCATATATTTTATTTATATGTTGCATCCTTCCTCTTTCGAATTTCTGGACCTATATTTCACATACTATCACTTGTGGCTTCGCAACTAGAGGTTGGCGATATATCGATACGACGATATTTTTAAAAAAATATCTATATTAAAAATATCGATAAAAGTCAACGATATATCGATATTTTCAAGCATTTTTATTTTTTTAATGATCGTTTTGTAGTTCCATGTGTTTTTTCGATTTTCTTTATTCCTTTTTCAAAAACATCAAAACTAAAATTTGGATTTGGCAGTTAAAATGACACCAATGTTCAATATTTTTCCATACACTTCATAATCATGGGCGCCAACAGGAAGGTTCATGGGGGTGCACCTCTCTGGCTTTTGAAAATTAAAATAAAATTGGAAAAAACGAGTTAATTATATATATATATTCATCCCTCTGTTAATTTTTCAGTTATTTACATTGTAAAAATATTATGCTAAATACTCAACGTTGCCATTAAAAGCTGTTGAAAATTATCTAAATTTTTCTTATAAAAAAATCATGTATCGATAAAATCAAATAAAAAAAAAAAAAATCATGTATCGATATATCGATATTTTATCGATATTTTTTTCTATGCAACGATATAGTATCGATATTTATTTTGATCGATATTTCCGACCTCTATTCGCAACTCATATTTTATCATATCTCTTCAATATTCAACAATGAAAATTTTGCACTGATATTACGGAATCTGCGTGTTCCATGGAAAACAATGTTACTTGTTGTAGAAATATAATCAATGTATGGGTAAGACTATTTACAGGGAATGCAAGACGTCTAAAATTTGAGTTCAAATCGTAATTTTATATAAAACAAATTTCAATGAATTTCCTTTCAAACTTTTGATTAAAAGTCACATTCTCTCTTGAAATGCATAACTTAAAATCCAATTTCGTTGCCGTTTTATAATTTCCTTTTAAGACTCTCCTATATACAATGTAAAATTTGCAAAATGGGAACGTTTCCCTATGGTTAGTTTTTCCTAGAAATTTTTTGTGAATTTTACTGATGCTCTTCATTTTTCTTTCAATTTTCAAAAGCTATAGTGTGGAACGGCACCTTTTTGGCGACGCCTGTAAATCAATGCAACATTATATCTTGCAAACAGTGGCGATGATGAGTAAGTGGGACGGGTTTTCACCATATTACAAAAAAAAATTCATTCTAAGGATTTAAATTACAAAATCGGGCTTATTTTGAAGCTAAGTTCCCCAACTTTTGGCGATCGCCTCCTCACTTACAGAATCCAATCGCCGTCATTGCGGCTCAAGATTTACTGTTATTTTATCAAATCGTTGTTCGAAATTTTTGTCGCTGAGGATAGTGTAAACATAATTAAATGTTCCATATTGTGGTATCGTGGTCGAGTAAATATTTCATTTTTGAACGAAAACAAAACACATTTATTTTAAGAACTTCACAAGGAGCAGGTGTTAGTGTTCCATCTCTGAATCGTCTGACCTCTCTCGTCTCTCATAGGAGACTAATAAAAAAAAAACATAACAAAATACAATCTTCAAATAACTGTTTTGTGGCGCCCTCTATATTTTACAACAGCAATTAACAGTTACAATACGTTACAGCTATTAATTCCTCCCCTCACAGAAAACTTTTCTCTAAGAGAAAAAGGAGAAAAGTTTGTAAAATATTTACAACAAAAGAACATAATCATAATAGCATAAAGAATATGTAAAAATATAAATATGATCAATAAACCAAATGTACAAAAAAATACTAATAAAAGGAATACGTTTAATTTAAAACTATTCTGCTTAGCATTTTTGTTTAGCTTGCCTGCTCGGTGAAAGACATTAAAATTAAATGGTTGAAGTGCTAAGGCCCAACGCATTAAACGTGAATTTGAACTAGCATTTGTTCGTAACCATGTTAATGGGTTATGATCAGTTTGTACCACAAATTTCTGTCCATCCAAATAATAATAATTCAATTTTTTAGCTCTTTGTAACATTCAGGAGTCCAGATGATCTCCCGTTTTCTTACTTTTCCCTTAAGTGCATCAGTCAAAGGTGCAGCTATAACTGAAAACATAGGAATATTGCGGCTATAGTAACCAGCAACTCCCACTTGATGAATTTGAGTTTCATCTTTCTTTCCATGTAATTCTACAAGGTAGTTTGTTTCAGAAATTTTTCCTGAAATAGTTCCTGGACCAGGCCAATGAGGAGCGATCTTGTTTGCCTTGGAAGTGGCCACTACGAGAACCAAATCTCCTTCTTGAAATTCCCTCTTGATTGCTCTTTCATCATACCATGTCTTGTTCTTGAGCTGTGCAGCTTCCATGTTTTCTACTGCTACTTCTTGACATCGCTTCAATCTGTTGATTAAAGAAAATACATATTCAGTCACAGGGCTCTCTTCCTCTTCAGGATCCATCCAGTGTTCGAACAGTAAGGTTAACAGTGTTCGTAAGTTTTCCCCATGAACGAGTTCAGCAGGAGTAAATCCTGTAGCTGCATGTGTTACAGTTCGAAGAGCAAAGAGTGCAGGACAGATCACCTGTTCCCAATCTGCTTCGGCTTCAAGGCACAAAACTCTTAGAATTCGTTTGATTGTTCTATGGAATCTTTCGACAGGATTGCTCTGTGGGTGATACACTGAACTGTGTACTACTTTAACCCCAGTGTTTTCTAGAAAGGTTGTGGTAAGTTCACTCATAAATGAAGTCCCTTGATCACATTGAAGTTGTTTAGGAAACCCCATTCTACTGAAAATTTGCATCAAAGCATCAATTACTGATGTAGAAGTGATATCGGCCACAGGAATGGCATCAGGGTACTTTGATGATAGGCACATAGCAGTGATTAGGTAACGTTTTCCACCTGTGGATACTGGAAGGGGTCCAACCGCATCAACATTAATTTTGGAGAAAACTTCTTGTATAACTGGAACTAATTTCATAGGAGCCTTCTTTCTGTCATTTGGCTTCCCCACACGCTGGTACTTATCACAGCTGCGAACGTAGTCTTCAATTTCTTTATAACAGTTAGGCCAAAAAAAATATCTGGAAAGAATATCTTTGGTCTTTGTAACTCCTAAATGACCTGATGTACCCTCATGGCATAGAGCCTTTAAACGTTCTTTAAATTTTTCTGGAACAAGCAGCAAAAACCTCTCATTTCCTGTTTTATCAATCCTCCTTTTTATCAAAAGATTATTCTTACTGATGAGTATATCACTTGACGATCCTTCTTTATTGGTTTTAGAAGCTTCTTCCCAAAACGGCTGTAACTCTGGGCTTTCTCTTTGAGCCATAGCAAAATCAGAAGGTTTCACTTCCAGGAGTGAAAGTGCAGGTTCCTGTTGAACTTGAACTGGGGGTAACATGATCTCGTTAACCTTACTAAGATTTAGCACTGAACTTTCCGGTGTAGAAACTTCATCTGCTTCGTCGTCTTCTCCTTTTCCTAGATCAGCTTCTTTCTCTCTGTTGGCGATTTCCTTCAACCTTCGCTGAGCTCTGGTTTGGATGGCGTTAACTTCTTCAGGATTAATTCCAATTTCTTTCCTTCTACCTTCAAGCAATGCAGCAGTTCGATTTCCTAACAGATATCTGCCTTGATCCAATGGGTTCTGAATCACAGCTGCTTTTGTGAGAATATTCCCCAACTCACATTCTATCTCTACTTCAGCAATCGGTAGGCAGGACATACTTTCATCCAGAAGATGCCGCACCCAAACTTGTTCTCCAGTCATCATATCTGAAGTAACATACTTCTGGCAGATCACATCAATAGTTGAACCAGTGTCTCTGAGAATAGACATGTCTGTCCCATTCACCTTTCCAGACAGGATAAAAGGATCCAATAACTTGTCCTCTGAACTGAAAGTTATTCTATTTATAGAAGCAGTTGTGGTTGATTTCTTCTTTAATTCAGGACAATTTGGTCTCAAATGCTGAGTTGAGTCGCATTCATAACAACGTAATTGCCTTCGTGTTTCCATATTTTGTTCATTCCTGGAATTTCTTTTAATCTCTGGTCTACCTTGAGCTTGATTTCTGAAGGGAGTAGAGTTTTCTATTCTGGCTTTGGAATCAACTGGAAGTTTTGTTCGCCACTTAGGAATATTCTTTTCCCCATTTCTCTCGGGAATTTTTCTCTTAAAGTTCCCATGAACGTTGTCATAAGCATCAAGTTTTGAAGCTAATTCTATAGGAGAAGTTATGTTTCCCCATTCTTCCACGAAATGATCCTTCACTTCGTTAGGCACACGACGCTTCAACTGGTCCACCACCATAAGACCCAAAAGTTGTTCGTAAGTAGTTATTTCCAAGCCAGTCACCCATTCTTGACAGTAATTGTGGAGTTCATATGCAAAGTCACTCCATGTAGATTCTGCATTTTTTTGGTGTCGAACAAACATCTGCCTAAATCTCTCTGGACTTAACTTAAACCTCTTAAGAAGCAGCTTTTTAACATAGTCATAGTCTTTTGCCAATTCAGATGGCTCACGGGCAATCAATTGGGTTATGTCAGATGGTAACAGTCCTATCAGGTGAGATACCCAATCCGTCGATGGGATCCCAGCCCATTCTGCTTGCCTTTCGAAGAGTAACAAATACAGACTGATGTCGGTTTGTTTATCATCAAACTTTTGCATGAGGTGTCGAAGCTCAACTCTTGATCTTTGCGGATCATTTTGCATAACTATAGGTCCTCTATCCGATTCCAACTGGAGTTTTTGCAGCTCGTATTCTTGTTGTAGTTTTAATCTTTCCTGTTCTTGTTCAAACTTTTCTTTTTCAAGTTCACGTTGCAATTTCAGTCTCTCTTGTTCTTTTTCGAATCTTTCTTTTTGTAGTTCTGCTTCCTCACGTTCTTTCCTACTCTCCATTATTACAATTATCTGTTCCTTAACGTAATCTTCGTCATAGTTAACACTTGTAGTGATTAATTTCTTAAGATCTACCAGTTTAAGACCAGGTGTTACTCTTTCACCTAACTCTTCTGCTAACACACTCAAATCTTCTTTCTTAGCACGACCCAAAAAAGACATTTTTAAATGTAATAATTTACTAGAGAATTTATATTCTTCACCTAACACAGAACACCCTCAAATTTATAATTATTCTTGTAAATATAATATAAATTTTATACCACTTAACCACTACAAAATATTCAAGTATGAAATTTTATCATAGAATAGGAACATAAATGCTTTCAAAAAGAATTCAAAATTTTTAGCACTTAATTTCAGCAATTGTAATTTTTAAAACTCAAATCAAATTAATTGCATCTAATTTAAGTATACAGCACTCACATTTTTTTTTTTAAAAAAAGAGAACATGAAATAGAATATTCAGAAATAAACTTCAGATCAAGAACAAAAAATATCTAGAACTAGACTTCACTTAAAACTAACTCTTTTACAACTTTAACTAAAATTAGATTCAAATTACTTTTGTTTTAGTAATTTCCAATTCTTTGAAATGTTAGCACAAACCCAAAGCATTTGTTATAACTGGTACCTAAATAAGTGTTCTTGTTACAAGAATCTTACCAGATATTATATTATGGTATATATATAATTATATTAGCACAAACAATCAAATATAGCATTAAATTCATACCATGTTAAAAGAAGACCTTCAAAAGATATAAATTCAAATACTATCATTATTTAAATGCATGTACCAGATACTAAACAAAACTAGTTTTAAATAAATTTCAAAGAACTTAAAATCAACTATGAAGCTGAAAATCATAAAATACAATTATTTTCACTTTAATTGTAATTATATCCGAGGGCCGGATAATTCCTTTAATTTTCTTCACCAGAAAATGGACTTGCTCCACCACCAGTTTTAAAATCACTCTTGATCTACGATGAGTAAATAATTATAACTCACGTCAGATGAGGCAAATTAATCACTTGAATACTGCACACAAATGATATATGTACACACTCCACAAGTAATCATTACATTATTTTCATTTGAAATATTGCACACAAATGAAACTAGAACCTTGCTCGGAATCGAAACTAAACACCTCTTGAATAACTCAAGCACTAAATACCAACCACAAATTAGCACTTTCGATAAATTACACTTGAATTACAAACATTGAAACTCGCAACGTATCACCAATCTTGAAGTATTGCACTCCATTGACGACTTTGAAAACAGAACTTATGATTCACGAAGCACTAAACACGAACACTACTCTTGAATCAAAACACAACAAAATCTTCAAAATGAAGTATTCTTTTCTCTTCTCCGGACAGGATGTCACTGGCGATCTTCAGGACGAAGAAAACTTATCAATCTGGACGGATGTCCATCAAAATCTGTAGAAACAGAACTTGTCATTCACTAATGCTGACAACGAAACACAAACACCACACTTAAAAGAAAAAACACAATATCTTCAGGTTGAAGTGGTTATTCTTTTCTCAGGACAGGATGTCACTGGTGATCTTCAGGACGAAGAAAAATTATCAATCTGGACGGATGTCCATCAAAATCTGTAGAAACAGAACTTGTCATTCACTAATGCTTACAGCGAAACACAAACACCACTCTTAAAAGAAAAAACACAATATCTTCAGGTTGAAGAGGGTTCTTCTTTTCTCAGGACAGGATGTCACTGGTGATCTTCAGGACGAAGAAAAATTATCAATCTGGACGGATGTCCATCAAAATCTGTAGACCGGATGTCCACACTGAATCGAGGCTTTTCAGTTAATTTAATAAGCAAATTGCAATGCTTACCATTCTACACGACGAGTGTCCATACTCGGACATTTATAGGTTTCAGCAAACACAAGAAATATATAAGCAAGGCTTGCTTAATATTCCACACGATGGATGTCCATCAGGTACTCTTCGCGCCAAAATAACGGTCGTTATTCATTTCGTCGTTAAAATAAAACTTACAGTTCTTCTTCAAAACAACGGTTGTTTCAGGTTCAAAAATCGCACCGCTGGAACCAATCTTAGCTGTGGTATCGTGGTCGAGTAAATATTTCATTTTTGAACGAAAACAAAACACATTTATTTTAAGAACTTCACAAGGAGCAGGTGTTAGTGTTCCATCTCTGAATCGTCTGACCTCTCTCGTCTCTCATAGGAGACTAATAAAAAAAAAACATAACAAAATACAATCTTCAAATAACTGTTTTGTGGCGCCCTCTATATTTTACAACAGCAATTAACAGTTACAATACGTTACAATATTCAACTACAAATGTCATGCCCAATCAAACGTACCTTCCTTTTCAATTAATTGACGATACTCATTTCCCATTGCCTCATCTAGAAGGAGATGGTAAATCTACCACAAATCCCCTGATAATCTTTAACAATACATCTTTTTTCCGGATGGATGAAAAAATAATTATTATTTAATCTATTAAATTAACCCTTTTATGAGACACATAAATTAGTGGATGGCGCGGTTTTTCACCGTTCTTTTTTTTTTATTTCTAAGGATTTTGGAAGACAAAATCGTGTTTATTTTGTAGCCAACTCCCTCAACTTTTGGCGATTGCCTCCTTTCTTAAAGCAACCAATCACCGTCATTGCTCCTCAAGATTTTGAGGAAATTCTAGTAAGGATCACTCCCTATATTCGCTATGTTACTATCTTCTAGTCCAGTGCATTTAGAAACTACTTTCTGTAAAACCTTGACATTTGGTGAGTAGGTACAAAGTTATCACTTAATGAAATGACAAATTAAAAACTCGAAAATAGCGTCGAATATATTTTATTTTATATTTCAAATTCTTACGTTCATGCATGCGCAGTGGCTCCACCTGGTTTTGTCTTTTGCTATTTAAATTTTCATTTATAATAGAAACACATTAAATGAAAACAATTTATGTCATTGCATTAGGTGATCTTTTTCGTACCTACTCATCAAATTTCAAAGTTTTATATAAAGTAGTTTCTAAATGCACTGGCCTGGAAGATTGTAAAGTAGCGAGTAAAGGGAATGATCATTTCTACAACTTCCTCTTTATCACTGTTACTTTATTAAATCGTTGTATTTGTCGGAGCCTCAAAACCTAGAAATACCTGAACGGGTTTGTAAAAATTTCAAACGGCCGTAAGTACATAGCGACACCACCCGATGCGCAGCAAATCCATTTCCCGTGTTTATGTCAGCGGGACACTCTTTGCAAATAGAATAAAGACTTAAAATACACTTTCGATATTAATAGAACACAAAAAAACCCTTCAGAAAATGGAACAATACGACCGTTGAAGTCTGCCCTGCCGATATCCATCATTAAAAATATCCCAATAACACACATCCACTCGAAATACTTGCGTGAGTTAAAATAAAAAACTGTTTTCATTGTGCGCGGAAGAAATTCCTGGAGCAATTTTTGGAGAGGAGAGGGTTTCGCTTTGTGTGTCGAGATATGTTAGCGACTTTTATAAATAATTTTTATTCCTGTGGAGAGAGACCACTTGTGCGGTCGGATCAAGTTGAAGAAACCTCAGTAAGGAGGAAGTGAACAGGTTGGAACTGTCAGTAAAAGTCTGCTTCTGCACATTGATGTGCATTATGCCCAGATACCGCGCACGTAGACTTTGGCGACATTTATTGACTGAAGGTTCCAACCAATACAGTTACTAACATTACGACTATAAAAAAAAACTTTGTCAATGTGGAGATATTTGTTTAAACAAAAATGTCGCCAACTTAGAGAGTTTGGTGACAAACGTGGCCAGAAACAACATCGATTACCCAAGTTTTAATACGAAAACTGTATTATATACTATATTTTTCATAGTTTATAGTATATATACAAATATTATAATTTAATTTAAAATTATACTAAATTAATGACCAAAATTATTTCCAGACAACGGCATACATAGGAAATACGCCTACCAAACGGTATAGTGGTTAGTGTGCTAGCTTCTAGACCGCGAGGTTGCGGGTTCGAGTCCCGTGTTAGGCATGGGTGTTTGTAAATGTATGTTGGCTTGTCTAATGACGAATGTTTCGGCGCAATATAGCCCTCGTGTTGCCGACGGCGCCAGATAATCTGAAAACAACCAACCATAGGAAATACACAAATACAGGTACCTCAAAATTAGACTACCGCATTTGAGAAAATGTTGCACGATTTGCCGAGTCAAACTTTTCAATTTCTTAAAATTCTCAATAAAGGAAATATTATTAGAAACATTTAATTAACTTAAATCAGAAATTGCAAAAAAGTACTTATGTACAAAAAGGAAAGAGCTAAGTTTTTGGTTTTGGTTTGGTTTGTACGCTGAACGACCTATTTTTGAGCACACTAACGGCTAATCAGACCTACAACTTAATGTGGATTCCGAACCACAACGAACATCCATGACTAATTCCAGGATTCGAACGCGGCGGAAAGAGCTAAGTAAATACGTTACGGATCTTTTACAAAATTTAGCGTCAAACGCTGATCTAAACCAGCAAATGATGACAATGGGTATTGACATTCTACCTGTTATCTAATCTTTGAGGGCGTTGCAGATTCAACTCACGTTTTCCGTGACAATGAGAAGCTGTGTTTGAAATTTCCGTGTTGGAGTATTCAAAATCGTGAGTATTCTGCGTTTGATTACGAGATTCTATCAAAATGAGTCAAAAGGTGGTGCGATGATCTTTAAGAATATCTAAATGAAAACACAAGTTTCCCGAGTTTTTATTTTGTGATTTTATGCCACAAGTAAAGCTTGAAAGCAAGAGTTTATAGTAAGAAAGAATTCGACCTCTTTCTCCCTTTTATGCAAAACCAAAATTAATAAATGATATGTTGTTACGAATTTTCACAGAGAAAATGATGACAGGGCTTTTACAAAATAAAAGCTATAATTTATTCTTCGTTCAGGAGCTTATAAAACTTCTTAAAACAACAGCGAACTCGTTATCAAACTTTAACAAACAACTTCAGTGCATATGCAGGTTCAAACTTTAACAAGAGTTTTATACTAGCCGGCAAAGTTTCCCGAAAAGACAAGCGCAAGCGATTTTGCAATCGGTACCCGCAGAACGGTCGCGAAACGTCTCGACTAAATCGCGCGTCGCCAACGCCAACCTCAACCTCCTCCGGCCTGTATTACCACTTCCGACAAACATAATAAAAAAAATACAACTTCGGAAACAAAACAAACAAAAAACTCTCTACGTCTCCACAACTATTTACAGAAAAACGGCATAACAATACCAATTTTAAGAGATCTGATCTATGATAGATAATATATGTCGAAGGGACTCTAGGTAGTGGGTGTTATATGTAGGGGTGGATGAGGAGGGCTCGGTCGGGTAATGATCCCCCCATCTTCCTCCGAACTTAAAATTATAATAAATGAGTTACTGTTTTAAAGTAATACATTTATTATAATTTTAAGTTCGGAGGCCGAAGAGTAGTTCCTCGCTTTCCGCAAGTAATTCCTTTCATTATTTGTTGACTAATTGAATACATGTGCCTCTAAATTTTACCATGTTTTAGCTAGCTGTGAGGCCCTGCGTTGCGGAAATTCGTCATTGGTGTATAGGCTTCAGTTTTTGGCGCTTCGTTCGCAGGTAGGTTCATAGCTAAGCAAACTCGAGCTCGCTACGCTCGCTGAAAAGTTCATTTACACAAAAGCACAGACCTACTTCACTCGTTAAAAGGTTCATTGCTATGTAAGCATGCACTCTCTTCGCTCGCTGAAAGTTTCATTGCTGCGTAAGCGTAAGCTCGCTTCACTCACTAAAAACTGATTGCTACGTAAAGCCTTAATATTAGAAGCTCCTCCTATGACGAGAAACAGAAAAAAAAATTCCCCGTTAATATAATAATACAACACCCCTTTAAGAATATTTTAACACGTGCTTGTGAAAAGCAAAATTAGAAGGCCAAAAGAATTTATGTTGAAACATTCAGAGCTCTAGGCATACTAGAAGTCGCTTTTTTGTGAACATATTAATTAAAAAATTAATTAAAAAACAAATTAAAATTGTAACATTTTTTTTGACAAAAGTCCAATTAGAAGGTCAAAACTACTTATGTTGAAGGTTTCAGTACTCTAGGCCAATTTGAAATTGTTTTGTAAAATATTTTTCAATTAATTAAAAAAAATTTAAAATTCTATTTTTCAAAAGTTCAATTAGAAGATCAAAACTACTTAAGTTGAAAATTTCAGAGATGTAGCCCTTTTAGATATCATTTTGTTAAATATATATAAATTAATTAAAAAAGAACTAAATAAAATTTGAAATTCTGTTTTTCAAAAGTCCAATTAAAAGGCCAAAACTACTTGTGTTGAAAATTTCAGAACTGTTGTCCAAGTAGAAATCGTTTTGTAAAATATTTGTTAATTAATTAAAAAAATTAACTAAAAACGAACTGAATAAAAATTCGAAATTCTGTTTATCAGAGGCAAAATTAGTAAGCCAAAATTACTTATGTTCAAAATTTCAGAGTTCTACTCCAATTTTAAGTAGCGTTCTATGTATCCACAGACAGACAACTTGTTTTATTATTATAAGATAAATCAATCTTAAATGTCAAAAAAGTTACATTAGATAATTTATGATGTATGCACGGAATACGATTTGTCACTAGGAGGACCAGTTACTCGAGCCATGCCGTGGCGAGTTCTGCTTCCCAAATCAACATTAATTATATATCTCAGCAATAGGATATAATATCTATAATTCTGATGAACTCCGAAAAAAGTCATTCCTCTTACTACGCCATTTAAATGCACAGCCTGCGGCTAAGGGTATCTTTTTTGCACCCAAGCCTTGTAGATTATTATAATTTACTATAAATACATTAAAGAGAAATGGAGGATTATTCAGTTATCTTGAAACTTCTCTCAACTCCTGAAAAATCCCAATTATATACTTCGTACTTATTCCGCGCAGTGTTCCGCACACGGTGGTCAAAGATGGCTGGCAATGGACTGTCATTTCAAAGCATGAAATTGCGTGAGATAGACCAGAACCAAGCGTCAGGGAATAAATAGATGGGCCGGGATATCTATTTAACCGTTTTTAAACGAGTAGAAGGGGGCGATCCACTCTCATGAATGAGAGATCCAAATGTGGAACGGAAAAAGGAGTAAAAAAAAGCGGTGATGGAGAAGGATAATAAATCCACCGAAAGGGATAAAGTAGTAAAGCCAGTCTCTGGATGCGACATTCTATTTATATAATTTTCTGAATGAAACCTGGTTCTTTCCGGCGAGGAAGCATTTTCACGTCTGGCATATTCCTCGGATGATCCACCGATTGTAAATTACTTTTCACTTTTCTTTGACCAACTGTTTCTATTAAAAGTAATTGACCATTGTTTGCAGTCCGAAAGAATAACTTACTGAATGAACTTTGTAGTTCTTTCCGACTAAGTCAACCACAAAAGTATTCGTTACCGACTGATTTTCTTATTTGACTTTAGGAGGAAGTACCAGAAAGGATCATTCCCTGTACTATACTAAACTCCACCTTAACTTGACGTCACTTAGACGATAGATCTTTACCGTGCTCATAGGCAATTAATCCATTTTAGCGGAGTGAAGACATAATTCTAGCCAAACCTTATAGCCTATTTGTTCTCTACAGGGTTGTGGTTTGGCGAACATTATGCTTTCACGCCGCCAAAATGGATTAAATACCTATGAGCAATGTGACGATCTACCGTCTAGTGATGTCAAGTTAAGTTGAAGTTTAGTATAGTTAGTTATGTTACAATTTCCTAGCCCAGAGCAATTAGAAACTACTTTCTAAAAAACTTTAAAATTTGGTGAGTTGGTACGAAAAGAATCACTTAATGAAATGCCATAAATTATTTTCATGTAATGTCTTTCTATTATAAATGAAATTTAAAATAATAATAGACAAAACTAGGTGGAGCCACTTCATAGGCATTGACGTAAGGATTTCAAATACAAAATATAGTGTATTGGACCCTATTTTCGAGTTTTTAATTTATGTCCTTTCATTAAGAGATCAATTTTTCTATCTACTTCACCAAATGTCAAAGGTTTCATACAAAGTAGTTTCTAAATGCACTGGGCTAAAATATTGTAACATAGTGAGTATAGGGAATGATACTTCCTCTTAATTTTTTTTTCATTTATGTGACACTTAATATGGGGACGACTTAGTTACTGAATAGAGTCTTGTCATACGGTGACCTTTATATTTTCTAGAAGCCACAAAATCCATTTTTTCTGTTCACATTGATATGTATTTAAACTTATTCATGTTAAACTACTTCGAGATTTCACATGCTATTTAGACATTTAACTTTTTTTTGTCGCACAAAGTTAGAGTTGTAACATCTTGCCACTAAATTATTGATTTAAACTTGATAAATGTTTCATTATATAAATACAAACTAGGGTGTGGAACATCGGACAACTTTTAATTACCACTTAATAGTGGTCACTACATAAAATTTTTTCACGAATTGGTGTAATTTACCGTTTTAAATTTTAATATTGTCATTATTTTAAAAAACGGACATTTTGGCGATATTTTTGGTGTTAATTATTACAATGGTAAAAAAACACCGCTAAAACGGCGAAATTGACGATGTGTATATTATATTATCCTTTCTTGAAAGTGCAACAGAGAAAAGGCAGTCTTTGATGTACGATGCTAAGACACGCGTTTTTCACCTTTTTACGCTTTTATCGAATTTCTACGGAAATTTCAAAGGTGGGGATATTTCAAGCACCTTAAAAGCCAATACACAGCTATTTTGAAGAAAGAAAAAAACAGTTTCAGCCTTTTTTTGACAACTGCTGTGAAATATAAATTTTTCAAAGGCAGCTAGCTACCTTTTGCGCCAGCACAATTTTAACGAAAACTTTAATGACAGGTCCCACAGCCACAACTTTCCTGTGCACAAAATTTGAACATAGTAGGTTAATCCGTTCTGGAGTTATGCTGACAACAGACAAATTTTTTTTCTGGACCACTTTTTTCAACTCAGCACATTCCAAAACGTGTAAAAATAAGAAAAGAAAAAAAAAAAAAAAAAGGAAAAAAATTGAAATTCGTTTTTTTTTAACTGAATCTAATACTTTCATTCCCCTATGTTAACATATAGGCAATCGAAACCTATGTTAACCCTACCCTATGTTACCATTAACCTATGTTAACATACGAGTAGTTGAAAGTAAAAATGCAAACAAAGAAGAATCAGTCTTGTTAATACTTTTAATTCGTTTCAGTACTTCGTAAGTAGTTTACTTTTATAACAATATTTTAAGTGATTTTGTTTTGGGTAAATTACTAATTCCATGAGTCAGCTTGACACAATTTTGGGGTATCCCTTGAACTTTTGATCGGGTCCTGGTGACAGTTACTTTTTTGACGGCGAAAGCCAAATTCTGGATCAATTAGTGGAAAGGTAGTGCTGCAACAAATCATCAGTCCTTAAGGACATTTACACTGGGGAGGTTTTTTAAAACGATATTCTTTACAAAAATTCTAAATGTGAATGAAATGGTGTTGTTACCAACAGCTTATTACTTGTCAACATCAACGAAGTTATTATTATTATTATTATTATTATAATTTTTCTTTTTTTTTTGATTTTTCTACGTGGCGATATGACAGAACTTCATGTCTATCTGAATCCTACATAAACATTGCCATCGAGGACCCACAAAAATTGAATGGTAAACCACGAAAAGTGTTTTCTGTTGACTTGTTTTGTGCTATCTGAAAGTGCAACCCGAATATTATTTTCCAGGCCACCGCTGCGATGGTTCCAAGTCAAACAAGTATTCAAAGCGAAGATCTTTCAATTGGGGGATTGTGGTTCGAGTCAGAGCTCGAATCAAAAGTCTGGCATGCAGCGACCCATATTCTTTAACTCTCTTTATTCCTATACTTTAACGAGAATCCTATATTAATCTCTCTATATATTAAAAAAAAAAAGTTAGTGAGACAACGTTCCATCACGTTTCTTTATCCTCTACACACTGTGTGAAGAATATTGGAGGCTGCTGCATGTTAATTACATCATAACCTATGAGATATAGCTTATTTGTAGAGAGTGAGATTTTAGAAGGAACATTCAGCTGTGATAAGTTAATTGCAATGAATTTGTTAATTAGGGGACCAAAGGCACAGCCTACACCATCACACACACAGCACAGATAGCTCAGTCCTTCAAGAGAACGTAGTCGAATATATCCAAACATGAAGCTCTCTGGATTTTATCTATGGTGTTGTCACACTTACAGTCCTATAAATTACTCAAGAAATTACAGCAATTTTATTTTCAAAAATCGCGATTTTATTCATATCATGGCGTGCGCTTTCCCTTTCTGAATGATTCGAAAGCATGGATCATGCTATAATGCAAGAACAATCAAGGTTTAATAGCCAGCGTCTGCAAAACAACTAATATAATCTATTAAATGCTAATGAAAGACTAAACTGCCTTCCTACTTTATCCTACAAGACAAAACCAGACCCACCCCGACAGAATATTTATATAAGTCAGTACACTTGCGTAAAAATAAGTATGCTGTATAAATAATTTATTCTGATACATATATATTTTGTCTTTATATAGCTATGATGAACCAGGCTATTAAAATGAACATATATTGACTTTTAACTTTGTTTATTCACTTAGATTTCATAACTGTAAATTATGTGTCTATTTAGGAGCTTCCAAAGCGTTACGGTCTCTAATCTGGTGGCTCAGCCAAATAGATAATTCTGTACATAATTACCTGTGTACAAAAAAAAAACTCCGATATTTAACACCCACACCAGAGGTCTTTAGGTGTTAGCGCAACGGTCAGAGGCAATAAGGGCAATTGAGAACTGGATAAAGCAAAAAGTGGAAAAAGGGTAGACAGAAATGTTTTAGTTTTAACGATATTACCATCACATGATCCTCCCCCCCCCCCTCAGCAACCGAAAGCCGCCTCTGGGTCAGGGCAAAGCATATTATATTTCCTCAAACACGTAAAAATACATTCACATACGTGGTGGTTAAAAGTTGATTCCCTAATTGCCGGAGAGAATGCGACAAGGAATTTGGCTAATAGCAAGAGTTTGGCGGAGGAGTAGAAAAAGGGGACCTTTGCCCCCCCCCCCCCTTCAACAACCCTTTTTTTGGCCTAATTGCCCCCCGTAGCTCAACCCCCCTGGACGTCTAGACAGGGAGGCGCAGCTTAGAATTGATTGAGCCGTCAAAGAATCCCGACCAACCCTTTTGCAAAGGCCTAACGACAATTACTTGAAGAATTTTAATAGTTTTTCTTGCCTGCCTCTGATAATTGCACCTTAATGAGATGTGCTATTAGTTCTGTGTGTAGAATTTTCTTCGGTTTTAATTCGAGGTAGAATTCGAGTGTTTTAATGTTGTTCATTGGTTTACGGACATTTCGAATACAGTGATACAAATCTATAAGGATACTGAAGGGACGTAGGAATAATGTAACCTATAAAAAACAAAGTTTTTCAAATAAATCCTTTAAATGCAGTTTCCAATTTTTACATTCGTTAACACAGCGCCGATTCTGTAAACAGAGTGTTCTTGATAAATAATTTTATTATTTATTTATTTATTTATTTATTTATTTATTTATTAAAAAAAAAATTGGTAACAGGGAAGAGTTTCTTCGATGTTTGGTTAAACGCTAATTTAGTGCGATCGGATCACTGCAAGTTGGTTTATTAGTTTTCCGCAAAAGCGACCTTTTAGTGACAGTGACAGCCCCAAAATTTGATAGAATGCATTGTCATCGACTTCGAATCTATCTGCAAAGTTTCAGACCGATTGGATGACGGCAAAGGGGTTAATTAGGCCTCCGCAGATTTGCTCGCCATCGACGCACAAAATCGAAGTTAATAAAAAAGATTTAAAAATACTGTTGTATATAGATTATAGTTGTACGTAAAAAAAAACAAAAAACCTGTCTATAACGATAATGTAAGGACTTAAGAAAAAATATTGTTATAGATAGGTTTCACTCAGACAGTTTGAGCAGTTTAAGCATCCAATGTGTAATGTGTAAGTATGGTAATGTATGAGAACTTACTTGTATTGTGCTTAGAGATCTAAATGATACTTATCGTATTACTTTATTACTTACAGAGGTTACTTTTCACTTTGTAATTTAACAGTGATTTTCCTGGCTTTTGTTTGTCAGATATCGATGTGCGTAATCAATTCCGGTATTAACTTCTCGATTTATAGAAAGTAAATCCTGTTGCTTTTTGGATTATCGGAATAACGTTTTCCGAGTTACCTTTTTTAAAATTGGTTTATGAATTTCAGTCTCTCTACCATTAAATTTCTAATTATTATTATTATTATTTTTTATATATATATATTTTGTTCCCATTTTTATATTTCATTCTAATTTTTTCGATCCCATTTTTCATCGATATCTATAATTTTACTTATCCAGTGGAAGAAGCACGTCAAGTACAGTATAAATAGATTCAAGATAAAAAATAAAGAAAAAAATAAAGAAAATTCACATACATCATCTGATGTCATATCGTTGCGAATCTGTTTTCACCCTTTAATGATAGACTTCCGTAAAGAGGCGTGTGTAATTTAATGGATAAGGATTTAACACACTGCTAAAAAAAAAATTACAGGATAATCAGTTTTTCTCTAGCTTTTCAGTTGAGCAGCATATAAACATGAAATTCACATCAAAGAAACAACCTTATGTAACACAACGGTAAATAAAACAACGCAGTCGACAAATGAAATCAAAGTGTACATTGGAGACATATAAGCCTTTAGCCAGGAAGTTACACAAAAAGAGAAGAGGAAGTGGTGAAACAAGATTTCACACAATTTAGAGGGGAGTGTGGGGATGGGGAAGGGGGGGGGGTCACGTCTTCCCCCCTGTCTACGCCCTTAGACTTATGCCAAATAATGGTGTGCCATTAGTATGCATCCATATTAAAAAATCATGTAACTCGACAAGAATTGATTTTTAGTTGGAGATATTGTTGGTTGTTTTCAGATTAGCTGGTGCCGTCAGCAACACGAGGGCTATAATGCGCCGAAACATTCGTCATTAGACAAGCCAACATACATTTACAAACACCCATGCCTAACACGGGACTCGAAACCGCAACCTCGCGGTCTAGAAGCTAGCACGCTAACCACTATACCGTTTGGTCGGCCGACAAGAATTGATTTTTAGTAGGATATATGATCTCCATTGCCATCGGCATTTACTTAGAACTGTATTCTTATAAGGTTCTTTATGAGTTCTAGTGCCTAAATTAACCTTAGAACTGCTTTTAAGTGTTGAAAAGTTTCCATGAGATAAAATCTATCCTCAACGCGTCTCGTAGAAGAGTCCCACACTTGTTCGATGAAATTTGAATTAAAGTAGTCTGGGTTACGTATAGGAGCGAGGCTTGTATTTTTTTGATAATTTATCCAAAGCAACAGTGTGATAAAATATGCCATAAAATGTCAATAAACGCGATTTTGAAACCAATATATTGTTGCGTGGATGGGTTCGAAAGATTTGAAGCCAAAGCAGATCAAAACTTGCAGAAATTTATTTCAATATGACTCTTCACAGATTCCATTACAACTCCAGAATTTCTTGTTCTAGTAGACTTAATACACAACAATAGAGCTCAAACAGCAGTTAAACTTGACACACAACTGCTAAATCGCCGCAAAAGACAATGCAATACAGTTCGCTTTAGAACTACTCGGAATGTTCACTGAGACTCAGTAATTCCAATCAACTAACTGACTAACCAACCAACTCCACTCACGGCTGGTCTTATATAAGAGTCAATACTTCATGAATCTTCTAGAGATAGATATTTGGAGAACTTTCCAGATCGTAGTCGAAAAGTCCTATACATGTACATGGGGACCGAAAATGTCACCAAATGGTCGCCAAGTTTGGCGACAAAAATTAGTCGCCAAAACCATCACCAACTTGGCTCTATCTAGCCAATTTGGCGAGATTGCCATTACCATAACGTTAAATACCCTGCTCCTTGTAAAACTCGCTTCCCAGCGTTACCTCTGTAAAACTCGTTATGAAGCATTAATAGACATACTACAGGGAAGCCAAGTTAAGACGAACTATTGCACTGCCTTATGCGAAATGTACATAAATTTTCCTATTTACAAAATTAACACTACGAAATATTTACAAATATACAAAAATTCGTAACAATATAAATATTATATACTTGCCTTCAAGTAGGAAACGTAATTACAATAAACAAGTCTGGTTTAATTATCTTTTGCGCTCCTGGGGAGCTCAATATAGGAATCAAACATACTGCTCCCAAAAAAAAACCCTAAAACTTTTTACCATTGACACGGACAATTTGGAGACTAGAATTCGTAAAGAACTTCATTTTAAATATAAGAATACAATGTAAAGTAAACTCTGATGACAGGGGATATATCTCCTACTAAAGCTCAATTCTTTGATTTGAGCGAATCTTAATATGGATGCATCTGTACAACTGCACATGCACAACCACCTTTTGTATACGCCCCCTACCCCCACTGTACATTTTACGACTGCTGTTGTTTTACTTATCGTTATGTTACATAAAGATATCTTTTCCTGTCAATTTCATGTGTATATACTGCTTATTGCTGCTCCACTGAAAAGTTATTAGAGAAAAACTGATTATCCACTAATTTTTTTTGAGAAGAGTAGATAATTTAACTTTTCTTTTAAAAACCTTTTACTTTAAAAAAAAAGAAAAAGTTTGACTTTTAGCCGTTAAAGAGAAGATGAGCACAGTTGCATAAGAATCTTTGTTATACAATACTGTTGCGTGGATGGGTTTGAAAGATTTGAAGCCAAAGGAGATCAAAACTTGCAGAAATTTATTCCAATAGAACTCTTCACAGATTCCTTTACAACTCCAGAACTTCTCTTTCTAGTAGACTCAATACAGCTCTATATACAACAATAGAGCACAAACAGCAGTTAAGCTTGACAACACAACTGCTAAAATTACTGAAAAAGACAATGCAATACAGTTCGCTTTAGAACTACTCGGAATGTTCACTGAAACTCAGTAATTCCAGTCAACTAACTGACTAACCAGCTCACTGACTCAACTCAGTCAACTAACGGACTCAACTCCAGTCAACAACCAACCCGAGCTTATATAGGGGAGGCGGCGAACCTTCTTTAAACTTCTAGAGGTAGATATTTGGAGAACTTTCCAGATCGTTGTCGAAAAGTCCTATACATGTAAATGGGGACCGAAAATGTCGCCAAATGGTCGCCAAGTTTGGCGATATTTGGCGATTTCTCGCCAAATTTGGTGACAAAAATTAGTTGCCAAAACCATCGCCAACTTGGCTCTATCTCGCCAATTTGGCAAGATTGCCATTACCATAATGTTAAATGCCCTGCTCCTTGTAAAACTCGCTTCCCAGCGTTATCTCTGTAAAACTCGTTATCAAGCATTAAGACACACATTGCGGGGAATCAAACTAAAGACGAACTATTGCACTGCCTTAAGCGAGATGTACATAAATTTTCCTATTTACAAAATTAACACTACGAAATATTTACAAATATACAAAATTTTTTAACAATACTGTAAATGTAGCCTACATTTGTGGATGCAATTCTGAGGAAATTTCTGTGCTATGTTTGTTTCTGCACCAATGTAAAAGTGTCCACAATAACCTCCCGATTATACTCAAAAAGACATTATAATTCACTTTTTAAGTGATTACAAAATATAGATGGTTATCAAAATAATGGAAACACCTGTGAATAAGAGTGACATTTAAGAAAACGTTTCATAAGCATTAAAATATAATCTTAGCGACCAGTTATGTTGCCAACAACGCTCGCATTAAGTTGCTGGAACTGACGTCATTCCCAGCTCCCACATCCCTTTCATTTTTTTTTTTTTTCATAGTAAAAATAGTCTTGTGGAGAAGCGAAGAAGCAAAATAAATTAGTTTTAGTGTTCACTAAAACATCATGTATCAAATTAATTTTTTTATCATCCAGCGACATTTTTAATGCCATTCGCAAGAAAAGATTTCAAAGATTATAACCATATTTTTTTTTTTTTTCAATGGAAAAAAAAGTAAATATTTCAAGTATTTATTCAGACTGAAGGGTAGAGGGAAACCTTTTTCCCATTGGATTACCATTATGGCCAAATTTTAAAATTAAAAAAAAAAAAAAAAAAAAAAAAAAAAACAAGCTAATTAAAAATTCAATTTTTTTCTTCTTTTGGAACTAAATGAATGCAGAAACTATTGATTTTTTTATTTTTCAAATTTCACAGTTCTCCTTGCACCAGAAATTCAGATACAAGTGACACAGAATTATAGATTCCTTCCTTTTTTTTAATATAGATCGAAAAGTATATATATAATGGTATGCATGAGAGGTAGCTTTAGATTGGATTTTTTTCAAAAGCGTAAAATGTCAGACCTCATAGACTTTCAAAGAGGTCAAATTGTAGGCGCCCTACTAGCTGAAGTAACTGTGAACGAAACATCCCAGATTTTAGACGTTTCTATAGGTACGGTGTTTAAAGTCATGACAGAATACACACACAGCGCGACAAAACAAGCTCGGCAAAGTAAAATAGTGGACGGTAGGAGAAACTAATTGAGAGAGACCGAAGGGTTTTGAAGCGGATTGGAATGTCTAAAAAGAAATGAAGAATGGTACAATATTCCTCTAAACCAGGGTTCGCCACTAACTTTTAAATACGGGTCGAATGACTGGAGCTTTTAGCGTGCCGAATACACCAATATATGCATCTTTAATTATTATAGATTTAACAATATATAACATTTTTAAAAACTGAAGGGAAAAAAAAATGCTTGTCAATTTTCTTATCTTAATAAAATCACAATTGATATCTGATTTTTTTTTTTAATAATTAAAAAATAAAATTTTCTATAATTAATAAATCAAAGTCTAAAAAAGAAGTGAATCTTTCGTTCCAATGTAACATTACGAGTTGAACTAACTTTTAATAATAGTAGTTACACTGTACTTCCAGATTACCCTGTTTGTAGTTTTCTCAATTGTGAGGGAATGCGATGGAAATCGTTCAGTTTATTTTGTGAAAGAGTAACAATTTGTCGCAGTATTTGTTGCAGCCAATCTTAATAAATTATCCGAATGAGATTCAGTTAAGTTGTTTTTGCATTTATTCTGGATGAAAACTATATCTTGCCGAAAGCTTCTTCATACAGTTTCTTCGGACTTTTAGTGAAAAACTCTATTCTACATAGTTAACACATACTATTTTGGACAATTAAAATTATGCGAAAAAAAAGTTCTAACTATGAAGCTCGATTTTTATTCCTTCTGTTCCGCCGGCGGGCCTCATAAAAATCTGTCGCGGGCCGCGTAGTGGCTGACGCTGATCTAAAGTTATTCAGCACTTGTATGTTGTATGATTCGATTCCCGGACGAATCCAAGCTGCATTTCATGCCAAAGGTGGTCCTACGACATATTACTAATAGTCCGAGAGGCGACTGCAATTTTTGGACCCCATCGAACATCATTCTGAATTTTTTATAGAAATTGGAGAAAAGTTAGTAGATTAGGAATTCACTGGTCTGCCGTGGCAAAAATGGCCGAAACTGATCAATAATCGACTTGGAATGAGTTGAACTAAAATCCGATTGCCAAATATGTCATAACTTGCCAAAAACAGAACAAACTTATTCGTCTGGCAACCCACTTCATTTTGATTTTCAATGAGAAAAAGCGCAAACGATTTCTGATCTTTGGCTCGGAAAACTTATATCTTTTAAAAGTAAACCAAATTGGCGACATCAGTTACGTCATAAGTGACGTAATATTTTTTGCCAACTTGGCTCCTTTTTAATAGATACAAGTAGACCGTCGCCAGATATCTGAATCGTCTGCAACCTTCTTAATTGAAAATTAAAGAGTGAGCGTTACCAAATACAAAAAAAAAAAAAAATGCTCATTATTTGGCAAGTTATGGCGCATTTGGCAATTGGATTTAGTTCAACTTATTAAAAGTCGATTTTTGACCAGTTTCGGCCATTTTTACCACGGCAGACCAGTGGATTCGTAATCTACTCATTTTTCTCTAATTTCTATAAAAAATTCAGAATGATGTTCGATGGGGTCCAAAAATTGCAGTCGCCTCTCAGTCTATAAAGGATTCTTTATAAATCTAGGGCGTTTCCATTATTTTGAAAACCACCTGTAAATACCATAGACTCATAATCAAAGGTTCTATTATTGTTATATGTTGGTACATTCGCTTACAATCAGAAATAATTTAGAATATCCTAAAGATAACGAGCACTGCTTTTTCTTTAACGAATTACCATTTTGTTTACGGATCTCTAACCTTAAAATATCAAAAAGATAATGAGCACATTTTTTTTTAAATATAAACTACCATTCTTTTCTCGGATGTCTCGCCTTTTAAGAGCTTAGAATAAAAACATGAAATATTTATTTAATAATAGCAGTTTTGCAGTTCTCAGGACACCATGCTTCCCATTGTTAAAAGACCCATCCCAAGCAGTTACGAAATTACCACATTAACCACAAGTGGTATATTTTAGAGCAGTTTGGATCCAAACTCTGACCTTTAATATTTTTTCTCCCTCCTTGTCTGGTTTGTTCCAAGACGCTCCCATTCCGTAAATAATAACAATAACATCACAATTTTGGAACCAAACAACAATTGAAAATTCATTTTTTTTTTTTTTTTTTTTACCTTGGGCGGCGACACAAGTATTTGAGAAGAAATAGTAAAAATAACGTCTTTAAAAGTTTAGTGTCTGGATTTTAGGTGAGGAATGTTTTGTGTTAAAAATACCGGAACTAGGGATTTTTTTTTCTCATAAAAAAAATCATCCGAATGGACGTCTCAAAGTGTGTAATATAGCAAAAAAAAAGAGGAAATAATTTCTGGCTGTTGACTACTTTGGTATTTTCTGTTTTTAAATTGAAAATCCTAAAATCAACCCCAATATTCAAAATTTTTATGTGTTATAGTATTCAAAAAATTATGTAGAAAATGACTTATAGCATAAGTCAATAAGTAAAAACGATACTATCAATTATTACTTTTAGTTAACAAATTACTTTCAATGTAACTGAAAGGGGTACCCAACTGAAAGTTGTGCGATGTTTACTACCCCTAGTTTTAAATGTGTTAAACTTCAATTCGCATATAGTTTTACAACTTAAACGCCCAATATCACAAAGTAGCAATTTTGGATATGTAAAGAACATTTTATTAAAGATAAATATCTAAAATGTTCAGCACATGTTCGTACTAATTTGAAAGTAAATAAGTTGAGTGTAGCATCTATAATAATAAAACAAAGTCTGTGTGTTTGTCGGCCGGTGGCAGTGGTTTTACAGAGAGTGACTTCCAATGTGCTTAGAACTTTGAAATTTTCAACATAAGTAGTTTTGGCCTTCTAATTGTACTTTTGACAAACAGAATGTGAAATATTTAATGAGTTATTATTTTTTTTTAATTTAATGTTTTCTTTTTTTACAAAGTGACTTCCAATAGGCGCAAAACTCTTAAATTTTAAACATAAGTAGATAAGGCCTAATTTTACTTTTTACTAACAGATTGTAAAAAATTTCTCAGAGGGTTAAAGGGTTTTAGAGGGGAATTTTTTTTTGTTTCTCTACAGTGGATTCTAATAGCAAGGGTACCAATTAACCTTTTAGCGCGCGAAGAAAGCTTATGGGCAGGTGCACGCAGCAATTAACCTTTCAGAGAGCGAAGCGAACCTGTTCTTGAGTAGTAATGAATCTTTCAGCTAGCGAATCGAGCCAATGAACTTTTTCAACGAGCGAAGCGAGCCTGTGCTTGCTAAAATAATTTTTTTTTACTGAATGTAAAATTCATTTATTGTATGTTAACGTAAGGGTAATTGAAGGTAATCATGGGTAATTGAAAGTAATCATGGGTGATTGAGGGTAATCATTACCTTATAAGGAGAAACGCTATCATTCCGCCATCACTTTTAGTACCCATGTAAGTATCCTAATAGGTAACACCGGGGCCGCCGCGAGATGGCGCTTTCTTTCCCTAAACGGGCCAGGAACAAACTAAAATCTTCACGTCCAGACGTTTGCTAAGCGATGGGATTTCATTTTCGTAGATGCATGTAAACGTTGTGAATTCGATTCGTTTTCAGTATTTTTTTTGTTTAAAAGATGTGAAATTTGAAGATATTAGATGAGAAACTGCTGGTGTGTCACTGAACAACTCTTTTTAAATGAAGGTAAGTTTCTTTTAATATTTATTTTAGTAATTTGTTGAACAATTAAGCCTACTAATGCGAAGCTGATGTTCTTATAGTGCTTTGATATTTGACGGATAATTGCTGATCATTGACTGTTTTCAACATTAGGTTACTTAATTTCAATGGACTATTTGTCGTTGAAATAAAAAGATATTGCTAAAATTTGCTGAACATCTTTTACGTTTCGTTAAATAGCGTTACTGGCAGTGCTACAGAAGTACACGCAACTGTGTTTGCAACTTCCAACTTAGAAGTCATTTTATTGAAATATTATATTTGACAACTTTGAAGACATGTTCAATATAAAATGTTGTGATTGGGAGTTTTTGCATAGTTTGAACATCAAGTTCCCATTATTTTATGATATAGTTACAGTAACATTCTATAAACTTTTTGACCAAACATAGCTTCATAGCTTTGTTTACAATTTCCAACATTACGTATTTCATTGAAACATTTTAGTGAGTAACTTTGAGGTTAAACATGTACAATTTAGCTGATTTTAATTTTTACACTAGTGTAAAGGCAGAGCAAGTTTCAAATATTTTATGATATATAGTAACATTTGCTGAGTAATATGCCAGTTCAATTTTTGATAGAGCATTATTTTTTGGCTAACTTTTTTAAATATACTAGTGCCTATTTGGCCAATTTCCTGTTCTATGTTTTAAGTTTATCTGGATCACAAATGTCATTACCCAAAATTTTCCTGCTAGTCTGAGCGTTAAATTATGTGAACAAATTATACTATTTGAGAATTTACTGTTATTTCATTCAAAATCTTCTGGATGCCCTTTTTTTTTATTATAATGTATTATAATTTTTCATAAAGAATAAAAGTCAGTCTATCCCTGTCCATAGACTAATTGATATTTTTTTTTTTCAACCATAACTTTTTTTGGAATATTGCTTTGAAATATTAAAATTTTATAACAGACAAAACATCAGTTATAAAAGTTCTGTTAAAATTTACTGTATAGTCCCCTTTGGTGACTTTATGAAAGTTGGCGATTCGGCACCGAATGTGCAACTCGTCGCCAAAGTTTTCCTATAACTTTAGTGACAGTTTGGATTTGGCGACACGGCGTGTTTTGACACTATTTTCGATTTGGTATCAGCGATTTGCTATTTCAGTTTCATTTCCTGCGTACGTTATATGTGTGTTCATAGATTTTATTGGACCCAGACTTTCATAATTATTCATCAATAATATATTGCAGTAGGAATCCTAATTTCCACTCCTGCTTTAAAAGCCAAATAGCTTGAACTGTATCGTATTACTGCTTAGTTTTAAATAATTACTCATTTTCCTTACATTTTTTTTCTTTTTAGGAAATACCATCTTCTTGCAGTGTTTCTTGATGTAAATCCAACTACAAAGCTCCCGACTCGATGAGAGTTTTTAAATTTCCAAACGAAGGAACAGAACTGTACGACAGATGGATGAGAAAAATTCATCAACAAGATTGGAAGCCGGGTCTTCGAACTGTTGTTTGCATCCTTCATTTTCACGAAGATGTTATTAAAAACATCTACAGACAAGCAAATGGAATTGAAGTTACTGTGCCTTAAAAGTGTTTCAAACTAAATGAAAAAACCGAACCTGCTATTATTCCATCGTTACTGAAATATCTTTCTGAAGAAAATAAATTTACTAGAGCTAATCGTAATAAACGACATGAAATGTGTATACAAAAAGGAGAGGATTAATTGTTTTCTAGAAATAGATAAAGACTTTTGAAGATTTAAAAGACATCCCGAAATAAAAAAAGTTACTGGAGGTATTTAGAGGAGAAATCCTTATATTTGTACGTCGATGTATAACAAAATCCTAGGATATTCTATTTGCTAAGATTTGTCTTTAAATGTATTTTGTTTTTTTCAATGAGATGAAAAATTTGTTTTGAATAAATTTCTCTCCTATGACGTACGAATTTTGGTGAAAACTTCCTTTTATTTTTAAGTCTCGTTTCTTAGTGTGCAAGTGGAACATATCTATAGAAGTAAATTAACTTGTACTAGTGAATTAAAAAGTTCATAATAAACTTATAAGTATCTTAAACATTATAGATTTACTTTTGTATATTCATTAAATATGCTTTATAACTTTTTGCTGAGTAATTCTAAAAATATATCGAATTTCAATAAAATTACCGATGAAAATTGGTTGGCTTCATTTTGCTAATAGAATTGCTTATTTTGTTTTAAGGAAAAAATTCTTAGAAAACCTACGTATTTTACAAAGTGATACAAATCTCATAATACTAATTTATAAATTAGTATTATGAGTATATTAGTATAATGAATTTTAGAAACTGTAAAAAAAATAAAAAAATCCTTAAACTTAAATTAGCTTAAGTATAAAACTTTGAAAAACAAAGTAATCATTTAAGCAACAAGTCAGGCGGTTACGTAGTCGAAATCCCATCGCTTAGCAAAATCTTGTTAAAGCTTGTTCCTGGCCCGTTTAGGGAAAGAAAGCGCCATCTCGCGGCGGCCCCGGTAACACTCATTTCCAATGCACTCATTCCTATAAAATGAAAATTTTTACAATAGTTTATTATTTTATACATGAATTCCAAGGAAATTTGATAATTTATACATCTTGCCATTTCCGGACAGACATTATACTGAAGTCCTTCTATATTTTTATGAGAATAAAAGAATATTAAAAAATTAAATAATCCAAAGAACTGTTAACAAAGTTCGAAATTAAACAAATATAAGCGCATAGAATTTTAGTAATTTTAATCTCTCTCATTATCAGTTTGAAAAGGAAAAAAAATAATAATTAATGAAGTTGCATATTTATAAACTACAAATGAAACAAGTATAGCAATTTTAAACTACAGATTTTATATATCACTTCTGGATAGGTGCCTTTTTTGTAACGCGATATATTTTTTTTCTTCTTTTTATACAAAATCAAAAATTGATAAACCATATACCAATTTAATGGCTAAGACTTTCGCTTCTGACGAATAGAAATTTTTAAAAAAATATTCAGAAATAAGACAAACTTTAAGAAGTTCCGATAGTACAGTAGATGGCAGCACTATGGAAAAGAGAAAATCGTAATTTAAGCGTGTTGAAGAAACCTAAGGAATCTTGATTCTCTTAATGATAGAACGCAATATCTAACTCTGATCACCTTTAGAAAAAGTAATTCCTCTAAGTAATCTTCAATGAGCAGGCTGCAGACGGGTCTACAGTTACTTATTTAATACTTATAACTATATGAAACAACTTCACGGGCGTAAAGGGGGCGATCTTCCCCGTGCTCCACCTACAGCGGAGGCAAAGGTATAATTTCGCCCCAGTCCAAAAATCTGTAAATATGAGTTTTTTCATTATATATTTACTAGCTGAATACCCGTGCTTCGCTACGAAATTTTAACATGTGCAATGTTTTAGCTAACTGTGAGGTCTTGCGTTGCGGAAATCTTTCATTCGTGTATGGGTCCCAGTTTTTGGTGCTTTGCTCGCAGGAAGGTGCTTTGCTACTCAAAATCGAGCTCGCTTCGTTCGCTGAAAAGTTCATTGACACATAAAGACAGGCTTACTTCACTCGTTGAAAAGTTCATTGCTGTGTAAGCATAATCTCGCTTCACTCACAAAAATCTAATTGCTACGTAAAGCCTTAATATTGAAATCCTCTCCCTTGTTGAGGAAAAAAAACACCTCTCCGTTAATACAATAATACAACACTCCTTTGACTATTTTAACACGTGTTTGTTGAAAGCAAAATTAGAGGCCGAAACTACTTATGTTGAAACTTTCAGAGACGCGTCTACCCACACTTCTAGCACTGGCAGTCACCATTTTCGTGCAATTTCATAAAAATATATGTTTTAAAGTATTGTATTATATTATAATAAGTAATTTTGTAATGATGATATTACTGGTACAAGCTCTTTTTTCCCCATTAAGTTTTTTCTAGAATTATTAAAAAAATTCGCTTTCTTTTAGAGCAATATCGTAAAAGAATATTTTTAAAAATAATATATGATATTAAAATAAATTATTTTATAATGATAAAATAGCTATTTAGTGCTTTTACCTTTTTTCCTAAAACGTTTCTGAACTAATTTTATACAATAACTTTGCTTTATAAGTCAAACAGTTTGAAAAAAAAAAGAAGAAAAAAAAAAAGAACGCGTGGTATGAAGTTAAAGTCCATGTATTCAGTAGGTAGATCATGAAAAAAGTGGTATCCAGAATTTTGGGCCTATGTCCCAAAGTCCCCCTTCCGTCCCACCGTGTCTCGCCCCCCGAGGTAAAAGTTAAAAGTTGGCGGCTATAGTTCTAACTGCAAAATATCAAAAACGTAAAAATTAGGAGGGGGGATGGGAGGGGATGAACTCAAAGGATTGTAATGATTATGCAATCTTCAATATAGATGGGTAGTAATACTGTTAGTATAGGTAGAGACTGTTGAGCAGAAATTAGGCCCTGCGAGATCTATGGCAACTTAGTCGAGCATTTTGTCTTTTAACCGTAAACCGCAATAAGAAGATGTTTTCGCTTTCAATAATACGGCGAATTATTACAGATTTAACCCTTTGCACTCCATAGGTGACTCTCACTCACCACATGATTTGATGCCGCAACTCGAGAGGACCACTAGGTTTGATGCGGAAATTCGATGCAAGGCCAATGACTGTGTTAAGTTTCTTTGAAGTGGATCTCTAACAGCGAACCAACCAAAAATGATGGGAAAAGGTCATTCCGCGCGAAAAAGGCCTGCAGTGCAAAGGGTTAATTCATGGTTTTGCACTTTAACCCGTTCAATCTTGTAAAATATTCGCAAACCATTAGCCATTTCTGCGGAGGTCTAATTAACCCACTTGCTGTCATCCAATCGATCAGAAACTTGGTAGATAGAATTCATTGTTATAGACAACGGAGTCAATCAAGTTTTGGGGCTGTCAGTAAAGGGTGCTTTTATACATGCGATTTTATCGACGCTTTGGAGAAATAATTCAACCACTTGCCGCCATTCAATCGATCTGAAACTTGGCAAATAAACTCAGTCAGATTGCTGTGCATTTTATCAAGTTTTATGGGCAAAAGAAGGAGTTAGTCCGTGGAAAGGAATCAATGGAACCATGAAACAAAAAAATCGCTGAAACAAGTTGCAATTGCTCATCGAAGTTGGCAATGCTTATAAACAATTTATATTAAAAACTTTTATGCGTTAATTTGTCTTCTTATTTACATACCATCCCAATTAATTACTTGATTCCAATTTATTCCACTGCTTGGTTCAAACCAAACAATTATATTATTAACCGCAATCACAGGCAATGTTTAGACAAGTAGGGATTTGAAACCTGCGAGAACATAATCACACGTCAGTTGTTTCATAAACATTACAACTGAAATACGATATCGGTGTTGCCTTACATACCTACTTTTAATTTAGCATGCAAATAATTCAGGTTAATACCCTTTCTTTCTTCTTCAACAAATCCATTTATGTGATCAGTAACATCCATCGAAGATTCATCAAAACTAAAAGTATTTGGTCTTCTCTCCATTTAAAACATCACTGGTCGTCAATTATACAACTCCAAGATGTCGATAAATCATTGAATAATAACATACGTCGAGAACGAATAACAACAAGGTGGTCTAATTCAAAGACGGAGGATTTACTAATGTATACGCAAGACGACGAATAATTCGAATAAATGAATACGTTTAGATTTTTTGATTGACTTGGTTCATTAGCTTTAGGACAACTTAACAACTCGAAAGGAAATGGCCCGTCTTATCAATATTATGGCATCCACAAAAACTGGAAACTGTACAATGCTGATGGTTGGTTGGTTGTATTAAGATACTTTCTGGGGCAAAACTAACACCGAAGGCTGCCAAAACATCGCTATAACTGATAACTCGGGACAACATTTGAGCCTTGAGTATACGCTGTAGGAGGGATTCTTCAGCGTAAGATATTGTTCAGGACAAATCCCAACTTTTATAGTGATATTGATAACCTGCGTATATAGTTTTGTATTGAAACCCATATAGTTTTGTTTTGTATTTGTTGTTAACAAAAAGAAAATAAGCGCTTTTATGTGTTTGAATTTTAATTAATTTTAGGTATAGTGGTTAGCGTGCTAGCTTCTAGACCGCGAGGTAGTGGGTTCGAGTCCCGTGTTAGGCATGGGTGTTTGTAAATGTATGTTGGCTTGTCAAATGACGAATGTTTCGGCGCATTATAGCCCTCGTGTTGCTGACGGCGCCAGATAATCTGAAAACATCCAACCAATATTTTACTTTTCTATTCCCGAATACTATAAGAGTTTTGAACGAATAGGCCACACGTCGTTCCAGTCAGTCAATTAGGGCGTAGTAAAACCGTTTCACACATCGTGGCAGCGTATTCAATAAGCTCAAGTAAGCCTGTTTCAATCTCAATGTGTAGTTAACGATCTGGATTACTGAGAAGTCCGTATGTCACGATGGAATCGTCTACCGGGAGGTTTTTCATGGGAGAAATCGTGCCGCGTTTGCCTTTCGAATGGGAGAAAACGCTGAAAACTCCTTACTGCAGCGAGACGACTGATTTGAGATTATAAGTCACAATCATCGCCGTGCTGTCTCTCTTCATAAACAGAGTGTGGTGACGCAATAAGTTCATTCAACTTTCTTTATGGCCGATCACACGGTATAGTGGTTAGCGTGCTAGCTTCTAGACAGGGAGGTTGCGGGTTCGAGTCCCGTGTAAGGCAGGGGTGTTTGTAAATGTATGTTGGTTTGTTAATGGCGAATGTTTCGGCGCATTATAGCCCTCGTGTTGCTGTCGGCGCCAGATAATCTGAAAACAACCAACCAACTTTCTTTATGTGTCAACCATTTTTGAGAAGTGAAACTTTCGTTTGCAAACTAAAACCAAAATGTGTCAATCAAATTCCTTAACAAATGAAAACATTTCCAAAAGTTAATTTAGCCAATCACCGCACGAAGAAGGTGGAGCTAATTCATTCCTCCCAGAGATCCGAACCGAACGTACACACTTCTGAGCGCCGATACCAAATGCTTGGTTGGTTTTTTTCGGATTATCTGGTGCCGTCAGCAACACGAGGGCTATAATGCGCCGAAACATTCGTCATTTGACAAGCCAAGATACATTTACAAACACCCATGCCTTACACGGGACTCGAACCCGCAACCTCGCGGTCTAGAAGCTAGCACGCTAACCACTGTACTGTTTGGTCGGCCCGATACTAAATGTAAAAGGACATATGTTCCGTCCTTCTTAAGTTTCTTTTCTTTGTTTAAATGTAAGGTGTGTTGTGTGGGATCAAACGTTTTAACATGCCCTCAACCGTCTGATATTCAATGACTCTAACCAGATCACACCAACACCAAATCGCCATAAGAGATTGCTGAGTGCCCAGTAGCGACCCGTGATCGAAAATACTTGTGCCGCAGAAAAACATACAATTCCCGAGCACAAATAACTGGGTGAATACAATATTAGTGTAGCGAGAACAAATTTTGACCAAAACCTTAATGAGAGGTGCTATAGCCACAACAATGACCAAACGGTATAGTGGTTAGCGTGCTAGCTTCTACACTGCGAGCTTGCGGGTTCGAGTCCCGTGTAAGGCATGGTTGTTTGTAAATGTATGTTGGCTTGTCAAATGACAAATGTTTCAGCGCATTATAGCCCTCGTGTTGCTGACGGCGCCAGATAATCTGAAAACAACCAACCTATAGCCACAACCCCCACACACACTTTTCTCAATAGTTCACGAATGCAAAGTCTTTAATCTTTAATACTCAAAATCAAATTTTCTTTTCAATTTCTATAAAATGAATAAGATGAAAAAGAAAGAAAACACTTATTTTTTGAAAACCAAATCAACCCTCCTTTCTTTTAAACTTGCGGATCGGTCAGTGTGACAGCTTGTGATTAAACCCGTCATACCCAGCACTATTCCAAATATTTTTAATTTCGACGACCAATTCATGGCTAATGAAACAGCTTTTGTAAATGAAAACTACCAGATAACCACGGGAAAAGCTCATACCAAGATGAATATGATCATACTAAAGATGTCCTTTTTCCCTACCACCCACACTGATTCAAAAGAGCCAATCAGTTCATCGATTTCGCAAGTACTGCTGAAGCTGAAAAAGTCCTAACGGGCTGTATCTACTTGCATACATTGCGTGGAGGGAAAGGTTTTCGTGGGTTCCATCGGTTACCATAGCAACGTCGGAACCGAAACAAGTTTTCTCTAACAGGCTGCAGTTAGGGCCAATTTGGATTGACTAGAAGGTTTCTTTTTCTCTCCTGAATTGAGTATTGAGGCAAAAGGCGATCGATTATCAATTTTTTTTACATTTGCCGTAAACATTTAATCTTTATTTAAGAAAATTAGTAAAATATATAATGTTAGTTTTTTTAACTATTAAATTTAAATGCAGCCCGGCTGTACTTGCTGTATCCCAAGAGCCGCCACTGAGAGTGCCAGACGAACCTAGATCCATAGACCTTTCACATGCTAAGAGACGAGGTGGCGATACCTGTGCTAGCACCTCCCCACGTCTTCTCCACACCACGTTGACGCCTGGAGGGATGCGCAGCAGCCACCATTATTGGAATTGCCAGAGTAATGGGAGCAAGATGGCTCAACCCCAGGACATTCCAAACATTAAACAAACATTTTAGCTAACCGTTCCTATGGGTATTATTATTTTTTTCGTGGTTTTTTATTTTAAGGCAATTACGGTGGAACGAAAACCTTCCGTTCCATTTTTATTTTTATGGAAGAAGTATGGATCGATATAAATGATTTAAAGGACAATACACAATTATTGCAAATAAAAGGTAAATTCTGATCTATGGCATGTTATATTTCGAAAATCCAATCAGTTGAGAAATTTTAAACAATCTTCCTTTACTTCACTGTTGCTGAATATGAAAAGTACAAAACAAACACATTACTTTAGAGCAGTTTTTTTTTGTAATTTTGAAACCTTGAAAGTGCTCAAATCGTATCATCAGACCTTTGTCTTAAACATGCTATTGTTTAAACGCACCATTCTTACGAACAAAGTCAAGTTTTTGTCGGAATTTCTCGCAAAAATTAGTTATTAATCAGACTTCGAGCCCATATAAAATGTACAGGAGCTCTAAGAATATAATATTAGTGGTCAATTAGATATTCGTAAAGCTTGAACACATTTTGAAACGTTCAAATCAAGTTGGGCTCCAAAAATTATATTGTTTTCTTCAAACATATCGCCGCTATGGTGGAACAATGACGCAGCTGTAACATTTTTCGAAACGGAGTTAAGGTCTCTATTGCGTTAAGAAATGTCTAGCGCATCGAGGAGAACAACTGTAACACTTATTGCAACAATATTACTTTTCCAAATCGATAGACGTCGCTAAGTTACAATAAAATCAATATGGTTTTCCGCCTTCCTTGTAAAATTCCACTTTCACTTAACAAAAACATAAAATTTTGGAATACTTTGTTTATCAATATGCTGCAATTGCTTAAAGAACACTAGGTACCTAACTGAAACAGGAAAAAAAATCTACGCACTTTTACAGCCACATAGCTGTTAAAATCGCTATTAGTGCAGTGTTTGAAATGATTATACGATAAATTAAAATAAAAATAATTAAATTTAATAACGAAACAGTGGAATCCTCGATTACGGTGGGCCTTGAGCTGATGCCCCGTTTACAATCACATGCGAAACTTAGGCCTTGGTAACAACACCATGCCATGGTCGCCTAACTCATTACCATGTAAACCTAGGCTTGAAGGAAAGGCAAAAAACTTTTCAGTTGTAGAAATCGAAAAAAAATTATTTTATATTCAAAATATGTTTTTTACAATCCTGATCGGAATTTTAAGCAAGAACTCATTTTTTCTTGCTATCCAAGTTGGGTTGTTTGTGAAACGTATAGCATCACCACTTGCTAATCCGAAAAAACGAACAAGAAGTGTTAAACAATATCTTTAAGAGAAAAGATTTTTCGAAGAAAAAATAATGGTTTGTCTAATCTCCTAATTAGTTTACTGTCTTCAAAAACACGTTGTTCACTTTCGCACTATACTTGCGAACAAACTTAAAAACACCATTTCACTTTGGTAGAATTTACGCAACAAGAAGACCCAATTAGCAATAAACTAGATTTACGATCCATTTTGGATCAGATTTAGGAAGGACGAAATGCTTTTACTGTTTGTAAGATGAGGACATTCTTTCCACAAGTCGAACGCGCAGAAAACAAATGGCCGCACACGTCCGAAAAGGAAATCGTGACAGACATTCCAAAACAAGGAGAGAGTTCCAAACTTCGACCTTCGTCCGTTGGATGGCAGCTGGACATGGTCACGTTCCTTGGTGGAAAGTTATGAGAGATGCCTTTCCCAGTACACTGTTCCCCTAGAGATTGGTATGCCACACGAACAACTTGTACTTCTTTTTCACAACAGGAAAAAAAAAAAGAATATTCTTTTGTGGTCCAGAAAAGTGTGAGCTGTTCTCGGAAAAGGAAGAATTACGAATGTTCTGGCGCCGGGTTTTGAGTTAAGAAATGGGTTTGTTTGTCAGCCCCCCTGCTGATATATCTGTAGAGGAGCCGTGAAAAGGAATTAAAATTAGTGTGTCGGATTTGGAAAGGAATTGTTATTCGAGAACGTATGCGTTTACTGTATGTGTTATGTAAGCGAATGTAAGCGTTGCAGATGAAATATAGCAATGCAATTAAAAGTGGAAAAAATATCTTTGAATTTTAGGATATATCGTCTCCTTTCTTCAAATAATGACACATTAATATTCTTTATTTTGAGTTAAGAGGAGGTCCTAGTAAGGATCATTCCCTATACTCGCTATGTTATAACCTTCTAGCCCAGTGCATTTAGAAACTACTTTACTTAAATCTTTGAAATTTGGCGAGCAGGTTCGAAAATGACCACTTAACCGAAATGACATAAATTAAAAACTCGAAAAGAGCGTCTAATATATTTTATTTTACATTTGAAAACCTTACATCTATGCATATGCAGTGGCTCCACCTGGTTTTGCCTTTTGCTTTTTTAAATTTTCATTTACAATAGATAAACATTAAATGAAAACGATTTATGTCATTCCATTAAGAGATCTTTTTCGAACCTACTCGCCAAATTTCAAAGTTTTATATAAAGTAGTTTCCAAATGCACTGGGCTAGAAGATTGTAACAAAGCGAGTATAGGGAATAACCCTTACTAAGACTTCCTCTTAAAGCGTGTATAGAATAGCATACTGCATGCAGGGCCCGATTTTTAAAACAGACTACTGTTACGAATTTCTGTATATTTGTAAATATTCCGTAGTATTGGTTATGTAAATAGGAAAATTTATGTACATTGGTTATGTAAATAGGTAAATTTATGTAAGGCAGTGCAAAAGTTCGCTTTCCTGCAATGTGTGTCTTAATGCTTGAAAACGTGTTTTACAGAGATAATGCTGGGAAGCGAGTTTTACAAAGAGAAGGCCATTTAACATTATGATAATGGAAATCTCGCCAAATTGGCGAGATAGAGCAAAGTTGGCGATGGTTTTGTCGACTAATTTTTGTCGCCAAACTTGGCGACCATTTGGCGACATTTTCGGTTCCCATGTACATGTATAGGACTTTTCGACTACGATCTGGAAAGTCCTCCAAATTTCTTTCTCTAGAAGATTCACGAAGTATTGACTTCCTATGTAAGACCGGCCGTGAGTGGAGTTAGTTAATTAGTTGACTGGAGTTACTGAGTTAGCTGTCTCTCAGTGAGCATTCCGAGTAGTTCAAAAAGCGAACTGTATTGCATTGTCTTTTGCGGTGATTTGTAGCAGTTGTTTATCTAGTTTTTAATTGCTGTTTTGTGCTCTATTGCTGTGTAAGGAGCTGTATTGAGTCTTCTAGAACGAAAAGTTCTGGAGTTGTAATGGAATAAATTTCTGCAAGTTTTGATCTGCTTTGGCTTCAAGTCTTTCGAACCCATCCACGCAACACTACTATAGGCACAACATAGCAGCCCCATCGACTATTGTTACAGTTGTTTAAGTACTCGTATGACAATTTCGATTCCCGTCCGTTAACGTCTCGATTAAATTCTTGTTGAGATATCAATATTTTAATAATTAATAAGAATTATTAAAGCTTATTTTCATATTTTATGGCATTGATCAAGAATGCTGAACCGAATATTGATAGATACACAATACAGTAGAACCTCGATTAACCGTCCCTCTTTTATCCGGAACTCTCTGTTAACCGACCATCCTTTAGTCGACATCAAAAATCTTCCACATGAGTAATAAATCATTTGCCCTTTTTAAAACCGGAATATTTTCCGTTACTCTAAAGTTACATAAGTAATGGTGAGGCTTTTGACTGTTTTCCAAAATAACTGACATGGTTAGAGCAACAACCATATGCAGATCAAACTGAACTATTATTGCTTTTAAAAAGAATTCTGGATAGAACCGCGAAACAACGATTATTAAGATTACGACAACAAAAACTGATTTCCAACAATTATGTCATAAAAAAACATTAAAAACCCTGTATTTAATAAATGAAAATCATTTACTTTTTATTATTTTTTACAACTCTCTATTATACGGAATATCGCTTATCCGACCTATCTTCGGTTCGAATTAAATCTAGTCCAGGCAAACTAAATTAAAAATACAGTGAACATGAAAAAAATTGCAACAGAAGCTTTTTTGATTGATTTTTAATCAGTTATCATTGCTGAACAACATATCCAAAATCGGACAAAATTCATCCATGGGAACACCCTGAAAAACGAATTTCAAAATGGCTGATTCCGTGTCACATGATGGGAATGCCTAAGCGTAGGTTTTCCCGCTCAGCACCTCCTCAACCATGATATTTTAATTACAGATGTTAGCTTTAACACAACAAAATGGTAGGTTATTGTGTTTAGAATGGCAAGGATCTTTTTTAAGAAAAGAGGACATAGCATTTAATAGGTACGAAGGTATATAGGTACAGGTATGTGTACAGGTTTCTGTTTTCTGTCTGCTTTCGTTTTTAGAGTGTCGGTGTTTAAAGACAAAGTCACATTAGTGAAGCATTGATTACACTTGAAAATGACCTAAACATACATGCTAACTCAATAAAGGATCACAAATAATATTAAGTCTTAGTTTTTAGTTATTTTCTTGAAGTTACTCTCGTGAATGGCTCAATATTATTTAAGGTACTTCAGAAATCTATGAATCAAATGCTGTGTTACACATAGTGACTGGGAAAGCAGTTTTCAGAGCGATGCGAGGATACATGATTGTAGATGCTGCGCTTAGTATCCTGCTGGTTTAAATTCTAAACCACGAGGTTGCGGGTTCGAGTGCTGTGTAAAGCATGGGTATTTGTAAATGTATGTTGGCTTGTCTAATGACGAATGTTTCGGCGTATTATAGCCCTCGTGTTGCTGACGGCGCCAGATAATCTGAAAATAACCAACCAACCTGCTGGTTTAAGCGTTTTTTTCCTCGTGATAAACATGGATCTCTTCATGGACATGTTAAGGAAACTTGTGATCTGTTCTATGATATTACAACCGGCCAAAAACAAAAGAAAGACGTAGAACTGTGTGACGCCTTGACTCAGATTGAGATTGCTTAGGAGACGAAAAAGAATCACTTGCCATCTTCCTCGAGAACAAGTAAACTCTGGTTAGAATACCAGAGAATGATCAGTGTTATTAGAACCTTGATAACAGCTGACAGGATAGGTTCTTGGGAATTGCACTTATATGCTAGGCTTGAGATTCTCCCCAAAATAACTGCTGCGAGTCATGCAAATTATCTCAATTCACTCTACCTATATTTGCAGAAAATGTTTCAACTACTATCTGAAAATAAAAAGGTTCATAAAATGTTTGTGGAAGGTAAATTTGTGTTAGGAAGAAGTGACAAATTATGGGACTTAATATATTACTTAATAAGAATACTGAAGATTCCACTTGTGCTGATATGAATCTTGTTGATATCATTATGAATATGAATCTTGTTGAACTTTGTGCTTACCCTGCAGCATAATTTGAATCCCAAAGCCTAATAAGAAAAGCAGACAAATCCCAGCAGCAGCAATTGTCAAACACACCAAACATTTTAATAGTGAAGAATCTGACAACGTGGAAAGTACGAAAAAGTACATTTTGGATGGGGATCTCTCTTGCATCGAATTTCGACTAGGTCTAGTACACTTACGAAAACATAGCAATGTCGTGTGTTGAATTTACTCTCAAAACACATGGAAAAGCTGTCGTTGTTTTTGATGGCTACTTTGTGTCCCCTACAATCAAGGATGGGGCTCACATACGACAGTATGCAAAGACCAGTAGAGATGTTAATTTTAGCCATACATGAAGTGCGTTGGCTAAAAGGAACATTTTCTAGCAAATAGAAAGAACAAGCAAGCCCTAATTTTCCTAATTGGTGACTTGCTGAAGAAACAAGGTTGTTTTGTTCATAACGCAGACGGGAATGCTAATGTGGACATTGTTAGTACCGCAGTTTCATCTTCAGAACACGGTCATGCCATTGAGATTGGGGAAGACACCGATCTGCTGATTCTGCTTCTGTACCACGTCAAGGATAAGGGATTCAAGCTATATTATCGAAGTGATATAAGACATGGATCGACTCCAAAGCCAGTATATGATATCCACATCATACAATCTATATTAGGTCATGAAAGCTGCAATTTGTTTCTGCATGCTTTTACTGGCTGCGATACCGCACCCAGAATTTTTTCAATTGGGAAATCCTCAGCATTTGCAAAAATGATGAAGGAGACAGTCTGTTGCAAAAATATTTTGTTCTGATTCAATTCAACATTCAGATATCACTGTCGCTGGTAGAAAAGCAATGCTTTTTTTGTACGACTGTCAGTTTTTAGATTGCACAGACCAACTGCGCCTTCAAATGTTAGTAGCGAAGGTAACTACAGCAAAATCATTTGTTGCACTGGAACGTCTACCCAATTCTTTAACAAAATATCATAGCTATCGAACATACTTATAAATATATTTATGGACAGACACTAAAAAAAGAATTAAACCAGAAGAATGGGGTTGGTATGTAAAAATTACTCTTACCACCCAATACTCGGCGACTTACCATCAGCTTTAAATTATACGATGTTCCTGCACCAAAAACTGCTCTACATTACCGATGTGGATGCAAGCGTAATGGTCTGCCCTGTTCAACAGCTTGCAGAACGTGCCAAATCAATGGATGTAAAAACCACAACAGTTATGAATGTAATGAAAGTGATGGAAACGATTAAAGGCTTTTTTTTACTGAAACATTTTTTGACATTAAATAAACTTTTAAGCAACATTGTAAAAAATTTACTGTTTAAGATATGTTTATTGTTTAAAATACATCATATATACCTGTACCTGTATACCTTCTTACCTGCGCAATGTAATGTCCTCTTTTTTAAAAAAAAAACTCCATGCAATTCTAAAAACAATAACATACCATTTTGTTGTGTAAAAGCTAACATCCATGATTAAAATATCATGGTTGAGCAGGTGCCGAGCGGGAAAAACTGCGCTTAGGCATCCCCATCATGTGGTATGGAATCCGTCATTTTGAAATCCATTTTTCGGGGTGTTCCCATGAATCAATTTTGTCCGATTTTGGATATGTTGTTAAGCAATGATAACTGATTACAAATCAACTAAAAAAGCTTCTGTTGCAATTTTTTTCATGTTCAATCACAAATTGCCTGGACTAGTCAGTTAATCGAGGTTTTATTGTAGTTCAGAAATTTTCAGGCGATTCGGAGGCCCTAGACATGGGCCTTATGGGAAATCAAGCCCCGACTGCATGGTTGAACGGCATAGGATTGTTTACAAGTTGAATTTAAGTTGAGAACTAACTTATGTCATTCTTCTCGATTCCAAGTTCAGGTAGTCTGTACACACTTTTACTATAAAAAGAAGAATTTTGAGTTGTGTTATATTTGTAGCAAAGTGAGTTGAGTTGTGTTATATTTGTATAATATCCAACAACTATTTCAGTTTAACCTTAACAATCAGAAAATTGAGCAGAAAAGCCTAAACTGCTTTGATTTGAAATTATAAATTCAGATGTAAAAAAAATTGAGGCATTGCTCATATACAAAAAATTCGATTTTTTTTTTTTTTTTTTTTTTTTTTTTTTTTTTTTTTTGCATTTCTTTATATTTTGGAACATCCTGATTTTAAAAAAGTGTTCAAGAATTGTTGAATCCAATTTCGCCATCTTGGTGTTTATTTTTTATTTGCTTTTTGTGCATGCAAAAATTATTATCAAAAAGATTGCAAACTGGTCATTTTTATTTTAATTGAGGGAAAATATAAAATATGAAAATGGTAAATAACACCATAAATTTTAATGCAATGACCAATAGGGTAATTGAAAGTTATGCGATGTTCCACACCCCTAGTTAATGTTGAGATCTCCCTTCTTTCCATCTCCAAATACCAATGGAGGATCCAGCGAGGGGCGGTGCGGGCGATATCGCCCCCTCCGTTATGTAGAATTAAATAGAAAAAAAAAATACGGACAATAAAGAATATTTTCTGTGTTGTTTATCATGAGTGTTATAAACAAAAGGCTAACATTGGCGTCCAAAAGTAACACAATTATTTAATTTATATACATAACTAGCTGAATACGCGTGCTGCGCTACAAAATTTTACCATTAGCATTTTAGCGATCAAAAGACCCCATTCACGTATTCTACATTTCAGACGTTTGCTCCCATTTCGATCCCAACAAATTGATATATCAAAGTAGGAACTTTCCTTTGTTGACATTTTTAATAAAATTTATAATTGTGAATAGTATATTGGAAAGAGACATTTGAATATCCCTCGTTTAGAACGTTTAACTCCCTTCGGATCCATTTTAATTACGTAATCGAGATTGCAATAGTTTATTGTGTTTATGTTTGCTCTTAATTCTAAATTTCAAAGTAGTAGCTGTATTGGAAATGAGACATTAAGATAATCCTCATATAATTTCAATGTTGCGTCGACTTTTCATCCCTTAAAAATTCGTTAATCGATATTGGAATAACTTATTTTTTTTTTACCCTTTTAACATTTGCACCAAGTATCAGAATTATGCGTACATTGGAAGAGGAACATTCAGATATCCCTCGTTTGGAACGCTTAACCCTTTTTCGATACCTTAAAGTTGGTAAATCAAAAGGAATAGTTTATTTTTACTATGTTTATCTTTTTTGACATTTGTACCAATTTTCAGAGTTGTGACCAAATGGAAAGTGGGACATTCGAATATCCCTCGTTTAGAACGTTTAACGCTTTTTCCAACCCTTAAGTGGGTTAATCGAGATCGGAATAGCTTACTTTCTCTATGTTTGTCTTTGTTGACATTTGCACCAATTTTCAGAGTTGTGACTATACGGGAAGGGGCTATTCCAGTTTGGAATATTTAACCCCTTTTCCAAACCTTAAAGTGGGTTAATCAAGCTCGGAATAGCTTAACTTTTCTATGTTTGTCTATGTTGACATTTGTACCAATTTTTAGAGTTGTGACCATGTGGGAAGTGGTACATTCGAATATCCTTCGTTTGGAGCTTATAACCCCTTTTCGACCCCTTAAAGTGGGTTAATCGAGATCGGAATAGCTTACTTTTTCTATGTTTACCATTGTTGATATTTGTACCAATTTTCAGAGTTGTGGACATGTGGGAAATGGGGGAATTAGTGATGAGTGAGTGAGTCAGTGAGGGCTTTGCCTTATATATAGAGAGATAAGTGAATGAACGTGTGAAAAATATGAATTAAAAATCAAACCAATGTAGTACGTGGTTTTTACCGTTCACTTTTTAACGAGCGCTTCTCTCGGGCTATGAATGCAGTCAATCAAGATTTGACGTATCTGTACTGAACATCCTAAAAATTGGAGATAAAAAAGTCGAGGGCAATGCAAGTCAGCAAAGTGCTCTACAAAATACATTAGACAAATTTGGTTTAATTCTTGATGATCATGGAACGGAACATGGAAGTAAAAATTTGTTCAATAATAGTGCAATGGAAAATATGAAGTTTGGTATATGTTTTGGAAGAAAGTTCATGTAAGAAACCCACACATAAGTCTTAGAATTATTTTACTATTCACTTTTTGTTTAACAAGTTGCTTACTATAAAAGAAATAATTATGACGTTTTTGTAGTTTAGAAATAAACTTTTTCTATTATATTTTTGTAAATGTACATTGGAGGTTATTGTTTTGAAATCCGATGGTATAGAACCATATTTTAAGAACAACAAATTTTATCTAAACTATTTAACAGCCTAAAACAGAAAATCCCCCCCCCCCCCACCGTAATAATACTCTGGATCCGTACTTGCCAAATACTCAGAGAATTATACCAAGCATGGAATAATTAATACCTGGAAAACTTTTCAAACGCATTTTTCTGTTAACCACCTTTCGCTGAATTCGCCCTTCGTATCCGCAACATCTTAATTGTATTCTACGGATTAACTCAAACAAAATTGCATCACAAACTACAAAAAATTATAAACTAAACTGGAAAAAGTTGGCTGAATTGTAACGACTCAAGGGCAACACGTGGGCCATACAGAGCTAATAAATGGAATAGGGTATGATTCGAAGGGAAAAGTAACCATGTCACTTAACAATTTTAATTTATACATTTTTGTACTTTCAAATACCTTTGATGTCTACTACAATATTAAAATATATTTTGATTTGTGTTGTTGTCAACGTTCGCCAAGAAATCGGGTGCAGCTACAGATTTGCATGGTTTTAACAACATTGTTTTTCCTGCTTTAGCTTGAAAAGTTAATATTTTAAAATTATTTCATTTTAAATCGTAACCAAATAAAAAGTGTTCTACTCCAAACGTCTTATTAAGCAATAATAATAATAATAATAATAATAATAAAAATAAAAGGCGCATACCAAACAATAAAATAAATAATCTTACCTTATAAAATACTGAAAATTACGGTACAGATAGCCATCTTTCCTTAGAATCTAAAGTAAATAGAATACTATACATTAGTACCACTAAAGAAAAAAAAAATGCTTTGGAAATATTGTTTCATCACGTTACAGATAATCCAATAAATGAATGCGTAGTATTGGACACGATCAAATGACCACGTCGAACTCTAAATGCACTTGGCTTAGAGGTCGGCGATATATCGATACGACGATATTTTTATGGATATTTCTAAAAAAATATCAATATTAAAAGTATCAATAAAAGTCACCGATATATCGATATTTTCAAACATTTTTAGTTTTTTGATGATCGTTTTGTAGTTCCATGTGTTTTTTCGATTTTCTTTATTCTCTTTTCAAAAACTTCAAAACTAAAGTTTGAACTTGGCTGAGAGACAATTAAAATGGCATCAATATTGTTATGTATTTTTCCGCTGAGGCAATGACGGCACAGTTTTTCAGATAAAAAAAACTAGTATTTATTCTCTTCAGAAAACTCACAAAATTTATTCACAGATAACAGTGCAATCACTATTAATCTTCAATACAAGCTTCAACAAGAACAGCTTCGAATATAGCGATTATACAAGCTCACTCCAATAGGTCAACAAAGCGATCGCGATCAGCTTTCAACGAAATCCGAAGTACATCTGAAAACTTTCCCGTTCTCCAGTCCTTTATATACAAGCGCGTGAGACATTCTCGAAATTTCCAGCCAATTTATCGGAAACGAAATATCTCGAAACTTCTCGATTACTTTAGGTGTTGCCACCTTTTTCTAACTTGTATAATCGCTATTAATTACTAAATAAAATAGGATAAAAATAAATTACAATAGAATTTTGAAATAATACGTCACTATTTACAATATATACAGACAATTTGTGCAACATTTCCCCCTTCTTAAAGACTGCACGTCCCGGGCAGTGAAGTCCTAAAGCCATTCAATGACTTCTACCATAATATGGGGCTAGCCTATTGTAGTGTACAACTGTAGGTTTACAGGAAGGTGTCCGTTGAATTCTCACCACGACGTCGTTGATCTTCTTAAGGATCCCATACGGCCCTTCCCAGTTCGTCTGGAGCTTAGGGGAGAGTCCTTTCCGACGTTTGTCACCTTCCTGGAATGAACGGTCCATGGCCTTGGCATAGTACCGGATCTTCATGCGCTCCGTCATGATGTTGTTTCTCTCTCTGGCGAACCGATGTACGGCTTCCAAACGTGCCTGCAGATCATCTAGATACTGGACAGGCGAGGAAGGAGTGTCCTGTGGTTGTCCAAAGAGGAGGTTGCTGGGGAGCCTAAGGTCTCTTCCACACATCGTTAGAGATGGAGAAAATCCGGTGGTCTCGTGAGTTGCACTCCCGTATGCCAACAGAAGCGGTGAAAGTTTCTGATCCCCATCTTGCTGGTTATATGATTTTGAGATTGCGTCCGAATCATCCGCGGGTGCAGCTGATAGATCCCGGGACCTCCGTTCGATGCTTGTAACAGGAGTACGGATGTCGATTAACTCGTCACTAACTTTGTCCATTTCCACATGAACCACTTCCTGGGAGGGTTTCGTCAACGTCGCTTTCTTCGGTTCTCTCTCCGAGGCTGGAGAGGTACTTTCCATAGATGTGGACTCTTCAGCATTCTCTATGACATTGTCTTCATGAGCTACAATCCGATATACGCACAGCTCTTTCATGTCTAGATCGTGCAAAGGAACTTCGCCTCTCCATGTTTGCAGCTGGCTTTTCTCAAAATTCAGCGTAATTCCATTTTTCTTCAAAAAGTCTAGTCCGAGAATGCACGGATCTACAATTTCGGCAACATAAACGGTGTGCTTGTAGGTGTTAAATCCAAGGGCAATGTCCACTTGCAATTTCCCATGAACAGAGATATTACTACCAGACACAGTTTGTAGAGAAACAGAGGGCGCTGTGTAGAGGAGTCGGCTGTTCAGGCGACGAGCCACGTCCGTCCTTACGATCGTTACGTTCGCTCCCGAATCGACGATTAGACGACATGGAGTTCCGTTGATCTCCCCCTTCACGAATAAACCCTGGTTTCCTCCTTGTCGGGATGAAACGTGGAAATGACTGGTCGGGGCTTCACCTGTTCTACATTGCAGCTTCTGCCCTGCGAGATGACATCTTCTTAGATTCAGTTGTGGAGAATCCGTGGTAGTGTTATCCCTTCTCTTTTTCAAATCAAGGCAGTTTCGTCGTAGATGCCCTTCCCGTTTGCAGTGCCAGCAAACGACTCTGGTCCTTCGATCCCTGGCTCCGGGATAGCTTCTCATCATTCTATCAATTTTGCTCTCCAGTTCTCGAAGCTTACTGGTGACAAAGTCAGAAGAATCCTCGGCTAATGCACCACGCACATATCGTCGGTCTTTTCCAGAAGCTAGTTGCGCGGCTTCTACTCTCATGGCGTACACGAGGGCCGACTTCAGGTTTTTGTTTTGGGATAACCTTACCACCTGCTGCACATCGGGATCTTGAATAGCGTCGATGAAATACTGCAGAGAAAGATCGTCTCGTACATCCGGGGGACAGTCTGGGAAAGCGAGGAGCGACAGTCTTTCTATATCCGATGCCAATTCTTGAAGAGTTTCATTGGCCTTCTGCTGTCTCACTTTCAGTTGCAGTCTGTTATAATCCTTTAGATGTTGCTCCCCAAACCTTAACTCCAACGCACTTGCCAGCGCCACGAATTCTCCCCGCTTCTCTTCAGGTAGTGTCTGTAAAATGTCAGCAGCTTCACCTCGAAGAGATGCTGCGAGATGGAATGCCTTCGAAGTATCATCCCAACCATTCGCAGAAGCAATAATTTCAAACTGCGTTTGATAAACGCGCCAGGAAGACTTTCCATCAAAAGTGGCCACTTTGATGTTGGAACGTGGTGCTAAAACTGCAGTGGAAACCTCCTCCCAGTTCGGTGATGCAGCTGCCACAGTACCGCGAATTTCCAGTTTCCGAAGTTTCTCTTCCATAGCGTCAATAAACCTTCCCTGCTCTTTTTTCAGGGTGGAAACTTCTTCTTTCATTTCATTTCTAGCAGTCGTGATTTCTCTTTCTATGGTAGATACCTTTTCTTCCATTTCATCCCTTACAGCAATGAGAACGTCTTCTTTCACGGAATGCAGGACCGATGATGTTGTCTCCATAATGGTAGATTCTACCATTGACGCTAGCTCCGTTTTCATTTCTTCCCTGATCTTGATTACGGCTGCGGATGTGGACTCGCACTTATCGGCCAAAGCTTTCATGTCAGATGACGTTGCGTTTTGCAAAGCTTTAAAATCTGATGATGTCGCTTCTTTTAAAGCTTTAAAATCTGATGATGTCGCTTCTTGTAAAGCTTTAATGTCTGATGATGTTGCTTCTTGACTGGCGGCAATGGCGGCGGCGAGTTCAGCATTTGTCATTTCTTGACGGGCTTGACCAGCGGCGATTGTAGCGGCGAGTTCGGCATTTGTCGTTTCTTGACGGGCTTGACCAGCGGCGATTGTAGCGGCGGTTGATTCTTGTCCGGCTTTTATTTCGGCTTTCATTTCAGCGGCCGTGGATTCTTGTCCGGCTTTTATTCCAGCAATCATTTCCATTAATTGTTTCATTTGGTCTTCCATCATTCCTCTAGTTGTCGGCATTCAAAATTACGAGATCCCACTTCTGACACCACTGTTATGAATTTTTTCCGCTGAGGCAATGACGGCACAGTTTTTCAGATAAAAAAAACTAGTATTTATTCTCTTCAGAAAACTCACAAAATTTATTCACAGATAACAGTGCAATCACTATTAATCTTCAATACAAGCTTCAACAAGAACAGCTTCGAATATAGCGATTATACAAGCTCACTCCAATAGGTCAACAAAGCGATCGCGATCAGCTTTCAACGAAATCCGAAGTACATCTGAAAACTTTCCCGTTCTCCAGTCCTTTATATACAAGCGCGTGAGACATTCTCGAAATTTCCAGCCAATTTATCGGAAACGAAATATCTCGAAACTTCTCGATTACTTTAGGTGTTGCCACCTTTTTCTAACTTGTATAATCGCTATTAATTACTAAATAAAATAGGATAAAAATAAATTACAATAGAATTTTGAAATAATACGTCACTATTTACAATATATACAGACAATTTGTGCAACAATATTCAATATTTTCCATACACTTAAAAGCTATTGAAAATTTTCTAAATTTTTTTTAAAATCACAGCACCAATTAAGCAATATATATATATATATATATATATATATATATATATATATATATATATATATATATATATATATATATATATATATATATATATATATTGTAATAGATCCATTTCAGTTGAAAAAGTAGTCACCTTACAAAAAAACAATCCTGAAAAGTAGAAATTTGAACCGAAAAACTTTGTTTCTGGCAAAATTGAAAATCAAATAAAAAAAAATCATGTATCGATAGATCGATACTTTTTTCTATGCAACGATATAGTATCGATTTTTATTTTGATCGATATTTCCGACCTCTAACTTGGCTAGAAGATTGTAGCTTAGCGAATATAGGGAATGATCCTTATTAGGACTTCCTCCTAAACAAACGTCCGAACGTTAAGGGACTGACTTCGGTTTCCAAAACCGTCTCCCTACCAGGAAGATTGCATAATCTCACAGGTTTGATGGCTGTTGTTTTTTCCCGTGATATAGTATGGTTTGCCTGGTGGTTTTCTGTGTCTTCTCCCTTTCGATACGCAAATGCGGGTCAGTTTTACCTTAATACAGATCTGTTTTAGCCTTTGCGCCAGACTCTCTCTAAACATATCCGACTAATTTAAAAATTCGAAGTTTCCGGTTAATCCAGCAACCAAATCAAATAGTCGAGGGGAATTCTTCACCAGTCAGGATTAGATTTTTTTTTTCACCCTGGGTCTGAACCCAAAGGCATTGTTTTCAATTGGTCAAAAGTATGGTCCGGTGTCGGTCCCCACTTAATGTTCGGGCATGCTCGGGAAAGACATTGCGTGCGCCTGCTTGTATAAAAAGATATTGTTACGAATTTCTGTATATTTGTAAATATTTCGTAGCATTAATTATGTAAAAAGATAAATTTCTTACATTTCGTAAAAAGCAGTGCAAGGGTTTGCTTTCATGCAATGTGTGTCTTAATGCTTGATAGCGAGTTTTACAGAGATAAAGCTGGGAAGCGAGTTTTACAAGGAACAGGGCATTTAACATTTTGGTAATGGCAATCTCGCCACATTTGGCGACGGTTTTGGCGACTAATTTTTGTCGCCAAACTTGGCGACCATTTGGCGACATTTTAGGTAACCATGTACATGTATAGGATTTTTCGACTACGATCTGGAAAGTTCTCCAAATATCTACATCTAGAAGTTACAAGAAGGTTTGACTCCTATATAAGGCCGGCCGTGAGTTGAGTCAGTTATACTAAACTTCAACTTAACTAGACATCACTTAGACGGTAGATCGTCACAGTGCTCATAGGTATTTAATCCATTTTGGCGGCGTGAAAGCATAATGTTCGCCAAACCACAACCCTATAGAGAACAAAAGGCTATAAGGTTTGGCGAGAATTATGTCTTCACTCCGCCAAAATGGATTAAATACCTATGAGCACTGTGACGATCTATCGTCTAAGTGATGTCTAGTTAAGTTGAAGTTTAGTATAGTTGAGTCCGTTAGTTGACTGGAATTACTGAGTTGAGATACTGTCTGTCAGCGAGCATTCAGAGAGTTCCGAAAGCGAACTGTATTGCATTGTCTTTTGCGGCGATTTAGCAGTTGTTTTAAGTTTAACTGCTGTTTGTGCTCTATTGTTGTGTATAGAGCTGTATTGAGTCTACTAGAACGAGAATTTCTGGAGTTGTAAAGGAGTATGTGAAGAGTTGTATTGGAATAAATTTCTGTAAGTTTTGATCTGCTTTGGCTTCAAATCTTTCGAACCCGTCCACGCAACAATATGTATACTGATGTTGTTTAGTTGTATTGATGCATCACTGTTTTATAAAACTCAAATAAAAAAAAAAATTAAAAAAAAATTATAATGGGCTTGAACTCAAGTCTCAGGGTAAAATATGCATCAACCCCAAGGCGATTATTTATCTTTATTTCAATATTTTATTAAATTTAGTTGGATCAATTCCAAAAGAATTACCTGATGGATTTTTTATTGTTTTTTTTTGTTAGTGGATCTCACTGACCCGTTACAAGTCTCTTCACCTTTCCTGGAAAGAAAGACGTTTAACATTGACATGAGGGTCTTCAGTAAAGAAAGGCGCCTTCATGATAATTTTTCAGTCTTAAAAAATAAGGCCCAGAATTCGCGAGAATTATGTGAAATAGTCCATCCACCCTTGTGCTCAATTCCCAGAACTTGAACCTAAGGAATGCTGGCGGAATAATTTTGTTGGCGTCTGGATGGGATGATAATGACCAAAACAAGTAGAAATTTTAGTGATTAATTGTGTTGTTCCCTGAATTTACAGAGAAGCGCGATAAATCATAACATCCCAAAGTATAAGGTAATTTTTATGATTCGGCTGTTAGATTTTATTTATATAAAAAAAAAAAACTACCTGCATGGAATGGCGTGGTCCGGTACGGTGTAATATATAAATATTAGATGGAGAGACTTAAGTTGGTTGGTTGTATTCAGATTATCTGGCGCCGTCAGCAACACGAGGGCTATAATGCGCCGAAACATTTCGTCATTTAACAAACCAACATACATTTACAAACACCCATGCCTACACGGGACTCGGAACCCGCAACCTCGCGGTCTAGAAGCCAGCACGCTAACCACTATACCGTTTGGTCGGCGGAGAGACTTAAGATATTAAAAATAAAGTTAGGTATTGAATTCTGAAATATAACCCATAAAAACGAAGCAAAGTTTTTAATATAAATCCTTTTTATGCGTAGCCAATTATTGAGTTTTAAATATTATTGAGTTTTTTATTAATTGTCAAAACTGCGTATGTGTGTATAGTTATGAGACAATAAAATCTAAATTTTTTCCAATTTAAATATTGTAATTTCTAATTTTTTTATACTTCTTTTACAGTAGAACTTATTAAACAAAAAAAATGCTACTATACAGATTGTCTTTCATTGTGGAATTTACTATATTGCTTCTACAATTGCAATATAGTTTTGGGACGGACTGCATAAACAAGTACATTTTCTGGACGATTCCAACGCGTGAAGAATGCAAGAGGAATGCGATGGCAACAATCCGAGTTGTATTTCACATCAGAGTGACTCACTGCGTGTAGTATTTTAAATTGTGGAATGTGTTCACCTGTTTTGCTTGCATTCCACTTCTAATCTTCCATTTCAGGAATCGGACCTCCAGTATTGGACCAAAAATGTGTATTTCTCATCTTTAACACACAATCGCCCGACTTGGGAGGAATATTTTCCCGTCAGCTGCTGATTTACCGGCAATAAATGACATCCGGTGTTATCAACTGTTGTGTGATTTTCACTGTTTATTGTTGAGGGCAGTAAATTATAAACGCAATTTCTTGGAAATTCTTATTTTATTTTTAAAAAGAATGTAAATTTATCTTTTCGCATTCTTCTTATAGCGTGAAACTTAAATGGCGTTACTTTTCACCATGTTTGATCAAAAACTTATTGCTAATGTTTGGAGATTTTTTTTTTTTTTTAAAGGGGGTGTAGAACATCGCAGAACTTTCAATTACACTGTAATACTGACGTGAATTGGAGTTATTTAAAGTTTTTATATTTTTATTATTGATTTAAAAAAAAAAAATGGATAGTTTGGCGATATATTTTTATCGATAATTCTTATTTGGGTTTTTAAAGAAACCCACCAAAATGGCGACAATTTCAACATTTTGCTTCTTGATAGCATTTTTATGGGAATTTCGGAGGCGGGGATGTTTAGAAACATCAACACCTTAAGAGACATTAGCAAAGCAATTTTGATCAAAATCGTTAGAGCTGTTTTTAGCTGAAAAACATGAATTTTCCCCACGATTTCAATCTTATGCGCATGCGTAATGTTAACGAATACCTTATCATTAGGTCCCATGGCCACCATTTATTCGTGCACCAAATTTGAACATCGTATGTCAATTCGTTCGGGAGTTATGCTGACCACGTACACACCGACAGATATTTTTTCTAAACCACTTTTTGAAGTCGAGATGTTCCAAAAACGTGGAGAAATGCAAAAGGAATCGAATATTTTTTTCACCGAAGACATTTTACTTACATTATACCCTATATAAACATATGGGTAATTGAAAGTAAAAATAAGTATTTCTGCTGATGTAAGTAACGTAATTTTAAAACCAGGTATGAAAAAAAGTAGTCAAACATCGTTAGCAAATTTTAAAAGGAAAATAAATGGTTTTTCATTATTAATTTTCAAAAAGTTTTTATAAACTAGTTAATAAAAACTTTTTAAAGCGTAATACAAAAATAATAATAATAAATTTTTTTTTTTTTTTTTTTATTAAAATTGTGTTGGTGACCTTTCCAACTTAAGATACATCAAAGTGCTAAAAGAAAATCTCAAAAAATACGAGTCTGTCAGCAGCTCTTTGACAAATCCTTTTCTAACAGTTATTTTGCACCACAAAAGAAAACTAGAGAACATTAATCTCGATTATCTACATTTTAAGTACAGATAAGGAAGAAAAAAACCCAATTACGTTGTTCACGCCATACCAATCTAAAGTGCAGCAATATACCTCGACATTTTCAGCAAGTAGTACCATTAAAATATATTTTTTTCGGTTTGAAGTTACAAACGCCCAATCTTCGAGTCTAAGACTAAACATCTCTCGTGTCAAAGGCGCTGATTTTGAACCACCCCATTTCGCAATTCACGACCTGTTTTACTTCTTGAAAATTTTCGGGGGGGGGGGGGGCACTTTCATAATTCTTATAAGATCAGCTGAATTACAAATCGGGAAAATCTCGCTAATAGTTTACGGTTATTATGAAGGAATTCCTGATCAAAACTAGGCGTGTGGAACATCGCACAACTTTCAATTACACACTAGAATATTGGTCATTGCATTAAAATTTTATATGGCTTTATTTACCGATTTCATATTTTCACTCATTTAAATAAAAATGACTTATTTGGCGATATTTTTGGCAATAATTTTTACATGGGGAGGAAAAACGCCAAGATGGTGAAATTTGCGATGTTATTCGATGGACATTACTTTATCCTTTCCTGTGCGTGAAACAGGAAAAAAATCATTTGTTGATGGGCGATGCTCAGGGGCAGAGAGCTCTGAATTAAAGGCACTCCTTTTTCAACTTTTTGTCGCATTTCTATCGGAATTACAAAAGGGGGCACGATTAGTACACATTAAGAGATATTGTTGCGTGGATGGGTTCGAAAGATTTGAAGCCAAAGCAGATCAAAACTTGCAGAAATTTATTTCAATTTAACTTTTCACAGATTCTCTTACAACTCCAGAACTTCTCGTTCTAGTAGACTCAATACAGCTCTTTTCACAACAATAGAGCACAAAACATCAGTTAAAAACTTGACAACATAACTGCTAAAATCACTGCAAAATACAGTTCGCTTTAGAACTACTCTGAATGCTCACTGAGACTCAATATCTCAACTCATTAATTCCAGTCAAGTCACTGACTAACCTCAGTCAACTACTAACTCCCCGCTCACTTGGCCGGTCTTAAATAGGAGAGGCGAACATTCTTGAAACTTCTAGAGGTAGATATTTGGAGAACTTTCCAGATCGTAGTTGAAAAGTCCTATACATGTACATGAGGACCGAAAATGTCGCCAAATGGTCACCAAGTTTGGCGACATTTGGCGATTTCTCGCCACATTTGGCGACAAAAATTAGTCGCCGAAACCGTCACCAACTTGACTCTATTTCGCCAATTTGGCGAGATTCCCATTACCATAATGTTAAATGCCCTGCTCCTTGTAAAACTCGCTTCCCAGCGTTATCTCTGTAAAACTAGTTATCAAGCATCAAGACCCATATTGCAGGGAAGCCAAGCTAAGACGAACTATTGCACTGCCTTATGCGAGATGTACATACATTTTCCTAATTTACAAAATTAACACTACGAAATATTTACAAATATACAAAAATTCGTAACAATATTAACACAGAGATTTTTAATCAAAATCGTTAGAGCCGTTTTTAGCAATTGCTAAAAAAAAACAACCTTTTTTACGATTTCAACCTTATGCAAGTATGCGATTTTGACGTTCGCCACAGTAAAGACGCGCGGACAAGCCACTGCTGTGGCTCAGTATAATAACCTTCATAGGAATGCATGTATCGCTTCCAGTCTGAGCGCCACAAGCCACAGACGCAACCTCTATACTAAACTCCAACTTAACTTGACATCACTAGACGATAGATCTTCATCGTGCTCATAGGCAATTAATCCATTTTAGCGGAGTGAAGACATAATTCTCGCCAAATCTTATATCCTTTTGTTCTCTACAGGGTTGTGGTTTGGCGAACATTATGCTTTCACGCCGCTAAAATGGATTAAATACCTATGAGCACTGTGACGATCTACCGTCTAGTGATGTCAAGTTAAGTTGAAGTTTAATATAGCCACAGTAGTGGCCCAGTATAATAAGTTCTATAGAAATTCATGTTTCGCTTAAAGTGGCTAGCTTTTCGCCGTTCGAGTGGCTCTGTATAATAAGGCCCTAAGTTTACTTCTGTAATTTTTTTTCTCTTTCTAATTCTAATAATAAGAATTTAAGTAGCAATGAACCTTTCAGCGAGTGGAAGCTAGCCTATTCTTGAAGCATCAAAATCTGGTTTACAATAAATGAATAAATTGATCTACATTTGAATGAAAAGCCATGATTGTTTATTTTAGTTAATGTCTTATCTATGACATGTACATTATTTGTTCCCTAAAAATGTAGAACACACTCAGGGAATATTTGTAATAAACAATTAAAAGTGTAATGATCTAAATCCAACTGCCAAGTTTAGAAATACACAATTTCAAAACATAAGCTAACCTTATTTGTCATGTATCCATTACTTTGCCTCAAAACGATTTGACGATTTTTTTCATTTTTATTTGCAACTGCTGATATAGTCAAAAGTGTTTTTATTTTGACATTATTGGTGGTTTAGAAAGATGTGTTATTCGAACCCATAATCAAATACACAATCAATTCGCAGTGTTTTCATTTAACGTCACGTAATCACTTGTCAGAACTGTGAACAAGTGTGCATGGCTGAGCTATATCAAATACTCAAATTCTATTGTTGAAACTTATTTGAGGTCTCAATCGAAATAGTTACTTTTTTTGGTACTTATTTTTCAGAAAACTAGGTGGAAGTACTAATCGTTACAAGTTTTTTTTTTACCTTATCCTAGTAGACATCGTTTTAATGTTTAAAATCACCATTAGACTCACCTTGGTCACTGACTGTTCATTCTATACCGCTGTAAGATGGTGCATATAATTATTGAGATTAATTAGATGCGCGCGCATCTTTTCATTTATTTCTGTTCACGTGGTATGGGGATTAGATAGTTAGAATTTTCTTCTTGGAGGAATGTTTCAAATTCAACGTTATTTTCTCTTTCAAAGATACATTAAAATTGGTGGCAGTGGAATTGTCTCGAGCCAAAAAAGATTTTTTTTTAATTTTTTTTTTTAAAGATTCTGTAGAATAACTGAGTAACATTCACATGCACAAAATTAAATGAGGAAAATTTCAATTTCAACAGAATGGTTTTTCACAGTTATAATGAAAAAAGCAACAGTTATTGATGAAACTTTTTAAAAAAAGTTTTTTTTTGTGTCTGTGTGTAGGATCGGGGCCGCCGCGAGATGGCGAAGAGCGCTATCTCGCGGCGGCCCCGGTAGGATTCTGATGAATTTAAAATTACAAAAATATTTCTTTACCATTTCACATCATAAATAATTTTCAATTCCACAATATTAAAAGAAAAATTTAATTTTTAATAAATATTTCGTATGTATTACATTCATCATTTTTCAACAGGTTTCTTTAGGCGCTTCACAACTTTCTAGAAAAAAGTTATAATAACACTCTTTGATCTATGAATTAATCAATCAATCGAATATGGACTGTTTAAATTCCAAGAAAAGTAGAAATTATTATATCGTTAGGAAGTAAAAGAATTGTATTTCCATAGACATTTTCTAGTTGCGTTCCAGGTTCCAACCCCCAACCCAAGACTTTTCCGATAATGACCACAAATGGCGACCGACCCTGCACTTCACAGATCCCCATCTAAGCACCCTGATAAGGACAATTATATAACCTCTTGGGAGGGATTTATTCACCTCCTTCCGATTTTTCTTGAACGCTTTTTTGTCCCCCATCGAAAGGGACGCTTGCTCTTTGGCGCCAATAGAGCTATCTTCATTCTCTTATCCATCTCGAGCGCCAAAAAATGATGGCGTCAAGTATTTGAGAACTTCCTTGAACCAACATTTGGAATGACATCAACACCTGAGAAGAAAACGAAAGTAATTGTTCGGATGCAGCGGCACGTGCCTTACAGAAGATTTGTCAAGTTCAAAACTTTTTTTTTACTGAACAGGCGCTGATGGAGGAAATTGCTGTCTTTAATCTTTAATTGCCTTATCGCCTTGAAGACGACTGAGCAGTTGAGCAATTTGGGAGGTGGTTTTCTCTGTCGAAACGGAGCTTTTTTTTTCTGTCTGTTTGAAAAAGGAGTTGTGAAGATTTCCTGGTCTGATAAACGATACAGAAGCATCTGGTGTGAGCATTAACTATAAAATTTATTCAGATTTAGCATAGCAAATTTACCCCAAAGCTGGTGTTCATAAAAGTGGATAATTTATATCTTAGGAATAAATACGGACGAAGTGGTCAAGAATGGCTATTTGCAGAGGCGGCGATTGGGTGCAATCATCAGTAGCTAAAAAATGTGAGTGGTGGGAGCCAACCAAACAAATCTTGAGGATAGTGAAAGTACGGGGAAGCTATGTAGTTAGTTTCCATTACCTTAATATATTTGAGTAATTGCTGGTTACTGTCAGAAGAAAAATAAAATTTTGTCTTTCCACTTGACATGCTGTGGTATTTTATAACAGTTGGTACATAAACTCTATAAAAAGAAATACGTGTCGTGAATTTATTGACACAGCAGGATATCTTTATCTACTAGTACACATTATTCAATATTTTTTTTTACCATTCTATTATTTATTTTCAGACTTGAATTTACAATACAGTTTTCACTATACGGTTACTTTTGCGAATAATTATCGAGAATCACCCCGTTTGGTGTCTTTGCAATTGAATAGAAAGTAACCCAAATTTCTCCATTGACTGCAAGTTCTCTGACCATATATGCCTCGATACTTTCACCCTAATTGCTGTCACTGACAATTTCTGAAGATTCTCTTGTAGTAGTATTATCATATGAATTTTTTTTTAAAAAATCCGTAAAATATTTGTGAAGTTCTACGGAAATGAGTCAAAAAACAGAAAGGCCATGATCGGTGCTTCTGTCTCTGCATTAAAGTACCGAAGAAATCCATCAATGTCACCGACTTTAACGCGCGCGAAAATTCCCAATCCACTTAGGACACATCCATCCGCATCCCGCATACCACTTTTACAATACTTCCCAGAAACACTTACAAATCAACTATCTGGATGCAATTTTCCGCCACCTTGTGATTCCATCTTTCTGCGATGGGCATCAAGACTTAAAAAATAAAGGGAAAACCTCCATTCCCCAACCCATGTCAGAAGAACAGAGGAAGTGAATTGCATAAGACAACGCATGAGGGCATCGACCTTGAAATTAATAATTCTGCTCATTTGGTATGCAGACACCTTTTCTTCCACTGCCCAGTGAAGCAGGGGACCATCGGAGGTTATTTCAGTTTTGATTTACGCTTGCCTTGTACGAAAGTCAATCGGAAAAGGTCGTAATACATTCGAGCGTACTTTAAAGGATCACTGAAGCTTTCTTTTTTTGTTTGGGAAGGTGAAATGCAGAGTTTTATGTAGAAGTAAGCAGTGGTAGAAGTGGTGAAAAAAAAGTGGGGGATGCCCAAAAGTTGGTGACAAATGCCCCCCTTAACCTCCCTATCTTCAACGATAAATTTTATAATTTCGTAACTTATAACAAAAATATTAACTAGTAAGGAAATTAATTGGTTCGTTGGTTGTTTTCAGATTATCTGGCGCCGTCAGCAACACGAGTGCTATAATGCGCCTTACACAGGACTCGAACCCGCAATCTAGAAGCTAGCATGCTAACCACTATACCGTTTGGTCGGCAAAGGAAATTATTTATCCTTCTTAAAAGTAACATTGAACCATGGGACCAAAACTGATTGTTATTTAATGAATAGTCTGCGACTTAGTTTTTTTACTTGCAAGTAAAAGAACAAGTGAAGTAATAAATCAACAATATATACATAACTATTTAGATTAAAATAGTGCTTCTAAATGTACATATTTTCATGAAATTAAAAAGAAATTTCCTCCAAAGTTAAAAGTTGACCAGATGTAACAGTATTTGTTAATGAAAATACTTATATCTGTATGCAAAGTAGTAAAATACATTTTTATAAGTATAATGTTACGAATTTCTGTATATTTGTAAATATTTCGTAGTATTAATTATGGAAAAGGAAAAATTTAAGTACATTTCGCATAAGGCAGTGCAACAGTTTGTTTTTACTTCGCTTTCCTGCAATGCGTCTCTTAATGCTGGAAAACGAGTTTTACAGGGATAATGCTGGAAGACGAGTTTTACAAGGAGAAGGCCATTTAACATTATGGTTAATGGCAATCTCGCCAACTTGGCGAGATAGAGCTATGTTGGCGATGGTTTTGGCGACTAATTTTGGTCGCTAGGTTTGGCGAGAAATCACCAAATATCGCCAAACTTGGCGACCCTTTGGCGACACTTTCGGTCCCCACACACCTGTATAGAGCTTTTTAACTGCGATCTGGAAAATTCTCCAAATTTCTATCTCTAGAAGATTCGCGACGATTGGCCTTCCTATATAAGGCCAAGAGTGGTGATGGAGTTGAGTTAGTTAGCTGTCGCTCAACGAGCATTCAGAGTAGTTCCGAAAGTGAACTGTATTGTATTGTCTTTTGAGTCGATTTTAGCAGCTGTGTATCTAGTTTTTAACTGCTGTTCGTGCTCTATTGTTGTGTAAAGAGCTGTATTGAGTCTACTAAACCGAGAAGTTCTGGAGTTGTAAAAGAATCTGCGAAGAGTTATATCGGAATAAATTTCTGCAAGTTTTGATCTGCTTTGGGTTCAAGTTTTTCGAACCCATCCACGTAACAATATATATATATACCAAAAATAGTTTATTTTTTCCATGTTTGAAAACTTTAAATCACTTTTTCTCATTGTCACTGCTTTTAAAGGTTAATGTTATTTTTCTTTAGTAGCTTTTAGACGGACTGATGATTTTTAAAAGTGGGGGAATGGATCTCGGTGGTTTTAGAAGTGGGGGAGACGCATGAGTACTTTATTGAAAAATGGGGAGACGCGTCACCCCGCGTCCATCTATACACTTCTACCACTGGAAGTAAAAGTTTCAACTCTGTCGTAACCATAGATTATCGGTTGGTTGATTTGTGCGCTCAATGATTTATATTTTTGCACAATAAAGACTTATCTGGTCGGGATAGATTATTGGAATCTGATACGAGTCGCGTTCACTAACTAGATTGTACATTACATAATAATCTATGTGCTGACAGGCACATTGGTCCTTTCTTTAGCTCATCTTTGGTGTAGTTATAGGGGACACTATTACTGATTTGTTCCCGAGAAATAAAATGTTAAGGTGTGGATAGAATAAAAATAATTTCTAAAAGATAAATTAAAGCACAGACTACAAGTAATTAAAAAACACTTGTTGATAGTTTAGCTTCTTTAATGAATATTAAAATGTAATTTAGAGAGTTACATTTTATATTTACAAACGATATTATTTACAAAAGGAGTGCCTACGAAACTGACTTGTTTAATTACGAAGATTAGGGCATCTCTCCCCAGGACCATCGCGAAACAGTTTCACGATGGCCCCGACCTCTCTCCCTTCAACATCGTTACCATATTTCTCGTCACGATATTCAATACTAACTGTCCAGGAAGGCCAGTGTTACCAGACGTAGAAATTTTAATACCACGCTGTTATTTTTCCCACACCAATACCTTGACAAATTACCTTTCTAAGTACTTTTTTTTTAAGTGCAGGAAGTCTTAATGTTCTAAAGTACTTTTGATATTTCAATAGATAAAAATATTATTAAATATAGTATGGTCAAAATGCACCGTGAGAAACTGCCCACCTAAGAATTTTAAATCCTCTCGCTTACAAGAGAACTCGAGTTTGGCTGGTTGTGTTGAAGATTTTGTTGTGCAAGAGCTAAACTGCGCAGGAACTTTCAAGAGCAATAGCTATACTGCGCCAGAAGCGCATTTCATTTGCTTCTCAAATTTTTTTTGAAAAAATCCAGAAAAATTCTACCATAGAGGAACTATAGAGTTTGTTTCTAAATGTACATTATGCAAGCTTTGTTTTACAAAAATTAGTTGTCACGACCAGGGTCTTGTGTCGACAGTCAATCTACCAGGAAGAAGGATTTTCCTATTCCAGACAAAAATCTACGACAGTTTCTAATATAAGACTTCGTGAAAAAGTCGCCGCCTTACCCTTGAAATTCAAATTATTTTCAGTTAGTCTCTTATTTAGATGCAGCATCAGCACTTGAGCCATGGAAAATCCAATACAAGCACACTCAAGGAAGAAAATATTAAGAAAATTGTGAAATTATTAAGAAAATTGTTTGAATAACCCAAATTAGTCACTACTATTGCTGATGTAACACATACTGTATTAAATGAAAATAAAAGCTTAAGAAAACGAAGCTAACAGTAAAAACCAAGGCGAGAACAGAAGAGTGGGAAGCTATTTTCGGTTTAAAAAAAAGAGGAAGCAGTGGTAACAAAAAAAAGGGGGCGAGGGGAGGATCTGAAGAAGTAATAGTGGATACAGAGTAGCTAAGTGGTAAGGTAAAAAAAGGATTTGCTTTAGCACCTCTCAAAGGGTCTAGAGATAAGACAACTTTCCTCCTACTTCAGAAACAACCTCAGTTAGAATAACACTGTCTGTGCATTTGCGAGTTTGGACTAGGTTGCAGCTCTTGTTAAATTAACTGGCATCTTAACATCAACGTTTTTATTCAAAATATAGTGACTGTTACGTTTTTAATTATCCAATGTTAAATTTGAATGTCCAAAACTGGTTTTTACGCATTTCTGATTATTCGGAATTTTTTGCCGTCTAGTTTTAGAAATATTGGATCGGATATGAAGCTAACATTTTTATATAGGTCTAAATACGTTTCAATATATCCATGAAATCAATACTTTTTTCGTTTATGACAGAAAAGAAATAAGGTGAAAATACAGAAGGGGTCCTTTCGTTTCTTGGTGCATATTTTTTATGTTAAGAAGGGCACCAGATAGAAATATTTCTAAGATGACTGACACCAATAACAACGCCGGAAAAGTAAACAAAAGTACTCACATCTTGTGTTCTCGGCAACGTTTCATTGACATCGTCTTTAAACTGTGGCGCATACAGTTAACGCAATGTACGTACTCCAAGAATAAATGAGATCCCCCTCCCGATTGAACGAAAAAGATCCAATCAGATTAAACCTGAGAAGGTCACGGGACCAAAGAGCCAGTAGTAGCTCTGATATTTGTATGAAATTTTAAGTGGCACTCTGTTCCGTATCGAAACCAAAAATACTATAAATAGGGAACATTTAAAATATACCCAGTTGAATACTTCAAATTTTGTGAGAAAAAATATAACCTTAGTTTTGAAAATTCGGTACTTACGTATTACACCGTCGACCGTTGGCGAGACGAAAAGTTCGCCAAAGGGATTCCTTCAGTCCTTCGAAATGCCAGATAAGTTGTGCAGCTAAGGCCCTTAATATACAGAGCAATTCCAGTGCCGAACGCGCGCCACAGTAAACACGTCCTGGCTGGCTACAGCCCAGTATAAAAAGCTCCATATGATTGCATGTATCGCTTAGAGTCTGAGAGCCTCAAGCGATAGCCACAGCCTCTAGCTACAGCTGTGGCCCAGTATAAGCTACATAGGATTTCATGTTTAACTTAGAGTGGCTTGTCTGAGCGTCTGAAACTGTGACGCGCGCGCCACTGGAATGTATAATAAGGACCTACGACATACCACGGGAAGGTTTCAATGCTGATCCAGACCGAACCTCCGAGAATGCGAGGCGGTTCAAACACTTTTGTCGCCAACAAAAAGTTCACCAACGATCGATGGCATAATGCGAACGTACCGAAAATTCTACACAAGGAAACTTTGCTTTTCATCCTCTTTTATTCAAACGTTCATTCAAAGCACACAGTTGCGACAGAAAACCGTCATTGGGCAGAATCTCCCTTCTCTCTCGGACAGTCCTGGTGGCTTCTTGCAACTCCATTCCCTTTTCCTGCAGCAGATAAGCCAGTACCAACGCAGCGGATCGACTGATGCCCTGTTTACAGTGCACCAGGACATTTCTTCCAGAAGCAAGACCGTCTCTGATGAAGGCAATGGCAACATCAAAGTGCTGGATCAGAGGGTAGGACATCATGTCTATGGCCGGAATCCCTAGGAATACTATACCAGCTGCAGAATAGTCCTCTTCCTTGAGACATTCCACCATGTTCATTGATGCATCGGTGCCATGGGCGGCGTTGAGCACGTATCTGATATTTTTGTGGATAAGTTCGTTTATGTTGGATGCGGAGGCAGCGTTGCCCAGGAATATGCCCGGGAAAACTTCGTCACTGTCTTCTGTTGGGAATTCTTGGGTTCCCAATGGCCATAGACAGATTCTTCGAATTTCTTCAACTGTGCATAGAGGTTCATAGCGTGGTGCGTGCATTCCGTAACTAAAAAAAAGAGCGGATTATAAAAAAATATTATAAAATTACATTATGAGAAAGTTAAGAGGAAATCATAGTAAAAATCATCACTTATACCCGATATGTTATAATTTTCTAGCCCAGCTCATTTAGAAACTACTTAGTATAAAACCTTGAAATTTGGTGTGTTAGAGGATTGGAACATATGAATGGATTTGAAAATCAGGTGCGGATTCTGAGGCAAGCCGATTAATCGTAATAAATGATGGCGCCATTTCTTACTAGCAAGTGGGACATATGTTTGGTAGCAAATAGCACTTATGGTTGCCGTATTTGACCTGATGAATACTCATTAGAGTTGGAAGTTCTACCAAAACTTATTGGTCGATGGCCAACATCTTTGGATAACCGACGATAAAATTCGCCAAGGGACTCGTCATTTACTTTGCAAGCCAACGCAGGGATTGAATTTATGGCCTTATTATACAGAGCCACTCTAGTGGCAAACTCGCGCCACCGTTTCTGGCCACTGCTGAGACTCAGTGTACAAGCTCCATAGAATTGCATGTTTCGGTTCGAGTGGCCTGTCTGAGTGACTGAAGCGGCGGTGCACATTCGCCACTGTAGTGGCTCTGTATAATAAGGCCCTTATGCTTTTTGTATCATATTCTAATGATGTGAAAAATTTGAGCAAAAATAAAAATTTCTGCCCTCACAAAATATTGCTGTCAATTCCCTACTCTTCCGCATTCCTTACCTAATTTTAGTTTAAATTCAAACTGAAGGTAGATATTTATTATAAATGTGTACACATAATAACTCTACAAATAATCGAGCAAAACATTTGATTTTGTAAGTGGCTCATAACAGCCACTTTGATACCGTATAGCACGGTAAGAGTTAAATAATAATTAGTCTTTTGCAATTATATCCATCAAACATATTAACCTTAAGGAAATAATACCTGAAGAGAAATTTCTGTGCCAAGAATTGTTTACAGAAAACCGCTCCAAATTATGGCAGCCATAAGACAGTTCACTTGTTATTTCAAAGAAGAAAAAAAAAGAAAGAAAAATGACGGCGGCCGCCATTTGTTGGCGATATTCACCTTGGCACAGAATCCGTATCGAACTTGGAATTTTAACCATGCATTCATTATAATATAAAGTGTAGTTCGTACCTGTTTTTCAAAATATTAAGAATCACAGTTTTTCATTTAAACCGAGAACAATCACTTCATAGCATCACATATTTACGTTTTATTTTAGAAAAGCTGTTGTCATACAAAATATTATATTTTCTGGAGCAATTACTGGATTTTAAAGTATGGTGACATCACATGCAACTGAACCTTGGGAAATGATTTAACAAATTTTGCTGTCTTCATAATATTGGATTTGCTTTGGTTTGGAACTTCCGACAGTCTATTTCTGCCACTTATAAAGTGCTCAACACAGCCATATACGTCTCGTAATTTTGAACATCTAGAAGAATACGAGATCGAAATCTTCTAGAATGAAATTGGATTTATATATTATTGAGAGATCACAACAATATGATATTTTAAGAAAAACTATGACAGCCAGAGCCTTTTGAATGTATGCCATGTTTTTTTTTTTTTAAAGCATCATTTACAAAATGTTGCAATTTTTACGAATTTTATTTAATTTATTTTTCAAATTGAATTGAATTTAAATCACATTTATTTTCGGGATCATTTTTCAAATCTCAGTTGAACATAAAATCATTTTATTAGATTAATTTTTTTTTACAGCTTCCCGCGACTGCTCTTGTTTCATTTGATCCACACACACCCTGTATGTATTTTAAAATCCCGCTGGTAATTTATTTGCCCCAAACATGAATCAACGTTCTAAGAAAGAAGGCGAGACGTATTTTTTTGCCCGAAACATCCTCCATTTTCGTTGCAGAAAATCCCATTACTCAACCACGCGAAAGGTAAAAATCAAAAGTGGCGGAAGTTAGCGGAGGGATGTTTACAGAAGGTCGTTTCCCTCCCAAGCTTCTAAACAGGACTTTCATTTTTAGACGCAGTTAACACATTGCCCCTGATGATGATTATGGGCGCCATGGGAACAACATCGCCGCCATTGGTTAAAAAGAAGCTAGGGATGTGAAACATTGCACAATTTTCAATTAGGCTTAATACTGGTGATTGCATTTAAATTTTACATAGATTGGTGCAATTTACCATTTCAGTTAATTAAAAAATAATATAACCCATCACACACAAAAAAAGTTTTTAATATAAATCCTTTATATGCATTGGCAATTTTTATGTGCAATTGCTATTTATTAAGCTCAGATTGAGTTTTCATAGTGTTTGGCCATTACGAAGAAGACATTCATTCCGAACCATTTACTAACTTTTTTTACGCCCCCAAAACTTGATTGAATACATTGTTACCCACAAAGAGACTGTTTGCCGAGATTCAGCCCAAAACTTGATTGAATACATTGTCACCCACAAAGAGACTGTTTGCCGAGATTCAGCTCAAAACTTGATTGAATACATTGTCACCCACAAAGAGACTGTTTGCCGAGATTCAGCCCAAAACTTGATTGAATACATTGTCACCCACAAAGAGACTGTTTGCCGAGATTCAGCCCAAAACTTGATTGAATACATTGTCACCCACAAAGAGACTATTTGCCGAGATTCAGCCCAAGACTTGATTGAATACATTGTCACCCACAAAGAGACTGTTTGCCGAGATTCAGCCCAAAACTTGATTGAATACATTGTCATCCACAAAGAGACTGTTTGCCGAGATTCAGCCAAAACTTGATTGAATACATTGTCACCCACAAAGAGACTGTTTGTCAAGATTCAGCTCGACAGAATGACGGCAAGTGGGTTAATTAGTCCGCCAAAGATTTTGCCTCGTCTACCTTAATAAGGGAAGGTTTCAGTCATTTAATGTCGCCAAATTGAACATGTTTCAATTAAATTTGGTATCTGGATAATAGAATGTCAGCAAAAGCTGCTAAGTCTAACATAAGAAATTAGATACCTTTGAAAAAGCTGCCCTTGCGTGACAGTCTCAAAACTGGATAGAAAGCATTGCCATTGACAACGAGTATACCTACCAAGTTTCAAAGTTTCAGATCGATTGGATGACAGGAACTAGATTTGTTAGTAAAATGAAATACCAATAGAAGTGAGTGTAAAAGCAGCCGTCATCGAATCTACCTTCCAAGTTTCAGCTCGATTAGATGACAGGTGTGTTGAATGAGTCATCTGAAGCGGTAATTGAAGTGTGTGCAAAAACGGTCTTTTAATGTCGATGGCAACTCTCAAAACTTGATATAATGTATTCTTATCGACGACGATTTTGAGTTCGATCACATTTCAGTTCGATTGAATGAAGGCAAGTGCATTAATTAGGCATTTGAAGCGACAATATTAGCATGTGTAAAAGCAGTCTTTAGTGACAGCCTCCAAAACTTGACAGAATACATCTGTCTGTATGCCAGGTTTAACCCGAATGGATAACGGTAAGTGGGTTAAGCCGTCGCATATTTGCCCGACAGCCACAAACACGCAAAATCCAAGTTAATATATTAGATTAAAAATAAAAGTACTTTAAATGCTTTTTCAGTAGCTTTATTTGCACATATTTAAAAAAAGCACCACGTGAACTATATTTTTGAAACCTTTTCATTATTAAAGCGAAATGTCAAGCTTTTGTAAAATCGAGATTACCACGTCCTTTAGATTATAACTTCATTTTGTGAACAAATAAGCGAAATCGAGAACCTGCGCATAATAATTCGTTCTTTAAATAAATAAGCGCTTAGAAATTTTCGGTCCAATATTGGTCAAATAATTATGGACAATGTGTGTGCCAAATTTAAATCAAGTCGTTCAACTGACAGAAGCAATTTACATCTAATTCCATTTTCTCCGCTTTAAAGACATCAACACTAAAATCTACTTCAAAAGCAAATTTAATTAAGATGATCCCACGCATATTTTACACTAATAACAATTTCAGATTGTACAGATAAATTCTAAAGTAGAAATTCGAAACCCTGGTAAAATTATAAAAAACGCTCTAAAAGTACTGCCAGATTACAATCATTAAAGAACTTTAATATTCGTAATTATACGCCCGAATTAAAGACTTAATATTCGTTCTATGAATAAGAAGTATTTTATAAATCTAAAAATAACCTTAAGTCATGATTCAGCTTTACGTTTTAACTAAGAATTACCAGTTTTGCCGTAATCACGACATGGCCAAAAAAATTGTGTTATTCTTCGTTCTATGTGAGGGGGTCATAAATAGCAATTAGTATTTTTTGATGAATGAAAATGGCTCCTTCAGCAGACGAATTATTTTCGGAAATTGGAGTTCCCAAACGAACTAAACTCGAACCGGGTCAAAAGAAGCTCGCTTCTAAATTTAAATTTCCCTAGGCACTGTTCGTTTGAAAATTACTCCAAGATATATTTAGAAGATTAAATCTTATTTATCGGATTCTTTGAAATGTTTGAATTTCAATGAAAGAAAAAAAGTTATTCTTAAGGAATATATAATTGTGTAAAAAGTAATGTGTGTCGATTTAAATCGAATGTGTTTCGATTGAAAAGCATCCAGAGAATGAATTAAAATCGAAAATGGAGAAATGTCAACGTTTTTCCTAAAATATTAGAGAACAAGAATATTCCAGAATTATATCTAAATTAAATTAAAAGAAATGAAATACTTTATCAATGGAAGTCAAACATGTCACAAATATTATCGTACAAAAGTTGCAGAAAAAAACTGAGTGTCATCAAGTCGCAAAAAAATTGTTGTTGATTTATTTTGTTTTAACAGATTTTTGTATTCTGCAACTTGCAGCAAAATGATTAGGATGAGATAAAGCTGTGAAATATGAATTACAAAATGTGTATTTTAAGGGGACTTGGTACCCCTTGCTCATAAAAAATTATAAAAATATCGATTTTCTATTCTTTTGCGTGTTTATAACCTTTGAAACCTTTTCCTTATTCTGACATAATTTTAAGCAGATACGGTAACTGCAATTACTTAAAAATTATTTTTTTATGGAGAATTTAGCATAGCTGCAATAGCTCCTATGATGTTTCGAATGTATTTTTCTTAGTTTGTGTTTCTTAGAATTTACACCTTACTCAAAATGCTAAAACTCGAGCAAATATAATTGAAATGACTTGAATTTTTTTTTGTGTCATTCTTAAGATCTATTTTACAAAGAAATAGGCATGGATTTTTGAATAAAATATATATATTTTTTTATAAATTTAAATGTTGAAAAATATCGATTTTTCTCCTGTAGGTACAGTATTTATACATTTTCTTCAAAACTATTTTACTTATTCAAAATCCTATGTCTAAAATTTTAGAATATATGACATAGTAATTTTTTTTTTTTTTAAAAATGAGGAATAAATATTGAAAAATGAAAAAGAGGATAGAATTTGAAGTTTTATGAGGTTTTTTTTTTTTTTTTTTTTTTTTTTTTAATTTTGAAAATTTAGAGCACAATGTGAACTTTTTTAAAAAAAATAAATTTTAGTTTTTGGTTAGTAATACCTTTAAATATGTAAACACTATAATTTTAAAGGCCTAAATTAAAAAAAAAAAATAGTTTTAAGGATACAAATATCATTTCTCTATATTAAGATTAACTCCTAATCAGAAACATTCTCTTTACTCGCTATGTTACAATCTTCCTCCCCAGTGCATTTAGAAACTACTTTGTATAAAACCTTGAAATTTGGTGAGTAGGAACGAAAATGATCACTTAATGAAATGACATAAATTGAAAACTCTATAATAGCGTCTTATATATTTTAATTGATTTTTAAAATCCTTACGTCAATATCTATCTAATGGTTCCATTTGTAATAGTCTTTTGATTTTTTAATTTTTTAAAAATATATATATTAGAGATTATCTTCGAGTTTTCAATTTCTGTCATTGCACGAAATGATCATTTTCGTACCTATTCACCAAATTTCAAGGCTTTATGTAAAGTAGTTTCTAAATGAATTGGGTCAGAAGATTGTAACATGGTCAGAGGTAGAAGTCGTGAAAAAAAGTAGGGGGGGGGGGGTTCACAAGGACAACCCCCCACCCCATCTTTAACGATAAATTTTACAATTTTGTAACTTATAATAAAAATATTTATAGTAAGGACTTAATTTATACTTCCTAACACTAACATTGAACAAGGGTCCAAAATGTATTGTTATTTTAATGAATATTCTGCGACTTGGATTTTTCTCTTGGAAGTAAGAGGTAAAGTAAAGTAATAACTCAACGTTGTACAGATAACTGTTCATTTAGATTTAAATAGTGCTCATAAATGTTCATACTTTCATTAAATAAAATTAATAGAGAAATCTAAAATGTTTTAAAAAATAATAATAATAATAATAAATATCTTGTCTTTATATGAAACAAGAATAGAAATTTAACTTTAAAAAAAAAAGCTCCTCCAAAGTTAATAGTTGAAAAAGTGTAATATAGTATTTGTTATAAAAAATACTTGTATCTTTTTACAAAGAAGTATAATGCCTCTTTATAATGGAAGGATATATATATTGTTGCGTGGACGGGTTCGAAAGATTCGAAGCCAAAGCAGATCAAAACTTGTAGAAATTTATTCCAATATAACTTTTCACAGATTCCTTTAAAACTCCAGAACTTCTCGTTCTAGTAGACAGAATATAGCTCTTTTCACAACAATATAGCACAAAACAGCAGTTAAAAACTTGACAACACAACTGCTCAAATCGCTGCAAAAGACAATGCAATACAGTTCGCTTTCGGAACTCTCTAAACTCTCACTGAGACTCAGTAATTCCAGTCAACTAATGGACTCAGCTAACAACTAACTCAGTGACTCAAAATCAGTCAACTAACTTCCCCGCTCTCTTGGTCAGCTTTATATAGGGGAGAAGAACATACGTGAAACTTCTAGAGATAGATGTTTGGAGAACTTTCTAGATCGTAGTCGAAAAGTCCTATACATGTACATGGGGACCGAAAATGTTGCCAAGTTTGGCGACATTTGGCGATTTCTCGTCAAATTTGGCGACAAAAATTAGTCGCCAAAACCGTCGCCAACTTGGCTCTATCTCGCCAATTTGGAGAGATTGCCATTACCATAAAGTTAAATGCCCTACTCCTTAAAACTCGCTTCCCAGAGTTACCTCTGTAAAACTCGTTATCAAGCATCAATACCCACATTGCGGGGAAACAAACTAACTACGAACTATTGCACTGCCTTATGCAAAATGTGTATAAATTTTTCCTATTTACAAAATTAACAAAAAGAAATATTTACAAATATATCAAAATTCGTAACAATATATACCATAAATAGTTTGAAAGTTTTCAAAAAAAAAAAAAAAAAAAAAAAAAAACATTTTCTCAGTGTCACTACATTTAAAGGTGGTTAATGTTATTTTTATCGGTAGTTTTTATTGGGATTGAGTGTTTTTAAAAGTGGGGGGGATGGAAATCAGTGGTATAGAAGTGGGGAGGGGGGGATGCATAGGTATTTTTTCGAAAAGTGGGGGGATGCGTCACCCCGCGTCTACCCACACTTTTAGCACTGAACATAGTGAGTATAGGGTAGGTCTTTACTAAGAGTTTCCTCTCAAGAAAAAAGTAAGGATTCAATTTGTTCTCCTCACGTTGAGGTACATTCCACTTTGCGTACAGATCTGAAATTTTAAACATAATTAGTATTTCACCTAGAATAGTGTATTGCGGAATCAGAATTTTAAAATTGAAATTCGTTTTTTAATTAAATTTTTTTTAAACTGACTGAAATTCTATGGAGCTTATTACAGTTTTATTAAGCTCCATAGTGCTAAGCGGAGGGATATTTTGGAAAACAAGTTGTTTAGATGTTATTTCCAGACTTGCACGGTCAAATAGACCAGCTGCTCCTTACGTTTTCAGGTGATGCAACTCGTAAAATTGAGGGGTAAATAGGGACGTTCGACATTAAAGTGATTTTTGAATTTATGTTCAACGGGAGTGAAATAATGTTTCTTTAAATAATTTTTTGAATACAATATTAATGTATTAGAATACTGCTAGGTAATGTAAATCTAATACATGTAAACATAAATTTAACGAATCGTAGAATGAATGTATTTTGTATTGTTACGAATTTCTGTATATTTGTAATTATTCCGTAGTATTGGTTATGTAAATAGGAAAATTTATGTACATTTCGCATAAGGCAGTGAAAGAGTTCGCTTTCCTGCAATGTGTGTCTTAATGCTTGAAAACGTGTTTTACAGAGATAATGTTGGGAAACGAGTTTTACAAAGAGAAGGCCATTTAACATAATGGTAATGGCAATCTCGCCAAATTGGTGAGATAGAGCCAAGTTGGTGACGGTTTTAGCGACCATTTAGCGACATTTTCAGTTCTCATGTACATGTATAGGACTTTTCAACTACGATCTGGAAAGTCCTCCAAATTTCTAACTCTAGAAGATTCACGAAGTATTGACTTCCTACATAAGACCGGCCGTGAGTGGAGTTAGTTGACTGGAGTTACTGAGTTAGCTGTCTCTCAGCGAGCATTCAGAGAGTACCGAAAGTGAACTGTATTGCATTGTCTTTTGCTGCGATTTTTAGCAGTTGTGTTGTCAAGTTTTTAACTGCTGTTTTGTGCTCTATTATTGTGTAAAGAGCTGTATCGAGTCTACTAGAACGAGAAGTTCTGGAGTTATATCGGAATAAATTTCTGCAAGTTTTGATCTGCTTTGGCTTCAAGTCTTTCGAACCCATCCACGCGACAGTATTTTGCCAGGTGATGTGAATATATGTGTATTTTTAACTCATATTGCATTATTACTTGAATTCAGTATCCTGGCTTAATTGTGAATGCCAACAATTTACACCACTAAACGATTAAATCAAAATCGAAAATTTAAATCTAACTTTATCATGATTAATGTAAATAACCACTTGAACTTTAGTAGACTGGGGCACCCCAACAATAGGATTGCATGTTTCGCTTAGGGTCTGAGCGCCACAATCGACAGACGCAACCTCTAGCCACAGTAGTGGCCCAGTATAATAAGATCCACAGAGGATTGCATGTTTCGCTTAACGTGGCTTGTCTGAGTGACTGAAACGGTGGCGCGCGTTCGCCACTCGAGTGGCTCTGTATAACAAGGCCCTTAGAACGATCTTAAACCAGTGGTGGCGGGGAGTGTTTAATATGAAAAGGACACGAAACGCAAATGTTGCATTATCAGGACATGGTAGAGGTAGTTTCGGAGAATGCAAGTCATCCGCACGAAATGAGCTAATGATGCCCTGTCAGCAAAATTTTCCGTAAGAGTGTCTTAAACTATTGAGAGGCAGGGTGCTTACCAACAGTAGAGCATAACAAAATGTGCCTTGTTTAATTTCTTCTTTCAATTACTCTTATGTTATTGCAATTAAGGTTACCTTAATGACATTAAACCCTGTCATTAAGGTTTTCATCAGTATTGCGCATGCGCAAAACATTAAAAAAAAATCATGTTTTTCAGCAATTGCTAAAAAGCGGCTCTAACGATTTTGATCAAAATCGCTGTGGTTATGCCTCTTAAGGTGTTCCAAACATCCCCACCTCCGAAAATCTCGGTAAGAATGCTATAACGGTATAATTTTTTAAACTAATTAAAAATCAATTAAATTAATTTTTAGCAGGGGCGTGGCAGTGCTGTGACGTAATTTTAAGGGTAGGGGCTCGCTTGAAGATGACATTGGGGAGGAAGGGGGGTTCATAATAGTCAAAATTAAGCGTGGTGTAATTTATGTGAATCCACTATGCTTTGTAACGGTGGGGGGGGGGGGCTTCTTGAACTCTTTACTTTCCCTCGATACGGCCTTGCGAATCCAGTATGAAGAGGGGTGTCCAGAGAAGGACTCAACGATTTTAAAATTAAATAAAAAAAAAAAAAAAAAAAAAAAAAAAACATGTGATTTTTAATAAATTTGAGTGACTTTCACGAAAATTCATTTAAAATAAAAGTAAATGAATCACAATCAAAAGCTAACTTCAGTAGAATAACAAGTGTCAACTAAATGCACTGGAAAAAAAATCAGGCTTCTATGTCAAATATTTTCTGAGAAAAAGGTACATGAAATATGCCAAATTAACATTACCGGTATAGAGGGTATACAACTCTCCTCAGAAGATCAAACCGCATCCTCTCATTACCCCTAGACAGCTTCCCACATTTATAACATATTTCTAGAATTTTGTAATTACAGCGCCAACTGTTGGCAATATTTGTTACTAATTTTGGAACTTCTGTTTCCGATTCTTACAGCTTTCAAAATAACTTTTTATTTCATTTTTCTATCGACCTTTCATTATGAGTTATTTAATTTTAAAATCAGGAAATCCTTAGCTGGATATTCTGTTCATGAATCCATGAATGCGTCACTTATTTCTCTTCTTGATATGCCCCGCCCCCAAGGTTTTCGAAAATTCTAACGTTTGATTTTCATATAGTTTTTTAAGGTCCGTAATTTTTTTTTCGCGGTTTCCACGAAAAGTGAAGAAGGAGAACACGAACATTGTTACGAATAGAAAATTAGATATCGCCAATTAAACTGGTATCCATTTCCCCCCCCCCCCTCCCACCTTTTAAGAAAAACAGAACAAAATTCTAGAGAAAATATACTCGATTATTCGTGAGTGACAGTATTTTTTTATAAATCCTCAAAATAACAACTATAAATAATAATTCCGTGATTTTTCTGCATCTCATCACAGTTCAAAAATAATTTAAGACATTTAAATATATACTAAAAAAGAACGACACTTATTTTGATTCCCGCAAATTTCGTTTCTTTTTCGATTCAAGGAGCAAAACGTATCAAAGTTCAAAGTCCTCGTTGATCAGGAATCCCATTTCACGTGTTTCATGAGTAAGTAATAATCGAAGGTTATTATTCTGACGACCAAGTCAAACGGAATATGCAAAACAAGTTCTTAAGATATTCAAAACAAGGAAATAAAGCAGTTAAAAGAAAAGAACAAAAAATCATTCGATAAGCTTCTGAATCACGAACTTAGAGAGCAAGGAGGTCTTGCTTTGGTAGATGACCTTGAGAACTGAATTAAGCATTGGAAGTGTTCTTGTTGTTATCTGGATAAATTATAATTTATATCAGCGTTGCATTTTTGATGTGTCGCAAATTATTCAATTTGGACACTTGCTTGTCTGATGGGTGAGATTTACAATCAATCAAGGGGCGATTATGTTAATAAGATTAATGAGGTGCGATTATTAGAATGATTTTAGTTTTTGTTGTTCCTAACGTGGGGACCAGTTCTTCGTTTCGATTGAAACTTTTGCGCAGCTAATTCATGACTAAAAAAATCCTGAGATTTGGTGGTTTTTTTTTCAAAATGAGTTGACACGGCGACATCGTGGCAGATAGTCTAGAGTAGTCGGGTAATTGGAGAAAGTGTTCTCGTTTATTATATCTCTCGCCCAAAAAAGAAACAATGTTGTAGGGAAAATGCAAACCCAAATTTTCCCTGCCATTCAAGAAGTGAATAAGAGCGCAAAACGCGTTTAAATAAATTTATTCTTACTCAATCTCTTTCCATTTATCTTTGCGTTTCGCTCACTTTCGCCCGTTTAATAAGTTTTTTTTTTTTATATATAAGTTGAAAACGCATCAGTAACAAAGTGGAACAGTTTAACGAAAACTCAATAAATTTTATTCAACAATGTTTCTGATCTCGTTTCTAATTATTTCATGCCCTGAAGTGAAAGATTTGAAACGCGTAACAGGACCTTACGAAATCTTTTTCAACAACAAAAATTGTTGTAATTCAGGTTTTTTCAATAACTTTCTTATAAAAAGTAAACAGGTTTTATAGCTAAGAGCCAAATTTAAGGCCAAAGTCAGTGTTGGCAGACGTAGTATTTTTAATACCATGCTGTTATTTTCCACACACCAATATATTTTGACATAGTGTCTTTCTTAGTACTTTTTTGAAGTGCAGGAAGTCTTAATTTTTAAGCACTATTGATATTTCAATAGGTAAAAATATTATTAAATACGCTACGCCCAAAATGCAATGTGAAAAAGTGCCAACCTAAGAATTTTGACTCCGACATCTGGTAACGCTGGCCACAGCACCTACTAACCTTTGGTTAAAGCGCACGACCTTCTGTCTCGCTCGTGGGAGACCAATGTCCCCCAAATTCAAATTTTCGTGCATACTATTAAATTTGTGACCAAATATCAAAGCAAGTGAGTATTTTAATTAAAAACACAACATTATCGATCAGAATAAAGTAAAAATTAAAAAAATAGTTGAAAAATAACTTGGGAAAAATAAAAAAAATAATAAATAGTTGACATCTGTCAACCACGTAACTAACCAAGGATTAAATGTTTAGTTCTTCAATAATGTATTGAATTAATAATTTTCAAATTATAAAAAATAATAACGCAAATTTTTTGGACTATTTCTGATTTTAAAACAAACAACACAATGTGCAATTCTAAATAAACTATTTCCCAAAAGAGGAGGTCTTGGGGCCTTATTATACAGAGCCACCGGGACCAAACGGTATAGTGGTTAGCGTGCCAGCTTCTAGACCGCGAGGTTGCGGGTTCGAGCCCCGTGTTAGGCATGGGTGTTTGTAAATGTATGTTGGCTTGTCTAATGACGAATGTTTCGGCGCAATATAGCCCTCGTGTTGCTGACGGAGCCAGATAATCTGAAAACAACCAACCAACAGAGCCACAGCTTCAGTCGTTCAGACAAAACACTCGAAGCGAAACATGCAGTCCTATATAGAGCTTATTATACTGGGCCACTGCTGTGGCTCGAGGTTGCGTCTGTAGCTTGTGGCGCTCAGACCTTATTATACTGAGTAATGGATAGAAGCGGTAGAAGCTCTGTTATAATAAGGCCCTAAAGACCCTTTTCTGGAAAATAGTATATTTAGAATTGTACATTGTGTTTTTTGTTTTAAAATCGAAAGTAGTCCACAAAAAATTTGGGAAAGTGTGATTGTATACAGTAGATGGCAGCATTATCGACTAGAGAAAATAGCAATTTAAGCATGTTGAGGAAACATGATGCATCTTGTATATTTCAGCAATAGATTACAAAATGTGACTCTGATGAATTGCAAAAAAACTAATTCCTCTAAGCAATCCGCCCGCCTGATGGCTGTGGGTTAGCGCTTTAGCCTCGCATATCAAAAGTGCCGGGTTCGAATCCTGATTCAGGCATAGGTGTTCATTGCGGTTCAAAATCCATGTTAAGATGTAGATCTCGGCCTGATTAGTCGGTATTGTGCAAAAAAATAAATCGTTGAGCGTATACAGTCCAATCTAAGCAACTTTATATGGTCTGGTTGCGCATGCGCCGACTAGTGTGATAATGAAAACCATTTAACACATATGACATTTACATGAATATATCTCTCCGACAAACTTCACTGAAAATAGAGGGCAGCAAACACAAGACTCATTCTCATTTCTAACCCTTCATCCAGAATTACCTGTAATCCTATTTTACGTGTTGCTTTGAGTCAAAACGGTGTGGCGACAAGGATCTTCCCGTCTTCTTCTTCTTCTTCACATCTCAGAACGACAGAAGTCATCTAATTCCGTACCTGCCACTTGGGGGCGCTGAAGATGACAACGGTCCTTGGAAGACACATTCCGATCTATTTCGAATTTTGTGACTAAGTCACCTGGTGCTTCCCCACCAAACCAAAACTCTTCTTCAGTCGCAAGAAGAGTTGAAAAAGGGGGAGTTGGAGAGGGGAGAGAGCGTCTAAATACTGTTATCTCAGCACATCAGTGTGCTGGGAATATGGCCGCTATTTTTAGTGAAATGTTATGCTATTACTTCGTATTTGTCACGTTTGGTGCTTGTGGGAGATAAGTAAAGTGATCGCTGCAGCAGAGTAATGAAGAATTATGAGTTGGGGGAATATTTCTTTAACCTGGCAGGTGCTTTTCGTGCACCTGAGGTATTATGGAACGTAGGTTTTATGGCAATGGTGGTAGCGGTGATCGCCGAAATGCAGTTTCGGTGAAAGAAGAAATAAAACTTGACTTTGGGGCTCGTATATGAATTGTCACTAGTCCTATAGATTGTGGGATTTAACATTTGTTACCGAGTCCTCATCATTTGTTTGGAATGTCACAACTTTTGGTTTCAAAACTTTTTTCCCCTAGATTTGGGGGAGATCTTTTTTCCCCTTCGACATAAATTAAGACTATTTAAATATTAGAACGGTTGTGAAACCCTTTGACTATTTCAGGATTAAGTCTGCTTTTTCGATTATCCAAATCCTGCTTGATCCAAATCATCCAAATCCTGCTCGGACCATTATTAATTTGAAGCAGTCTTTTCAATTTTTACCCACTTCAAATTAATATGTCTCTTTCAATTCCTAATAAATTCCTTTAGACCTTTTACTAGTATACCACTTTGTCTCAAGCTCTTTAAAAGTTTTGCCTCATTGGGAGAAAAATCTATTTCTTGTACCACATTCAAATCTTCTAATCTTCTTACAAGAGAGCACAGAAAAAGAAAGAGATAACACAAGGTAGGCTAAAGAGCTAAATAATACTAAAGAGCTACATTTGCGTAGCACCACAAAAAAGATTGTCATCAATAAATCAACCTATACACAGTCAAGAGATCCAACTCTCAAAGCAAAACTATTGGCTGCCATGCCAGATGGTAAGTTGATTAGAAGATCACTGTCACACGTTGATTAGAATGCTAGTTTTCAGTTTACATGGTGCCAGCAACTGGAACAATCCAGCTATTTACAGCATTACGCTACGGAAGAGTAGCAAATAGAAAATGATTTACTGGAGCTACCAGCTATTGGACTTTTCGAGTTAATGACATGAAGCGTTTGCATGGTGCCAGTAGCTGGTATATAATAACTGGTGAACACAACTGACAGTCGACTTAATCGACTGGCAATGTAAAGCAAAATTAGTCTTAACACTATACGCACCGAAATTGCACAAAAAGAAGCTAATTAATTACTTGAGTAACATAATCTGGACTCTCTTCTAAGTTGCTATACTGAAAACTACCTCTTTTTTTCTTCTTTTGATGGCGAAAGCTTCATCATCAACGTTTACTGAAATTTTTTCATGTCACTCCAGAGTTTTAGTCTGACAATTAAAAGAAGGCGGAATTATATTAAAAAAAAAGTTGATTGATTTCCAAGAGTACCAGTTGAGGGGGTGTTGCAATTGAAGGAGTGGTCTTTCCTTGTCGCTCGATTGCAGGTGGTTAAATGGACCAACCCTTTCCCTTCATCAAGACAGAAAAGATGTTCTGTACGCAATTTGCAATCGCATCTGCGTAATTGTGGTGTCAAGGGTCAAGAGCTATATAGAGCAGCGACAGGGTGATGGAGGGTCATCATCATATCCGTGACATGGCATCTCCAGGGTAGGGCAAATCCTTCTTACTACTCCAATTACCCTTATCATTGGATAATTCAGATGTCTATAAGTAGCCCTATCTGTTATTTTCCTTCTGCACAATACATAACATTAAAATATAATTGTTTAATTTGTTTTTCTTTATAACAACATATAAGTACACCATGGTATACTTTAATGTTGGTATATTTAATATATATAATTTTAAGACAATATTAATGGTGTTGGTATGACTTAGAAAACACGCCAACCTTTCTCTCTTTCTTAGTAACAATCTTGTATTTCTGCTTATAAGACTCGTGTTTTTGGTTGTTGTTTTTTTGTTTGCTTTTTTTTTGTAAAGAACGTAAAGTGAAATTTTTTTCTGCATATTAATTTTATAAAAATGCGAAAGAGGGAGAAGGGTATTAATGGTTGCTGGTGCAACCATTAAGTAACAAAATTCTATTTTCATTATTTTTAAATAATACATTTCATAAAAGACATGAATATAAATAGTGTTTAAACACAAAGATCTAATGGTGCTCAAGTATTCTGACAATTATGTAAAAGCTGGAATTAAACATGAGGTCATTACAAATCAATTTATTTTGCTTTAAAAAGTATGCGAGTGAATCTTCATCAATTCTGTAAAATTCGCGGTAGTGCTACCATCTATTGATCAGTGAAAAAACTACTCTCAAAATATTTAGTAGTGCTGCCATCTGTCGATCAATGAAAAGATTTTTTTTTCTTTCTAAGGGATCAATCTTTTTTTTTTTTTAGCTATAGTTATCATTCGCCAGTTACTAATTAAGATAATGCTTATGTTGCAAGATAAAGATAAAATGTAGAAGCAATATTTAAAGTTTTTTTTGAGGATTTTGTACTGTGGCGTAACCGAAGTGACTGCGAGGGCTCATTGAGGGAAAGGGGTGTTGTTATAGAAGATCTTCGGGGCGAGAAATAAAATTAAGTGACTATAAAATAATAATAATAACTTCAAACAAGTAATATTTCGCAATTTTTTATTTAGAAAAAAATCGTAAAAATACTCTAATAAAATGTGATAAATAAAAATAATTTTAGAGACATTTAGCCATTCCTTTTGGAAACAGGTTTAGTAAATGAAACATCTCATAAAGTACTATTCCATCAATTCTTTTCTGATAGCTAATTGCAAACAATACTGAGTTTTTTCTGGCATCTGATGTTTTATTGGATGAATGAAATACGTATAGTTTATTTCGCAATGGAACTAGTGATTTCAGATATCTTAGAAAAAAAAAGCTGCAATGGTGGACACTGCTAAGGGCGGAGGGTATTGTTATTTGTTAGGAATTGTATATTCGAAGTAAATGTAAAAATTTTGCAATGTTATAAACATAGACCATACTTTTCCTCATAACTTGATAAATAAAAATTGTATTTCGATTATTGAAATACGAGTAAAATAGATTTTTTTTAAATGGTTCCCTCTTTTTTGGAATGACTAGTGCAGATACTTAAAATACCATATTTCATAAGTTCATAAAATACAATTGAGTAATTTTGCTTTCAAGCGGAAGCCAATTATGTCACTTTTATTAAAGAGACGATTAAAACACCCGTTCATTCTCACATAACAGTTTTAAAATTAAAATTTTGACTGCAGTCTCATAAAATCGATATTTTATTAAGTTTCTTTGTAACTCGATTTCCAGCTGAACAAATTCGGATCATTTTTTTTTACTTCCAATTACCCATGCTGCGTATCAATAACTAACGAGAGAGTAAACAGACATAACCTTTTATTAATAATTTTCATAGAACACATAAGTTTCCAGTCTAAAGACTCTTTTACCAAACACATTATCCCCGGAAAGTAACAAACATTCATATTATTAGCTGTGATGTCATTGGCATCTGATCTTAGAGCGCAACATTCTCCCCGCCCTGGTCAACCTCCAGAGGGATGACCAGCTGCACACAGGGGCGGCTTAAGTGCAAACTGTGCAACGGGGCTTGCAAACTGTGCAACTGCACAGGGCGCCAGTGCCCGCCAGGGCGCTAATTATTTTTTTCGGCATTTTTTTTTTTTGCTTTTTGGCAAATTTTGATTTTTTTTTTGACCAATTTTGATTTTTTAAGAAACTAAAGTTCTTCAATCATTTCGCCTCCAGAACAAATTCTTGATGTTGGAATTTCATTTGCTCAAATTTCGATTAGTGAGTGAGTGATATATGTCCCTTTTTACGTGTAAATGTAACTGCCATTGTATTTGCTTAGGACCATACGGCCACGCTTATCGGACAAAAATACACAAAAATTTAATTATAAAATTAATTTTGTGTTGTTCTCTTATCCGTTTTAGATAGTTTTTTTAATAATTAACTTTCTTTTACTCTCAACTTCATCTTGCATTTTATTTTGGATGTGTATTTCGACAAATATTGAAAATATTTGCGAATAATACTATAAATAGTTTTTATGAAATGAAATACAAAATTCTATGCAATAAAAATTTGTATTACATATTCTATGCAAAATGTAAATGAAATATAGCCAAATCGAATATTTAGAACTGGTTGTTAATAATGGAAAATCTTAAACCTAAATAAAAAAATCTGACGTACAAAGTTTGCGTAGATGTTACAATATCACTAGGCCGGTAGTTTCTAAAGGCGGCCCGTATCTAACATAATGCCACACACAAAAACGGATGATGCTAATACATTTAGCATGTAAATGAGCGTGAATTGAAGGGTAAGAGTAAAATCGACGCTTATGCACTGAACCAAACAAAAAGTCTCATTTTAGAGTCGATTCCTCTTTCGTCAGTGTAAATGGTTTTGAGACTCCCCCCCCCCCCCCGAGAAAAGAATTTCTGACCCCCACTTCCGAAAGTGACTCACTGCAGCTTCTGTAATGAGCGTGTTTTTAAGTCGTAAATCCCCAAAGAATACAAGACATCCACGTTGGAAGGTGGGGACGGGGGGGGGGGGGGATGGAGTTTGGGGGTGGAAAGGGGATATTGCTCGCACCCCTTCTACTTTTGGAATCAAGAGGGATGCAGCCTGCAGTGTCATGAGAGCTACAAAAATCACACAGTCAATTAACAGAGGGAAAATTCTTGGCTTGACTTGACTTTCGAAGATAGTGGAAGATGGGGAGAGAAAAGAGAAGAAGGGGGGAAAAAAAACGTCCAAGTGGGGAGTGTTTAATGACCATTTAGCTCTGGTTCTCTTAAAATTTATGACTGCCACCCCTAAGTGCTTTTTTTTTCCACCCCCACATTTCCGTAGCTGTGGTCAAACAAGGAACATTGGAAGAAGACTCCTTCTCGAAAGGAATTGGAATGGGGATGGAGGGATCTTTAAAATAGGGGAAGGAAATATTTGCGGATTTTCATATTTTTGATATTATTCTTATTAAGTATCACATGAAACTACTAAAAAAAAAAAGGCAAGTGAATGTGGTTTTTATATCCATGAATTTCAATGTAACGCATTTTCGAGTAAATTTAATTTATTATGCAAGTTTCATTAATACTTAGAAAAAAAGGTACACTAAATTTTATTGCAATTTATGGAGGAATCAAAAGTGATCTGTGGTTAACGTATTTAAAATTTGCGGGATTTTTTCAAATTTTTTTGAGAGGGGGGGGGGGGGGAGGAATCGAGGGCGCCATAATTTTTGTTGCACAGGTGCAAAACTTACCTTGAGCCGCCCCTGGCTGCACAGGTCGGGAAAATGTGGATCCATTACAGCGAAGCACGCAGATGCGAACCCTTTTGTCCTGACCAAGGATTACTTCTTCAACACGAGGCATTTTAAAAGTGTGTCGTGGTCAGACGTCCTCTTGTAACAAGACAATGTCACAAATCATCCGGATTTCATTTACTTTGGGTGGTTTCCTCACTTGATGAAATGTACGTAAATCCATCAGATATTCCGTTTGCAATCTTTTCCAAAAAGAATCAATCAGTTGTTGTCGACTTTTCCATAAACGTGTTCAATTTGTTTCAAAATGTGTTGAACTGGAAGGGATAGTAGTTAGCTTCTTACCTATGAGGAAGTGAGAAGGTGTTGATGCTTATTCAGGGTCATCTTTGATTCTATACTCAAGTACAATTGGTCGACTATTAAGAGTGGCTTCAATATCACATAGCACAGTGATCAGTCAAGCTTGATCCAAACATGCCTTACCTAAGGTTTTCCGAAGGCATTGCTTAACGGAGCCTACCATTCTTTCGAACCATCCTCCCTACCAAGCCGCTCGAGGGGCAATGAATTTCCAAGTGATGTTACGGTGGGCACAGAACTGTTGTACCAGGGCCTATTCTAAAGGGCAGTCGTGGCCTAATTGGGCAGTCGTAAACTAAAAATGGGTAGTCGTAAATCCAAAATTGGGCAGTAGTAAAAAGCAATTAAAAATATATGTGAGCCAATTATATTTTTATTTCTTCATCTTTCTCTAAATTGTCAATGTTTTTGTTTTCTTATTTTTGTTAACTTTCCGAAGTTTACCAGGTGCTTAATTTCTTGCAAAGTTATACATAATATTTTTTTATTTTCAATTAACCTATATGTAAAAAAAATCACTTTTATTTTGGATTTTTTCACGTTTTGTGACGTTCCGAGTACAAAAATGTGGTCGTGAAAAAATGACTGTGATATAGCTCCCCAAATCAGCATAACTCTTATGCGTTTTGAACTACGATGTTGCACTTTTATATACGGATTGGCTGTGGCCCTGGACCTGTCATTAAGGTTTTCGTCAAAATTGCTCATGCGCATAAGGTAGCTGCCATTAAATAATTTATCTTTAACAACAATTGCCACAAAACGGTTCTAATGATTTTGATCAAATCACTAAGGAGTTCTAAACATCTCCAACTCCGAAAATCTCATAAAAATTCGATTAAATTGTAAAAAGTTGAACGACTAACGTCTACCATAGAGTTATCTTTTTTGGGGCATTGTCCATCAACCACCACTGTGCTGTTCCTCCTCAATTCACTTACCCAAGAGAATAAAGTAATTTTTATCGATACAAAATAATAATAATAATAATAATAATAACAACAACTTAGCCAATTTTCTCGACCAATGTATTAAATATAGCTAATATGACTAATTTTTGTTTAAATTAATGAAAACGAACACGATAAATTACACCAATCTATGTCACACTTAACAGTGATCAGTATTATAGTCTAATTGAAAGTTTTGCTACGTTTTACAGCTCTAGTTTTACTTCGACTTTGATTATATATTACATTATTAAACCAAACATTAAGTTGCGTTTCAAATTTACTTTAAATGCTTTAATGATATGATTTTTATAAAGCTCTTTCTTTTTAAAACATTAGCCTTATTATTATTTTTTTAATTCAGGGATATTTACTATAGAACCATAATTCTTCCCCCAACAAATGTCTTGTTTGCTAAAAAAAAATATTCGTTCACACTTGTTAATATGTATGCGGGTATTTCATTTGTATGGGTCGGCTTTTTATTATATTTTTTTGTATACTTACAAACTTTTATTTTCTTGAGATATCTTAGAAGCTTGTAGCCTAATACAGCCATGTATCCATTTTGAAAATTTAACACGTAAACTGCAATATTAAAGAATTTATCATCATAAAAAAGAAATTTCAAGGTACATTATTGATGAAGAGAATTTTATTAGCGTTTAAAAATTTGCCAACTCTAGTACAAATGTAGTAAAATTTATGTATAAATTTTCTCAAATAAAGTATATGTCAAAAATAAGTTTCTGATTATTTGCCGTCTTTAGCTATCCTCTTCATTTTGAGAATAATTGTACACTTTTACTGTCTAAATATATCTCGGCAGGGCTTATTTTACGAGTAGTCGTGGCTTATTTGAGCTGAGGGGTCGAAATCTCCTCTCCAAGCAGAGGGATTCCTCTTTTCTCCCTGACCTTGAAATAGAGGGAGGATACGAAATATATTTCACTTTAGGTGTCCGCTGTCAGCTCCTCTTTTTCGGCTTTTTGCGGTCAAACTCCTATTGTGTGTCCTGTCCTCTGTCCTTTGGAATTTTCTTGGGAGATGACCACTTTATTTTTAGGGGGTGGGTGACAACAGTTGTTTTGACGAAACTAGTTAGCGATTCCAAGTCCCAAGATTGCAAAACAGCAATGAATAGTTGACTAGAGGGAAGCGAAAGATGCAATATCTTTCCTTTCCGAAGTAAGTGGATGACAGCTATTGAATGTTTGCCATGTAAGTGTAAATTAAATAATCTTTTAATGTTTGGTATCAAACACATTGAATTTGTATTCACGATTGTTTAATTGTCTTTTGCGACTTCTTAAAATTGGAGTATAGCTCTGAAATTTTCAACATAAGTAGTTTTGACCTTCTAATTGTACCCATGACAAACAAAATGTTAAAATTTTAATTAGTTATTTTTTAATTAATTTTTTTAATTATTATCATTATAATTTTTTTTTTTTTTTTTTTTTACAAAGTGTCTTCAAATAGAGATACAGCTCTGAAATTTTCAACATAAGTAGTTTTAGCCTTCTAACTGTAGTTTTGAAAAACAGAATTTTAAAATCTTGGTCAGTTTTTTTTTTAATTAATTTTTTTTAACAAATTATTTATTATTATTTTTTTTTCTTTTTCAAAACGATATCTAACAGGGCTACACCTCTGAAATTTTCAACATAAGTAGTTTTAGCCTTTTAATTAATCTTTTGAAAAATAGAAAGTTAAAATTTTGATTAGTTTTTTTTAAATTAATTTTTTAATTAATTAATAAGTATTTTTTAAAGCGATTTCTAATAGGGCTATGGCTCTGAAATTTTCCACATAAGTGGTCTTGGCCTTCTAATTGGATATAAAAAACAGAACTTTAAAATTTGATTAGTTTTTTTAATTAATTAATAAATATTTCACAAAACCATTTCTATGAGGTCTACAATTCTGAAATTTTCGACATAAGTAGTTTTGGCCTTCTAATTGGACTTTAAGCAAACATAATTCAAAATTTTGATTAGCTTTTTTTTATAAATTTTTTTATCATTAACAAATACTTCACGAAATGATTTCCATTAAAGCTACAGTATTGAAATTTTCAACATAAGTAGTTTTGAACTTCTAATTGAACTTTAGGCAAAAAGAATGTTAAAATTTTAATTTGTTTTTAATTAATAGTTAAATAAAATGCGACTTCTAATGAGCCAAAGAGCTCTGAAAATTTCAACGTAAGTACAGTCAGTCACAAAAGTCTACATACACCCGCTAATTTTCGCAGATCTAGCACTTTACTCATACTTTTGAATATACAACTTTATTTTCGTTAACATCTTGGATAATAACTCATATCTAACAAAAAAAAATTATGAACAAATTCGTTAAAATATAACAAAAATTAACAACATATTAAATTATATAGTCACAAAAGTCTACATACAGAGACAGAACAATACAAACTTTCAGAATTAAATGCCCAAAAATGTAAAATTAATACTTTGTAGGACCTCCCTTTGAAGTAACAACTGCCTGAATTCGGTTTGGCATCGACATAACCAGATTTTTTGTCGTCTCAGGTGTAATTTGAGACCATGCAAGCTCTATTGCCTTCTTTAGGGTTTCCTTGCTTGTTACCGATTGCTCCCGAACTCTCCTATCAACTTCCTCAAAAAGGTGCTCGATGGGATTAAGGTCTGGGGACTGTGGCGGCGAATGGAGCTGTTTAGGCGTTTTATAGAGTAGCCATTCCTTAACAATCTTAGCTGTATGTTTTGGGTTTAAGGGTGGTTTTGGGTATGTTTTTTTTTTTTTTTTTAAGACAAAGTTGTTCCCAAGTCCCAATTTTCGAACCGATGGAAGTAGATTGTCTTGCAAAATCTTCAGGTATTCAAATCGATTCATTATGCCATCGATAAACACTAAATTGCCCACTCCAGCGGCCACCATTGCTCCCCAAACCATAGCACTGCCTCCACTGTGTTTCACAGTTGGAGTCAAATTCTCGGGATTCATTTCTGTGTTTTTTTTCCCCTCCAGATTTTTCCGCGGCCATCACTCCCGAACACGTTGAACTTACTCTCGTCTGTAAAAAAAACTGTTTTCCCAAAATTAAAATCTTGGTCAATATGTGCAGAAGCAAAATCAAGTATCTTTTGTTTGTTAGTAGATGAAATGAACGGCTTTCGTCTAGAAACTCTACCATTATAGCCGGCTGATCGAAGAATTCTACGAACAGTTTCTGGGTGCACTTTCTTTCCACTAGCTGTTGCAATTTGATTCGCTAATTTTGGAGCACTAATTTTCGGATTTTTCTTCACTTTTCTTACTATGGTTCTTGCATCACGATCATTAAGCTTCCTTGGACGACCACATCAATATTTGTTAAGCACATTTCCACGCATAACATAATTTCTGTAGATTGTTTGAACAGTTGACCGACTTTTTTTTTACAATTTTTGCAATTTCTGCATAAGATTTCTTTTCACATTTCCTTCTTACTATCATATTTCGAAGTTCTAACGATATTTCCTTTCCCTGACTCATTTTGTTGAAGTTACAATGTCAAAAAATCTCGGGAAATGAAGATTAGAATAGATAACGAAACATGTAACCTCAAACTAAGACAATCTTACAAAATAACTTCGTATGCAAATTTTTTACCGTCCAACAATCAGGTATATGCAGACTTTTGCGACTTGATAATTTCTATACAAATCACAAAATTACCTAGAAATTATTATTTCTGAATATTTTTATTATGGAAAACACATTTTTTAGAGAAAACTGAAGGAGTGATATGATTTTTAAAATTGAAATTTAATTGCTTTTTGAGAAACTTTTATTTTGATCAGTGTATGTAGATTTTTGTGACTGACTGTAGTTTTTGTCTTCTAATATTGTTTTTCACAAACACGTGTTAAAATATTCTCAAAGGGGTGTTGTATTAATGGGAATTTTTTTTTCTCGACAAGGGAGGGGCATCCAATATTAAGGTTCACGCAGCAATTATTTTTTAGTAAGTGAAGTGAGCTTACGCTCACGCAGCAATGAACCCTTTTAGGCTCCTTTCACACTATCCGATTTCTGTCGAACGACAAAAAGTAGGAAGACAAAAAGTCGGGTGTTTCAAAGCAGCTTGTTAGCACCCGACGGCTGCTAACGGCTGTCGCCGGATAGTGTGAAAGGAGCAATTCACTTCTTCACGCCTCTAAAAGAATTTTTGTATTCCTACTTTTTGTCTTCCGATAGAAATCGGATGTGCCTTAAGCGAGCCCATGCTTGTTCAGCAATGATCCTTTCAAGGAGTGAAGTAAGCCTGTGCTTATTATGAACTTTTCAGCGAGCGAAGCGAGCTTGGTCTAACGAAGCAAGGAACCTTCCTGAGAGCGAAGCGCCAAAAACTGGGCGGGGCCACGCAGCTAGGTAAAAAATTGCACATGGTAAAATTTCGTAGCGAAGCACGGGTATTCAGCTAATAGATTTATAAATATTAATTAATTAACCTCATGAAGTAAGGTAATACAAACCTCGTTTTAAAATTTGAGTGTTACTGTTATATTCAAAGATCAATTATCGGATTTTATTGTTTCAAATTAACTTGCTGTAGGGGTTGAAAGGGAGATGAGAAGGTGGGGGAGGGGGGAAGAGGCGATTGGAATTTTGGGCAGTCGTAAATTTTCCTTAGAATAGGCCTTGTGTTGTACCTTGGATGAGGATATAGTGTTCCTCAATTCTTTCAATTCTTTGTCTGCAGAGCAGAATGTTGTGGCATTATCAGAATAAATAGTATGAGGAATTGAACGTCCAGAAACAATACGTTGTAATGTCAGTAGGAAGACGTCCGTGCTTAGAACATAAACTACTTCCAAGTGGATGGCTCGAGAGTGGCGCAGGTAAAGATGACAATGTAAGCCTTTGCAACCGAATTATCATTTTTGACGTAGACCCAGCAAAATCAATTCTGGTAGTCTCAAATGGAGTTGACTGTTGAATTCTTTCAGGTGGTAATGGAGATTACACTTGTTAATCTGGCTTTTTTTTCAGTAACTTACTCGGAAGGCAAGTCTGTATGACCCTTTTAATGACTTGTCTTGCTCTCAATTTCCAAAATTCAGAACGAAGCTGAGAAAGCACAATTCGAACACCTAAATGGTGAATTTTTAAGTGCTTTTGGCGCATGAGAAGGTTTGCAAAATGGTGAGAACCTTCCAATAATGTGGGAGGTTTTTCAGCTTGAGATAAATCAGAAAATTGCAGTCGACCCCAAAGGCTTACAAGGTTGTTGTTGAAAAGAGGATTAAACTTTTCCATTTTTGAATTCTTAGGGGGTGACTTCCTTGCCGACAGAGCTTCGTATCTTAGAGGAAATGATTCTTTCTGATTGGTCTGTATCCAATAGATGCAAGCTTGATTGATATCTGTGGCATTTAATTCACCAACTTTCGTTTCTTGTGTTCTACAGTTGTGAAGGAAGCGAAGAACCCAAGACGTCACACGCAACAGTTTTGTGTAAGAACTGTAACGAGATATATCTATGATGGGTTATGTTGTTGCGACATCGTAGAAGGATTGAGACTCAGTTTTCCGTGATTCAACTTCGACTAACGGCTATGTATGTGATGTCAAATCTTTGATAGGCCAAATTTCTGGATCATGTGTTAGCCATTTCGGGCCCTGCCACCAAGATTCCAAAGACGATAGCTGTGATGGAAAAGTACCACGAGTAAGATGATCCGCAGGATTATCTGTACCGGGGAAATGGCGCCATTGTGCTGGAGTAGTGTGTTGAAGAATTTCTGCTGATCTGTTGCAAATAAATGTCTTCCATTGGTTGGGATCTCCCTATATCCAGCTTAAAGCAGTGCTAGAAGTGTGGGTAGACGCGGGATGACGCGTCTCCTCTCTTTTCAAGAAAATACCCATGCGTCCCCCTACTTCTAAAATTACTGAAATCCATCTCCCCTTTTTTAAGAACTCTAAAGTAAAAACCCCATCTTAAAACTAATAAAGAAAAATAACGTTAATCTTTAAATGAAGTGACACCGAGAAAAAGTAGTATAAAGTTTTCAAAAGTTATTTTTAAAAAAAAAGTTATGGTATATCAAAAATGCATTTTACTACTTTGTAAAATAAAGATATAAGTATTTTTATTAACAAATACTGCTACTGCACTTGGTCAACTTTTAGCTTTAGAGAATGTTCCTTTTAAGTTAAATTTCTATTCTTGTTTCATAAAAAAAAACAAGCTATTTAAAAAAAAAAAAAAAAAAAAACATTTTAAAGTTCTCCCTTTATTTAATTTCATGAAATTATGCACATTTGAAAGCACTATTTAAATCTAAATAAATAGCAATGTATATAATGTTGAATTGTTACTTCACTTTATCTCTTACTTCCAAGTAAAAAAATTTAATCGTAGAATATTCATTAAAATAACTATACATATTGGACCCTTGTTCAATGCTAGTGTTTAGAAAGTAAAAATTGTTCCCTTACTAGTTTATATTTTATTATGAGATACGAAATTATAAAATTCATCGATGGGGGAGGGGGGGGGGAGGAGCAATTGTCACCAACTTTTGTACATCCCCCACTTTTTTCTTTCCCACTTCTACCACTGGATTAGAATTACAGTAGAATAAGTTTTTAGTCTAAGGACTCGGTTGCCAAATACATTATCACCGTAAAGTAGCAAACAATCATATTATTAGCTGTGACGTCATTGTCATCTGATCTTAGAGAGCAACATCCCATATCTATACATAAGGTAATGAGAGAATAGTATTCGGTCAAAAAAAAAAAAAAAAAAAAAAATTTGATTTTTTTTTTCATTTCTTCATTTTTGGGAACATCCTGATTTCAAAAGAGTGATCTAGAAAAAATGTGTGTCTCTGGTCAGTATGACTCTCGAACAAATTGACCTACGATGTTCAAATTTGGTATGCGAGTAGGTGGTTTTCCATGAGACCTACCATTAAGGTTCTCGTTAAAATTGAGCATGCGCATAAGGTCTCAGATCGACTTTTCGTAGTGTTTGACGACTACGAAGATTACCATCGATTCTGTATTACAGACCTACTCTTTTTCGAAAAACCTGTTAGAATGCATTGCCGTCGACATCGATTCTTTCTACCGAGTTTCAGATTGATTGGGTGACGGAATGTTGGTTAATTTGCCCACCACAGCTCGTATTTAATTTTAAAACTGTTATGTGAGAATGAAAGGGTGTTTAATTGTGTGTGTTTTTTTTTGTTTGAGACAAAAAACTCACCCACACACCCAAATACACAATCAAAATTGAAGCAAATGCGGGTTGTTAAAAATCATCGCAATATTTTCAAATTATGAGCAAAAAATAAATAATATTTGCAATCTGAAGCTGGGCCCTAAAATCAATGTTTTTCGAGGTATGGGCAATCAAAGTTAATAAATTTTAACCAATTGAATTCTTATAATCCATTTTTGAAAACTCTTTTGATTTGTCCGTTTTACTTGGAGGTTGTCAGAATTTTAATCGTTCCCTAATTGGAAAAAATATTTAAGTGGGCGAGGTCGACCAAATAGCAAGAAAAATTACACTTAAAGTTTACTTTTTTTCCCTTTTTATAAATTTTTGGCAAACAGCTTATAGGGATTTAAAACTGGTAACCATGTTTCCAATTTTGTAACGAACCATCTGCAACAACATAGGAGAGGGTCACAGAGGTACGAAGAGGTGAAATTGGACAAAAATATATACTTTTATCATTTTGAAGTTCCAATTTTCGGCAATTAACGTCATTTTGATAAAAAGTTTAAGATATCACATTAAATAATAATACCTTTTTCTGAACCTCAATTAGCAACTTTTTCTGACAGTCTCCTCTTAAGTTTATTACATTTTAAAATTCATGAAGTTATTTGGAGTTTTAAATCTATAATAATGAAACAAGCTGCGTGTCTGTCTGTCTGTGGATCTATAGAAACCTACTTAAAATTGGAGTGGAGCTCTGAAATTTTCAGCATAAGTAGTTTTGGCCTTCTAATTGTATACATGTCAAACAGAATGTTAAAATTTTAATTAGTTCTTTTTTATTTAATTTTTTAATTATTTTTTTCTTACAAAGTGACTTCAAACAGAGATACAGTTCCGAAATTTCCCATCTAAGTAGTTTTATTCTTCTAATTGTAGTTTTGAAAAACAGAATTTTAAAATTTTAGTTTCTTTATTTTTTTTTTTAATTAATTAACAAATTTTATTACAAAACGACTTCTAATTGGGCTATAGCTCTGAAATATTCAGCATAAGTAGTTTTGGCCTTTTGATTGGACTTTTAAAAAAAGAATTTTAAATTTTTATTTATATATTTTCAATTAATTTTTTTTAATTAATTAATAAACAATTTATAAATTGGCTTCTAATAGGAACACAGTTCTGAAATTTTCAACATAAGTACTTTTAGATTTCTAATTGGACTTTTAAAAACAGAATTTTAAATGTTTATTTAGTTCTTTTTTAATTAATTTTTTTAATTAATTAACACATATTTTACAAAACGATTTCTACTTGGGCTACAGTTTTGAAATTTTCAACACAAGTAGTTTTGGCATTCTAATTGGACTATTGACAAAAAGAATTTTAAAATTTTAATTTGTTTTTTAATTATTTTTTTCTTAAAAACCGACTTCTAATAGGCCTAGAGCTCTGAAAGTTTCAACGTATGTAGTTTTGGCCTTCTAATTTTGCTTTCCACTAACACGTGCTAAAATAATCTTAAAGGGGTATTGTATTATTGTATAAATGGGGGATTTATTAGTATTATTAGTATTTTTCTTTTGGCTTTACGTAGCAATTAGATTTTAGTGAGTGCAGCGAGCTTATGCTTACGTAGCAATGAACCTTTCAGCGAACGAAGCAAGCCTATGCTTGCATAGCAATGAACCATTCAACGAGTGAAGTAAGCCTGTGTTTTCGCGTCAATGACCTTTTCAGCGAACGAAGTGAGCTCAATTTTGCGAAGCGATGAGCCGTCCTGCGAGCGAAGCGCCAAAAACTAGGACCTATACACGAATGACATATTTCCTCAAAGCGAGGCCTCACAGCTAGCTAAAATATTGCACATGTTAAAATTTCGCAGCGAAGCACGGATATTCAGCTAGTTCATTATATAAACCTTAGACTTTTATCTTGGCATTGAGAACTTCATAAGCGCTATAAATAAAAAAAAATCCTTTATATGCATTGTCAATTTTTATATTCATCAACACAACGCCGATTTCAAAAATATGTCTATCAGCAAAAATGTATGTTTCAAAATTTATTTATTAAAAATGAGCTTTAATTTATACCTCACGTTATAATATCTTTTATTTATTCTGATTAAAGTAATTTTATTATTTACTTCTTAAAAAACATTTTTGGCAACAGGAAAGAGTTTAAACAATGGTCGGTTCAATGCTTTTTTGAAGTGATTGGATGACGGCAAGTTGGTTTATTAGTATTCCGTAAAAGCGACCTTTTAGTGACAGTTACAACCCCCAAAAATTTGATAGAATGCATTATCATCAACATCGAACCTATCTTCCAAGTTTCTGACCAATTGGATGACGACAAGAGGATTAATTAGGCCTCCGCAGATTCCGCCGTCATCGACAAACATACAAAAGCGAAGTAAATATAAAGGATTTAAAAGCGAATTCTTATATGAAAGAATTTCTACTTTTCTAAGATAGTCATCATGATTATTTGTAACCTGTTAATAAGTTTTCTCTCTCTCTCTCTCTCTCTATATATATTTTATCATCTAGTTATAGTTTTTAAGAGTAGGTCTATCTTTTGGATTCATTATTTAATATTCGAATCGATTAATATTTTAATCTGTAAGGATAGTTATGTTCTACATTTCATATTATTTCTGTAATTATCAGAATTCAATTCAATAAAGTAATTCACTTAATAAAATGAAACCGATTTTATTATATTTGATACAATATTTGGGAAATCGGATGCAAATAATTTAAGATATTCACTTCATTCTCTGTGCTCTCTATTTTAAAACTACACAATATATCATTTTCAAAGTGAATAAATCGTCTTATATCTTAAATTAAATCAAGAGTATATTTTATGTTTTGAGAATTCATAGGTAATCGAAATCCCGAATACTAATTCTGTTAGAAACGTGGATTTGTTGGCAGTTTGTCAGTCCTGATGAATGCAATGTCAAAGTACACTATGTAATAACAAATATAAAAATTTACCTGGTACATTATATTTAATTGCTTCTTAAATAGTTATTTAATTTTAGTAATTAAACAATGTATGGAGCTTTGAACTAAATTTCATTCACCTGATTCCTTCTACTGAGGTAAGCTATCAGAAAATTCATTTTTAAATTAGAAAATACAATGTGGTGAACAAACATTTCATTTATTTCTATTGTGGATTGCATTGTAATTATTAACAAATGATTCAAGGTTATCCCATTTATGAATAGTTGTGATTTGCAAAATGTCATAGTAAAACGCATAGTAGATAGTTCATAAAAAAGAATCAGAGTGGATAAGTCAGAGTAGAAAGCAATATTGGATGAGTCACAGTCGTTAGCCTGTAGTTAAGTCACTGTTGAGGATCATAGGTAAGTCACAGTCGAGGAACAATAAGTCATAGTCGAGGATCATAGGTAAGTCGTAGTTGAGGATCAAAGGTAAGTCTTAGTCGAGAGACAGTCGGGAAGTCATAGTCGAAAAATAGTCGGTACGTCACAGTCACGAGGATTGGTAAGTCACAGTCGTGGGTTATAGGTAGGTCACAGTCGAGGATCATAGTTGATGATCATATGTAAGTCATAGTTGAGAATCATAGGTAAGTCTTAGTCAAGAGATAGTCGGTAAGTCACAGTCAAAAGACAACTAGTAAGTCATAGTCTCGAGGATAGGTAAGTCACAGTCGCGGTCAAATCACATTATAAGGCACAGTCGGGAATTAGAAGAAAAGTCACGATAAAGAGTGATTGAAAATAAGTCATAGTGAAGAGTCACATTGGGTAAGTCACAGTAGAGGTACGTAGGTGGTATCATTGTCAAAGTTTCGTATTCAGTCAATCTAAAGAAAGAAAGATAGAAAGAAAATGAAATTAGTTTCAATCGATAAAAATTGCAGCAACGCGGTATTTAATCTACCTTTCCGGCTGCCCCGAAAATCAAATTGCCCGTGACATTAAGCTGATTCACTGCCCAGAAAACCACGAATAATAAAAATTTTAATTAAAGTATCATTCAGGTATTAATTTTTTACTTTTCGGACCAAGGATGCCAAATTGCAGTATCCAAATTTTACACTTCAATTAATATTTCCTATGCAATTATTATCCTTAAATATATTTAGATTGGCTCCTATAACTAAAAACGTTCTTCCATTATTTAAATTAATATGCTGTTCAAAATTATTTGATTTGTCAATTAATAAAGTTGTCTAATTAGTGTTTTAAAAATATTTTGTGAAGTAAGGTACTTAGTTATAGCAAGTCTAAAATTTTCAGTTAATAATGAGAATAAGCAGGCAAAAAATTTAAGCCATATTTTCAAATCTATGAATTTTATATGAATTTAATTTCAGACGTTTGAAATATCTTTTAAAAATTACGGTCGTTTCATAATCCAATAAGTCGAATTCTGTAGTATATGGTAATTGACTGAAAAAAACAAACAGATTTAATAAATAGAATTCACGTGCAGTATAGAAAAAAAGCTACAAGTTTATCTGAACTTTTTAAATTCCATAAGGGAAGAGAAAATTCAATGAGAAAGAATACGCGCTTTACACACGAGAGGATCAGATTTCCGCATCAGTGACAGAATCGGCCTGCATAAATTACCATCTATGACGGTGATTGTGACATACAATGTCTTGTGTGTTGTAGGCAATGGTAAATTTTATCCCGTTGTGGAAGTATACATGGGTTAGTTCTCTTTGACAGACTTAGTGGGTGTCCAGTCGATCTCATGGGACTTCGGTCAATTGATGGTGCAGTATATAGCCTTCGCATGGTTTAGAGTCCAATGCCAGTTATTCCCAGTTAGTTATGTTTCTAGCTGCGTTTAAATTACCCTAAGAATAGCTAACAAATATAAACTTACCTTCTTTTCTGATCCTAGATTCTTGGCGGCCTCACCTGCCCGATCTTATGGCTGATCAGGTAGTGGTGCCTGATCCCTTTGGATGTCTTGCTCCTATATGGGCAGAATCCGCAGGGGTAGGGGAATCCCGACCGAAGACGGACCTGCAAAATAAATGACGTTAGACCTCTTTCACATTGTGAGGACGCGGACATGCCAGCAAAAATTTTCACCAATGTATTTGGAACGGAGCTTTTTATATGGTACGCAGCTTTTAAACCTCGTTAAACTTTTGGAGAGGGCCCGCAGAAGAATCTAATTAAAATGTTTCCGAAATTTTTTCCAATGTATATTAGTATTGAACATATTTTTCTAAAACATAACATCGGCTTTGAGTGAAAAGGTCCAAACTTCACTTTTAGTTTCAAATCACTTTTCGGTATTTTGGAAACAGAAAGAGAATCCCACATCGGCAAGTAAAAGCTTCCGACTTAATATTAATACTGCTAATCAGAACTCGTATTATATTAGCTGTTTGTTCAACTACAATGCCGCCCTAAAAGCAAAATGCTGTGTGTGCAAGAATGAGTTTTGTCGCCTCTTACAATGAAAATGGGTATAGAAAAAAATCCTCTGTAAATGGTATGGGTGCTCTATAACAAAAATTTCATGGAATTTAATACATGAAGTTGACATTTTAAAAGGATTAAAATCTTAAACTAATAAGTAGTAATAAAAAGTAAAGTATTTAGTACCTTTTCATTATTTTTACTCTTTAAAATGACTTCTACTATTAATTCTTTTAACGGACTTTTTCCAACTTCTTTAGGCGTGGGTACTGTACTTGTGTAAAGAGCAAGCTCTTAAATTCTTTTACTCAGTTTATAGTTTTGTCAGTTAGAAAATAACTGACACATTTTTTAACTATGACAAAAGTTTTGATGCAATATTCATGGAAAAAAAAAATTATAGTAATAATCTAAAAAAATATTACAGACCATTGATTAAAATAACCTGTATTACGCATTTAGCAGAGAACCTTCCTAGCTTTAGTAGCGGAAAATGTTTTTATTTGTTTACATTTTGAACATATTATTTTTTTTTCATTTCATTGGAACAGATTGGAAATGGATCAAGTCTAATCGCTATCAAAAGTCCCATCCATTTTTTTAATTAAAAAAATTAAATATTGTTTTCATTTCCTGATTAAACTGATTTCTATACTATTAAAAATCTAAATATCTACACTATATAAAGTATCGAAATTATTTCTAATACCTCTAATTCGAAGTCGTCTTCAAAATATCCCCTATCCAGATGGCAGATGCAAAAAACGCTGAAAGAGGAAACAAATACAATTATCATTCACATTATCTCTCAATATTTGTAGATGCATTAATTTATCTTTCTAATGGTAAAATATGCACTTACTTTTTATAATAAAATAAAATATCTCTTCCTGTGTGCACTTGTATGTTGGTTTAGAAATCAAAATTTTTGTAAATAAAAAAAAAAATACTTTTAAATATGTAGAAATAAATAGAGGGTAAGGTATGCTCAATAAAAAAATATTCTGTAGTTGCAATAGCTACTGCTCAAAACTTTTGCATAGGGATATCAAAAATAAATATAAAATCACTTAATATCTTTTGGTGGGGCATTCCAAGTAAAAATCTTAAAAATCTACAAATTTTAACAATTTGTTTAGTTTATTAAACAGTTTTGTACTGGTAGATGGTAAATAAATGTTAAATTGATTTGTTTGTTTATTATTCCAGCCTTCTTTCACTTTAGAAATGACTAAGCACAGTAGAGTTCTCAGGTTAAATGCAAGTGCGACAAATCCTTGTAATAAACATGCGATACAAGTCTTATTCATATCTAAGACCTACGCACTTGACTTGGTTTATATCACGAGAAGAAAACACTTTCGTGATGGTGCAAAGCATGTGCCTCAAACTATACAAATATCAAAGTTCCTACCTGAGCATTTATTTTAAGCAGTAGATTCAACGTAACTTTTTGAGAATGAATATAATTGAAATAAAAATAGATAATTGGAGATCAGAAGAAGAATAAAAATGCCAAATTAAATTCCTAAAGAAATTCAATTCGAAGTTTTGTACCACGTAAACAAATTTGACGACCACTGATTACACAGAAGTGATAGACAGGCGTGCTTGCAATCTTTATTAACAAACAATGCTTCGAAGGGTAAGTGACAAGGAAATATCATCTCGAATAAAGTCAGAAGAAATAGCAAATGAACGGATTTCGACAAGCTTCCTTTCATAAACAGGCTGTGTCCGAAGCTGGACAAAGAGGCGTCGCAAAAGTCATTTGTGTAAAGGACCAAGGATGGGATAAACACAAGGACTCTTCTTGCACAGTTTCTCTTTCCAAATATTTCACTCAAATCCGATTTCAGAAAAAAAGAACACCAAAAATAATTAGCAAGCTATTGCCTTTATATGTATATTTGTAATCTAATAATTAAATCTGTCCATTAAGTTTGACAAAAGGTAAAGTTTGCAATATTTATTTAAACATTATTTATTCGTTTTTCAAGCTCGATGCGCAACCTCAAATGTTAAAATATCTATAAATTTGTGATTAATCTTTCTTGTAATATATTTAATTTACGGATATTTTCCAATACTGCAGTAGCACAAATCAGCTGGCTAATATTAGTTCGACACTGGCCGAACCCGTTGTGAACCGTTGTAGAAAGGCGCGCCTCCAATTTCGCCAAATGTTAGATAAAATATTTTTGAAATGCTGATGCAGAGTTCTAAAAGTGAAGTATAGTTTTTTTTATGAAAGTGTGTGTGTGGGGGGGAGGGGGGGGGGGGAACATACTTTATGATGGTTTTGATATGTTTATTTAAAAAAAAAATCAAAATCGTGTATTATGGAACAATGCTCTATTCGGTCTGAACAGGCTAATCTTCTCCGAATTCCTGTTTCTGACATTGGCTAATAACGCTGTGCTACCTGGGAACTTTTCTAATACAGAATAAAATAGAAAGAAATTAAGTCATTTTGAGTTGGTGCTTGTTACTAAAACCGAAGGCTTAGTTTTTCTTTTTGAAAATCATGAGATTTGTCAATTTTGTTTTTATTATTATTTCAAATGGATACTTACTCCGTAGAAGTGCCGGGGATAGCGTAGTCCACTATAGTTTGGACTACCTCCTCCTCCTCCCCCTCCCCCTGGGGCAATAGGCAAGCGCATCTGAAAACACAAATATAAATGTATAACATTCAAAACACAACTTGGTTTTGGCTAATATAAACACTAAGTTTATGTGGTGAGTATAGTGCGAAATTTATGGAACTTTGTTTACTATTCTATAAGTGGATAAGACTCCAATTAATATCTTTGGTCTGAAAGCTGCCAATGCTCAATATGACCACCCAATATAATTTTTTAAACATATATATTAGAATTATTTTAACTCAGATTCGAATTACAATGGAAGATGTCACCCTAACTATTAATAAAAATAGAATAAAGAGCGGGGGGGGGGGGGAGAACACTGGATAAGGAGCAGCACAAGTTGTAAGCATTCCTGACCAAACACACATTATGACAAAATCGTGGAAGCTGACACGCATATAATGGCCACAACACTGAGAGACACCACTATAACCAGGTTAAGAAAAGATAAATGTAGCTCGAACGCAGTTCTCCATCACTTAATTGTTCACAACAAAGAGATGACAAGGGAAAATTTACACAAATTTGGGCAGCTAAATCTGACCTAAACGAAATTCTTTTTACAAAGAGTAGATAGTGCAAGTACGTAGACATATCTCAATGAAAAAAAAAAACTTGTCGAGAGGGGGGGGGGGGGGTGAGGGGCAGCAGTTTTATTTCAATAAATGATTTAATTTCCACAGTTAAACCAAAGTTAGAAACCAAAGTTACAAGTTCAGATGAGTTGTACGCTACAAAAAGTATGTTAGCGGTTAGGTAGGAGGGTTGATATTTATATTTCTGCCCTTGGGTGGGGGGGGGGGCAACAGCAAGCGTTACAAGGAAACCGCTGACGTTCGCAATCAATAATTTAATATTTTTCACTATAATCTGTTTAAATTTTTTTTTTCATTTTAGCCTGATTTGTGTTATTTACAGTACATTGAAGAATTGATCTTGAGCAAAAAATGGAATTGACTCGTGAACATTTTCGTGCAATTATTTTTCATAACTTTCGACGTGGATTATCAAGGCAAGAATGCTTCAATGAACTTAATTATTTATACAGCGAAAAAGCACAATTTTACAGCACCGTAAAAATCTGCTATAACTAATACAGTCGTGGTCGACGTTCGCTCCAGGACGAATTCCGTGAAGGTCGTCTAAAATTGGCCGTCGAGCAGGAAAATACCGATGCTGTGCATTAACTGATAAAGCAAGATCCTCATGTGATAGACCGTGAGATTGAGGCATCTTTGGGCATTAGTATGACAAACATCAATAAGATATTACATGTACATTTGCCCGTAAAAAAAGATTTGTTCGCGTTTTTTCCTGCATAATCTGACAAACGCTCAAAAGAAGGCTCGTGTCGATTGGTGCATTGAAATGTTGAAAAAATACGTTCAACGTACATCAAAGGTTGTGTATAATAGCTACACAGGTGACGAATTATGGAGTTATGCATATGAGCCCGAAACAAAACGGCGATCAACAGTATGGATCTTCCAAGATGAGCCAAATCGAACAAAAGTTGTTCTCGAAAGAAGCACATCGAAGCAAATGGTTGCCTGTTTCTTCGCCATTGCTGGTCACATGGCGAAGGTGGCGTAAGAGCAACACATGACGGTCAATTCTGAATGGTATACGACCATTTGTTTGCCAGAAGTCATCTAAGAAATTCTAAAAATGCAGAAGAACAGGCGAATCATTCTTCACCACGATAATGCAAGCTCTCACACATCGGCTCGAACAAAGAATTTTTTGACCGCCTAAAACATCGAAATGATGGGTCATCCGCCGTACAGCCCTGATTTGGCACCCAATGAATTTTCTTTTATTCCCCCATATCAAAAATAAATTTCGTGGTCACCGATTTTCGACACCCGAAGACGCGGTTGGTGCATTCAAAACGCACATGTTGGAAGTACTTCGATCGGAGTGGAAAAAGTGCTTCGACAATGGGTTCAAACTCATGCAAAAGTGTATTGATCTTCATGGAATATATATATATATATATATATATATATATATATATATATATATATATATATATACAGAAAGAGAGAGAAAATTCTATTATAAATATTTGTTTTTTCATTATTAGGCCAGATATATAAAAAGCAACCCTTATATTGGTACAGAAAGTTAAGTTATTTTCTCCTATTCAAAACTCAAATGCAGAGTAGTTTCACTTGGAAAAATCTCCCGGATGGCATTCCCCTTTGAAATTCTGAATTGTACCGGCCGAGAATAACTTTCGTGTCGCTATTGCGTAAAGAAAAACAAATAATGCATCCAACTCAAGTATAGTTGAATATTCCGATAGATTTAATAAAAATTAAGCATAGCTTTTAGGAACCCATTTATAAAACATTTAAAAAGAAAACCCGAATGCGGATTTTCTTTTCCCTTTATTATCTTGTGCCAAAAGATATCAATCTCCCAAATGTAGAAGTCCTTCTATCTAAAGAAAGTCTACTGGTTAGAAGAATTACAGGTTGAAACATTTAGCACTCTGTCTTCGATCTGATTCTATCTCTAGTTCGTCAAAGCTCTGCAGTCCCTGCATTTCAAAAACTATTCAACCCAACGACGATTATTATAGATGTCCTCTTTGTCGGATTGCTTGGAGGGATGAGTTTTCCAGATTTTTTAGCATTCGAGGTGCAAATGCGTGGCAGTTCCTCCTCAGAAGACATATCCGAAGATTTTATCTCCTTGAGTGGAACTACTGTGTGCTTCTCGCTCCATACAAAAAAAAAAAAAAAAAAAAAAAAAGTATGTGCCAACATTTTATGTATTTCAGAGATATTCTACTGCATAGCTTTACTTTTTTAGAATAAAACAATACTGTGTGTGTACTTTTTTAAATGTAATCTTGTAATCAACACAATTTTTCATCTTTTCCTCTGGAAAATCGAAGTTTTTTTTTTTTTTTTTTGATAAAAACATTTTGTGTTCTTAAATATTAAAATCCTAAAAGTCATTATTGGGAAATTCAAAATGGAATAAAAAAAATAATTTCTTCTTTCGTGCAAATTCATTTGAATTGGGCTTTATTTGATATTAAGGCGACACGTTTGTTTGACACTATCTTAATTCCAAAGTATAATTAATTTCGAATTGAAAACTTTTTATCGGCTTCGTATGTTAGCAAATATACGAAAAAACGCCTTAAACGTGTAAATCGCAAACACATTTTGAAATAATTTGAATATTGCGAAAGAAAAGGGATGAAAGTTTCACCAATTAACTACTGGGGTCCAAAATTTAAACTCAAAATTTATTTAAATTTTTTTTGCTTTTATACTAGTTTGTAAATTTGGAAGCGTATATTGAGTTGCATAATTCAGCATCAAATACGTAATAAATAACCCTATTAAACCTGTCTTTTATATGTAATAAATATTTATTCAATTTAAATTTGTAAACCATTTGTAGACATATCCTTATAAAACATTTTAGTCAAATCATGCAAAATTGTAAGACAGCTGGTAGGATACATCTATATTTCTTCTAAAATAAAACCATCGAAGAAAAAATCAACTTACAATTTATTACGCAGCCAGGTAAGTATTTTTGCAGCCATCTTTAACAATACTCAAAATTATTCAATTAAAGTGATGTATAATGCAGCACTTTTAATGATTCTAAGACAAGAGTTTTTTGACACGCAATGTCTTTAAAATCTGTCGAATAAGTGTGAATAGTTTTTAATTTTACAACAAAACTTCTGTCAACAATAAACTTTTATCAACAACGTTAGGGTTTCTTTTTATTAAGCTACATCTTCCGAGGAAATATACCTCCAAATTTTACATTGTTAGCAAGTAAAGTATTTTAACAATAGCTAACTTATATTTCAAGATTTTGTATTGTTGGATTTATCAAAGGAGGGTTTAGAACTTTAACTGACAATTTAAACTTCGAATTTGATTCTAAATCCTTTAATTTAGACCAAAAGGATAAAATTTAGTTTAAAAGCCATTTTGAGTTTTCAATGTTTTGGAAAACTTCTTAATGGAAATCTAAACAAAGTCTTAATTTTTTTTAAAAAACCTTTTCAAGGATATTCATTACGATAACACTCAAAAACTTATATAGGTAGCAATAAATTCAAAAGTTTCAGAGTCTTATTCCTTGACAATTCCAGTAACAAGACTATGAAGCTATGAAGGACATAGACTGGCATCCCAATGGAAAATATTGTTATGAATTTGAAATTTGTCTATCCAATAAATATAAAAACTTTTATTTATCATAAATCTTTTCTGCGAGCGATTTTCGGCCTAAAATACTTTTTAGGCCATTTGTAAATGTTACTCCATATAGATTTTTCTAATAATTGACTTCGTACTATACATATATAAAATATACAATCTTTGAACAACAAATACTGGATTACTTTACAAAGCTGCTATGGCTTAAGAAATTTCGTCTGATTTCCTTATATATATGTAAAATAATACAATGTTTTACATTGAAGTATTTACATAAATCAATTCCGTCTCAAAGTTGAATTAAGCTGCATTCAGTTTACAAGTCTTGGAGAATAAAGTGCTTATCAAAATTTATTTTAAACTCCATAGTATCAAAGAATCAGCTAATTATATTTCAGTTAGATCTCCTACGGTTTTGTTTAATCTTTCACAAAACAAAGCAAGTTCAGAAACATATCCTTTACAAAGGAATATCTAAACCGTATTGTCAAAGGACTCTTAATTCATTGTCCCGAAGGACTTAAGCTATTCGTCCAACGAATCCCGTTGAAAATTGTGATATTCTAAAAAGTTTAAATATTTTTCGTACACAAAGCATTTTTTCTTCTGCATCTTCAACTAAATTATTTAATGATGGTTGACATCCAAGAATATGATTCTCAAGATTCAAATGTAGTTTTAGAAATACAGTTTTCTTATCGAAATCTAAAGAACCAGTGTTACGAAATAGAAGATAATAAAAACATAAGATTTTTTTTATAAAATTCGTTGATTAAGAAAGTTAATAGCAGGTCAATGTAATCAGGCGCGTAACTTTGGGACTTTAGAGTCAGGCCCCTCCCCCCCCCCCCCCCTCCACTCCCGTAGGACTCCAATATCTTGATATTTTCTCAAGAATTAAAAATATCCTTAGTAATCATAAATAATTTAAAAATAATATAATACTTTTTTAATTCAGCATTATTCAGGCAGAGAGTTAGCCAACAAAATCTCTCTAAAATAAGTATTATAGGTCCAAAAATTTTGAAAAATATAACGTATTTGTAAATCTATTACCATCACAAAGCGTTATAAATATTTTTTAGTTCTTATATAGACTGGTCATTACAAAAAATGCAAAATGAAATGAAATTTTTAACTAATTTGTTCTCTTGTTTACATGCTCTAGCATTTCAAGGGCCATAAATATCTAATAAAATCAATTTGATATGATTTTGGTGTTTGTCCGTTCGTTAAAAATTATAACTCCTCCTCGAAATAAATTTAAACAAACATAAATTTCAGATTAATCTATAATCTAGATAATACAGGATCTAGATAAACTGTAGTCACTCGTTTGGAGTGTTTTGTATAGCTCGAATACTGGAGAAAAATCATTATAACATTTTAACATATGCATGTCATAGATGAAGTTGGAGGACATGTGACAATATGAGATTAGAAAATTCTGCATAGATGTTATTTTTAATAGAGAAATATGGGAGCAAACTTAGTGCTTGATTGAAAACATCTTACATAAAAAAATTCTGGTTGCGCCTCTGAATGTAGTAGCTGAAAAATACCTATTGTATAATTAGTCAATGAAAAAACTAAATATCTTTTAATGCCTCGGATTTAAAGTTGCAATTCATACGAAAAAATTAATAATTTATTATCAAAACCCTTAAAAAATAGGAAAATATATATTTAAGTACTTAATTTATCAATAGCTCATATTTTCAAAATCGTGAATTACAAATCGCTACGCTTAACATAAACGTAATGAGATAAATTTGAACTAATGTTTTGTTCTTAAAGATGAGATTCCGTGACAATGTTTATCTTTCATCCAATTGCATTCCATTTCCGTCTCACTCAAACAGCCACCGTCAAGAGTCTAGACAACATAGACAACACATTTACAGATGGTGAGTACGTCAAACGTTGTTTTATACGAGCATCTGAAGATCTGTTTCGGAATTTTAAAAACAAAGCAGATATAATGAAAAATATCAAAGACTTGCCATCATCTGCTAATAAAACAGTACAAGATGGAACTGCTAAAATGTCTTCAAATATAACACTTATGCAAGTGGAAACGTTCAACTGGCTTCTGTCTTATCACTTGCTACAGATGAGTTTTGCGACATAAAATACACGGCACAAGTTTCCCTTTTCGTCAGGTATATGTCGTCCCAAGGTCCAAAAGAAGAACTGCTAGGATTGCTACCACTCTCAGGGCGATTTCGTGGAGAAAATATAGCAAATGCTGTGCAAAAATGCCAGGAAGACAATGGAATCGATTTCATAAAATCGTTTCTATAGCAACTGATGGAGGCAGAAGTATGAAAGGAATACATGGAGGGATAACATGAATTCTTCATAAAAAAATAAACCACGAAATTCTAACGTTTCACTGCATAATTCATCAAGAAGCGCTTTGTGCCCAAACATTTCCGGCCAAAATAGTTGAGTTCATGAACTTAGTAATTAAGATTATTAACAGCATCTTGGCAAAAGTACTCTACCATCGACTGTTTTAAGATTACCTTGAAGAAACAGATAGCCAGTTTTCTGATCTACTTCTGTACAATAAAGTGCGATGTCTTTCCAGAGGTAACGTATTGCAACGTTTTGCTTTGTGCTTGAGTGAAATAAAAACATTCCTCACTGAAAAAAGCATTGACTATCCCAAATTGGAAGAAGACAAACATCAGCTGCAAAAATTCAACTTCATGGCAGATACCACAATGAAACTAAATGAACTAAATCTAAAACTGCAACAAAAGGGCAAACCAGTTTACGCCTTACGCTTTGCTTGAAGAAGTAGTTTGCTTATATATATATATATATATATATATATATATATATATATATATATATATATATATATATATATATATATATATATATATATATATATATGTCGTATAATACTAAATCAGTAAGCAGCAGCGCCACCCGTAGCGACAGTGGCGCCACCGTGCTTTATAAGAGCAGCGCAGATGCGGAGCATTACATTCGGATTCGGACGCTAGATGCTGCGAGGGCCTCTTCGGATGCCAGCGAATCTTTAATCAAGGCTTAACAGCCCTTTACTCCTTTTGCGTTCATTAAAAGAACGATATGAAAAGCCAACTGCCTCCTACTTATTTACCAATTCATCCCCCTAGACACCCCTAGCTAAAACATGGGGGCTCAACCGGTCCTGAACTCTGTTCGTTTCGCAACGAGAAGTAACGGCTACTAAAACAAAAATGCTGGAAGAAAAGCAGCAATCCTTCAAAGAGAAGTAATTCCTCCAAAAAAGCGTAGCAGTATTTGATGTCGGAGCAACCCCTCCAACAGCGTAGCAGTCATCGGAGCAACCCCTCCAAAAAAGCGTAGCAGTCAACACTATCGGAGCAACCCCTCCACAAAAGCGTAGCAGTCAACACTATCGGAGCAACCCCTCCAAAAAGCGTAAGAATCATCGATATAGGAGCAACCCTTCCAAAGTGCAGCAATCTTCAACAAAGGAGCAACAAAATCATCGAAAGGCCAACGCAACGCCTCGTGAATCTACAAGCAACAACGCCGCCAAAAAGAGCAGAAAACGAAAAAACGACCTTCCACAACGTTGCCTTTCCAAAACCCGCGGAACCACACCGCTCCAGAAAATCATCCCTGCAGCGCCCCGAAAAGAAAGACGAAGAGCGAAGCGTTTCACCTCACGGGAAAGCCATCCGGAGTTTCTCGTCCCCTTCGATCTTCAACCCTTCTGAAATACCGGAGTTTGTTCCCTCTTCATCCTCTTTGACTGAAAACCCGTTCCAGCCTTTTCTGTCACACACTGGGAGATTCAACGGTGACCAACACAACGTCCACTTCCCAACAAGCAACGCAGCAAAACCAACATCACAAGTGTTTCATCACAAGTGTTTCATCACATTTGTGCATCGATTGTGCTCTAAAAAGTGTAAAGCATCGTGTGCATCGAAAAGTGTGGTGCTACTACTTCTAGTGATCAAGTTTCAGCAAATGGATAGCCTAAAAGCGAGGTACTGTGGGCCCCAGCAAATGCAACTTCACATCTACAGTCATCGACGGTAAACCCTCAACAGTGGAGGTAGGATCAAAAATTTATTATTTAAAATGTATAAGCATTCGAAAAAAGAGGATCTCATACAGGTCGCCCAGGAACTAGGCGCGATAGTACCAGAAGGTGCCACAATAATTAAGTTAAAAGAACTAATTGAGAAAAATGATTTGTTCAAAAGCGAACCTGATTTCATTAAGGATCTCATTTATTCAACTGTCGAGGAAAGAAAGGCAAAATTAATCGAAGAAAACAAAATAGAACTCGAAAAAATTAAGCTCCTACAATCAAAAACAATCGAAGAAAACAAATTGGAAATCGAAAAAACTAAATTAGCACAAATTGAAAAGCAACTTGAACTCGCAGCGATCAGAAATACTTCAGAAACAAACCAAACCGAACTTAGAAACACGAACACAACATTCGAAACATCACCCCCGAACATTGAAAATCTGATAAGAAGCATTAAAACTCTTAGTATGCCGGTTCCGACTAAACCAGAAAATTTTAATCTTTTTTTTCAATCATTGGAACGTGCCTATACAACAAAAAATGTACCTCAGGAATTTAAATCGGAAATTCTTATTAATATTTTAGGAGAGCGTGCAAATCGCATTTTACTGTACATACCAGAAAACGAACTACAAGATTATGAAAAAGTTAAGAACATTATTTTGCGCGAATTTCAACCAACGGCAACAGACTGTCTTTTAAATTTCCGTCGTGCTCAACGATTACCAAATGAATCACACGTCCAATTTTCATCTAGATTAACTACAGCGTTTGAATATTATTGTAGATTAAGAAATGTCAGAGACTTCGAATCAGTGTGCGAGTTAATGATTTCCGATAAATTATTTAGTTCCTTAGATAGAGACACCCAATCACATATTTCAATTCGCCAAGGAGAAAACTGGTTCAAACCAGCAGAACTTTCAAAAGAATGCGATATTTATTTTGCCTCCAAGCACAAATCACTAAGTGAAATAAATCCCCGTCCATTCGAAAATAAAAACAAAAATGGATATCGGAACAATAATCAAACACAAAGCGAAAATTTTCGAAGACCGAATAACAATTTCAGAGGTCACCACAATCAGAGATTCAATTCTAGAAGCGGAAATAATAATTTTCAACGGCAATACAACTCAAACGAAAATCCTGTTTGTAAAGTCGAAACGCAAAAACAAACTATTCCCGAAAGATTTTTAAATAAATTACAATACGAAAATATTCTTGTTCATGACACTGAAGTAAGTGCTTTGATTGATTCAGGAAGTGTTATCGTGTGTGTCAAATCTTCATGCGTACCGGAAAATACGAAGTATGACGGTAACATTATTTTAGAGGGTGCTTTCATGGAACAAGAAGCAAAACTTGCTAAAATAAAATTATCTCTTCCAAAACACCCACAAAATTCTATAATCGTTACAGCAGCCGTCTGCGAAAATATAAGTAAAGATTTAATAATCCCCCCTCAGATATATCAGAATCTTTATTCATGTCAAGGACAATCTACAAACCCCCTTCCAATAACCGGAACCAAGTTGTTTCAAAATATCGAAGAGAAAAAGAAGAAAAATCCAAATCAAACTTTTTACGAAGATAAACTTCCACACATGCCAAAAAAATCTGATTACGTAACAACAGAAAATAAAATTACAAACGCAAAAAATCTACATTCCACATCTTCAGAAGAAGAAAACTATAGCGATTCTAAAAATAGACACCCACCCATGTATGCAACTAACATTCCATCTTTGCAGGGAAATACTCTTTTCCAATCTCAAGCAGTTGACCTCTGTGACCCCACTTTGAGTTCCTGTGAAATTCCTGCAAAAGACGAAATGCCGGCGCCAATGGATTGCTTCTACAAGAAATCTGTTTTGTCTATGACTAATACAGAAAATAAAAAAACTACTGAATCGGAATATGATCCTTTCGAAATAAAAAGCGCTCATAAAGAAAAAATGAATGATGAGTTGGAAAAAATTTCTGATTTTTATATATTTACAATTGGTGATGCGATTTATTCTGAAATTGATCTTTCGCACATAACAAATATTTCTTATCGTAAGGAAGTCGAAGATATTATTAATTCTTATAAGCCAAATAAAATTAAGGATACTAATTTACAAATGAAGATAATTCTTTCCGACGACCTAACAATTTCTCATCGTCCACGACGAATGGCCGATTCTGAAAAAATCGAAGTTGAGAAGCAAATAAATCAATGGTTACAAGATGGTATTATTTCGGAAGAGACATCCGATTATTCAGCACCGTTAGTTCTTGTTAAGAAACCAGATGGCAGCACCAGGATCTGTGTCGATTATCGCCAGTTAAATAAAAAAACAATTAAAGAAAGGTTTCCACTGCCGCTCATCGAAGATATTTTTAATAAATTACAAGGAGCTATGTTTTTCTCGAACGTAGATATGAAAAATGCATATTTTCACATCAAAGTGCATGCTGATAGTCGTAAATATACCAGTTTTGTTACACATAATAACCAATATGTCTTTAATTCAGTTCCGTTCGGAACCTGCAACGGACCCTCTGTCTTCCAAAAATTTATACAAATAGTGTTTAGAGAACTGTTAAACGAAGGAATTGTTGTTATTTTCCTGGATGATATTTTAATTCCCTCATTAACTGAAGCAGAAGGTATTTCTAAACTTAAAAGAGTTTTTGAAGTAGCATCGAGTTATGGACTTCAGTTAAATTTTAAAAAGTGTAATTTCCTAAAACGGAAGATTAATTTTCTTGGTCATATCTTGGAGAAGGGTACGATTCGTCCCTCTACAGCTAAAACAAGCGCTGTTATAAATTTTCCAGAACCTAAAACACAAAAACACATTCAATCATTTTTAGGTTTAAGTGGCTATTTTCGTAAATTTATCAAGGATTATGCACTAATCGCTAGACCTTTGAGTGACCTGTTAAGAGATAAAGTTCCATTTCATTTTGGTCAGGATCAAAAACAAGCTTTCCTTACCTTAAAACAAGCCCTATCATCAGAACCTGTATTACACCTTTATAAACAGGGATTCCCTTTACAAGTACATTGTGACGCTAGTTCTAAAGGGTTTGGAGCTATACTTTTTCAAAGCGATTCAGATAATAACATGCATCCAATACATTTTATGAGTCGAAAAACATCTCCCCAAGAAGAAAAATATTCTAGTTACGAGTTAGAGGTATTAGCTATTGTTGAAGCTCTGAAAAAATTCAGACATTACTTAATAGGAATTAAATTTCAAATCTATACAGATTGCCAAGCTTTTCAACAGACAATGTCAAAACGAGACTTGCCACCTAAAATAGCAAGATATGCTCTTTTCTTAGAAGAATTTAACTATGAAATACTCCACAGGCCAGGTACACAAATGCGTCATGTAGATGCCCTCAGCCGTTATCCTGTCATGGTTTTGCAGCACAACGCAATGACACAGAAAATCAGAGAAGCACAAGCAAAAGACGAATTCACATCGAGTATCAAACAATTACTTGAACAGTCAGCGACAACAGATTACGTATTAAAAAATAACGTTCTTTATAAATTGGTCGATGACCAAGAACTGTTGATAATACCATTCGATATGCAAAATCAAATAGTGCAACTTGAACATTCTAAAGGTCATTTCGGCATAAACAAAACAGAAACTCTCGTTAAACAACAATTTTATTTTCCTAACATACGAAAAGTAGTAGAAAACGTAATTTCAAATTGTGTACAATGCATACTATCATCTCGAAAATCTGGCAAACAAGAAGGTTTTTTACATCCCATTCCAAAAGGAGATGCGCCACTTGACACGTTTCATATTGATTTCTTGGGTCCTCTTACATCAACTAATAAGAATTATAAACACATTTTTACTGTCGTAGATGCATTCACAAAATTTATTTGGATTTACCCCGTCAAATCGACTTCAACAAATGACGCTCTTGAAAAATTAAAACACCAGCAAACAACATTTGGAAATCCAAGACGTATAATTTCTGATAAAGCTTCAGCATTCACATCGAAAGAATTTCAAAAATATTGCCAAGACGAAAATGTCGAACATATCACCATTACAACAGGTGTTTCCCGTGGAAATGGTCAAGCAGAAAAATTTTACGCGACATTAATCCCCGTCTTAACGAAGCTTTCTATTGAAGATCCAACTAAATGGTATAAACATGTATCCTCAGTTCAACGAATCATCAACAGTACTATTTCTCTATCGACAAAATACACACCATTCGAATTATTAACGGGAATAAAAATGAAAAATCAAGATGATCTTCACATTAAAGAAACACTTGAACAGGAACACATACAAACATTAATTCAAAACAAATCGCAAATAAGAGAATATGCTAAATCAAATATTTTAAAACTTCAAGAAAATAGTAAACAACATTATAATAAACACCGAAAAGAAGCTAAAATATACAACGTAGGTGATAACGTGGCAATAAAGCGAACACAATTTGGAGCAGGCCTGAAATTAAGACCCAGATTTTTTGGTCCTTATGAAGTCACGAAGGTAAGGCCAAACGACAGGTATGATGTTAAGAAGACAGGGATTCATGACGGCCCGAACTTTACTTCAACTGCTGTTGATTTTATGAAGAGTTGGGAAGGAACATAAAAAACTTTTTGTGTTTTTTTTTTAGTGACTTTTAAATCAACAAACTGTTGATTGTGATTTTTTTTCCCTCTTCAAGTTTAAGTGATCGTCAAGAACATTTTATTGACATTTTTCCTTTAATTTTCATCAGTCAAGAACATTTTATTGACATTTTTTTCCTTCAAGTTTAGTTATAGTCAAGAACATTTAAAACATTGACAGTTTATTTTTTTTTTAAAAATGTCCTGATGTCAAACAGAACATTTGTGAACTTTTAAATTTTCAACTTTTCATCTTTCACAGTGTTGTGAAAATTAAGAAGACATTGTAAAATCTGTGTTATTTTTTTCTCTTTTCTTTCTTTTTGATTTATTTTCAGATTCCACTACAAATATTAGTTCGGGGTCGAACTATGTCCAGGATGCCCGAGTGTCGTATAATACTAAATCAGTAAGCAGCAGCGCCACCCGTAGCGACAGTGGCGCCACCGTGCTTTATAAGAGCAGCGCAGATGCGGAGCATTACATTCGGATTCGGACGCTAGATGCTGCGAGGGCCTCTTCGGATGCCAGCGAATCTTTAATCAAGGCTTAACAGCCCTTTACTCCTTTTGCGTTCATTAAAAGAACGATATGAAAAGCCAACTGCCTCCTACTTATTTACCAATTCATCCCCCTAGACACCCCTAGCTAAAACATATATATATATATATATATATATATATATATATATATATATATATATATATATATATATAAAAAAAACTTTTTTTTTTGTTGAAGACACGGAGAGCGGTAAATTACTTCATTTTAAAAATCTGAAGCAATATTGCAATCAGACCAATGCAACTATTGACATGAATTACTTCAACACATCTTTAAAAAACATGAGATCAACATTGAGCCATTTGGAATTGATGCTCGATCGCTTCAAATGCAATTGCTATATTTGAAAACCAAAGACTTGTGGAGTGACAAGTTTACAGAACTCTAGAGCAAGTTGGAGGAGTTGGAGGTCCAGAAATGCATGCACATCGCGCAGCACAAGTGGACAGCTCTAAAAGAAATTCTTCGAGTTGAGGCCCCATGAAATAGTCTTCCAGAATGCTACAGTGAGGTGAAGAAGTTGGCATAATGAGTGCTGATGATCTTCGGGGCGACATATTCGTGCGAGCCAGCGTCCTCTGGCATGAATATGATAAGAAGTAAAGTTAGAAGTCAACTAACAAATAATCTAGAGTCTTGCTTGAAACTTAAAACAACAAGTTATAATCCAGATTTAATCAAACTTTCAAAAGGCATGCAAAGCCAATGCTTCCATTGATGTAACTATCTATATTTGTGTTTTTGTATGAATAAATACTATTTCGTATTTAAAGCCGTTTATTTCAAATCAAAAATCAAATATATATATAAGCATATATTATAGTACTGAAACGAAAATTTTTAGTGGCTCTTTAAAAACTGGGAAATTTTGTAAATTGTAACTTTTGGCTTTTCCGTTTCCATAGGTTATCGACCCCTGACACAAGGTAATGAAAGTATAGTATTCGGTCAAAAAAAATTAGATTTTTTTTTTTTTTTTCATTTTTCCACCTTTCGGAACATTCTGATTTCAAAAAAGCAATCTTGAAAAAATGTCTGTCTGTGGTCAGCATAACTCTTAGTGCCCCTTTAGGTGTTCTTAACGTCCCCACCTCCGATATTCCCGTAAAAATGCTTTAATGGCGTAAAAAGTTGAAAAACGAATGCTTTCAACGCAGAGTTCTCTTTCCTTGAGCATACCTCATCAACGATAATTTTATTTTCTCTTCTCAGTTACGATTATAAGAAAGGATAATATAAGGTTTATCGAAAAGTATATCGTCAAAATCATCATTCTGGCGAAGGTTAAGCCCTTATAAGAATTACAGCAAATTCTTCCAATATGTTCAGAATTTCGGCCATCAATTTACAGGAAAAAATAGTGTGCAAAAATGTTTAAGGTAAAAAGTGGTATATCATAGGTAATACCACTTTCAGTTTAATAATTTCCAAGATAAATATGTCATGTTGGGCTTGCCTTGACGAATTATGAATGTTTTAGGGTACCAGATATGCTATAGAGGGTACCATTTCCAATTTATCAATATTAATGATAAATATGGCATCTAAATTATCGTCGATCTCAGATTGAAGAATTATAGATATTCCTGGTACAACTTCTGGTTTGTCAATTTTTAAGTTAAATATGGCATGTTGGATGTTGCTGGTCTTATCTTGAACAATTGTGTAAGATACCTGGTATACTATGGATGGTATCACATTTGATTTGTCAATTTTCGAAATAAATATGTCATGTTGGATGTCGTTGCACTTATCTTGAAACATTATGGCTGTTAGTGGTACAATGAAGGGTCCCACTTCGGGTGTTTCCAATTTCTAGGTAACTATGGCATGTTGGATGTCGTTGGACTAGACGTGAAGAATGAAGAAATCGCAGAACATACGCTTGGCTAGGGATGATGATGTAACTCTCGTGAGTGACCTGGCATAGAATGGAAAAGGCTTCGCGGATAAAGAGAAAAACAATGAAACGTGACAAATTCAAATAAATAGAAGTCTCCAGTGTTTTAAAAAAAGTTCTGATATCCCCCAAAACATATTTTTGAAAAGTAGAAGAACCACCAACCTTAAAAACACAAAAAACTTTCTTGCAATAAAAAAATTATAAACATGATGAATATTTTCAGCTATAAACACAGTGATATCAAAAAGAACCAACCTCTGATTAGACTGCCCAGACCGGAGGACTCACCCTTTCGGGTTTAGAGCCTTTTGTACCTCCGGCCGGGAGGAGAAGCGACACCCCATCCCGGAAGGAGATCCCCCGAGCGCCCCGCCCTGCCGGAGCAGCTTTATTTAAAATTAGGTGAGTTTTTACATTGGGATATTTAGGATATAAAAAGTAATTGGTTGGCATTAAATTAATAGCAGGGTAAAAGATTATACATGTGAATAATAACAAACACTAATATATTAATAGATTGACATAATTAATACAGCAGGGAAGCAATTCTTCTATCATACAACCAAAAAAAAAAAAGATATATATCCTCGTGCATCTCTTGCTGGATGAATAACTCCTTGTGCCGTCACAACTAGATATCCTCGCGCTTTACCTTGGTAGTTGTGTTCTATAGATTTGAAGATAGCAGTTTTGAGTTTGAAGAATGGCGTATTAACTAATAAAGTTGTTTCTTTAAACCCTTTCATATTATTACAATAGTAAACACTTAACCATTTACAAGTTTGTTATCTCATCGACATCACTGCTATAAAGTGGCGCCCAAACCTGGAGCTCGAAAACATACGAAAGCTACCCAGAGAAGAGTCTAATGTCGGTGATGAAAATGAACGGAACAGATAAGTGTTATTTTATTTGAATGTTGGAGGTTATATCTAGTCTACTTTAAGTTAAACCTTATAATTTTTCGGTTATTGCTCACCCAGAGGAATAATTTGAAAGCAATTTACTCGACCCGAGTTGAATATTAAAGGTTTTGGATCATCCGGATCATAAAGAGAATTTGGCGATATTTTGAAGTTATTGTTTCAGAAATCCCGAGTGTGGTTTCTGATATTGCGTATCATTTTCAAGTAAACAAATTGGCTGGTCTTTATCTGTTAATTCTGAAAGGCATTTAAGATTTGACTCTCGCTATGGCATTTTTGGGGCGTGGAAAGAAAGAGGATCTTAAGCTGTTGGCACAAGAATTGGGTGAAGATCCGAGTCCAGATTTAAAGGTAGTTGAGCTGAAGAATTTGATAATTAATTCACGGAACTACGACACCGAATTCGTTAAGGAAATGTTTATCACTATAATAGATGATCGTTTAAGAAGAGAAGAAATTGAAGAAGCTCGTAGAAAAGAAGAACTTGAAATTGAGAAAGCTCACAGAAAAGAAGAACTTGAAATTGAGGAAACTCGCAGAAAAGAAGAGTATGAGCTAGAAAGATTAAGAATACATCACGAAATTCAAATATGTGCTTCACCATCTGCAAATGTCCCTCACACAGAATATGATCAACAAAGAATTGATTTAAAGAGGCTTATTCCAAGTTTTAATCCCAAGGAAGATGACATGGCTATATTTTTTAATCTATTCGAGAGACAGCTAAAATTCTTGCAGGTTCCTGAAACACATTGGGTACCCTACCTAATCGGATCATTGCCAAGTGAAGTGGCTACATTAATAGCTAGAGAATCAGAAGGAAACGTCACAAGAATACACGAATGTCAAACAAATGCTTTTGAAGAGATTCAAACTTTCTTCTGAAAAGCTTAGGCAGCTTTTCTGCCAACACAAGAAAAGACAGGAAAGCACTTGGCGGGATTTTTATTTCGAAATAAGAAGCTACTTCGAAGGATGGCTTTGTGAGTTAAGGATCGAAGATTTTTGCAGTTTAAAGGATCTGATAATTTCCGATCAAATCAAGAAAAAAGCTCCTCCGGATTTCAGAGACCACTTCTTAGATGAATGGACTGGATGGGTGTCTCCAAGTGAGCTTGCAGACAAATTGGATGCTTACTGCAGTCTTCGAAAAACTACGAAGAAAGAAGATCAACCTGTTGGAAACAAGAGTCTACATTTCCAATCTAGCGATGATACCGTCAGACAAAAGTCTTTTAAGACTAACTACAACTCTAAAAGACACGAGAAGGACAAACCGATGTTCAAGACCGAAGAAGGAAATACTTTTAAGTGCTATGGATGTGGATCCCCAGGTGTTATCAAATCCAAATGTCCAACCTGCACAAAGTCAAGAAATGATAGGGTAGCCTCTTTCGGAAACATTCAACTCCAATCCTGTGCACCTTTTCAAGTTGCTAACTTGAAGGTCTCAATTAATGGAATATATGGGATCGTATGCGCTGACAGCGGAGCAAGCCACTGTATTGCAGGAGAGATGCTACATCATCTTCTTTTAGAACAAGGAGTACAATTAAAACCTGAACAACGAGTCATGAGCATGGCTAATGGACATAAATCTACGGTGAATGTAAGCACTGCGGTTGTTACCATTGAACTTGAAGGAAGAGCTTTCCGAATCAAGTTGATTGTTCTTCCATATGCAAAAGAAAATCGAACATTATTGGGCATCGATTTTCTACAAGAAGCTGGAATTGTTTTAAACCTAAAAGAACATGTATGGTTTTACAATGACAGACCCCATAAATGTTACGAATTGGCATCTGAAAAGAGTGTTCCAACTTTAGCGTCTCCACCTTGTTTCGAAATCAATTCGTGTTCTCTACGTGACGAAGAGGGTCAGCAATTGACCTGAGAGCAAAGAAACATTTTGAATTCTGTATTGAAGGATTTCGATGATGTGTTTCGTCCAGGGGGAGAAGCCACCCCTTTTATAGAACATCACATTGATACCGGTACACATGCACCAGTAGCCGTACCTCCATATAGGATTCCTCCACCAAAGAAAGATATTCTTCGAAAAGAACTGGATCGATTATTGACAGAAGGAGTTATTGAAGAATGTGAGTCGCCATACGCCGCTCCAGTCGTGCTTGTGCCAAAGCCTAATGGAAGCATACGACTATGCGTTGACTACAGGAAGCTGAACGAGATTACAGTTCCTGATTCCTATCCATTGCCAAGAATGGACGATTTGCTACATGCAGCCAAACATACTCCATACATGTCTACAATTGATCTTCGTTCAGGATATTATCAAGTTAATGTCGCTGCTGCTGACAGAGATAAAACAGCTTTCGTTACTCCGTATGGGTCTTTTAGATTCATTCGTATGGCTATGGGACTTCGAAACGCTCCAGCCACATTCCAGAGGCTCGCCGATCGTTTCCGAAGTGGGCTAACTGATGTATTAACTTTGGCATACTTAGATGACATTATCGTCTTATCTGAAACCTTTGAACAACAACTGGCTGATCTTCGGAAGGTATTTCAGAGACTTTTGACTTTCAAACTATGTGCTAACAGGGAGAAGTGTAACTTTGCATGTTCACGAGTCAAATTTCTTGGACACTGGATCACAAGCTCCGGATTAGAAATAGATTCAGAGAAAACAAGTTCTGTCATGAACATTCCTCCACCTAAGACGGTAAAACAGCTACAATCTTTCTTGCAGTCTTACTCTTGGTACAGAAGATTTATCAAGAATTTCTCTGATTTAGCCAGACCATTGAGTAACTTGACTAAAAAGAATGCTACTTGGAAATGGGGTAAAGAAGAGCAAACTGTCTTTGAAGAATTGGAACAACGACTCATCACAGCTCCTGTGCTTTCACAAGTTCAAGAAGACAAACCCTTTTTATTGAGAACAGATGCTAGTAGTTACGCCCTTGGAGCTGTTCTTTTACAAGGACATGGTGCGGACGAGCACCCTGTAGAATATGCAAGTCGTCTGTTGACCTCTGCTGAGAGAAATTACTCTACTACAGAGCGGGAAGCTTTAGCTGTCATATGGGCTCTAAACAAATTTCGTGGCTATATCGATGGATCGGAAGTTACAGTTGCTTCTGACCATCAACCGTTGAAGTGGCTCATGAGTCTGAAATCTCCTTCTGGAAGACTTGCCAGATGGGCCTTGCAGTTGCAGTCACTCAACGTTAAGATGACTTACATTCCGGGTAAATGTAGTGTTATGGCTGACATGCTGTCATGTCCAACTTGCCATGATGAATCCAAAGAAGTTTGTGACCTATGTATGGTTGTTGCCGACTTTCCTACTCGACGTCCAGCAGAGATACGAACTGAACAGCTGAAAGATGACATAAAGAATATCATTGAAAGTTTTAAAGGAAAAGATACAGATGTTTTCAGATGGACTGGACGGGGTTATCTAATGAATAATAGAATTCTTTACCGGTACTCTCCAGATTCAGAATCGGAAGATGCTCAGTTAGTTGTCCCCTCCCATGAACAAGAGTTGGTGCTGAAAGAGCATCATGATGCTCCTACTACTTATCACTATGGTACAGAAGGAACTTTTCAACGGATAGCTACTCGATATTATTGGAGTGGAATGCGCAAAACTATTGCCGATTATGTAAAGAATTGTCCTGACTGTTGTAGATAAACCTTCCATTCGGTTTGCCATGAACTCGTCGAAATGTGAAAGTACAGGACAGACTGCTGCTTACCTATATTTTGGTAGAGAAATGAGGACTCCTGATGATGTTTCTCGTGACCTAAGAGCCATCATTCAGAATGATAACTTTCTCCCAGAAATAACACCCTATCTTAAAAGATTTGCTGAGACATTGAAAGGAGTTCGAGAGAGGGTAGAGATACAGCAGGATAGTCGAAAAGACTATGCTGATAAATCTCGAAAAGAAGGACCTCGTTACGTTCCTGGCGATATGGTATGGGTTACATCACATCATTTAAGCATTAAGAAACATGGAAAAACATCGAAGTTTATGCCGAGAAGAGACGGACCATATGTAATATTGACTCAAAGATCTCCAACAACATATGAAGTGGTTAATCAAGACAATCTTGATGTGCTATTGGGTACTTATCATAGTTCAGCACTGTCTCCTTACCAAGGTCAAGATTCTCAGCCAGAAGTACCTCTTAGAAAACGCGGACGGCCTAAAAAAGAAAACTGCAATCCCAGATTCACCTTCACCAAAATAAGATCACAAGAACATTTCTGTGTCTGGCTCCTGGTCGGGACGACTTCGGACCCAAAGGGGGAGTCTGTAGCAGAATAAATATATCCTCGTGCATCTCTAGCTGGATGAATAACTTCTCGTGTCGTCACAACTAGATATCCTCGCGCTTTACCTTGAGAGTTGTGTTCTATAGATTTGAAGATATCAGTTTGAGTTTGGAAAATGGCGTATTAACTAATAAAGTTGTTTTTTTAAACAGTTTCGTATTATTACAATCGTAAACATTTAGCCATTTACAAGTTTGTTATCTCATCGACATCACTGCTATATAGTATTCAATCAAAAGAAAAAAAAAAAAGAAAAAAAAAAAAAAAGAGATTTTTTTTGCATTTCTCCATTTTTGGGAACATCCTGATTTTAAAGTGATCTAAAAAAAAATGTCTGTCTGTGGTTAGTATAACTCCCGAACAAATTGGCCTACGATGTTCAAATTTGGTGTGCGGGTAAGTGGTGGCCATGAGACCTACCATTAAGGTTTTCGTCAAAATTGCGCTTTCATGTAATGTAGATGGTATTGAAAAAATCATATTTTTCAATAATTGTTAAAAATCGATTGTAACGATTTTGATCAAAATCGCTGTGGTCATGCCTCTTGAGGTGTTCTAAACATCCCCACCTCCGAAATTTCAGTAAAAATGATTTAATGGCTTAAAAATTTGAAAACGAATGTCTTCAATAGAGTTCTCTTTGCTTGAACATAGCACATCAATGATCGATTTTTCTCCTTTTCTCAGTTTCACTTATAACAAAGAATAGGGGAAAGTTCCCCAAAACGGGATAGGCGGCAAAACGGGATATTCAGCCTCGGATCTTGACTGGTAGTGCTCTCTCGCTGGAGAAAGGCTAAACTGGTTCCCGACTGCCATAACAACTTTCTCAGTTGATCTCTCAACTCTAGCCACGTTTTTCGCAAAAAAATATTTTTTCAAAGTTTTCAAGAGAGATTTTTACTTACTTTGTACTTTTTTTGACTGCAGAACAACTATCCTTGTGCTTCTCGGTCCTTCTGAACAATTCCAGTAAGTACTGTGTTTTCTTCATAGCTCTTTTAACAACAATTTCATGTATTTAAATATTGCTAGAGAGTGACGGTTCAGGGGTCAGCCATTTATGTTGCCAAAAGCATCACGGTCGGGCAAAACGGGACACTTTTGGGGTGCCCAAAACGGGATACAATTTTGATGTGTCCCATTTTATCCGACCATTTCCATTAGTGTTTTGGCAATGTGTTTAAGTTATTTAAATTGAAATAAGTAATGAATTAAAATATGTATAATCAATTACAACAATTTATTTTAATTTTAAATAATTATATTTTCGAAATAAAATAATTTACTTTACTTTTGGGGTACAAATAATTGGTCTGAGTTATGTACAAATTTTAGTTATAGGTTAAAACTGTAAGTCAGAAAAATGTTTTGACCAAAAATGTAAGTTTTAAATTCAAAAAAGTTGAGTTTTTTTTTAAATATTTTTTATGGGGGCGGCGTATACAAAGATAAACCAGAAAACCACACGTTGTGCGCACTATAATATTATGAAAACATAAGCTAATCACAACTAAACAGCAATTATAACAGGAAGCCCATATAAACTTGAGTTGGAAGAAGAAGAGCGTGAAAAAAAAAAAAAGAATGAGAAAGAACTCAAAAGCTGAAAAAAAGGGCTGCCAAAACCAGTCTCTTGAATGTTCCGAAGAGAAAACAAACGAGGTGTAAAAGAAAACCAAGTGGAAATGCAAAACAGGCAGATAAAGTTAAAAAATGTTACTCTGAATCTGAAATTTTTTTTCAAAAATCGAAGAAAATGGACCTAACATAAGAAAACCTAAAAAAAAAAAAATCATCAGTTAGCCAAGGTTGGACTTCTTCGTCTTCAGAAGACGAAGCTGAAAAAGATGAAGCATGTATTTTCTGCAACGCTCTGTATCTTGAATCGAAATCTGGAGAAGGCTGGATACAATGCTCGAGCTGCCAGGGATGGGCCCACGAAGCCTGTTCCAGAGCAGAAGAAGAAGACGACACATTTTTATGCGATTTCTGTGTTATGTAATTTTTCAAATTTACAATTAAAAAGTTTCTTCCTATAAAAACATAGCCTATTTTTGTTCTAAAAACTACATCAAAAGTAAAATCAGCAAAAACCTAATAACATAAAAATCCCTATCCCTTTTTACCCACCCTTGGTAGGGTAAAACGGGATCGTGTAAGACTTTGTGAAACCAGCATTTTCACATAAATATTATTGAACAAATGTGACAAAGGTCTTATTTTAAGTAGTTGAAAAGGTATACTTTTAAATGACGTCTAGCTTTGGAATGTACCTTGTATACAACAAGAAATAAAGCGAAGAATAGATAAGCTATCCCGTTTTGGGGTACTTTCCCCTAATATAATAATTATTGCAAAAAATAACGTCAAACTAGCTCAATTTTTCTAAACGAGTGATGGAAATATAAAAACGATTAATGACACAAATCTACGTCAGTAATATAGTGTAATTGAAAGTTGTGCGATGTTCCACATCCCTAATTATCCATAAAGTATCTTGACAACTCTAGATTATCGTCACAGACCAGAAGATCTCCCAATCCTTTTTTTGTATTTTTGAGAAAAAATTTCCGGTCCTAATAAAAATGATTAATAAAGGATTTAAAAAATTAACCCATAAGAAACGATATTTTTAATATAAATCTTTTATATGCATTACCAACTTTTATGTGCAACTGCAAATTATTTAAGTGATTTTGAGCTCAGATAGACTTTTCATAGTGTTTGACGTTTACGAAGAATACCATCGATTCTGTATTATAGACTTACTCTTTTTCGATAAAACTGATAGAATGCATTGTCGTCGTCAACGATTCTATCAACCAAGGTTCAGTTCGATTGGATGATGACAAGTTGGTTAATTTGCCCTCCACAGCTCGTTTTTAATTTTAAAACTGTGATGTGAGAATGAACGGGAATGATTGTGGATGGGTTTTTTGCTTGCGACAAAAAACCCACCAACACACACAAACGCAATCAAAATGGCAGAAAATACAGGTTGTTAAAATTCACAATATTTTCAAAATTATGAGCAAAAATAAATATTTGCAATATGAAGTTGGGACCAAAAATAAAAGTTTTTCGAGATATTGGCAATCAAATTAAATTTTTTTTTAACCAATTGAATTCTTACAACACATTTTTGGAAACTCTTTTCATTTGTCCGTTTTATTTGGAGGGTTGTCAGAATATAAATCATTCCCTGATTGGAACAAAATATTTAAGTGGGAGTAGTCGACCAAATAGCAAGAAAATTTACACTTAAAGTTTACTTTTTTTTTCTTCTTTTTATAAATTTTTGGCTAACGCTTATCGGGATTTGAAACTGGTAACCATGTTTCCAATTTTGTAACGAACTATCTGCAACAAGATAGGAGAGGTTCACAGAGGGAAGAAGAGGTAAAATTGGACAAAATATATACTTTTATCATTTTTAAGTTTAAATTTTCTACAATAAACGTCATTTCGATAAAAAGTTTAAGATGTCACATTAAATAATAACAACTTTCTCTGAACCTCAAGCAATAACTTTTTCTGACAGTCTCCTCTTAAGTTTATTACATTTAAAAAATTTTGAAGTTATTTAGAGTTTTAAATTCATTATATAAATCTTGGACTTTTATCTTGCCTTGCTATAAATAATAACTTTCATGTAAATGGATTATCATATATCCAAAAATATCTATGGATTATATTCCTAAATAATATAATCCATAAAAATAGAGTTTATAAAAAAAAAAAAAAAAAAAAAAATACTTGATATGCATTGTAAATTTTTATATTCATCAACATAGCGCCGATATCAAAAATATTTCTATCAGCAAAATGTATGTTTTAAAATTTATTTATTAAAAATGAACGTTAATTTATACCTCATATTATAATACTTTTTTATTTATTCTGATTAAAGTTTTTTATTATTTAGTTATTAAAAACATTTTGTCAACAGGAAAGAGTTTCAACAATGGTCGGTTCAATGCGTTTTCAAAGTAATTGGAATTGGTTTACTATTGGTCACAAGTTGGTTTATTAGTATTCCGTAAAAGCGACCTTTTAGTGAGAGTTACATCCCCCAAAATTTTATAGAATGCATTATCATCGACATCGAACCTATCTTCCAAGTTCCAGACCAATTGAATGACGGCAAGAGGTTTAATTAGGCTTCCGCAGATTCTGCCATCATCGACAAACATACAAAAACGAAGATAATATGAAGAATTTAAAAACGAATTCTTATATAAAAGAATTTCTACCTTTCTGAGATAGTCATCATGATTATTTGTAGCCTGTTAATAAGTATTCTATTTTTTTTCCCCCATTTTTTTTTCCATCTATAGTTTTTAAGGGTAGATCTATCTTTTGGATTCTTTATTTAATATTCGAATCGGTTAATATTTTAATCTATAAGGATAGTTATGTTCTACATTTCATATTATTTATGTAATTATCAGAATTCAATTCAATAAAGTAATTCACTTAATAAAATGAAACCGATTTTATTATATTTGATACCAATATTTGGGAAATCGGATGCAAATAATTTGAGATATTCACTTCATTCTCTGTGCTCTCTATTTTAAAACTACACAATATATCACTTTCAATGAGAACAAATCGTCTTATATCTTAAATTAAATCAAGAGAATATTTTATGTTTTGAGAATTCATAGGTAATCGATATCCCGAATACTAATTCTGTTAGAATCGTGGATTTGTTCGCAATTTGTCAGTCCTGATGAATGCAATGTCAAAACAACACAATGCAATAACAAATATAAAAATCTACCTGGTACATTATATTTAATTGCTTCTTAAATTGTTAATTAATTTTAGTAATTAAACAATTTATGGAGCTTTGAACAAAATTTCATTCACCTGTTTCCTTCTACTGAGGTAAGCTATCAGAAAATACATATTTAAATTAGAAAATACAATGTGGAGGAAAAACATATAATTTATTTCTATTGTGGATTGCATTGTAATTATTAACAAATGATTCAAGGTTAGTAAAACATAGTAAAACGCATAGTAGATAAGTTTCGGCAAATAGTGGACAATGCAGAAAAGAGAGACAGTGTATAAGTCAGAGTAGAAAGCAATATTGGAGCAGTCATAGTCGTTAGTCTGTAGTTAAGTCACTGTCGAGGATCTGTAAGTCATAGTCGAGGATCATAGGTAAGTCGTAGTTGAGGATCATAGGTAAGTCTTAGTCAAGAGACAATCGGTAAGTCACAGTCGAGAGACAGTCGGGAAGTCACAGTCGAAAAATAGTCGATACGTCACAGTCACGAGGATTGGTAAGTCACATTCGCGGGTTATAGGTAGGTCACATTCGAGGATCATAGGTAAGTCATAGTTAAGGAGCATAGGTAAGTCTTAGTCAAGAGACAATCGGTAAGTCACAGTCAAGAGATAGTCGGTAAGTCACAGTCGAAAGACAAATAGTAAGTCACAGCCACGAGGATAGGCAAGTCACTGTCGCAGTCAAATCACATTATAAAACTCAGTCGGGAATTAGAAGAACAGTCACTGTAGAGAGTCATTGAAAATAAGTCATAGTGAAGATTCATAGGGAGTAAGTCACAGTAGAGGTACGTAGGTGGTATCATTGTCAAAGTTTCGTATTCAGTCAATCTAAAGGAAGAAAGATAGAAATAAAATAAAAATTAGTTTCAATCGATAAAAATTGCAGCAACGCGGTATTTAAGCTACCTTTCCGGCTGCCTTTCAAACTGCCCGCGACATTGAGCTGATTCACTGCCCAGAAAACCACGAATAATACAAATTTTAATTGAAGTATCATTCAGGTATTCAATTTTTACTTTTCGGACCAAGGATGCCAAATTGCAGCATCCAAATGTTACACTTCGATTAATATTTCCTATGTAATTATTATCCTTAAATATATTTAGAGCAAAAATTGGCTCCTATAAGTAGAGACGTTCATCTTCCATGATTTAAAATAATATACTATTCAAAATATTCTGATTGTATTAACAACAATCTTAAATACAGTTAAAAAAAATTGTCTAATTAGTGTTTTAAAAATATTTTGTTAAGTAATGTACTTAGTTATAGCAAGTCTGAAATTTTCAGTTAACAATGAGATTAAGAAGGCAAAAAATTTAAGCCATATTTTCAAATCTGTGAATTTTGTATGAACTTAATTTCAGACGTTTGAAATATCTTTTAAAAATTATGGTCGTTTCATAATCAAATAAGTCGAATTCTGTAGTATATGGTAATTGGTTGGAAAAAACCAGATTTGATAAATAGCATTCACGTGCACTTTAGGAAAAAAGTTACAAATTTTATCTGAACTATTTAAATTCCAAAAGGGAAGAGAAAATTCAATGAGAAAGAATGCGCGTTTTTCACACAAGAGGATCAGATTTCCGCATCAGTGACAGAATCGGCCTTCATAAATTACCAGCTATGACGGTGATTGTGACATACGATGTCCTGTCTGTTTTAGGCAATGGTTAATTTTCTCCCGTTGTGGAAGTAAACATGGTTAGTTCTGACAGACTTAGTGGGTGTCCTGTCGATCACATAGGGCTTCGGTCCATTTAAGTTTCAGTATATAGCCTTCGCATGGTGGAGAGTCCAATGCCAGTTATTCCCATTTAGTTATGTTTCTAGCCCTGCGTTTAAATCACCCTAAGAATATCTAACAAATATAAACTTACCTTCATTTCTGATCCTAGATTCTTGGCGGCCTCACCTGCCCGATCTTATGGCTGATCAGGTAGTGGTGCCTAATCCCTTTGGATGTCTTGCTCCTATATGGGCAGAATCCGCAGGGGTAGGGGAATCCCGACCGAAGACGAACCTGCAAAATAAATGACGTTGTTAGACTTCTTTCACACGGTGAGGACGCGGATGAGAGTGCATGCCAGCAAAAATTTTCACCAATGTATTTGGAACGGAGCTTTTTATATGGTACGCAGCTTTTAAACCTCGTTAAACTTTTGAAGAGGGCCCGCAGAAGTCGGTATATCTCCGATGTTTTCATCGATAAATTCATTTTGAATGAGCTAATTATATTTTTATTTGTAATTTAAAGTTTATAATGCGGGACAAAAACCTACTGGGATCTAACTCGCCTATGCAATAATTGAATTTTTACTTAATTTTTAATTAATCAATCCTCAAATGAATAGTTTTTATGTATATATGTTAGTTTTATAACACTTGTTATATTAGCTGTTTGTTCAACTACAATGCCGCCCTAAGAGCAAAATGCTGTGTGTGCAAGAATGAGTTTTGTTGCCTCTTACAATGAAAATGGGTATAGAAAAAAATCCTCTGTAAATGGTATGGGTGCTCTATAACAAAAATTTCATGGAATTTAATACATGAAGTTGACATTTTAAAAGGATTAAAATCTTAAACTAATAAGTAGTAATAAATAGTAAAGTATTTAGTACCTTTTCATTATTTTTAATTTTTAAAATGACTTCTTCTACTATTAATTCTTTTAACGGCCTTTTTCCAACTTCAATAGGCGTGGTGTACTGTACTTGTGTAAAGAGCAAGCTCCTAAATTCTTTTATTCAGTTTAAAGTTTTGTCAGTTAGAAAATAACAGACACATTTTTTAACTATGACAAAAGTTTTGATGTAATTAATCAAGATAAAAATAAAAATAATCTAAGAAAAAATGTTACAGAAAATTGATTAAAATAACCTGTATTTCGCATTTAGCAGAGAACCTTCCTAGCTTTAGTAGCGAAAATGTTTTTATTTGTTTACATTTTGAACATATTATTTTTTTCATTTCATTGGAACAGATTGGAAATGGATCCAGCCTAATCGCTATCAGAAGTCCTATCCATTTTTTTTAATTAAAAAAATTAATTATTGTTTTCATTTCCTGATTAAACTGATTTCTATACTATTAAAAATCTAAATATCTATACTATCTAAAGTATCGAAATTATTTCTAATACCTCTAATTCGAAGTCGTCTTCAAAATATCCCCTATCCAGATGGCAGATGCAAAAAACGCTGAAAGAGGAAACAGATACAATTATCATTCACATTATCTCTCAATATTTGTAGATGCATTGATTTATCTTTCTTATGGTAAAATATGCAAATACTTTTTATAATAAAATAAAATATCTCTTCCCGTGTACACTTGTATGATGGTTTAGAAATCAAAATTTATGAATAAAAAAAAATACTCTTAAATATGTAGAAATAAATAGAGGGTAAGGTAGACTCAACAAAAAATATTCTGTAGTTGTAATAGCTACTGCTCAAAACTTGTGCATAGGGATATAAAAAATAAATATAAAATCACTTAATATCTTTTGGTGGGGCATTCCAAGCTAAAATCTTAAAAATCTACATATTTTAACAATTTGTTTAGCTTAATAAACATTTTTGGAATGTATGCTGATAAATAAATGTTAAATTGATTTGTTTGTTTATGATTTCGGCCTTCTTTCACTTTAAAAATGGCTAAGGAGTTATGCAAGTGCGACAAATCTTTGTAATAAACATAAGATACAAGTCTTATTCATGTCTAAGACGTACTTATTTAACTTGGTTTATATCAAGAGAAGAAAACACTTTCCTGATGGTGCTAAGAATGTGCTTCAAGCTGTACAAATATCAAAGTTCCTACTTGAGCATTTATTTTAAGCAGTAGATTTAGCGTAACACTTTGAGAATGAATGTAAATGAAATAAAAATAGATAATTGGATATCAGAAGAAGAATAAAAATGCCAAATGAAATTCCTAAAAAAAAGCCAATTCGAAGATTTGCACCCCCTAAAGAAAATTTTGTGACCACTGACTACACAGAAATGATAGACTGGCGTGCTTGTATTGACAAACAATGCTTCGAAGAGTAAGTGACAAGGAAATATCATCTCGAATAAAGTCAGAAGAAATAGCAAATGAATGGATTTCGACAAGGTTCCTTTCATAAACAGGTTGTGTCCGAAGCTGGACAAAGAGGCGTCACAAAAATACATTTGTGGCAAGTACCAGAGATGGGATAAACACAAGGACTCTTCTTGCACAGTCTCTCTTTCCAAATATTTCACTCAAATCTGATTTCAGAAAGGAGAACACCAAAAATAATTAGCAAGCTATTGCCTTTAAATGTATATTTGTAATCTAATAATTAATTCTGTCTATGAAGTCTGACAAAAGGTCAAGTTTGCAATTTTTATTTAAACGTTGTAATTCGTTTTTCAAGCTTGATGCGCTACCTCAAACGCTAAAGTATCTATAAACTTGTGATTTATCTTTCTTGTAATATATTTAATTTAAGAAATTTTTCTAATACTTCAGTAGCACAAATCAGCTGGCTAATATCAGTTCGACACTGGCCAAACCAGATGTGGACCATTGTAGACTTGCGCGTCTCCAATTTCGGCAATGCTGGATAAAATATTTTTTAAATGTTTATGCAGAGTTTTAAAATTTAAGTATAGTGTTTTATGAGAGTACGGAGGGGTAAAAAAAACATGCTTTATGATAGTTTTGATATGTATATATATATATATTTTTTTAAATGTGTATTATGGAACAATGCTCGATTAGATCCTGACTGGCTAATCTTTCCCGAACTCTTGTTTTTGACAGTGATCAATAACTCTTTGCTACCTGGGGATTTTTCTAATACAGAATAAAATAGAAAGAAATTAGTCATTTTGAGTTGGTGCTTGCTACTAAAACCTGAAGGCTTAGTTTTTCTTTTCGAAAATCACGAGATTTGTTAATTTTGTTTTTATTATTATTTTAAATAGATACTTACTCCGTAGAAGTGCCAGGGATAGCGTAGTCCACTATAATTGGGACTACCTCCTCCTCCTCCCCCTCCCCCTGGGGCAATAGGCAAGCGCATCTGAAAACACAAATATAAATGTATAACATTCAAAACACAACATGGTTTTAACTAATATTAACACTAAATTTAGGTGTTGAGTATAGTTCCAAATTTATGGAACTTTGTTTGCAATTCTAAAAGTAGATAAGACTACGATTAATATCTTTGGTCTGAAAGCTGCCAATGCTCAATATGACCGCACATTATGATTTTTTTAAAAATATATATATTAGAATTATTTTAACTCAGATTTGAATTACAATGGAAAATGTCACCCTAACTATTAATAAAAATAAGAATAAAGAGCGCGGGGGGTAAGAAACACTGGATAAGGAACAGTACAAGTTGTAAGCATTCCTTACCAAGCATACATTATGACAAAATCGTGGAAGCTGATACACATATAATAGCCACAACACTGAACGACACCAATATAACCAGGTTAAGAAAAGACAAATGTAGATCGAACGCTGTTCTTCATCACTTAATTGTTCTCAACAAAGAGAAGACGCGGGAAAATTTACACAAATTTGGACAGCTAAATTTGACCTAAACGAAATTCTTTTTACAAAGAGTAAAAATTGCAAATACGTAGACTTATCCCAATAAAAAAAAATTAAAAAAAAATAAAAAAATAGAGGGGAAGGGGGTTGAGGAACAGCAGTTTTATTTCAGTAAATGATTCAAATTTCCATTAAAACAAAGCTACAAATTCAGATATGTACGCTACAAAAAGTATCTTAACTCTTAGGTAGGAGGGTTGATATTTATATTTCTGACCTTGGCAACAGCAAGTGTTGTTAGAAAACCGCTGACGTATGAAAACAATAATTTAATACTTTTAATCATAATCTGTTAAGAACTTTTTGTCATTTTAGCCTGATTTGTATTATTTACAGTACATTGAAGAATTCATCTTGAGCAAAAAATGGAATTAACTCGTGAACATTTTCGTGCAATTATTTTTCATATTTTTTGACCGGGATTATAAAGGCAAGAATGCTTCGATGTATTTAATTATTTATACAGTGATAAAGCACCATTCTACAGCACTGTAAGAAACTGCTGTAAGGAATTCAATCGTGGTCGACGTTTGCTCCAGGACAAATTCTGTGAAGGTCGTCAAAAATTGGTTGTCGTGCCAGAAAATACCGATGCTGTGCAATAACTGATAAAGTAAGATCGTCATGTGACACACCGTGAGATTGAGGCATCTTTGAGCATTAGTATGACAAGCATCAATAAGATAGTACATGAACATTTGGCCGTAAAAAAAGATTTGTTCGCGTTTTATCCCGCATAATCTGACTAACCCTCGAAAGAAGGCTCGTATTGGTGCAAGGAAATGTTGAAAAAATACATTCAAGGTACATCAAAGTTTGTGTATAACATCTACACATGTGACGAATCATGGATTTATGCATATGAGCCTGAAACGAAGCAGTGATCAACTGTATGGGTCTTCTAAAACGAGCCAAATCCAACCAAAGTTCTTCGCGAAAGAAGCACATGGATGCAAATGGTTGCCTGTTTCTTCGGCATTACCGGTCACATGGCGACCGTGGCGTAAGAGCAACACATGACGGTCAATTCTGAATGGTATACGACCATTTGTTTACCATAAGTCATTTAAGATATTCGAAAAATGCAGAAGAGGCGAATCATTCTTCGCCAATATAATGCGAGCTCTCACACATCGGCTTAAACGTAGAATTTTTTGACCGCCTAAAACACCGATTTGATGGGTCATCCGCCGTACAGCCCTGTTTTGGCACCCAATGATTTTTTTTAATTCTCGCACACCAAAAATAAATTACGTGGTCAACGATTTCCGACACTAGAAGAGGCGGTTGATGCATTCAAAACGCATGTTTTGGAGGTACCTCGATCGGAGTATAAAAAGTGCTTCGGAAATGGGTTCAAACTCATGCAAAAGTGTATTGATCTTCATAAAAAGTATATATATATATATATATATATATATATATATATATATATATATATATATATATATATATATATATATATATATATATATATATTATATATATATATATGTAAAACGATTATAAAAAATTTGTTTTTGCATTATTAGGCTAGAAATATAAATAGCAACCCTTGTATTGGTACGTGAAGTTAGGTTATTTTCTCCTAGTCAAAACTCAAATGCAGAGTAGTTTCAAGTGGAAAAGTCTCCGGGATGGCATTCCCGTTTGAAATTCTGAATAGCCCTCGTGTAGCTATTGCGTAAAGAAAAAAAATAATAATTCATCCAACTCAAGTATAGCTGAATATTCCGACAGATTTAATACCAATTAAGCATATGTTTTAGGAATCCATTTACAAAACATTTAAAAAGAAAACCCGAATGTGGATTTTCTTTTCCATTTCTTATCTTGTGCCAATAGATATCAATTAATACACTCTCCTAAACGTAGAAGTCCTTCTATATAAAGAAATTCTACTGGCTAGAAGAATTGTCCTAGAAATCATCAAACTCATTGTTTAGAAGCAGGTTCAAACATCTAGTACTCTTTCTTCGATCTAATTCTATCACTAGTTTGTCAAAGCTGTGCAGTTCCTGCATTTCAAAAACTAGTTAACCCAACGACGATTATTATAAATGGCTTCCTTGTCGGAATGCTTGGAGGGATAAGTTTTCCAGATTTTTTGGCATTCGAGATGCAATTGTGTGGCAGTTCCTCTTCAGAAGACATATCCGAAGATTTTATCTCTTTGAGTGGAACTACTGGGTGTTTCACGCTCCATGCAAAGAAAAAAAAAAAAGAAAAAAAAATGATGTGCCAGCATTTTATGTATTTCAGAGATATTTTACTGTAGCTTGACTTTCTTAAAATGAAACAATACTGTGTGCGTACTTTTTAAAATTTAATCTTGTAATCAACACAATTTTCCATCTTTTCCTCTCGGCACCCCTAAACCGATATGGGTAGTGCACTTAAGAAAGAGAGCATGTTATCTAACATTTAAACATGAGAAAAAGTGTTATTTTTTCCTCTGCAAAATTTAAAATAAATATTTTTTTGTTGGTAAAAACATTTTGCGTTCTTAAGTATTAAAATCCTAAAAGTCATTATTAGGTAAGTCAAAATGGAATAAAAAAAATACTTTCTTCTTTCGAGCAAATTCATTCGAAGTGGGCTTCTTTTGACAATTGGGCGACACGTTTGTTTGATAAAATTTTATTTCAAAAGTATTAATTAATTTCGAAATAAAAACTTCTTATTGGTTTCGTATGTTAGCAAATATACACAATAACGCATTAAACGTGTAAAACGCAAACACATTTTGAAATTATATAAATATTGCGAAAGAAAGGGATGAAATTTTCAGCAATTAACTACTGGGGTCCAAAATTTAAACTCAACATTTATTTGAAAGTTTTTGCTTTTATACTAGTTTGTAAGTTTGAAAGCATATATTGAGGGGCATAATTCAGGACAAAATATGTAATAAATTACCCGATAAAACCTGTCTATTATGTTTAATAAATATTTATTCAAGTTAAATTTGTAAACCATTTGTAGACATATCCTTATAAACATTTTAGTCAAATCATTCAAAATTATATGATAGCTGGTAGGATACATCTATATTTCTTCTAAAATAAAACTATCGAAGAAAAAATCAACTTACAATTTATTACGCAGCCAGGTAAGTATTTTTGCAGCCATCTTTAACAATACTCAAAATTATTCAATTAAAGTGATGTATAACGCAGCACTTTTAATGATTCTAAGACAAGAGTTTTTTTGACAAGCAATGCCTTTAAAATCTTTTGAATAACTGTGAGAAGTCTTTAAATTTACAACAAAACTTCTGTCAACAGTATACTTTTATCAACAATGTTCGGGTTTCTTTTTATTAAGCTATATCTTGCGTGGAAATATACTTCCAAATTTTGCATTGTTAGCAAGTAAATTATTTTAACAGTAGATGATTTATATTTCAAGATTTTGTATTGTTGAATTTTTCAAAGAAAGGTTTAGAACTTTAATTGATAATTTAATCTTCGAATTGGATTCTAAATCCCTTAAGGTAAACCAAAAGGATAAAAATTAGCTTGAGACCCATTTTGAGTTTTCAATGTTTTGGAAAACTTCTTAATGGAAATCTAAACAAAGTTTAACTTTTTTTTTTAACCTTTTCAAGAATATTCATTAAGATAACAGTCAAAAACTTATACGGGTAGCAATAAATTCAAAAATTTCAGAGTCTTATTCCTTGACAATTCCAGTAACAAACACATTCCTTATGGTTCGATGGATAAATATTGAAGATTGGTAGCTATGAAGGACATAGACTGGCATCCCAATGGAAAATATTGTTATAGATTTTAAATTTGTCTATCCAATAAATATAAAATTTTTTATTTAATGATAAATCTTTTCTGCGAGCGATTTACGCAGACTTAAACTCATCTTTATAGAACAATATTACATTTATTATTTACTTTTTACTTACATTCTACGTTTTAATAATTTTTAAAATACTTTTTGGGCCATTTGTAAATGTTACTCCACAGAGATTTTCTAATAATAGACTTTGTACTTTGCATAAATAAAATATACAATCTTTGAACAACAAATACTTTACGAAGCTGCTATGGCTTAAAAAATTTCGTTTGATTTATATATACAGTTTATAAGTCTTGGAGAAAAAAGTGCTTATCAAAATTTATTTTAAATTCTATATTATCAAAGAATCAGCTAATTATATTTCAGTTAGATCTCCGAAGGTTTTGTTTAATCTTTTACAAAACAAAGCAAGTTCAGAAACATATCCTTTACAAAGGAATATCTAAACCGTATTGTCAAAGGACTCTTAATTCATTATCCCGAAGGACTTAAACTATTCGTCCAACAAATCCCTTTGTCAATTATGATAGTCTAAAAAGTTTAAATATCTTTCGTACACAAAGCATTTTTCTTCTGCATCTTCAACTAAATTATTTAATGATGGTTGACATCCAAGAATATGACTCTCAAGATTCAAATGTAGTTTTAGAAATACAGTTTTCTTATCAAAACCTAAAGAACCAATGTTACGAAATAGAAGGTAATAAAAACCTAAGATTTTTTTAAAAAATTCATTGATTAAGAAAGTTAAAAGAACTTTGATGTAATCAGGCGCGTAACTAGGGACTCTAGTGTCAGGACCCCCCCCCCCCTCCACTCCCGTAGAACCCCAACATCTCGATATTTTCTTAAGAATTAAAAATACACTTGGTATTCATAAATAATTTTAAAATTATACAATAATACTTTTTTAATTCAGCATTATTCAGGCGGAGAATTAGCCAACTAAATCTCCCTAAAATAACTATTATAAGTCCACAATATTTGAGATAAATAACGTATTTGTAAATCTGCTAGCATCACAAAGCGTTATAAATACTTTTTAGTTCTAATATAGACTGGTCATTTAAAAAAATATAAAATTAAATTAAATTTAATTTTTAACTTATGTGTTTTCTTGTTTACATGCCCTAGCATTTCAAGGGCCATAAATATCTAATAAAATCAATTTGATATGATTTTTGTGTTTGTTCGTTCGTTAAAAATTATAATTCTTCCTCTAAATGTATTTAAACAAACAAAAATTTCAGATTAATCTATAATCTAGATAATACAGGATCTATATAAACTGTAGTCACATGTTTGGAGTGTTTTGTATAACTCGAATACTGGACAAAAATCATTACAACATTTTAACATATGCAGGCCATAGATGAAGTTGCAGGACATGTGACAATATGAGATTAGAAAATTCTGCATAGATGTTATATTTAATAGAGAAATATGGGAGCAAATTTAGTGCTTGATTGAAAACATCTTCCATAGATATTTTCTAGTTGCTCCCCTGAATGTAGTACTTGAAAAATACCTATGGTATAATTAGTCAATGAAAAAATTAAATATCTTTTAATGCCTCTGATATAAAGTTGTGGCTCTCCAGTTCCATACGAAAAAATTAATAATTTATCATCAAACCCTTAAAAAATAAGAAAATATATATTTAAGTGTAAAATTTCTCATCATCTTCTATTTTCATAATCATTAAATACAAATAGCTACGCTTAACATAAACGTAATGAGATAAATTTAAACTATTGTTTTGTTCTTAGAGATGAGACTCTGTGACCATGTTTATCTTTCAGCCAATTGCTTTCTATTGCCGTCTCACTCAAACAGCCACCGTTTAGAGTCTAGACAAGGTAGACAACATATTCACAGATGGTAAGTACGTCAAAGATTGTTTTATACGAGCATCTGAAGATCTGTTTCGGAATTTTAAAAACAAAGCCAAAATCATGAAAAAATCAAATATTTGCCATTATCTGCTAATAAAACAGTACAAGATGGAACTGCTAAAATGTGGCTTCTGCCTTATCACTTGTTATAGATGAGTCCTGCGACATAAAAGACACGGCACAAGTTTCCCTTTTCGTCAGGTATATGTCGTCCCAAGTTCCAAAAGAAGAACTGCTAGGATTGCTACCACTCTCAGGGCGATTTCGTGGAGAAAATATAGCAAATGCTGTGCAAAAATGCCAGGAAGACAATGGAATCGATTTCATAAAATCGTTTCTATAGCAACTGATGGAGCAAAAAGTATGAAAGGAATACATGGAGGGATAACATGAAGTCTTCAGAAAAAAATAAACCACGAAATTCTAACGTTTCACTGCAGAATTCATCAAGAAGCGCTTTGTGCCCAAACATTTCCGGCCAAAATAGTTGAGGAACGTGGTAATAGTCATGAACTTGGTAATTAAGATTATTAACAGCATCTTGGCAAAAGTACTCTACCATCGCTAGTTCAAAGATTTCCTTGAAGAAATAGATAGCCAGTTTTCTGATCTACTTCTGCACAATAAAGTGTGATGGATTTCCAGAGGCAACGTATTGCAACGTTTTGCTTTGTGCTTGAGTGAAGTAAAAACATTCCTCACTGAAAAAAGCATTGACCATCTCAAATTGGAAGAAGACAAAATAGCTGTAAAAATTCAACTTCATGGCAGATACCACAATGAAACTAAATGAACTAAATCTAAAACGGCAAGGAAAGGTCAAACCAGTCTACGCCTTGCTTGAAGAAGTAGTTTGTATGTATATATAAATAAAAACTTCTTTTTGTGAGGGGTGTAGTGAAGCGGGAACGCGTAGGAACGGCGATCCTTTACCTTTTAAAAAAGCGGAACGGCGTTCCCTCATCTAATTTTTCTTTTAATTTGTATTTTTTTTTCTCTTTAGGTGATACTAAACGCAAAGCCAAGAAAACAAACGGAAAAGTCATTTCGTGAGAACTTTGCTTTCGTTTGCGATCCACAACTTCAGAGCAGAGCTGGCAAGTTCTAGTTTTAATAAAACACTTGAAAGAGGCGTGGCAGCCCACACAGGGCCATTTCTCCTTCATTAAAAATGAACTGACGTATATGTTTACATCTTGCTACGATTCATTCAATGGCAATTATCCTCTTCAATGAATGATATGTATTTGTGGATGAATTCCAGTCATCCAATTTGTATGATTCGTTATATATACAGACTAAAACTTCCATACACAAATTCACGCCAACTATCAACATTTTTAAAGAACAAAACTGTGGTCCAGCACGTACAGTTCTTTGCGTCCTTTCCTTGAAGAATGGTTTTTTTTTTTTTTTATCACGGATTTAATAAAATATTTGTAAGCCTCTCATCTTACCTAAGAAATGAATTCGTTCAAGAGGAAAAAACAAATGATAATAAAAGATGTTTTTTTTTTTTTTTCTTTTTTTACAATCCAAAATAGTGAAAGTGAAGCAAACCTGCGCTTCTGACGGAATAAACTGGTTGGTGCTAAAAATCCAGATAGGTAAGAGCAGAATGTTGATATTTTGTATGAGCTTTTAAGGTGTTTTGAGATCACGGAATTATGCATTTATTTTTGTCAGATGTAGGGAAATATTTATTTTATTGCCAGATATTGGGAAAATCAAACTGATAACTTGTTTGAACATGAAAAAAATATGTTTAAAGCAGTCTTGATTTTTAAATTCTTTATATTAACTTCGCTTTTGTATGTTTGTTTGTGAATTTGAATATGTTTAGTTCAACAGATAAAATGTTGTTTGAAAGTACAGTAAAGAGACTAGCTTTAAGCGCTCCGCTACTTTGTTTTGACAGAACTGACATTTGTTAACTTTGTTTCACTTTAACTTGGCAGTACTGATAAATGCTACATTAGCCGAATCGCAGCCCTTCACAACCCAGTGTTGCGAAGGAGAACCAAGGCTTGCGCCAAGAGCAGAGGACTACTAAAAAAAAGTAATGCGTAGCAAAAATCAGTAATTTTAATAACATGTATTTTATTAAATTCTTATAAAATTAAATTTATTACAATTTTTAAATTTTATTTAAAAAACAAATTGTATCCGAGGGTTCCTGAAAAAATCTAACTTAAAATAATTTTACTTAGTGCAGAAAACGCCACGATTTTAATGATTTGCACCCATACCATATAGAGTATCCATACCGTTTTTGGAGGGTTTTCTATACCCATTTTCAATGTAAGGGGCGCCAAAACTCATTCTTGCAGACAAAGCATTTTACTCTTAGGCCGGTCCTGCATATTTGTTTTCCCTTAATATAAAACTGCTAATGGTTTTGTAAATGGGTATAATACATTGAAATTGGGCTGTGAAGAAATAGGAAAGCGATTCATATGTACTTTAAAATGCAAAACTAAATTGCTTTTCGGTTTAAGGTCGGAAAAGCTTTTACATTTACAGTTATTTCAGATTTTATTCCGAAAATGTAGCAGCAGTTAAAAAAAAAAAAAAAAAATATTTTCCCCGAGTTTAAAAAAAAAATTAACACTTAATACAGTGACAGCGATAAAGGAAGGAAATTTCCCGAGATATTTTTTAAAATCTAGTGATTTTGATGGCAATATCATATATATTTTGCAGTTTTTTTTCTTCTTCGATTCATACCCACTTTTGACTATTATTGTCATCTAATCGTCACCACTGTCGAAATGACAAAATCGAACTGGATAAGATTAAAAAAACAGGAATGTCCCAAGCAAATCTATACGTTTGGCAAATAATGGGTCTACATCGAAATATCCCGCTTAAAATTAGAGATGATTGAGATGGTACACAAATTAATATTTTATCAAGCAATTTTAAATCCACTGATGGATTTTAATTTTCGAATTTTTTTATTAATGGAGCAAATCTGGAAAAAGGAAAGGATTTGTCTATCACAAGCAAGAAGAACTTCTCTAAAAAAAAAAAATTTATTATTATTATTATTATTTTTTTTTTTTTTTGAGAAGGAGAAAAGCCATAAAACTCTCAATCTACACCTGCAACAGTCGCAATCTTTTTCATTCATTTTGAAAGCAGTCATTTGAAACAGTCTTTTTAATTCATTTTAAAACCCATTGCATGTAGGGCATCTCAGACATTTTGGAAAATTGATGTAAGAAATCTGCTTAAATTTTTTTGTCAATATGTCTTTTAAAATGGGTAACGCAAAATAAATTGTTTAAAAATCCATATAGCTTAATAGTTTAAAAAAATTATTTGAATAAAGGAATAAGTCGAAACACGCAATTTTTTTTTTTAATAATTTGTGAGGTATTCATTAGCCGTTTTGAGATTGTTAAAGTAATATTAATAAAACTATTTAAAGTTGTTCTTTTCAGTCTTCTCGCCCTTCCTCCCCCCCCCCCCCACTCCACACACACACCTAAAAAAAAAAAAGCAAAAAAAAAAAAAAAAAGAAAAAAAAAAAAGCTTTTGCAACGACGCTATATAGCGTTCCCACACCTTTTTATTTTACACTACACCATTGCTTTTTGTTCAAGACATGAAGAACGGTAAATTATTTCATTTTAAAAATCTCAAGCAATATCGCGATGGGACCAATGCAACTATTGACAAGAATTACTTCAACATATCTTTAAAAAACATGAAGGCTGGATTGGCTGAGAGATTCGAGCAATTCAAAACAAACAAAAGTACTCTCGCGTTCATAGTAAATTTTCTCAACACAAATACAAATGAGATCAACATTGAGCAATTTGGAATTGATGCTGGATCGCATCAAATGCAGTTGCTGAATTTGAAAATCAAAGACTTGAGGAGTGGCAAGTTCACAGAACTCAAGAGCAAGTTGGAAGAGTTGGAGTTCCAGAAATGCATGCACATCGCGCAGCACAAGTGGATATTTCTACAAGAAATTCTGCGAGTTGAGGCCCTCATATTCGGCGCATGGAATAGTCTTCCAGAATGCTACAGTGAGGTGAAGAAGTTGGCATATGGAGTGCTAATGATCGTCGGGTCGACATATTCGTGCGAGCAAGCGTTCTCTTGCATGAATATGATAAGAAGTAAAGTTAGAAGTCAACTAACAAATAAAAATCTAGAGTCGTGCTTAAAACTTAAAACAACAAGTTATAAGCCAGATTTAACCGAACTTTCAAAAGTCATTCAAAGCCAATGCTTCCATTGATGTAACTATCTATATTTGTGTTTTTGTATAAATAAATACTATTCCACATTTAAAGCCATTTATTTCAAATCAAAAATCAAATATATAAAAGCAAATATTATAGTATTGAAACGAAAATTTGTAGTGGCTCTTTAAAAACTGGCAAATTTTGTAAATTGTAACTTTTGGCTCTTCCGTTTCAATAGCTTGTCGACCCCTGACATAAGGTAATGAAAGTATAGTATTCGGTCAAAAAAATTAGATTTTTTTTTTGCATTTCTTCACGTTTCGGAACATTCTGATTTCAAAAAAGTGGTCTAGAAAATATGTCTGTCCGTGGTCAGCATAACTCTTAGTGCCTCTTAAGGTATTTTTAACGTCCCCACCTCCGAAATTCCCGTAAAAATGCTTTAATGATGTTAAAAGTTGAAAAACGAATATTTTCAAAGCAGAGTTCTCTTTCTTTGAGAATACCTCATCTTCTCTCCTCAGTTTCGATTATAAAAAAGGATAATATAAGGTTTATCGAAAAGTATATCGCCAAAATCATCATTTTGGCAAAGTAAGACCCATATAAGAATTACTGTAAATTCTTCCAATACGTTCAGAATTTCGGCCATCAATTTACTGAAAAAAATAGGGTGCAAACATTTTTAAGGTGCCAGGTATACCATAGGTAATACCACTTTCGGTTTAACAATTTCCAAGATATATATGGCATGTTGGGCTTGCCTTGACGAATTATGAATGGTTTAGGTACCAGTTATGCTATAGAGGGTACCATTTCCAGTTTAGTAGTTTTAATGATAATTATAGAATCTAAGGTATCGTCGAACTCAGATTGAAGAATTATAAATATTCCTGGTACCACTTCTGGTTTGTCAATTTTTAAGATAAATATGGCATGTTGGATGTCGCTGTGCTTATCTTGAAGAACTATGAATGTTTAAGATACCAGATATACAATAGGTGGTATCTCATCTGATTTGTCAATTTTCAAAATAAATATATCATGTTGGATGTCGTTGGACTTATCTTAAAAAATTATGGCTGTTAGTGGTACAATGGAGGGTCCCACTTCCGATGTGTCCAATTTTAAGATAAGTATGGCATGTTGGATGTCATTGGACTCGCCATGAAGAATGAAGAAATTGCAGAACATATGTATGGCTAGGGATGATGATGAAACTCTCGTGAGTGACCTGGCGTAGAATGGAAAAGGCTTCGTGGATAAAGAGAAAAACGATGAAACGGACTAATTCAAAAAATAGTAGTCGCCGGTGTTTTAAAAAAACACTTTTGAAAAGTAGAAAAACCACCCACATCAAAAACACAAAAAAGTTTCTTGCAATAAAAATCAATCAGCTACAAACACAGTGATATAAAAAAAGGCCAACCTCTGATTACAGCTCTCGGTTGTGACTCGCTTAAGAATTTACGCATACTTAGTTTATTTTTAAAAATTTAAATTCCACTCCCATCAAAATTTACGCTGTTTGAGGTTGGCACCACTAAACCTTTAAAACCCCCACACAAAAAAAACTTTCCAAAATGCGTGTATGCGTTACTAAATAAAAGCTTACTACAAACACTTCAGTTTCCTACAATTAAAAAATTCTTAATAAAGATTCAAATGCGAACGTTTGAGCACAGTTTCTCAAAACTATTTTGGAAATTACATCTACGTGAACATGAAGGTTTATACTGCATTGTATTTTCTACCCATCCAAATGAAATCATATCTCTTCCAATATTCGTGAAAACAGCCATAAATTAGTTTAAACGCAAACATTGTTAAAATTCCTATGATGGGTGCCAACTAGGGTGGAACGAAAATGGCCTTTAAATTTTTTTTTTAAATTTTAGTATAGTAATAGTGGGGAAAAGTTGCCTTTTAAGTTCAATAAGAGGGAAAAAAAATTTGGTTGCAATACTACAACATCTTGAGGTGCCGCAAAGAGCTTAAAGTATATAAAAAAATGAAAAATTATCATTTTTGTTAAATTATTTTTTATAAATTTCTCGTATATATAATGCTACAAAAGACGGTTTTAAATACATATATAAGCATTGGAGTTGGAAAAAATAATTAATTACAAAATATAATAATAATAATAAAATATATTGTTATGTAAAATTTTGTATTTCTTACTTCTGTATCCTTAATGATTACAAATGTTACATCTGCAAAATGTTTGTTTCTACTTCATTGCTACATTAAACTGGTTTTTTGTATTAAATTTTGGCGTATTCCTACGTGAATCAATTTTTGCTCTTATATATCCTTCTCTTGCGGTTGAACCACAGACATTTTGAGCCGATTCGGTTACCAGTTTCACAGTTCTTTCCACTGCTTGCGTGTGACAAGGAAGCCGGGGAAAGTCGATAACCGGGTCTACTTTACTATTTGGTTCATCTTCAGATGCCTTCCGTATAAAGTCGTCTTTGAGAGAGTCACTGGAAACATGTTTTAACAAGGGAGGTTCAGTTACGTCATTTTCAAGCCATGAGATCATGGTCGATGTAATCCTTTGCATCGAAGTTTATCTTTGGAACTTTAAACTTCCTGACTCCGCCTCTACTTTCTGTTCTTGCTTTTAAAACACTTCGTAAACCAAGTTCTCTTTGAATTTTGCGTTCATCACATAGCATGGACAAAAGGAGATTTTCTAGAGCCGCAAAATACCCATTTCTTTGAATAACCTGATCTATAACTTTCTTGAAATTGTCAGAGAGATAGCGTGAATATGAGATAAAGTTAAACAGATGTTTGGAACCATAAGTACATGAAGGTTTTAACTTAATATTAAACCACACAGGCACATACACTTTCACAATGTACACAGCCAGAGTCTTAAGATTTTGAGTTGGATTTTCAGTTGCCACATACTATCTAAGCAAGCTGTTGGCTAGTGTCAACCACCTGGAGTAAGTAAGTTTTCCAGGGTTTTGTAAAGATAAATCTAGGGAGCAATTTCCACTTGATACTGCAATACACATATCCAATAAATATTTCTGATCTGTACTTAAATCATTTTTGTCCTCCAAAAGAGGAAGGTTATTTTCAATTGACAAGAAAGTAACCACAGGAAGATTAGTACAGTTTTCTAGCTGCTGACCTATTTCACCTTTAAACTAATTGGGTCCCTTTGTTTTACCATCTAAATGACAAAAAAGATGTTGCAATGGTAGCTCATTACCATGGAACAAACAAATTAACCATTGTAACGGTCTTCCTATTTCCCTTTCCATCAAAGAAATCACACCATTATTATGTCCAGTGTTTACAACGGTTACATCACACCCAATATAAGTAAAGCTTAAAAGTTGTTTGTTGTGTTCTCTATCTTCAAGAAACTCCTGTACACTGTCTGCTATGTCTTTCCCAGTGCCAGATTTAGGTGTTACGTGGCCTAAAAACTTTGAGCTTGGTTCCTCTATTAGTGAAACGTGCTCTTCTGAAATCACTTTTTTGTATAACTTACTTCCTTTCTTTTCTTGAACAATTGTTTTGTCTTTTCTTCCATCAAAACACAATACTCTATTTTCAGTTATATGATTATAACGCTGTCATTAATGAGATATCTTTGATTGGTTGATCTTGCTCGTCTAATTTTCATCCTGTCTATAACGTTAGTTTAGTCTTCTTCTGTTATTACACCAAAGTCCTGTAAAGCAGCGCTAGCTATAGTTGCAGCATTTCTATCTTATATTCCGATACGGTCAGCAATAGAAGCTACAGATGGCAATTTAATGCGCATTTGGGTGACTTTCTCTTCTTTCAGTTTTGAAGGGCCTGGTAGATGTATTTCTTCTTGTATATTTGAAGGACCTGGTTGGTTCTTCAGCGCTGTCATTGTCGCCAGTAACCGTTTCTGATACACTAGTATTTTTTGTCCGTTCTTTATTAAACTTGACTATTCTCTGTAGTTCTTTAATTTTTCTTGCTTCTTTCTTCCTCAAAGCGCTTGTGGTAGCTATATCAACATTACCTATCACCATTTTCCTGTCAGAACGTTGATCGTTTAGAAACTTTTGTTCCATAACTGGTACTTTTCTTCCTTTTATACAAGTACAAGTATTAAAGGTTACACACTTACATGCAGCAATATGAAATAAACGTTCGGCCTCGCCTCTACATTTCGAGAGGTTGCAGTCAAACTTTTCTGACCCTTTTCTACTTTTTTCATTAGTAAAATTCTTTGGCTAGAAACAACGGAAATAGAAGCTCTTGACCATATTTGCTCTATTTTGGGAACTAAAGTGTCACATATTTCACGTACAGTAGGATCCTTCTCTGAAGTATTTTTGAGGTTTTGTCTGATATAACAGTAGCACTTCATAACAGATTCGTAAGTAGGCAGTTCAACATTAAGCAAATCACTACATTTCCCAAAAATAGGACATAACGACATTTGTCTTGTCTTCACTAATTTAGACTGAGCCATTTTTACTCACAGCAATAGAGTAGAACACATACTAACAAAATATTATGTTAATCTGTAACACATTAGACGGAGCGGAGGCGCCAACTTAACTGAACTGGCCACAGCTACTGACCTGACACCTGATCTGAGCTTGTCCCCGCACGCAGACAAATCTTTGCCCCCCCCCCCTACCCACCCACACCACAACATCCGCTCCGGCGATGACTCAGGCTCCTGGATGCCAATGTAATACTAAAACTGTTTTCATCTTTCTATTTATTTTACAACGCATAAATTAAGCTTTTTATTTCATAATCGAGACACGCAAAAATCTTTGAAAAAGTTAAAAAAAAGTGTGTTTTTATGAAACTTTAAAGTACTTGCGGCACCTCAAGACGTATTTTAATATTTTTCATATTTTTAATTTATCTTATCTACCCCATAAGGCTCCTTTCACATTATCCGACTTTTGTCGATCCGCAAAAAGTAGGAAGACGAAATTCTTTTAGTGGGGTGAAGAAGTGAATTGCTCCTTTCACATTATCCGACAGAGTCAAAAAGTAGGAAGAACGCGTGTTTGCAGCCGTCGGGTGCCACTGAAACGTCCGGCGTCAGACCGTCTGCGGATGATTCAGTAGACCACGTAACCAAATGGGCGCTTTCACATTAGCCGACTTATGTCGGATGACGAGTTGGCCTTGAGCCATTGAAATTGCATTTTGATTACTTATTAGTTTGTTTATTCATCAATTATTAATAAATAAGAAATACTAATAACTTTTACATAATTACGCACATAAAAACAGACTAATTCTTTATAATAAAATAATAGAAGATATTGATTTGGAAGTTTTGATTACGCTGATTGAAGTCGGACATGTGATGTGGGACAAATTTCTTGACGCCAACAAAGAGAGAAATGCTACGAAAGATGCTTGACATGAAGTTTGCGTTGAACTACACCCTAAATTTAATGCTTTTGATGTCAATACTAAAAATGTGTTTGGCAGACAATATTGATTTTGGTATAAATAACTAATTATATGTTAATTCATTATTTAAAAAAATTTACCACATTGAGTTTATTTTTTTTTCAATTTCCAACGTCTTAACATATTTCACGAGTGCAGTACAAGTAAATACAGAGTGTAAATGACTGGACAGTTCCCCCCCCCCCTTACATTTTAAAACTTGAATAAATTAAGATTCGAAATAGGAATGTACCTTAATTTTTATCTCAAAATTGTGTTTTAGTATTTAAGTTCACTATGGGTCGCTCTTTTAATGGACATCCTCTACGAATACATCATATTATATGTATTTTATATTTATATTATACTATAACACTGCTACTATTTATATTTACCTAAATGTAATAGCCAGCATCTTAATTGTTTGTATGCAATTCCTAAATTGTGTGTTTTGGCGCTGAAGGACATCCTTAAGTTTTTCATGTATCTCAGCGTTACTTAGCTTACTTAGTTGTACGTCACTTAGTTGTAGCTTATGTGCCCGCGGGCCGTATTTGGCCCGCAACCGATTTTTATGTGGCCCGGCGACAGCACAGGGGATTAAAAAATAAAATTTCACGTTGGTGAACTTCTTTTTACATAACTGTAAATTTCCCGAAATGGCATGCGTTAATTATGTAGAACAGAGTTTTCCACTATGTTTCCGAAGAATCTACATAAAGAAGCTTTCAGCAAGATGGTTTTCATCAAGAATAAATTACAGGAATAACTTAACTGAATCTCATTTGGCCAATTTATTAAGACTGACTGCTACAAATACTGCAATAGACCATCTTCTCTATTATAAAATAAACTGAACGATTTCGATCACCATCGTCTCACATTGATATTGGTTAAAACAGAGTGAGCAAACTGGAAGCACAGTTTAAATACTTTTAATTTAAAAGTTAGATCAAGTCCCATTGTTACATTGAAACAAAAGATTCACTTCTTTTTTAGACTTTAAATTACTAATAAGGATAATAATTATTTTTTAATTATTTGAAAAAAATAATTAATTACCGATTGCTATTTTATTAAGATAAAAAAAAAATCAATATTTTTTTTCAATTGTCAGAAATGCTATATAATGTTAAATCGATAATAATTAAAAATACATATATATTGGTGTATCCGGATCGCGAAAAGCTTCAACCTAAATCTATACGGCCCGCCTCTAAAAGTTAGTGGCAAAAGCTGATGTAGCTCATCGAAGAAGGCAATGGATATTCGAAAATAATTGAAAAACTTTTATCATTTACGTGAAAATGACTTATTTTCCTCTCCTCGTAAATCCTCAAACAAAGTATAAAATAAACCCACTTCCTCTCTTCTTTCATTGATAGGATGCACCCAAACACGTTGTTTACCTTATTGCCTCTTTCAGCGGCGATTATAAAACCATAATGCAATAATTTATTTATTTTTGTGATTCATTGTAAATAAAATTTCGTAAGCTCTATAATAACCACTCAAACACAAACTGAACTTGTAATTGAAAAAACGTGCATTGAGTGCGAGCGCGTTGCTTCACCCAGCTTTTTTCGTCCGACGGAAAACGGATAGTGTGAAAGGAGTCTAGTGTGAAAGCAGGTGCTACCGAAATTGTCTTCCTACTTTGGCGGATCGACAAAAGTCGGATAATGTGAAAGGAGCCTAAGGCAACTTTTCCGCACTATTACAAATTAAAAATCAAAAGTTGATTTTTTCATTCCACCCTAGTGCCAACCTCAAGCAGCATAAATTTTTATGGGAGCGGAATCATAATTTTGAAAATAAACTAAGCAAGCGTACATTCTTAAGCGAGTCACAACAGAGAGCTGTAATCAGAGGTTGGCCTTTTTTGATATCACTGTGTTTGCAGCTGTAAATTTTCATCATATTTATGATTTTTTTATTACAAGAAAGTTTTTTTGTGTTTTTGAGGTTGGTGGTTTTTCTACTCTTCAAAAGTGTTCAAAGTGCACGGATTATGCATTTATATTGGTTTGCCAGATATTGGAAAAATCAAACTGATACGTTGTTTGAACACGACAACATATATTCAAAACAGTATTGATTTATTTAATCTTACTTATATTAACTCAATACGTATAAGCAATGGAAATGGGTGGCGCCAGGAAAATGCATGATAGGATGCTCGCATTCCCCTAGTTGCTTACATTTTTATAAAAGTGGAGAAAAGTGCGAAATTCATCGAAAAAAATAAACTGTGTGCCATTTAATAACACATTTTATATTTGTCATTGTGAGAAGAAAAATAATTTGAAAAATCAAGGTTTGAACAAATATTTTTTCCCCTTGCAATAAATTATGCTACCGGCACCCATGCTAATGAATTGTTGATGTTTTCCAAAAAGTCAAGGTATTCACATATGTTGAAGTTATGTATTTCATTTTCCTTAATATAAAACTGATAATGGTTATGTAAATGGGTATAATATATCGATATCGGGCTGTGAAATTATAGGAAAGCGATTCAAATGTATTTTAAAATGTAAAAGTAAATTGCTTTTCGATTTGAGAATGTTAAAGCTTACATTTACAGTTATTTCAAAATTTATTCAAAAAATGTAGCAGTAGTTCTTAAAAAAATCTTTTTCCCAAGTTTAAAAAAAATCAACACTAAATACATTGTCAACGTTAATGGGAGGAAATTGCTCCCGATCTTTCTTAAACTCTTGTGATATTAATAGCAATATAATATAAATTTTGCAGTTTGCTTTTTCTTTCGATTCATACCCTGTTTGTGAAGATTATCACCTTAATCGTCACCACTGACGAAATGACAAACCGAACTGGATAAGATTAAAAAACCAGGAATGTCCCAAGCAAATCTATACGTCACGACAAGTGAGGAGTCTACATTTGGATATCCTTCTTAAAATTAGAGATGATTGGGATGGTACACAAATTAATATTTTAATGAGATATTTTAAATCGGCTGTTGTATTTTAACTTTCCAATTGATATTCTTCTAGTTGTTAATTTCATTTTATTAATGGGGCAATCTCGAGAAGGAGAAAAACCATAAAACTCTTAATCGACAGCTGCAACAATCGCAATCTTATTAATTCATTTGAAAACAGATTTCGAGGAGCTACAGAATTTGGGTTCTGAAGTTCGTAGCAATTATCCAAACCCATTGCTTGTAAGGCATCTCTGACAATATGGAAGTCAGATGATTAGGTTACATCTAGGCTCCGCATTTCCCCATGACCCTATTAAGGTGCGTTCTAAGTCAAACGTTTCTGAATCGAAACGCGATCTTTTATGAAAATTTTTCTGAATGAAAAAAGTTTAAAAAAAAAAAAATCATGTTAATAATCTGTTTAAAAGGTGTTGTATATAATCTGTTTAAAAAGTGTTGTAAAAATATGTTAAAACATTTGTGTCAATAATATGTTTGAGAAAATGTCTTATAATCAATTTATAAAGTGTCAAACAATCTCTTAAAATGGGCTGGGCAAGGAAATTGTCTTAAAATCCTTATAACTTAAGAGTTTAAAAATATAATTTAAATAAAAAAAGTTTAAACACAATTTTTTTTTTAACTTTTGAGGCGCTCTTTATCTGTTCTGAGATTATTAAAGTAATATTAATATGGTTATTCAGTCTTAGTTTTTATTTTCACTCCCCCTCCCCTCCCCTGTGTTCGCTCACCCCTGTCCCCTCAAAAAGTATACGTTTGTAATGACGCGCCATAGTGTTTCCACACCTTTTTATTTTACACTGCACCACTGAAGTTAAAGATAAAATGTAGAAGCAATATTTAAAGGTTTTTTTTTTTGAGGATTTTGTACTGCTGCATAACCGAAGTGACTGCAAGGCTCATTGAGGGGAAAGGGGCGTGGTTATAGAAGATCCTCGAGGCGAGAAATAAAATTCAGCGACTATGCGAAAAAAAAAAGAAGAAAATATATATATAAACAAATAATATTTCGCAGTTTTTTATTCCGATAAAAATCGTAAAAATACTATAATAAAATGTGATAAAAAATAATTTTAGACACTCTTAGCCATTCTTTTTTTTGAATGACTAGTGCAGATATTTAAAATAACATATTTCATAAATTCATAAAATACAAATGAGTAATTTTGCTTTCAAACGGAAGCCAATTATGTCACTTTTATTAAAGAGACGATTAAAGCACCCGTTCATTCTCACATAAAAGTTTTAAAATTAAAATTTTGACTGCAGTCTCATAAAACGATATTTTATGAAGTTTTTTTTAACTCGATTTCCAGCTGAACAAATTCGGATCGGTTTCTTTACTTCCAATTAGCCATGTTGCGTATCAATAACTAACAAGGAATGTTTCCGAGAGAGTAAACAGACATAACCTTTTATTAACAATTTTTATAGAACACATAAGTTTCCAGTCTAAAGACTCTTTTACCAAACACATTATCCCCGTAAAGAAACAAACATTCATATTAGTAGCTGTGACGTCATTGGCATCTGATCTTAAAGCGCAACATCCTCCCCGCCCTGGTCAACATCCAGAGGGATGACCAGCTGCACAGGTCGGGAAAATGTGTGTCCATTACAGCTAAGCACGCAGATGCGAACCCTTTTGTCCTGACTAGGGATGGAACGGATATCCGGCAAATATCCGATATCCGGCATATCCGGCTGATTTTTCAATATCCGAAACCCCGTCGGATATCCGATTTGAAATACCGGACATCCGATAATTTCATTCGGATATCCGGATATATATCCGGCCACCAGGTATCAACAAGAAATAATTTTTTTCAAAAAATAATGATCTTTTTCGGACAAAGGGTACACCGCATCCTACACTTTTTTTTAATTTTTTTTTTCTTGGACATAAATTGCTGTCAAGTTCGAAAACGAAAAAGTTCCTTCGTGAGAACTATGCTTTCGCATATCCCTAACTTCAGAGATGAGCTAGAAGATGCAGGTGCATTTAGTTTGAATTCGAAGAAAGAGGCACCGTATTATTGGCGCCGAGTTGTAAAGCATAAACGATTCCTCCAATCTTTTTCCATACACATCCTTCATACGTGTTTTGCAATATGTTCTTTTCATTCCAAGTTTATGATCTGATTAATTCCAGATGTTATATTTGAATGCCTCTCCGTAAAACACGAACCGAAATACTAATAAATAGTACTTTTTTTCCATAACATAAGTCTTTCCACTTCCTCCTTTTTTTCTGACATTTGCTAGCGAGTAAAAAGCAATAAATAGCCAATGCGCACTCCCCAATGTTTTTTTTTTTTTTTTTTTTTTTTTTTTTGTTCTATCGACGATAATACCCTACCCCTTTATGATGTGAATGGCATGGTCTAATTTCTGATTTTTCATTGGCAGAAGTTGAAAGCTGGTATATTTTTTCTGACGTAAAATGAAGTATTGTAATTTTTAGGTCTTTAACACAGCGCCACAATGTGGAATTATATTTAGCTCTCTAGAATGTCTTGAATCATAGTTTTCTCCAATTACAATCCAATTTATTATTTTTAATAACGGTTCATTTAAAGTCACCCATTTGGAAGTATTTTAAAATTAATGGAAATGACGAAAGCAAAGCCCTATGTGTTACTTGCTCCACAGAATCGTTTAAAAAATATATTGTGCGCGGCAAAAGCTCAAAATCCTTTTCCACAAAACCCTTTTATGGAACCATTTAATGAGTGTGCATAAGGAAATTCACCGAAGCTTAAAAGACTCACTAAATGCATCAAATAGTGATGAACAAGAAAAAACAATTCATCAAAACAAGAAATGCACGCAGACAACATTGGAATCGACAATATATGTACCAGAATTGTGGAGTTTAGATGATCCTAAAGCAAAAGCCTTAACCACAAAAATATGTAAGTTCTAATTTTGTTTGTTATCACCTTGCTGTGTGTTTTTCGGGTAAAAGCTATATAGGATATTTATGCAGACTTGAGGAAGATTATCTTATGTTTACATTACATGATACAAGGTAAGAAGAAGTTGAGTAACAATTTACAAACGTATTTCTGAAATATTTTCATCACATTGCAGAATGTTTGGTACACTTTTAAGTAACACACAAACAAAATGGTGATGAAGTTTCAAAATTGTTCAGCAAGTGTAGGTATTGGCATCACTAAAACATCGTTTCATCAACTAAAGTTTAAATAAAAAAAATTAACTCAGTGGCGTGACAGCCCGTGTGGACCAAGGTCTGCTGGGCCCAGCTCAGCTTTCTTGACTGTGGCATTTGTGTGTCACGTAGCAGATGTTCCGGTCAGATGGTCATTCTGACCCCGAACCCCAGTGTTTAGATCCCAAGCATGCATGGTCCTCCTCAGTTTATTTCTTTCAGGTATAAACAGCTAAGTCAACCTTTCCCAGTTCGCGAATCAAACCATGGACCTGTGGCATACAGTGCGGTGCGCTAATCACTAATTATAATTTACTTGATACTTCATATCATGACCATTTTTTTCGTATAGCATATCGTATAAATATCGTTTTTAGTATATAGACCGAATATCCGGCCGGATATCCGGTGAAATCCGTTTCGGATATCCGTATCCGGTAGACATGGTACCCCGGATATCCGAAATCCGGTATCCGGCAAAACTCACATCCGTTCCATCCCTAGTCCTGACCAAGGATTACTTCTTCAACACGGGCTTTTTCCAAGTGTGTCGTGGTCTGACGTCCTCTTGTAACAAGACAATGTCACCAATCCGGATTTCATTTACTTTGGGTGGTTTCCTCACTTCATGAAATGTACGCAAATCCATTAGATATTCCGTTTGCCATCTTTTCCAAAAGGAATCCATCAGTTGTTGGCGACTTTTCCATAAACGTGTTAAATTTGTTTCAAAATGTGTTGAACTGGAAGGGATAGTAGTTGCCTCTTCCCTATGAGGAAAGTTGAGAAGGTGTTGAAGCTTCTTCAGGGTCATCTTTGATTCTATACTCATGTACAGTTGGTCGACTATTAAGAGTGGCTTCAATATCACATAGCACAGTGACCAGTCAAGCTTGATCCAAATATGCCTTACCTAAGGTTTTTCGAAGGCATTGCTTAATGGAGCCTAACACTCTTTCGAACCATCCTCTCTACCAAGCCGCTAGATGGGCAATGAATTTCCAAGTGATGTTACGGTGGGCACAGAACTGTTATACCTTGGAAGAGGGTATATAGTGTTCCTCAATTCTTTGTTTGCAGCGCAGAATGTTGTGGCATTATCAGAGTAAATAGTATGAGGACTTGAACGTCTAGAAACAATACGCTGTAATGCCAGTAGGAAGACGTCAGTGCTTAGATCAGAAACTACTTCCAAATGGATGAATAGAGTTGTGGCGCAGGTAAAGATGACAATGTAAGCCTTTGCAACCGAATTATCATTTTTGACTTAGACCCAGCAAAATCATCCGGTAGTCTCAAATGGAGTTGACTGTTGAATTCTCTCAGGTGGTAATGGAGATTCCACTTGTTCATCTCGCTTTTATTTCAGTAACTTACTCGGAAGGGAAGTCTGTATGACCCTTTTAATGGCTTGTCTTGCTCTCAATATCCAAAATTCAGAACGGAGCTGAGAAAGCACAATCCGAACAACTAAATGATGAATTTTTAAGTGCGTTTGGCGTATGAGAAGGCTTGCAAAATGGTGAGAGCCTTCCAATAAAGTGGGATGTTTATCAGCTTGAGATAAATCAGAAAATTGCAGTCGACCCCAAAGACATATAAGGTTGTTGTTGAAAAGAGGCTTAAACTGTTCTATTTATGAATTCTTAGGGGGTGACTTCCCAGCGGACAGAGTTTCGTATCTTAGAGGAAATGATTCTTTCTGATTGGTCTGTATCCAATAGGTGCGAGCTTGATTGATCTCTGTGGCATTTAATTCACCAACTATCATTTCTTGTGTTCTACAGTTGTGAAGGAAGCGAAGAACCCAAGACGTCACACGCAACAGTTTTGTTTAAGAACTGTAACGAGATATATCTATGATGGGTTCTGTTGTTGCGACATCATAGAAGGATTGAGACTCAGTTTTCCGTGATTCAACTTCGACTAACGGCTATGTATGTGATGTCAAATCTTTGATTGGTCAAATTTCTAGATCACGTGTTAGCCATTTCAAGCCCTGCCACCAAGAGTCCGAAGACGATAGCTGTGATGGAAAAGTACCACGAGTAAGATGATCCAGAGGATTATCTGTACCGGAGCAGTGGCGTCATTGTGCTGGAGTAGTGTGTTGAAGAATTTGTGTTGTTCTGTTTAAATGTCTTCCAACGGTTGGGATCTCCCTTTATCCAGCTTATAGAAGTGCTAGAAGAGTGGGTAGAAGCGGGGAGACGTGTCCCCCCTCTTCTCAAGAAAATACCCATGCGTCCCCCTACTTCTAAAATTACTGAAATCCATCTCCCCACTTTTAAAAACACTAAAGTAAAAACCCCGTCTTAAAACTAATAAAGAAAAATAACATTAATCTTTAAATGAAGTGACACCGAGAAAAAGTAATATAAAGTTTTCAAAAGTTAAAAAAAAAAAAAAAAAAAAAAAAAAAAAATTATGGTACATCAAAAATGCATTTTACAACTTTGTAAAATAAAGATATAAGTATTTTTATTAACAAATGCTGTTATACTTGGTCAACTTTTAACTTTGGAGGAAGTTCCTTTTAAGTTAAATTTGTATTCTTATTTCATAAAAAAAAAACAAGCTATTAAAAAAAAAAAAAAAAAAAAAAAAAAAAAAAACAAGTTTTAGAGTTCTCCATTAATATTTCATGAAACTATGAACACTTGAAAGCGCTATTTAAATCTAAATAAATAGCAATGTATATAATGTTGAATTATTACTTAACTTTATCTCTTACTTCCAAGTAAAAAACCTTAATCGTAGAATATTCATTAAAATAACTATATATATTGGACCCTTGTTCAATGCTAGTGTTTAGGAAGTAAAAATTGTTCCCTTACTAGTTTATATTTTATTACGAGATACGAAATTATAAAATGTATCGGTGGGGGGGGGGGTGCACTTGTAACCAACTTTTTGACATCCCCCACTGTTTTCTTTCCCACTTTAGCCACTGGCTTAGAGCTACAGTAGAATAAGTTTTCAGTCTAAGGACTCGGTTGCCAAATACATTATCACCGTAAAGTAACAAACAATCATATTATAAACTGTGACGTCATTGCCACCTGATCTTAGAGCGCAACATCCCATATGTATACTTAGGGTAATGAGAGTATATTATTCGGTCAAAAAAAATTTGTTTTGATTATTTTTTTCATTTCTCCATTTTTGGGAACATCCTGATTTCAAAAAAAGTGATCTAGAAAAAATGTCTGTCTGTGGTCAGTACAACTCTCGAACAAATTGAATAACGATGTTCAAATTTGGTGTGCGGGTAGGTGGTGGCCATGAGACCTACCATTAAGGTTCTCGTTAAAATTGAGCATGCACTTAAGGTCTCAGATCAACTTTTCGTAGTGTTTGACGACTACGAAGATTACCATCAATTCTGTATTACAGATTTACTCTTTTTCGATTAACCTGATAGAATGCATTGCCGTCGACAACGATTCTTTCTACCTAGTTTCAGATCGATTGGATGATCGATTGGTTATTTGCCCATCACAGCTCGTATTTAATTGCGAAACTGTTATGTGAGAATGAATGAGTGTTTAATTGTGGGTGGGTTTTTGGCTTGCGACCTAAAACTCACACACACATACAAATGCACAATCAAAATTGAAGCAAATACAGGTTGTTAAAAAAATCATCGCAATATTTTCAAATTATGAGCAAAAATATATAATATTTGCAATCTGAAGCTGGGCCCTAAAATCAATGTTTTTCGAGATATTGGCAATCACTGTTAATCAATTGTAACCAATTGAATTCTTCTAATCCATTTTTGAAAACTTTTATCATTTGTCCGTTTTACTTGGATGTTGTCAGAATTTTAATCGTTCCCTGATTGAAACAAAATATTTAAGTGGGCGTGGTTGACCAAATAGCAAGAAAAATTACACTTAAAGTTTACTTTTTTTTCTTTTCATAAACTTTTGGCAAACAGCTTATAGGGATTTGAAACTGGTAACCAGGTTTCCAATTTTGTAACGAAACATCTGCAACAACATAGGAATAGTTCACAGAGGGACGAAGAGGTGAAATTGAACAAAAATATATACTTTTATCATTTTGAAGTTCCAATTTTCTGCAATAAACGTCATTTTGATAAAAAGTTTAAGATATCACATTAAATAATAACAACTTTCTCTGAACCTCAAGCAATAACTTTTTCTGACAGTCTCCTCTTAAGTTTATTAAATTTTAAAATTTATGAAGTTATTTAGAGTTTTAAATCTATAATAATAAAACAAGCTGCGTGTGTGTCTGTCAATCTGTCTGTCTGTCTGTGGATCTACAGAAACCTACTTAAAACTGGAGTCGAGCTCTGATATTTTCACCATAAGTAGTTTTGGCCTTCTAATTGTATACATCACAAACAGAATGTTAAAATTTTAATGATTTCTTTTTTAATTAATTTTTTTTTAATTAATTAATAAACATTTTACAAGACGACTGCTAATAGGGGTACAGTTTTGAAATTTTCAAAACAAGTAGTTTTGGCATTCTAATTGGACTATTGACAAAAAGAATATTAAAATTTTAATTTCTTTTTTAATTAATTGTTTCACAAAAAGCGTCTTCTAATAGGCCTAGAGCTCTGAAAGTTTCAGCGTAAGTAGTTTTGGCCTTCTAATTTTGCTTTCCACAAACAAGTGCTACAATAATCCTAAAGGGGTGTTGTATTATAAACAGGGATTTATTATTATTATTATTATTATTATTATTATTTTGACAAGGGATGGCTTCCAATATTTAGGCTTTACGTAGCAATTAGATTTTAGTGAGTGAAGCGAGCTTATGCTTACACAGCAACGAACCTTTCAACGAGTGAAGTAAGCCCGTGTTTTCGCGTTAATGAACTTTTCAGCGAACGAAGCGAGCTCGATTTTGCGTAGCGATGAACCTTCCTGCGAGCGAAGAGCCAAAAACTGGGACCTATACACGAATGACATATTTTCGCAACGCGAGGCCTCACAGCTAGCTAAAATATTGCACAAGTTAAAGCTTCGTGGCGAAACACGGGTATTCAGCTAGTTCATTATATAAAACTTGGACATTTATCTTGGCATTGAGAACATCATAAGCGCTATAAATAATAACATTATAACGATGTATATTTTTAAATAATATAACCCATAAAAACAGAGTTAGAAAAAAATTATATAGAAATCCATTATATGCATTGTCAATTTCTATAATCATCAACACAGCGCCGATATCAAAATTATTTCTATCAGCAAAATGTATGTTTCAAAATTTATTTATTAAAAATGAACGTTAATTTATACCTCACATTCTAATATCTTTCATTTATTCTGATTAAAATTATTTTATTATTTACTTTTTAAAAAACATTTTGGCAACAGGAAAGAGTTTAAACAATGATCGATTCAATGCTTTTTTAAAGTATTTGGATGACGGCAAGTTGATTTATTAGTATTCCGTAAAAGCGACCTTTTAGTGACAGTTAAACCCCAAAATTGGATAGATTGCATTGTCATCGACATCGAACCTGTCTGCCAAGTTTCAGTCCAATTAGTTGACGGCAAGAGGGTTAATTAGGCCTCCGCAGATTCCGCCGCCATCGACAAACATACAAAAACGAAGATAATATGAAGAATTTAAAAACGAATTCTTATATAAAAGAATTTCTACCTTTCTGAGATAGTCATCATGATTATTTGTAGCCTGTTAATAAGTATTCTATTTTTTTCCACATTTTTTTTTTCCATCTATAGTTTTTAAGGGTAGGTCTATCTTTTGGATTCTTTATTTAATATTTGAATCGGTTAATATTTTAATCTATAAGGATAGTTATGTTCTACATTTCATATTATTTATGTAATTATCAGAATTCAATTCAATAAAGTAATTCACTTAATAAAATGAAACCGATTTTATTGTATTTGATACCAATATTTGGGAAATCGGATGCAAATAATTTGAGATATTCACTTCATTCTCTGTGCTCTCTATTTTAAAACTACACAATATGTCACTTTCAATGTGAATAAATCGTCTTATATCTTAAATTAAATCAAGAGTATATTTTATGTTTTGAGAATTCATAGGTAATCGATATCCTGAATACTAATTCTGTTAGAAACGTGGATTTGTTGGCAGTTTGTCAGTCCTGATGAATGCAATGTCAAAAGAACACTATGTAATAACAAATATAAAAATGTACCTGTTACATTATATTTAATTGCTTCTTAAATTGCTATTTAATTTTAGTAATTAAACAATTTATGGAGCTTTGAACGAAATTTCATTCACCTGTTTCCTTCTACTGAGGTAAGCTATCAAAAAATACATTTTTAAATTAGAAAATACAAAGAGGTGAACAAACATTTCATTTATTTCTACTGTGGATTGCATTGTAATTATTAACAAATGATTCAAGGTTATCCCATTTATGAATAGTTGTGATTTGCAAAATGTCATAGTAAAACGCATAGTGGATAGTTCATAAAAAAGAATCAGAGTGGATAAGTCAGAGTAGAAAGCAATATTGGATGAGTCACAGTCGTTAGTCCGTAGTTAAGTCACTGTCGAGGATCATAGGTAAGTCGTAGTTGAGGATCATAGGTAAGTCTTAGTCGAGAGACAGTCGGGAAGTCATAGTCGAAAAATAGTCGGTACGTCACTTTCGAAAGACAAATAATAAGTCACAGTCACGAGGATTGGTAAGTCACAGTCGCGGGTTATAGGTAGGTCACAGTCGAGGATCATAGTTAAGTCATAGTTGATGATCATATGTAAGTCATAGTTGATGATCATATGTAAGTCATAGTTGAGGATCATAGGTAAGTCTTAGTCGAGAGATAGTCGGTAAGTCACAGTCGAGAGACAGTCGGTAAGTCACTTTCGAAAGACAAATAGTAAGTCACAGTCACGAGGATAGGTAAGTCACGGTAGCGGTCAAATCACATTATAAGGCACAGTCGGGAATTAGAAGAAAAGTCACGATAGAGAGTCATTGAAAATAAGTCATAGTGAAGAGTCACAGTGGGTAAGTCACAGTAGAGGTACGTAGGTGGTATCATTGTCAAAGTTTGGTATTCAGTCAATCTAAAGAAAGAAAGAAAGAAAATGAAATTAATTTCAATCGATAAAAATTGCAGCAACGAGGTATTTAAGCTACCTTTCCGGCTGCCCCGAAAATCAAATTGCCCGCGACATTAAGCTGATTCACTTCCCAGAAAACCACGAATAATAAAAATTTTAATTGAAGTATCATTCAGGTATTCATTTTTTACTTTTCGGACCAAGGATGCCAAATTGCAGTATCAAAATTTTACACTTCAATTAATATTTCCTATGCAATTATAATCCTTACATATATTTAGATTGGCTCCTATAACTAAAAACGTTATCGCATTATTTAAATTAATATATTTTAAAATTATCTGATTGTCTTAACAACAATCTTAAGCACAATTAAAAAAGTTGTCTAATTAGTGTTTTAAAAATATTTCGTGAAGTAAGGTACTTATTTATAGCAAGTCTGAAATTTTCAGTTAACAATGAGAATAAGCAGGCAAAAAATTGAAGCCATATTTTCAAATCTGTGAATTTTGTATGAATTTAATTTCAGACGTTTGAAATTTCTTTTAAAAATTACGGTTTGTTTCATAATCAAATAAGTCGAATTCTCTAGTATATTATAATTGATTGAAAAAAAAAAACAGATTTAATAAATAGAATTCACGTGCAGTATAGGAAAAAAGCTACAAGTTTATCTGAACTTTTTAAATTCCATAAGGGAAGAGAAAATTCAATGAGAAAGAATACGCGCTTTACACACGAGAGGATCAGATTTCCGCATCAGTGACAGAATCGGCCTTCATAAATTACCAGCTATGACGGTGATTGTGACATACGATGTCCTGTCTGTTTTAGGCAATGGTTAATTTTCTCCCGTTGTGGAAGTAAACATGGTTAGTTCTCTTTGACAGACTTAGTGGGTGTCCTGTCGATCACATATGGCTTCGGTCCATTTAAGTTTCAGTATATAGCCTTCGCATCGTAGAGAGTCTAGTGCCAGTAATTCCCAGTTAGTTATGTTTCTAGCTGCGTTTAAATCACCCTAAGAATAGCTAACAAATATAAACTTACCTTCAATTTTGATCCTAGATTCTTGGCGGCCTCACCTGCCCGATCTTGTGGCTGATCAGGTAGTGTTGCCTAATCCCTTTGGATGTCTTGCTCCTATATGGGCAGAATCCGCAGGGGTAGGGGAATCCCGACCGAAGACGGACCTGCAAAATAAATGACGTTGTTAGACCTCTTTCACACGGTGAGGACACGGATGCGAATGCATGCCCGAAAAAATTAGGAGCTTTTACACGGTCTGGCAACTTTTAAATCTCGTTAAACTTTTCGTGCGGGCCCGCAGAAGTCGGTGTATCTCCGCAGTTTCCATCGATAAATTCATTTTGAATGAGCTAAATATATTTTTATTTGTAATTTAAAGTTTATAATGCGGGACAAAAACCTACTGGGATCTAACTCACCTATGCAATAATTGAATTTTTACTTAATTTTGAATCATGGCGTTTTTATAAAAAGTTGTTGTTGTTAATTATATAAAAATATGTTTCAGTTAAATTTTTTATTCTAGTTCGGTTTCTTATATCAAATCATTGCGTATCGTTTGTCTTTAAATTTGAAATTTGACATAAATTACAAATTGAATTATGATTGGTGCAGGATTAAACCCTTTAGTTAATTTTTAATTAATCAATCCTTAAATGAATAATTTTTTTGCAGATATGTTAGTTTTGTAACACATGTTAAGTGTGAAAAAATGTTAATCTAATTAAAATGTTTGTGAAATTTTTTTCAATGTGTATTAGTATTGAACCTAATTTTTCTAAAACCTAACATAGGCTTTGAGTGAAAAGGTCCAAACTCCACTTTCAGTTTCAAATCCCTTTTAGGTATTTTGGAAACAAAAAGAGAATTCCACATCGGTAAATAAAAGTTGTCGACTATTTATAATACTGCTAATCAGAACTCGTATTACATTAGTTATTTGTTCAACTACAATGCAGGCCTAAGAGCAAAATGCTGTGCAAGAATGAGTTTTGTCGCCTCTTACAATGAAAATGGGTGTAGAAAAAAATCCTCTGGAAATGGTATGGGTGCTCTATTACAAAATTTCCTGTTTTTAATACCTGAAGTTGGCATTTTAAAGGGATTAAAATCTTAAACTAATAAGTAGTAATAAATAGTAAAGTAATTAGTACATTTTCATTATTTTTAATTTTTAAAATGACTTCTACTACTAATTCTTTTAACGGATTTTTTCCAATTTCAATAGGCTTGGTGTACTGTACTTGTGTAAAGAGCAAGCTCCTAAATTCTTTTATGCAGTTTAAAGTTTTGTCAGTTAGAAAATAACAGACACATTTTTTAACTATGACAAAAGTTTTGAGGCAATTAATCAAGATAAATATAAAAATAATAATAATCTAAAAAAAATATTACAGAAAATTGATTAAAATAACCTGTATTACGCATTTAGCAGCGGATCTTCCTAGCTTTAATAGCGGAAAATGTTTTTATTAGTTTACATTTGAAAAATATTTTTTTTTCATTTCATTGAAACAGATTGGAAATGGATAAAGCCTAATTGCTATCAAAAGTCATATACATTTTTTTTGTTAAATATATATATATATATATTGTTTTCATTTCCAGATTAAACTTATTTCTATACTATTAAAAATCTAAATATCAAAATATCTATACTATCTTAAATATCGAAATTATTTCTATTACCTCTAATTCGAAGTCGTCTTCAAAATATCCCCTATCCAGATGGCAGATGCAAAAAACGCTGAAAGAGGAAACAAATACAATTATCATTCACATTATCTCTCAATATTTGTAGATGCATTAATTTAGCTTTCTTATGGTAAAATATGCAAACACTTTTTATAATAAAATACAATATCTCTTCCCATGTACACTTGTACTTTGGTTTAGAACTCAAACTTTATGCATAAAAAAAAATGCTCTTAAATATGTAGAAATAAATAGAGGGTAAGGTAGGCTGAAAAAAAAATATTCTGTAGTTGTAATAGCTACTGCTCAAAACTTGTGCATAGGGATATCAAAAATTAATATAAAATCACTTAATATCTTTTGGTGGAGCATTCCAAGCTAAAATCTTAAAAATTTACACATTTTAAAAATTTGTTTAGTTTAGTAAACAGTTTTGGAATGAATGCTGATAAATAAATGTTAAATTGATTTGTTTGTTTATGATTCCAGCCATCTTTCACTTTAAAAATGGCTAAGTACAATAGAGTTCTCAGGTTGAATGCATGTGCGACAAATCTTTGTAATAAACATAAGATACAAGTCTTATTCATCTCTAAGACCTACGTATTTAACTTGGTTTATATCAAGAGAAGAAAACACTTTCCTGATGGTGCTAAGCATGTGCTTCAAGCTATACAAATATTAAAGTTCCTACATTCCTAAGCACTTATTTTAAGCAGTAGATTCAACGTAACACTTTTTTTGCTCACTCTGAAAGTTTGTTTTTGAGAATGAATACAATTGAAATAAAAGTAAATAATTGGAGATTAGGAGAAGAATAAAAATGCCAAATGAAATTCCTAAAGAAATTCAATTCGAAGTTTTGTACCACCTAACAAATTTGTCTACCTCTGATTACACAGAAATGATTGACTGGCGTGCTTGCAATAGTTATTGACAATCAATGCTTCGAAGAGTAAGTGACAAGGAAATATCATCTTGAATCAAGTCAGAAGAAATAGTAAATGAATGGATTTCGACAAGCTTCCTTTCATAAGCAGGTGTGTCCGAAGCTTGTCAAAGAGGCGTCGCAAAAATACATTTGTACCAAGTACCAGGGATAAGATATACACAAGGACTCTTCTTGTACAGTCCATCTTTCCAAATATTTCTCTCAAATCAGATTTCAGAAAGGAGAACAACAAAATTTATTTGCAAGCTATTTCCATTATATGTATATTTGTGATCTGATAATTAATTCTGTCTATTAAGTCTGACAAAAGGTAAAGTTTAAAATTTTTATTTAAACGTTATTTATTAAACGTTATTTTATTTAAACGTTATTATTTAAACGTTATTTTCCAAGCTCGATGCTCAGCCTCAAATGTTAAAGTATCTATAAATTTGTGATGTATCTTTCTTGTACTATATTTAATTTAATGAAATTTTCTAATACTTCAGTAGCACAAATCAGTTGGCTAATACCAGTTCGTCAGTGGCCAAACCCGATGTGGACCATTGTAGACTGGCCCATCTCCAATTTCGGCAATGCTGGATAAAATATTTTTGAAATGTTTATGCAGAGTTTTAAAATTTAAGTATAGTTTTTTTATGAAAGTACCGAGGGGTAAAAAAACATGCTTTATGATGGTTTTGATATGTATATTTAAAAAAAAAATCAAAAATCGTGTAATATGGAAAAATGCTCGATTAGGTCCTAACTGGCAAATCTTTCCCCAACTCCTGTTTGTGACATTGACCAATAACGCTGTGTTACCTGGGGACTTTTCTAATACAGAATAAAATAGAAAGAAATTAGTCATTTTGAGTTGGTGCTTGCTACCAAAACCCAAGGCTTAGCTTTCTTTTTTGAAAATCACGAGATTTGTCATTTCTGTTTTTATTATTATTTCAAATAGATACTTACTCCGTAGAAGTGCCGGGGATAGCGTAGTCCACTATATTTGGGACTACCTCCTCCTCCTCTCCCTCCCCCTGGGGCAATAGGCAAGCGCATCTGAAAACACAAATATAAATGTATAACATTCAAAACATAACTTGGTCTTAGCTAATATAAACACTAAATTTATGTAGTGAGTATAGTGCCAAGTTTATGGAACTTTGTTTGCAATTCTGTAATTCTGTAAGTAGATAAGACTACAATTAATATCTTTGGTCTGAAAGCTGCCAATGCTCAATATGACCACACAATATGATTTTTTTAAAACATATATATTAATATATTAGAATTATTTTAACTCTTGTTTGAATTACAATTTAAAATGTCCTCCTAAAAATAGAATAAAAGGTTGGCGAGGGGGGGGGGGGGGGGGGCGAAAAAACACTGGATAAGGAACGGCACAAGACCAGGATAAGTTGTAAGCATTCCTGACAAAGCACACATTATGACAAAATCGTGGAATCTGACACGCATATATGAGCCTCAACACTGAGCGACACCAATATAACCAGTTTAAGAAAAGACAAATGTAGCTCGAACGCTGTTTTCCATCACTTAATTGTTCCCGACAAAGAGATAACTAGGGAAAATTTACACAAATTTGGGCAGCTAAACTTGACCAAAACGAAATTCTTTTTACAAAGAGTAGACATTGCAAATACGTAGACTTATCTTAATTAAAAAAAAAAAACTTGCAGAGGGGGGGGGGGGGGTTGAGGGGTATCTTAGCTCTTAGGCAGGGGGGGTTGATATTTATATTTCTGGCCTTGGCAACAGGAAGTGTTGCTAGGAAACCGCTGACGTTTGCAAACAATAATTTAATATTTTTATCATAATCTGTTTAGAACTTTTTGTCATTTTAGCCTGATTTGTGTTATTTACAGTACATTGAAGAATTCATCTTCAGCAAAAAATAGAAATGACTCGTAAACATTTTCGTGCAATTATTTTTCATAACTTTTGACGTGGATTATCAAGGCAAGAATGTACTTAATTATTTATACAGCGGTAAAGCACCATTCTATAGCACTGTAAAAAACTGCTATAAAGAATTCAATCGTAGTCGACGTTCGCTCCAGGACGAATTCTGTGAAGGTCGTCTAAAATCGGTTGTCGTGCCAGAAAATACAGATGCTGTGTATTAACTTATAAAGCAAGATGGACTTATGTGACAGATCGAGAGATTGAGGCATCTTTGAGCATTAGTATGACTAGCATCAATAAGATATTACATGAACATTTGGCTGTAAAAAATGGTTTGTTAGCGTTTTATTCCGCATAATCTGACAAACGCTCGAAAGAAGGCTCGTGTCGATTGGTGCAAGGAAATGTGGGAAAAATACGTTCAAGGTACATCAAAGGTTGTGTATAACATCTACACATGTGACGAATTATGGATCTATGCATATGAGCCCGAAACAAAGTAGCGATCAACGGTATGGGTCTTCCAAGACGAGCCAAATTCAACAAAAGCTGTTCGCAAAAGAAGCACATCGAAGCAAATGGTTGCCTGTTTCTTAGGCATTACCGATCACATGGCGACAGTGGCGTAAGAGCAATACATGACGGTCAATTCTGAATGGTATTCGACAATTTGTTTACCAGAAGTCATCTAAGAAATTCGAAAAATGCAGAAGAAGTGGCGAATAATTTTTCACCACGATAATGCGAGCTCTCACACATCGGCTCGAACAACTAATTTTTGGACCTTCTAAAACATCGAATTGATGGGTCATCCGTCGTACAGCTCTGTTTTGGCACCCAATGATTTTTTTTTATTCCCGCACATCAAAAACAAATTACGTGGTCAACGATTTTCGACACCCGAAGAAGCGGTTGATGCATTCAAAACGCATGTTTTGGAGGTACCTTGATCGGAGTAGAAAAATTGCTTCGAAAATGGGTTCAAACTCATTCAAAAGTATATTGATCTTCATGAAAAGTAATTAAAAAAAAAAAAAAAAAAAAAAAAAAATTCGATCATAATTTTTTTATTTTTTTTATTATTAGACCAGAAATATAATTGGCAACCTTTGTATTGCAACAGGAAGTTAAGTTATTTTCGCTTATTCAAAACTCAAATGCAGAGTAGTTTCACGTGGAAAAGTCTCCCGGATGGCATTCCCATTTGAAATTCTGAATTGTATCGGCCCAGAATAGCCCTCGTGTAGCTATTGCGTAAAGAGAAAAGAGAGAGAAGAAAAAAAAAATAAGAAAAAAAAAAAAAAAAATGCATCCAACTCAAGTATAGTTGGATATTCCGACAGATTTTATACAAATTAAGCATGGCTTTTAGCAACCCATTTACAAAACATTTAAAAAGAAAAACCGAATGTGGATGTTCTCTTCCCTTTCTTATCTTGTGCCAAAAGATATCAATTAGTACACTCCCCCAAATGTAGAAGTCCTTGTATCTAAAGAAATTCTACTGGCTGGAAGAATTGTCCTGGGATGCATCAAACTCATTGTTTGGAAGCAGGTTGAAACATCTAGCACTCTTTCTTCGATCTGATTCTATCTCTAGTTCATCAAAGCTCTGCAATCCCTGCATTTCAAAAAAAATTTTGCCGACCAAACGGTATAGTGGTTAGCGTGCTGGCTTCTAGACCATGAGGTTGCGGGTTCGAGTCCCGTGTTAGGCATGGGTGTTTGTAAATGTATGTTGGCTTGTCTAATGACGAATGTTTCGGCGCATTATAGCCCTCGTGTTGCTGACGGCGCTATATAATCTGAATACGACCAACCAACCAACCAAAAAAATGTTAACTCGACGGCGATTATTATAGATGGCCTCCTTGTCGGATTGCTTGGAGGGATGAGTTTTCCAGATTTTTTTGCATTCGAAATGCAATTGCTTGGCAGTTCTTCCTCAGAAGACATATCCGAAGATTTTATCTCCTTCAGTAGAACTTACTGTGTGCTTCTCGATCCATACAAAAAAAAAAGGGGAGGGGGGAATGATGTGCCAGCATTTTATGTATTTCAGAGATATTTTACTATATAGCTTTACTTTTTTGTATTTTTGCGTACTTTTTAAAATATAATCTTGTAATCAACACAATTTCTCATCTTTTCCTCTGCAAAATCGAAAACAATTTTTTATTTTTTGATAAACACATTTTGCGTTCTCAAATAATAAAGTCCTCAAAGTCATTATTGGGTAATTCAAAATGGAATAAGAAAAAATACTTTCTTCTTTCAGGCAAATTCATTTGAAGTGGGTTTCATTTAACATTTAGGCGACACGTTTGTTAGACACAATCTTACTTCAAAACTATAATTAATTTCGAATTGAAAACTTCTTATTGTCTTCGTATGTTAGCGAATATACACAATAACGCCTTAAACGTGTAAATCGCAAACACATTTTGAAATAATTTGAATATGGCGAAAGAAAAGGATGAAAGTTTTAGCAATTCAGTCCTGGGGTCCAAAATTTAAACTAAAAATTTATTTCTAAATTTTTGCTTTTATACTAGTTTGTAAATTTGGAAGCGTATATTGAGGTGCATAATTCAGGATCAAATATATAATAAATTACCCTATTAAACCTGTCTCTTATATGTAATATATATTTATTCAAGTTAAATTTGTAAATCATTTGTAGACATACCCTTATAAAACATTTCATACAAAATTGTATGATAGCAATCATACAAAAGATAAGATAGAAATCATACAAAATTGTATGATAGCTGGTAAGATACATCTATATTTCTTCTAAAATAAAATTATCGAAGAAAAAATACACTTACAATTTATTACGCAGCCAGGTAAGTATTTTTGCAGCCATCTTTAACAATACTCAAAATTATTCAATTAATTTGATGTATAACGCAGCAGTTTTAATAATTCTAAGACAAGAGGTTTTTTTGACTCGCAATGTCTTTAAAATCTGTCGAATAAGTGTGAAAGGTTTTTAAATTTACAACAAAACTTCTGTCAACAGTATACTTTTATCAACAATGTTCCGGTTTCTTTTTATTAAGCTATATTTTACGTGGAAATATACTTCCAAATTTTACATTGTTAGCAAGTGAATTATTTTACCATAGATAATTTATATTTCAAGATTTTGTATTGTTGGATTTATCAAAGAAATGTTTAGAACTGTAACTGACAATTTTAATTTCGAATATGACTCTAAATCCTTTAAGGTAGACCAAAAGGATAAAAATTAATTTGAAACCCATTTTGAATTTTCAATGTTTTGGAAAACTTCTTAATGGAAATCTAAACAAAGTTTTACTCTTTTTTTAACCTTTTCAAGAATATTCATTACGATACAACTCAAAAACTTATATGGGTAGCAATAAATTCAAAGTTTCAGAGTCCTATTCCTTGACAATTCCAGTAACAAACACATTCCTTATGGTTCTATAAATTAATTATTGAAGATTGGTAGCTATGAAGAACATAGACTGGCATTCCAATGAAAAATATTGTTATGGATTTGAAATTTGTGTATTCAATAAATATAAATTTTTTTATTTTATCATAAATCTTTTCTGTTAGCGATTTCGGCACAATTAAACTTATTTTTATGGATTTGAAATTTGTGTATTCAATAAATATAAATTTTTTTATTTTATCATAAATCTTTTCTGTTAGCGATTTCGGCACAATTAAACTTATTTTTATAGAACAATATTACATTTATTATTTACTTTTTACGTACATTCTACGTTTCAATAATTTTTAAAATATTTTTGGGCCATTTGTAAATGTACTCCACAGAGATTTTTCTAATAATTGACTTTGTACTTTGCATATATAAAATATACAATCTTTGAACAACAAATACTGGATTACTTTACAAAGCTGCTATGGCTTAAAAAATTTCGTCTGAATTTTTTTATATAAATAAATTTAATACAATGTCTTACATTAAAGTATTTACAAAAATCAACTCAGCCTCAATATTTAATTAAGCAGCATTAAGTTTATAAGTCTTGGAGAATAAAGTGCTTATTAAAATTTATTTAAAATGCCATACTATCAAAGAATCAGCTAACTATATTTAAAATAGATCTCCGAAGGTTTTGTTTAATCTTCCACAAAACAAAGCAAGTTCGGAAACATATCCTTTACAAAGGAATATCTAAACCGTCTTGTCAAATGACTCTTATTTTGTTGTCCCGAAGGACTTAAACTATTCGTCCTACGAATCCCGTTGTCAATTGTGATATTCTAAAACGTTTAAATATCTTTCGTACACAAAGCATTTTTTCTTCTGCATCTTCAACTAAATTATTTAATGATGGTTGACATCCAAGAATATGACTCTCAAGATTCAAATGTAGTTATAGAAATACAGTTTTCTTATCGAAACCTAAAGAACCAGTGTTACGAAATAGAAGGTAATAAAAACCTAAGATTTTTAAAAAAATTCGTTGATTAAGAAAGTTAATAGCTGGTCAATGTAATCAGGCGAGTAACTAGTGACTTTAGTGTCAGGACCCCCCTCCAACCCCGTTGGACCCCAACATCTCGATATTTCCTTAAGAATTAAAAATATCCTTAGTAATCATAAATAATTTTAAAATAATATAATAATATTTTTTTAATTCAGCATTATTCAGGCAAAGAGTTAGCCAATTCCAAATCTCCCTAAAATAACTATTATAAGTCCAAAAATTTTGAAATAAATAACGTATTTGTAAATCTACTACCATCACAAAGCATTATAAATATTTTTTATTTCTTATATCGACTGGTCATTTAAAAAAATTTAAAATTAAATTAAATTTAATTTAATTTTATTTTTAACTGATGTGTTTTCTTGTTTACTTGCTCTAGAATTTTAAGGACCACAAATATCTAATAAAATCAATTTGATATGATTTTGGTGTTTGTCCGTTCACTAAAAATTATAACTCCTCCTCTAAATAAATTTAAACAAACAAATAAAAACATTCCTCATTGAAAAAATCATTGACCATTCCAAATAGGAAGAAGACAAAATAGCTGCAAAAATTCAACTTCATGGCAGATACCACAATGAAACTAAATGAACTAAATATAAAACTGCAAGGAAAGGGCAAACCAGCCTACGCCATACGCTTTGCTTGAAGAAGTAGTTGGTTTACAGGGAAGTGAGAAAAAAATATTTTTTTGTTGAAGACATGGAGAGTGGTAAATTACTTCATTTTAAAAATTTGAAGCAATATTGCAATCAGACCAATGCAACTATTGACATGAATTACTTCAACACATCTTTAAAAAACGTGAGATCAACATTGAGCCATTTGGAATTGATGCTGGATCGCTTCAAATGCAATTGCTAGATTTGAAAACCAAAGACTTGTGGAGTGGAAAGTTCACAGAACTCTAGAGCAAGTTGGAAGAGTTGGAGGTCTAGAAATGCATGCACATCACGCAGTACAAGTGGACAGCTCTAAAAGAAATTCCGCGAGTTGAGGCCCAGTGAAATAGTCTTTCAGAATGCTACATTGAGGTGAAGAAGTTGGCATATGGAATGCTGACGATCTTGGGGTCGACATATTCGTGAGAGCCAGCATTCTCTTGCATGAATATGATAAGAAGTAAAGTTAGAAGTCAACTAACAAATAAAAATCTAGAGTCGTGCTTGAAACTTAAAACGACAAGTTATAAGACAGATTTAACCAAACTTTCAAAAGTCATTCAAAGCCAATGCTTCCATTGATGTGACTATCTATATTTGTGTTTTTGTATGAATAAATACTATTCCGTATTTAAAGTCGTTTATTTCAAATTTATTCCAAAAATGTAGCTGTAGTTCTTAAAAAAATCTTTTTCCCAAGTTTAAAAAAAATCAACACTAAATATATTGTCGACGTTAAGGGGAGGAAATTGCCCCCCCCCCCCGATTTTTCTTAAACTCTTGTGATTTTAATAGCAATATCATAATAAATTTTGCAGTTTGCTTTCTCTTCCGATTCATACCCACTTGTGAAGATTATCACCTTAATCGTTACCACTGACGAAATGACGAACCGAACTGGATAAGATTAAAAAACCAAGACTGTCCCAAGCAAATCTATACGTCACGGCAAATGAGGAGTCTACATTTGGATATCCCTCTTAAAATTAGAGATGATTTGGATGGTACACAAATTAATATTTTATTAAGACATTTTAAATCGGCTGTTGTATTTTAACTTTCCAATTGATATTCCTCTAGTTGTTAATTTCATTTTATTAATGGGGCAATCTCGAAAAGGAGAAAAACCATAAAACTCTTAATTCTGAGTTCCGCATTTCTCCATGACCCTATTAGGGTGCGTTCTAAGTAACCGTGTCTGAATCAAAACGCGATCTTTTATGACAATTTTCTGAATGAAAAAAGTTAAAAAAAAAAAATCATGTTAATAATCTGTTTAAAATGTGTTGTATATAATCTGTTTAAAAAGTGTTGTAAAAATATGTTAAAACATTTGTGTCAATAATATGTTTGAGAAAATGTCTTATAATCAATTTATAAAGTGTCAAACAATCTCTTAAAATGGGTTGGGCAAGGAAATTGTCTTAAAGTCCATATAACTTAAGAGTTGAAAAAAATAATATAAATAAAAAAAGTTTAAACACAATTTTTTTAAAAACTTTTGAGGTGCTCTTTATCTGTTTTGAGATTATTAAAGTAATATTAATATAGTTATTCATTCTTAGTTTTTATTTTCACTCCCCCCTCCCCTGTGTTCGCTCACCCCTGTCCCATAAAAAAGTATACGTTTGTAACTACGCGCCATAGTGTTCCCACACCTTTTTATTTTACACTGCACCACTGAAAATAAAGATAAAATGTAGAAGCAATATTTAAAGTTTTTTTTTTTTTTTTTTTTTGAGGATTTTGTACTGCAGCGTAACCGAAGTGACTGTATAGGCTCATTGAGGGGAAAGGGGCGTGGTTATAGAAGATCCTAAGGGCAAGAAAAAAAATTAGGCGACTATAAGAAATATAATAATAATAAAAAAATTTAATAAAATCAAACAAATAATATTTCTCAGTTTTTTATTCCGATAAAAATCGTAAAAATACTCCAATAAAATGTGATAAAAAAATAATTTTAGACACTCTTAGCTATTCCTTTTGGAAACAGGTTTAGTAAATGAAACATTTTATAAATTGATACTCCGTCAATTCTTTTCTGATAGGAAATTACGTACAAAACTGGAGTTTTCTGGCTGATGTTTAATTGGATGAAAGAAATACGTATAGTTTATTTCACAATTGAACTAGTGATTTCAGATATCTTAAAAAGAAAAGATGCAATGTTGGACACAGCGAAGGGCGGAGAGGATTGTTATTTGTCAGTTATTGTATATTCGAATTAAACGTAAAATCGTACAATATTATAAGCATAGAATATACTATTCCTCATAATTTGATAAAGAAAAAATATATTTCGATTATAGAAATGGAAGTAAAGTTTTTTTTTTAAATGGCTCCCTTTTTTTTTTTTTTTTTTGAATGATTAGTGCAGATATATAGAATACCATATTTCATAAGTTCATAAAATACAATTGAGTAATTTTGATTTCAAACGGAAGTCAATTATGTCACTTTTATTAAATGGACGATTAAAACACTCTTTCATTCTCACATAACAGTTTTAAAATTAAAATTTTGACTGCAGTCTCATAAAATCGATATTTTATGAAGTTTCTTTGTAACTCGATTTCCAGCTGAACAAATTCGGATCGGTTTTTTTACTTCCAATTACTCATGTTGCGTATCAGAGGGACGGATTGGGAAAATGTGTGTCCATATTACAGCAGTTGCAAACCCTTTTATTCCCACCATACATCTTCCACACTGGCCCTTTTCCAAGTGTGTAGTCGTCTGAAGTCTTCTAACAAGACAATGTCACCAACCCGGATTTCGGTAACTTTGAGTGGTTTCCTCACTTGATGAAACATACGTAAATCTATCAGATATTCCCTTTGCCATCTTTTCCAAAAGGAATCCATCAGTTGTTGGCGACTTTTCCTTAAACGTGTTAAATTTGTTTCAAAATGCGTTGAACTGGAAGCGATAGTAGTTAGCCTCTTGCCTATGTGGAAGTGAGAAGGTGTTACAGCTTCATTAGGGTCGCCTTTGAATCCATACTCATGTACAATTGGTCGACTATTAAGAGTGGCTTCAATATCACAGTGATCAGTCCAGCATGATCCAAACGTGTCTTACCTATGGTTTTTCGAAGGCACTGCTTGATGGAGCTCATCATTCTTTCTCACCATCCTCCCCACCAAACCGCTCGAGGGGCAATGAATTTCCAAGGGATGTTATGGCGGGCATAGAATTGTTGTACCTTGGAAAAGGATATACTGTTCCACAATTCTTTCAATTCTTTGTCTGCAGTGCAGAATGTTGTGGCAATATCAGAGTAAATAGTATGAGGAGTTGAACGTCTAGAGGCAAAATTGTAATACCTGTAGGAAGACGTCAGTGCTTATATCAGAAACTACTTTCAAGTGGATGAATCGAGTTGTGGCACATGTAAAGATGATAATGAAAGCCTTTGTAACCGATTTATCATTTTTGACGTAAAGTGGCACCAGCAAAATCAATTCCTTTAATCTCAAATAGAGTTAACTGTTGAATTCTCTCAGGTGGTAATACAGTTTCCACTTGTTCACCTCGCTTTTGTTTCAGTCACTTACACGGAAGGCAAGTCTGTATGACCCTTTTAATAGCTTGTCTTGCTCTAAATATCCAAAATTCAGAACGAAGCTGAGAAAGCACAATCCGAGCGCCTAAATGGAGAATTTTTAAATACGTTTGGTGTAGGAGCAAGCTTGCAAAATGTTGAGAATCTTCCAGTAAGATGAGATGATTTTCAGCTTGAGATAAATCAGAAAATTGCAGTCGATCACCAAGACGTATCAGGTTGTTGTTGCTGAAAAGAAGATTAAACTTTTATATTCCTGGTTGGTTGTATTCAGATTATCTGGCGCCGTCAGCAACACGAGGGCTATAATGCGCCGAAACATTTCGTCATTTAACAAACCAACATACATTTACAAACACCCATGCCAACACGGGACTCGAACCCGCAACCTCGCGGTCTAGAAGCCAGCACGCTAACCACTATACCGTTTGGTCGGCCTTTTATATTCCTGAATTCTTAGAGGGTGACTTCCCTGTCGACAGAGCTTCGTATTCTAGAGGAAATAAATCTTTCTGAACGGTCTGTAGCCAATAGGTGAGAGCTTGATTGATCTCTGTGGCATTTAATTCACCAACAATCTTTTCTTGTATTCTACAGTCGTGAAGGAAGCGAAGAACCCAAGACGTCATATGTAGCAGTTTTGTGTAAGAACTAGGGATGGAACGGATATCCGGCAAATATCCGATATCCGGCATATCCGGCTGATTTTTCAATATCCGAAACCCCGTCGGATATCCGATTTGAAATACCGGACATCCGATAATTTCATTCGGATATCCGGATATATATCCGGCCACCAGGTATCAACAAGAAATAATTTTTTTCAAAAAATAATGATCTTTTTCGGACAAAGGGTACACCGCATCCTACACTTTTTTTTAATTTTTTTTTTCTTGGACATAAATTGCTGTCAAGTTCGAAAACGAAAAAGTTCCTTCGTGAGAACTATGCTTTCGCATATCCCTAACTTCAGAGATGAGCTAGAAGATGCAGGTGCATTTAGTTTGAATTCGAAGAAAGAGGCACCGTATTATTGGCGCCGAGTTGATAAGCATAAACGATTCCTCCAATCTTTTTCCATACACATCCTTCATACGTGTTTTGCAATATGTTCTCTTCATTCCAAGTTTATGATCTGATTAATTCCAGATGTTATATTTGAATGCCTCTCCGTAAAACACGAACCGAAATACTAATAAATAGTACTTTTTTTCCATAACATAAGTCTTCCCACTTCCTCCTTTTTTTCTGACATTTGTTAGCGAGTAAAAAGCAATAAATAGCCAATGCGCACTCCCCAATGTTTTTTTGGTTTTTTTTTTGTTCTATCGACGATAATACCCTACCCCTTTATGATGTGAATGGTATGGTCTAATTTCTGATTTTTCATTGGCAGAAGTTGAAAGCTGGTATATTTTTTCTGACGTAAAATGAAGTATTGTAATTTTTAGGTCTTTAACACAGCGCCACAATGTGGAATTATATTTAGCTCTCTAGAATGTCTTGAATCATAGTTTTCTCCAATTACAATCCAATTTATAATTTTTAATAACGGTTCATTTAAAGTCAGTGGAAGTATTTTAAAATTAATGGAAATGACGAAAGCAAAGCCCTATGTGTTACTTGCTCCACAGAATCGTTTAAAAAAATATATTGTGCGCGGCAAAAGCTCAAAATCCTTTTCCACAAAACCCTTTTATGGAACCATTTAATGAGTGTGCATAAGGAAATTTACCGAAGCTTAAAAGACTCACTAAATGCATCAAATAGTGATGAACAAGAAAAAACAATTCATCAAAACAAGAAATGCACGCAGACAACATTGGAATCGACAATATATGTACCAGAATTGTGGAGTTTAGATGATCCTAAAGCAAAAGCCTTAACCACAAAAATATGTAAGTTCTAATTTTGTTTGTTATCACCTTGCTGTGTGTTTTTCGGGTAAAAGCTATATAGGATATTTATGCAGACTTGAGGAAGATTATCTTATGTTTACATTACATGATACAAGGTAAGAAGAAGTTGAGTAACAATTTACAAACGTATTTCTGAAATATTTTCATCACATTGCAGAATGTTTGGTACAATTTTAAGTAACACACAAACAAAATGGTGATGAAGTTTCAAAATTGTTCAGCAAGTGTAGGTATTGGCATCACTAAAACATCGTTTCATCAACTAAAGTTTAAATAAAAAAAATTAACTCAGTGGCGTGACAGCCCGTGTGGACCAAGGTCTGCTGGGCCCAGCTCAGCTTTCTTGACTGTGGCATTTGTGTGTCACATAGCAGATGTTCCGGTCAGATGGTCATTCTGACCCCGAACCCCAGTGTTTAGATCCCAAGCATGCATGGTTCTCCTCAGTTTATTTCTTTCAGGTATAAACAGCTAAGTCAACCTTTCCCAGTTCGCGAATCAAACCATGGACCTGTGGCATACAGTGCGGTGCGCTAATCACTAATTATAATTTACTTGATACTTCATATCATGACCATTTTTTTCGTATAGCATATCGTATAAATATCGTTTTTAGTATATAGACCGAATATCCGGCCGGATATCCGGTGAAATCCGTTTCGGATATCCGTATCCGGTAGACATGGTACCCCGGATATCCGAAATCCGGTATCCGGCAAAACTCACATCCGTTCCATCCCTATAAGAACTGTAACGAGATATATATATGATGGGTTCTGTTGCTGCGACATCATAGAAGGATTGAGACTCAGTTTTCCGTGATTGAACTTCGACTAATGGCTATGTATGTGATGTCAAATCTTTGATAGGCCAAATTTCTAGATCATGTGTTAGCCATTTCGGACCTTGCCACCAAGATTCCAAAGACGATAGCTGTGATGGAAAAGTACCACGAGTAAGATGATCTGCTGGATTTGTGGCGGAAACTGGGAAGACGGGGGAAATGAACCGCGGACTCCCATCTTCGAAATGGTGTGTGCTAACCACTAGGAAAAAGTAATCACTAGTGCCTAGGAGTTGTATCTGACTATTGTACACGAGACCACCACATAGTTCCTTCCCAGTGAGTCGCGATGAGACGAACGATTGAGCATTGAGTTTGGCAGTGGATCGCCAAAGATGCTGGGATGAAGTGTGGTTGTCCAGTTTTCGTATCAGAAAGAGCAGATAGATGGCAGCATTACTCAATTGTCCAGGTAAACCAATTGGGGTGGAAATCTGGAGAGGCGGGGATTCGAACCGCGCAGCCCCAGCTCCAAAATGGGGCGTGCTAACCACTAGGCAAAAGTAATCACTAATGCCTAGGAGTTGTATCTGACTTTTGTACACGAGACCACCACAGATTATATGTACCGGGGCAGTGGCGCCATTGTGCTGGAGTAGTGTGTTGAAGAATTTCTGTTGTTCTGTTGCAAACGAATGTCTTCCAACGGGTGGGATCTCCCTTTATCCAGCTTAAAGCTACAGTAGAATCGCGCCATAGTATGGCTGTGTAAGAGTTCACGTTTGTTTCTATATCAGTTTGTATACTAGCAGGATCATTCGGTTTCGTTGACAGTTTCATAACGGTGGCGCGAAATGTTGTCCGTTTTCTTTCAAGTAAACCAAGTTTTTCTGCAACGTTTGACATTGTAATTCGTGTTCATGACGAAAGTTTAACTTAATCAAGTTTAGTATGACTTACCCGAGTAGGTTTCGGAACCAGAATGTTGCGTATCAATAACTAACAATGAATGTTTCTGAGAGAGTAAACAGACATAACATTTTATTAACAACTAGCTGGATACCCGTGCTTCACTACAAAATTTCAAAATGTGCAATATTTTAGCTATCTGTGAGGCCTCGCGCTGCGGAAATCCGTCATTGGTGTATAGGTTCCAGTTTTTGGCGCTTCGCTCAAAGAAAGGTTCATCGCTACGCAAAATCGTGCTCGTTCGCTGAAAAGTTCATTGACACATAAGTATAGGCTTACTTCACTCGTTGAAAGGTTCTATACTATGCAAGAATAGGCTCGCTTCTCTCGCTGAAATGTTCATTGTTGCGTAAGCATAAGCTCGCTTCACTCACTAAAATGTAATTGTTACTTAAAGCCGTAATATTAGAAGCCTCTCCTCTGTCGAAACAAATAAAAAAGAAAAAGAAAGAAAGAAAACCTGTTAATACAATAATACAACACCCATTTAAGAATATTTTAATGTGTGTTTGTGGTAAGCCAAATTAGAGGCCAAAACTACTTATGTTGAAAATTTTAGAGCTGTAGTCCTATTAGAAATCGTTTTGTAAAATATTTATTATTTAATTAAAAAAGAACTAAATAAAAGTTTAAAATTCAGTTTTTCAAAAGTCCAATTAGAAGCCCAAAAGTACTTATTTTGAAAATTTTAGAGCTGTAGAACTATTAGAAATCGTTTTGCAAAATATTTAATAATTAATTTAAAAAAAAAATTAATTAAAAAAAAAAACTAAAGAAAAATTTAAAATTCTATTTTTCAAAAGTCAAATTAGAAGGGCAAAACTACTTATTTTAAAAATTTTACAGATGTAGCCCTATTAAAAGTCGTTTTGTAAAAAAAAAATTGTTAATTAATTAAGAAAACTAATTAAAAATAACTAATTAAAACTTTAACATTCTGTTTTTCAAAAGTCCAATTAGAATGCTAAAACTACGTATGGTGAAAATTTCGGAGCTGTATCTCAATTTGAAGTCAATTTGAATTGAAGAAAAAATAAATTGATTAAAAAAATTAATAAAAAGGAACTAATTAAAATTTTAACATTCTTTTTGACATATGTAAAATTAGAAAGTCCAAACTTCTTATGTTGAAAATTTCAGAGCTCTACTCCAATTTTAAGTAGGCTTCTATAGATCCACAGAGCCACAGACAGACAGACACACAGCTTGTTTTATTATTATAGATTTTCATAGGAACACATAAGTTTCCAGTCTGAAGACTCTGTTGCCAAATACATTATCACCGTAAAGTAACAACAAATCATACTATTAGCTGAGACGTCATTCCCATCTGATCTTAGAGCGCCACATCTCATATGTATACATTGGGTAATAAAACTATAGTATTCAGTCAAAAAAAAAAAAAAAAAAAAAAAAAAAAAAAAAAAAAAATGTGTTAATTTTTTTTGCATTTCTCCATTTTTGGGAACATCCTGATTTTAAAAGAGTGATCTAGAAAAAATGTCTGTCTGTGGTTAGTATAACTCCCGAACAAATTGACCTACGATGTTCAAATTTGGTGTGCGGGTAAGTGGTGGCCATGAGACCTACCATTAAGGTTTTCGTCAAAATTGAGCGTGCACGTAAGGTAGCTGGTAATGAAAAAAATCATATTTTTCAATAATTGCTAAAAATCGACTCTAACGATTTTGATCAAAATCGCTGTGAGATGTCTCTTGAGGTATTCTAAACGTCCCCACCTCCGAAATTTCAGTAAAAATGCTTTACTGGCGTAAAAAGTTGAAAACGAATGTCTTCACCAGAGTTCTCTTTGCTTGAACATAGCTCATCAATGATCGATTTTTCTCCTCTCCTCAGTTTCATTTATAACAAAGAATAATATAATAATTATCGCAAAAAATATCGCCAAACTAGCCCATTTTTCTAAACGAATGATGAAAATGTAAAAAAAATTAATGACGCAAATCTGCGTCAGTAATATAGTGTAATTGAAAGTTGCGCGATGTTCCACATCCATAGTTTCTCAGGTGGTATCTTGACAACTCTAGATTATAGCAAACAGAACTGAAGATCCCCCAATCCTTCTTTTGTATTTTTGAGAAAAAATTTCCGGTCTTAATAAAAAATATTAATAAAGGATTTAAAAAAATTAACCCACAGAAACGATATTTTTAATATAAATCTTTTATATGCATTTCCAACTTTTATGTTCAATTGCAAATTATTTAAGTGATTTTTAGTTCAGATCGACTTTTAGTAGTGTTTGACAACTACGAAGAATACCATCTATTCTAATTTTCTGCAATAAACGTTATTTTGATAAAAAGTTTAAGATATCACATTAAATAATAACAACTTTCTCTGAACCTCAAGCAATAACTTTTTATGACAGTCTCCTCTTAAGTTTATTAAATTTTAAAATGTATGAAGTTATTTAGAGTTTTAAATCTATAATCATAAAACAAGCTGCGTGTGTGTCTGTCAATCTGTCTGTCTGTGGATCTACAGAAACCTACTTAAAACTGGAGTCGAGCTCTGATATTTTCACCATAAGTAGTTTTGGCCTTCTAATTGTATACATCACAAACAGAATGTTAAAATTTTAATGATTTCTTTTTTAATTAATTTTTTTTAATTAATTAATAAACATTTTACAAGACGACTGCTAATAGGGGTACAGTTTTGAAATTTTCAAAATAAGTAGTTTTGGTATTCTAATTGGACTATTGACAAAAAGAATGTTAAAATTTTAATTTCTTTTTTAATTAATTGTTTCACAAAAAGCGTCTTCTGATAGGCCTAGAGCTCTGAAAGTTTCAGCGTAAGTAGTTTTGGCCTTCTAATTTTGCTTTCCACAAACAAGTGCTACAATAATCCTAAAGGGGTGTTGTATTATAAACAGGGATTTATTATTATTATTATTATTATTATTATTTTGACAAGGGATGGCTTCCAATATTTAGGCTTTACGTAGCAATTAGATTTTAGTGAGTGAAGCGAGCTTATGCTTACACAGCAACGAACCTTTCAACGAGTGAAGTAAGCCCGTGTTTTCGCGTTAATGAACTTTTCAGCGAACGAAGCGAGCTCGATTTTGCGTAGCGATGAACCTTCCTGCGAGCGAAGAGCCAAAAACTGGGACCTATACGCAAATGACATATTTTCGCAACGCGAGGCTTCACAGCTAGCTAAAATATTGCACAAGTTAAAGCTTCGTGGCGAAGCACGGGTATTCAGCTAGTTCATTATATAAAAATTTCAGCTAGTTCATTATGGTAAAATGTCGGGTCTGAGTACGAAATAGTGCTACCAGCACTCTCGGACTAGTAAAACTTATAGTGGAAGATTATCGAAAAGTAAAAAACAAATTTAAGTTACGAAAGAACAGAAGACATTTCTTTTATTTCAAATTCCTCAGAAAAAACTCTTACAAAAAACCGTTTTCCTTTTTCTCTCGAGACCTTTTTTTTATCATTCACTATTGCCACTCACCTTGGCAGTAAACAATTTAAAGTGGCACTGAAGTAGCAAATATATACATATAATTAAACAACTTTTAACATTCTCCCACCTTAAGTTGTCTGTTGACAACTTAACATATAATTTTAAGTTCAAACTCTTGTGTCTGTGGACTGTGTGTTGCCAGGACAGTCTTAAATTTTTGCGGAAACCTCCAGAGGATATAGTCTTTGAATCGGTCGAATAATTTGTCCACTAGTGGTATCCAACCGTACTACTCTGGTAATCTCATCCTTTCCCGGGAACATCTCGATAACGCGTCCCAATGGCCAGTCGTTGCATTTTACATTATCACTTCCAATCAGCACTGTGTCATCTACTTGAATTTTCCTATTGTGTTGCCGGTGATCGTTTTTCTGAATCAGGAGTCCTAAATATTCAGATCTGAATCTTTTTCTGATGTCTATTATTAATTTTTGACGATATCTCAACCTCCTGTTCAAAAGCTTTTCATCAATCTGATCCAAGTCTGGAACTCCAGGATGCCTGAAATCTTGTAAAAAAGAGTTTGGAGATAAAGCAATTAACTCACTATCACTCTCGGCAACATGTGTAAGAGGTCTTGAATTAATTAAAAATTCGGTGTCACATAAGATGGTGGTCATTTCCTCATATGAAAGAAAAGCATTACCTAAAACTCTTCTTAAAATTTGTTTCATCACGCCTACTAATCTTTCCCAAAAACCTCCATACCATGCGGCAGTTGGCGGGTTAAAAAGCCATTGAATTTTTTTAGTTGTACTGTATCGAGCAATTTCATCCCAGTCTACAAGTTTCAGCTGGTTTGAAGCTCCCACAAAGTTGGTCCCGTTGTCGCAATATACTATATACGGCCGTCCTCTTCTTGCTATGAAACGACGGAAACTTTGAAGAAAGGTTTCAGTGCTTAAGGATGAAACAAGCTCCAAATGAACTGCTCTATAAACTGCACATGTATAAATACAAATCCAAGATTTTGTTCCATCTTTCAAAAGAAGGGGTCCAGCCATATCGAATCCAATTATTTGAAAAATTGCAGTGTCCTTAATTCTGTTTTCTGGAAGAGGAGATATTGGTGCCGTCAAGTTTTGTTTGGCATGTCTTAAGCAAACAACGCACTTCGATACTACTGACCTCACAGTTTTCCTTGCGTTTAATATCCAGTAGTGCTCTCTTAATATATTAGTCAGCATCTGTGATTTTGCATGAGAATTTTTCAAGTGTTCAGTCATTATCAATCTTTTAATAACTTGGTGATCCGAAGGCAAGATCATAGGACTTCGAAAATCCAAAGAGTCTTTCCTATAAGTAAGCTTAGTTCGCAATCTGAGAATTCCTTCATCATCGGTATATATATCTAAATTCTTTAATTTTTTCTTATTTTCTTCTACAAAATATTCATTTTGAATAATCTTAACAATTTTCTTCTCTGCTAGCTCTACTTCTCGATATAATAATTCACCAGTTATCCTTGAAGATGCCATTTGTTGACAGTTATAAATAAATCTTTGCATCCAAGCTATCATGCGCACAATTTTATCATAGTTCGAAAAGTAATAACTATACCACTGAGATCCAAGATGTCGACATTCGTTGATCTTCTTTCTGCTGGATGTTGTACTACAATATTCGCATTCTGCCGATGAACTTAAGGTACAGATGACAGATTCTGTTTCAAGATCAATTTTCATTTTCTTTCTCTCTTGCGAGATAGCAGCTTCATCAGTTTCTTGCTCTGTAGCAGGCCAGTTTGCTTCTACTTCAGTAAGCCATTTTGGACCCTCCCACCATCTAAGTGTTAATAACTGATGTGCCGAGCAGCCTCTTGATGGTAAATCTGCTATATTGTGTGTTCCAGGGATATGCCTCCACGTCTCCGGATCGGTCAACTTCCTGACCTCTTGAACTCTATTATTCACAAAAACTCTCCAGGAGTCATTTTTCTGTATCCAGGTTAGTACTGTAGTTGAGTCAGTCCAGAAATGCTTCTCAGCTTTCTTCCATTGGAGACCTTCCACTACAGACGTACACAATCTAGCTCCTATTGTTGCTGCAAGTAACTCGAGTCGTGGAATGGAAATAGGTTTTACTTGTGCAACTCTTGACTTTGCAGCTAACAAATGAACTGTAACTCCTTCAGAATGTTGAACTCTAACAAATACAGCAGCTGCATAAGCTTGTGCACTGGCATCACAGAATGTATGTACACTAATACCGTCAATACAGTTAGGATCTTCTGAAAACCAGCGCTTGGTGGTCACTTGCTTTAGAAGGTGGAGTTCGCTAAACCAATCCAAAAACTCCTTTTTAATATCGGTTTGTACTTCACTGTCCCACGAAGTGTTATCTTTCCACATTTTTTGCAGTAACAACTTTGGTTTCAAAAGCACAGGACACAAGAAGCCAACGGGATCAAATACTTTATGTGAGATAGAAAGGATAAGTCTTTTTGAAACGGTCGCCAACTCACAATTTTCCAGCCAATCTAAGTTTATGCTCAATACATCTTCTTCACGATTCCACTTTAAACCTAACACTAAGGAAACCTTATCTGGATCATCATCTTCTGTATATTGCCATTCTCGTAAATTAAATTTTCCTTCTGACATGATATGCCGAGATTCTTCAATAAATGGAGAAATATCCCTTTTGTCCTTCAAGCTGGTCACGAGATTGTCTACATAGAAACTATGAAGAAGCTTATCGACTACTTTTACATCAAATTTATCGATTCTTAAATATTTCCTCAAATGATACTCCAACACCGCTGCTAATAGAAATGGACTACTTTTCACGCCAAATACCACTCGAGTGTGGCGCAGAATTTTCAAACTTTCATTTTTCTCTCCTTTCCACCAAAAGAATAGCAGAAAGTTTCTTTCTTCAGGTCTTACACTTATCTGCAGAAATGCTTTCTCTATATCGGCAATGATTCCATATTTACACTCTCTAAATTTCAACAAAAGGCTAGGAATTAATTCTAATAAATTAGGGCCACACTCCAAACACTGATTTAAGGATGGCGATCCGATTTGTTTCGCTGAAGCGTCAAACACCGGTCTCACTTTCGTGGTACCTTGTTGTTTCACAACTGGCCTATGTGGCAAGTAATGTGCATGGTGAACAGCTTCTTGTGGGATTTCTTCTATAATTCCTAATGATTTCCCATTCTTTAAAGACTTTGCCGTAGTCTTGAAACAAGTTCTCTGACTGTTGTAACTTACTAGTTGAAATTTCTAATCTCTTTAGAGCAAGATTTTTGTTACTTGGAAGAGGTAAATGGTCTTCTTTCCAGGGCAAAGCTATTTCATAACGACCTTCTTCGTTTATTTTAATCGTATCTTCAAAATATTGCTTTGTACGATAATCTCGCTCCTTACGAGATTCTGTCTCAATAGGATCAGTAATTCCTAATACGTCCAACTAAATAAATACGTTATACTTGCATCCTTTACAAACATTGCCATCGTATTATCTTCTTTACCAGTTGGTAATGTTGTTTTCCCCATCACAGTCCATCCTAAATATGTTTCAGTAGCGACCAGGCCTCCACTTAAAACTTTTCTTTTTCCTGTAAAAAGTCTGCCTGATACATCAGCACCAATCAAAATGTCAATAGCGCTACCCTTTTCTTGACAATCATTGAGATAAATGTTCATAGATTTCAATTCTTTTGTCCAAGGACCTTTTGCCACTGACGGCACATCATCGCATATGTTATCTTGATCTAATACATCAAATTTACACAGAAATTTACCATCCAAGGATCCCAGTTCAATCTTATAAATATTATGCATTTTTTCGCCAAGTTTTGAACCTCCAAAAACGGAATGCGATATTCTTTGTTGTCGTAAAGGTAAGATTCCTAAAGCTTCAGCAATTTCCTTTCTTACGTAAGACCGTTGCGATCCTGAATCAAATAATGCTCTTACACATATAGTAGACGTTTTGCCAATTAATTTAACTTTCAACGTCTGTAATAAAACTTTTGGGTTTTTACAAAAGCTCGCCAAATTAATCGCATTCTGCTCTCCTTTATCTTTCTTGTCTACGTTATTCGGAGTAACCTCCTCTTCTCTTGCTTTATTCTGCGAGGTTTCTGGGCACATTATTACGCTGTGGGCCTTGGTACAAACGGGGCATCTTATGAAACATTTGCATCTGTCAGCTCGGTGATTTGCTTTAAAGCATTTGAAGCAACGACCTTTATTTTTCAAAATGTTTCGCTTATCTATAATAGACATTTTTTGCGCCTTGAAACAATTGAAACTCTCGTGTTTTTTGTTGCAAAAAATACACGAATTCTCTTCTGATCCATTTGTACTCAACAAACTAGCTGCAGACGATAACCTATATTGATAATGGTTTGGCGCTCTTTTCTTGACAAAAGTATCATCTTTGAGGCCAAAACCTGTCATCGCCAAAACAATCCGTTCTTCGGACTCAACTTCGGACTTTAAAAATGTTAGTAAACTATCCAGTTTATCCTTTGGATCACCACCATGGTCGACATTAGGGCTTCTCTGCCAGGCTCTTAGAAAATCTTCAGGCATGCACGATTCGACCAAAGGAAGAAGCATATCCGCACTTTTATCTTTTGTAACGCCAAGTGTTTCAAGTGCACGAATTTGAGTCTCTAAATTATCATAAAGCGCACTCAAATTAATTGGCGCAATTTGATGAGAATTCTTTAAAACTAACTTTAAGGGGACTGTTAAGTCAAAAATAAAAATTCTTCAATTTTTGTCTGAAATTCATGAAATTTTTTGTGCAGTTCAATAGCAATTAGATGAAACACAACCTAAAATTTCAAAAATTCATATTGATTTTTTTTCAAGAAATTAAATTTTTATTGAAAAATTTAGCTTTTTTTCCGTAATTTTAAAAACGCTCCTTGCGATTCTTTTTTGAAATCTATCTAAATTTTTTTGTACAAGCTAATTGAATATATATTGACAAAATTGTGCATGGATTTTGAATTTGACTCATTGGTTAATTATTTAAAAGTAAAACTTTGGTACTACGGCAAAAAATGTAAACTTTTTAAATAGAAGCATTACGAAAATTACTGTAAAACAATAAAAAAATACCAGATTCCAAAATCCATGCACAATTGTGTTCAAAATAGTATAGTAAACAATATCTCCAAATTTAAGAAAAATACATCAACTTTTGAATCGCAAGGAACAAATCGAATACCTAAAAATCTTAAAATACACATGAAGAGAAAAATGCAATTTAAGAAACTGAAATACATACGATTTCTGTTATGCGCGCTTACAAAAATTCAAATAATATTCTTAATTCTTCTCGGATCAGCAAAAGTAAGGTATGTACTGAAAGCTAGAATTGCAGGCTATATATTTCCACTAAAATATATAAATAGAAATTTTTAAAATTTTTGCCTTAACAGTCCCCTTAATAGCTCTCGTGCATAGACTTCGATGAGCAAATCTTTCCGACCAAAGCGTGCTTTTAAACAGTCAATTGCTTTTGGATAATTTTCAGCAGTTGGCGGAGAACTTTCAATAGCCTCTTTAGCTCTCGAACCTTCCACGGTTGCTTGTAATAAATATTGGAACTTATCCGAATCTTCAATGGTAGTGTCCTTGTCAATTTTTTCAAATTGACTCCAAAACGGTAGCCACTCCTTAATATCACCACTGAATTTCCTTAACTCCAATTTCGGTAACGTGAATTTTCTTCGGGATTCTACATTATCAGATACAAGAAGTTGAGGATCCAATTGACTCTGTTCTTATATACGAATTCTCGCCAACGTCACTTCATTTTCCAATTTGGTCTTCTCTAATTCAAATTGGTATCTTTGTTCTGTTTCATATCTTTTAGCTTCGCTTTCTTCTCTGATTCTCATTTGCAGTTCTTCTTTTTCTTCATCTTCTTTGATTTTTCGGTCCGATACAGTGTTTTGTAGAAGAACTTTAACGAAATCCGGATCCTTTCGATATTCATCGCTATTCAAAATTATATCTTTTAGATCCGTTACCTTGGCATCATTCGGCACATTTTCACCTATTTCTTCTGCCACATACTTCAAATCTTCTTTCTTAAAACCTTTTACGTCTTTAAACATCTTTAATCAGGATACTTAATTTTCTTACTAACGAACCTTCAACTATTCTTACGAGTTTACCGCCCGTCCCGCCGAGGGTACCAAAAAATGTCGGGTCTGAGTACGAAATAGTGCTACCAGCACTCTCGGACTAGTAAAACTTATAGTGGAAGATTATCGAAAAGTAAAAAACAAATTTAAGTTACGAAAGAACAGAAGACATTTCTTTTATTTCAAATTCCTCAGAAAAAACTCTTACAAAAAACCGTTTTCCTTTTTCTCTCGAGACCTTTTTTTTATCATTCACTATTGCCACTTACCTTGGCAGTAAACAATTTAAAGTGGCACTGAAGTAGCAAATATATACATATAATTAAACAACTTTTAACAGGTATTCAGCTAGTTCATTATATAAAACTTGGACATTTATCTTGGCATTGAGAACATCATAAGCGCTATAAATAATAACATTATAACGATGTATATTTTTAAATAATATAACCCATAAAAAACAGAGTTAGAAAAAAATTATATAGAAATCCATTATATGCATTGTCAATTTCTATAATCATCAACACAGCGCCGATATCAAAATTATTTCTATCAGCAAAATGTATGTTTCAAAATTTATTTATTAAAAATGAACGTGAATTTATACCTCACATTCTAATATCTTTCATTTATTCTGATTAAAATTATTTTATTATTTACTTTTTAAAAAACATTTTGGCAACAGGAAAGAGTTTAAACAATGATCGGTTCAATGCTTTTTTAAAGTATTTGGATGACAGCAAGTTGATTTATTAGTGTTCCGTAAAAGCGACCTTTTAGTGACAGTTAAACCCCAAAATTGGATATATTTCATTGTCATCGACATCGAACCTGTCTGCCAAGTTTCAGTCCAATTGGATGACGGCAAGAGAGTTAATTAGGCCTCCGCAGATTCCGCAGAAAACGACAAACATACAAAAGCGAAGTTAATATGAAGAATTTAAAAGCGAATTCTTATATAAAAATATTTCTACCTTTCTGAGATAGTCATCATGATTATTTCTTAAACTGTTAATAAGTATTCTATTTTTTTTTCCATTTTTTTCCCCATCTAGTTAGAGTTTTTAAGGGTAGGTCTATCTTTTGGATTCTTTATTTAATATTCGAATCGGTTAATATTTTAATCTATAAGGATAGTTATGTTCTACATTTCATATTATTTATGTAATTATCAGAATTCAATTCAATAAAGTAATTCACTTAATAAAATGAAACCGATTTTATTATATTTGATACCAATATTTGGAAAATCGGATGCAAATAATTTGAGATATTCACTTCATTCTCTGTGCTCTCTATATTAAAACTACACAATATATCACTTTCAATGAGAACAAATCGTCTTATATCTTAAATTAAATCAAGAGTATATTTTATGTTTTGAGAATTCATAGGTAATCGATATCCCGAATACTAATTCTGTTAGAATCGTGGATTTGTTCGCAATTTGTCAGTCCTGATGAATGCAATGTAAAACAACACAATGCAATAACAAATATAAAAATCTACCTGGTACATTATATTTAATTGCTTCTTAAATTGTTAATTAATTTGAGTAATTAAACAATTTATGGAGCTTTGAACAAAATTTCATTCACCTGTTTCCTTCTACTGAGGTAAGCTATCAGAAAATACATATTTAAATTAGAAAATACAATGTGGAGGAAAAACATATCATTTATTTCTATTGTGGATTGCATTGTAATTATTAACAAATGATTCAAGGTTAGTAAAACATAGTAAAACGCATAGTAGATAAGTTTCGGCAAATAGTGGCCAATGCAGAAAAGAGAGACAGTTTATAAGTCAGAGTAGAAAGCAATATTGGATGAGTCATAGTCGTTAGGTCGTTAGTCTGTAGTTAAGTCACTGTCGAGGACCATAGGTAAGTCACAGTCGAGGATCAGTAAGTCATAGTCGAGTATCATAGGTAAGTCGTAGTTGAGGATCATAGGTAAGTCTTAGTCGAGAGACAGTCGGGAAGTCACAGTCGAAAAATAGTCGGTACGTCACAGTTACGAGGATTGGTAAGTCACAGTCGCGGGAATATAGGTAGGTCACATTCGAGGATCATAGGTAAGTCATAGTTGAGGAGCATAGGTAAGTCTTAGTCAAGAGACAATCGGTAAGTCACAGTCGAGAGATAGTCGGTAAATCACAGTCGAAAGACGAATAGTAAGTCACAGCCACGAGGATAGGCAAGTCACGGTCGCAGTCACATCACATTATAAGACTCAGTCGGGAATTAGAAGAAAAGTCACGGTAGAGAGTCATTTAAAATAAGTCATAGAGAAGAGTCATAGTGAGTAAGTCACAGTAGAGTTACGTAGGTGGTATCATTGTCAAAGTGTCGTATTCAGTCAATCTAAAGGAAGAAAGAAAGAAAGAAAATAAAAATTAGTTTCAATCGATAAAAATTGCAGCAACGCGGTATTTAAGCTACCTTTCCGGCTGCCCCGAAAATCAAACTGCCCGCGACATTGAGCTGATTCACTGCCCAGAAAACCACGAATAATAAAAATTTTAATTGAAGTATCATTCAGGTATTCATTTTTTACTTTTCGGACCAAAGATGCCAAATTGCAGCATCCAAATGTTACACTTCGATTAATATTTCCCATGCAATTATTATCCTTAAATATATTTAGAACAAAAATTGGCTCCTATAAGCAGAGACGTTCATCTTCCATGATTTAAAATAATATACTATTCAAAATATTCTGATTGTCTTAGCAACAATCTTAAACACAGTTAAAAAAAATTGTCTAATTAGTATTTAAAAAATATTTCGTGAAGTAATGTACTTAGTTATACCAAGTCTGAAATTTTCAGTTAACAATGAGATTAAGAAGGCAAAAAATTGAAGCCATATTTTCAAATCTGGGAATTTTGTATGAATTTAATTTCAGACATTTGAAATATCTTTTAAAAATTACGGTCGTTTCATAATCAAATAAGTCGAATTCTGTAGTATATGGTAATTGGTTGGAAAAAAAACAGATTTAATAAATAGCATTCACGTGCACTTTAGGAAAAAAGTTACAAATTTTATCTGAACTATTTAAATTCCAAAAGGGAAGAGAAAATTAAATGAGAAAGAATATGCGTTTTACACACAAGAGGATCAGATTTCCGCATCAGTGACAGAATCGGCCTTCATAAATTACCAGCTATGACGGTGATTGTGACATACGATGTCCTGTCTGTTTTAAGCAATGGTTAATTTTCTCCCGTTGTGGAAGTAAACATGGTTAGTTCTCTTTGACAGACTTAGTGGGTGTCCAGTCGATCACATAGGGCTTCGGTCCATTTAAGTTTTAGTATATAGCCTTCGCATGGTGGAGAGTCCAATGCCAGTTATTCCTAGTTAGTTATGTTTCTAGCTGCGTTTAAATCACCCTAAGAATATCTAACAAATATAAACTTACCTTCATTTCTGATCCTAGATTCTTGGCGGCCTCACCTGCCCGATCTTATGGCTGATCAGGTAGTGGTGCCTAATCCCTTTGGATGTCTTGCTCTTATATGGGCAGAATCCGCAGGGGTAGGGGAATCCCGACCGAAGACGGACCTGCAAAATAAATGACGTTGTTAGACCCTCTTTCACACGGTGAGGACGCGGATGCGAGTGCATGCCCGCAAAAATTTTCACCAATGTATTTGGAACGGAGCTTTTAAACCTCGTTAAACTTTTGGAGAGGGCCCGCAGAAGTCGGTATATCTCCGATGTTTCCATCGATAAATTCATTTTGAATGAGCTAATTACATTTTTATTTGTAATTTAAAGTTTACAATGCGGGACAAAAACCTACTGGAATCCAACTCACCTATGCAATAATTGAGTTTTTACTTAATTTTTAATTAATCAATCCTCAAATGAATAGTTTTTATGTAGATATGTTAGTTTTGTAACACTTGTTAAGTGTGAAAAAATTTTAATCTAATTAAAAAATTTCCGAAATTTTTTCCACTGTATACACTGCGTGAAAAAAGTAGAAGGACACATGATTTTTTTTTATAAATAGAAAACACTGATTTTTTTCCATAACAATTTAATGAGTAACACTTTAAATTACTAATTGCAAACAGGTAACTGTATCTGAAAATTGAAACAAAAAAATACAGGTCAAGTACAGCAATAAATCAGTTTTGACTTCATCATACTCTGTGAAAAAAGTAGAAGGACACTTCTAAATAATACAAATAAAAGTCTTATTAATAGGGAATTCTTCCACAATTGGCTTTGATTACTTCAAAAATTCGATTTAGCATCGAATCATATAAATTTTGAATTTCTGTTTGGCAGAAATTGTCCCATACATAATTCAAAGTTCTCCGAAGCTCAACTATAGATTCAAACTGCTTGCCTTCCGCGTAAACGCGACGAACAATCATTGCCCATATGTTCTCTATAATGTTGAGGTCCGAGCTTTTAGCAGGCCATGGCAAAACCCGAACATTATTTGCTGCAAACCAATTTTTAACCCCATTAGCTGTGTGAATTGATGCTCCGTCCTGTTGAAAAATCCACTCATTTCCGCCTAGCTCAACGCCGTAGGGAAGGAGATCTGAATTCAAGACTTGGATGTAATCTGTGTGTTTCTGCCTGTCACTCAGGAACACTAGGCTTGTTCTTCCTCCGTACCCGACTGCCAACCAAAACATTAAACTCCCTCCTCTCATCTGTCGGGTAGAATAAGTATTTTCTTCAGTACCGAGTCAGTGCAATAGTATTTGTAGCCATCTGGACCGTCTAAATTAAATCTTTTCTCATCAGAAAATATAACGGAGGTCCACTCTGACGTCCAGGACATGTGGTTTTTACCCCAGTGCAGTCGGTGTTCAATGTGCCTTTCATTCCATTTGGGATTGGGGCATCCTTTTTCGGAATACGAAAATTTCGGACCTTTTTATGTAGTTGTAGACAGTTCTTCTTGAAACGTGTGTGATGCCTGCATTATTTTGAGCTTTGGCAATACTTCCATCCGATTTTTTTAGTTCCCGAATGATTTTTCTTTGATCTCGTTGCGTCAGTTTTTTAGGTCTGCCAGTCTTCTTTTTGGTTCAATGACTACTAGGATTTCTTATATAGTTTGAAACAGTATTTGGACTAATATGTAGCTGGCGTGCAATCTCTCTCACACCTTTGCCATCGTTTTTGTAGGCATAAATTTGGCCTTTTTCAAACTCACTTAAAGGTTTCCCTTTAGGCATTCTAAAAAGATGAAAACGACGGATTTTCAATAAAATAGTATGTTTTTCTTAACAAAAACAGTTAAAAAGAATGAAACACCTACCTTTGAGGTTTACAATATTCCAAAATAAATTATTTTAGCACGTGTCCTTCTACTTTTTTCACACACCAAAAATCGTTAAGTACTGTTTTCCTTAAATTTTACTAGTAGTAGATAAAATTTAATCATTTATAAAAAAGAAAAAATAACCAAACTACATAAAAAAAGAAATTTAGTTCAGGAGGATCGAAATACAAAGCATAAATTACAAAATATGACTGTCCTTCTACTTTTTTCCCGTAGTGTATTAGTATTGAACATATTTTTCTAAAACATAACATCGGCTTTGATTGAAAAGGTCCAAACTTCACTTTTAGTTTCAAATCACTTTTCGGTATTTTGGAAACAGAAAGAGAATCCCACATCGGTAAGTAAAAGTTTCCGACTTAATATTAATACTGCTAATCAGAACTCGTATTATATTAGCTGTTTGTTCAACTACAATGCTGGCCTAAGAGCAAAATGCTGTGTGTGCAAGAATGAGTTTTGTCGCCTCTTACAATGAAAATGGGTATAGAAAAAAATCCTCTGTAAATGGTATGGGTGCTCTATAACAAAAATTTCATGGAATTTAATACATGAAGTTGATATTTTAAAAGGATTAAAATCTTAAACTAATAAGTAGTAATAAATAGTAAAGTATTTAGTACCTTTTCATTATTTTTATTTTTTAAAATGACTTCTTCTACTATTAATTCTTGTAACGGACTTTTTCCAACTTCTTTAGGCGTGGTGTACTGTACTTGTGTAAAGAGCAAGCTCTTAAATTCTTTTACTCAGTTTATAGTTTTGTCAGTTAGAAAATAACTGACACATTTTTTAACTATGACAAAAGTTTTGATGCAATATTCATGGAAAAAAAATTATAGTAATAATCTAAAAAAATATTACAGAAAATTGATTAAAATAACCTGTATTACGCATTTAGCAGAGAACCTTCCTAGCTTTAGTAGCGGAAAATGTTTTTATTTGTTTACATTTTGAACATATTATTTTTTTCATTTCATTGGAACAGATTGGAAATGGATCCAGCCTAATTGCTATCAAAAGTCCCATCGATTTTTTAATTAAAAAAATTAAATATTGTTGTCATTTCCTGATTAAACTGATTTCTATACTATTAAAAATCTAAATATCTATACTATCTAAAGTATCGAAATTATTTCTAATACCTCTAATTCGAAGTCGTCTTCAAAATATCCCCTATCCAGATGGCATATGCAAAAAACGCTGAAAGAGGAAACAAATACAATTATGATTCACATTATCTCTCAATATTTGTAGATGCATTAATTTATCTTTATTATGGTAAAATATGCAAATACTTTTTATAATAAAATAAAATATCTCTTCCTGTGTACACTTGTATGTTGGTTTAGAAATCAAAATTTTTGTGAATAAAAAAAATACTCTTAAATATGTAGAAATAAATAGAGGGTAAGGTAGGCTCAATAAAAAATATTCTGTAGTTGTAATAGCTACTGCTCAAAACTTGTGCATAGGGATATCAAAAATAAATATAAAATCACTTTATATCTTTTGGTGGGGCATTCCAAGCTAAAATCTTAAAAATCTACACATTTTAACAATTTGTTTAGTTTATTAAACTGTTTCGTACTGGTAGATGGTAAATAAATGTTAAATTGATTTGTTTGCTTATGATTTCGGTCTTCTTTCACTTTAGAAATGACTAAGCAGTAGAGTTCTCAGGTTAAATGCAAGTGCGACAAATCCTTGTAATAAACATGAGATACAAGTCTTTTTCATCGCTAAGACCTACGTACTTGACTTGGTTTATATCAAGAGAAGAAAACACTTTCCTGATGGTGCAAAGCATGTGCTTCAAACTATACTAATATCAAAGTTCCTACCTGAGCGTTTATTTCAAAAGCAGTAGATTCAACGTAACACTTTGAGAATGAATATAATTGAAATAAAAATAGATAATTGGAGATCAGAAGAAGAAGAAAAATGCCAATTGAAATTCCTAAAGAAATTCAATTCGAAGATTTGTACCACCTAAGAAAATTTTTGCAACCACTGACTACACAGAAGTGATAGACTGGCGTGCTTGTAATCTCTATTGACAAACAATGCTTCGAAGAGTAAGTGACAAGGAAATATCATCTCAAATAAAGTCAGAAGAAATAGCAAATGAACTGATTTCGACAAGCTTCCTTTCATAAACAGGCTGTGTCCGAAGCTGGACAAAGAGGCTTCGCAAAAATCATTTGTGCCAAGTACCAAGGATGGGATAAACACAAGGACTATTCTTGCACAGTTTCTCTTTCCAAATATTTCCCTCAAATCTGAATTCAGAAAGGAAAACACCAAAAATAATTAGCAAGCTATTTTCCTTTATATGTGTATTTGTAATCTAATAATTAATTCTGTCCATTAAGTTTGACAAAAGTTAAAGTTTGCAATATTTATTTAAACGTTATTTATTCATTTTTCAAGCTCGATGTGCAACCTCAAATGTTAAAATATCTATAAATTTGTGATTTATCTTTCTTGTAATATATTTAATTTATGGATGTTTTCCAATACTTCAGTAGCACAAATCAGCTGGCTAATATCAGTTCGACACTGGCCAAATCCGTTGTGAACCGTTGTAGAATGGCGCGCCTCTAATTTCGCCAAGTGCTGGATAAAATATTTTTGAAATGTTGATGCAGAGTTCCAAAAGTGAAGTATAGTTTTTTATGAATGTACGGAGGGGAGGGGGGAACATACTTTATGATGGTTTTGATATGTTTATTTAAAAAAAAATAAAAAAAAATCGTGTGTTATGGAACAATGCTCGATTTTGTCTGGACATGCTAATCTTCTCCGAATTCCTGACATTGGCTAATAACGCTGTGCTACTTGGGGACTTTTCTAATATAGAATAAAATAGAAAGAAATTAGTCATTTTGAGTTGGTGCTTGCTACTAAAACCGAAGGCTTAGTTTTTCTTTTTGAAAATCACGAGATTTGTTAATTTCTTTTTTATTATTATTTCAAATGGATACTTACTCCGTAGAAGTGCCGGGGATAGCGTAGTCCACTATAATTGGGACTACCTCCTCCTCCTCCTCCCCCTCCCCCTGGGGCAATAGGCAAGCGCATCTGAAAACACAAATATAAATGTATAACATTCAAAACACAACTTGGTTTTAGCTAATATAAACACTAAATTTATGTTGTGAGTATAGTGCGAAATTTATGGAACTTTGTTTGCAATTCTATAAGTAGATAAGACTACAATTAATATCTTTGGTCTGAAAGCTGCCAATGCTCAATATGATCACACAATATGATTTTTTTTAAATATATATATTAGAATTATTTTAACTCAGATTCGAATTACAATAGAAAATGTCCCCCTAACTATTAATAAAAATAGAATAAAAAAAAAGGAGAGGGGGGGGGGGTGAAAAAACACTGGATTAGGAACGGCACAGGAACAGGATACCAGGACCAGGTAAGCATTCCTGACAAAGCACAAATTATGACAAAATCGTGGAAGCTGACACGCATATAATGGCCACAACACTGAGAAACACCAATATAACCAGGTTAAGAAAATATAAATATAGCTCGAACGCAGTTCTCCATCACTTAATCGTTCACGACAAAGAGATGACGAGGGAAAATTTACACAAATTTGAGCAGCTAAATTTGACCTAAACGAAATTCTTTTTACAAAGAGTAGACAGTGCAAGTACGTAGACATATCTAAAAAAAAAAACTTGGGGGTTGAGGGGCTGCAGTTTTATTTCAATAAATGATTCAAATTTCCATTAAACCAAAGCTACACATTCAGATGAGTTGTACGCTACAAAAAGTATCTTAGCTGTTAGGTAGGAGGGTTGATATTTATATTTCTGGCCTTGGGCAACAGTAAGTGTTGCAAGGAAACCGCTGACGTTTGCAATCAATAATTTAATATTTTTCACTATAATCTGTATAGAATTTTTTTGTCATTTTAGCCTGATTTGCGTTATTTACAGAACATTGAAGAATTCATTTTGAGCAAAAAATGGAATTGACTCGTTGACATATTTTCGTGCAATTATTTTTCATAACTTTCGACGTGGATTATCAAGGCAAGAATGCTTCGATGAACTTAATTATTTATACAGCGATAAAGCACCATTTTACAGCACCGTAAAAATCTGCTATAACTAATACAATCGTGGTCGACGTTTGGCTCCAGAACGAATTCCGTGAAGGTCGTCTAAAATCGGTTGTCGTGCCGGAAAATACCGAGGCAGTGCACTAACTGATAAAGCAAGATCGTCATGTGACAGACCGTGAGATTGAGGCATCATTGGGCATTAGCATCAATAAGATATTTCATGAACATTTGGCCGTGAAAAAAGATTTGTTCGCGTTTTATCCAACATAATCTGACAAACGCTCAAAAGAAGGCTCGTGTCGATTGGTGCAAGGAAATGTTGAAAAAATACGTTCAAGGTACATAAAAAGTTGTTTATAACATCTACACAGGTGACGAATCATGGATCTATGCATAAAAGCCAGAAACAAAATAGGCATCAACTGTATGGGTCTTCCAAGACGAGCCAAATCCAATCAAAATTGTTCGCGAAAGAAGCACATCGAAGCAAATGGTTGCCTGTTTCTTCGGCATTAACGGTCATATGGCGACAGTGGCGTAAGGGGCCGTTCAAATATTACGTAAGCACCTAGGGGGGGGGGGGTAGCGATTTGATTATTTTTGCTGACAAGGGGGGGGGAGGGGGTATGAGTGATGCTTACGTAATCATTTAATAATCCCTTTATTTCCAAAAAAAATATTTAAACTTACAAAAAATTTCACTTTTGTACACCGAGTTCTAGGATAGGTGACTTTCCATTCAAATCGATCTAAGGGATTTAAACTTACGTCACATAAGGGTGACGTACTCTGCATTCAGCCAATTACAATCAAACATTGATGATGCAAAATACTGCAGTTTCAAAATGAATAAAGGGGATTCCCCTCTTTTGGGTGTTTGGAGACGTGAATCCTACATTAAACCTAACTTATGTGACAGACAATTTTTGTTTTTGTTTCGCTTGGCGACTGGCGGGCGCCTAAGATGGAACAGTAGTTTGTTTAAGGTTCAAGATTCCGAATTGAGTTGTGTTTTGAACCAGTTTCTTTTTCCACTGCAATCCTTCTTGAACTTTTTGAAGATTAAGCAAATATAGTTGCTCTGCTTTCTGTTTGCTTTAAAAAAAAAACAAAACAACATATGTCTTCATTTCGTGAAATTTTATATAAAAAGCTGTTTGAAGCTTTTAAAAAGTCTACATCAAACAAACCCTTGAAAGATATTCAGGATATAAATAATGAGGTATGGCGTCATTTTAAAAATGCCTCTAAAAATGACGAAGAAGTGTTGGTGTTAAAGAGAGTCGAAGAAGAGTTGCGAAAGGCAACTAGAAAAAATTAAGTTAAAGTTCATTATTTGCATCGAATATTAACTTCTTTTTAGATTATTAACGTTACAAAAAAAAAAAAAAATCAATCACTAGCAGGGGAGGGGGCGGGGGTACCGTATGCTTACGTAATTATAGAGGGAGGGTATGCATTCTTCACCACGATAATGCAAGCTCTCACACATCGGCTCGAACAAAGAATTTTTTGACCGCCTAAAACATCGAATTGATGGGTCATCCGCCGTACAGCCCTGATTTGGCACCCAATGATTTTTTTTTATTCTCGCACATCAAAAATAAATTACGTGGTCAACGATTTTCGACACCCGATGAAACGGTTGATGCATTCAAAACGCATGTTTTGGAGGTACCTCGATCGGAGCGAAAAAGTGCATCGAAAATGGGTTCAAATTCATGCAAAAGTGTATTGATCTTCATGAAAAATATTTAAAAAAAAAAAAAAAATCGATTATAAATATTTGTTTTTTTATTATTAGGCCAGAAATATAAAAAGCAACCCTTGTATTGGTACAGGAAGTTAAGTTATTTTCTCCTATTCAAAACTCAAATGCAGAGTAGTTTCACATGGAAAAGTCTCCCGGATGGCATTCCCATTTGAAATTTTGAATTTTGTCGGGCCAGAATAGCCCTCGCGTAGCTATTGCGTAAATAAAATAATAATAATAATACATCCAGCTCAAGTTTAGTTGGATATTCCGACATCTTTAATACAAATTAAGCATAGCTATTAGGAACCCATTTACAAAACATTTAAAAAGAAAACCCGAATGTGGATTTACTTTTCCCGTTCTTATCTTGTGCTAAAAGATATCAATAAGTACACTCTCTCAAATGTAGATGTCCTATCTAAAGAAATTCTACTGGCTAGAAGAATTGTCCTGGAATGCATCAAACTCATTGTTTGGAAGCAGGTTCAAACTTCAAGCACTCTCTCTTTGATCTAATTCTATACCTAATTTGTCAAAGCTCTGCAGTACCTGAATTTCAAAAACTAGTTAACCCAAAGACAATTATTATAAATGGCCTCCTTGTCGGATTGATTGGAGGGATTAATTTTCCAGATTTTTTGGCATTCGAGATGCAATTGCGTGGCAGTTCCTCCGCTGAAGACATATCTGAAGATTTTATCTCCTTGAGTGGAATTATTGTGTGTTTCTCGCTCCATATAAAAAAAAAATGTGCCAGCATTTTATGTATTTCAGAGATATTTTACTGTAGCTTTACTTTTTTAGAATAAAGCAATACTGTGTGCGTGCTTTTTAAAATGTAATCTTGTAATTATCACAATTTCCCATCTTTTCCTCTCGTCACCCCTTAACCGATATGGGTAGTGCCTTTAAAAATAGAGCATGTGTACTAAAATTTAAACCTGAAAAAAAGTGTTATTTCTACCTCTGCAAAATTGAAAATAATCTTTTTTAATAAAAACGTTTTGCATTCTCAAATATTAAAATCCTAGAAGTCATAATGGTAATAAGTCAAAATGGAATAAGAAAAATGCTTTCTTCTTTCGAACAAATTCATTTGAAATTTGGGCGACACGTTTGTGTTTGACACAATCTTATTTTAATAGTATTAATTAATTTCAAAATAAAAACTTCTTATTGGCTTCGTATGTTAGCAAATATACACAATAATGCATTAAACGTGTATAACGCAAGCACATTTTGAAATAATCTGAATATTGCGAAAGAAAAGGATGAAAGTTTCAGCAATTCACTACTGGGGTCCAAAATTTAAACTCACAATTTATTTTAAAATTTTTGCTTATTTTTTATAGTTAGTTATAGTTTTATAGTTTGTAAATTGGATGCGTATATTGAGGTGCAGCAAATTAATAAAAAACATTATTCAGGATCAAATATGTAATAAATCACCCCATAAAACCTGTCTATTATATGTATAAAAGTTAAATTTGTAAACCATTTGTAGGCATATCCTTACAAAACATTTCAGTCAAATCATACAAAATTGTAAGACAGCAGGTAAGGTATATCTATATTTCTTCTAAAATTAAACTACCGAAGAGAAATCAACTTACAATTTATTACGCAGCCAGGTAAGTATTTTTGCAGCCATCTTTAAAAATATTCAAAATTATTCAATTAAAGTGATGTTTAACGCAGCACTTTTAATATTTCTAAGACAAGAGCTTTTTTGACACGCTATGTCTTTAAAATCTGTCGAATAAGTGTAAAAAGTTTTTAAGTTTGCAACAGAACTTCTGTCAACACTATACTTTTATCAACAATGTTCGGGATACTTTTTATAAAGCTATATCTTATGTGGAATTATATTTCCAAATTTTACATTGTTAGGAATTAAATTATTTTAACAGTAGATAATTTATATTTCAAGATTTTGTATTGTTGGATTTATCAAAGAAAGGTCTAGAAAACTTCGAATTGGATTCTAAATCCTTTAAGGTAGATCGAAAGGATAAAAATTTGCTTGAAACCCATTTTGAGTTTTCAATGTTTCGGAAAAATTCTTAATGGAAATCGAAACAAACTTTTACTTTTTTTTTCCCTTAACCTTTTCAAGAATATTCATTAAGATAACACTAAAAAACTTAAAGTGGTAGCAATAAATTCAAAAGTTTTAGAGTCTTATTCCTTGACAATTCCAGACACATTCCTTTTGATTCGATGGATAATTATTGAAGATTGACAGTAATGAAGTACATAGAGACTGGCATCCCAATGGGAAATATTGTTAAGGATTTGAAATTTGTCTATCCAATAAATATAAAAACTTTTACTTAATCATAAATCTTTTCTGTGAGCGATTTCCGCACACTTAAACTCATCTTATTAGAACAATATTAAATTTATAATTTACTTTTTACGTACATTCTACGTTATAATATGTTTTCAAATACTTTTTGGGCCATTTGTAAATGTTACTCCATATAGATTTTTCTAGTAATTCACTTCGTACTTTACATATATAAAATATACAATCTTTGAACAACAAATACTGGATTACCTTACTAAGCTGCTACGTTTTAAAAAATTTCATGTGATTTTTATATATATATATATATATATATATATAAAATAATACAATGCCTTACATTAAAGTATTTACGAAAATCAATTCAGTCTCAAACTTGAATTAAGCTGCATTCAGTTTTTAAGTCTTGGAGAATAAAGTGCTTATCAAAATTTATTTTAAATTCCATATTATTAAAGAATCAGCTAACTATATTTAAGCTAGATCTCCGAAGGTTTTGTTTAATCCTCCTCAAAACAAAGCAAGTACAGAAATATATCCTTTACAAAGGAATATCTAAACCGTATTATGAAAGGACTCTTAATTCATTGACCCGAAGAACTTAAATTATTCGTCCTACGAATCCCGTTGTCAATTGTGATATTCTAAAAAGTTTAAATATCTTTCGTTCACAAAGCATATTTTCTTATTTTAAAGTCTATAATAACACGTTTTATTTGAAATCTAATGGGATTTGTGCCAGCAAACCTATCACTTTAAATTAAATATTTGCATTTTTTTTCCTTCTGGATCTTCAACTAAATTATTTGGTGATTAATGATTTCCAAGAATATGACTCTCAAGATTAATAATTCAAATGTAATTTTAGAAATACAGTTTTCTTATCGAAATCTAAAGAACCAGTGTTACGAAATAGAAGGTAATAAAAACCTAAGATATTTTTTTTTTTTAATTTAGTGATTAAGAAACTTAATAGCAAGTCAATGTAATCAGGTGCATAACCAGGGACTGTAGTGTCAGATCCCCCCCCCCCCCCTGTAGGACCCCAACATCTTTTTCTTAAGATTTAAAAATACACTTTGTAATCATACGTAATTTTAAAATAATCCAATAATACTTTTTTAATTCAGAATTATTCAGGCATAGACTTTGCCAATCAAATCACCCTAAAATAGCTATTATAGGTCCAAAAATTTGGAAATAAATAACGTATTTGTAAAACGAATAGCATCATAAAGCGTTATAAATATTTTTTTTAGTTCTAATATAAACTGGTCATTTAAAAAAGTGTAAAATTTAATTAAATTTAATTTTTAACTAATGTGTTTCAGTGTCACATGCCATGGTACTTTAAGCTCCATAAATATCTAATAAAATCAATTTGATACGATTTTGGTGTTTGTCCGTTTGTAAAAAATTACAACTTCACCTCTAAATAAATTTGAAGAAACAAAAATTTCAGATTAATCAATAATCTAGTTAATATGGATAATACGAAATCTAGATGAAATGTAGTCATATGCTGGAGTGTTTTGTATAATTCGAATACTAGACAAAAATCATTATAACATTTTAACATATGCATGTCACAAATGAAGCTGGAGGACATGTGACAATATGAGATTAGAAAATTCTGCATAGACGTTATTTTTAGTAGAGAAATATAGGAGCAAACTTAGTGATTGATTGAAAACGTCTCCCATAGAAATGTTCTGGGTTGCGGCCCTTAATGTAATAGCTGAAAAATACCTATGGTGTAATTAGTCAATGAAAAAATTAAATATATTTTAATGCCTTGATTTTTTTTTTCTGTAAATTTCTTCTGTAATTTTTTTTCTTCCGATTTTTTAGTGATAAAGTTAGAAACTCAAGAATTACAGATATGCCTTTTCTTTGTTCATCACACACACACATTTAATATGTATATTTTCAATTAAAGTTTAAAAATAATTTTATTTACACAATTTTACTACCAAAAATAACATTAATTGAAGTTAATGTGCAATAATTTGACTTTATTGTATCTGAGTTAAATTCAAAACTACAAAATACATAGATATGCATTTTTAATTTTGTAGGAAGAGGGTGTGGATAGCGATGTCACGTTATTTTTGGGGAGATGGGGACAAGAGGGGGGAGGGGGGGGGTTACAACAGGGTTGCAATAACTTGAAGATGAATTGTAGGTTTTCTGATTTAAACCTTTAATTAAATTGGACCTTTTTTTTGGATTTTTTGCTAGCAGGCTTAGAATCTTTTTACATCAACATCTTTCTACTACATCTCAGTCTTTTTCCTTTTCCCTCTTATTCTTCTCACCGCTTGGCTATAGACGCTGATCTGTGACGTTACAACTCCTCCTTTCCCCTGATGAACTTTTCCAGGGTTGGAAATGGGAAAGTTCCTAAGAAAAGATCTAAAACTAAAAGTCAGTTCAAATGTCCTAAAACTAAAATTTTAACCTTCTCCAAGTTTGGGGACTCTTAAGGTACCCAGAGTTCTAGGATATGCCAGTAAGAGAAAACAAAAATCAATATACAACAAAATATATTATGTATCAACCCAAAAAATTCTTGAAGAACCTTTTCTCTATTGGCTTTATCAAAACTTTACCAGACTCTATTTTTTTTTTACAAATAGTTATATTTTAAAAAAGATACATACAAATAAAATAAAAATACTTCTTAAATCTCTTTAATATTAATACTAAAGGATTATATATATTATATATAACCCTTAATATTTACTAAAAAATAAACGAATTCCCATTTTATAAATAAAATATTAGTAATTAGGGAACGCGACTTAATATGTCAGCATTAGTGTGTAGTGACCCTTTTCTTTGCACTACTTGGTAATGTGGAATTTTCAAGTTCCTTGGATTTATGTTTAAATAAAAGAGAAAAAAATCATGAAAAATAATACCATACTTTCAAAAATTTGAACACGGATAGATAAACATAAAAAATAATTGCACTGCTCAAATATATTCTTTGGATAACACTAGAAAATACAAAAAATATTCATTTTCCTTTCTTGTGCAAGTTCCTCATTGTAGGGCTGCAATACTAAATCCCCTCTTATTAGTCTAGGATTAGATCCTGAGTTAGCCCTAAGTCAAGTCAATGGGTTATGATCAGTTTGTATTGTGAAGGATTTCAGTCCATCCAAATAGCAATAAAGCTTCTTGATAGTAAACATTATCGCAGCACATTCTTTTTCTGTCGTTCTATATTTTTTCTCTACTTCTGAAAACTTTTTACTGAGATAGAGAACCGGGTTGTCGTTTCCGTCATCATCTTTCTGTGAGAGCCCTACACCCATCCCAAAGTTAGAAGAGTCAGTTTGCAAAATGAATTCACGTTCAAAGTTTGGAACGTGCAAAACTGGTTGATTTGTTAGTAGTTTCTCTAATGTCTCCATCACACTCTTTGGTCCAGAGAATTTTTCCTCTTTTCTCTTTTCATTTCAGAGAACTGGTGAGTGGAGCTGCAATTTTCTTGAACATGGGTATGTAAGCACGATAATAACCGATTAAGCTGAGGAACGCATGAACCTGGGTTTTACTCTTCGGTATTGGATGTTCGGATACAGCTTGCATTTTTAATTCAGCTCAGATGGTTTTCTTTTACCTGCTTCCACGTATAACACTTCATCTTGTACAAACTTGCATTTCGATGGTTTGGTTGTTAAGTTGATTTTAGAAATTCTTTGCAATACAATCTCGATATGTTGCAAATACAATGACCAGTTGTTTGAGAAAATGCAATATCGTCCAAGTAAGGAACTGCAAATTCTTCCAATCCGTTCCGAATTTTGGCCATCAATTTACTGAAAAAATAGAGTTTATTTCTTAATTCGAATGGAAGTCTTAATGGTCAGTAGGTTCCGAACGTCGTGAAGGCAGCAAGTCTTTGAGCATTCCCGCTAAGGGGAATATGCCTATACTCTTTGATAAATCTGAAACGGTGATGTATTTGGATGAGGACACTGTCTGTATACGATCCTCAATATTTGGCAAGGGATGGTTATTCATTGAATGCCAGTTCGTTAAGACGTCGATAACCGATGCATGGCCTTGGGTCTCTATTCTGTGATTCTACCAAAATCATAGGAGAAGTGAAGGCAGATTCGGCTTCTTCAATTATCTTTAAGTCCAGCATTTTCTTAATTTCCTTTTTTAATATTTCCTTCTGTCTTGGTGATGCTTGATACGGCCTCAACAAAACAATTTTATGTTCCACCAATTCAATATCTTGTTCCATTAAAAGGAATACTATAGAAACACTTTCTGATCGCTTCAAGACACCTTGTAATTCATCAATTTGCTTATCATTAAGTCTATCATTTAAGCCCCTCTTCTCAAAAATGTCTTCAAAATCGTAAATATTGGGGTCAAGATCAATTTGGGGAAACCCGATGTCATTCTTCTGGGACCCTTCATCTTCGGTACAGGTAAGAAAATTAAGGTACTTGCCTACGTTGAAAAGGTCGATTTTGATGAAATCTGACAAAAAATATTATTCGTGAATATATTAGCCCAAATCTTTAAGTTTCTAAAACTATCTTCTTTTTAACTCTGCGTTGGTTTAAACAAAAGTTTTGACAATTTGAAACTGATCAAAAACTGTAAATTATAACCGGAAATGACCGGAAATAGCACACCAAAACCAAAAGTCACCGATTAAAAAGTGATTTCCCTATAAATGTTAATATTTTCTTTTTTTTAATGAATAAAAAAATTGAAAAAGGATAATGTGCATTTTAAGTGTGTCAGTAATATGGTTTATATAGAAATTGTGTGTTTTAAAGTTTAAATGCATTTTTCTCGGAATTGATTTTCATACAAATATTGCTAATTTGAAATGTCATAACTCAAAAAATTGTTAACGAATCATTATAAAAAATTTTGTACTTCTCTTGTTGATTGTTTTCTAAGGAATGTGCTATCGAAATTGAGATTGGATGGTTATTTTATGAGATGCAACCTTTAGTTTGAATATAAACAAGGTAAAACTGTTAAAAAATCACTAACTTATTTTTCGACTGTTCATAAAAAAGTTTTAATGAATATATTTTTCTTAATGTAGTATATTCCCTAGAAAAAAGCATGTAGTTTATTTATTTACAATTTATTTCCTAAAAAACTTAATATTTTTTCATTTATCTTATTTTAAGTTTTTGAAATATTTCATCAAAATTTCATGCAAAATTGTAATTTTTGAAAAGTAATAATAATAAATTTGAATTTTTTTCACTGTATTACTAGTCTATAGTAGTACTAAATATAAAAAGGTACTTAATATATTCCTACATGAAGTTTTTTTTTAAAAAGTGCTCCGAACGTAAGCAAGTACTTTAAATGTCTCTCGGTGTTTGTAACCATACTGATGGACCATATTGATATATTTGTGAACGATCGTTACCTCCTGGTATTTTATTTTGACTTTGTAATTGGTATCGGAGATCTTACTTTTTGTTGTACTTGGTCCAACCCACTGGGCAGCCAGTTTATGAGGTCTTGATGTAAAAAAAAAACCAAAAACAGCATCACCAACTCTAAACTTCCGTTTTACGGCATTTTTTGTCATACGATAACTTATTTTTGATTTAAATGTATGTTATGCTTTGTACTGTAAGTTCTTAATATCTCTTCAATCTATTTATCAGCTGAAAGATGGACTCGGTCACAGGAGTTTCGTTATCTTAAGATTCAACCCATTTTTCATAGAGAAGTTTTTTTGGCTTTCGCATGTTCTTTCCATGCACTGACTCTGCAGGAGTGAATCCGGTACTTTTCATGAGTAACTGTTCTTAACGGAAGAAATTATCTTTGAAGCTCTGTCAAAGAAAAGTCAAGGTAAACTTTTTCATTCTCGATGGTTGATAACTGGGAACAGAATGTATCTACTTTACATTTCAAAATTGAATTCTGACACTAACTTGAAGACTTTGGTAGGATATGTTATCAGAGTTCATACGGCAATATAGTTTCACATTCGTTATATTCAACGTGTAGTAACTACCCAATAAATATAACTAAATCAATTATTCTCTTTCAATATTATGAAAAGTGACATATATTATTAATTTAAAAACACAACACAGCAATTCCTTTGCTTATCCCGAAAACACTGTCTTAAGCTTGTGGATTATCGGTCACATATCAGGAAACTAGTCTGACAATGATTTGAGACGACAAAAAGTGAAACACTATTGTTAAGACATTTCAGATACCCTTGCTCCAGAGCACTGTATTGACTAATACTTCTTTGACAAAACAATTTAATACTTGAACAGTTGGAAAATATAGTGACAATGGAAACTACCGACACGAAGTTATTTCCATTCCCATTGCGCATTCAATCAGTTGAAACTATTGTAAAAATTGTAAGCAGAAGCCTCTCAAATGGTATGCGTATTCAATGCATGCAAAGTCGAGGCATCGAGAAAATTGCAGTTCGCACATATCTGTAGGTAATATAAGCGTGTTAGTGTTTATCAGGGAGGAACATTTTCCAAATGAATTTTTTTTACGAAAATATAAATATTGCTAATATATAAGCGCCGTTGGGCAACTGAATATACTGACTAAAAGTTTTCAAATTTTGCATACCCAAATAACAAGTTATTGGAAGTATTATCAAGCCAATTTCTTAAAAAAAAAAAAAAAAAATCCGTTTTAATATGTATGTGGCAAAGGAAATCTTCTTGAAGAAACACACTTCATGGATACTGATTTATGGTTGTCAGTGGACAGCAAGAGGATCTGCCCTAAGTCGTTGCCAATAATGATGGAAATGGAGATAGGAAACGAAATGTCTCACTCTTGGACGTGAAATATTACTAGGATGCATCTTGTCAAATCTGTTTAATAGTTTAAACCTAACAACAAGTTACTTATTGCATTTTCATTATTTTTGCGAAACTATTTAGAATTATATACCAATACCCACAATTACCTTTTTAAGAATTAGTTCATCAAGGGCTTTGGTATGGGAAAGAGACATGAGGGATATAGCATACACAATTCTGTAACAATATGTATAATTGTATAACTTAGATGTTCCTTCGACTTTGATTGAAATTAAATGAAAAATAAGCAGCACTTCTCGTAAATTTAATTTGACTATTCATGCTACTTGGTGTTCATCTTTTTTATTATAGGATGGGAATACTTAAAGGATGTGTGCTTGCTCTGGACCTCAAAACTTGCATTCTAAGAAAGACGATAGTGGATACACCATAACGCTATTAAGTAACTTTTAACTTAAAATTGTTGCTAGCTGCTGCAAGAATTTTAAAGTGCAAAAATGACCAAAAAGTATATTTTTTTCCTGATTTAAAACACTTTCAAAGCCCGCATTCACTTGAAAATAGTAAGTGAGTAAATTTACTTATTACTAAATATATTTTACTAAGTGCAACATAACAATATCTGAGTCTTAACATGAAGCACAAGACGGATATTCGAAATACGTCGATCCATTTTTAACACTCACAACTCTAGCTAAAACATAAGATTTCCAGAATCATTTCCTGGAATTAGAAATCCTTAGTCTTACTGAAACATAAAAGAAGTGACATACACCTTAATCCGTGCTGTTGTCAAAAAGAGCAAGCACACAACAGTTCCTTGTTTCCTGTATTTTCACAAATTTGCGCTATTAAAAAAAAAATCGCAAGCGTCCAAGAATCGCTTGCAATAAAGTGTTCGTTAGGTTCATAGTTGCGATTTAAGATAATTTCTTAAAAGATTTTATCTTATAAAATTTAACCACTACTATTCAAATTTTTTCTCACTTTCACAATTGAAAATTTTGAAATATTCATAAAGCGGTTTTATGGTTGGCTAAGTTTCCTTAATAAAACTTTTATTTATTTAATTTTTACAATTTTAAGCTATTGGTAAAAAAAAAAAAAAAAAAAAAACCGCCTATATTCCAGCATTCTATTCCAGAAGACACACCTGTTTCTTCGAGAAATTGCATCCCAAAACCTTGCGTTTGATAAAAATATTTTGACTTATGAAACGCGAAAAGGAACACAATATTTTGCGAGAGAACATTAAAAATAGATAATAAAACTCGCCATCTGTATCCACGAGTTAAAATGTGTTCGATAAAAGAGGGCTTCTTTTTTGAAGAAAGCAATCCAGAAGGACAATTCGGTATCTCCTTTTTCTCAATGCATCTCCTCGTATTTCTCGCTGCTGCTTCTGTGCTCTGCATTGCTCACTGCAGAGCCGTCTGCGTTGTGGAGAGTTATGGTGTCAATGCTACATCTCGGAAAATCATCCTGCAGAAGCACAACGAACTGCGTGCCAAGGTTGCCAACGGGAATGCTGGACTTCCTCAAGCCGCCAATATGCAGCAACTGGTGAGTTAAATACAAAACACCTCGATAGTTTAAGTTTCTTTTTATCACCTTTATTTTCTTAATTCTATATGAATATCAATTGGTGAAGCGGCTTTATTCCCTTTTGTGAAAATATAATTCAGAATGAGGGACCGACCAAACGGTATAGTGGTTAGCGTGCTAGCTTCTAGACCGTGAGGTTGCGGGTTCGAGTCCCATGTTAGGCATGGGTGTTTGTAAATGTATGTTGGCTTGTCTAATGACGAATGTTTCGGCATATTATAGCCCTCGTGTTGCTGACGGCGCCAGATAATCTGAAAACAACCAACCAGAATGAGGGAACGTTAACGGTACTGACCGATTGCTGGTCGTCAAGAGGGGAGAAAACTACAGTTGGAGAGACAGTCAACAGAAAACACTAAACCATTTAATGCTTTTTATATACGTTACCTTTAGTTTACGTTTCACTAAATCATTTACAAGTGGCGTAAGCCATCCTCCCACCCACACACGTACGCCCACGTCTTCATATTCTTGCAAAGTTATCGAAATAAGTTATGATGCGTGTTTGGAAATCTCTTCTTTTTTTTAACGTTTGTAGCACCAGAACAACCAAAGTTATTGATTTTCCAAGTTATTTAGAATAGGTGAAAATGATTTTCACACCTTTTTCTGACTTGTGTCTGAACACATTTATTATTAGCCTTTCTTGATTCAAGTTATGTCTTGCAAGTTCGCCTTTTTGCACGCATGCCGTCATATATATGGTGTTTCTGTTCTACATATAATTTATAAATACATTTAACTATCCACTGGTTATTTTAACAATGAACAATTAAACATATTTTCCAATTATGATAGTCAAAATGATTATTTTAACAATGGACAATGAGGAACTTGCACAAGTGAGGAAAAGGAATATTTTTTTTTGTATTTTCTAGTGTTATCCAACGAATATATTTGAGCAGTGCAATTATTTTTTATCTTTATGCTTTCAATTAATTAAAAATCGAGTTTGAAATCAAAGCAAAGGTCACGTGACCAAAAACGTATTTAAAAAAAAACAAAAAAAAAAAAAAAAAAACACGTGAAGTTGTTAAGCATAGATTCCGTCGAAAATCTAAGGAGGAAACTGGTTTAAAACAGGTTTTAGACTGGTTCATCATCTGCGCGTTGACGTCGCACGTAAAAGTAGCTTTTTCCCACCAAATCTCAAAGTGAAAAAAAAATTTTTTTAACTATCTATCCGAGCTCAGATTTTTGAAACAATGGTATTGTTTTTCATGATTTTTTCTCTACTTTTATTTAAAAATGAAACCAAAAAACGTGCAAGTTTCTCATTGGGTATGGGCATTAATTCATTACTGTATTTGAGGTCAGCGTCATGGATTGTTGGATATTTAGACCACGTAATATTTTACTCTAAGTCTTTTTCCCTTTTGTTTTCAGTCAAAGCAATCTTCTTCTGTCAATATATTTCTTTTATAAGCAATATCTTTCCTTCTTTATATAAATTTGAGATTGTACAGTATGACAAGGACGTTACTAATTTAACAATTCAAACTTTAAAAAGGTTGCAGAGATTGTATATACACATTTTCGACCTACAATGTAAGTCCGTAGTGTTTAAGAGGAGTTAGTTCTTTTGCCATTTTGTTTTTTAAAGTTATAAACCTCCAAACAAAATACTTTGCACTGCCAGATTTGTAAAACCTGATTCAGATCAGGCTTGAATTAGATGAAAACCAGATACGGAAAGAAACATTGTAAGTAGATTGACGATTATGTACACAGACCACACATGGTAGATCTGCATTGGAATCGTTTTAGATAACGAGCATATTGGAACATTTACCTATAGTATTATTCTCCTGAAATTTTAGCTTCCTACTCCTATAAGAACGTGGCGCCAATGATAATTCATTTTTGCACTTTTTTGTAATTTCACATAATTTTCAAGTTTTATGCTGATAAGAACGCATGTCTACATTTTAAGAAAAAAGGTTTTTATGGGTTTTTAATACATGCAATATAGTTTGGCAATAGTTATCTACTGTATCTGGCAACATGCATATTATCAAAAACACCGTCTGATCATGAAGCACTTCGTTTGATTGTTCTAGCAGTCGCAGCTTTGGGGCATGTTCCACGAACGTTTCCTCTTTAAAGAGGGGTCAAAAATCAAGAAAAAAATCTTGAAAAGAATACGCTGACTCAAGCACAAGGTAAATTTAAATCTTGCTGTCCTATAGTCTTTCATTGGAACGGCAAACTTCTGCCAAAATCTTTTGGATTAAGACAGATTGATCGTTTGCCTGTATATGTTTCGGGACATGGTATCGAAAAACTTCTTAGTGTCTCAAAATTGATATAGGTGTAAGAACAACGAAATATATTTCAAAAACTGTTTTTATTCTACCCAATGGCAAGTTCAGAATTAAATTTGGACTAAGTTTTGATACTACGAATATAACTACTGGTTGTGTATAAGAGGCATGCATTAATTTGGAGAAAAAATCGGACGTGAACTATTGTGGCTATCCTTCCAGCACCATGTCATAGAACTACTATTGACAAAGTTATTTAAGTTGTACTATAGGCCATCATGTTCTCCAGAAGTTTCCATCTTTAACAGACATAAAACCGTTTGAAAAAGAATTGCACACATAAATTTCCAGGATTTAGATCTGAAAGAAGATGCTGTAGAGTTCAGAGTTTCAAATATAGCCTTCGTTTCAACTGTGGTTGGTTGGTTGTTTTCAGATTATCTGGCGCCGTCAGCAACACGAGGGCTATAATGCGCCGAAACATTCGTCATTAGACAAGTCAACATACATTTACAAACATCCATGCCAAACACGGGACTCGAACCCGCAACCTCGCGGTCTAGAAGCTAGCACGCTAACCACTATACCGTTTGGTCGGCGTTTCAACTGTGGATAAATCTATGCTGATTAGAGATGATTATAAAAAAGTAATCTATCTGACATTAATCGTTTTAAGCAATTCACTAAAAAATCCTTTGGAGAGCAGCAGGTGCTATTCATCACCCACCGTGGATGACTAAACTCCTATACATATTTAAATCCGTCTATTCAGAGATCAGCAAGAGATTTACCATATAACTAATAGAGAGAAGAAATGCAGCTCCAGCTATTTGTACAGTTTAATGCTTATTTGTATAGTAAAGACATGGATAGAAGCCCCCACTTGCTTCTGAAGGTGACCTGAACTTGTGGAAAAACGTTAAAAAGTATAAGATAATTGATTATAAAATTGGAATTGCAGCTGGAAAAGTTTTGAAAAAGCTTATATGGTATCTTTCAAATGAATTGGTTGGTTAGACCATATTTTCACACAGAATTACAGCAAAAGAAAAATTAAAAAGTATTGCAAATATGAATAACTCAAAAGATTCCAGAATATAAAAGGGTGCGAACTATTAAAAATGTTGAAAGATAATGCCAGCCTTGGAGAATTTGTGACAAAATGAACTCTTTATATTTACTTTTTACCTACAAAAAGAACTCTTGATACGGTAATTTTTCAATATTACGTTATCGAACATGTCTCTACTATGACAGTGGGTTTCGATAATCTGAATGACAATATCTTCAGGATTTATGTTGTTTACAATTTCCATACCTAACACATATTTTTTAGATGTTATTAACTGTTCGTTCGATTGATTTCAATTAAATGTTGTTCTTGGTAGGAGATTGAGTGTCGTTTGAAAATGTTCATTAAGTACAGCTGTACATTTAGAAACTTTGAATATAGCTGAAACTTAGACGTTATTTACACTCGCAAGTCCACACTTTATTGAGTGAGAATTTTATGATTTGAAATGATATTATGGTATTTACATAATTTCCGATCGACCATTTTCGGCATACCAAAAATGTAGCCAAGTGGTACTATAATGCTTGGTTAAATGATGAAATAAAAAACATTACTGATCTACATAATACTACAATAATTAGTAATTTCGTATATAGGTGTACTAATCGCTTATTTTGAATGCTTTTCAGGATGTAATATAGCCTAAATTATAGGGGTAATTTTATCAGAATTTCAAAAGTTTAATAGAGTAGCACGGGGATAAACGAGCGTTTGTGAGAAGGGGCGGAGCCCTTTAGTGTTTAATTATTTTATAAACTATTACTAACTTATATAACATTTTTTAATTATGGTATACATAAAAACTTTCTTTAAGAAAATTGCTTTCAATTATACTTATTAGCAAATCCACTACAAATACCCAAAAACGTACAAAATGAGAAATTTTACTGTTCATTAAGCGCTATCTTTTAATTGGAGTAGGATTTTGAAATTTTGCTAGAACATTTGTATGGGTAGATGTAAAAAAAATGAGGGGATGTCCTGATCTCTAGGTAAAAAAAAAAATTCCTCATATATTTTTGAACCACCCTAATGTACAATATGTATATATTTGTTGGATGAGGTGACTGTTATATTATATGTGTATAATAACGGTCTATTTCATTGATTTTCGCTTCTCTCTGATTGGAGTATCTAATTCTATTTAGCTTAGTGTGAAAGGAAGAGGCGACTACTCTGTTGAATAAAAAAAAATATCTTAACAGGTTCAAAAGTTATACAGCAGCTGTATTTTATACAATAGTTTAGACTGAATTTCTCGATATCTTTTGCTTTGGCTTCATCGGACTCTTTTCTTCATTTCAATAAACAAGGGAAACACTTCTATAAGAGCAGCATGTAGTTGTTTCTTTTTACCCAAAACATGGGCGCCACCAGGAGGGTGCAAGGAGGTGCACTTACACACCCCTGGCTCTTGAAATTTTTTTAAAAAATAAGGGAAAAGATGTAAATTCCAAGATAAAAAAAAAAAGCACATATGCCGTTTATACTTTTATGTTACAATGAAAAAAAATTTCTGTTAATTTAGTCTTTTGTTTCTTTTCTATGCCGCTTTTTATAGCTACTTTTGTGAAGATTTTCAGGCGCTTGTTGTCTATGATTATTAGAGCCTGTTGAGTAGAAGTATTTATTCCTTTTATTGTATAATCATTTCCTGTGTAGTTCTCAAAATTCTATGAAAATGTTTTGTTTTGTAAGTCATCAGATATACTATCTTGAAATCTAGTTTTAAAATTCAATTGAATATATTTCAACACTGCCTTCGTGTTACATTTTGATTTTTTCATTTTTTTTTTCATTATATTCTTAATTTGGAAGAAATAAAAAATTTTACTCTTCTGGTATTTTTGCATCTTCCAGTTCCTCTATTCGAAACACTGTCTCTTGAATGACGTGAGATCTAGTTGGATGATTAAATAAAATCGTTAAAAATATATATTTTAATATTTTTACTATTTTGTATTTTTTTCCCCCTCCTGAACAGGGTTGCGCTTTCATATATACCATGAATTTTAAATATTCTCAAAGAGTATAATTTATAATGCATAGTTATTATTTGACATTTCTAAAAAAAATTCATGATTTTGATAAAATTCTAGTCTTGCACCCCCTTGCAAATATTTCTGGGGGCAAATGAAATTTTGTTTTACTTTTGCTTGTAATTTATTTTAAATCAATTTTGTAATGAATTATAGAACTATTCTTTTTCAGGTCTATGACGACTTAGTTGCCCAAAGAGCCCAGCAGTGGGCCAACAAATGCGAATTTGAACACGATAAACCTGCAGACCGAGATACAGGTGAGCAAACCACCAGAGTTCTATTGCAGTAGTGGACGAATTCTTGTTCAGTCATAGATATTGGAGCCATTCCGAACTCTAGGAAGAAAATTGAAGAAAGCCATATAGACTGAGAGGCGACTGCAATTTTTGGACCCCATCGAACATCATTCTGAAATTTTTTATAGAAGTTAGAGAAATGTGAATAAATTACGAATCCACTGGTCTGCCGTGGCAAAAATGGCCGAAACTGGTCAAAATTTGACTTTTAATAAGTTGAACTAAATCCAATTGCCAAATGTGCCATAACTTGCCAAATAATGAGCATTTTTTTTTTATTTGCCAACCCTCACTCTTTAATTTTCAAGAGTGAGACGGACGATTCGGATTTGTGGCGATGGCTTACTTGCATCTTTCACAAATGAGCCACTTCAGCCAAGTTAAATCACAGAAGTTAATGGCAGACAATGTAGAGCCCCACTGTCTTAATACTAATTTGAACACTTACGATGGACTCTCCAATGTTGATTTTATTGATTGCCTTCCCACCACGCTTAATAAGAATGAATGTTGTCCGGAATTTCTTAGGCAATTGGCATTGGAAATTATTAATCAAATTCCTTCAATTGACATCAAAATCTATACAGATGGCAGCAAAATAGATATACAGGCAGGCAGTGGAATTTATATAGAAACGCCCGTAGAGAAACATTCTATTAAACAACGTAATCCAGATTTCTGCTCTGCCTTTCGAAGCGAATTAATAGCAATTGACCTGGGTTTAGAGAATATCTTTGGCGAGGTCAACTACGGAGACTTATAGATTCTATCCGATAGCCGAAGTTCCATTCAACACCTTAAAAACTGGGCCCTCGTGGGAGACAAAACCAGTCTATCCATAATACGCAAAGTCAAGAGCATATCCCGACTGCACAAAGTGCACTTTCAGTGGATCCCGTCACATGTTGACATCCACGGAAATGAATTGGCTGACACTCTTGCTAAGGAGGGACTAGAACACCCTGTCCTCTCTACTCAAGAACTCACATATCAAGAGTTATACTCAAAGAAAATTGCTCAAAATAAAGCGAAATGGCATATACCTCCATCTCACGAATGGTATAAAGCCAAAAAGCCAGGACACTCCCTATCTCTTCCTTGTGATAGGCACACCAATACCCGTCTGTCCCGACTTGCTAGTGGTCACCTTAAAGGCCTAACATATTCCGGGGGAAGCAAAAATTGTCCTCTTTGCCCTAAATGCCAAAAAGAACAGGCATCACCTCAGCACATTTTGGACTGCCTTGGACTGGACTGGGAGGACATTTATAACTGTCCACAACTAGTGTCAGACTTCATTAATGTCAATGGCTTCACTGATATTGTCTGACTTCGTCAGACAAAAGGGAGATTAGAAACAACAACAACAACAACAAATGAGCCAAATTGGTAATAAATATTACGTCACTGATGACGTAACTGATGTCGCCAATTTGGCTTACTTTTAAAAGATACATGTTTTTCGAGCCAGAGATCAGAAATAGTTTGCGCTTTTTATCATTGAAAATCGTAATGCAGTAGGTTGTCAGACGAAAAAGTTTGTTCTCTTTTTGGCAAGTTATGACATATTTGGCAATCGAATTTTCGTTTAACTCATTCCAAGTCGATTTTTGATCAGTTTCGGCCATTTTTGCCACGGCAGACCAGTGAATTCGTAATCTACTCACTTTTCTCCAATTTCTATAAAAAATTCAGAATGATGTTCGATGGGGTCCAAAAATTGAAGTCGCCTCTCGGGCTAATAGGAAGGATCATTCCCTACACTCGCTATGTTACAATCTTCTAACCAACTACATTTAGAAACTACTTTCTATAAAACCTTGATATTTGGTGAGTAGGCACAAAAAAGATCTCTTAATCACATGACATTGATTGTTTTCATTTAATATCTATCTATTATAAATGAAAATTAAAATAGCAAAAGACAAAACCAGGCAAAGCCAAGGCTTATGCATTGACGTGAGGATTTTAAACGTAACATAAAATATTTTAAACGCTATTTTGGAGTTTTTTAATTGATGTCATTTCATTTAAGTGATTATTTTCGTACCTACTCACCAAACTTCAAGGTTTTCTACAAAGTAGTTTCCAAATGCACTGGGCTAGAAGATTGTAACATAGCGAGGATAGGGAATGATCCTTACTAGGAATTCCTCTTCAGTCATTAAAACGAGTTAAAATGCAAATAAACTAGGGATGTGGAACATCGCAAAACTTTCAATTACACTATATTGCTGATGTAGATTTGTGTAATTTATCATTACATTATTTTTATATTTTCATCAGTTGCTTAGAAAAAATTGCCAAGTTGGCGATATTTTTTTAGATAACTCTTACATAGGTCTTTTATTAAGGGGAAAAAGAAAAAAAAATCGAAAAAATGGGAATTTTGGTGATATGATTATATTATCCTCGATAATTCTTATATTATCCTTTCATGTAAGTGAAACTGAGCAGAGATAATAATAATAATAATAATAAAAATAAAAAAAAACCACTGATTGTTGATGAGGTATGTTCAAGGAAAGAGAACTCTGTGTTAAAGGCATTCGTTTTTCAACTTTTTACGCCATTAAAGCATTTTTACGGGAATTACGGTGGTGAGGATGTTTAGAACACCTTAAGAGGCATTACCACAGCGATTTTGAACAAAATCGTTAGAGCCGTTTTTTTTGCATTCATTGAAAAACATGATTTTTTCAAAGGCAGCTAGCTACCTTATGCGAATGCGCAATTTTGACGAAAACCTTTATGGTAGGCCCCATGGCCACCATTAACCCTCATACCAAATTTGAACATCGTAGGTCAATTTGTTCGGGAGTTATGCTGACCAAAGACACACATACACACTACGGTGGGCCGAAAAAACTTTTTTTCAAAATCAGTTTGGGAATAGCTCGTTAAAGTTGCCTAATGGGTCAATTAGAACACACACAAAATTTCGTCAATTTTGTTCAATATCTAACCGCGCCCCTCTGGCATTGAAAATATAAAAAGTGAAAAAAAAAGCACTTTTAAGCCATTTTTTTGGAAAATTTTGGATTTTTTTTTAAAAAACAGGCTTTGGTACAGCATGGAATAGTTACCTAATGTATCAGTTGGTATACACACAAAATTTCGTCCATTTTGCTCAATATTTAGCCGCGCCCCTCTTGCTTTGAACAAAAGTGTGCGTAAATGAAGCAAAATCGTAACATATTCGACTTTAGGGAGGATAAAAAAAATGTTTTTTCGAAATCGGTCTTGATATAGCGTGAAAAAGTTACCTAATGGGTCAATTAAAACGCACAAACAATTTCGTCAATTTTGTTTGATTTCTATCCGCGCCCCTATGGAATTGAAAATGTCCAACACACAAAAAATGTAAACACACAAAAAAATGCACTTTTAAGCCATTTTTTGGAAAATTTTGTAAATTATTTTTAAAAACCGGCATTGGTATAGCATGGAATAGTTTCCTATTGTATTAATTGGAACACACACAAAATTTCATCCAATTTGCTCAATATTTAGCCACGCCCTTCTTGCTTTGAACAAAATTATGCCTAAATGTTGCAAATTCGTAACAGATTCGACGTTAGGGAGGATAAAAAAATTATTTTTTCGAAATCGGTCTTGGAATAGCATGAAAAAGTTACCTAATGGGTCAGTTGAAACGCACAAATAATTTTGTTCAATTTCTAGCCGCGCCCCTCTGCCATTGAAAATATCCAAAAACACACAAAAAATGCGATTTTAAGCCATTTTTTGAGCGATTACTTAATTTTAAAAAAAAAAAAAAAGCATTTCTATAGCACAGAATGGTTGCATAATGGATCAGTTAGAACACACAAAAAGTTTTATCCATTTTGACCGGAATCTAATGGCTTATCTAGATTAAAATTCTTCATCTTTTGTACACATTGTAAGCGGTGGTTGTGTTATGGTGTATTTCGACCAGTCGATGAGATCAATGTAATCTACGGCATTAAATTTGAGTTCAGGAGGTTTGAAAAAGTGTATGTCTTCAGATTTCTTATTCTTGATGTTCAGGATTCACCTAACTGCTAATACCCGGATATGATATTGAGAAACCGTTAGCATTGCCACTAGTATTTTTTCCGGATGGGCAAAATATGCATTGTTTGAAATTATTCTTATCTGTAATTTTCTTGGCATGGTTAGGCAACTTCCTTGAAATAGAAATCATCTTCCAGACATGTCTAGCCCCACCATGAAATGTGGTTTTATTTTTATCTCGAACCACATTGGTGCATAAACCAGAATCACAAACTTTACAATTATATACGAAGCTCATCGGTTGGATTTTTGGTACCGATGTATATTATACATAGGTACGCTTTTTCATAACCTACCGAACTTAACTTTAATGTCGTTGATTACATTGATCTCATTGACTGGTCAAAGTACACCATAATTGAATCACCGCTTACAATGTATAAAGATAAAGAATTGGAAGATATGTGGCTAGAACCGGTTCCTATAAACCATTTGAAAAGTTTCCATGTCACACGCAAGCAGTCGAGAGATGTGTTAAACTCATATCTGAAGCTTTAACGAAAGTTTGTGGTGATGCTGCAAAAGACGGTTGTATACGGGCTAAGATTCAAGCAAGAAGAGAACTTCCAACATTTGATAATAAGGGACAGTACTATTCGGAAAACTACACTTAAAAAGCATTTTATGCCTACTCTTTTTTACTTTATAATATTTGAATTTCTTGATTTCTAAATATAAATAAGTATTATACTAGTAAATATATCTCTGATTTTTAATATGCGCATTATTTATTTTTGTGATTTTTTTAAATGCCAGGAGTAGCTAGATATTGATCAACGTTGACGACACTTTTATGTGGTTTCTAAGTGACCCATTCAAAGTACGCTGCTTTTCATCCTTATTTTTAAACTTTTACTCAAAGAGGCGCCCCTAGATTCCGATCAAAATGGATGAAACTTTTTGTGTATTCTAACTGACCCATTATGTAACCATTCCGTGTTATGCAAATGCTGGTTTTATAAAAAATTTAAGTAATCGTTCAAAAATTGGCTTATAAGTGCATTTTTTGTATGTTATGCACATTTTTGATGCCAGAGGGACGTGGCTATATTGAACAAAAATGACGAAATTTTGTGTGCGTTTTAACCGACCCATTAGGAAATTTTTCCACGTCAAAACCGATTTAAAGGGAAGAAAAAAAAGAGAGAAAAAAAAAATGGTCCATCCTAACGTCCAATCTTACGATTTTGTGACATTTAGACACTTTTTTGCTTATAGCAAGGAATACGCGGCTAAATATTGAGCAAAACGGACCAAAATGTTTGTGTGTTCTAACTGACACATTAGGCAATTATTCTATGCTATATCAATGCAATTTTTTAAAAGTTATTTTCAAAATTTTTTAAAAAGTGGCCTAAAAGTTAATTTTCTGGGTGTTTTTGGACATGTTCAATGCCAGAGGGGCGCGGCTAGAAATTGAAGAAAATTGACGAAATTTTTTGTGCGTTTTAACTGACCAACTAGGTAACTTTTTCACGCTATTCCAAAGCCGATTTATTATTTTATTTTATTTTTTTATTTCCGCTTATGTCGAATCTGTTACGATTTTGCGACATTTAGGCACATTTTTGTTCAAAGCAAGAGGGGCGAGGCTAAATATTGAGCGAAATTTTTTGTGTGTTCTAACTGACACATTAGGCAACTATTCCAAACTATGCCAATGCCATTTTTTTAAAAATAATTTCCAAAAATTTTTAAAAAATGGCTTAAATTGCATTTTTTGTGTGTTTTTGGACATTTTCAATGACAGAGGGGCGCGGCTAGAAATTGAACAAAATTTACGATATTTTTTGTGCGTTTTAACTGACCCATTAGGTAACTTTTTCAAGCTATATCAAGACTGATTTCGAAAAAACATTTTTTTTTATCTCCCCTAACGTCGAAAATGTTACGATTTAGCATCATTTAGGTACACTTTTCTTTAAAGCAAGAGGAGCGTGGCTAAAAATTGAGCAAAATGGACGAAATTTTGAGTGTGTTCCAACTGATACATTAGGCAACTATTCCATGCTGTACTAAAACCGGTTTTTTTTTTAAAAATTCCAAAATTTTCCCAAAATTTAAAAGTGCCTCATTTGTTACTTTTTACATTTTCAGAGCCAGAGGGGCGCAGCTAGATATTGAAAAAATTTACGAAATTTTGTGTCTGTTCTAATTGACCCATTAGGAAACTTTTCCGCACTATTCCCAAAACGATTTCGAAAAAAAAGAAAGAAAAAATTTGGGGCCATTTTCGGCCCACGCACAAAGACAGACATTCTTCCTAGATCACATTTTTGGAAATCAGACCGAATGCTATACCTTGACCCTATGTATACATATGGGTAATTGTAAGTAAAAATGACCTGTTTGGCGATATTTTTTGCGATAGTTCTTGTATGGGTCTAACAAAAAAAAACAAAAAAAAAAAAAAAACTACGCTAAAATGGTGATTTTGGCGATATACTTCATGATAACCCTTATATTATCCTTTATTATAAGTGAAACTAGGTAGATAAGAAAAAACGACCAATAATAAGGTATGCTCAAGGAAAGAAGACTGTGTTGAAGACACTCGTTTTTCAACTTTTTACGCCTTTAAAGCATTTTTACGAAAATTTCGGGAGTGGGGATGTTTAGAACACCTTAAGAGACATTACCACAGCGATTTTGAACACAATCGTTAGAGCCGGGTTTTTTTTTTTTACAATCATTGAAAAACATGATTTTTTTTCAATGGCAACCACCTAATGCGCATGCGCGATTTTGAAGAAAACCTAAATGGTAGGTCCCATGGCCGCCACTAACCCTCATATTTGAACTCCCAAATTTGAAAATCGTAGGTCAATTTGTTCGAGAGTTATGCTGACCACACACACACATTTTTTCTAGATAACATTTTTGAAATCAGGATGTTCCAAAACGAGGAGAAATGAAAAAAAAAATCGAAATTTGTTTTGACCGAAAGCTGTACTTTCATTAACCTATGTATATATACATATGGGTAATTGAAAATAATAATTGATAACAAAATTTATAATTTAAGTAAACAACAAAGGTCACTATTTATCAATTGAAATTGATCAGGTTATAATTTTTGATTTTGCTGAGCTATTTCTACCAGCCAATCAAAAGCGTTCCTTTATTCTTCTCAGGTCACTCTCTATGGTAAATTATGGAATCCTTTGTAGTTTGCCTCCCTCCTCCCCAATCAATTGAATTTTTAGTAAATATTTCATTAGATTAGCCTTTCAACTTATTCTACTTGTCGTGCTGTGGATTTACCCCAATTATAAAGCGGTATATAACCAAACCAAAGAATTTGACCAATGGACAATTCCCACATTTTTTTTTATTTTTTTTAAATGAGTGAAATTAGTTTATATTTATAAAAAATTAATTTTTGATTTCAAATATTCAAACAAAAGTTCTTTAAAAAAGTTAGTTATTTAAATATTAAGAAAAGAAAATGCCCTGAAACACAGTCCGATTAAATAGACCCGTTTTGATGTGACGTCACACAATACTTTCATTTCTATGGTTATCGCGAGGTTTCTGTTAAATAGTTGGTGTGTGTTTGGCATCGGCGTTTGGTAGACAATTGCCATATCCCGTGCAGGTTGGCGTGATTTGTGAGAAAATTGCAAAACTGATTTCCGCTGCTGCATTCCAAGTCAAGTCGTTTCAGATCAAGTGACGTCACATTCAATTCGAGCCGAATGTGTCGTTTTCTCGCCAAACTCTAACAGGCAAACTTATTGGGTAGCAAATTATTAAAAAAAACTTTAAAAAAAAAAAAAAAAAAAAAAAAAAAAAAAAAAAAAAAACGCAATGATCAGAAATTTTTGTGTTTATGACCTTTTCGAAACATTTAGAATTGAATAACAAAAAATAAAAATAAATAAATAAAAAAATATTTTTTCTTTTTTAAGAAATGGGGGAATTGTCCATTGCCATAAAATACGAAGACCCCCTACCTTACATTTTCTCTTAAGGTCGTATAAAAAAATTTCTAAACATTTAAAATAATTTAAATACCTAATTTTACTATTTGAAGACAAATTATTTTTCTAATGGACCACATACATTTATAGATTACGTCGTTTACATTCAGTTCCTGGTATGCCACAAAATAAGTAATCGCGTAATATACGCATATTAACAGAGGAGCATTGAAACAAAATCTGGTAAATCGATAACTGCGCCAATCGATAGTTTCGGCAAGTATCTGTATGTTCAGTCCTTCAAACCTGTACATAAACAGCTACATTTAAACGCCCTTAATACAGTGATCCAATCATACACCGATAAATCCATTCCAAGAAACCCAAAGGAAAACCTATAAATCCCGATACTTTTTTATTACTTTTTATTCGGAGATATCCGAAAAAGTATCTGTTCCTGTAGCAAAACGATTTGAGAAACAATCTTTCATTGCACTTGAAATCGTACTTAAAGTGGTTACGTTTGGGGGGGGGGGGGGTAACAAAACCACGAGCATCTAGTAAATATAAATAAGTATATCCAGAGGTTAATGACAACGTGTGATTATGGTGAGTTGCTCAGATACATATTGTAAAGTTCTCGAGGGATCAAGATGATGAACGTGAATTAATTTGGTGGAATATAAATTAATGCAGGTAAGATGGTTAATGTGACAAAGCTAAATGTCAGTATGAATTGAATGCCTTTCACAATGTCTTAAAAGAGGTGGGCAAAGTGGGAAGATGGTTTTCATCACCTTTAATTTTTTAGTGATATCTGATGGTAAAATTTCAGAAACGTTGATTTGCGAAGACTGTGGCATATCCAGAGAAGCTGATAATGCTGCAGCCCTACCCCATAAAAAAACGGGGAAAAAATTATTTTGAATTTCACAATGTTAGAGTTGTTTGCAAATAGTTAATGATATCCTCGTTTACCAAATTTTCCAAGTTAATCATTTTTTAAAAGTATTTATAACAACGAGAAACGAACCCATCTACTTCATTTCAAACTCTCGTGATTTTATACTTCTTTCCCGTTTCCATATGCTGGGGTTATGGCGTCTCTCAGAAGGCCAAAGAAGAGACATACATACTAATAGAATCCTTGAAGAAACTTTAAAGGCATTCAGAAAGCTGATACCAATAAATACAAAGAGTCAGACAGAGCGCCATAGAAAATCAAATAAAATTTTATGATAGCTATTTTCCAGGTTTTCAAGACGTCACTGAAGTAGAATGGGCAACGTGGAAGACAAAATGGTGCTCTATCCAACGTTTAGAAAAACATTCTACTGCTATTGACATTTCGCAGGTTGTACTGTAGACGTATTTCCGAATATACGACAAGTATTAAAAATGTTGTGCATTCTGCCAGTTACAATCGCAACTGTTGAAAGAAGCTTTTCAAGTTTATTATCATTAAAATCATACTTAAGAAATTCTATGAGCGAAACAAGGTTGAACAGATGGACATTTTTGTCTATTCACAGAGACATAGAAATATCGTATGACATGGTTCTAAAAAAAAAAAGCAAACCTAGAAGATTGAACTAAATATTGTAAACAAGTAATAGTAAGTTGAATATCTCTTACAAATAACGTAACTCTTTATTTAATTTATCCTTCTTTTATTAATAAAAAAATTACAATTAAAATTTGTGTCAATTAATAAAACACTTTTGCTGTCTCATTTTCATCAAACCTTCAAAAATCAAAAGACTTAGAATAAAAATAGTAAAGCTTACGATAAAGCAGTGCCATAGCCAAGAAATTTACCCTTTTATTTTTTTCAAACACGAGTAAGCCATGGCACATTGCCTTTATCTTGATTTATCGAAATTGTAGAAAACTGTATGTAGTTGTTTTTGTTCCCTAGTGCCTTGCTCTTAATCTTGCTTGTTTTGAATTTCTAGGAAGAGGATACACTGGGCAGAACATTGCCTATGAACAAACCCAAGACCCAAACCCGGACTGGGGCACCATCATACAAATGTTTTACGATGAAATTTCGCTATTCAATCCTAGCAACATCGACAAATTCAATTTCAATGAACAAACAGGTCATTTCACACAGGTAGGAATATAATAAGTTTTTGCACTTCTGCACAGAAAACCCAAGTGAGTTCTTGCAGAAAATCCAAGTGAGATATTATGAGGTTTTTCGTTTTGTTCTGTTTTCCTCTTTTAAAAGACACAGTGATAAAAACGTATTAAATGGTCTTTTCGAATGTCACCGTTTGTATGTACTTAGCCTGTATAGTTTAAGCCTAATTATTTGCAAAATGAGTTTTGTTCTCCACTCATTGGTTGATACATTTTAACCCTTTTCACTCGTATGTCCCCGTATGGGGGACATCACTCGTTTTTCCATCGCGCTCGTATGTCCCCGTACGGGGGGACATCGCATCTGTATTGGGCAAACTGTGATAACTTAACCAAAACATTTCTGTTCGAAGTATTTCTAAGTTGATTTGCTTTGGTGGAGGTGCCGGCATTACGTTCCGCCCCTAAATATTGTTTATATAGTTTGTTCATATTATTATATTTCTTAGATTTTTAACCATTTGCACTCCGAACCATTCTGGACGGCTACAAGCAGCTCAGCCCTAGTGTTGCCCTTGTGCAAGTAAATTTCAACAAACCCAACCATCGACAAACTCTCCTTATCGCTCCTTTCAAATGGAGCAGAAAATTGCTCGGACCGTCGTGAAAAAACACTTCTCACGTTCTCTTTTGACACAAAAACCCAGCTGAAATGTTTGTGTTTTTTATATATACATCTCTTGGCAATTTTACCACATTTTGATTTGATTTCTTGTGCCATTTCAAGAGAAAACTTCAGGGAAACATGTATTTCTCAAAAATTTGTACTGGAAAAATTTAATTCTCCGTAATCACTAATAAACTGTAATGTTCACTGAGAGGGTACATCCGAGTGATATGCTAGATTACGATGTCCCCTGAGAGGGGACAGTGGAATGCAAAGGGTCAATGCGGTGTAGTGTAATATACTTAAGTATTCTTAGTAGTTTCAATAAATTATTTTGACATGTTGAAAAATAAAACATTATGTGGCCACATTCCCATCCTAGGTCAAGGGGTGTATTCAGGGGCTATATTTTTAAGTTTTTGATTTAAGGATGGTAAACCTAGTTAAATTGGAACACATTTTCATAAAAAAAATTAATCTTGATTGATCATGAAAAAAAAATTCCGAGTTATTTGCTAACTTTCTAAAGCATAATTACAAGTGCAAAGGGTTAATTTCTCTTTCGATTGCCCAATCAGGGCAAAAGAACATTTGCCTCCAAAAAAAAAAATCCCTTGGAGATAGAAAGCCCAGGAAATCTGAAGAAAATTGTCAAGACCCTGCATAGTAGTCTAAATCTGTAAACGAACGTCAAAGACATTGACTGTTATAAAAACAGTAGTTTTTTAAAAATTAAATACAACAAAAATGTTCGACTCAATAAATTATTATCTCATTAACTTATTTGAGGAGAATGAAAATACACTTTCAATCAGTAAGTGTGCAATAACTGAACATCAACTTATTGCACACAATTTTGATTCTGCTTCTTGATCAATATGTATTTATGAGCTTATTGCGCTACCATATTCACATTTTAAAGAAATTCTAATGCAAGAGAAAGTACTGTTAATCCTTTTCTATCTCTATATCGATATAAAATTAAAATCTGTAGGTATATCTATGTACTGTTACGAATTTCTGTATATTTGTAAATATTTCTTAGCATTAATTAGGTAAAAAGATAAATTTATGTACATTTCGCATAAGGCAGTGCAATAGTTTGTTTTCCTGCAATGAGTCTCTTGATGCTTGATAACGAGTTTTACAGAGATAACGCTGGGAAGCGAGTTTTACAAGGAGCAGGGCATTTAACATTAGGGTAATGGCAATATAGGCAAATTGGAGAGAGACAAGTTGGCGACGGTTTTGGTGACTATTTTTTGTCGCCAAATTTGGGGACATTTTCGTTCCCCATGTATATGCATAGGACTTTTCGACTACGATCTGGAAAGTTCTTCAAATATCTATCTCTAGAAGATTCACGAAGTATTGACTCCTATATAAGACCGGCCGTGAGTGGAGTTGGTTGGTCAGTTAGTTGACGGAGGTTAGTCAGTTAGTTGACTGAAATTACTGAGTTAGTTAGTCAGTGGAGTTACTGACTGAGTGGAGCTGTCTCTCAGCGAGCATTCAGAGAGTTCCGAAAGTGAACTGTATTGCATTGTCTTTTGCAGTGATTTTAGCAGTTGTGTTATCAAGTTTTTAACTGCTGTTTTGTGCTCTATTGTTGTGAAAAGAGCTGTATTGAGTCTACTAGAACGAGAAGTTCTGGAGTTGTAAGATAATCTGCGAAGAGTTATATCGGAATAAATTTCTATAAGTTTTGATCTGCTTTGGCTTCAAATCTTTCGAGCCCACCCACGCAACAGTACGCTTAAAGATCAAGATCTTCTGAGCCTATTATCAAGTTTTTGATTCAGTAAACTTTTAGACACTTTAAACTTTTACTCTTTTATGTCTCCATAATTCGTGAAAACTTTCTAATCTGTTAAATATCTTCATAGCAGATACTCTTGTTTAATTTCTGCTTAAATACTTACAAAAAATTTGGAATTGCGTTAATAATATTCTTAAATGAAGTTTATAAGTTTTAATAAATTGTTTAGTTATTATTTTGATCAAGTCATCTCCGACAAGTAAAAAAAAAGAGAATAAATCTATAATTTTATTTTAAATTTTGTTAAATCTGAGTAATAAACTGTAAAAAAATCTGCTAAAGAACAAAACTTCAAGCGAGTTGCATAAGTAATTATTTCAATAATGTAAGTTCTGACATTTCCACTTAAGAAAGTGTCATTCTGTTTATTTGGTTCTTCCTTACTGTGGCCTCATTTATCCTTATTCTTTCTTTCATTGCAGCTTATCTGGGCAAACTCATCCAAAGTTGGATGTGGCTACGTCAGTTTCATGCAAGGCGGCAATTACGTTCATCTCTACGGATGCGATTATTTACCCGGGTAGAGTATTCTTCTGTAATAGCAATTTCATCAACACTTTGAAATAAGATAATGTGAATCAATTAAGTTTTTAGAAGTAATTTTAGAGCTCAATTAGTACCAAATATTTCACAAGATTCTTAACTACTGAGAACAAAATACATCTTTGTTAGTTATATGGCATTGAACAGAGCTTTATAATCGTGCACATACTGTCTCTCTTTACCAAGGATAGCTCCCACTGTGTTGTCTGGGATTACCTGCTGTCGTGCCATCCCATTTTTATCTATAGGGAATTCTATGAGATGGTCATCTCTTTTGTTATAACGTAACCTTTTAGGTCGCCAATTTCCTGTATGCATCACTCCTATTCTAAATCGAGTCTTGTTTCTATAGTGAACGCCACCATCCAGTAATTCATTTTGATACAAGTTGTTCATGTTTCATATTTATAAGATTCTAAACTACTGAGAACAAAATACATCTTTGTTAGTTATTGCATTGAACAGAGTATTATAATCGTACACATACCGTCTCTCTTTACCAGATATAGCTCCCACTGTGTTGTCTAGGATTACCTGTTGTCGTGGAATACTAAGTCCCATTTTTATCTATAAGGAATTCTATGAGATGGTCATCTCTTTTGTTATAACGTAACTTTTTAGGTCGCCAATTTCCTGTATGCATCACTCCTATTCTAAATCGAGTCTTGTTTATATAGTGAACGCCACCATCCAGTAAGTCATTTTGATACAAGTTGTTCATGTTTCATATTTATAAGATTCTAAACTACTGAGAACAAAATACATCTTTGTTAGTTATGGCATTGAACAAAGCTTTATAATCATGCCACTGCGTTGTCTAGGATTGCCTGTTGCAAGGTAATAATATTTCCCATTTTTCAGTAGGGACATCTGCATTTGTTATAATGTAACCTTTCAGGTCGCTAATTTCCGGCATGAATCACTCCTATTCTATATCAAGTCTTGTTTCTACAGCGACCGCCACCATTCAGCAGTTCATTTTAATACAAGTTGTTTATGTTTCCTCCATGAATCGAATCTATCTTTTTCCCCATGAGATATACATCTACTTTTGTCATAACTTAACCTTTTAGGTCGCCAATTTCTTGCATGCCTCACTCCTATTCTAAATCGAGGCTTGTTTCTATAACGATCGTCACCATCCGGTATTTCATACACAAGCTGTTTATGTTTTCTCCGCGGATCTAATTTTCTTTTCTAGCAATATTATTTTTTTCTTGCAGTGGGAATATTCAAGGTCAACCTATTTACTTAAGAGGAAAGCCTTGTAGCAAATGCAATGGCTGCAGTTCTATACCAGGCTTATGTCGAAGCAAAAGTGGTATGCTTTTAAAATCCCTTAAATGTATTAGTTTTACTTGTTCTTTTTTTGAAAAACAAATTTAAACTTAAGTTTCCCATAAACTCTACAAGAAACTACTCGGATTTACTTTTCTTTTTAACAATGCAATTTTTTCCCCTGCAGTTCCAAAGGTCAGTGCCAACCAAACTACTACGTAAATGGAGAGCCCTAGAGCAAATGTGGTGGCTGGAGATTTTGGTAGACGTATGTCAAATATAAAATAGTTATATATTTTTTTTTAAATACCGCAAATGTATTAGTTACTACAACTGTAGTGGGGATAACACTCAAATGTTATTAATCTCAAATAAAATATCTTATAAATTATTTCTGGACGGTGTTACTTCCTTTTGTGACGATCCCTTTATCTCTCTTTAGACAAACACTAAAATTGATGTACAATATACGAATTAAAAGGCAAAAAGATATACGCTTCTGAAGAATTGTTTATTTAAAATTGCACAATGTATTATTTGTTTGAAAAACAAAGTTAAAAAAAAAAAAAAAAAAAAAAAATTAGGAATAGTCCAATATTTTTGAAAAGTTGCGGTTGTTTACAGTAGATGGCAGCACAAAAGAAAAGGAATTATAATTTAAGCACGTTGAGAAAACCTGACGTTTCTTATATCTCTCGGCTATAGAATTCTGATGAATGTAAAAAGAAATTAATTCCTCTAGGAACTCTTAATTGTGCAGGCTGTGCCCTGTCTCACTAGTTTGACTTATTCAAATATAATAAAAAGTATGTAAAAAATATAACACAACTCTATCAGAATTTTTTTTTTTTTTTTTTAAATCCTTTATATTAACTTCGATTTTGTGTGTATGGTGTGAGGGTGGCTGGATACGTCGATGGCGGACAAATCTGGGGAGGCCTAATCAAGCCCCTTGCCGTCATCCAATCAGGCTGAAACTTGGCAGATAGATTAAATCTCGATGACAATGCATTCTATCAAATTTTGTCGGCTGTCACTGTCACTAAAAGCTTTCTTTTACGGAATACTAATTAACCAACTTGCCATCATCCATCCAATCTCGCTGAAATAACCGATCTTTGAATTTGACCGATAATTGAAGAAAATCTTTCCCGTTGTCAAAATAATGAGATTATTTTAATCAGAATAAATAAATGATACTTGGATGTGAGAGCCTAAATTCATATTCATTTTTAATGAATAAATTTTGAAAAGTAGTTTACCGCATATTTTGCTGATAGAAATGTTTTGTTAATGAATATAAAAATTGGCAATACATGTAAAGGATTTATATCAAAAACTTTTTTATTGGTTATATTATTTATTATTATAATCCATAGAGTTGGATAGTTATACTTTAATTTTCAGTTCAAACGAATAATTTAAAATCTATAATGGCACACAAACTTTTTTTTCTTGTGAACTCTACTGATATTCTCTACACTCTAGTAATTTTCAAACGCCAGGGGGGTGCAAATACAACCTCTTGTACCTTGCTGGCGGAGCTCCCATGATAAGGTCCTTTTTTTTTTAATCTCTGTTCCTAGTTGTTAAAAATCATTCAAACGACAAAATACACATAATTTGACAACATTATTTACAACCCATAACGGTGTGAATTTGGAACCTTTTAGAAAAATCCTTGTTGATAGCCAAAATATTTTGGTATCAATTTTAAAAAAATACAGAGAATTCTAAAATTACCCATCCGTTCCAATGCTTTTTCATTTGCTTCTGTATTTTACATAAGACTATTTATTGCAATCAAATGTTTTTGCATAACTTTGTTTCGCAACTTTTTCTGGAAAACAATGGACGAACTGTAATACTACACAGTACTCACCTTCCGGACCAAAAGCTCTACTTTCACATGACAGCAAACTTCGACGGTCACCAACAGTGTGTAACCAACCGGAAACATACGAGGGTGAGTCAAAAATTATCCGTAATGTAAACGCAACTCTTCTGAAATGGTTCATACTGATTTCTGTCCTTGTTTATTTTATAGTTATGTTGTTGTGGTCCTGCTTTGGAATTTCGATCCCAATTCCTTCATTTGTCTTCCTTTTATTACAGATCGATCATGGCCGATCCATTAGTTTACACCAATGAGTAACAACAAGCAATCATCAGGTCAATGCCATCGATATACAGTAGATAAACAACTGGATAGACTGTTCCAATGTCAATGCAAAGAGAAAAAAGCGCTGGAGATTGCGAAGTTGGTGGGAATCACAGTTTACATTTATAGTTGGATTGGAATGCGAAAAACCTTGTAGAGTGTTAGAGTATATATTTTTTGCACGTTACTACTAATTAAGGTCTACTATTGACATTTCTGCTGTGTACAACCCAAAATTTTATTTTCAATCTTCGGTAATCCGTATTTTTTATCCCACCAATGGCATCTGGCAACGGCTTCATTTTCCCAGCGTTAAGCAGTCGATCCAGTTGTTTATCTATATCGATGGTCAAAGCAGACGATGTTCCACTTCATCAATAGTCATTCGTCTGTCTAACAAAACCATGTCATGTACACGCTCAATGTTGTCATCATTTGAGGCCGTAAATGGCCGTTCGGCTCCTTCCTCATGCGCAACATTTGTGCGACCATTTTTGAATTTTTCAAATCGTAGTATAGGTATCAGTCGTAGACACTCGGTTGCGGCAAGACCGAGTATTGTGCCAAGTGTGTTCCCGTATTATGCCGAAAGTCTGATGGATTGCGGTTCCTGATACACCTTCCAACCACAAAAATCGGATCACTGGTCGCGTTGTTTCTGTGTGGTGCAAACTTCGAATGGAGCGGCCATGATCTAGCTGCAATAAAAGGAAGACAAATAGAGTAATAAGGATCCATAGCAGGACCACAACAATATAACAATAAAATAAACGAAGACCGATGTCAATAAGAACAATGTAAGAAGAGTTAAGTCAACATTGCGGATAATTTTTTATTCACCCTCGTAAAAGCAATATAGGAAGAGTGAGTTGCATTCAGTTTGCCAATCCACAGAACAAGCAATGTCCGGCTGCTCCACTATGTTCCTGTAAAAAAAAAGAAGCAATTAGTAGATTAGTATAAATCGGTTGTTTTGGATTGAACTATGCATACTTGTTGATTGATTTTTTAGTTTTCTAGAGCAAACTTTTGAAATGAATTAAGATATCCTGTGGTCGACTATTGTAACCTGAGGTACAATTATAGGGACGCTTACGGTGGCGCTCGACCGGACATGTCATGGGCTACCGTGGTTCTAGACCAAGAGTGACTTTTGGTCAACGCCAAAGAGGCAATAGAGGTTGTGTTGGTTTAAACTATCGCGGGGGCCAGTAGAGGGTAGCCTTAGTGGTTCTGCTTTATCCGAGTCAACAGGCATTGAAAAGCTTCCTCATAAATCTATTCAATAGTTCATGTTTAAGTTATCTTTTGGTAAGAATCCTGTGGGTGAAGTACTCTAAGTATTGTCTAAATCCAATATCACACGGTCTCCTTCGAAACGTGTTTGGTTTAAGTAATTCATAAATAATTTAGGCTTCAATATTTTTCACAAGTACATTAAACCTATTTCAGCAAATATAGCGAATGTGGTAAGTTTTCAACCACCTTAAACCATTAGACAACTCAAGAAATTTTTAGGGTTACGTGATTTCAGTAGAAATTTAATTCTCGAAATCGCAAAACTTATAGATTGTTTGTGTCCAATGACGAGCAAGAATGCTAAGTTCAGGTGGACTCCCGATTAGCAGGCCACGTTTTTTCGGTTCCCTTTGTTACACTTGGAACATGGAATTTATTTTGAATACTGATGACAGTGGCTCTGCTATTTCATGAGTATTGACTAGGCCGGCTCGAACGCTCGAACAAGTCGAAGTATCTTGGATATTTTAAGCAGCAATGTTGGAAGATCTTCTATACGGTAGTGTGGAAATGTTGTGAACTCTCATCATTAAAAAGTGTGTAAAATCTTATAACTCTGAATTTATATCTTCTGGAGCCTCAATGGGTCGATTGGCTGTTTTCAGATTATCTGGCGCCGTCAGCAACACAAGGGCTATAATGCGCCGAAACATTCGTCATTAGACAAGCCAACATACATTTACAAACACCCATGCCTAACACCGTACTCAAACCCGCAACCTCGCGGTCTAGAAGTTAGCACGCTAACTACTATACCGTTTGGTCGGCCTCAATGGGTCGAAATTCGTGAAAATTGTACTAAACATGCTGAAAATTCAAAAAGTAATAAATAATCATAGATTTCGTTGATTATTGAGGTAGTGCTTAAAAGTTACTATTTTTTAACAACGTCTGTAAAAAATTTAAAATTATACATTATTATCTTCTGCCGCCTTAACGGCACCGAATTTTGGAAATTGAAAGCAATTTTTTAAATAAAAACACATTGCACTCACCTCATTATAATGCGAAAAGAAAATTTCTTCCATCTTTCAGACATACATTTTACAAAAGTATTATTGCTTGTAATATATTTGGACTCACATTCTGGCCTGTGATTTCTAGATTCTAGTGTTGCTCTAATAAATCATAATAGTGTTGCTCTGATAAAAAGTGCGCAAAATCTTATAACTCTGCTTTAATATCTTCTGCCAAAGATGGGTCTTGCACATTTCCAAGAAAAACTTTTCAACAAGCCATTTGAAGTATACAAATATCGATGCAATAACCACGGATGCTATCGAGTGTTATGCAAGCTTTAGATTTAATATCGGAATCAAACACCTGCCTCGTCGGTTGGTTGGTTGTTTTCAGATTATCTGGCGCCGTCAGCAACACTAGGACAATGCTCCGAAACATTCGTCATTTGACAAGCCAACATACATTTACAAACACCCATGCCTAACACAGGACTCGAACCAGCAACCTCGCGGTCTAGAAGCTAGCACGCTAACCACTATACCATTTGATCGGCCCTGCCTCGTCGGAGAAAAATAAAATATCGAGGGGAAAATTAGAGAATTAAAAAGAATTGGTCTCAAAATCAATTTAAAATCAATCTACTATACAGAGTCTTTATTCTGATGAACGGCAAGACAAAACTTAATCGAAATACTCAAGAGCAAGCAGTTCCAAAGAACAATTGTAGAAAATCATTACTGTATTGTATCAGATCCTGGTTTCAAGTACATGGGGCATGTTACACCTGATAAGTGAATCTAGTCTTGATATATCCAATAACATTAACTAATACGTAACCAATGTGTTATTGGATGATTTTAGCAACCTTATTATTCTAGGGTGTGACGGCACGGTCGTGAACTCGGGAGCGTTCAATGGTATAATTCGTTGGCTTGAATTGAAATTTCAGAGACCAATCCAACAAATAATCTTGCTTCATTTCAACGAGCTGCCACTATGACACCTATTTGAGTACATAAACGGCAAATCTTATGATCCCACGTCTTACATCGGAGACATTGGACGGAACCTGAAAGGATACGTAAAGCTTTCACTTCCTGCTTTTAATAGTATGAAATTCGACTTGGCAGGTGTTGATCCCACCAGCACCAACCTATGTTCTCATCAGAAACACTTCTTAGACATTTGCACCACCATTTGCTCTGGTGTTTGTTCATCTAATCTAGTTAAGCATCAAGCAGGAACGTTGAACTTGGCCTGCTCGCTAAGGTTTTATATATCTACATCAAACAAGTTTCTAAATTTGATTGTGTTCATTCTCAGAGTCTATGCACTATCCTAGTTTCGAGTTAGACCAACAAGCCTTTTCTAAGTGTTCAATCTTATAACACTGGTCACATTTAAATAAATGTCTTATATCGGCATAAATTTGTGGAATGTGAATTATATCTGGTGCATTTAAAGTTATCTTTGTTTGTGATTCGAAATAGCTTTGATTTAACCTTTTTTATCGAATAATTTACTTAAATTGTGAAAGTTGCTTGCTTTTGGTTGGTTGTATTCAGATTATCTGGCACCGTCAGTAACACGAGGGCTATAATGCGCCGAAACATTCGTCATTAGAGAACATTCGTCACAAGCCAACATACATTTACAAACACCCATGCCTATTAACACGGTACTCGAGACCGCAACCTCGCGGGCTTGCTTTTGGAATATGCTTTTTTGAACCTGTTCGTATTCCTTTTCAACTATTTCGAACGCTTGTAAGAATGCTATAACAATTAATTTCTGACACAATTATTCTTTTGCCACACCACTAACGAGTCTATCACGTAATGCTTGGTTTAGAAAGTCCGCAAATTACCAGGAAGAAGCCAAGTGCTTTAATATCATAATATTCTTGTACCGAATTCGACGGTTTTAGTCTTCTTCTATTAAATTCATTTCGTTCAGAGACTGTTAATCTTTCTGGTTTGAAATATTGTAAGATAAGTTCTATTAGTTCGTCATAGGCATAGCATCTAACTCTAGGGGACAGACTAAATCAACTAAAGTTGCAATTGTTTTAGAACCCAGCACAGTAATAAAAACGGAGACTTTATTCTCATTGGGAATATTACTAGACTTCATGAAATGGTTTAATTTCACTACAAAAGTAGTGGTGTCATTCATTGCAGGATTATATTCATGAATTTTACCTGTACTTGACAAGGCGTCGTGTAGAATCTAGTCAACCACGTTGCATTTTTTTTTTTTTAAATCCTCGTTACCAGTTCCGTGCTTTCTTGTAGGGTTGATTGTATCAGATTAGGAAGAATCAAACACGTTTTAAAGTGTAGCTTATTTATTGTTACACAAATGATAAGGACGATTTGAGTGTTTTTTAATTCTACAGAATGTGTAGAATTTGCAGCATAAATCATATTAAGATAGGTATACTACACTGTCATTATTGGCATCCGTAACTAGAATAAAGTCCTTGTCAACATCCTGAAAGACCAGGACAGAAGTCAAAATTATTTTCTGTTAAAAATATGTTTCTTTAAGTGGACCTTAGGCATGAAGAGATCACAATTGCTTTTTGTAGGGCTGGCTGAACAACTGGCTTTGAATAATTGGAATGTTGATGCCAGATGCTCTAAATAATTTTATACATAAAGTGAAGCAGTTCACACACACGGAATTTAGTAAGAAATGAATTGCAACAAAAATTGCAAGCAATTAACAAAATTGCATCATTACAGGGTCTCACTAGTATTGAAGAAAAAAAATTTAAGGACCTTTTTAAGAAAATTCAAGGACCATAAAATTAGACACTTCAGATATACAAATGAAATGGTAAATCATAGAAATGGTAATCATTAGAAATACAAATGGTAAATCAATCCTATAGTCTAGTAATGCGATAAACAACAAAATTGACATCCTTGAAGGAGTCAACAAAAATTGTACATACCCGTAGGCATTTTACCAAAATCTCTATCCCCTGATGATAACATGTCACGCACCAACTACGATGCGTCTTTCAGTGACTCTCATTTTTCGCGTTTATGTGCGTTGAGTAGAAAAAGGAGATTATCGGCGTTTGCTTAAAAATTTAAGGACCTCATCCTTTTTTAGGAACCAAATTTCATCAATAAAATTTCAAGGACTTTCCAGGTCCGTGGGAACCCTGTCATTAGGTGACTATTTACAGGGTTCCCACTCTTATTGAAAAAAAAAATCAAAGACTTTTAAGGACCTTTTTAAGAAAATTTAAGGACCTTTTTAGAAAAATTCAAGGACCTTTTTAGAAAAATTCAATTACCTTTTTAGAAAAATTCAAAGAACATAACATTACATTTTAGAAATTAAAATACAAAACGGAGATTATCGGTGGTCACTTAAAAATTCAAGGACTTTCAGAGACCGTATCCTTTTTTCAAGGACTTTCCAGGTTCGTGGGAACCCTGTCATTAGACGACTATTTACAGGCTTCCTACTCTTATTGAAGAAAAAAATTCAATGACTTTCCAGGTCCGTGGGAACCCTGTCATTAGGTGACTATTTACAGAGTTCCCACTCCTATTGAAGAAAAAAATTCAAGGACTTTCCAGGTCCGTGGGAACCCTGTCATATTGCAAATGAAAGTAATTTATTGTCATTTGCATTATGAACCAATAAATGAAAATCCAACACACATTTTCAAAAAATACGCCTTTATTATCCACCTTGAACTTTCAAGCTACATATATTTACATTGATGGACATTGGAAAATATATCACTTTTTCTGAGTAAGTTTAACAGAAATAGACAAGTCACTTTCATTCTACTAAAATTATACATATATAACAAATGCTAAACAAGCTACTAACATTTATAACAGGATTCATAACATTTCTGCCTGCTTGGTTAGTCTTTTTTAAATGTCTTCCACATTTTAAGTAATATTGACTTAGCGTTTTATTCATTTTATTGCAGATTCGAAATGTACTAAGATTTTGATACTACAATATCAAAGCCTGAGAGGTTATAGTAAAAAACCAAAACTTAAAATAATTAAAAAAAGTTTGCCAGCATTTTGGAAAAATACTTATGTTAAAGGAACTTTATCACAAATTAGGATAAAATAGTGTTCTTGAAAAATTAACCTTCCATTGCTATACAATATTATAACCTTTGAAACTTTTTTAAGAACTTAAAAGTTTCTGCAAAATAAATTCCGTTTAGTAGAAATAGAACTAAACTGCTTATTTACAGGTCTTAGATGCCAAATGATAACATTCACTTCAGAATGGAAAAAGAAATTCCCTATGGCCATGAAGAGTCATTTAAATTTTCCTTTTGAAATCAAAACCTTATTTATTTAGGGGTCTATATAAAAAAATTTAAATATTTTCTGTAAAAATAAAATCCAATTTCATTAAGAAGTATCTGAAATAGTTCAAATTAGTTAGCTTTTTCACGTAACAAAACATCTATTTCAATATGTCTATCTTTTGAGTATGTCAGTGCCAATAGGCTCTTTTGTTTTCAGACATTTAATTTTGTGTGTTTTTATAGGGGATTTTTGTGAAGCATCCATTTATTAATAAAAGAATTTTGTGAAATGGTTACTGAAAGAAAAGAATTCTGAACAGACTTCTAATCAATGATAACAAGAAGAAATTATTATAACATATCCACTTTTCTTAGTTTTACACATAATGAAGACAAATGCATTATTCTGGCAACTTTCTAAAGAGGGTTGCTTTCAACTAATAAGGTACTTCACTGAGGATTGGCCCAAGAGGCTCGTTATTGTGAATCCTGCGGATGGCTTCGCTAAAAAATCGTGACACATCTAAACACTGAAATCAAGTAACAAAGAAAACTGATCAATAGATATTTAAACCTTGCGTTTACAAAGCACAATTATGAAACTGGAATACATTATTTATAAAAGGTGAGGTAAAAAGAAAATGCTCCATAATTACCTTGAGTGAAATACTGAGACTTATTAATAATAAAGAGTTTTGGTGATAAATCGGGGCAAGTAAAAAAAAATATTTAGCTACAGAATAAAATAAATGAATGAGAAGTTAAGATATCAGTTTACTTAAGTTTCATTTTAATAGTATCTGGCTAAATATGTCACAATGAAGCTTAAAAAGGAATGTGATAATTTGTTGCAATGTAAAATTAGCATCGGGCTGGAGCAACAGGATACTTTTTTTAAAAATAAATTTTATAAGGATTTTGTAAGAAAATAAAATTTTATGTCAATCCACTTACTGCTTCATGGTTTTGTGCAATATGCCAAGTATTATGTAAATTATGAGTTCATTCATTAGTATCAATTCGAAGGAAGTATTTATTTCTGTTGTAAAAATATTCCCTTTCTGCAGTTTTAAAGTAATAATAACTTTCTTTTATTTTGAGGAATGTAAAAAAAAAATGCTAAGAAGCATGTGGTTGACCTTAATTTTTTATATTTTTTTTTATGAGAAATAGTTTACAAACTTTTATTCTATATTAAATGTTGTAAACACGATCAGTCTCGTACAACATGCACAGTCATTAAGAAAAAAGTATACTAAGATCCATTTATTTAAGAGACAGCACGAAAATACTTGATTAAACAACAGAGTGAAATGTATGATCAGGTGCATTCTAAAAAAAAAAAATAGTAAAAAAAAAACTATTTGATAGCTAGTGTTTTATACTATTGGTGCAAAGGTACTGAATAAAAATATATTTTTCCCATATATTTAAAGATAATAAATATTTTCATCATAATAAGTTTGAACATGAAAAAGTCATTTGATCACAATAAAAAATCTTGTCTTGTGATAAACTGCAATTCAATTAGCCATGCACTCATGTGTCATGCAAAACTGCAACAAAAAAAAATTAATCTTTTTTTGGAAAAATTGTCTTTTATTACAAATTTGTACAATTTAATAAAAAAAATGCATTTGGTAGACATATGGCACTTGCCGCATGCAAGAGGAATGGATAAACCTTGTTAGTGGGGATGGAATGCAGATTTCTACATTGGGACGTTACAGAAGAGGTATGAAACAGACTCTCCGTTGTGGGTTCGGCGAATAGCTTCGGCCAGTATCATCGCGACATCAATGCACTGTAAAGACACAAGGATTACACTAAAACATGGATGGGCAGATTCAAACAAAAAGTCTAAAAAAAGGATCAATCAAAACCAAAATGCTTCAAAAATAAATCTTAATACTATGCCGTCCGTACGTCTAACCGGGATTCTTTTACTTGGTGCCAGTAGGAATGGTTCAGATCATTTTGCTTACCACCGGCGGTTTTTAGGAAGATCATAAATCGTCAGGTTTTACTTCATCGGAGTGGTCACAAAATTCAGGGAAAAAAGTTGCCAGATTATACGCCAAACTTTTTTTTTTTTTTAATTTCCCCAATTTTTCCATATGTGTAGACACCCTGACCAGATAGAACATTTATGCTAAAGAGATAATGAGCCAATTTTTTAAAAAATAGTTTTGGTGAGAATGAAAGGTTTAAATTATTCTGTAACTTTAAACTTCTAATGATTATCACCACAATTCTCCTGGTAAATGGCGTTAAAATATCGATGAACAGGGAAACGTACCTTCAGTTCAAAACAAAGATAATTTCCCCGATTTTTGTGGAATTTTAAAAAATTCCCTGAAATTTCCCAGAACCAGAAAGCTCACCGACATTTCCGATTTCCAGGTTCTCTGTTCATCTTTTGTCTGATAGTTTTAGAAGTGTTGCCTGCATTTGCCTGATAGTTTTCCCAGGACAACAACGTCAGGGTGGCCACAAAATTCAGGAAAAAAATTCTTTCTAGATTTCTAAAAAGTTCCCTGATTTTACTGCTAACTTTTTTTTCTAATTTTTCCAATTATTTCAGACGTGCAGATCAAATAGAACATTTACGACAAAGTGATAATATGCCTTTTTTTTTTTTTAAATAGTTTTGGCAGTAATGAAAAATTTAAATTATACAGGGTTATTACAAAAGAATCATCGGGTTCGGACGTAGTAATAAAACCTGATGATTCATTTGTAATAACCCTGTATTGTAACACGAAACTTCTCTGGAAAAATGGGACCAAAACACAGATGAACGGGGAAACGTACTTTCAAAACACTAGAAAAATTCCTTGATTTTTAAAAAATTTTAACAAATTCCATGATTTCTTCCAGAATCAGAAAGCTAAGATCAAGGTGCTGCCGGCATTTGCTTGATAGTTTTCACAAGACACCAACATGGTGTCACCGGACGGCATAGTGTTAACATACAAAAAGAGTTAAAAAGATTGTATTGCAAAAATAAAATGCTCTAACAATAAATTTTATACAAAAGTAATAAGGCAAAAAATACTAAAAAAATCTAGTTTGTTTCGGAATGTATCAGCATGCACCAAAATGCGATCACTAGTTAAAATTAGTTTAATGAAAATAATAAAGCAACAAAAAAAGATTCTGTATTCCCTGATGGAAGGAAGTAAAGCTGGGTTTGTTCATGATGCATTTGTTGAACAAAATAAAGCCTACTTTTTATTAAATGAAGTGTTATTTAATTTCTATAAACTCTTGTTTTATGTTTTTGTAAGGATTAATGAAATCTTTGCTAAAGCGACAATAAGGCTTGACGAATTGAAAATAGGTGAGATGTGTGTTTGTGCGAATATTTTTCAAGGAAATGTAATGAACAATACTATTTAAGTACTGCAGTTAATTTATTTGTCATTAAAATATTGATAAAAAATTGAATAATAAGTATCCTCTTTTGAGGTACAGGAACATAAATTTGTATTCAGAAAAAATATTTGCCAAATGGAAACAAAATTGGCTGGGAAGATTTGAGTTGTAAATTTTTTTTCAAAACAGTAAATAAGAAAGTTGCATGCTTCAAAACAACCATTACCACAACTGTGGGTTGAAAAAAAAAAAACATATAATTTACAATAACGAGTTTCCTTACAGGCATAGACATATAAATTTGTATTCATAAAAAAAATTGAGACTTATTTAGAATGAAAAAATCCTGTTATAAAAAAATTTGCAAAGGAAAAGTTTGTAAAAATAATATTGTTAAATTATTTTTTTATTAAATATATATGATAACATTTAATTTAACATAAGAATGTTAATATCATTTATAAACTGTTTGATATTTTATAACAAATGATTACAAATTCGTGAAAGGCAATGTTTCAATTCCTTTAGAATTTTTGATTTAAAACGTTTGGGAAGTTAATAAAAATTAATTAAAAAGAGTTATTTTATTGAAGTTCATAAAGCAAACAGCACAATAATGATATTTTTCAGATATTTGCAGAATATACAACACAGCTGTTTGTTGTATATATAGTGATTTACACTTCTCGGATAATTATAATAGGTAAAAGTATTTTTATTTTTTGCATTTTTAGGAAATGTTATTTTTCAAATATTCAGATATTTACAGTAGAGACCAATAGTTATTTGTTCTGCTTGGTTTTCAAGTAAACAAGTATTGCTGAAATTTTAATATGCCAAGCAGAACAGAGGTTCCCAATTTATAGATGTTTCCCAAAGAAGTGAAAGGTGGTCCATGTGGCTACTTCTGGTTTTAATATGGCGCAAGCTAATGGGCATTAGTCACATATCAAAAGTGAGCACGAAGGGCGAGAATGAAATTGGATAAAGCCAAATGGGCCGATTAAACACAAAGCGAAACATGGACGGATAAGATTAAATAAATCGAAAGAAAAGGAACAAATATGTGCATGTAGTACAAAATAATATGTGTATGAAAATATGAAATCAAAATTCGAATCAATCCAAAGAGATTGATGAGACACTATGGAAAATACAGTAAAATGAGATTTTACTAGGGGATGCCAACCAACAAGTTAAGAATTAAATCTCCATTTAGAACTGCATCAAATAAAACAAATGCTGCACATGAATGAATTTTTGAGCCTTTCTTAATGATTTAAATTACATGTTTGCTCAGGGGTCTTTTTCTTAAAGAAGGAGATATTAAGTTTCCTGCGATGCTAAGAAACAGCATCTACTATCCTGGTGTATAATGTCATTTCTAACATGTACAGGAGAGTGTATCATGCCACTGAAAATTCTGTTTTGAATTTGTTGGAGCTTAAGTCGTTTGTATCAGCGTGAGTGGCCCAAACAGGAGAAGCAAACATAAAAATGTGTCTGACAAAGATAATCTAGATTCTCTTTTTAAAGTTAAGAGATAATATGGAGATTTTGCCTATACATTACGTTACATTAAGGGGCCAAAGTTTGGTCATGACAGAGTTGAATTAGATTGCAACTGATCCGATGTGGTGGTACCATGTTAGTATGTCATTGATAAGTCACTCCCAGGTACTTTGTTTTGTGCACAGTGGGAATAATCTCATTAAAAATGGCGATTTCATTTCGGAGAAGTTTCTTCTTGTTCTTGAATTTTATGCAAAGAGTCTGCAATTTGCTTTTTTGCAACAACTTTTTAAAAATTTCACATTGTGTTGCAGAAAATAACCATTCACGTAATTGTTAAGTGATCGATTTTCATTTTCGACACTGTGCAACAGGAAAATAACTTGAATAATTTTTATCAAAATGGGAGCCTACAAAAAAATTCAAATTTTGAGTTTATTTTTCATTTTTATTTGCGTTTATATTTTTATAAGATCAATTCATTTCAACTCATACATGCAAAGGAAATTAAAAAAAAGGTATCTAATGATAGGGAAGGTAAAATATGCTGGTACACAACATTTGTATCTTACAACCTAGTGGTAAGAGGTCACCCTGAGGTAGGAAAAAAAGGAAGGAAGTGCAAGAAATAAATTTTCCAAATAAATTCATTTTTTAGAGAAATGCCACGCTACATCGCTTTTATTGTACTTGGATAAAGATGAAACTCTACCCTTCCCAAATCAAATATCATACTCGAGTCAATCACATATATAACTCCTCTTTAACCACCTTATCACTCACATTTAGGTCAATAAAAGGAAAGAAGGTACAGGGTTTAAAAGAGGAGCTATGAATGTGATTAAGAAAATTGACCTCAGTGTGGCTTAGAACAGATTTTTGTGAACAACAATATGAAAGGCTTAAGACGGAAGAATTACCAAATTTTAAATATGATTAACTGATTAATTTAAGAGAATAAGATTGTGAACTGGACAAGCAAGTCTACACATCCTAAAACATATTTGCTATAAAAATTGCACACTTGGTAAGTGTATGGTACTGTAAGGGTTATAAATATTGAAAAGTTATGGAAACATTTGATGTGCAAGTTCAGTGAAATTTTTCGTTTAATCCTTCTATGAATAAACAGTGGCACCTCTGACTAGTGGACAGTCATGGGATCGGAAGTTTTGCCCGCTATCAGAAGATCTTTGCTATTTGGGAATGTCTGTTAAAGGAGGTAGCACTGTATATTCATAAAAATATTTTCAGAATGATTAACTGAATAGCTAAATCCTAAGGTATTGAGCTGCTTGTTTGTAATTATCTAGTTATACTGAACTAATCATTTGTACTTTCAAAGATCCAATTAATAAATGTTTCTTTAATTATGAAACTTGAGTGACAAACTCTGTAAAGGAATGTTATATTTATAGTTAAATATTAAAACAAAAGGCATTTGTAACAAATAATAAGACAATAGTATGGTAAAGCAAGTTGCTTTTCTGGCACAGCTATGTTTACTTAAAATTAAAGGCAGAGCTAGTTGAAATTAATATCAACCATCCATATTAATAACAGCAATTAAAACCAAAGTAGCACAAGTAGTACATTTAACTTTATCAGAGTTTTTTTGGAACTATAGACTAGAAGACACTTGTAAGGTTTGACATGCAATTAAACGTTACACCAGTAGTAACATTTTACTGAAAAACTCATAGTAGAGTAGTATATTTTCAGTAAATGAATAATGGTTACAATAAATGTTTAATGCCACTTTGGCTTTCATTGAATAAACCAAAAACACTTTATGCAATGAAACAACGAAAGTAAATAAAACAATTATATTTATTTAATTTAAATTTATTTCAGGACAAAATTAATATAGGCCACTAGCTATGTCAAGATGGAAATATAAGCAATGAGCTTTCGAGTGCAAATAAAGAGAAAAATCAACACTGCCATATAAATACTCTATAAACTCTACAAACATGTAACATTTTAGTGCTACTGATTAATAAACTCTAATCATAAAAAATAAAAATAATCAACTTTAAGGGAATAAAAACAATTCTAAACAGATTTTGTATACTTCACTAAAAATAAGTAGAAATCAAGGAAAAATTATTTAAAATACAGATGTAACTTCCCCAGAAAAACTTGACACTAACCTGTACTTTGGGGCACTCTTTCATGTGTTGTTCTTGAGGAATAGTGTTAGTGACGACAACCGCCTCAAAGCAAGCATTATTTATGCGAGATATAGCGGGACCCGAAAATATTCCATGGGTGAGAATTGCATAGACCTTGCAAGCTCCAGCCTCCATTAATCTATAGGTAAAAGGTTACAAATGTTACATTGAAATGGCTTTTTAAAATTTCCTCATTTAACTGATATTGATGTTTATACATTATTTTTAATTACTTAATATGAAAAATAAAAGCCAACCTTGTGTTTGAATACTTTTTTAACAAGTTTTCAGGCAATATCTTCTTTTAACTAGTCAATTTATAATATAGAAAGAAGAAGAAAAAAAAGTATTGCATAAGGGGGAAAAAAAAGTAATGCAAATTTTTGGTGGTGATCCTGAGTACAAAAACAGTGGTTTTTAAAAAATGACAAGTATGTATGTCTGCTTCTACATACTCCCCCCCCCCCCCCATCTCCTTTTCTTAACTACTAAGTTATTATTTTTTTCTAAAGTTCATCAAAATGTATGTACAACTTAGAGAGAAAAGCGACATTTGTTAACATTTTATCACAGAAATTTAACAGACGCGATACAACTCCAAAGCAGAAAAAGCTGATTTTCATCCAAAAGTGTAGGAAACCAGCTAAAACATAAACTTTTCACAAAAATGTATGCACAAGTTTAAATAATTATATTGACAAACAAGCGACTTTGATTTAAAATCATCAACAAACAATTAACAAGTTAACAGTTATTCATACCAAGATTATTCTACAGCCACCTTAAAATTGGAAACTGTTGCTACTGCTGATTTTTTTAGGTTTATTTTGCTGGTTTTTATTCAGGGAAATAAAATGAATATATTAGATTGTTTCCCTTAAAAAAAACCTAATAAATAATCTGATAAAGATACACTTTCTGAATTAAATATTTACTTAGTACACTTTCTCTAAAAGCTCTTGATTAAAAATATTAGAAGATGCTTTTTTTCCATTGAACATAAATCACAACACACCACAGATTTTTTTTTTTTTTTTCATTTTTTTTTCTTTCAAATCATGTTTTTAAGTATCTATTTTATGAGGCAAAGGGCTAAATTTGAAAGAACTGCCTAATAACTTTGTTTCGGCAATCTTTGCAGAAGCCAGAGGATATTAAATTAATCAAATTAATAAAACAAGGCTTATATTATGTGGGATTCTGAGTGAATTAGGTGGATCAATATATAGTTGTGTGTGTGGAGAAAAATACACTTCATTATACTTTTTTTTAATTAATTGAAGATCAAAATCTAAAACATTTAAAAGTACCATATTAAGAAAAATAATCATTTGAAAACATTTAGACTGACTTCTCGTAAGGAATTCAGAACTTTCTTGAATTCTAATATCAGAAAGTGTGGTTTAGCTTTTTTGCTAACACATTTTGATACAAAATAGCCAATTTTATTGTCCCAAGGCTTGAAAAGAGCAAGCAGGCTAAAGGGTGAAAAGTACTTTTCAAGATGTTAATGGCATAAAATCACTTAGTATTTAAAGTAAGCAATAATTTTATAATAAAAGTGTTTTAATTGTGTTAAATTAAACATCTCGAGTGATAAAACTTATAATCATTTTAGGAAAATGCTAAAATGAAATTGTGATTTAAGATTTTTGCTAAAGAAATTTTGTACCTCAGCTTAAACACTGCTTTTGGTCAACTTTTTAACTTGAATAATCAAAATTAAAAGTCTAGAAGTAAAGCTTATACTTTTCCGCAGCGTGACAGATGGTACCGCACGTATCAGCCATATCATCCACAAGAATGGCAACCCTGTCTTTGACGTCACCCACAAGAACCATGGACGCAACTTCATTAGCCTTTTTCCTTTCTTTGTGAATAAGAGCAAACTCTACATTCAATCGATCTGCAATGGACGTCACCCTAGAAAAAAAATAAAATTAATTAGATCTTCTTAAAGATGACCCGAGCCATTGTCACATTCATCGAGTAAAAATAAAGCTCCTCACTTTAATGACAGGCCATAAACAAAATTTGAACTGAAAGTAACTGTGTTTTTTATTACACTTCAAAAAGTTTTTATAAGCTCCAGTTAATAAATATTTTCTTCTTAAACACTAAGAATAATATAAATTGTCAATATTTTAGCTTGTAGCCCTTTGTAACCCATGCGTACTAAAAGGATCCTCAAGGTAAAGACAGGTTACTTAGCTTTTATACTACTGAATTTGTCGTAAACTAATTTACTGGTGGCAGGGACGACGGGAATGGGGGGCGTAGGGGGCGACTCGCCCCCCCAAAGTTTTAGAAAGTTGGACAGTCGGCAAATTTTAAAAAAATTTATCGAGATTTTTCTTTTTCTAAAGTCGATCCAAAATAAAATCGAATTAAATGAAGAAAGAAAAAAAAAAAAAAATCTGAATGCAATGTGACCCGAGTTTGACGAATCGGCATTTTTACAATAGAAGTCTATTATAGGGGAGTCGGTGTCTTTTTTTCCGGCTACAATGATGGACTGCGAAAGCAAATATTACCATATAAATATTTCTATAAGTTTTTAGAAAGGCTGGTAGTCGGCAAATTTCTGAAATTTCATCCCTTCTTTTAAAAATCCCTACTGACTTATGTTTCAAAACATATTGAATGGAAAAAGTGCAATAATTAAACTCATCATTAGTATTATAAAATTGTGGTCACAATGCAGCCTCAGTTGACGGTCGGCAATTTTGAATTGGAGTAACTATATCCTTTTTGACAGGAACATTAAAATAATCTAATCATTGATATCTTCACTGAGATTAGATAACTTTGATGTGTTACAGTAGATGATATACTTGTATTTGTGGTACGTCAGACAACGCCTCAAAAACCATGACATACACATTAAACGTCATTTACATAAAATATGTAATGAATATCATATGAGTTAAAGGTTTTATACAAAATTTCAAAACACCAAAATTTTGTATACGAAAATTGACCCGCATTTTACAAAGTTATTGCAATTAATGTCAAGTAGAACTCCACAAATGATGTTATGTACAGGATGGTCATAAAGAAACTTTGCCGATATATGGATCTGTAAAGGCAGTCTCGTTCAACAGATCGAGATGAGATTTCAGGTATAGTTATTCAGAGATATGAGTTCGGAATTCTGTGAATTTCGGCAAAATGGCGCTCACGATTACCCCGGTTATAGTTAAGAATAGCAACGCCTACTTTTTCCTATCGAGAAATGATCACCGCATGCGAAAACCCTAAAGAGCGTTGGAATGGTACGTGTATCACAAAAAATGGACGCACAAAATACAGATCTGCGAACTGCCAACAAAAACACGATTTGATTAATGGAGGCCGCTCACCAAATATTCAGCTTAGAAAACCGATTAAATTGCCTGTTATGGCACTCATGTGAACTTTGGCCTCTGTCAAATGCAAATTTCCATCGTGCGCCTCAATCGTGTTTTTGTTGGCCGTTCGCAGAGCTTTTTTTTTGTGCATACATAATGCGTCCGTTTTTTGTTATACACTTACCGTTCCATCTCTCTTTAGGGTTTCCTTATGCGCTGAGCATTTTGCGACAGGAAAAAGTAGACGTTGTCATTTGACAATTTCGTGCATGTAACTATAACCATAACCATGAGCGCCATTTGTTGAAATTCACAGAATCTCGAGCTCATACCTCTGAATAACTATACCTGAAATCTCATCTCGATCTGTTAAACGGAACGGAAGCTAGAGGCCCCTTGTATCCCATGCAATAATACCCATAAATATACCAACCCCAATGAGAGACGTTGCAAAATATATAGCTGAGCTTTGTAAAAATATGTTGACTAGTGACACAATGATAAGACCAAATAACCCCATGATAAGAAATGACCCCATTGATGTCAAATTATCGGCAAAGTTTCTTTATGACCACCTTGTACTTCATGTATTGAAAATGCATTCCAAAATAATGCATGCCACTTGTAAACTGGAAGGCGATATCGAATTTATTCTAACAAAATAATCTTTGAAAAAGTGTTGAAAGGTTTATTATAATACTATCTAAAATTCTTAATGTTCCCTGTGCTCAAATAGCTGTGGACCGACATTGTCCAATACAACCAGGTTCAGTGTATTGCAAATTGTGAGTATCCTTTCACTCCTATCCTCGATTTTTGACGCAGTTTGGCCTTTGTGTTGCCCTTGCGCCTAATAAATTTGAAAAACAACCAACCAACCTATCCTGGATTTCACCATTTTAATATTCGAAACATCGGGAAAAATTGTCTTTCAGATAAACTAAGAATTTTTAGTCTAAATACCTTTAAAAATATTTCAAATTCGATCAATAAATCTCAAATTAGGATCATAACCATTACATGTGGCTAAGGGAAATGCGGGTGGGTTTTTGGAAATTTCATGTTGACAGTGATGTTTCTCTTGCTTTGAAGATCAAAATTGCAACTTGTTCTTCCTCAAGATCGGATTAACACTGTAGATTTGAATACCCCCCCCCCCCCACACACACCTTTCCCAAAAAACCCCACACGTACTATTCCTTATATAGTTTGGTATGTTGTGCTAAAAATTATGGCATGCTTTTTTATAGAGTATTTTGTGACTAAATTCGAAGTTCAATTAGTTGCGAATTACTTACCTTTTTGCACATAAATATTATAGTTTGGTTTAATGCTAAAGTAATCCATTTCATTTTTAATCCCGCTTAGGAATAAAAACCTATCATTTTCAAGTATACTTTCCTTCTTGAACAAATGATTATTGTTCAAAAAACGAGTAATATTTGAAGAAATTATTGCTGAAAAACCACACAACATCAGTGAAAAACCACACAAAAAATCATTAAATTAAATCCAGCAATTTTGATAAAAAATATATACTCGAAGTAAACTACTTTTAAGAAGTATGTTCCTGGATTGAATTGTTACAAAAAAAAATTAAGTTTTACTATTAACACACGTTTCAAGAAAAATCAAAATCTTTTCTTTTTTAGTTAGGTTGGTTGGTTGTATTCAGATTATCTGGCCCCGTCAGCAACACGAGGGCTATAATGCGCCGAAACATTCGTCATTAGAAAAGCCAACATACATTTACAAACACCCATGCCAACACGGGACTCGAACCCTTATTCTCGCGGTTTAGAAGCTAGCATGCTAACCATTATACCGTTTGGTCGGCCTTTTTTAGTTAGGAAAATGTGTTAAAAAGTATTTAAAAATTAAATAATTAAGAAATCGATCGAATTCTATCTATCTGCAAGGTATAAATGTCTCCCCCCCCCTGCCCCCAAATAAAAACGCTTCCAAAAATAATCTCCTTTGTTTGGAGAGGAAGGGTTAATTTACTAAAAAGAAATGAAAAATTAAATGAATTTAAAGGAACTTTAACTATAATGTGATGGGAATTTACTTAAAATTTGACATTAAGTACGTATTAATAAAATGCCATAAAATATTAAAAATTGTTTAGACGGTCATTTAAAAATAATTCAAACTAATTTCACATTAAATAAAACAATTCACAATTAAATAAAAAAAAAATACATTAGCAATTAGTTTTACATTAATTAATAATTAATTATGCCGTAATTATTCATATATTAATTAAAAATTATTTATACGTTAATTTTACATTAATAAAAATTAGTTAACAATTTATTAGCACCTTAATTTATATTTTCTACATTTACACCGGAAATGGCTTGATTTCAGTCGGCAAAAGGATGTCTACTCCCCCCCCAACCAAAATTCTTAGCGACGGCCCTGACTGGTGGTAACGTGCAACGGCATCTGTTGGCAGCTGCTACATTGCTCTACCCCCAGAATTTTATCAGAAATGGAATACGATACATGCAGTGGCTGCTATAAGCTTAAACATTGAATACAGGTACATAGAAACATGGCATATTTGTTTAAGCAACAGCTCTTTGGTCCAATGCACATTCTGAGGTGCCCAAATGAGTTGGTTCAGAAGAACGTAAAAATTCCACAATAAAAGAGAAATAATTAGCACTACAGGAAGAAAATATTTTGAATTATTTGCATTCAGCCAAAGATTAATCTGTGGATGCTTTTTTAGCAAAATACTTAAGAACTTTTTTAAATGCTAAAATTAGAAATAGTGATTCAGCTCTTTTGCAAAAATATTTTGACAAAAAAATTAGTGAAGTCACCCAAACAAGTAAGTTGATGGGTTAAAAACATTTTTCCAGCTGATATTAGGAGTAAAATAGCTTTATATTTAAAATTAATAACGATTTCATAACAAAAAGTATTTTAATTATGTTAAATTAAATATCACGAGGGATGGAATTCGTAATCACTTCAGTAATTTGCTAAAATGAAAACTGTGACTTTAGCTTCTTTGCTAAAGAAATTTTGAGCCCCAGCTTAAACACTGCTATCAACAGAGCATATTATGCCCTTGTTTCATTATCCCTAAATTATAACAGTACACTTTTACTGGAAAGTAAACTATTCACCCCTTTGGCCCTAATGGGCATACGTCCTGGAGATAATACTCCATTCCCTGTTGGAAATACCACTTTTGCATAGGTTTATTAAGGAATAAGGGGAAAAAAATATGATTAACCCATTGCCAGTGCCCCTGAATTCAGTTCAAGCAGCTAGGAATGCACAAAATAGTGGTTTTAGCCGAATACAGAATACTCGACCAATGGACAAGCCGAATATCTGATGTATTTTTTCCTATAAAATTTGTCTTAATAACTACTATAATAAAAATAGAATTATATTATAAAAACATAGAAGACTGGACCTTCATTAAGGACGATTGTCTTGGCAAGGGAAGCTTACACAACAAAATAACTGTTCTCAAATCTTTAAAACTATTGAAGAGGACAAATCTTGTGTCATATATCTTTTTTTATTTTAAGACCAAGTACTCCCCGAAATTCATAAAAAAAAAACACATTCCAAAATTGCTGTGGGTATGACTCTTATGAGTTATGTCATTTTTTAAATATTATATAAGGAAAATAAATTCATATTTCTATAGAGTGGCATTTTGCAATAATAATAAATTGGCGAAATAGAGAAAAAAAAGTATTCGGCCGCTGAATATCCAAATACTCAGCCAGTCCGAATAGTCGGCTCGATGGAGGAATAAAAAGAATATTTGGTGCATCTCTACAGGCAACACCCTAGCAACAAATTTGGAATGCCAGGACAGACTTTGGGTAGGAGAAAGCTCAGTCTCTATTCTGTTGATCGATTTCAGCATGACCCTAGTATTATCCTTATGGTGGTAAGCTTAAACAAACCAAACAAAATTATTATGTTGATGCCAAATTAAGTTTTATTTTTGACACATTTTCCTGGAGTATACACTTCACAGGTAAGGGGAAAGAGAACTTAAAAAAACTTGGTAACACTCTCAGATTTCAAATGAACGACTTATATTTTTAAGTATGCAGAGGCGACTGGAACAAATATTCTCAGTCGACCATATAATTGAGATATATTGTCGCAGGAGATTTCCAAGAAACATGAAAAGGGAAAAACTTGAAACTCATAACATACTTTTTAAGTCACCATTAAATTAAATTAATTTCCATAGTTAAGTTTTAAACGTGCAAAAGTCGGACTGAAAGAATAAAACAAATAAATAATGACCTTTTCGCACCCCCAGCATCAGGTGAAACAATACTGCTGTTTCTCCATTCAACAATGTTTTCTTTAATCCATTTTAGAACGGCTGGTTCTGCAAACAAATTGTCCACAGGTATGTCGAAAAAACCCTAGGAAGATTAAACAAGTAAAATATAAGAAAGCTGTAACAATAATGCATCATTCTACAGTAACTTGATCAAAAATTTAAAAAAATCTTTGAATTTTTTTTAATATTTAATATGAAGGGAGATACAACTAAGAATAAATACAATATAGTGATACATTATAGTGATAGAGATAAAAAGTATTAACCTTTTATTTTTTTAATAAATATTATTAAAAGTAATATCAACCGATGTGGTATGAGGTATAAAAGCTCGCAGATCTATATATTTAATAGGCAATACGTTTTTTGGGGTTAGTCCATCCGCCTAAACTGCTCAACCAATTTCAATGATCAAGGTGTCATTTTAAAGGAAATAAGCTGTAGATTTGCCAAAACGTGCCAAAATAATTTATTAACACTTTATTAATTAGTTAAATTTCAATATTTTTCATCATTAAGCTACTACAAAGCCTCAATGATTTTGAATATATGATTGGCAACATCCTTACGTATGTAAACAACAAACCGCCTGCTCGGGGGTTCAACCAACCGTTGCTAATTTTAAAGCTATCCTTACATATGTAAACAACAAACCCGTTGCTAATTTTAAAGCTCTTTTTAAACTCTTCGTTTCAAAGTTGATATTTTCTGTTTTTCTGAAGCATTTTTGTATTAGAGTAATTATTATTTTCAAGTATTTCTATCCAGAAAATGCTTCGCGTTGGACGTCGTTCTCTAACGGGGCGACTTATCAGAATAAATAAAAAATATTAGGACTTCAATGTAAGGGCATAGCTAATGAAGTTTTAAGTCAGAATGTTGGTGGATAGTATATTTAACTTTCTATTATGAAACTTGCAATTTGGGTGTTTTCTCTATTAGGCCTTACATTAAATTTATAAAAATTTGGTTACATTTTTTATGACTGGCAAACCTATTCGAGAGCAGCAAGATGTTTTAACCACAAATTCGAGCGGCAAAGCCGCTCAATCCGAGCGCAGCGAGGCGTTTGGGGGTTGGCGAGCGTTAGCGAGCAGGGGGCGAAGCCCCCTAGTAATTATTTAATGATGCTAAATTTAAAATAAGCAGCTATGAAATATAGGTAAAATTACTTTTGTAACTGGTTAAATATTATACAACTTAAAATGTGGCAAAATAGAATAAAAATAGTGCATATTTTTGATTTTCGTAAGATTTCGGAAATAATATTTTGACTATGCTCATTTCGCAAAATAACTAAAAAAGAAGAGAATATGCGAACACCTGAAGCAGAACAAATTGTCTTATCTTTTATTACAGTTCTAATAATACAAATAATTAATTTCAATTTTAAAATCTCAAGTTTCAAGTTAAAATATAACACTATTTTATAACAAATATCAATTAGAAAAATATATTTCACCCTTCAGTTTGCTAGTTCTTTTAGGTCAATGACTATCTCAGGATATTAAAATTGGTGACTTTGCATATTTTGTAACCAAATGTTTTAGCAAAAGAGCTAAACCGCACTTTCTATTTTTAGCATTTATGAAAGTTCTTAAGCATTTTGCTAAAAAAAGCACCCACAGCTTAATTCCTGGGTGAAACAATGTCTACAACTTAAGATGCTTTTGCAACATTAGGTTGTTTATATGTTTAGGAATATACATATCAATAAAAGTAACGTACCATTTTTTTCTATCATGGACTACTAATTCCACACATGTAACAAAAAGATAATTTGTTGCATGTTGTAAATTCCCCTTTCGATTTTATTTCATGATGTTTGAAAAACAAAGTTTTTTCATCATACATTACAGATTCTAAAAATTATTTTATAAATTTAATTGATTCTATTAGGGTTTAGCAGATGTGACATGCTTATCTCAAGCTTTTTTCTGTCAAGTTCAATAACTTGATAAAATTATTCATAAATAACTACTTCAGTAGCTCGTTCTTTGAATCTGAACAAAACATCTCCTGAACATCTGATTTCTTTATCAAAACAATATATTACTGCCAATTGCAAAGATTTAGCTTAAAACATTTTGATTTTCTTAACATAAAAATGCAATCTAAAGAATTTTAAGTGTGTTTAATTTGTAAAATATTACCCTGGAAAAAGTTAAACTAGTAATTGGTGACAGTCCATGGAGGGGACATTTTTCTGTTTAGAAGAAAAATTTTAGGAATAATTCAAATATTTTATGGCAATTTAAAATTACAATTATATCAATCATACTAAGGTTGTTTATACCTAAATAAAGCATTTTTATAGATATACTTTTTATAATAAACTTTAATTACAATGAATCCTTGATTTTTGGTAGAATTACCTTAACAAGGATTTATGGTAAAATACAATTCAAATAAATTACTTGTATCTGTGATGCATGCAAGTCCATCGTAATAATATGATCGGCTCCTGATACTGATAGCATATTTGCGACTAATTTTGCAGAAATAGGTGCCCTACTCTGAAAAAGAAAAACATTTATAAATATAAAATTTGATCAAAATATTGCAATATGCATCTCTCAATTACTGAAAGTAAAAACGTTCCTATTCTTATAAAAAAATATGAGTGAATACAAAGAAGTATTTCAGACTGCCAATATTGCCTAATTAACTGACCAATATTGACACCCGTTAAAAAAATGAAATGAATTTTGAAAAACCAAAAAAGTCAAGAAGTTAACCAAATAGAAGGCTGTGAAGTATCAAAAATTAATGTATCTAGTAACAAAATCACTAAGTTAATAAATATCTATCACTTAAAATATTAAAGATAGTGTGTAAGATACACATACTTTATTATGGCCCCAATCATATTGGAAGTTTTTTTTTTTTTTTTTTTGACAAAGCAAGGATTTTCAGGGTGGCCACAAAATTCAAGAAAAAAAGTTTCCTGATAGATTTCTAAAAAAATTCCCTGATTTTAGGGCACACTTTTTTGAAATTTCCCTAACTTTTCCAGATGTGTAGACACCCTGTTCAAATAGAAAATGTACGCTAAAGAGACAATATGCCATTTTTTTAAAAAATAGTTTTGGTGGTAATAAAAAGTTTAAGGTATTCCATAACATTCAACTTCAAAAGTTTGGGACCACAATTTTCCGGGTAAATGGCACCAAAATACGGATGAAACGGGAAACATACATTCAGAACATAGAAAATTTCTCTGATTTTTGTGAAATTTAAAAAAATTCCTTGACATTTCCCTGATTTTTTCCAGAATCAGAAAGCTCCCTAACATTTCCCTGATTTCCAGGTTCTGTGACTACTCTGGATTTCCACATGTGAACAAATTTGCAAAGGATGTACTTAGAAACACAAGTGTATGTATGAGTGTGCATAGTAATTTTGACAAGATTCTGTTTCTGTGACTAATCTATAATTTACTTTCAAGAAGAAAACTTTTTCACATGCAATTACAGAAAATATACAAATGACTATCAAGATAATAGTTTTAAAAAGCTAATTTTCAGACATAGAATTATTTGAAGTGTACTTTTTCAATAAATTTATTTTCTGAATGACTGCTAAAAAAAAGTCAATGCTTTCTTTAGAATAAACTACTAATTCTTTTAAACCCAAAGCTATTTGGAAGATAGTTTGTATTACAATAATAATTTTGAAGGGAATTGATAAACTATATCAATAAGAACAGGAAATGACTTTGTATATTTTTTCTTAATATTGCTTTAAAAACGTATTTAAAGTTTCTAAACAAATGAACCATAAGTTATGGAAGATGTCATTAGTCTTCACTAACCCTGAAAAGATAAACATGTAACTGTACATACTAAAACAATAAAACGGGAATACAAGTGTGTTTGAAATGGTGAGCTAGACCTGGAAATTGAAATTTTCAGATAGTAGCCAGTGGCCAGTAAACACTTATAGTTTAGTAGCCATTTCATCGCAGACTTTTTTTTTTACCAGTGATCCAGCCAGGAGAAAAGAGGATGGGGTAACACCCCTCAATCTTAGGAGTGAGAAATGGGCATTAAAGAAAGCAAATATTCGAATTTCATATTGCCAGATTCCTCCTCAAACTCTTTAGAAAGGGAGATTTTCATTGATTTGAAAATTTTACGGAAATTTCAGTTCATTCGGTAAATTTTTTTAAAAAAATCGTACGAAAAGAAAAGAAAGGTGGCTGGTTCATTAGTTTATTTATTTGTCTCATCACACCATTTAATTGACCTGTTGCGAGTAGATATTTTTAAGTCCAAGCTGAACTAAAGCAAATAAAACAGGAAAACCAATGCGTTTGATAAAGTGAAGTTCGTCAATGCTTACCTTATCTTTCTTGTCCTGTCTGGCATAAGGGAAGCATGGGATGACAGCCGTAACCCTTGATGCTGATGCAATTTTGCAAGCGTTGATCATGATGAGCAACTCCATCAAGTTGTCGTTCACCTCCCCACATCCACTCTGTATGATGTAAACATCTTCACCACGCACAGACTCGCCAATTTCAACACTGTAAAGGGAAGTTGGGATTAAAAAAACAAAAAGATCGAACAGCACAAAGAAAGCAAATATCAAAATAATTCATTGGGTGTTTAGAGAGACCAAAAGGGGTCATTTCATCTCCCTTTTCGAACTTGATCCCTCGCAAAGTTATCCTCTTAAGCATATTTTAAAGCTTTTATTGCATCCATGCAAGTAAAACTCTACCTCATTTACCTAATAATTTGTAATGAACATTCATGCAACATGGTGGCCACAAAACTCAGGAAAAAAAGTTCCCTGATTTTATAGCAAACTCTTTTTTTAAATTTCCCAAATTTTTCCAGATGTGTAGAAACCCTGATCAAATAGAACATGCATGCTAAAGAGATAGCATGCTAATTTTTTTTAAATAGTTTTGGTGATGAAAAGTATAAATTATTCCGTAACATTAAACTTCTAAGGATTAGTGCCATCATTTTCCTGGTAAATAGTGCCATCATTTTCCTGGTAAATAGTGCCATCATTTTTTTGGTAAATAGTGCCATCATTTTCCTGGTAAATAGTGTCATCATTTTTCTGGTAAATAGTGCCATCATTTTCCTGGTAAATAGTGCCATCATTTTTCTGGTAAATAGTGCCATCATTTTCCTGGTAAGTAGTGCCATCATTTTCCTGGTAAATAGTGCAAAACACGGATGAACAGGGAAATGTACTTTCGAAACAATGATAGAAAATTTCCCTGATTTTCCCGAAATTTTAAAAATTACACTGACATTTCCCAGAATCAGAGAGCTCCCTGACACTTCCCCGATTTCCAGGTTCTGTGTGCTTCCTGTTTTCTAACTACCTATTTTTATCAGGGAATTTATGTAAATTTTACAGTTTATACCCTAAGCATACTTAAGATGTTTTTGATAGCCATATGCCACCACAGCCCATTCTTTAGTTTTTATTTAAAGAAATAAATTTGTTTCTCACCATGAGATATTATTTTAAAAAAATGTTGGGTTGCGTAATGCTACAAGTCTTCAATAATTAGTTATTAAACAATTAATATTCAAGCAATTTTTTTAATTCTCTTTGTCTTTTTTAATCAACTACTACTTAACTGAAATTAATTTTCTAAACCTATAGACAAGCATGCAATTTACTATTTCAACAACTTGTTACTATGTATAATAAACTGCATGTACAGTTTATTTATATCGAAATTATATAACTCTTTTTTGTAATACATACATAGTTATCTAAGCAATATTTATTAAGTTTTGTGATAACAGACAGTAGCTAGAAAAATTAAAACTAAACAGTATTAGGTAGGCTGATTTATTGGCAAGATAAGAAATACACAACATGAAGATTGACAGCTGTATGAAACTTATACATCAAGAGAAAATACATATGTTCCAAACTTACAATCTATTTTCCTGTCTCAAATGTCATTTGAAATAGGCACTACAAAATAAGCACTGAATAAAATTGTATCGAATACACATTTGAAAAGAGTTTTTTTCCCCCTCATCAAAGTTACTTTGATTATAAGGTGAATTACAAAAAGACTACATAAATAAAAATTAAAAAAATTACATTCATATTGAAGTTGAAAATCTTTTTAAGTTACTTGTATAAATACATATATATTTGTTAATGAAAGCGATAATAAGGCATTTTACAAGGTTCAATGTAATTAATTTTTCACCAATTTTCTAATGGTATTCAAATGGCAACAAAAAAAAAATTATTTTTTAGTTATAATAACGCTATGCTGTAGTAAAGGTATTTAATTCGAAACATTAATTCAGTTGTGGTAAAAATGTAATTAAAACCATAAAAAAATAAAATAATGTTAAACATTGGAACCCATAAGTGGAATTTCCTAGAGCTCAAATACTTCATGATTTGAACAGATAATTTAAAGAGCCAGAAACTATCATTCAAACTTAAAAAAAAAAAAAAATAATAATTTTAAGTACGAATTACAAAACTCTTTATTTTATCTTAACAGTGCATCATCTAAACATTCTAGAAGATATTAGCAAGGTCATACAGATAACAATAAGTAGAAAAAAGATAAGAGCTCTCTGACATTTTTTAAATAGCAGCTACTGTGAACTGCTTTTTTATATTTCCAGTAATTTGAGCATTTTTAAATAAATTTAAGAATAACATTAAAATACAAACTTCTCACTTAAAAAATTAACAATATATATAATTAAATGCAGTTCTCTTGGAAAAAAGCATGTGGGTCTATTTTATTGCTATTGATTTGTGACATTTCTAAAACAATTTACCAAAATTCATTTGATGCCAAAGAATATATTTTTTTTATTACCAAAAATGAATATTTTTATAAAATAGTTTCAAAAATGGACATTTTCAGAATTGATTTTTGATTAAAAAAAATTTAAGTTTAGGAAATATTTTATACTAGGAATGAACTAGCAATTTTATTAAAATGGTGAAAGTTTATACGCAAACAAATAGTAAGCACTTTTGCTTAGGGTCTTTAATGATTAGAGAATCAATAGAAAACTTTCTAAATTATAAGATCAATAATGTAATCGTACTGAAACAGTAAATAATTTCATGTGAAAATCTTACAGTTAATAAAATGGTTTTTAACTTCCATCTAATAAATTTTTAATTTATAAACTGAAATAACATTACCAAGCAAAGAATTTTGAAATAATTATTGATTACCTACTACTGAACATATTTTACCAACTACTTCATTTAGGCTTTGCAAAAGCATGTAATCACAAGTAAAAGGGTTAACTAAAATATAGATATTTGACAGTTTGCATTGTTCCTTCATATTTGTATATTTTAGTGTATAAACTCAACTGAATAATTTGATTCGTACTCAGTGGCGGTTCTAGGCAAATTACAAGGGAGGGGCTACAGCATGCAAAATTGTTCCGTAATGAGAAAGCAAAATTAATTAGAGCTACTGTTGTGGTCAATTAGATTTTATCGCAATCAAGAAATAGTACATTAATATACAGTGTGGCAATTATTTAATTAACTTTAATTATATTTGAGTAATTAAGTGCAAATAATTATTTTAATGAATTATTCAAAATGATGTTTTTTTTAAAGCAATAGTCTAGGTGGATGACATTAGTTAAAATTGAACAATAAAATGAAAAAAAAAAACCTGGTATTCAGACAAAAAAGAAACAGGCATATATGTAACTAAAAACAGGACGACAAAATTTTTTATAATGACAAAAAAAAATAATTAGTTTCTCTATACATAAATACAAAAACAAAACATCAAATTTTGTGGAGTCTGTGTCTGTGCTTTTAGGCATTCCAATTTGCAATTTTCATTCGTCTTGTTTTTTTGCGACTGAAGATGTTAATGACGTCTTTTATGGAGATGTTTCTATCCTTTTGAATATTTGCCAATGCTAGTCCGTTTAATCTTGCCTGGCCCATGATGCTTCTTAAACATGTTTTAATCCTTCATAATGTGGAGAAGCTTCTTTCGGGAGTGCTTGTTGTAACGGGGATTGTTCCAAATATTTGTAGAAGAATAAAAATGTTGAGGGAAATTATTGATCGCAGTTCTTCAGGGCCTCAACTGCGGTATAAGGCGACGCAGTCTCACTATCCCATTTGTTTTTCCACAGCTTTACTTCTGACTTTAGTACAAGCTCAGAGCCATCTAGGTACTCCTGGTAATTTTTTGCAGCCTTAAGGATTTCTTCTTCTTCGTACTCAGGGGTCTATCCAGATATTTTTTACAGGGTCCTATTTTTGTGAAAATTTTCCAATTTCATATATTTTGAGCATATGGTTTGGCACCCATGACGTCACTTCTTTATAACCAACATGTGGGCAAGTGAGCAGTTTTCTCCTTTTAGCATAAAATAAACTTTGTAATTTAGTAATTGGTTCGTTTTCCAAGAAATATTATGAAGGTTCCGTTTTTTTGACTTGGAATTTTGTGAAAGGTCAGTTTGTTGCACATGGAATTTTGTGAAGGATCCTTTTGTTAATTATGAAATTTTGTGAAGGGTCCGTTTTTTGGACATGGAATTTTGTGAAGGGTCCTTAAAAGGACCCAAATTTTCTTCTGCATAGACCCCTGGTACTTCAAAATATTTTTTGGAACAAGGCCTTCTAAAGGTAATATATCCACCAATCGTTGGGAAAATCTCGATTCCAGTTCTTGAATCAAATGGTCTACTAACAATAAAAACTATTTGTCTGTAATACTCCTCGGGATTTGAAGCATCAATATTTTCTCGATGAGTCTGTCGAAAGCATTTTCTTGGTATGCATATTTCACATTTGATTTCGCTTGCTATTTGCAAAGCGTCTTCGAAAATACTACCGAATTCGATATCCACAGTTCTTCATAGATTTCTGAAAACCTCCAATATGCAGTTTATAATTTGCATGGCATTTCCAAAATCTAACTATGGATTTTGTAATTGCTCACTTAGCCTTAGAGTTATTGCCATGCAATATGCCGTTGTTTCCAAGGCTATGATGAATTCTCCGTTTTGAATAGTCGAACTGAGCATAGAAGCTTTGCTTGATGTTTCCGAGTTGGTATCTGGTGAAAAGAAAGCTGAATAGGGAGAGATAACTCTTTAAATATAATTAAGCTATCGTGTCGTTCAACCCATCTAGTGGGGCACATCACTTTTAAACTTTTCTTCTAAGTTTCTGGAAGTTGATTAATTACTTTCTCTAGTGCATTTTTGCATAAAGCAGAAGCAGAAAGAAAAGTTGTTACCACTCCTACGGTTCCTAACATGTTTCGTATGGCAGGAATGTCGCATGATTTTGAAATAACCAAATTCAAGGAGTGGCTGAAACAGTGACTGTAAACAGCCATGGGTTGCTCGTTTGATATCAGGGCCTGCACTCCTTTAAACTTTCCAGATATGTAAGAACCCCCATCATACCCTTTTCAGAAGTAAATGATAAAGACCATATTATTAACAATGAGGAACTTGCACAAGTGAGGAAAATTAATATTTTTGGTATTTTCTAGTGTTATCCAACGAATATATTTGAGCAGTGCAATTATTTTTTATCTTTATGCTTTCAATTAATCAAAAATCGAGTTTGAAATTAGCCGAAATCAAGGCATAAGTCACATGACCAAAAAAGCATGAAAAAACCGTGACGTGGTTACGCAGAGATAAAGTCGCCAAACGAAGGAGAAACCACACTCATTCCTCGTCTAAAACAGGTTTTAGACTGGTTCATTATTTGCGCGTTGACGTTTCACGCAAAAAAGTGACTTTTTCCTGCCAAATCGCAAAGTGAAAAACTAAATATTTTTTTAACTATCTATCCGAGCTCCGATTTTTGAAAGAATGGTATTGTTTTTCATGATTTTTTCTCTACTTTTATTTAAAAATAAAACCAAAAAACGTGAAAGTTCCTCATTAAAGGCAGCTATGTCAGAAAGCAAAACACAAACTAACTTTTATAGGTCTTAAAAAAATAAAATTATTAAGATAATTTTTAAAAAATTACATTCCTGTGAAAGGTTATTGAATCCCCTATTTCAAAATCAATTTTGCATCCAAATCCAGTATAGTATTCTGGCATTTTTTCGGCATTCAAGAAAATATAGTCTTCAGCTTTTAAAGGTTTAACCTTGAAGTCAATGAAAGAATTTTTCTCCAGTCCCGTTTTTAATGCTGGCGTCATGTGACCGCGCTGTTCGTATTACTAGGTTGCCATACAGACTTGGTCTAGTTGGTTTATTCTTAGTCTAAGGGTGCTTTGGTTACCTATTAACAGGGCACTTGGACTTTGGTCAGAACGCCGAAAGCTACGACATTCTTTTACCTTTTATGGAGAATTGGGGGGAGAAGGGCAGGCGCGTCATTTAATATATTCCTTGGGGGGGGGGAAGTAAAATTTTCTGCCCGGAGATTAAACTTTTTCTTAAATATTTGTATCTGGAAATACATTTAAAAAAAAAATTCCAAAATCTTAGGGATGGGGGGGGGGGGGGGTCAGGGTAATCATGAAAACCATTTTATCCAGTGTAAGTTTCATCCTCATGGAGGGGGCTATAGCCCCCCCCATGGAACCGCCTCTGTTCGTACTATACATATTTTTAAAACCTTAATAAGTTTCTTCACCACTATTAATATTATGTAAAAGTTCTACATACAATGCTTTTTTTTTAATAACTACAAATTTTGTACAACAATTCTGTTGTTATTCTTAAATAACTATATTAAAAAATAAATGTTTCATGTTAGCACTTACAATTAAAGATATAGCTTAAGTATGACATAATTCAAAAGATATTTGCTAATAAATTTTAAAAGTAGAGTTATATTGAGAAATATTAAAATAAACGAGATACTATATACTTTGAAATTTACAACTTTCTTCATCAAGAAGTCACTAGAGACATGTGGATAGGAGATAGTCAAAATCCCAACCATGTGACTTTTGCTGATGATGAAATTGAAGATTAACATGCGGAAAAATTAAAAAAAAATTCCACATATTTAATAAAGAAGATATAGTCCAGCAAAGAAAACGTTAGCGAAAAGATTTTACATTACATGGGTTGTCAGAAAATAAAGCATGGTCTTACCTCGTTTCTTGATTACTAAATTTTTTTAAGACAACTTTCCCAAGATCTATTCCTAATCGATCAACTACTTTTTGCGCGAGATCAACATGCGAAGATCCGCTGAATACTTTAATATTCGGCATGCTTAATTTAAAATTAATTCGAGGAGTCCGGCAAGACGACAAGGGTGATTGAAACCAGGAGAATGAAAAGGTATGTAATCTATTATTTGAATCTGAACTTGCTCCTTATCAAGTTATCAGCGGGAAGATTAGTGTTTGTTTACCATTTGCAGCATTTTTGCAATGCTTAGGAAACAACTCAACTCCATTAAATTTTTTATTTTTTTTTAATTATTTAAGCTCAAAATGCTTTGATCATTAATAAATTTAGTCATAGAAAATTAAATTGTGGTGCATAAAATTTACTCTAAAGTAATTAAGATTATTAAAGGAATATTAAAATATTTAATTCCAAACCAGGATATACTCAACTAAGCTTCTTGAAGTTTGTTTTGGTTTTCAAAAAACCGCAAATGTTCATCGAGTTCAAACTTTGATTGCTATAATGTCTTCAGTTAATTTTATATTTATTTCACCCTCCTATATACTATCAGAAATTACTAATAACTATTTTATCTTCTTTTGGATGCAAGTGATATCTGTGGTTAAGTTTTGAGTGAGTGTTTTATTTAGTGTTTCGGAAAAAAGTTAGTAGTACCTAATCAGCTTTTTTACTCTACCTTCAAAGTTGAAAGTCTTTTACTTTCCCAATTATTCATTCAAACCTTCCTTTAGAGCCTACCCTTTAATTATTTTTATTTGACAGCAACTCCTGGAGAGGACCTAATTCTCTCTGTATAAATAGCCTCTCATCTGTTAATTCTTCCAATTTTATTATGGTCACAACTCTGAAATTTGCTACATATGTCAGTAAAGACAAATCTTTAAAAAGAAAGCTATTCTGATTAACCAACTTTAAGGTATCGAAAAGGATCAAACATTGTAAGTGTGAAATATTCCAATGTTCGACTTGCTCTATAACGTTAAAAATTCATACTCGATTATAAGGAAACTAAACTATCATGTTTACAACTAACAGTATGGATTCTGTGCCAAGGTGATTGTCGCCAAAAAATGGCAGCCCTTCCATTTTTTCGTTACTATAATTTGGCGAGGTTTTATGTAAACTCTGCCCAACTAACCACCTTTTAGGAGTTTAAAAGGATTACATTTTAAAATGAATGTGAAATATTCTGAAGCCCTACTTCCAAAGAGTTGAAACTCAAAACTATTACACAAGTTTCCATAGGTATGTAATAAAACCAGAGTTCATCTTAGAAATGAAAAAGGGCAGGGTGCTATTTTCCACAAAAAAAAAGATCAACTCCTGTTTACGAGAGCACTTTTATAACAAATTGCAGAAATTTTTACATGGTTTTCTGTCATAATTTCAATATTGTTTTACTTTTCCACCACGATAAATAATTTTGAATTTTTTGAAAAAAAATTAATAATGCAAAGACCGTAAATCAAAAACTTGCTCAGAAACTCTAAACATATCAAGCACAATAACGGCTAATCGGGAGGTAAAATTAAGGTAGGAATGTTTTGATATAATGAATGTTAAAATAAGAACTTTTCACAATTTATCCCCTTGCAAAATTTTCTTAAATTTGAATGAATCAACCTTAAACTTCATATTTTAGGTTTTGGCATTGTCAGATACAGAAGTGTTTCTCTCCAAATTTAACAATATTCATTGTGGGATTTCACAAGGAGTATTCTGACTAAAAAACTTGAACTATGTCCTAAAATTTTCATTTTTTTAATTTTCCAAATCGTCAAATTCTGCGTTAAAACAGTGATTTTTTTGCTGTGCATGCCACTATTTGTTTTGTTTTGTTTTGAAACCACCGACTGTCTATTTCTGCCACTTATAAAGTGCTTAACACAGCCAAATACGTCTCGTAATTTTGAGCATCTAAAAGAATACAAGATATATGCCGCTATTATGTTGGCTACAAGAGTAGCTTTATTTCTATTTTTTTTAAATCGGAAATAATCCAGGATTTTGATTGCATTCCTGTGATATTTAATTTTAATTATAAAACGAATGTTTAGAAATTAATTAGTTACAGGTAAATTACCAACCCCCTCCTGAATTTAACATTAGGGCATCGCGATTATGCGTGTCTGATCAGAATTAATCTTTTAAATTTCTTTGTGTAAATATTTGACGGTTACACATCTTTAACTAAGTTAATCAAGCCTTTCAAATTCCTTTCTTTTCTATTTTGAAGAAGGCATGGTTAAAATTCGCCGTAATACGCTTAATCAAAACACATAAAATGGCCATCCATGTTAACTAATAGGCACTTGGAAATGGTTAGATGGCTCCCTACAAGCCATCAACTAATGATGCCCATTATATCGACATCTATTGAACAATTTCAGTCCCTCATCTATACGTTGCGCGTTTTAACATGAATGCCCAAGCGCGACCGGCGATTTCAGTAGGGATAGTGGTCAGTAGACAACGTATTGCGTACTGTTGGGGAAAAAAAACTTAAGTTTTTCGAATTCTTGCAGGATGAAATATTTTTTGAAAAAGGTAGGAAGGGCGCTATTTTCGATGAAAAAGGGCAGGAAGAGTGCTATTTTCAACGAAAAAGGACAAGAAGGGCGCTATTTTTAAAGAAAAAGGGCAGGCATTGCGCACCGCCCCTCGAAAAACGCCTAGAATGAACTCTGATAAAACTAAGCTGTACATAATCAAACTTACGATTTTGACTTGCCCCCCCTCCCCCTTAAGAGCTTAGAGAAATGTAAAACATAATAAGTGTGGATTATTCTAATAGAAAGTAGAATGGTTTTCAAGACTAAAAGAAAAAATTTGGCAAACCTAAATACAAAGTTTTAATTTTTAAATAATTTGTTTCAAAATTTCAATAAGCTTTTTTGAAGGAAACAAGTAAAGCAAATTATAGAGATAGCTAGTCTACTTAACAATAAATAAAAGGTTTTAACAAAAAGTAATTCTACAAATTACAGTAATTTTGTATTATCCTGTCGAACGTTGGCAAACTTTTTTTGAGGACAAGAAGTTCAACCTCTCTGATCGCCTCGGAGGTCCTGTATGGCCCAGATATGTGGCGGAGCCTTTCCATTGAATGCCTCAGATGTGCAGCAGACCCATCCAGACTTACTGTTTTTGACGGACTGCAACTTGTGAGTTTTTTCAGTTTGCTGACAGGATAGTACATAAGTATCCAGATTGCTTCAAAATAGAAGGTTCTCCACAAATAAAGTATATATATTTGTGTATGTTCACTAAAAAAGAAATCTGTAAATCCAGACAGTTTATTTGCCACTCATAAAAATTAGCTTTTACAGTTAAAATTAGTTTTTTTTTTAATTTGAAAGTTTCTAACTTTTAATTATTACATTTTAAATAATTAAATAAAATATTGATTGAAACATAATATGTGTTTCTTTGTTATTTTTGGCAAGGTATATACAGAAATGCATTTTCTATGGATTTTCCCTAGTTTTTATTTAGTTGCGTAGCTTTTAAGGATTTCCCATAGTTTTTACGGATGTTCTTTAAAACCTACGGAAAAGATGTACTCAAAATAAATTTTCTTAATATTTCGTCATCGCTCTTGAAATTCACCAATACTTTTGCTATTGCAGAATTTTATGTTGTTTATGCTTCTGTAATAATTATACTATTGTATCTCATACTCATTCATTGTAAAGTAAGAATATTGGCCATGATAAACCATGAAAAGAAGTAAAAAATATGGAAAATTTATAAAAAAATTAGCATCTCTGGGTATATTTTGCAAAAGGATTGTTAAATAAAACAAAAACTACAAAAACAACCTGGAATAAGCCAAAACAAACCTGATTAAAAAAATAGGGGTTTTTTGCTCAAAGTAATGATACGTATTCCCTATTCCACAGAAAGCGTCGTACAAAATGGCCGAGGCTCATTCGAATACAAATGAGGACATTTACGAGGACATGGATGCTTCTCCCACAGCGTCCCATTCAGATGATGCATTACTTGAGGATGATTGTTCTGCCGAAGCAGATTCAACTGATTTGTGGATTGTGAAGGAAATAATAACCAATCCTAAAGAGGCTGAGTTGAAAAAAGCTGAAAAGAAACTGTATATGGAAATCCTTAAAGCTGAGAAGGAGAAGAGAAAAGAGGAAAAGTTGGTATGTTTACATTTTCTCCCTTTTCTTAATTGTTCTTTGTGGTGCTTTTCTTTAAATTGAAGATCTCTTTTCTATTGTGGGGATGTGCAATACCACTTAATGATTCGAGAATCACCCTTTGCGATAATGGAGACTAGGAAGATTTTGTGCTGATATACTTGAGAGAATTCTTGTTTAGGTTATTTGATTTTACTGTCATAAACTAAACAGTGTTAGGGCTTGGCAATATTAATAATAATATAATTTGTAATGTTAAGTAATATTTTTTCGTAATCTTTAATCATTGAACCAAATAATTATTTTTTATTTTATTCAATTTTTACACTTATATTACATAAAGTTTTAATTTAATGCGGTACATATATGTAGGTTTGTATGTAAAATATTAAAATAAAAATTATGTATAAAAATCCAAAAGAACAAAAAGCTTTGCCGTAAATATATGTTTTCTTTTTTCAGTTTAATTTTCTTCCTTGCATTGTCGAGCACTTCACTTATCCCACTTAAACATAATATGAAATATGTATGGAGTATATCCCTTCTTATCCATCCTGAAAGTTTTGCAAAACAAATTATTTTTTTAATTATCTATCCAAGCTAATTTTTTTAAAGGATAGCATTATTTTTCATGATTTTGACTCTACTCTTATATAAAAACAGGAATAGGAACATTCTTCATTTATTTTCTGATGACTTGGAAGTGCAATTTTTTGCTATTTTAATTCTGTGTTATTTTAGTTGTTACGTCCTATTGGTGTCCTATTTTTGTATTGCTAATTAATCTTATTTAGTGTATAGAAAATACTTAAGAACAAAGACACATATGAAGTTTTCTTTTTATATAATAGAACAGATTTTTTATTATATTTAAAATACTAGAAAAGGTTTTTATTTCACTAAACATAATAATAATTAGAAACCAAGAACTTTAAACTTTTTTTCTTTTTTCAAACTCAAACCACCCTAATCAATGTATATAGATACATATTACACCTAATGTAAACCACAAGCACACTAGCATAATCAGTTTTAATGATCTTCATATAGAATAGCTTATGTATATGCTTTTTTTATCTAGAATTCAAGCTAAGAACCAAAATTTTTGAGAATTAGTGGCTTAATTACTAAAATGCTGCTGTGGCAGTTTATAATTTGAATACAGAGTTTTTCAAAATTATTTAGCACATTTCATGTATGAATCGGCCCCCATGACCGATCTAATAATCCTGAAATGTTGTGTCCAGCTCCAAGGAAACAATAACCATGTACATACCTCTTTTTGCTTTTGTATATTTCAAAGATGAAATGCGCTCAATAATTTTGAACAACCTTGTTGTTTTAAAAGTTTAATAATATGTTATTTTTTTGTTTTCTTTATGAGCTTTATTGTTTTGAAACAGTCTTTTGTGTAAAAAATTATTCTTAAATAACCGTATGTATTCATCTTATAATTGTATAATGTTCAAAGTGAAATATATATATATAATGTTACATGATTTGTATACAATGATTTTTTTTCCAGAAAGTTTCAGATTACAATGAAATTCAGAAGCAGTTATTACATTTACAAAAACTAATTGCTGAAAAAGATGACCAAATAGCAGATCTGGAAAAAAAGCATTCTAATGTGCTAAAGAACATTTGTTCTCTTTATAAAACTGCGAAATCAGAAAGTAATCAAAAAGACCTTTTACTGAAAGAGGCCAATGAAAAGTAAGAAATATACTATCATGTTTTTCTTATTGCTTAGAGTTTGTGTCAAAATTTTGATGTTCACTTCATAAATAGACAAAGTCCCAAATGAGAATATAAATCTAGAAATTATTTATGGCAAAATATGATTGTATATGACAACTGACATACGGCTAGCTGACCACAGAAAAAGTATTAAACAACTAAACATTTATTGAAGAAAAAAAACATATCACAACAAACAGCGAGGTTTATCATAAACGTGTTTAAAACATGTCAGAAGAGGAAAAGTCAAGTCTATACGATAGACATCACATTGGCCAGCATCATGATACAGTTAAAAGAGGGTTTCCATGGTCATTAAAAGTGCTTAATATTTTTTAACTTGTTTTCAAGGCCTTGAAAGTACTTGAAAATACTTAGAGGTCCTTAAAAGTCCTTAATTTTTGCGGATGTTGTGTCACCAACTGCAAAGTTTATAAAAATACAACTCAGACTTGCTATCCCCGCCAGACCACCACATATTCACGCCTTATCAGAATTCTCTGATATATTTGTATTACTCATGTGCCAACTTGTAACTTTTTTGGTAGAATATACTTCATTTAAATATAGACATGATGCCTGAAAACAAATTTTCAAAGGTCCTTAATAACCATTATTTAGGTCCTTAAAAGTCATGGATTTTTATTCTGTGATTTGAGTGGGAACCTTGTAAAAGTTGGGAAGGAGGAGACTTTGGCCGACTGGCACATACAACAATACGCCAGGAACCACTACAAACGGCACTGTTGCACCATCTGCCGGCCAAACGTTTAAAGTTACAGACAGGTCCGTTGTAAAATACATACTTCCTATATCTATTCTCTCCCACTAACTTGTACTTAATCATGTTGTCATTTGTTTTTAACTATGCTACTAAGATTGAAAAACTGAAAGAAGGTGTGGCATTCTAAATTTTGTGTGCATTATCACAAGTACATGCAGTTTGCTTCTATATTCATCTATAAAAGTATTAATGTTTCAAAAGGTTATATATTTCAATTAAATGAAAGTCACCAACTTTTGGGCATCCCCCCCCCCCCCCCACACACACACACTTCTACAATTGCACTACAAAGTGAAATGACTAATTGTAATATTTAACTTTAATACTTATACTAAATGAGAATATTCTTTTTGTAATTATTTGGTGCCTATTTCAAATAATCAAAATTTACTAGAGAATTTCTTTTGTCCTTTTCAGCAAATTGTAAAGGTCATTTATGTGTTCATTTTATTTTTAATATTATTTGTCTACAGAGTTTAAGGGGAAAAACATAGTGGAACATACCACTATATTTTTTTGCCTTAAACTCAAATTTTAACCATCCTTTTTGATAACTTAATTTGTATTGTTTGTTTTAGAGTAGATATTCTTTTGTATAAAAGAAATTTGCCCAAAGACTATTTTGAAAGACAGTCATCACAGACTTCAAGTCAGAAACGTAATGAGACTTCTCAAGACAAATCAAAAGAAGACATCACTGGTGAGATTTTTTTATAATAGTCTTCTGCTTTGTCATTCATTCGATGCTTTTTTTTTTTATCTAGAAAATTTTTTATCTTTAATTTGAATATATATTGCTAAGAAAATTGTATTTAAAGTAGTTAAGACTGAATTTTTAATCGAAATTGACCTTTTTAATTTTGCATTTTTAAGATGAATTGCATAGTATGCTTATCAATATTTCATATTTTAAAAATTGTGTCTTAAAGCATAAAGTTCTCAAAACAATATTGAAGTGTGAAAAGAAATCTCTACATATGTATAAAATCCAACGTCTGTCTATATGTATGAACGGCTATAACTCAAGATCTACTGAACCGATTTGGATAAAATTTGGGTCCATTATTAGATTATTGAATGCAGATTCTACAGAGTACACTTTAATTTCACAAAGAATGGTAATTACACACAAGAACTAAGTTTTTTAGTATTGCCGTCTATCCTTTTATTATGTCTGAGCAGAAAGTTTCTTCTGAAATGAAACATTGTTGGCAACAGTTTAATGTAAGCAAATGAGCATTTTGAAATTCAAACATTTTCATCATAGATAATTCAAATTTTTATAATGCCTCTTAAAAGAAAATCTTCATAAGGGCGGAAAACAGACGATTCTAAAACGCTTCGTGCAATAAGAAACAATGAAAGTTCTTATTGGTAATTTCATACCTAAAGAAACTCAGAATGCCACAAATAACTCAGCCAGCCCATAATCATGAACAAAATCAATTTAATAAGATAAGTTTACAAGTATGAAGCCTCATCATATCACAATCCAATCCTGTATATATATACCTTTTACAATAGTTACGGTTACAGAAATAACTATGAAATTTGCATAACATGGAGTACGACACATAAATCAATAATAAATATAATATTAAATAAATCTCCAATAGTTCTTTTGAAAGGTAATAACATTTTTCTGAAAATGCGGTTCAGCAAGCCATTGTGTCATCTTTAGAAGTCTTTTATTGCTACAATCCAAGATACACATACTTGACTTCTGATATTGCTAATCCTCGGCATACAATACTACAAGAATTTTTTTTAACTTTTTAAAAAGCCCGACGCCTTTGAAAAACAGAACAGATGCAGTATAGGACATTTGGCAATTCTTTTCATTTGGCGCTCAGAAAACTCCCCTGAATTAAAAACATGATAGCTAAAATAAAATGAAAACGAAAATAACGAATGAATTTGAAATATTACTTAAAATAAAATCCGTAGCCAGAAACAGCATTTATCAATGCCAAATTAAATCGCACCAAAGAAATGTTCTGTCTACATTTGTACCGAAAAACTTTCGGACAATTAAAGATGTTGCCTCATTTACTGTAGGGCTAATAGAGGACGACTCTTTCTGGGAAATAAAACTGCGGTTGGACTTGCAACTCTAGAGAGATTATCTGCCAAGGTGTTTAATGCCAATAAATTGTAGCTGTTGCTATGCCTAAGATTGCTCTAATTTTGTACTAATATAATAAAAACCACTTTTAGCTCAAAATTCACAAGAGTTGTTAGTTTTACAGAAACCTATCTGCGATAAGAAATTTGTTTTGAATTGTTCTTAATTTACCCGAAGCCTTTTTTGTATCGTGTCAGACCAGAGTGAAATATATAGTCAATGGAATATGATAAAGTTTTTGCAGAAACCTTGATGAAACTGGAAAAGGAAGTGCAGTCCATGACATGCAAAATTATGGATCTAACACTTATATTCAAGTAACTACTTTTGAACAACAAGGATTACAGGTTACTGTAGCAAAGAATAAAGCTCTTCTAAATGCTGGTCAAAAATATGCATATGAAAATATTGTTACCAGTATATTCTTACTTACAGGGTATATGTTTTTTATATTCAATAAGGGGTACAGGAAAAATATTTCTTATTAATCTGTTGCTGACAAATGTGCAATCATAAGGATTGGTAGCACCTGCTGTTGTTTCTTCTAGAATAGCTGCGACTCTGTTGGATGGTACACAAACAGCATACGCTGTGTTCAAATTGCCCTTAAATATTATTTCAAAGTCGAAAGCAGTTTGCAACATATCCATACCAAGCAACACTGCCAAGCTGTTTCAGTAACAACTTGCTCTTTGATTGTAAGATATGAGAATACTATGTCACAAAAAAAAACATAAATTAAAACACTTGATTGAACATTGAGGGATAATAGAGACAATAGCCTTTAAACTCGAAATAATTACATGCTTGACATGATCAAATGCTTAGTTCATTGTTAGTAAGCTTCTGTTCACAGTAATAGTATTTAAGTGACTTAGCAATTATTTACTCAAACTCGAAAATAATCTTTTTGATGTGCACAATGGCTTCATTTCAATTGAAGAAGTTGGTTAGTATAATATTATCTAGAAGGTAGATTAAAAAAATATCGTATTTCCTGAAATCGGCTCTGTACTCTCGTCTTCGTAAAAATAGCTATATTTGCTCTACGAAATGATGATGTTGAAGCCTTTAACAATTTAATGCTCAGAAAATAAGAAAATCATTGACATATATACAGAGAACACTTTTTGTTTATGCTTAAAAAACATTATACAGATAGTTTATTTAAAATTCTCGATTCTTATAAATCGTTCAATTTACCAATTTTGACAAAACGGAATCTGTAGCAAAAATGCAGCTTTAGTGATAGTTATGGATAACAGTGTGCTACAGCTTATTTTTGGCGACAGTTTCGATTTTATCGAAAATTATCCAAACCTTTTAAGAAGTGCTATTTGTTGGTTCATACTGAATTCATTTACAAAAGAGTCATGAGTATTGTCTTTTGTTTTTAAGTTGTTTATTTTGTAATAATTATTCAGGGTGGCCATCTTAAAAGATACCCCAGATTTAAAGAGTCACAGCGTTTCAGATTGTTAAATATAATTTCAATTCCAAACTTCTATTTTGAAAGTAATCTTGACATTTCTTTTATGCTGGCCACCCAATATTATAACTTGAATTGCCAAATTCAAAGACCTATATGCCACAATGGGTACCCAGCAACGCGGGTCCACGCAGCTAGTATACATATATAGAAGAAAAAGTACCAATCAAAACAAAGTGGGAACTAAAACCCTAATTCTACAGTATTGGATTTAATATAATTTTCCTAAAAAGGTTTCCTGTTGCTGGACAGTTTGTGATATTTTTCTCAAATAAGTTTTGGTACTTAGATCCTTCTAAACTTTAACTCTGTACTTTTGTATTTTGTCAATTTAAAATTATTTTCTCTGTGCTTTGTTAATCCAAATTCATATTTAATAATAATAGTTTCTTACATTATTATGAAAAGGAGTTCCTTTCTTTGGGCAGTAATTTTCTTACATTATTATGAACTTCATAATTTTATAATGTTTTCTTTCTCTGTACTTTGTTAATCCAAAATGATTTGCCTATTAAAGTACCTGAAGTTTGGTTAAACTATACTGTGTATGCTGGTTTTTTAATAGTGTGTAGTTAACTGACAAATCATTACATACAAATATCTTTTATATATTGCTTATTTTCTCAAAAAAGGTATAAATTTAAAATGCAGCAAACTTATTCAAACTGTAAAACTATGAAATTTAAATAAATATGTAATTTAAAGAAAGTTTATGCAGCTCATCATCTGTAAAGAAATTTTATATAGCTTATTCATAAAATACCAATTGAATAACCAAAAGTAATTTTTTTTTAAAAGTAGTTTTTACATTGTAAACAATACACATCTTGAAAAATATAAAAATTAAAAAGTGTATGCTCACTTTATTTAAGTTGTGCTTGCTGATATTTGCCAAAAACTGATTCAAAGATTGCTTTACTTATGAATTCGATAGTTTAGGTAAAATGAATTTTTCAAAAGTAATTTTTATGTTTTGTGTTTTCAGTTTTATATAAAATAGAACAATCTAAAAAAAAGTGAACAAACTCGAACTTGTTAATCAAAACCTTTTTATTTTTATATAAAATAAAATCCTTCAAGTTTAATCTGAACTCTAATTAAAAATGCAAAAGAAAGAAAATAAGGTTTATTGACAGACTTTTGCTTATATGGGATATTTTCTGGTGCAAGAGCTGAATAAAGGGCTGCACTCTAATGGAATGTCTTGACATCAAGTTAAGGACTACCGAGAGTAGGCCGCCCGACAAGAGGAACACAGTTGCAGTTCGGAAATTTTTTATAATGGATACTTCCCTACATTTGCTTTGCATCTCAAATAAGTGAAGGATAATTAAATTATTAAAAGTTTGTATTTGCTTTCAATGTTACATACATTGTTAACCGAAAACCAGCAGTCGATAATTGCCTGCGAAAGTCTGCAAACCTAGCAAAAGTCCTAAAAGAAGGAAGCCTTTTTGGATGCACAATTACATGACCACCAAATTTTTAGTGTTTTGGGGTTGCATGACTATTTTGCTTTTCAGCTTAATTAGAACTTTTATTCTTATTTTTATAGTAATTTCTATTTTTGAGGCTTGATCTTGATAGTGTATGATACCCCTAAAATCAGGCATTTTCCCCTCTCATGCAAATTCCTCATTCACAAAAGTTATCTTGACAGACATATTTAGTTATAATGTGCAAAAGTACAATATTTGATTTTCTTTTGCATTGTGTTACATTTGATGTGGATCAATCAAATCATTTATTATTTTATTTGAAACTTAATTGTTTTTCTGCATGTTTTTAGGTCAAGGAGAAAGCTCTAAACAAAGTACAGAAGCTAAAGGTTCTGATACCAGAGATGGGAATTTGAAGCAATCATCAGGTCAACATAAACGCTTGCGCTCTCCTTCCAGCGATGCTGAAAATCTTAAAACTGAAACCAGTACTCATTCAAATAAAAGGCAAAATCGTGAATTGAATAACGTTCAGAATACCACTCAGTCAGCGAACAAGGAGAGCTTGGACAGGAATCAAAAGTGCGATTCAAATATTATGCGAGATAGTTTGCAGAATTCTACTACTTTAATAAAAACTGAAAGTTTGGATAGGGAGAAAGACTGTGATCTGAATAATCATCCGAATACAGCTTGTATAGATAATGGTAAGAACTTATTAAAACCAATCAGTGATACAGATAGCACCTGCAAAAGTACTTCCCTTCAATCTGAAAACTTGGATAAAAGACAAAACCCTGACATGGATAGTGCACACATTATACAATCAGTCAACAAAGATTACGAGCCAAGTGTTGAAGAGCTTTTTTTCCAAATGCAGGAGATGATCAATAATGATCCAGAAACTTTAAATGATCCGGACACTATAAATTTGATTTTTGACAACTTGCTTCCTGATCAACTAAAACAGTGGTTTGCTGTGTATGAAACTTCACAAATGACTGCTCTAAATAAATTGAAACAGTCATTTGTCAACAGTTATTTCCAGCAGTGCAGTGCAAACACTGCTGCAGGCTCTTCAAAATTGTCAGAGGAAAAGTCGGATAAGCCGAAGATTTCGTTTTTCTTTCAACAAAATTCGTGTCCGAAAACTGATTGCAATGTAGGCGTTGCGGCTTTAGACGAGGTTTCTAACTCAAAGAATAAGCCTCATGAAACTATCAAAGATAAAGAAGAAGTCGATATCTTAAGTAGAGGGGAAAAAACAAAAAGTATATCAAGATAAAAGTAGGTCAAAGAAATAGGAAATTTCTAAATTACCTTAAGTATAGAAAATGAAAATGCTTGTTAATTTAAAAACCATTACAGTCAAACCCAGTTAACGCGAAACCACTTAACCTGAAATCCTGTTTAATGCAAAGTAAAAGCAGTTCTCCGTACTTAAAACTTTACATTAATATATTCAGTTAATACGAACAATTTCGGCATCGACTTCGCATTAACAGGGTTTTACTGTATATCAGAAAACTGTACTACTGTAACATAACTGTATAACTGTGCACTTTCATAATGTGACATCACATCTTTACAGTATTTTATCTCACCAATTCTTTTCTAATTATGACTTTTGAAGTTTTATAATTGAAAAAAGAAAAAAAATGTGGTTCAAAATATTTTCATTGCTGCATTTGAAGAGGAGAAAATAGTGAGCAAAATATTTTTCTGAACACATTTTTTTTTTTTTTTTGTGATTATTATTATTTTTTGTGAGCTATTCTTTGTAACAACTTTATGTTATGAACCTAAGTTTTATGCATTTTTAACTACTCTTCAAACATTATTATTATAAGTTTTTAACATTTGAAAAGAGGTGCTTTAATCTAACTAAATTGAATTAACAAATTTATAAATGCATTTTGTTTAATTTTCTTCTGATGAGTAAATGTTGATTTGACCGAGTTGGAAAGTTCGGTTGCATTTTCATGTATATTGTATGCAGTATCAAAGATGCTTGTTTTGTACTATTGTAAATATTAGTATTTATAGTAATGCGTGCAAATATTTGATGCAAGTTATTTGAGGTATACATATGGTTATGTTTTGACATGTATTTAATACTACAAGTTTTTTTTTATCCAATGGGTTGAAAATTAAAAAAATAGCTATAAAACATTGTCCTGAAATGGGATGCCAAAATTGTCTTATTTGAGAGTTCTTGTTTCAATGCAAATTCAAGTCCAGTTTAGTACCCAAACTTAAAATTTGAAAATTTGGTATCAAACCTAAACATAATATATATTAGCAATAATCGATCAGTAAAATATATTTTTATTTGGTTGCTTAGTGTTGATCAGAATATCACTAATATTTTTAAAGGGAGTTTAAACCTTTTGATGACGACAAAAACAGCTTTTTTTGCTTAAAATAAAATCTATTTTGTATTTTTAATTAATATTTTTTATACAGCATCATGTTTGTTTTCTTCTTACAAAACAATAATTATTTTAAGCATAAGTATGTTGTTGTTTTTTGAAGTTATTTAGTGAAACATAATCATAGAAAATTCAGAAGAAAAAAATTATAAATACAAGTTACCCACAATATTAAAAAGAGTTAATTGTCCTATTCCTTTAAAAAAATGTATGAGCCCACACATGATAGTTTTACATTCTCTGAAGCAGGAATTAAGAATATTGATTTCAAGTTTTTTATAAAATGGCATTTATAGTTAGAAAAAAGTTTTAAAATTTTAATTTTCGTTTTTTAATAAAAATATTTCTTATATTGTATTAAAGGATAATTCTACCTCAGAGAATAAACCAATAAATTAGCTTTAATTTCCATTAATAATGCTGAGTTTATTCCAGAAACTTAATAAAATATCTTTTGGGTAACCTATGTTCAAAAAAAAAATTCTAAATTTTTCATCGTTACAATTCACTTGATAACTTTTTTAAAATCATACTTGTGTCTAAAATAATTATCGTTTTTTAAAAAGTTATTAAACATTGTGATTTATAAAAAATATTAATTAAAAATAATATTTTTTTTGCATTTCCAACTAACTTATGTTAATAAGAATTGTCTCATTTAAAACTTAGGAATTTGAACCTACTAGTTTTAGAAGGTTTATATTTTATATAGGTGTTAATATTGTATATATCTCTTATATTCAAGCATTATTCTATAATTACTTGAAATTTGTTTGGCACAGGTTGTTAATGTCATGAATTGCCAGAAAAAATATTAACATAATTTTCTTGCATCGTATTCCCAAGTAAGTGATTTTTTAATAGACACAGTAGTTGGTAAATCATACTTATTTTCTATGAAGCTTAATTAAGCTTATATATTTGTAAATTTATTTTCAATAGATATAATGTATCAATTTGTAGTGCAGGAATTATCATGTTTTAATTATAGTAAAACCTGTCTCTAATGATACCCCAGAGATAAAGAAAAATATTTTTATACACAGGTTATGGTTTTGCATAATCTTCTTTCTATAACAATAATGTAAGGACTAATTTTACTTTATTTTGATTATTTAAAAAAAAAATTATTTATTAAATAATGGATTCAACAATAATTAGTTAATCAACAATAATTAACAATAAAACTAAATAAAAATAAAATATATTTACAATCCAAAGAGAGCTATTCGTGTAGGCGTTTATTTAAAAACAGAATATTATTTTTATCAAATAACTGAGATCCATTAATTTGTTTTCATCCAATCCATCGTCCTATGTAATTTTTCTTAAGTTAAATTTAATCTGAAAAAGAATGTATATTAGAATTAACCGCTCACAAGAGTAGAATCATTTGAATGTTACATGAACGCCTTTTTGTATTTACGAGAAGTTCTTAATTTACTATTCTATTCCTAATTGTGATATCAAATTTCTTGTTAAGATAATTTTATTTATTGCTTAAATAAAATAATTATATGACTTTTCTAGTTGAATTATTGAAACAATTTTTACGATAAAAAGTTAATTTTGATACTTATATATAAAATTTTAAATTTTTGCACTTATTTAGGTATTTGAATTAAGAGTTTCATAAAGCAATTATTTAAAGCAAGTTGCAATATTTTAACTTGTAAAGAATGACCCAGTAATCATGATTATGTTTTGCATCCAAGTCTACATCCCTTTAAATTTCTATAACCCACCACAAATCTCTTTTTTTTTTAAATTTGTTGTATATCACTGTTGAAACAAAACTATTTTAAATATATTTTTGCTGAGTCAGAGATACAATTTAAAACGTTCAGTTATAGCCAAAAAAATACTATATCAATTATTTGATCGAATTTAATATCCAGGTTTAAATATTTTTAGTTTTACTGCTATTTACATCTTCCCCATAAACACTACAAAAGACAAAGAATTGGAGCAATCAAACTTTATACAAAAGAACAGTTAGTTTACTCCTCAAAATATTTTGAAATTAGTCACAAATAACGTTTGAATTTCTTTTGTAACAATACAGTCAAACCCCGTTAACATGAAGTAACTTAACATGAAATCCGGTTTAACGCGAAATAAATGCAGTTCTCTGTACTTAAAACTTAACATCAATTTATTCGCTTAACATGAAACTCTGGCTAACGCGAACAATTTCAACGGCCCCGTCGATTTCGTGTTAACGGAGTTTGACTGTACTATTTTTGAAATTTCGCTTATAAGTGTAAATTAGATATGGAATACACTATTGCATTTCATACAAGTGTAAATACTGTGATGGATTATTTTAGTATTTCATTTAGAGTATTATAGTTATCTGTCAAAGTCAAACTTTCTACAATGCATGATTCAAAAATTTATTTTTATATCAAAAAATTATTCAGAATTACAAAGTTTGTTTCACAACAGAAGTATGTGGATTTTACTACATTTTTCTTTTTTGCTTCTTGTAAAGGAAGATATAGGTTCCATTCATCAGTCCAAGTAAATGCTAAAAATAAAAGATTTTTTTTTTAGAATGTGTTAAAAAAAAATTATGATATTTGCATAGTAACTGCCTCCAAAAGTGAACTTGTGGCATGATGAATTAATCACAGAAAATTGTTTTAAATTTTTAGTGAAAAATTAAAATGTTCTTAATTACCAGAAAATTTTATGTTCAAACTTCTGTTTGTTTAGCGTTTAATATTGTGATATTTATTTATTTATGTTTTTTCCCCCCTCATATTCAGTCATGAGCCAAAAACGGGTTGAGAATTAAAATGAAAAGTTTTGCATTTGACTTTTGGCATTCTATTTAACTTAAGGGCACCATCTAGAAGCGCCCAAACACAACGCTGCGATTTTGAAGTAGCCCAGAGCGTTCTTCTGCCCAAACTTATCAGGGATTTTCGCTATGCTAATTTAAAATAACCTATTGAATTGCGTTTTTTAGTACTTTGTAATCTATCTCTCAATCGAAAGAAAATTCCGTAAATGTAATAAAATCAATTTTTTTTTTAATGTAATTTTAAGAGCAGATTTTCGAATTTCCTTTAAAATGAAATTTTTGTCATAGTTTTTTTTTTATAGCAGTGATAACCGAAAACTTTCGAGGATCGAATTCTAAGCTTTTACTCTCTAAAATATCCTATTCAATATCTAAATAAATTAAACAACTTTGGTAAAATTCTTACTTAAACTAGTTATTCAAAGTAATACATACCCACGTCGATCCGTTTTGCTAGCTGTGTCCCTCACGAGTAACACTTGCATGTCTGCTTCAGGAAGTTGGTGCAGTATCCTCCACGGAAACCTACACTGCGGCAGTGATTGTGACACTGCATCTGGTCAAGAGGGCATCCGAATCCAGCATCGACAGTTGTAGCAACTGAAAAACGAAAATCAATTTTCAAATTTTGCCTCTAGATTTATAATTTTAGCGTCCTTATACTATATAATACTATCATTTCCTATGAAGAAAGAAGTAACTTCAATTCTAACCAATCCGATTAAGGCTCTTATTATAAAGAGCCTCTACGATGGTGTTTGATTCTTAGAAATTTTTTATTTTAAAGTTATGTTTCTATTTAACTCACTAGGTGGCGCTACTGGTGTACTTTCTATTTTAAAATACCTTCTAGTGTAGTCGAGACGGCAGATGTGTATTGTAGCCGAGTCGTGAACGTTGAAGAATAAAGTAAAGTGATTTCGTAACTGGTGGAGTTTCTTTTTTGTGCAAACATTAGAGTTTTGAAAGCAACCGTATTGTGTGAGTTTTGAGATACAGTCCGCTTAGGAAAACCAACATAATTGGTCCGTCGAGCCGGAGAAGTGAGTTTGTGAGATACAGTCCGCTTAGGAAAACCAACAGATGACAAACGCGCGCCACAATACAGACGCAACTTTTAGTCACAGCTGTGGCCCAGTATAACGTCGCTCAGACAAGCCGTTCTAAGCGATACATGCAATTTTATTAAGCTTATTATACTCGACCGCAGCTGTGGCTAGGTCGAGCGTCTTTCATGTGGCACGCGTTCGCCTCTAGAGTGGCTCTATGTCATAAAAACATAAGCTGAAGCGACCCAGCTGTAACCCTGCTTGAAAGAAAGTACAATGATTTATGGTTGGTTGTATTCAGATTATCTGGCGCCGTCAGCAACACGAGGGCTATATTGCGCCGAAACATTCGTCATTAGACAAGCCAACATACATTTACAAACACCCATGCCTAACACGGGACTCGAACCCGCAACCTCGCGGTCTAGAAGCTAGCACGTTAACCACTATAACGTTTGGTCGGCTACAATGATTTATGCTGCATTATATTGTTGTACGATGTTACATTTTTGGATCAGAACCTTGTTGCATATATTTTCTTTGAAAATAAAGACTTTTGCTGAATTGGCGTGCAGCTATTTTAGTTGATGCGTATGTAGCGGACAGTTTGAACAAAAAATTGGCCCACGTTGGTGCAATCATTCACAAAAGATGAAGAAGGAAAAAATTCACCAGTAAAATAATACGGTAAATTATTCTTTGTCATTGGAGGTAATTGGGATTAAAATGATGCCAAAAAGAGATTGACAAACTGCAAAATTGGGACGATATATTGCCGTCCAAAAACTTAAATATTACTCCCCCCCCCCCCCCCCCCCCGTACCCTAATCTCCTCTCCTGGTATCTAGGTTTGTATCCGGCTACTATAGCTATCAAGTGATATTTTTTCTTATTATTCACATTTTGTTTTGTTGTAAAAAAAAATTATCTTACGTTTTTTTGTTATCTAAAAATAAACAACTGTATTATTTTTTTGTTTACAAATTCGAGTTTCCTTCTCAACAAAACTGCAATCATATTAAAGTGGTTAGATAAATGAAATACAAGAAAATTTGCTAAATAACAAAGGAACCACCAATAATATCTGAAAATGAGTTGTCTTTTTCTTATCAATCGATGCATTTAAATAATGTGATAGAAAAAAAGAAAAATCCTTTTATTATTTAACTTACCCATTGCCACGATCAAGATAGTAAGAAATAAAATCACGCACACTGATTTCATTTTCTTCCCTAGAAATAAAAAGAAATGTTTTAATTTTTCCCAATAAACAATTTAAAATCCATTGTATTAACTTTGTTTTTGTGTGTGATGGCTATGTTTGTCGATAACGAGCAAATCTGTGGAAGCCTAATTAACCCTCTTTCCTCATGCAGTCGGTCTGAAACTTGGTATAGATAGATTCAATTTCGATGACAATGCATTCTATCAAATTTTGGGGGGCTGCCATTGACACTATAAGGTCGCTTTTGCGGAATATTAATAAACCAATTTGCCGTCATCCAATCGTGCTGAAATAGCATTTAACCGGTCATCGAAGGAACTCTTTCCTGTTGCCAAAATTATTTTAATAAATATATAATAAAATTATTTTAATCGGAATAAATAAAAGGTATTTGGATGTGAGTGCATAGATTCACATTCATTTTTTATGAATAAATTTTGAAAAGTAGTTTATCGTATATTTTGCTGATAGAGATGGGGTTTATATCTAATTTTAAATGCTAAAAACAAGCATACGCTGGCAACAGAAATGCCGCTGTATTAATGAATATAAAAATTGGCAAGGCATATAAAGGATTTATAATAAAAACTTTGTTTAGATGGGTTATATACTTAAATGTTTTCAATAAAATGAAATATTTTATTTTGTAATCCATTTCTATTTAGAATTATTATTTCAGTAAAATTAATTTTCTTTGTCATTAAAATTGATTACGTTCAGGTAATTCTACGGAAATGAAAAGTTTTCTGGATTGCAAACGGGTGCAGAATGAAAAATTTAAATTTATAAAATATAAATTACTAAATTTATTTCGATCTAAGAATTAATATGCTGAAGTAACTCAGAGGAAAATTTGAGAAATTTTGAAGGATTTCTTCAACATAATCTTAAATGTTAAGGTTAAAAACTAGTTATTAAAATGAAAAATAAACTTCACTTAAATTTCACATTAAAATTGAAAAGAAACTAAAATCATTCCCTTTCGGAATATCAAGTCCATTTCGTTAGAGTTCAATAACTTGATCTCTGGTTATCGTGAGGTTTCTGTCAATTACTTGGTGTGAATTTTTTAGACAATGGAAAATTCCCGCATTTTTTAAAAACGAGTGAAATTAGTACATATTTATGAACAATTTCTTTCCGATTCCAAATATTTAAACAAAAGTTCTTTAAAAAATATTAGTTATTTAAATATTAAGAAACGTAAATGACCCAAAACCAATTCAATCAAAACAGTCAACAAAATTCGTGACCTAAAGAGAAAAAAACCCTGCTTTTCTATGGTTTTCGTTAGGTTTCTGCCAAATAGTTATTGTTAAAAAAGTTGGCGTTGGTAGACCATAGCCACATTCCGTACAGGTTGGTGTGATTTGCGAGAAACTTGCGAATCTGGTTTCCGCCGCTGCATTTCAAGCCAAGATGTTTGAGATCTCTTTACGTCACGTTCAATGCCAACGAAATGGGTCGTTTTCTCGCCAACCTCTAACAAGATAATTTTGATCGCAAATTTAAAAAAAGAAAAAGGGCATTGAGCAGAAATTTTTATGTTTATGGCCTTTTTGAAACATTTAGAATTGAATAAAAAAAAAAAAAATTTAAATGCGGGAATTGTCCATTGCCAAATCCCTTGTCGGTTGGCGTGATTTGTGAGATACTTGCAAAACTGGTTTCCGCTTCTGCGTTTCAAGCAATGGTGTTTCAGATCAAGTAACGTCATATCAGCTTTGAGGTGAATATGTCGTTTTCCCCGCCAAATCAAACAAACGAAATTTGATTGCAAAAAAAAAAAAAAAAAAAAAAAAAAAAAAGCGCAGCGAGCAGAAATTCTTATGTTGATGGCCTTTTCGAAATATTTCGAATTGAATTTTTAAAAAATGCCGGAATGGTTCACTGTTAACGTATTTGATGCTATTTTATGTCAAAAAAGGGAGCTTACAGTGTTCATTTAACTCTTTGTTGCTTATAACTACGATGATTAACCATGGGATGGGTTATTGGATCATTTTACGATGATTATATCTCACAATTCAATCTAACGTTTGTCTTTTTTCTTTAGCATTGTATAAAATCATGATGTATATGTCTTTCTCATTAATCCTAAATAATCTTCAAACAGAAGATAAATTTCTGAATGAAATTTCGAATTTAAGAATTGCACATTACGATTAAAATAATGCATTTGAAGTAGTACTGTTAATATACCTGTAAAGGGATGCACTTGAAGTTGCATGAAACAATGCGATTGAAATGCTAAGAATTGAAATATATGAACAAAATAATGCATTTGGCGAATTTTATCAGCATAAAATTGTAAATTTAAAGTCACTTAAAACAAGAAAGTAGATTTTATAAATTCTTATCGGAGGCTTGCACTTGAACACCATTTTAGTATGTTGGCTAGCTTTAAGAAACATATAATCGCCAACTTGTAAAAAATATTACATTTAGCAATATAAAGATACGCTTACCTGATGCAATTTCTCTCTTCTGTATTGACAAGGTGGTCTTCTAACAAGTATAACTAACGTCCTGATATGTTCTGTTTTATACTGGAAGGCGTGACTCATAATCATCTTCGTTTGAAGTTGATAAAGTCCATCATCTGGGTTTTTCTAAGGATGAAGTTTAAGTGGTTAGAAAAGGGTTGTCTTTCACTTTCACTTTGGAAATGAAAAATACCGCGACAATTGATAAATCAAGAAACATAAGTACCAACTTGATATAGGTACAGTAAGCAAAAAAATAATGATAATCCGAACAATGGCTATATCTTGTACTCTATTCGATTAAAAAAAAAAGTACCACTGTAAATCGCGAAAGGATTTGAATAAATTCTTTTTAAAATTAAGGGTCATCTACATATTAAAATAGAACTAAACTTTAAAAAGTTCAATGACAACTCCATAATATTATCTCATATTTAGATTTAGCATCCAAAAAAAGTAGAAAAACAAAATTATATAATTTTCCAACGAATGGTTAATAATTTAAACGATGACAAAGAAGTGATAAATTAATGTTAAAAAAGAAAAGCTTTTTTATAGGCTATTAATTCTTAAATAATTAACATATTTTAGTGGGTTTTGTTTAAAAAAATAGTTTGCTTAAGGGCAAACATAAATAGCAATAAACTTTAGCTCCAAACAGTTTTTCAATAATCAATTTCTAATTAAAAACCATTTATAAAATTTTTAGAATAGAAACATTATATATATATATATAATGTACACATCTTATATATTATACACATCTATATATATATATATATAATATCATATATATATATATATATATATATATATATATAGATGTGCTGTCACGGGGAAATAATCCCAGGACTCCGTGATCTGAAGAGCGGTGCTCTAACCACTACAGTGTATAGAAGTCTATCTATTATTTGTACACGATATCACCCCATTTTCATTAGATTTTTCATGGTCAAATATTCCTCCAGAATATTTTTCTTTCCATTTTGACTTTTGATTCTCAATATTTTAGCAAAAAAGCTCCGTATAATAGATAAAATTTGAAAATAAAGATAAATTCAAGTAAAACTAGGTGTGTGGAACATCGCACAACTTTTAATGACACCATAATACCGACGTGGATTTGTGTCATTTACCGTCTTTTATTTATTTATCATTTATCTAGAAAAAATTGCCAGTTTGGCAATATTTTTCGCGCTAATTCTTATGTGCGTCTTTTTTTTTTTTTCCTTTTTTTTCCCCCCTCTCTCTTTTTTTTAAATGCCAATGGTGATATACTTTTTGATAATTCTTATATTAAACTAAACTAAACTCAGTGGCGTAACAGCCTCGTGGGGGCCTTGGCCTGCTGTGCCCAATCCAGCTTACTTGACCATGGACCCCGGGGTGCCATACATCAATGTTCCGGTCAGATGGTCAGTCTGACGCGGAACCCCCAGTGTTTAGTTCCCAAGCATGCTTGGTTCTCATTTAATCGACCCACTCAAGAGATGAAAGGCTAAGTCAACCTTGCTCAGTCTGGGGATCGAACCGCAGACCTTTGGCGTGGAAGCGCAAGGCGCTACTACTGAGCCACTGGGCTTCTTATAATAAGTGAAACTGCTGAGAGGAGATAGAAAAGATCGTCGATGAGCTCAAAGAAAGAGAACTCTGTGTTGAAGGCATTCGTTTTTCAACTTTTACGCTATTAAAGCATTTTTTACGTGAATTTCGGAGGTGGGTTTGTTTAGAACACCTTAAGAGGCATTAACACAGCGATTTTTATCAAAATCGTTAGAGCCGTTTTTTAGCAATCAATGAAAAACATGATTTTTTCAATGGCAGATACCTTATGCGCATGCGCGATTTTGACGAAAACCTTGATGGTAGGTCCCATAGCCACCAACAACTCGCACACCAAATGTGAACATTCTAGATCAATTTGTTCGGGAGTTATACTGGCCATAGACGACATTTTTTTCTAGATCACTTTTTTGAAATCAGGATGTTCCAAATGTGGGAAAATGCAAAAAGGAAAAAAAAAACCCCTCACTTTTCAGAATGACTTGAAATTTGATATGTATAAACTCGAGGAAAGGGGACACTTTATGGCATAAAAAATCTTTCGAACAATTTTTCTTTTATTACTTATCACTTTTTCCCTTTTCGCGTTTGCTCAAGCAAAATTCTAGATCTTTTTGATGACTGTTTATGTAAGCATTTCTAAAGTCGAACTTTAAAATTATAATCTCGCCGGTATGATTGTAATAAACAATCAATGTTTATAAAGTATGATTTCAAAGGCATGAAATTTTTTCTTATATCAGATCATGGCTTTCAAAAAGCAGGGGTGAAAATAGTTCAAAATATTTTTTTTGCCATATCCCCCCCCCCCCCTCGTCTCAACTTTCTGCGGTTTCCAGGTTATTCTAACCATATTTTTGTTGTTTTTTTAAGCTTTTTTGAACTTGCACTTTAATTGTGAACAGTCTGTATATTAAAATGTGCTTTACTTTTTGAAAATGGTAAGTTTTGAGAAGTGTGCATAAAATTAATTCTGTATTATTCTATTCAAACTCCTGGATCAGAGGCAAAATACACGCGAGCATGTGAAACAACTTCCTTTCTATACTAAGCTTCGGCGTTCTTGTTAAAAAAAAACTAGGGGTGTGGAACATCGCACAACTTTCAATTATGCACTACAACATTGGTAATTGCATTAAAATTTTATATGGTGTTATTTACCGTTTTCATATTTTATATTTAAAGGGCCAGTTTGGCGATATTTTTGGCAATAATATTTACTTTGGCAAAAAAAAAAAAAAAAAAAAAGACACGCCAAAATAACGAAATTGGCGAAATTATTCGATAGCCATTACATTGTCCTTGTGTGTGAAACAGAAAAAAATCAATAGTTGAGGGGCGATGCTCAAGGGCAGAAAGCTCTGTGTTAATGACACTCGTTTTTCTACTTATTAGGCTTTTATCGCATTCCTACAAAAAAATTTGGAGATGGGGACGTTTAGAAAACCTTAAGAGGCATTAACGCAGAGATTTTAATCAAAATCGTTAGAGCCGTCTTTCAGCAATTGCTGAAAAAATGATTTTTTTATAATTTCAACCTTATGCGCATGCATTTAGAAAAATTCTACCTCAAGGGTTAATTTTAATTTAATAAATAATTTCAACATTCATGTAACATTTCTGTTTACAGTGTAAGGTTTTTGTTCAAAAGCCTAGAAATTGACATATGTAATCCCGAAATTCTCGTTCTCAGATTCTGGAAATTCTCGTTAAAATAAATTGAAAGTCAAGAGTATTAAAGCTAAAATAAGAAAGGCAAACAACATGTCTTTTCCAGTTGTTTTTCCCATTGATTAAATATTTCTTTGCTGTAATTTTTGTAATAATACAAGAAGTTCTTAATTTACTACTTAATACCTAATTGCAATATCAAATTTCTTGTTAAGATAAGTTTATTTTAGGCTTGAAATAAAATAAATGATTTCTCTAGTTGCGATAAATTCATTCAATATTCTGAATCAAATTTTATGATAAAAACTGAATTTCGATGCTCACACACATACAAAATAAAATATAAAACGTGTGGTGGTCTCGTGTACAAATAACAGATACAACACCTAAGCACTAGCGGTCACTTTCGTCAAGTGGTTAACACGTCAAGGAGTTCATGGTTTGACTCCCGTTAGCGCACATTCGCTACATTGGTGACCACTGGACAACTGAATCATGCTGCCATCTATACCGGTGCCATCTGAAAGTACTGCACGACCTTCACACTACCAACTCAGCAAGTAACTTCTGGTGACTCACTGCCACTCAACTCACACACAAGCAAATTAATAGTTCTCCCCCTTCGCGACTCACTAGGAAGAGGCTATGTGGTGGTGTCGTGCACAAATAACAGATACAATACCTAAGCACTAGTAGTCACTTTTGTCTAGTGGTTAGCTCGTCTGTCCACTGATCTAGGAGTTCCTGGTTCGACTCCCGTTAGCGCACATCGCTACAAACGTTTGCACTTATTTAGGTATCGGAACTGAGAGTTTCATAAAGAAATTATTTAAAACAAGTAGCAATATTTCTACTTCTTGTAAAGAATGACTCTAATTATGATTACATTTTGCATTGAAGTCTTCATCTTTTTAAATTTTTAGAACCCACCACAAATCTTTTTTATTTTTTTGTTTATCAATTGTTATTCTAAAGGTATTTTCTCTGAGCTGGAGGTACTTAACATTTTAAAATGTTTAAATTAAAGCCAAAAAAACCTAACTCAATTATTTGATTATATTAGTATCCGTGTTAAAATATTTTTTATTTCACTGCCATTCATATTGTTGCATTGTACGGGTTCGAAAGATTTGACGCCAAAGCAGATAAAAACTCGCAGAAATTTATTCCAAAATAACTCTTCACAGTTCTCTTACAGCTCCAGAACTTCTCGTTCTAGTAGGCACAATACAGCTCTTTTCACCTCAATAGAGCACAGAACAGCAGTTAAAAACTTGACAACAACTGCTAAATCGCCGCAAAAGACAATGCAATACAGTTCGCTCAGTATATCCAGTCAACTAATTCAGTGACTCAAAATCCAAGAACTAACTCAAGTCAGGAATACAGCTCTCGCAATGAACGTTGAGAGACAACTCACTCAGTGATTCAAAATCAACTAACTCCATCACCCGCTCTCCTGAGCTTTTATAGGGTGACCTGAGAACATACGTGAACCTTCCAGATATACACATTTGGAGAACTTTCCAGAATGTAGTTGAAAAGTCCCTATATACATGTACAAGGGAAACATGTACACAAGGGATACATGTACCGAAAATGTCGCCAAATTTGGCGACAAAAATTAGTCGCCAAAACCATCGCCAACTTGGCTCTATCTCGCCAATTTGCCGAGATTCCCATTACCATAATGTTAAATACCCTGCCCCTTGAAACTCGCTTCCCAGAGTTACCTCTGTAAAACCCGTTATCAAGCGATGGGAGGCTCATTGCTGGGAAACAAACCATTGCATTGTCTTATGCGAAATGTACAGAAATTTATCTATTTACAAAATTAACACTACGAAATATTTACAAATATACAAAATTCGTAACAATATCTTCCCCATAAACTTTAATGGCTGGTAAGGACTTAGGACAATCTTCAAACTTTTGATGGTATTACACGCAAAATCAGTAAGTTTCCTCCTCAAAATAGGGTGAAATGTGTCACTAATGTTCAAATTTCTTTTGTAGCAATACTATTTTTGAAATTTTGCTTATATAAGTGTAAAATAGATATGGAATACACTATTATATTTCATACAAGAGTAAATATTGTGAAGGAATGTTTTTTTATTTCATACAAGTGTAAATATTGGGACGGATAGTTCTTTTATATCATATAAAGTGTTAAAATTTTCTGAGAAAGTCAAACTTTCTACAATGCATGATTCAAATATTTATTTATATATATTTAAAAAAAATTATTCAGAATTACAAAGTTCGTTGCACAACAGAAGTATGCGGATTTTACAAAATTTTTCTTTTTGCTTCTTGTAAAGGAGGATACAGGTTCCATTCACCAGTCATAGTGTATGCTAAAAACGAAAGAAAATGTTTGGGATATATGAAAAAAATTTATTATACCATATTTGCATAATAATTTCCCTCCAAAATTAACTAAAGGCATGAAATAATCATAGAAAATAGTCTTCAATTTTTAGCGTAAAATTACCCAATTTTGGACGGAAGTTTTACTAAAAATCTTTATATTATTATTTTTTTTTCCACATCATATTTTTCATTAGCGCATAGAGGCGCTTAAACTAGAGATCGGAAATATCGATCAAAGAAATATCGATACTATATCTTTGCATGGGAAAAAAATCGATAAAATATCGATTTATCGATACATGATTTTTTTTTTCTTCTTTTTATTTGATTTTTAATTTCGCCAAAAACAAAGTTTTTCGGGGCAAATTTCTACTTTTCATTACTGCTTTTTTGTAAGGTGATTACTTTTTTAATTGAAATGGATCTATTACAAAAAAAGGCTATATTTTCGCTTAATTGGTGCAGTGGCTTTAAGAAAAATTTAGATAATTTTCAATAGTTTTTAAGTGTATGGAAAAATATTGAATATTGGTGACATTTTAACTCTCTCTCAGCCAAGTTCAAGGGGAATAAAGAAAATCGAAAAAATACATGGAACTACAAAACGATCATAAAAAAACTAAAAATGTTTGAAAATATCGGTATATCGGTGACTTTTATCGATATTTTTAATATCGGTATTTTTTTAGAAATATCGATAAAAATATCGTCGTATCGATATATCGCCGACCTCTAGCTTAAACACAACGCCACGATTTTGAAGTAACCCAGAGGGTTCTTTCCAACCTCCAAACTCGAGAGGGACTTTTCTACGCTAATTTAAAATAATATTGAATCATGTTTTTTAAAACTTTGTAATCACGCAAATCTAAAAAAAAAATTAAATAGTTGTCGCAACAAAATCAAGTTTAAAAAAAATCAATCCTTCAATTTTAATTTTAAGAAAAGATTTTCTAATATTTTTTTTTTTTGAATGAAATGTTGTCATAGTTTTTCTATAACTATGACTATAACCAATACTTTTCGCGGATCGAATTTTGTTTAGAAAAATTTGTAATCACTAAAAAATCATATTTAGGATATAAATAAATAAAACAACGTTGATAAAATTGTTACTTAAATTAGTTATTCAACGTAATACATACCCATGTCAATCTGTCTTGTTTGCTGTGTTCCTCACCTGTAACACTTGCATGTCTGCTTCAAGAAGTTGGTGCAGTATCCTCCACGGAAACCTACAGAGCGACAGTGATTATGACACTTCATCTGATTAACAGGGCATCCGAATCCAGCATCGACAGTCGTAGCAACTGAAAAACGAAAATCAAATTATTTACGAATTTCGCCTCTGTTTTAAGATTTTAACTTTCTGTAACAAAGAGAATAACAAATATACTATCATTTCCAAGAAAAAACTAACTTCATTTCTAACGAATTTGATTAAAGCTCTTAATTTACCGAGCCACTACTTTTGTAAAATACAGAAAGTATAGGTCTATTTTGTCCGTATATAAACAGAACAGTACGACGACCATGTTCTTTCCAAAGTTTTTTTAAATACAGTTAAAGTTACAGATACATATCAAAACATATATTTTTGAAAGTAGGCGGACATGTTGCGCCATCTATTGCATATGTCATCAGCTGCAATCGGAGATGATGCAACAACTTTGACGAACGCGTGCCACAGTGGCAGCCCGTGGTCGAAAATGTTATTGCAGCCGGAAACAGCAGCCAACTACCCAATCACACATGCACTTCACACTTTTCACAATCGTATGTACAATCACACTTGAACTTTTTTTTTTATTTATCACGCTAAAAATCGGATTTTTCACACTTAAAAGTACATAATTATACTAAACCTCAACTTAACTTGACATCACTAGACGGTAGATCATCACAGTGCTCATAGGTATTTAATCCATTTTGGCTGCGTGAAAGCATAATGTTCGCCAAACCACAATCCTGTAGAGAACAAAAGGCTATAAGTTTTGGCGAGAATTATGTCTTCACTCCGCTAAAATGGATTATTTGCCTATGAGCATGGTGAAGATCTATCGTCTAGTGATGTCAAGTTAAGTTGGAGTTTAGTAATGATGTTCACATGAAAAATCTTCAGTTTTCCATTTAACTCGTTATAATTAGCATATTTTTGAATAATTACTCATGTTTTATGGAGCCAAGAAAAGAAATTATGGTTGAAAATTATTCGTAATATCATTCTTAATGTTATGAACCTCCATCTAGTTTTTAGAATAGATAGTTTTTTTAATAAAAATTTTTTAACAATGAAAGTAGAAAAAAATCGCAATTTTTCTAAAAACTTATACATTTAAAAATCTAGTGCAATTTTTCCAATCAATTCGACTGTGGTTTAAAACATCAAATAGTTAATGCAGATTTTAATTCTCAAATCATTTTTCAAAAGAATATAACAAACTTCAGTTATCACTGTTTAAATGAAGTTTCACGTGCCAAAAACACGATTTTTTAGTACTCACGATTTTTTAGTAGATTCTTTAATACTCAAATCGAAGTTTTGTTTCAATTTGTACAAAATAAAAACATTTATAACGTAACATTATGAAATAAAAACAATGGAATCATTATGTCTAGTTTTTTGATTAAAAAAACAACAACATAAAACTTCGTTGTCCTTCATCTCAAGTTAAAAACATGGTCCTTCGTTTTGGCCTCAAATTGTAAGTTCTTGTTTACTTAAAAACAATAATGTTTTGATGAGAAATTGCATGAAGCCTCTATCCAGAGAGCTACCTTTTTGTTTAATCCACTTTATCCAGCAACTATTCCAAACGCTCTTCTTTATTCTGACAATCAAACATGGCCAAACAAAACAATTTTTGTATATAAACAAGTAAAAAGTTCATACCTTGCTTTTGCTTTTATGTAGAGTTGGAAAAAAGGTGCATCCTCCATGTTTCAAAATGACATTGGATTCGTAGGGCTTTTTTTAAACCGTTCACTTTCACCCAAGATGATTTTCAAGCAGAGCCAATCAGCTCATCGAATTCTCAAGGGTAGCCGAAGCCGGAATAAATTCCTGATCTGGCAACACCGTTAATAACATTACGTAGAGGGGAGGCTGTGTTGCTTTCCATTGGTTACCATGGCAACGTCGCAGCCCGAAGCGCGTTTCAGGAACACACGGTTGCTGTTCGGATGCACAATGTTAGATTTTTTGATTGGAAGCGGTGGGGGGGGGGGGGTCTCGTGAATTATTCAGGCAAGAAAATTGTTGTTTATCGGACTTTTTTCACTTTAACGTAGGAATTGGATCTTCATTTTAGAAAATTGTAAAATATATAATTTTAGTTTTGAATTAATAAATTCAAAGGCAGTCCGGCTGCACTTGCTGTAGTGCACGAGCCAGCACTGGCGTGGCATTACTTCAGACGCTCAGACAAGCCGTTCTAAGCGACAGATGCAATCCTGGTGATAATCAATATACTGGGCCACTACTGTGGCTAACCCGGACGTCTTTACTATGGCGCACTCATTGGCCACTAGAGTGGCTCTGTATAATAAGAGCCCAAGATCCTTATTATACGGAGCGACTCCAGTGGCGCTTCCACCATAATTTCAGACGCTCGAAAAAGTCACTCTGAAAGCTAAACATGCAATCTTATAGAGTTTATTATGCTGAAGCACAGCTATGACTAGAGATTGCATATGTTGCTTGAGGCGCTCTGACTATAAGTGATGCATGTAATCATGTGGAACTTATTATACTGGGTCACAGCTGTGGCCAACCCGGATGTCTTTACTGTGGCTCTCGTTCGCCATTAGAGTGGCTCTGTGTAATAAGGGCCTAAGCTAAAGCGACCCAGATGAACGTAGAAGAAAGCAGCTCATAACAAGAAAAATTATGTATGTTGTATTATATAATACACAATGTTAGATTTTTTTTTTTATCGGAACCTTTTTTAGTACACTTTCTTTGAAAATAAAGACTTTTGTTGAATTGGCGTACAGCTATTTTAGTTGGGACGGTTATGCTCTTTTAATGTAAGTCGGTAACGTACTCTTTGGACTATGTTTAAAAGTTTGGCACTAGAATCATTCACAAAAGAAAAAGAAATCTACACCAGTTATACGGTAAATTATTCTTTGTCAATGGAGGTAATTGAAATATAAATAGTGCCAAAAGTGAGGGACGATTGAAAAATTGAGATTATATTGCCGTCAAAAACCAAAGAAATTTAAAAAAAAGAGGCAACTTCTAATCTTATCGCCTCCGGTCTCATAATTCCCTCTTATGGTAGTCATGATTCTATCCTGTTACCATAGCAATCAAACGATATTTTTCATTATTATTATTTACATTCTATTTTGCAGTAGGAAAATTATCTTGCGCTTCTATTATGTTATTTAAAGATAAACTACTGTATCATCTCAATAAATAATAAAAAAAAACCACCAATAATATCTGAAAGTGAGTTATTTGTCCTTTCGTGATCAATAGATGCATTTAAATAATGTAATTGAAAAAGTCCTTTTATTATTTAACTCACCCATTGCTACGATCAAGACAGTAAGAAATAAAATCACGCACACTGATTTCATTTTCTCTCCTAGAAATAAAAAAATGTTTTAATTTTTCTTAGTAAACAGTTTTTATTTACTTATATGTTTTCAATATATTGAAATATTTTATTTTGTAACTCATTTCTTTTGAGAATTATCAAATATTTTTCTTTGTTACTTTCATTGTACACTTTCAGGTAATTCACTGTAAATGGAAAGTTTTCGGTTATTGCAAACGTGCAGAATGAAAAATTTAAACTTATAAAATATAAATTACTAAATTTAATTCAATCATAGACATGTTCATACATGTTAAGCTGCATGTCCCTGCCTGATTAACCGTCATTGTGTTTAAAATTAGATCGTTGAGCGTACAAACCAAGCAATCAATGATCGTTAGATAAATTATGATTAAACGAGTTAACTTAGTGCCCAGTGGAGAAATTTGTGCCATATGCGTTTTTTGACACATGCTCTACTTACCAGGGCTTTTTTTTTACATAAATTATGGAGAAAATAATGTGAAAGTTCGTGTAAATCTCTTTTAAGTCACGCTTACTAAATTTGCTTATGAACAAAAAGTCACTGTTATTTTCAATTACTGTATTATTAAAGAAGTTGAGGTTTTTCTCATAATGAAAACTTTTTGTCATGTGCTTTACATTTTGAATGTCTTATCTAAGACCGGAGTCATGAGTCGTTACGAATACGAAGGGCGAACTCGACATCGGATTTAAAAACGATTATTTTTTTATCTCATAAAGTAGAAGATAATATGCATATGCATGATATATTAAGTGTTAAATCAAATCTATATAATAGTAAGGTAGATATTTCATAAAATCTCATAGTGGCACAATTAGAGGTCGGCGATATATTGATAAAACGATATTTTTATCGATATTTCTAAAAAAATATCGATATTAAAAATATTTTATAAAAGTCAACGATATATCGATATTTCCAAACATTTTTAGTTTTTTGATGATCGTTTTGTAGTTCCAGTGTTTTTTTTTTTCGATTTTATTTGTTCCCTTTTCAAAGACTTCAAAACTAATGTTTGAACTTGGCTGAGACACAGTAAAACGGCCCCGATATTCAATATTTTCCTTACACTTAAAAGCTATTGAAAATTATCTAAATTTTTCTTAAAATCACTGCACCAATTAAGCGAAAATATAACTTTTTTCTTTGTAATAGTTCCATTTCAGTTGAAAAAGTAAACACCTTACAATAAAGCAATCATGAAAAGTAGAAATTTGCCCCGAAAAACTTTGTTTCTGGCAAAATTGAAATAAAAAAAAAAAAAAAAAAAAAAAAAAATTTAAAAAATGTATCGATGTATCGATTTTTATCGATATTTTTTTCTTTGCAACGATATAGTATCGATATTTATTTTGATCGATATTTTCGACCTCTAGGCACAATAGTCACCCTATTTGATGCTATTTTACGTCAAAAAAACTTGCCAATAGTTCATTTGACTCTTTGTTACTTATAACTATTAATTTCACGATGGTTAGATCACGCAATTCAATCTAACATTTGTCCTTTATTTTTTATACCGAGATACAAAATTATGATACAAGTCTTTTTCATTAATCTTAAATAATCTTCAAACATAAGATAGATTTCAGAATAAAATTCGAATTTAAGAATTACACTATACGATTAAAATGATGCATTTGAAGTAGTATTGTTATACCGATAAAATGATACAATTAATATTCTATGGAACAATACGATTAAAATGCTGAAAATTGAAACAGCATTGGAGAGTATGAACAAAATAATAACTTTGAAGAATTTCATCACAATAAAATCGTAAATTTGAAATCACTTAAAACAAGAAAGTAGATTTCATAAATTCTTTTAAGAGGCTTGCAGATGAAGAAAATTTTAATATGTTGGCTAACTTTAATAAACATAAACACCAACTTGTAAAAAAATTTTACACTTGGAAATATAAAAAAATATATGCTTACCTGCAATTTGTCTCTTCTGTATTGGAAAGGTTATCTTCTAACAAGTATAACTAACGTCCTGATAAATATAACGTTTTTTTATACTAGAAGGTATGACTCAGAATTTTCTTCGTTAGAAGTTGATAAAGTCATCATCTGGGTTTTTCTCAGAATAAAGTTTAAGTAGTTAGAAAAGGATTGTTTTTCATTTAGGTGATAAATATAATACCATGACAATTGATAAATCAAGAAGTATAAATACAATCACACACACACACAAAATCAGAACGATGGCTATATCTTCGGTTTTAAAAGTCGTAGAATATTGTTGTTTGTACCAAAGTGATTTTTTTTTTACATGCCTGGTGCAAATGTTTTTCTTGGGGGGGCTGTTTACAAAATTTCAATACGAACCCACATTTTCTTTTTTTACCTTTTCCTTCGATCTAGAATGCTTCGATGACCCTACAATTTAAATTTCTGTTCATTGTGTAGAAAAACACGCCACTAATGAGGTAAGGGCAAATCTCAATATTGAGAGCTGTAATTTTAAGGTCATCAGGATAATTAAAGCTGGGGAAAGCGAACTGCAGCAGACACGTGTTTCTGGACGTTACAGGTATTAGTCTAAAACTACTCCGCAACTGCATAGATTTATTGTGTCATTATTAATTTATTAACAAAAGGTCAATTCTCAAAATTAGTAAAGAAACTCAATCAGAAATGAATTTTAATGTAACATAACTAACAAAGTTGATAATGAGCCAACATCATTATAGTCGGAAACAAAAACAAAAAACTAGCGAATATTATTGTTGATAGTAAGATTGACAGACATATAAAATGTTACGTTATAGTTTTTATCTGACACTGGTAAAGTTGTTAATTATGTTAATTAGGTCAAGTTTATTTTTTATATATTTCACTAACCTAAAGAAAAAAAGTATTAAATTTTATAAATAAAACTCAATTTTTGAAACTTAAGCATATTTTTAACAAAATGAAAAGTTTCGTACAAATAAAAACTTTACCACTATATTATCTGAAAATGATGAAACGTTTTATGTAAATAATCCTATTCTCATAAAATTCTATCGTTATGGAAATTCGCTATATTTTTTACTTAAAGCTATAATCTAATTAAATAATCACTAGGGGGCTTCGCCCCCTGCTCGCTAACGCTCACCAACCCCCAAACGCCTCGCTGCGCTCGGATTGAGCGGCTTTGCCGCTCGAATTTGTGGTTAAAACATCTTGCTGCGCCCGAATAGGTTTGCCAGCCATAAAAAATGTAACCAAATTTTTATAAATTTAATGTAAGGCCTAATAGAGAAAACACCCAAATTGCAAGTTTCATAATAGAAAGTTAAATATACTATCCGCCAACGTTCTGACTTAAAACTTCATTAGCTATGCCCTTACATTGAAGTCCTAATATTTTTTATTTATTCTGATAAGTCGCCCCGTTAGAGAACGAAGTCCAACGCGAAGCATTTTCTGGATAGAAATACTTCAAAATAATAATTACTCTAATACAAAAATGCTTCAGAAAAACAGAAAAAATCAACTTTGAAACAAAGAGTTTAAAATTAGCAACGGGTTTGTTGTTTACATACGTAAGGGAGAACGACGTCCAACGCGAGGCATTTTCTGGATAGAAATACTTCAAAATAATAATTACTCTAATACAAAAATGATTCAGAAAAACAGAAAAAATCAACTTTAAAACGAAGAGTTTAAAAAGAGCTTTAAAATTAGCAACGGGTTTGTTGTTTACATACGTAAGGATAGCTTTAAAATTAGCAACGGTTGGTTGGTTGGTTGGTTGAACCCCCGAGCAGCCGGTTTGTTGTTTACATACATAAGGATGTTGCCAATCATATATTCAAAATCATTGAGGCTTTGTAGTAGCTTAATGATGAAAAATATTGAAATTTAATTAATTAATAAAGTGTTAATAAATTATTTTGGCACGTTTTGGCAAATCTACAGCTTATTTCCTTTAAAATGACACCTTGATCATTGAAATTGGTTGAGCAGTTTAGGCGGACGGACTAACCCCAAAAAACGTATTGCCTATTAAATATATAGATTTATTATGTGCGTTTTTGCGTCTTTCTGAATTGTCCGTAAATTGTACAAGCGACCTATGAAGTGAACTTTTTGTATAATCATGTTTTCGAAGACAATTTGGCTCCATCGTTATTTTTTTTCATGGTGCAAAAGGATATAAATAAAGACTATACTGAGCCAGATTTTGTTACATCTAAACAATTATACTATAAATTTGAAGGGAGAATGACTTAGAGAATGATCATGGATAGGAATTTCTTTGTATTTCAAGTATCGAATGGAAAAAGCCTTGAAATTCAGAACACACAATTCCTGTTGTGTCTACTTATATTTGAAAGCTTAAATTATATAGCACCGTCGCTGTATATTTAATATAACTGGAGTTGTCTCACATGCTTGGAACGAAATGAATTTGATGCCCATCTCCCAAAGCTTTCGAGTTGCAAAATGTATAGCACTTTCAATATTTGTTTATGACTATCTCTTGTCAAAAATAAAGTTTACCATCTATGTTTCCAACAGTTTAAAAAGATAAAATAAGTAAAAAAAAATTTACATGAATTATTTTTTACTTTCAATTACCCATATGTAATACATATGGTAATGAAAGTATAGTATTCGGTCGAAAAAAAAAATCGATCACTAAAAAATGATCTCAAAAAAGTGATTTAGAAAAAATGTGTGTCTGTGTGGGTGTCTATGTGTACGTGGTCAGCATAACTCCCGAACAAATTGACCTACGATATTTGAAATTGGTGTGAGGGTTGGTGATGACATGAGGACCTACCATTAAGGTTTTCGTCAAAATCACCCATGCGCATAATCTAGCTGCCATTGGAAAAATCATATTTTTCAATGATTGCTAAAAAACGGCTCTAACGATTTTATTCAAATTCGCTGTGGTAATGCTTCTTAAGGTGTTCTAAGCATCCACACCTCCGAAATTCCCGTAAAAATGCTTTAATAGCGCAAAAAGTTGAGAAACGATTGCCTTCAACATAGGCATAGCTCATCGACGAACGTTTTTCTCCTCTCCGTAGTTTCACTTATAAGAAAGGATTATATAAGAATTATCGAAATAAATATCGCCAAAATCCCCAATTTGGTAATTTTTTTAAAATTTTTTTTTTTTAAAAAAAGACGCTTATAAGACTTATCGAAAAAAAAAAATATCACCTAACTGACCATTTGTCCTCAATGAATGAGGAAAATTAAAAAACGGCAAATAACACAAATCCACATCAGTAACATAGTGTAATTGAAAGTTGTGCGATGTTCTACACCCCTAGTTTTTATTTAAATTAAACTTTAATATGTAATCTAGTACACGGCCCATAAAAGTAAACTTTTTGCTAAAAAAATGGAAACCAAAAATTAAAATGGAAGGAAAAAAATTATCTGAGGATTCCTATTTAAAATTTTTTTTTAATTAATTTTATTAATTATTAATTAATTGTTAAAAACTGTTTAATGTAAAACTTACATGTTATTTATATATGACCTTTAATAAACTATCGTTTGGAACAAGAGTTAGTAAAATATACTTATCATTTTACAATTTATTACTAAAAATACAAATACTTTTTAACATTAGTTTGTAATTCTCTTGTCATCATTTAAATTATTAACCTCTTCTTAGAAAATTATGAAATTTAGCATTTCGTCTTTTTTTTTTTTTTGGATGCTGAATCTAAAAACAGCCTAAAATTATGGGGTCTCCATTGAACTTTTTAAAGTTTGGTTTAGTTTTAATATGTAGATAACCCCTCATGAAAAAAAAATATATAAATAAAATTATTAAAAACTTTCCACGAATTACAATGAATTTTTAAAAAATATTGATATTAAAAATGTTGATAAAAGTGACCGATATATCGATATTTTCAAAAATTTTAATTTTTTGATGATCGTTTTGTAGTTATATTTTGATTTTCTATTTTCTTTATTCCCTTTTCAAAAACTTCAAAACTAAAATTTGGACTTGGGTGAGGGACAGTTAAAATGGCCCCAATATTCAATATTTTGCCATACCCTTCATAATCATGGGTGCCATCAGAAGGGTACAAGGGCAAAAATTATGGGGTCTCCATTGAACTTTTTAAAGTTTGGTTTAGTTTTAATATGTAGATAACCCCTCATGAAAAAAAAATATATAAATAAAATTATTAAAAACTTTCCACGAATTACAATGAATTTTTAAAAAATATTGATATTAAAAATGTTGATAAAAGTGACCGATATATCGATATTTTCAAAAATTTTAATTTTTTGATGATCGTTTTGTAGTTATATTTTGATTTTCTATTTTCTTTATTCCCTTTTCAAAAACTTCAAAACTAAAGTTTGGACTTGGGTGAGAGACAGTTAAAATGTCCCCAATATTCAATATTTTGCCATACCCTTCATAATCATAGGTGCCATCAGAAGGGTACAAGGGGGGGGGGCACTTGCACCTCCCTGGCTTTTGAAAAATTAAAATAAAATTGGAAGAAACGTGTTAATTCCAAGTAAATAAAAGCACACATGCCATTTTGAAATTCCGGTTCAATGTTACACTGCGTATTTATTATTATTATTTTAAGCCTCTTGTTTATTTCCTGAACTCCTTTTTTTTTTAATAGCTGATTTATTGCAATTGAAAAGTGGTTTTCAGGCGCCACTTGTCTCAGTATCAATTTATTCTTTTTTCTATAATAATTTATATGTTCTCTCAATTCCTGGAAAATGTTTGGATTTTTATTTGTTTGTCATCAGATATTAGACCTTGATATATATTTTCAAATAAGCATTTCTTATATTACTTTTGTGTTCCACTTTTTGATTTTTTTTTTTAAATTATTTCTCTAACTTGTAAGAAATAACTACTCTTTTGTATTTTTAAATCCTTTATATTAACTTCAATTTTGTTTGAATGTGACGTTGAAATCTACCGAGGTCTAATTAATGCAACTGCCGTCATCCAAATGAGCAGAAACTTGGCAGATTGCATGTCGATGACGATGCAGTCTATCACGTTTTTGGGGATGTCAGCCAGGGTTATAGTGCTAAAAAAATTTTACCGGTACGCAAACTTCACCTTACAAAAAGCAATAATGAAAAGTAGAAATTTGCTCCGAAAAACTTCGTTTCTGGCAAAATTGAAAATCAAACAAAAAACATTTGTGGGATCCCAAAATTCGGACGCCCTAGGCACGGATCTTAAGGGAAAAACGACCGTGCCTGAGACAAAGCCTTTTTTTTTTTTTTTTTTTAGCAAACTTGTCCGTTTGTGATTATAAGTAAAAACATTGAAGTAATTTTGCGTCTGTTTGAAACTCAAAAGCGGCTAATTTGATTCCAAAAAAAGAACAGGTTTGGTCTGAAAAATTAAGACGATGTTGCCATCATGGGCGCCCCCAGGAGGGTGCAAGGAGGTGCTCCCTGGCTCTTGAAATTTTTAAAAAAATGAGGGAAAAGATGTAAATTCCAAGATAAAAAAAAAAAAGCACATACGCCGTTTGTACTTTTATGTTACAATGAGCATTTTTTTGTGTATTAATTTTAGTCTTTTATTTCTTTCCTGTGTCGTTTTTTAGCTATTTGCCTGACGATTTTCTGGCGCTTGTTGTCAATGATTATTAGAGGCTAAACACTGTCTGTTGAATGCCGTGAGACCTAGTTGGTTGATAAAAATATATTTTAATATTTTTACTATTTTGTATTTTTTTCTCTTTAACAGGGTTGCGCTTTCAAAAATATATACCATGAATTTTAACTATTTTCAAAGAGTATAATTTATAATGCATAATTATTAAATAATATTTCTAAAAAAAATTAATGATTTTGATAAAAATCTAGTCTTGCACCCCCTTGCAAATATTCCTGTGGGCGCTCATGGTTGCCATCGAATATCACTAATATTCTCAAAAGGGGAAATGCCGCCACTTGAATTACTATAAATGGTAACACCATGTTGGAAATGAAACCTGTTTCTCAAGTAACTTAGTTTCTCGAGATCATTCCGATCACCCTGATAAAATTTATCTCCTCCAGCCCCATGTTTCTCGCGATGATGCAATACGCTGGCAATCCTTTTCCCACAAAAGAATCTTATACTCTTCATTTTTGGAATTGAAGACTGAGAAAGGGGAAAATGAAAAGGGGGGTTCCATTTATTTTAAAGCCTTAAATTTGAATTAACAACATTACAATGAATGTTTCATCTATAATAATAAAGCAATTTGTGTGTCTTATCTGTCTGTCTGTGTGTGGATCTATAGAAACCTACTTAAAATTGGAATAGAGCTCTGAGATTTTCCACATAAGAAGTTTAGGCCTTCTAATTTTATGTATGTCAACCAGAATGGTAAATTTTTTGTTATTTTTTAAATAATTTTCTTAATTAATTAACAATGTTTTTTACAAAACAACTTCTAATTAGGTTACAGCTCTGAAATTTTCACCATAAGTAATTTTGGCCTTCTTATTGAACTCTTAGAAAACAGAATTTTAAATTTTTGGTTAGTTTTTTTTTTAATTATCTTTTTTAATTAATTAATAAATATTTTACAAAATGGTTTCTAATAGGGCTACAGCTCTGAAATTTTTTACATAAGTAGTTTTAGCCTTCTAATTGAACCTTTAAAAAACAGAATTTCAAATTTTAATTTAGTTATTTTTAATTAATTAATAAATATTTTACAAAATTATTACTAATGGGGCTACAGATCTGAAATTTTCAACATAATTAACTTAGGCCTTTTAATTGGACTTTTGAAAAACAGAATTTCAAATTTTTATTTAGTTCTTTTTTAATTAATTTTTTTAATTAATTAATATATATTTAACAAAATGATATCTAATGAGGCTACAGCTCTGAAATTTTCAACTTAAGTAGTGTTGGCCTTCTATTTGGACTTTTGAAAAACAGAATTTAAACTTTTTATTTAGTTCTTTGTAATTAATTTTTTTAATTAACAAATATTTTACAAAACGATTTCTACTTGGGTTACAGTTCTGAAATTTTCAACAGAGAATGGTAGAGTATGGTAGAAAGTGTGGTAGAGTGCTAGTGAGAAAGAGGTAGAGTGGTAGAGAGAGATGTAGAGTGGTAGAGAGACATGTAGAGTGGTAGAGAGAGATGTAGAGTGGTAGAGAGAGGTAGAGTGGTAGAGAGAGGTAGAGTGGTAGAGAGAGGTAGAGTAGAGTGTTAGAGAAAGAGGTAGAGTGAGAGAATGGTAGAGATGTAGAAATGTAGAGGTAGAGTGGTAGAGAGAGAGAGAGGTAGAGTAGAGTGGTAGTGAGAGAGGTAAAGTAAAGGGGTAGAGCCTCTCTCTACCATTCTACCTCTCTCTCGCTACCACTCTTTCTACCTCTCTCTACCATAACCTACTATTTACTCTACTCTACCTCTCTCTACCCTTCTACTCAACCCCTCTATTCCTAATACCCCTCTACTATACATCTCTCCCTCTCCTCTACTCTACATCTCTCTACGACTCTAACGCTCGGTACCTCTTTTTCTCTACGACTCTAACGCTCGGTACCTCTTTTTCTCTACTACTCTACCTTTCTCTCTCTACCACTCTAACTCTCTCCCTCTACCACACTCTCTCACTACCACTCTACCACACGAGAGATGTAGAGTAGATGGGTAGAAAGAGATAGAGTAAATAAATGGTAGAGAGAGGTAGAAAGAGTGGTAGCAAGATAGATGTAGAGTGGTAGAGCAGAGTATGGTAGAGTGGTAGAATGGTAGAGATTTATTGGTAGAGTAGTAGTGAGAGAGGGGTAGAGGAGAGGTAGAGTGGTAGAGGAGAGGTAAAGTGTGAGAATGGTAGAGATGGAGAGGTAGAGTAGTAGAGAAAGAGAGATAGCGAGAGGTAGAGTGGTAGAGAGAGGTAGAGTAGATTAAATAAATAGTAGAGAGAGGTAGAAAGAGTGGTAGAGTGGTAGGAAGATAGAGGTAGAGTGGTAGAGATAGAGGTAGAGCAGAGAGGTAGAGTAAATAGTAGAGTATGGTAGAAAGAGTGGTAGCGAGAGAGGTAGAGTGAGAGAATGGTAGTGAGAGAGTGGTAGAGAGCGGTAGAGTAAATAGTAGAGTATGGTAGAAAGTGTGGTAGAGTAAATTGTAGAGTATGGTAGAAAGTAAAGAAAGTGGTAGAGTACTAGTGAGAGAGGTAGAGAGAGGTAGATTAGAGAGGAAGAGAGAGGTAGAGTAGATAGGTTGTGAAGAGATGCAGAGTGGGAAAGAGAGTTAGAGTGAGATAAATTGTAGAGAGAGTGGTAGCGAGAGAGAAAGGTAGAGTGGTAGCGAGAAAGAGAGGTAGAAAGATGTAGAGTGGTAGAGTGAGAGGTAGAGTATAGTGGTAGAGTTTGAGGTAGAGTAGAGTGGTAGTGTGAGAGGTGGAGTAGAGTGGTAGAGTTTGAGGTAGAGTAGAGTGAGATGTAGAGTGTGAGGTAGAGTAAAGTAGAGTGGTAGAGTGAGAGGTAGAGTAGAGTTGTAGAGGTAAAGAGAGTAGTGTGGTAGAGAGAGGCAGATGAGAGAGGTAAAGTGGTAGAGAGAGAGGCAGAGTACTCTACCTCTTTCAACGATAAGATTACAATGAGGTAGATCTACCTCATTGTAATCTTATCGTTGTCTTGAAATTACGAGGAGCATTTGGCTGCGATAAACAAAAGTAAAATGGCAGAAGTAGACACCCGGAACAGTGCTAACTTAAGAAAACTTGCATGGTACTTGAGGGGCACGTGACATCATAGAACCGGTTATTCGCTTCACTGCCCACTAAAATCACTTTTCACAGCGATTTCCGCGAAATTTGATCATTAAGAGCCACTAATATATAAAAACTATATTTTTACTTTGTCAAAATGTATTTACGAATGTTCAAAATCTATTTTGAACGTCTGTTAATGAAATAGACGATTGAAACTTGATTATTTACAGTTTAGTTGCAATACAGTCACAGATTCCCTTTGACTTCTGGGCTTTACAAGCCAGCTTTCTGTCCACCCGGAATGTCTAGGCAGGGCCGGTGCTAGGGGAGGGCGCCGGGTCCCTGCCCGAGGCGGCAACCTTAGGAGGTAGTAAATGGGCTGTAAAATTAAATAGTTTATGAAGACAATGATTAAATCAAGATTCATTTGAATGCTTATGAAAAATTAATAGGTGGAATTATAATAAAATTTGCTTTTAATATGTTTTACAAACTTTTAAGTATAGGTACCCACTCACTTCAAAAATCCTCAAGCATGAGAACGCCATAAGAAGGTTGAGGTATGTAGTTTTAAATAAAAACACGTTTTGAAAGATGAGTAGAGTTTTCGTGTACAAGACCAAATCCACAACTGGACCAAAAATTGATAGTATAATCTAGAATAAAAGTGTTAATTCCACGAGCATTTTACCTCCCACGTAGTGGCCTCTCATTAAACTTGGTCGTTAATGACATGGCAAAGGCATCCATCGAAGTCACCAATTTTTTTAATATGGTCCAAAATAAATCTTTTTTTTCCCTCATCAACTTTTCGATGAACTAAATTAATAAAATATGTTCAGGGACTAACTTTGAAACCCGAGAAATTAGATTTTAGTGAGTGAAGCGAGCTTATACAACAATGAACCTTTCAGCGATTGTGCATTTTGAGTGATGAAGAATTGATACTTTCTGTGGCGAACATTTCTGTGAGAAAAAATTTCGTTTTGTTTCCCCTTTGCTTGTGTATCTATCAATTTTTTTATTTTTTTTTAAAATTCAAAAGGTAAAGAATTGTTTTAGGATTGTTTTCATATTAAAATATTCGACAGGAAATTTTACAAAAGCACCAAAAACATATTATACTAAAATAAGAAAGTTTTTTTGCAGATATTTCGGTTTAAAATTTTTTCCGCTTTCTATATTGAGGTACGCCATTTAGTTAATGAACACAAAGGAAGCCAGATTTCTTCTTGGTGATAACCCCCCCCCCCCCCCAAAAAAAAGGAATTTTTTTTATATATATGAAATTTAAAAATTAACTCATTTTTAGAGGTTTTTTTTTTATCATGTTATTCAGAAAATCTACAATTAAAATAGTTTTAATTTTTCTGTTTATCGGTAACAACATTAGACTCTTTTAAATGTAAACTTTTAGACATAAATTTTTACTACAATAGCAGTTCACGGAACATATTATTAGAGTCCACGTTTCGCTTTATGATGACATCTGTTATGGTTCGAAGTAAAAGGATAATAACTATTTAAGCTTCAGGAAAAGGGGTAATAATAGAATACATTTTCATAGTCTTTGACCACTGCGAAGAAAACATGTCTTCCTTTATCATTGACTAATTCCCCCCCCCCCTTCTCCCCTAAGTTTCATAGGAAACCAACAATCAACACCATGTGTAAACCTCTTAAATGAACTAAGGGTGTGGAACATCGCACAACTTTCAATTACATTATAATACTGATGTCAATTTATGTCATTTACCATTTTTATATTTTTATCATTCATTTAGAAAAAATGGCCGGTTTGGCGATATTTCTTACCATAATTCTTGTATGGGTCTTAAAAAAAAAAAAACCTTCGTCAAGTCGATAATTTTGGCGATATACTTTTCAATAATTCTTATATTTTCCTTTCTTATAAGTGAAACTGAGGAGAGAAAAAAAATGATCGTTGATGAGGTACGCTCAAGGAAATAGAACTCGCATGGTTTTTGGGAATATCGGAGAATTGGAAGTTTAAAGCCTGAAGAAACTTACTGGTTTCGAGCTGTTTAGAAACTAAACGATTTTGAAACAGTTAATTCAGAATGGAGTTTATACAATTGCAGTCATCACAATTAGTGGCTAATGGTAATATAAAAATTCTAATTTGATTTTTTAAAAGTGGTTTATGATTGACCCTCCTGAAAATTTTGCTTTGCATACCATTCAATAATAAAAATAAAACTCTAAAGTAGTGTATACATCAAAAGTTGTGTAAAATAAAATTGAAAAACTAATGTGAAAAGAATAAAATCAATTATTGGTTAAAAGATTATTATTGATAAAATTATCAATTAAAAAATCCGGTTAAATCAGTTCACTTCACTTTAATATAATACACTTTGACTGCAACTGAACTGCGCAGCGCGTTGGTTAAAGTTTCGGTTCGGATTCGTTATGCTCTTTTGTTCTTGTCAGACATTTTGTTTTATGATTGTGGTGTTTCACTCTTGCATAAAAGTATGTTTTCTATTGTAATTTTGCTGGAAAAATTGAATCTGTCATACAAAATTTGATATCTTATTTGACTAAATAGCATGGGTTACTTCAAATTTAACTTTCATTCCTTAATTAGGAACAGGGACGCTGCCAGGAATTTATTTTGGGAATTGTTTGGAAACAAATTTTAAGGTATGAAATTGAATTTTAAATTTCATTCTCATTCATGTATACAACTTCAAAATTAAGTTATAATTATACGTGGTTTACACAACATCCCTTCAAACAAGTTGAGTAAAAGTTAATAAATTTTTAACAGCTTATTTAAACAGCATTCTAATTTTTTTTGTAAATAAATACAATACTGTTAAGGTTGTACTTAATACTTTATTCTGTGACATATTAGTGTATAATTAAAAATATAATTTGGATATTTATTATTTGATGAAACCTAATGTGAGTAGTAATATCATGAGTGTTGCCATGTCTAATGTGTTTCTGGTTTTTCTGTGTAAAAATCGGGACACATCTCTGCTAATGGGGAATTTTCTTTTATATTAAATTTATGGGGTTCGGAACACACAATTCTATAATCTTCAATGTTTGAGGTTTTATTTGAAGATATACATTGCAATTCATACATTTATTAACTTTCAGCCATAAGGATATACTTTGTATTTGAGACTATTGCGAGTTTAAAAAATTTTTATTTGATTTTAGGAACACTGCAACAATATGAAAAGTTAATTTTAGTTATTTACAAACATTTCAGAGTATTCACTGAAAGTTGTCTTCTTAAAAGTCGAATTTTTAAAATCGGGACATCTGGTCACATTAACCATGTTTCGTGACGGTTATTCAACATCATGAGTGTTATATAGTTAAGTTATAGCATTAAAAGAATATAGTTGTTACTAGAGTGTAAATTCTGTGGTAAATTTGATCCTGAAACAGAGTAACATTCATGAGATTAAAGGCTGCATAATAATAAACTTAAAAATTTAACATAATAAATTTCAATATCATTATAGCTTCAAATTAAATGCATAATATTATGGTACTCTTCCTTTAGACGAATATCAGTTGATGTAGTTATCGCCAAGCCGTAATGTTTGTATGGTTACTATAGTAATCTTGTAACAGAATTGTAAATGATTTGAAGGTTGTTAGTTTAAATGAGTTATCGCTTCAGTTTGGCAATTTTTATCCTAATATATTGCAAAAGTATCATAATAAACAGCATAAATTATAGGTACTTTTTGTTTTGTTATTGCATTTTGATTTCAATGCTTTTAAGTTGGAATTTAGAAATTTAAATTTTTAAATGTGAACTGGACTTCTGAACCCCTATTTTTATTTTTTTTAAAGTGACCGGTGTTCAACCAACTTTCGTGGTTATTAATAATTTTTATTGAAGTCAATTAAGGAGTTGGTACCCTAAAATTTATTTTTGTTCATTAAGTTTTGAGTTTATTATTGTTCATTCAGGGCTGCCACAGGCGATTAAAAAGGCTACTAAAGTGACTATTTTAGTGGCTGGGCGACTATTTCAATGAAAAAAAGGTCCAAAACGACTATTTTGAACCAAACCTTCTACTATTTTTGGGCTAAGACGACTATTTTTTAGGGAATTGTTTACTGTCCAATAGTAGGATGGAAAAAGAAAATCGACACTAAGGTACTAACACAGTTTTGTCAAAGGGGTGGGGAGGGGGAGAGTGAAATATTATTATATATAGATCCATACATTTTTATAATATTTCTACTATTTGTTTTATAGTACTATTATTTTAATACCTATATTGTTTTATTTTTTATTAAAGTTGTCAGGCTTTGCAGTAAGAAACTGTTTTTAATATTAGAGCTTACCAGTTTTTCTTTTGTTATTAGTTCGATAAAAATAACTTTGTATGCAACACATAGAAAATATAGGGTTCTACAGTTTTTGTTCAATACATTTTTGTGGTGTACTTTTATGGATATCATCTAAAAACTTGACAAGAATCTTAAAATGGTATTTTTAAGAAAGAGTTTTTGCTTTGATGCTTTTCATACAATTTGCTTTTCATACAATAGTTCTACAAAACAAACTTTACATACATAAGTTGTAGAAAATTTAATACTCTAATATAATTTTAATATAATATTTATATTTTTAAATCCTAAAATATAATTTTTTCGCTCTAAAATGCATTGGTAAAAGGATATGATCGGTAAATTAAAAAAAAAAACCACCAAAATTTCAAATTCGAAAGATTTTTGGTACGTCATGGCAAAAATCTGTTATTTATAGATATATACATAATTTAATGCATTTCCACTTTTTATTTTACATTATTATTATATCTATATTGTTTTATTTTTTTATTAAAATAGTCAGACTTTGCAATAAGAAGCTATTTTTACACCCTTACATATACATAAAATTTTATAGGATATCTCGTAAACCTTCCAAGAAGAGTAGCTCCTTAGTTTTTAGTCATAGAAAGTAACTTTTTGTATAAAAAACTTTTAGAAAATGTAGAGTTCTACAACTTTGGCGGGATACATTTTTTTCAATGACTTACTGTTATGAAGATATAATCTAAAAACTCGGCAATAAACTTAAAAAAGCAGCATTTTTATGAAAAAGTTTTTACTCTGATGCTAGATAACTCTACGTAATATCTTTACAAAAACTAATTGATTACCAAAGTTGTAGAAAATTAAATGCTCTGCAACTTTTACATTTAATATTATATGTTTTTAAGATGCATTGCAAAAGAGTTATGATCTATAAACTGAAAAACATTTTTTTTGGTGCGCCACGGTCTCCTTTGTTGTTAGTCCTAGAAAATAAGTTAATATAAAAAAACTTGTAGGAAATGTATTGTTCTACAATTTTTATTCACAAAATTTTTCTCCAAGACATTTTATTATGGAGATATAATCAAAAAACTTGGCACAATTCTTAAAAAAGTCGCATTTTTACGAAAAAGTTTTAACTTTGATGTGGCGTAACTATTTACTTAATAGTTCTACAAAAACAAAATGTGTACAAAAGTTGTAGCAGGTTTAATATTCTATAACTTTTAAATATAATGTTTGTTTCTTAGATGCATTATAAAAGAGCTATGATGTATAAATTGAAAAACGATTGGTTTTTGGTGCACCACGGAGAGCGCACAAGGGTTAGATGGTCGAAAACTTGATTTATAAACCATGGGACCGACCTTCGTAACATATTAAAAAATCGGAACTACATAACCTTTTGCAAGGCAAAATGTCTCTATTCCCTGGACTAATTTTTTTGAATTTGGGTTGTATTACTTAATACTTATCCATTACCTAACAGCTATTTGTGTAAAAGCTTTTGAATAAGAATCACATGTGGAAATGCGACTTACAAGCTATTTGTGAAACCTTTATTGCAACTATGGCATCTACGTATGTTCAGACTTCCCTAAACTTTCCAATGAGATGATAATTTTTGCTGCAGTTTCCTTTCATACGATATCTTTTATCACCATTGTCGCATCACTGCTGCAGTTTCACCTATGTAATAGCTGTTATCACTGAGATTTGCGTCGGCCAATATTTATGTTGTGATGGTTATTTTCTCTGATGTAATAGCTACTATATCCGTAATTTTGTGCTTGTGCGATGATTTACTGATTAAAATTTTGATAGTAGTTTATTAGCTTGATAAATAAGTTGAAATGGTTATCAATATTTTAAATTTAAAAGGTTAAGCAACATTCTTTTTGAAGTGGTACTTTCTTTGAATGTTGCTTGAAAACTTGGATAACTAGGTTTAATTATATTCACATATTTTTCATTGTAGTCCTATTGTTTGAATATTTGACTTTTTTTCTTGCCAAAAAGTTGTTGGATTTTAAATTTTTGAAATATTTGAGTTTTTTCGCTAGTTTTAAAACAAATTTTGAAAAGTGTATGTATGCTTTATTACAAGCCTATAACAGTTTTTAAGAAAAAAATTCCTAAAATGTTGAGAACTATCCTTAAAATTCCCAGTTAAACTGTTTAGAAATATCACTGCGCCTTTTTTACGTTTTTGTACGAGTTACATTCAAAACTTTATTTTTTTTTTGCTCAGAGTTTTCAGCATACAGTATACTTGGTGTCCTGCATTTTTAAAGCCGTTTTAGAAATTTGTTCTTCAGTGTTACTTCCTCCATATACTGTACCTCTGCAGTAATTCTGATAAGATTTTCTCATTCTTTATTGGGCGCTAAAAATTTATTTGTTGCACTTGATTTTTTTGACACTCTACATTAAAAGCTTCCTTTTATTTTACACAGGTTCCTGCAGCCCAATCATCCTCTTGTACTGTACTCAGATGGCCTATTAGAAGACATTTCTTCCACGATTATAGAGTAGGACTGTACTCGTCTCTCATGAGCTGTATCTTGAATGTGGATCTGAATAAGAGTATCAGACTTTGTTGGGTAACAAAATTGTTACTTATCATTCGTCTTGTTAATGTTTTTGTTGTGGTCACATTTGCCCCAAACTTCATAGCATTCCTTAAGTTTTTGTATCCATAAAATTCCTAAAATTGTATTTAAATGTTTCGATGATTCTTAAAAAAATAAATAATAAAAACCCTGAAAGTTCCCCGATTTTCCTCCAAAACCTGCCAAAAAGCCCCAATATTTCTCCAAAGGAAAAAATCCTTTATTGACAGTTTTAAATTGTACCCAAACTCATGTTAATTTAAAGTTAAAACAATATTTAAGTATTTCGATTGTTGCTTAAACCTTAAATAAGTGGATTTGATTAAATTGGCCTGTTTGTCAAAATAGTATAATAGTTTGAATAAAAAAAAACTGTTGTTTTGCTAAAAAGTTTTTTGATAAAAAATTGTTTGAAAATTGGTAATTTTTTGACGGTGCTGAAACAAGGATTGGAAAGAATATATCTGTATTAGGAGTCTGTATCAGCTTATAAAGAAACACCCCTAAATTTTGTAAAAAATTTTGTTCTGTTTTTTTTTTAAAGATCTTGTCAATTTCTTTAAGAACAGGTTCTCTTAGCTCAGTATTATATGTTTCTTAAACTTTGATGGTTCTTAACTTATGGTGTTTGTAAAAACTAGTTTGTGGGGTATTTGAAAAAACTTCATTTGTTTGCAGTGATCTTTTCCAGTGTAGTATTGCCGGCCAAACGGTGTAGTGGTTAGCGTGCTAGCTTCTAGACCGCGAGGTTGCGGGTTCCGAGTCCCGTGTTAGGCATGGGTGTTTGTAAATATATGTTGGCTTGTCTAATGACGAATGTTTCGGCGCATTATAGCCCTCGTGTTGCTGACGGCGCCAGATAATCTGAAAACAACCAATCCAGTGTAGTATTAGAATAGGAGTGCAGTGGAGCCTGGTTGGTTGCTTAGTAGCATACTTGCAGGTTACGTAGATGATTAGGTATCAGGGCTTATGTGTTCACTTCTTGGTAGATACATTGAATGAAACTATTTAAACCAAGTGTTTTCCTTTTTAACCACACTTACAACTCCGGGTAGTAAACGAAAAAATGTCAGAATTCGCAGGGGTCGCAGACGTTCTATATATCCTATAAATCCTATATATTTTTAAAAATTGGAAAAAACGTCCTATATTGTCCTATATTTTATAATTGTCCTATAAATCCTATATTTCTGTGTTGATTCGACCTATATTTTCTTCAAATTCGTAATAACTGTGCCGATTGTTGCAATTTTTTATATTTCGGATTCTTTGCCGCGATCGTAAGTGAAAGAGACCTGACAAAACCCACAAAAGCGATGTTAGTAAGCGACCGCGCCGTATCTCTTGTAACGTCACGTATTGCATTGACTACTCACTTCCTTTCTACTTGACCATTGGGAAAGCGCACGTCGACAGAGGTAACGATGACTTGTTCCTACAACTCAACTGTACTCGACCGACGAGAGTTGTAAACAAGTGAACTTTTCCATAGCATGCATAGTAAACTAATTGGTCATAATGCAAAAAGAGAAGCGAAAAAGCTAAGGTTAAAATTTCAAGTCAAGTACGGGTTCTACGCTAAGGTGATTTTTGCCAAAAAATAGCAGCCTCGCCATTTTTTTTAATCCCATGTGAACTACCTATGCTTGCCATAATTTGGCGCTGCTCTATGTAATAAATTCTTAGAGCACGATTCGTACTGGACTTGGAATTTTAACTAAAGAAAGCGATGCAGAAACAAACTACCTCGGGAAGAACAGAAAAAGAAAAAAACTTTATTATACACTTGCAGGACTGAAATCGACATTTCGAGTGCTCAGTCAATGATTGATGAAGGAAACAAAAGGGTTAAAATTTGCTGTACAGTGTCAGAATTCGGAAAGCGACTTTTCAAAAAAGTCAAAAATTGAAAATTACGTCAAAAATCTTTGTTTCTAAATCTAAACGCTCACTAGGATTACCGGAAAACTAAGTCAACGGGTTGCCACATTTGGCGCTAAATCGCCAATCAATCCGGCACCATAGGATAAATCTATACCAACAAAAGACTGCTAATAAGGATAAAAAGAAATAGGGCAGCTCAAGCACATATACATGCTAGAAGCAAAAAACTCAAAATTGCAAATGTATCTAATTTAAACTTGATTTATTGATGAATACCAAGTATAAAATATTGAGGTAACAAAGAATAAAGGATGGCATATTCAGGATCAGGTGATTTTTTTTTTACTTTCTTTTTATTTATTTTTTCTTTCTTTTGTTTTCTTAAATTCAATGTAACGAGTTTTAAAGTGGGATAGTAATATTCTAAGTACTTTTTATACATATTCCTCTATTAAAAAGAAAAAGTTATAGGAAGGAAAATTAGTGCTGTGTGAAAGTCCTCATACTTCAAATAAGTATGTTTTATATGTTCATTTCAGTAATTTTCATTTAAAGTTTTAATTAATGAAATATATAATGAGTTAAAATTATAGTTCAGTAGCAACTGTGTGCAGTTATTTGATATTTTATATTGTCCTATATTTTTTTTAAAAAAATCCTATATATTCTTATTTTGTCACTTTGACCCCTGAATTCGACAAGTGGATAGGATCTGCACCTTGACAAAAAATTCTTGCACATTTCTTTCAGCCAAACTGAAAATAGATGTGTTTGTAAAGGGGATAAATTTAGCCAACTGCTTTTTTTACTTCCTAGAATGAGGTGTACTAATTGAAAAAATACCAGGGAGAAGAGGGATAGTAAATTTTGCTTGTTGTTATTGAAGATAAAAATACATGTAAAATAATTTAATATGGATATACAGTTGCGATTTAATAGTTTTTTGCTCACTAGTTCATCTTTTTTGAACTTATGAATATAGAATTTTATTTTAAAGCATTCCCTGCATTCCTGTTCCTGCATAAAGAATTATTTTTAAAAGCATTACTGTTTAGACCTAATTTGAAGTGGATTAATGTTTTCCTTATATTGACTACTGTAATGTTTGGTGCTTGTAAATAAGCCATGTAAAGAGTCTAGTTAACTCTTGAAACATATAACTGCATAACATATCGAGTTACTGGTCACACTGGTTGAGATGAACTATTTTAGTGGCCTAAGTTTGCACATTTCATAAGTAAAACAAACATCCTGGTCTTTTCTAACACCTCTATATCCCCAAATATCTTCTCTGTATATTTCTAGGCTTATTCTTACGCAAGCTCAATTTTCCCACCATTAGGTGTCCATATATATTTCATCAAAATGAACCCTCTGTTCATTTATTGTATCTTTTAAAACACACCATAATTTTTTAGAAAATGTGCGTGCCTAACTTCTGTAAACTTTTTTTGCTTTTGAAATAATGTTTAAACAAGAGCTTTTCATTTAATAGGGCTGTCTGGGAGATATCCTTCACCAACTTTTGTTGGAATGCCTGTATTGGGTTGAAAGGCAGACAAAGGTATTAAGAATATTTTTATTTCTTTTGTACTCTAAATTTTCTGCAAATCGAACATCCCTTTTTATATTGTTAAATTCATTTTCCTCATTTTACAATTTTTCTTTTACTCTACTTAACACTCAGCTGCAGTTTTAGCCTTCACTGTGAAATTTAATAATTATTTAATTACTCTATTAAATTAATTTTTTAAAAACAAAGGTACAAACATGACTCGCAATACACATACTTTTATATGTATATTGTACAGTTTGCAAATAATACGAAGAAAGTAAAAAAATACTGTAGGCTGAAGTAGGATGCTATACTAGGAAAATAAAAATTGTGATACCTGAAATTGTTAGCAATTGTTTATAAGTCTAAAATATACATATTTTGTATGACTCGCATATCCAAATTTAAATAATTTTAAAGGTAAATTAGTATATGTTCTAAAGTTATATAATACTACTTTCAAAAAGTAGTAAAAATATGACATATAATTTACAGAATAAGCTTCTGAAATTTCACTACACCATGGTTGTCATGCACCTGAAATTGTCAGGGGAAATGAAAATGCCTAAAAAAGGTCAAGGAAAACTAAAAAATGTGATATTTTCTGGAAAAGTCGGAGAATTTCTTTCAGATTCAAGTTTTTTTCCAAGATGTTCGGTAATTTTTTTTTAGAACGCTCACCTGAGTTCTAAAAATTTGGTGTTTTAAATGATATTTTCTGGTAGTAACATGTAAAAAGCACCCGGTAAAAACAAATTGGCTGAGAAACGGGTGAAATTCTTTCGCTTTTACTCTGATTTTCTTCCCCCCTGAGAATTTTCTCTTTTTCTACAATTTTGTTAGTTTTAATGATCTTTGTAGAGATTTATCAGACTAGCTTGCCTAAAATACCCCTCAAAAAATAATTCTAGCTGCGCCACTCTCTGTACACACATTAGTACACAAATATATTCGTATTCAGCTATTTTTGTAGTTCAACAGGGTTCCCACAGTAGTCTTTAAAAGTGCTTAATATTTTTGAACTTGTTTTCAAGGCCTTGAAAGTACTTGAAATTTCTTAAAAGTCCTTAATTTTTGTAGATATTATGTGCCTAACTGCAAAATTTATAAAAAATACAACTCATACTTGCTTACCTCGCGTGACCACCACTTATCTACACTGTATCAGAATTCTCTGACTTATTTGTGTTATGCATTCACCAACTTGTAACTTTTTTGGTAGAATGTACTATAAAAAAATTTATACATAGATATGATGGCTGAAAAGGTTTTCAAAGGTCCTTAAAAAACATCAGTCACCCCTACCGAAATCGCCTTCAATATGCATTGAAGTTTTCTTTTCATTCAATTTCTCCCCGTCATATGAATCACAAAGAAAATTCAAGTCCTTAAAAAAGTCAATGAAGTGCTTAGGAAGTCGTTATTTTTTATTTTGAAAATCTGTATGAACCACGTAGATGTATGTTGTTGTTCATAATCCACGTTAAGCTGTAGGTCCCGGTCTGATTAGCCATCAATGTGCATAAAATAAGTCGTTGAGCGTTTAAACCAACTGACCATCCAAAATAACACTGTATTTATATTTTCCTCTTTTTTTATATTTTGACTATTCACCCTTGGGAAATATAGAGGGAGATGCACAGTAGGCTGGGCCAAAAAAGTCGAAGTATCTTGGGTCTTTTAGCAGTAGTGTGAAAAAATTGTGGAATCTCATTGTTAAAAAGTGCGTAAAATCTTAAAACTCTGAATTGATATCTTCTGTTCCCATTGTTTGTACGTTTTTAGAAAACCTTGAAAAGTTCTTGAAAAAAAATCATTCATTTTCAAGTGAATAAAAACCTTGAATTTTGTAAAAATACATTTAAAGTGCTTAAATTTCATTTTATTTTCTAAAAATATAGCACCTTAAAAAATGTTGGTCAACAAAGTGTTAATTTAGTTCAATCAATAAGACTTTTGCATGATTTTTTTAGACAATTAATATAACAAAAGAGACAATTTTTTGAAAATTTTACTTTTTGAACAATAATTCATTGAATAGTCCGTCATGTGTTTTCATTGGGGGAATTTTACTTTTGAGAAAATTGCACTTTTTTGATCAAATTTAGACCAACTTCTTATTTAGTGAGTTTTATTAAATTGGAATTACAGATTCTCCCATATATAAGCTTCAATTTCATAAACGGGAAAAAAATTTGAAAATTTTACTTTTTGAACAATAATTCATTGAATAGTCCGCCATGTGTTTTCAATGGGGGAATTTTATTTTTGAGAAAATTGGACTTTTTGGATCAACTTTAGACCAACTTCTTATATAGTGAATGTTATAAAATTCAAATTGGAGATTCTCCTATATATGAGCTTCCATATAAAAAATGGGAAAAATTTTTGAAAATTTTACTTTTTGAACAATAATTCATTGAAAAGTCCGCCATGTGTTTTCAATGGGGGAATTTTACTTTTGAGAAAATTGCACTTTTTGGACCAACTTTAGACCCACTTCTTATTTAGTGAGTGTTATAAAATTGGAATTAGAGATTCTCCTATATATAAGCTTCAATATCAAAAACTTGAAAAAATTTTGAAAATTTTACTTTTTGAACAATAATTCATTGAATAGTCCGCCATCCGTTTTCAATGAGGGAATTGTATTTTCGTGAAAATTGCTTTTTGGACACACTTTTTTTACTAACTTTAGACACACTTCTTATTTAGTGAGTGTTATAAAATTGGAATTGGAAATTCTCCTATATATGTGCTTCAATATAACAAAAGAGAAAAAATTTTGTAAATTTTACTTTATAAACAATAATTCATTGAATAGTCCGCCATGTGTTTTCAATGGGTCAATTTTACTTTTGAGAAAATTGCACTTTTTGGACCAACTTTAGACCCACTTCTTATTTAGTGAGTGTTATAAAATTGGAATTAGAGATTCTCCTATATATAAGCTTCTATATCACAAAATTAAAAAAAATTTGAAAATTTGACTTTTTGAACAATAATTCATTGAATAGTCCGCCATGTGTTTTCAATGAGGAAATTGTATTTTCGAGAAAATTGCTTTTTGGACCATATTTAGACCGACTTCTTATTTAGTGAGTGTTATAAAATTCGAAGTGGAGATTTTCCTATGTATGAGCTTCAATATAAAAAAAAGGGAAAAATTTTGAAAATTTTACTTTTTGAACACTAATTCATTGAATAGTCCGCCATGTGTTTTCAATGGTGGAATTTTATTTTTGAGAAAATTGCACTTTTTGGAAAAATTTTAGACCGACTTCTGATTTAGTGAGTGTTATAAAATTGGAATTAGAGACTCTCCTATATATAAGCTTCAATATCAATAACGGGAAAAAATTTTGAAAATTTTACTTTTTGAACAATAATTCATTGAATAGTCCGCCATGTGCTTTCAATGAGGGAATTGTATTTTCGTGAAAATTGCTTTTTGGACACACTTTTTTTACTAACTTTAGACACACTTCTTATTTAGTGAGTGTTATAAAATTGGAATTGGAGATTCTCCTATATATGTGCTTCAATATAACAAAAGAGAAAAATTTTTGAAAATTTTACCTTTTGTATAATAATTCATTGAATAGTCCGCCATGTGTTTTCAATTGGGGAATTTTACTTTTGAAAAAATTGCACTTTTTGGACCAACTTTAGACCCACTTCTTATTTAGTGAGTGTTATTAAATTGGAATTAGAGATTCTCCTATATATAAGCTTCAATATCACAAACTTGAAAAAATTTTGAAAATTTTACTTCTTGAACAATAATTCATTGAATAGTCCGCCATGTGTTTTCAATGAGGGAATTGTATTTTCGAGAAAATTGCTTTTTGGACCATATTTAGACCGACTTCTTATTTAGTGAGTGTTATAAAATTCGAATTGGAGATTTTGATATGTATGAGCTTCAATATAAAAAAATTGGAAAAATTTTGAAAATTTTACTTTTTGAACACTAATTCATTGAATAGTCCGCCATGTGTTTTCAATGGGAGAATTTTATTTTTGAGAAAATTTCACTCTCTAGACCAACTTTAGACCCACTTCTGATTTAGTGAGTGTTATAAAATTGGAATTAGAGACTCTCCTATATATAAGCTTCAATATCACAAACGGGAAAAAAAATTTGAAAATTTTACTGAAATTTACTTTTTGAACAATAATTTATTGAATAGTCCGCCATGTGTTTTCAATGAGGGAATTGTATTTTCGAGAAAATTGCTTTTTGGACCATATTTAGACCCACTTCTTATTTAGTGAGTGTTCTAAAATTCGAATTGGAGATTTTCCTATGTATGACCTTCAATATAAAAAATGGGAAAAATTTTGAAAATTTTACTTTTTGAACAATAATTCATTGAATTGTCCGCCATGTGTTTTCAATAAGGGAATTTTATTTATGAGAAAATTGCACTTTTTGGACCAATTTTAGACCCACTTCTTATTTAGAGAGTGATATAAAATTGGAATTAGAGACTCTCCTATATATAAGATTCAATATCACAAACAGGAAATTTTTTTGAAAATTTTACTTTTTGAACAATAATTTATTGAATAGTCCGCCATGTGTTTTCAATGAGGGAATTGTATTTTCGAGAAAATTGCTTTTTGGACCATATTTAGACTCACTTCTTATTTAGTGAGTGTTATAAAAATCGATTTAGAGATTTTCCTATGTATGAGATTCAATATAAAAAATGGGAACAATTTTGAAAATTTTACTTTTTGAACAATAATTCATTGAATAGTCCGCAATGTGTTTTCAATGGGAGAATTTTATTTTTGAGAAAATTCCACTCTTTGGACCAACTTTAGACCCACTTCTGATTTAGTGAGTGTTATAAAATTGGAATTAGAGACTCTCCTATATATAAGCTTCAATATCACAAACAGGAAAAAATTTTGAAAATTTTACTTTTTGAACAATAATTCATTGAATAGTCCGCCATGTGCTTTCAATGAGGGAATTGTATTTTCGTGAAAATTGCTTTTTGGACACACTTTTTTTACTAACTTTAGACACACTTATTATTTAGTGAGTGTTATAAAATTGGAATTGGAGATTCTCCTATATATGCGCTTCAATATAACAAAAGAGAAAATTTTTTGAAAATTTTACCTTTTGTATAATAATTCATTGAATAGTCCACCATGTGTTTTCAATTGGGGAATTTTACTTTTGAAAAAATTGCACTTTTTGGACCAACTTTAGACCCACTTCTTATTTAGTGAGTGTTATAAAATTGGAATTAGAGATTCTTCTATATATAAGCTTCAATATCACAAACTTGAAAAATTTTTGAAAATTTTACTTCTTGAACAATAATTCATTGAATAGTCCGCCATGTGTTTTCAATGAGGGAATTGTATTTTCGAGAAAATTGCTTTTTGGACCATATTTAGACCGACTTCTTATTTAGTGAGTGTTATAAAATTCGATTTGGAGATTTTTCTATGTATGAGATTCAATATAAAAAATGGGAACAATTTTGAAAATTTTACTTTTTGAACAATAATTCATTGAATAGTCCGCAATGTGTTTTCAATGGGGGAATTTTATTTTTGAGAAAATTGCACTTTTTGGACCAACTTTAGACCCACTTCTGATTTAGTGAGTGTTATAAAATTGGAATTAGAGACTCTCCTATATATAAGCTTCAATATCAGAAACAGAAAAAATTTTGAAAATTTTACTTTTTGAACAATAATTTATTGAATAGTCCGCCATGTGTTTTCAATGAGGGAATTGTATTTTCGAGAAAATTGCTTTTTGGACCAACTTTAGACACTTCTTATTTAGTGAGTGTTATAAAATTGGAATTAGAGATTATCCTAAATATAAGCTTTAATATCAAAAACTTGAAAAAAATTTGAAAATTTTACTTTTTGAACAATAATTCATTGAAAAGTCCGCCATGTGTTTTCAATGGGGGAATTTTATTTTTGAGAAAATTGCACTTTTTGGACCAACATTAGACCCACTTCTGATTTAGTGAGTGTTATAAAATTGGAATTAGAGATTCTCCTATATATAAGCTTCAATATCACAAACGGGAAAAAATTTTGAATTTTTTTTTTTTGAACAATAATTCATTGAATAGTCCGCCATCCGTTTTCAATGAGGGAATTTTATTTTTGAGAAAATTGCAGTTTTTGGACCAACTTTAGACCCACTTCTTATTTAGTGAATGCTATAAAATTCAAATTGGAGATTCTCCTATATATGAGCTTCAATATAAAAAACGGGAAAAAATTTTGAAAATTTTACTTTTTGAACAATAATTCATTCAATAGTCCGCCATGTGTTTTCAATGGGGAAATTTTATTTTTGAGAAAATTGCAGTTTTTGGACCAACTTTAGACCCACTTCTTATTTAGTGAGTGTTATAAAATTCGAATTGGAGATTTTCCTATGTATGATCTTCAATATAAAAAACGGGAAAATGTTTTGAAAATTTTACTTTTTGAACAATAATTCATTGAATAGTCCGCCATGTGTTTTCAATGGGGGAATTTTACTTTTGTGAAAATTGCACTTTTTGGACCAACTTTAGAACCACTTCTTATTTATTGAGTATTATAAAATTGGAATTAGAGATTCTCCTATATATAAGCTTCAATATCACAAACAGGAAAAAAATTTGAAAATTTTACTTTTTGAACAATAATTTATCGAATAGTCCGCCATGTGTTTTCAATGAGGGAATTGTATTTTCGAGAAAATTGCTTTTTGGACCAACTTTAGACCACTTCTTATTTAGTGAGTGTTATAAAATTCGAATTGGAGATTCTCCTATATATGAGCTTCAATATAACAAAAGAGAAAAAAATTTTGAAAATTTTACTTTTTGAACAATAATTCATTGAAAAGTCCGCCATGTGTTTTCAATGGGGGAATTTTACTTTTGAGAAAATTGCACTTTTTGGACCAACTTTAGACCCACTTCTTATTTAGTGAATGCTATAAAATTCAAATTGGAGATTCTCCTATATATGAGCTTCCATATAAAAAATGGGAAAATTTTTTGAAAATTTTACTTTTTGAACAATAATTCATTGAATAGTCCGCCATCCGTTTTCAATGAGGGAATTTTATTTTTGAGAAAATTGCAGTTTTTGGACCAACTTTAGACCCACTTCTTATTTAGTGAATGCTATAAAATTCAAATTGGAGATTCTCCTATATATGAGCTTCAATATAAAAAACGGGAAAAAATTTTGAAAATTTTACTTTTTGAACAATAATTCATTCAATAGTCCGCCATGTGTTTTCAATGGGGAAATTTTATTTTTGAGAAAATTGCAGTTTTTGGACCAACTTTAGACCCACTTCTTATTTAGTGAGTGTTATAAAATTCGAATTGGAGATTTTCCTATGTATGAGCTTCAATATAAAAAAGGGAAAAAATTTTGAAAATTTTACTTTTTGAACTATAATTCATTCAATAGTCCGCCATGTGTTTTCAATGGGGAAATTTTATTTTTGAGAAAATTGCACTTTTTGGACCAACTTTAGACTCACTTCTTATTTAGTGAGTGTTATAAAATTCGAATTGGAGATTTTCCTATGTATGATCTTCAATATAAAAAACGGGAAAATATTTTGAAAATTTTACTTTTTGAACAATAATTCATTGAATAGTCCGCCATGTGTTTTCAATGGGGGAATTTTACTTTTGTGAAAATTGCACTTTTTGGACCAACTTAAGAACCACTTCTTATTTATTGAGTATTATAAAATTGGAATTAGAGATTCTCCTATACATAAGCTTCAATATCACAAACGGGAAAAAATTTTGAAAATTTACTTTTTGAACAATAATTCATTGAATAGTCCGCCATGTGTTTTCAATGGGGGAATTTTTCTTTTGAGAAAATTGCACATTTTGGACCAACTTTAGACTCACTTCTTATTTAGTGAGTGTTATTATATTGGAATTAGAGATTCTCCTATATATAAGCTTTAATATCACAATCGGGAAAAATGTTTGAAAACTTTACTTTTTGAACAAAGATTCATTGAATAGTCCGCCATGTGTTTTCAATGAGGGAATTGTATTTTCGAGAAAATTGCTTTTTGGACCAACTTTTTCGACCAACTTTAGATTCACTTCTTATTTAGTGAGTGTTATAAAATTCGAATTGGAGATTTTCCTATGTATGAGCATCAATATTAAAAACTGGAAAAAATTTTGATAATTTTACTTTTTGAACAATAAATCATTGAACAGTCCACCATGTGTTTTCAATGGGGGAATTTTATTTTTGAAAAAATTGCACTATTTGGACCAACTTTAGACCCACTTCTTATTTAATGAGTGTTCTAAAATTGGAATTAGAGGTTTTCCTATATATAAGCTTCAATATCACACTTGGAAAAAAAATTGAAAATTTTTATTTTTGAACAATAATTCATTGAATAGTCCGCCATGTGTTTTCAATCTGGGAATTTTAGTTTTGAGAAAATTGCACTTTTTGGACCAACTTAAAACCCACTTCTTATTTAGTGAGTGTTATATAATTGGAATTGGAGATTCTCCTATATATAAGCTTCAATATCACAAACGGGAAAAAAATTTGAAAATTTTAATTTTTGTACAATAATTCATTGAAAATTCCGCCATGGGTTTTCAATGGGGGAATTTTTCTTTTGAGAAAATTGCACTTTTTGGACCAACTTTAGACTCACTTCTTATTTAGTGAGTGTTATTATATTGGAATTAGAGATTCTCCTATATATAAGCTTTAATATCACAATCGGGAAAAATGTTTGAAAACTTTACTTTTTGAACAAAGATTCATTGAATAGTCCGCCATGTGTTTTCAATGAGGGAATTGTATTTTCGAGAAAATTGCTTTTTGGACCAACTTTTTGGACCAACTTTAGATTCACTTCTTATTTAGTGAGTGTTATAAAATTTGAATTGGAGATTTTCCTATGTATGAGCTTCAATATAAAAAAGAGGAAAAAATTTTGAAAATTTTACTTTTTGAACAATAATTCATTGAATTGTCTGCCATGTGTTTTCAATGGGGGAATTTTATTTTTGAGAAAATTGCACTTTTTGGACCAACTTTAGACCCATTTCTTATTTAGTGAGTGTAATAAAATTCGAATTGGAGATTTTCCTATGTATGAGCTTCAATATAAAAAACGGGAAAAAATTTTGAAAATTTTACTTTTTGAACAATAATTCATTCAATAGTCCGCCATGTGTTTTCAATGGGGAAATTTTATTTTTGAGAAAATTGCAGTTTTTGGACCAACTTTAGAGCCACTTCTTTTTTAGTGAATGTTATAAAATTCAAATTGGAGATTCTCCTATATATGAGCTTCAATATAAAAAAAGGTAAAATGTTTTGAAAATTTTACTTTTTGAACAATAATTCATTGAATAGTCCGCCATGTGTTTTCAATGGGGGAATTTTACTTTTGTGAAAATTGCACTTTTTCGACCAACTTTAGAACCACTTCTTATTTATTGAGTGTTATAAAATTGGAATTAGAGATTATCCTATATATAAACTTCAATATCACAAACGGGAAAAAATTTTGAAAATTTTACTTTTTGAACAATAATTCATTGAATAGTCCGCCATGTGTTTTCAAAGAGGGAATTGTATTTTCGAGAAAATTGCTTTTTGGACCAACTTTAGATTCACTTCTTATTTAGTGAGTGTTATAAAATTCGAATTGGAGATTTTCCTATGTATGAGCATCAATATTAAAAACTGGAAAAAATTTTGAAAATTTTACTTTTTGAACAATAAATCATTGAACAGTCCACCATGTGTTTTCAATGGGGGAATTTTATTTTTGAAAAAATTGCACTATTTGGACCAACTTTAGACCCACTTCTTATTTAATGAGTGTTCTAAAATTGGAATTAGAGGTTTTCCTATATATAAGCTTCAATATCACCCTTGGAAAAAAAATTGAAAATTTTTATTTTTGAACAATAATTCATTGAATAGTCCGCCATGAGTTTTCAATCTGGGAATTTTAGTTTTGAGAAAATTGCACTTTTTGGACCAACTTAAAACCCACTTCTTATTTAGTGAGTGTTATATAATTGGAATTGGAGATTCTCCTATATATAAGCTTCCATATCACAAACGGGATAAAATTTTGGAAATTTTACTTTATGAACAATAATTCATTGAACTGTCCGCCATGTGTTTTCAATCTGGGAATTTTATTTTTGAGAAAATTGAACTTTTCGGACCAAATTTAGACCCACTTCTTATTTAGTGAGTGTTATAAAATTGGAATTGGAATTTCTCCTATATAAAAGCTTCAATATCACAAACGGAAAAAAAATTTCAAAATTTAATTTTTGAACAATAATTCATTGAATAGTCCGCCATGTGATTTCAATGGGGAATTGTATTTTCAAGAAATTTGCTCAAATGCTTTCAAATTGCGAATTGGAGATGGATATATGTTTTATATTCATTCTTGTACCAAATTTTATTTAAAAAAAAAATTATTCTAAAAATCAAAAATTCAATTTTTCGAAAATCTTGAAATATTTCAGTTTCGAGTGTAATTGAATGGAAGATTTCATTTTTAACAAATTGTTCCTAATTGGGTTTTTTTACTCAAAAACAATTTATAAATTAAACAAAGTTAAAAATTTTGGCCAAAGAACTAGTTTTGAATAGTTATATGAGAAGTTGAAATTTTGAAACGAAAGCTCTCAGAAAATGTTTTCAATCCGTCTTTTTACTTTGCATTAGTTCGATTTTGGGTGCTGAAATTTCGTTTTATAAGCAAATTGATTATCAGAAATAAATCGGTTGATGACTTTTTTTTTATCTAGTTAACAAATTAAGATTAAATTTCAAAAATTGAAAATTGCCTTAGGATTGACAAGTTTAATGTATTATGAAAGGGATATAAAGACTTTTTGGTTTTTTTCAGTAACTTGTTTTTGAATATTAAAATTTCACTTTTATGGCGATTTGAATGTGGAAATCGATTCGCGCGATGATTTCTGTTATCCTAGTTGCAAAAAAAAATGTAAAATTTTGAAAATTTTGATATGTCAAATTTTCCATACGATTAACATTGGAAAAATTAAAAGTGAAATGTTTTGAAAGTGCAACTTTTGAGACCAACTTTAGACCCATTTCTTATTTAGTGAGTATTATAAAATTCGAATTGGAGATTCTCCTATATATGAGTTTCAATATTGCAAAAAGGAAAATGTTTTGAAAATTTTACTTTTTGAACAATAATTCATTGAATAGTCCGCCATGTGTTTTCAATGGGGGGATTTTATTTTTGAGAAAATTGAACTTTTCGGACCCACTTCTTATTTAGTGAGTGTTATAAAATTGGAATTAGAGATTCTCCTATATATAACCATCAATATCACACACGTTAAAAAAATTGAAAATTTTACTATTTGAACAATAATTCTATGAATAGTCCGCCATGTGTTTTCAATGGGGGAATTTTATTTTTGAGAAAATTGAAATTTTCGTACCAACTTTAAATCCACTTCTTATTTAATGAGTGTTATAAAATTGGAATTAGAGGTTCTCCTATATATAAACTTCTGTATCACACACGGGAAAAATATTTGAAAATTTTACTTTTTGAACAATAATTCTATGAATAGTCCGCCATGTGTTTTCAATGGGGAAATTTTATTTTTGAGAAAATTGAACTTTTCGGACCAACTTTAAATCCACTTCTTATTTAATGAGTGTTATAAAATTGGAATTAGAGGTTCTCCTATATATAAACTTCAATATCACACACGGGACAAAATTTTGAAAATTTTACTTTTGGAAATATAATTCATTGAATAGTCCGCCATGTGTTTTCAATGGGGGAATTTTACTTTTGAGAAAATTGCACAATTTGGACAAACTTTAGACCCTTTCTTATTTAATAAGTGTTATAAAATTCGAATTTGAGGTTCTCCTATATATAAGCTTCAATATCGCCTGCTGGAAAAAATTTTGAAAATTTTACTTTTTGAACAATAATTCATTGAATAGTCCGCCATGTGCTTTCAATAAGGGAATTTTATTTTTGAGAAAATTGAACTTTTAGGACCAACTTTTGTTCCACTTCTTATTTAATGAGTGTTATAAAATTCGAATTGGAGATTTTCCTATGTATGAGCTTCAATATAAAAAACGGGAAAAAATTTTGAAAATTTTACTTTTTGAACAATAATTCATTGAATAGTCCGCCATGTATTTTCAATGGGGAAATTTTATTTTTGAGAAAATTGCAGTTTTTGGACCAACTTTAGACCCACTTTTTCTTTAGTGAGTGTTATTATATTGGAATTAGAGATTCTCCTATATATAAGCTTCAATATCACAAACGGGAAAAAATTTTGAAAATTTTAGTTTTAGAACAATAATTCATTGAATAGTCCGCCATGTGTTTTCAATGGGGGAATTTTTTTTTTGAGAAAATCGCAGTTTTTGGACCAACTTTTGACCCTCTTCTTTTTTAGTGAATGTTATAAAATTCAAATTGGAGATTCTCCTATATATGAGCTTCAATATAAAAAAAGGTAAAATGTTTTGAAAATTTTACTTTTTGAATAATAATTCATTGAATAGTCCGCCATGTGTTTTCAATGGGGGAATTTTATTTTTGAGAAAATTGCACTTTTTGGTTCAACTTTAGATCCACTTCTTATTTAGTGAGTGTAATAAAATTCAAATTGGAGATTTTCCTATGTATGAGCTTCAATATAAAAAACGGGAAAAAATTTGGAGAATTTTACTTTTTGAACAATAATTCATTCAATAGTCCGCCATGTGTTTTCAATGGGGAAATTTTATTTTTGAGAAAATTGCAGTTTTTGGACCAACTTTAGAGCCACTTCTTTTTTAGTGAATGTTATAAAATTCAAATTGGAGATTCTCCTATATATGAGCTTCAATATAAAAAAAGGTAAAATGTTTTGAAAATTTTACTTTTTGAACAATAATTCATTGAATTGTCCGCCATGTGTTTTCAATGGGGGAATTTTATTTTTGAGAAAATTGCACTTTTTGGACCAAATTTGGACCCACTTCTTATTTAGGGAGTGTAATAAAATTCGAATTGGAGATTTTCCTATGTATGAGCTTCAATATAAAAAACGGGAAAAAATTTTGAAAATTTTACTTTTTGAACAATAATTCATTCAATAGTCCGCCATGTGTTTTCAATGGGGAAATTTTATTTTTGAGAAAATTGCAGTTTTTGGACCAACTTTAGACCCACTTCTTATTTAGTGAGTGTTATAAAATTCGAATTGGAGATTTTCCTATGTATGAGCTTCAATATAAAAAAAGGGAAAAAATTTTGAAAATTTTACTTTTTGAAATATAATTCATTCAATAGTCCGCCATGTGTTTTCAATGGGGGAATTTTATTTTTGAGAAAATTGCACTTTTTGGACCAACTTTAGACTCACTTCTTATTTAGTGAGTGTTATAAAATTCGAATTGGAGATTTTCCTATGTATGATCTTCAATATAAAAAACGGGGAAAAATTTTGAAAATTTTACTTTTTGAAAAATAATTCATTCAATAGTCCGCCATGTGTTTTCAATGGGGGAATTTTACTTTTGTGAAAATTGCACTTTTTGGACCAACTTTAGAACCACTTCTTATTTATTGAGTATTATAAAATTGGAATTAGAGATTCTCCTATATATAAGCTTCAATATCACAAACGGGAAAAAATTTTGAAAATTTTAATTTTTGAACAATAATTCATTGAAAATTCCGCCATGGGTTTTCAATGGGGGAATTTTTCTTTTGAGAAAATTGCACTTTTTGGACCAACTTTAGACTCACTTCTTATTTAGTGAGTGTTATTATATTGGAATTAGAGATTCTCCTATATATAAGCTTTAATATCACAATCGGGAAAAATGTTTGAAAACTTTACTTTTTGAACAAAGATTCATTGAATAGTCCGCCATGTGTTTTCAATGGGGGAATTTTATTTTTGAGAAAATTGCACTTTTTGGACCAACTTTATACCCATTTCTTATTTAGTGAGTGTAATAAAATTCGAATTGGAGATTTTCCTATGTATGAGCTTCAATATAAAAAACGGGAAAAAATTTTGAAAATTTTACTTTTTGAACAATAAATCATTGAACAGTCCACCATGTGTTTTTAATGGGGGGATTTTATTTTTGAAAAAAATTGCACTATTTGGACCAACTTTAGACCCACTTCTTATTTAGTGAGTATTATAAAATTCGAATTGGAGATTCTCCTATATATGAGCTTCAATATTGCAAAAAGGAAAATGTTTTGAAAATTTTACTTTTTGAACAATAATTCATTGAATAGTCCGCCATGTGTTTTCAATGGGGGAATTTTATTTTTGAGAAAATTGAACTTTTCGGACCTATAGTAGACCCACTTCTTATTTAGTGAGTGTTCTAAAATTGGAATTAGAGGTTCTCCTATATATAAGCTTCAATATCACACACGGGAAAAAATTTTGAAAATTTTACTTTTTGAACAATAATTCTATGAATAGTCCGCCATGTGTTTTCAATGGGGTAATTTTATTTTTGAGAAAATTGAAATTTTCGTACCAACTTTAAACCCACTTCTTATTTAATGAGTGTTATAAAATTGGAATTAGAGGTTCTCCTATATATAAGCTTCTGTATCACACACGGGAAAAATATTTGAAAATTTTACTTTTTGAACAATAATTCTATGAATAGTCCGCCATGTGTTTTCAATGGGGAAATTTTATTTTTGAGAAAATTGAACTTTTCGGACCAACTTTAAATCCACTTCTTATTTAATGAGTGTTATAAAATTGGAATTAGAGGTTCTCGTATATATAAACTTCAATATCACACACGGGACAAAATTTTGAAAATTTTACTTTTGGAACAATAATTCATTGAATAGTCCGCCATGTGTTTTCAATGAGGGAATTTTACTTTTGTGAAAATTGCACTTTTTGGACCAACTTTAGAACCACTTCTTATTTATTGAGTATTATAAAATTGGAATTAGAGATTATCCTATATATAAGCTTCAATATCACAAACGGGAAAAAAATTTGAAAATTTTAATTTTTGTACAATAATTCATTGAAAATTCCGCCATGGGTTTTCAATGGGGGAATTTTTCTTTTGAGAAAATTGCACTTTTTGGACCAACTTTAGACTCACTTCTTATTTAGTGAGTGTTATTATATTGGAATTAGAGATTCTCCTATATATAAGCTTTAATATCACAATCGGGAAAAATGTTTGAAAACTTTACTTTTTGAACAAAGATTCATTGAATAGTCCGCCATGTGTTTTCAATGAGGGAATTGTATTTTCGAGAAAATTGCTTTTTGGACCAACTTTAGATTCACTTCTTATTTAGTGAGTGTTATAAAATTCGAATTGGAGATTTTCCTATGTATGAGCTTCAATATAAAAAAGAGGAAAAAATTTTGAAAATTTTACTTTTTGAACAATAATTCATTGAATTGTCCGCCATGTGTTTTCAATGGGGGAATTTTATTTTTGAGAAAATTGCACTTTTTGGACCAACTTTAGACCCATTTCTTATTTAGTGAGTGTAATAAAATTCGAATTGGAGATTTTCCTATGTATGAGCTTCAATATAAAAAACGGGAAAAAATTTTGAAAATTTTACTTTTTGAACAATAATTCAATCAATAGTCCGCCAAGTGTTTTCAATGGGGAAATTTTATTTTTGAGAAAATTGCAGTTTTTGGACCAACTTTAGAGCCACTTCTTATTTAATGAGTGTTATAAAATTGGAATTAGAGGTTCTCCTATATATAAACTTCAATATCACACACGGGACAAAATTTTGAAAATTTTAATTTTGGAACAATAATTCATTGAATAGTCCGCCATGTGTTTTCAATGGGGGAATTTTACTTTTGAAAATATTGCACAATTTGGACCAACTTTAGACCCTTTCTTATTTAATAAGTGTTATAAAATTCGAATTTGAGGTTCTCCTATATATAAGCTTCAATATCGCCTACTGGAAAAAATTTTCAAAATTTTACTTTTTGAACAATAATTCATTGAATAGTCCGCCATGTGCTTTCAATAAGGGAATTTTATTTTTGAGAAATCTGAACTTTTAGGACCAACTTTTGTTCCACTTCTTATTTAATGAGTGTTATAAAATTCGAATTGGAGATTTTCCTATGTATAAACTTCAATATAAAAAACGGGAAAAAATTTTGAAAATGTTACTTTTTGAACAATAATTCATTGAATAGTCCGCCATGTATTTTCAATGGGGAAATTTTATTTTTGAGAAAATTGCAGGTTTTGGACCAACTTTAGACCCTCTTCTTTTTTAGTGAATGTTATAAAATTCAAATTGGAGATTCTCCTATATATGAGCTTCAATATAAAAAAAGGTAAAATGTTTTGAAAATTTTACTTTTTGAACAATAATTCATTGAATAGTTCGCCATGTGTTTTCAATGGGGGAATTTTATTTTTGAGAAAATTGCACTTTTTGGTTCAACTTTAGATCCACTTCTTATTTAGTGAGTGTAATAAAATTCAAATTGGAGATTTTCCTATGTATGAGCTTCAATATAAAAAACGGGAAAAAATTTGGAAAATTTTTCTTTTTGAACAATAATTCATTGAATAGTCCGCCATGTGTTTTCAATGGGGAAATTTTATTTTTGAGAAAATTGCAGTTTTTGGACCAACTTTAGAGCCACTTCTTTTTTAGTGAATGTTATAAAATTCAAATTGGAGATTCTCCTATATATGAGCTTCAATATAAAAAAAGGTAAAATGTTTTGAAAATTTTACTTTTTGAACAATAATTCATTGAATTGTCTGCCATGTGTTTTCAATGGGGGAATTTTATTTTTGAGAAAATTGCACTTTTTGGACCAAATTTGGACCCACTTCTTATTTAGTGAGTGTAATAAAATTCGAATTGGAGATTTTCCTATGTATGAGCTTCAATATAAAAAACGGGAAAAAATTTTGAAAATTTTACTTTTTGAACAATAATTCATTCAATAGTCGGCCATGTGTTTTCAATGGGGAAATTTTATTTTTGAGAAAATTGCAGTTTTTGGACCAACTTTAGACCCACTTCTTATTTAGTGAGTGTTATAAAATTCGAATTGGAGATTTTCCTATGTATGAGCTTCAATATAAAAAAAGGGAAAAAATTTTGAAAATTTTACTTTTTGAACTATAATTCATTCAATAGTCCGCCATGTGTTTTCAATGGGGGAATTTTATTTTTGAGAAAATTGCACTTTTTGGACCAACTTTAGACTCACTTCTTATTTAGTGTGTGTTATTATATTGGAATTAGAGATTCTCCTATATATAAGCTTTAATATCACAATCGGGAAAAATGTTTGAAAACTTTACTTTTTGAACAAAGATTCATTGAATAGTCCGCCATGTGTTTTCAATGGGGGAATTTTATTTTTGAGAAAATTGCACTTTTTGGACCAACTTTAGACCCATTTCTTATTTAGTGAGTGTAATAAAATTCGAATTGGAGATTTTCCTATGTATGAGCTTCAATATAAAAAACGGGAAAAAATTTTGAAAATTTTACTTTTTGAACAATAAATCATTGAACAGTCCACCATGTGTTTTTAATGGGGGGAGTTTATTTTTGAAAAAAATTGCACTATTTGGACCAACTTTAGACCCACTTCTTATTTAGTGAGTATTATAAAATTCGAATTGGAGATTCTCCTATATATGAGCTTCAATATTGCAAAAAGGAAAATGTTTTGAAAATTTTACTTTTTGAACAATAATTCATTGAATAGTCCGCCATGTGTTTTCAATGGGGGAATTTTATTTTTGAGAAAATTGAACTTTTCGGACCTATAGTAGACCCACTTCTTATTTAGTGCGTGTTCTAAAATTGGAATTAGAGGTTCTCCTATATATAAGCTTCAATATCACACACGGGAAAAAATTTTGAAAATTTTACTTTTTGAACAATAATTCTATGAATAGTCCGCCATGTGTTTTCAATGGGGAAATTTTATTTTTGAGAAAATTGAACTTTTCGGACCAACTTTAAATCCACTTCTTATTTAATGAGTGTTATAAAATTGGAATTAGAGGTTCTCCTATATATAAACTTCAATATCACACACGGGACAAAATTTTGAAAATTTTACTTTTGGAACAATAATTCATTGAATAGTCCGCCATGTGTTTTCAATGGGGGAATTTTACTTTTGTGAAAATTGCACTTTTTCGACCAACTTTAGAACCACTTCTTATTTATTGAGTGTTATAAAATTGGAATTAGAGATTATCCTATATATAAACTTCAATATCACAAACGGGAAAAAATTTTGAAAATTTTACTTTTTGAACAATAATTCATTGAATAGTCCGCCATGTGTTTTCAAAGAGGGAATTGTATTTTCGAGAAAATTGCTTTTTGGACCAACTTTAGATTCACTTCTTATTTAGTGAGTGTTATAAAATTCGAATTGGAGATTTTCCTATGTATGAGCATCAATATTAAAAACTTGAAAAAATTTTGAAAATTTTACTTTTTGAACAATAAATCATTGAACAGTCCACCATGTGTTTTCAATGGGGGAATTTTATTTTTGAAAAAATTGCACTATTTGGACCAACTTTAGACCCACTTCTTATTTAATGAGTGTTCTAAAATTGGAATTAGAGGTTTTCCTATATATAAGCTTCAATATCACCCTTGGAAAAAAAATTGAAAATTTTTATTTTTGAACAATAATTCATTGAATAGTCCGCCATGTGTTTTCAATCTGGGAATTTTAGTTTTGAGAAAATTGCACTTTTTGGACCAACTTAAAACCCACTTCTTATTTAGTGAGTGTTATATAATTGGAATTGGAGATTCTCCTATATATAAGCTTCCATATCACAAACGGGATAAAATTTTGGAAATTTTACTTTATGAACAATAATTCATTGAACTGTCCGCCATGTGTTTTCAATCTGGGAATTTTATTTTTGAGAAAATTGAACTTTTCGGACCAAATTTAGACCCACTTCTTATTTAGTGAGTGTTATAAAATTGGAATTGGAATTTCTCCTATATAAAAGCTTCAATATCACAAACGGAAAAAAAATTTCAAAATTTAATTTTTGAACAATAATTCATTGAATAGTCCGCCATGTGATTTCAATGGGGAATTGTATTTTCAAGAAATTTGCTCAAATGCTTTCAAATTGCGAATTGGAGATGGATATATGTTTTATATTCATTCTTGTACCAAATTTTATTTAAAAAAAAAATTATTCTAAAAATCAAAAATTCAATTTTTCGAAAATCTTGAAATATTTCAGTTTCGAGTGTAATTGAATGGAAGATTTCATTTTTAACAAATTGTTCCTAATTGGGTTTTTTTACTCAAAAACAATTTATAAATTAAACAAAGTTAAAAATTTTGGCCAAAGAACTAGTTTTGAATAGTTATATGAGAAGTTGAAATTTTGAAACGAAAGCTCTCAGAAAATGTTTTCAATCCGTCTTTTTACTTTGCATTAGTTCGATTTTGGGTGCTGAAATTTCGTTTTATAAGCAAATTGATTATCAGAAATAAATCGGTTGATGACTTTTTTTTTATCTAGTTAACAAATTAAGATTAAATTTCAAAAATTGAAAATTGCCTTAGGATTGACAAGTTTAATGTATTATGAAAGGGATATAAAGACTTTTTGGTTTTTTTCAGTAACTTGTTTTTGAATATTAAAATTTCACTTTTATGGCGATTTGAATGTGGAAATCGATTCGCGCGATGATTTCTGTTATCCTAGTTGCAAAAAAAAATGTAAAATTTTGAAAATTTTGATATGTCAAATTTTCCATACGGTTAACATTGGAAAAATTAAAAGTAAAATGTTTTGAAAGTGCAACTTTTGAGACCAACTTTAGACCCATTTCTTATTTAGTGAGTATTATAAAATTCGAATTGGAGATTCTCCTATATATGAGTTTCAATATTGCAAAAAGGAAAATGTTTTGAAAATTTTACTTTTTGAACAATAATTCATTGAATAGTCCGCCATGTGTTTTCAATGGGGGGATTTTATTTTTGAGAAAATTGAACTTTTCGGACCCACTTCTTATTTAGTGAGTGTTATAAAATTGGAATTAGAGATTCTCCTATATATAACCATCAATATCACACACGGGAAAAAAATGGAAAATTTTACTATTTGAACAATAATTCTATGAATAGTCCGCCATGTGTTTTCAATGGGGGAATTTTATTTTTGAGAAAATTGAAATTTTCGTACCAACTTTAAACCCACTTCTTATTTAATGAGTGTTATAAAATTGGAATTATAGGTTCTCCTATATATAAGCTTCTGTATCACACACGGGAAAAATATTTGAAAATTTTACTTTTTGAACAATAATTCTATGAATAGTCCGCCATGTGTTTTCAATGGGGAAATTTTATTTTTGAGAAAATTGAACTTTTCGGACCAACTTTAAATCCACTTCTTATTTAATGAGTGTTATAAAATTGGAATTAGAGGTTCTCCTATATATAAACTTCAATATCACACACGGGACAAAATTTTGAAAATTTTACTTTTGGAACAATAATTCATTGAATAGTCCGCCATGTGTTTTCAATGGGGGAATTTTACTTTTGAGAAAATTGCACAATTTGGACAAACTTTAGACCCTTTCTTATTTAATAAGTGTTATAAAATTCGAATTTGAGGTTCTCCTATATATAAGCTTCAATATCGCCTGCTGGAAAAAATTTTGAAAACTTTACTTTTTGAACAATAATTCATTGAATAGTCCGCCATGTGCTTTCAATAAGGGAATTTTATTTTTGAGAAAATTGAACTTTTAGGACCAACTTTTGTTCCACTTCTTATTTAATGAGTGTTATAAAATTCGAATTGGAGATTCTCCTATATATGAGCTTCAATATAAAAAAAGGTAAAATGTTTTGAAAATTTTACTTTTTGAACAATAATTCATTGAATAGTCCGCCATGTATTTTCAATGGGGAAATTTTATTTTTGAGAAAATTGCAGTTTTTGGACCAACTTTAAACCCACTTTTTCTTTAGTGAGTGTTATTATATTGGAATTAGAGATTCTCCTATATATAAGCTTCAATATCACAAACGGGAAAAAATTTTGAAAATTTTAGTTTTAGAACAATAATTCATTGAATAGTCCGCCATGTGTTTTCAATGGGGGAATTTTTTTTTTGAGAAAATCGCAGTTTTTGGACCAACTTTTGACCCTCTTCTTTTTTAGTGAATGTTATAAAATTCAAATTGGAGATTCTCCTATATATGAGCTTCAATATAAAAAAAGGTAAAATGTTTTGAAAATTTTACTTTTTGAATAATAATTCATTGAATAGTCCGCCATGTGTTTTCAATGGGGGAATTTTATTTTTGAGAAAATTGCACTTTTTGGTTCAACTTTAGATCCACTTCTTATTTAGTGAGTGTAATAAAATTCAAATTGGAGATTTTCCTATGTATGAGCTTCAATATAAAAAACGGGAAAAAATTTGGAGAATTTTACTTTTTGAACAATAATTCATTCAATAGTCCGCCATGTGTTTTCAATGGGGAAATTTTATTTTTGAGAAAATTGCAGTTTTTGGACCAACTTTAGAGCCACTTCTTTTTTAGTGAATGTTATAAAATTCAAATTGGAGATTCTCCTATATATGAGCTTCAATATAAAAAAAGGTAAAATGTTTTGAAAATTTTACTTTTTGAACAATAATTCATTGAATTGTCCGCCATGTGTTTTCAATGGGGGAATTTTATTTTTGAGAAAATTGCACTTTTTGGACCAAATTTGGACCCACTTCTTATTTAGGGAGTGTAATAAAATTCGAATTGGAGATTTTCCTATGTATGAGCTTCAATATAAAAAACGGGAAAAAATTTTGAAAATTTTACTTTTTGAACAATAATTCATTCAATAGTCCGCCATGTGTTTTCAATGGGGAAATTTTATTTTTGAGAAAATTGCAGTTTTTGGACCAACTTTAGACCCACTTCTTATTTAGTGAGTGTTATAAAATTCGAATTTTAGATTTTCCTATGTATGAGCTTCAATATAAAAAAAGGGAAAAAATTTTGAAAATTTTACTTTTTGAAATATAATTCATTCAATAGTCCGCCATGTGTTTTCAATGGGGGAATTTTATTTTTGAGAAAATTGCACTTTTTGGACCAACTTTAGACTCACTTCTTATTTAGTGAGTGTTATAAAATTCGAATTGGAGATTTTCCTATGTATGATCTTCAATATAAAAAACGGGGAAAAATTTTGAAAATTTTACTTTTTGAAAAATAATTCATTCAATAGTCCGCCATGTGTTTTCAATGGGGAAATTTTATTTTTGAGAAAATCGCAGTTTTTGGACCAACTTTAGACCCACTTCTTTTTTAGTGAATGTTATAAAATTCAAATTGGAGATTCTCCTATATATGAGCTTCAATATAAAAAAAGTTAAAATGTTTTGAAAATTTTACTTTTTGAACAATAATTCATTGAATAGTCCGAAATGTGTTTTCAATGGGGGAATTTTATTTTTGTGAAAATTGCACTTTTTGGACCAACTTTAGAACCACTTCTTATTTATTGAGTATTATAAAATTGGAATTAGAGATTCTCCTATATATAAGCTTCAATATCACAAACGGGAAAAAATTTTGAAAATTTTAATTTTTGAACAATAATTCATTGAAAATTCCGCCATGGGTTTTCAATGGGGGAATTTTTCTTTTGAGAAAATTGCACTTTTTGGACCAACTTTAGACTCACTTCTTATTTAGTGAGTGTTATTATATTGGAATTAGAGATTCTCCTATATATAAGCTTTAATATCACAATCGGGAAAAATGTTTGAAAACTTTACTTTTTGAACAAAGATTCATTGAATAGTCCGCCATGTGTTTTCAATGGGGGAATTTTATTTTTGAGAAAATTGCACTTTTTGGACCAACTTTATACCCATTTCTTATTTAGTGAGTGTAATAAAATTCGAATTGGAGATTTTCCTATGTATGAGCTTCAATATAAAAAACGGGAAAAAATTTTGAAAATTTTACTTTTTGAACAATAAATCATTGAACAGTCCACCATGTGTTTTTAATGGGGGGATTTTATTTTTGAAAAAAATTGCACTATTTGGACCAACTTTAGACCCACTTCTTATTTAGTGAGTATTATAAAATTCGAATTGGAGATTCTCCTATATATGAGCTTCAATATTGCAAAAAGGAAAATGTTTTGAAAATTTTACTTTTTGAACAATAATTCATTGAATAGTCCGCCATGTGTTTTCAATGGGGGAATTTTATTTTTGAGAAAATTGAACTTTTCGGACCTATAGTAGACCCACTTCTTATTTAGTGAGTGTTCTAAAATTGGAATTAGAGGTTCTCCTATATATAAGCTTCAATATCACACACGGGAAAATATTTTGAAAATTTTACTTTTTGAACAATAATTCTATGAATAGTCCGCCATGTGTTTTCAATGGGGTAATTTTATTTTTGAGAAAATTGAAATTTTCGTACCAACTTTAAACCCACTTCTTATTTAATGAGTGTTATAAAATTGGAATTAGAGGTTCTCCTATATATAAGCTTCTGTATCACACACGGGAAAAATATTTGAAAATTTTACTTTTTGAACAATAATTCTATGAATAGTCCGCCATGTGTTTTCAATGGGGAAATTTTATTTTTGAGAAAATTGAACTTTTCGGACCAACTTTAAATCCACTTCTTATTTAATGAGTGTTATAAAATTGGAATTAGAGGTTCTCCTATATATAAACTTCAATATCACACACGGGACAAAATTTTGAAAATTTTACTTTTGGAACAATAATTCATTGAATAGTCCGCCATGTGTTTTCAATGGGGGAATTTTACTTTTGTGAAAATTGCACTTTTTGGACCAACTTTAGAACCACTTCTTATTTATTTAGTATTATAAAATTGGAATTAGAGATTCTCCTATATATAAGCTTCAATATCACAAATGGGAAAAAAATTTGAAAATTTTAATTTTTGTACAATAATTCATTGAAAATTCCGGCATGGGTTTTCAATGGGGGAATTTTTCTTTTGAGAAAATTGCACTTTTTGGACCAACTTTAGACTCACTTCTTATTTAGTGAGTGTTATTATATTGGAATTAGAGATTCTCCTATATATAAGCTTTAATATCACAATCGGGAAAAATGTTTGAAAACTTTACTTTTTGAACAAAGATTCATTGAATAGTCCGCCATGTGTTTTCAATGAGGGAATTGTATTTTCGAGAAAATTGCTTTTTGGACCAACTTTTTGGACCATATTTAGATTCACTTCTTATTTAGTGAGTGTTATAAAATTCGAATTGGAGATTTTCCTATGTATGAGCTTCAATATAAAAAAGAGGAAAAAATTTTGAAAATTTTACTTTTTGAACAATAATTCATTGAATTGTCCGCCATGTGTTTTCAATGGGGGAATTTTATTTTTGAGAAAATTGCACTTTTTGGACCAACTTTAGACCCATTTCTTATTTAGTGAGTGTAATAAAATTCGAATTGGAGATTTTCCTATGTATGAGCTTCAATATAAAAAACGGGAAAAAATTTTGAAAATTTTACTTTTTGAACAATAATTCAATCAATAGTCCGCCATGTGTTTTCAATGGGGAAATTTTATTTTTGAGAAAATTGCAGTTTTTGGACCAACTTTAGAGCCACTTCTTATTTAATGAGTGTTATAAAATTGGAATTAGAGGTTCTCCTATATATAAACTTCAATATCACACACGGGACAAAATTTTGAAAATTTTAATTTTGGAACAATAATTCATTGAATAGTCCGCCATGTGTTTTCAATGGGGGAATTTTACTTTTGAAAATATTGCACAATTTGGACCAACTTTAGACCCTTTCTTATTTAATAAGTGTTATAAAATTCGAATTTGAGGTTCTCCTATATATAAGCTTCAATATCGCCTACTGGAAAAAATTTTGAAAATTTTACTTTTTGAACAATAATTCATTGAATAGTCCGCCATGTGCTTTCAATAAGGGAATTTTATTTTTGAGAAATCTGAACTTTTAGGACCAACTTTTGTTCCACTTCTTATTTAATGAGTGTTATAAAATTCGAATTGGAGATTTTCCTATGTATGAACTTCAATATAAAAAACGGGAAAAAATTTTGAAAATTTTACTTTTTGAACAATAATTCATTGAATAGTCCGCCATGTATTTTCAATGGGGAAATTTTATTTTTGAGAAAATTGCAGGTTTTGGACCAAATTTAGACCCACTTCTTATTTAATGAGTGTTATAAAATTGGAATTAGAGGTTCTCCTATATATAAACTTCAATATCACACACGGGACAAAATTTTGAAAATTTTAATTTTGGAACAATAATTCATTGAATAGTCCGCCATGTGTTTTCAATGGGGGAATTTTACTTTTGAAAATATTGCACAATTTGGACCAACTTTAGACCCTTTCTTATTTAATAAGTGTTATAAAATTCGAATTTGAGGTTCTCCTATATATAAGCTTCAATATCGCCTACTGGAAAAAATTTTGAAAATTTTACTTTTTGAACAATAATTCATTGAATAGTCCGCCATGTGCTTTCAATAAGGGAATTTTATTTTTGAGAAATCTGAACTTTTAGGACCAACTTTTGTTCCACTTCTTATTTAATGAGTGTTATAAAATTCGAATTGGAGATTTTCCTATGTATGAACTTCAATATAAAAAACGGGAAAAAATTTTGAAAATTTTACTTTTTGAACAATAATTCATTGAATAGTCCGCCATGTATTTTCAATGGGGAAATTTTATTTTTGAGAAAATTGCAGGTTTTGGACCAAATTTAGACCCACTTTTTCTTTAGTGAGTGTTATTATATTGGAATTAGAGATTCTCCTATATATAAGCTTCAATATCACAAACGGGAAAAAATTTTGAAAATTTTAGTTTTAGAACAATAATTCATTGAATAGTCCGCCATGTGTTTTCAATGGGGGAATTTTTTTTTTGAGAAAATCGCAGTTTTTGGACCAACTTTTGACCCTTTTCTTTTTTAGTGAATGTTATAAAATTCAAATTGGAGATTCTCCTATATATGAGTTTCAATATAAAAAAAGGTAAAATGTTTTGAAAATTTTACTTTTTGAACAATAATTCATTGAATAGTTCGCCATGTGTTTTCAATGGGGGAATTTTATTTTTGAGAAAATTGCACTTTTTGGTTCAACTTTAGATCCACTTCTTATTTAGTGAGTGTAATAAAATTCAAATTGGAGATTTTCCTATGTATGAGCTTCAATATAAAAAACGGGAAAAAATTTGGAAAATTTTACTTTTTGAACAATAATTCATTCAATAGTCCGCCATGTGTTTTCAATGGGGAAATTTTATTTTTGAGAAAATTGCAGTTTTTGGACCAACTTTAGAGCCACTTCTTTTTTAGTGAATGTTATAAAATTCAAATTGGAGATTCTCCTAAATATGAGCTTCAATATAAAAAAAGGTAAAATGTTTTGAAAATTTTACTTTTTGAACAATAATTCATTGAATTGTCTGCCATGTGTTTTCAATGGGGGAATTTTATTTTTGAGAAAATTGCACTTTTTGGACCAAATTTGGACCCACTTCTTATTTAGTGAGTGTAATAAAATTCGAATTGGAGATTTTCCTATGTATGAGCTTCAATATAAAAAACGGGAAAAAATTTTGAAAATTTTACTTTTTGAACAATAATTCATTCAATAGTCCGCCATGTGTTTTCAATGGGGAAATTTTATTTTTGAGAAAATTGCAGTTTTTGGACCAACTTTAGACCCACTTCTTATTTAGTGAGTGTTATAAAATTCGAATTGGAGATTTTCCTATGTATGAGCTTCAATATAAAAAAAGGGAAAAAATTTTGAAAATTTTACTTTTTGAACTATAATTCATTCAATAGTCCGCCATGTGTTTTCAATGGGGGAATTTTATTTTTGAGAAAATTGCACTTTTTGGACCAACTTTAGACTCACTTCTTATTTAGTGAGTGTTATTATATTGGAATTAGAGATTCTCCTATATATAAGCTTTAATATCACAATCGGGAAAAATGTTTGAAAACTTTACTTTTTGAACAAAGATTCATTGAATAGTCCGCCATGGGTTTTCAATGGGGGAATTTTACTTTTGTGAAAATTGCACTTTTTGGACCAACTTTAGAACCACTTCTTATTTATTGAGTATTATAAAATTGGAATTAGAGATTCTCCTATATATAAGCTTCAATATCACAAACGGGAAAAAAATTTGAAAATTTTAATTTTTGTACAATAATTCATTGAAAATTCCGCCATGTGTTTTCAATGAGGGAATTGTATTTTCGAGAAAATTGCTTTTTGGACCAACTTTTTGGACCAACTTTAGATTCACTTCTTATTTAGTGAGTGTTATAAAATTCGAATTGGAGATTTTCCTATGTATGAGCTTCAATATAAAAAAGAGGAAAAAATTTTGAAAATTTTACTTTTTGAACAATAATTCATTGAATTGTCCGCCATGTGTTTTCAATGGGGGAATTTTATTTTTGAGAAAATTGCACTTTTTGGACCAACTTTAGACCCATTTCTTATTTAGTGAGTGTAATAAAATTCGAATTGGAGATTTTCCTATGTATGAGCTTCAATATAAAAAACGGGAAAAAATTTTGAAAATTTTACTTTTTGAACAATAATTCATTCAATAGTCCGCCATGTGTTTTCAATGGGGAAATTTTATTTTTGAGAAAATTGCAGTTTTTGGACCAACTTTAGAGCCACTTCTTTTTTAGTGAATGTTATAAAATTCAAATTGGAGATTCTCCTATATATGAGCTTCAATATAAAAAAAGGTAAAATGTTTTGAAAATTTTACTTTTTGAACAATAATTCATTGAATAGTCCGCCATGTGTTTTCAATGGGGGAATTTTACTTTTGTGAAAATTGCACTTTTTGGACCAACTTTAGAACCACTTCTTATTTATTGAGTGTTATAAAATTGGAATTAGAGATTATCCTATATATAAACTTCAATATCACAAACGGGAAAAAATTTTAAAAATTTTACTTTTTGAACAATAATTCATTGAATAGTCCGCCATGTGTTTTCAAAGAGGGAATTGTATTTTCGAGAAAATTGCTTTTTGGACCAACTTTAGATTCACTTCTTATTTAGTGAGTGTTATAAAATTCGAATTGGAGATTTTCCTATGTATGAGCATCAATATTAAAAACTTGAAAAAATTTTGAAAATTTTACTTTTTGAACAATAAATCATTGAACAGTCCACCATGTGTTTTCAATGGGGGAATTTTATTTTTGAAAAAATTGCACTATTTGGACCAACTTTAGACCCACTTCTTATTTAATGAGTGTTCTAAAATTGGAATTAGAGGTTTTCCTATATATAAGCTTCAATATCACACACGGAAAAAAAATTGAAAATTTTTATTTTTGAACAATAATTCATTGAATAGTCCGCCATGTGTTTTCAATCTGGGAATTTTATTTTTGAGAAAATTGAACTTTTCGGACCAAATTTAGACCCACTTCTTATTTAGTGAGTGTTATAAAATTGGAATTGGAATTTCTCCTATATAAAAGCTTCAATATCACAAACGGAAAAAAAATTTCAAAATTTAATTTTTGAACAATAATTCATTGAATAGTCCGCCATGTGATTTCAATGGGGAATTGTATTTTCAAGAAATTTGCTCAAATGCTTTCAAATTGCGAATTGGAGATGGATATATGTTTTATATTCATTCTTGTTAAAAATTTTATTTAAAAAAAAAATTATTCTAAAAATCAAAAATTCAATTTTTCGAAAATCTTGAAATATTTCAGTTTCGAGTGTAATTGAATGGAAGATTTCATTTTTAACAAATTGTTCCTAATTGTGTTTTTTTACTCAAAAACAATTTATAAATTAAACAAAGTTCAAAATTTTAGCCAAAGAACTAGTTTTGAATAGTTATATGAGAAGTTGAAATTTTGAAACGAAAGCTCTCAGAAAATGTTTTCAATTCGTCTTTTTACTTTGCATTAGTTCGATTTTGGGTGCTGAAATTCCGTTTTATAAGCAAATTGATTATCAGAAATAAATCGGTTGATGAATTTTTTTTTACCTAGTTAACAAATTAAGATTAAATTTCAAAAATTGAAAATTGCCTTAGGATTGACAAGTTTAATGTATTATGAAAGGGATATAAAGACTTTTTGGTTTTTTTCAGTAACTTGATTTTGAATATTAAAATTTCACTTTTATGGCGATTTGAATGTGGAAATCGATTCGCGTGATGATTTCTGTTATCCTAGTTGCTAAAAAAAATGTAAAATTTTGAAAATTTTGATATGTCAAATTTTCCATACGGTTAACATTGGAAAAATTAAAAGTGAAATGTTTTGAAAGTGCAACTTTTGAGACCAACTTTAGACCCATTTCTTATTTAGTGAGTATTATAAAATTCGAATTGGAGATTCTCCTATATATGAGCTTCAATATTGCAAAAAGGAAAATGTTTTGAAAATTTTACTTTTTGAACAATAATTCATTGAATAGTCCGCCGTGTGTTTTCAATGGGGGAATTTTATTTTTGAGAAAATTGAACTTTTCGGACCTATAGTAGACCCACTTCTTATTTAGTGAGTTTTATAAAATTGGAATTAGAGATTCTGCTATATATAAGCTTCAATATCACACATGGGAAAAAAATTTGAAAATTTTACTTTTTGAACAATAAATCATTGAACAGTCCACCATGTGTTTTTAATGGGGGGATTTTATTTTTGAAAAAATTGCACTATTTGGACCAACTTTAGACCCACTTCTTATTTAATGAGTGTTCTAAAATTGGAATTAGAGGTTCTCCTATATATAAGCTTCAATATCACACACGGGAAAAAATTTTGAAAATTTTACTTTTTGAACAATAATTCTATGAATAGTCCGCCATGTGTTTTCAATGGGGGAATTTTATTTTTGAGAAAATTGAAATTTTCGTACCAACTTTAAATCCACTTCTTATTTAATGAGTGTTATAAAATTGGAATTAGAGGTTCTCCTATATATAAGCTTCTATATCACCCACGGGAAAAATATTTGAAAATTTTACTTTTTGAACAATAATTCTATGAATAGTCCGCCATGTGTTTTCAATGGGGAAATTTTATTTTTGAGAAAATTGAACTTTTCGGACCAACTTTAAATCCACTTCTTATTTAATGAGTGTTATAAAATTGGAATTAGAGGTTCTCCTATATATAAACTTCAATATCACACACGGAAAAAAAAATTGAAAATTTTCTTTTTGAACAATAATTCATTGAATAGTCCGCCATGTGTTTTCAATCTGGGAATTTTAGTTTTGAGAAAATTGCACTTTTTGGACCAACTTAAAACCCACTTCTTATTTAGTGAGTGTTATAAAATTGGAATTGGAGATTCTCCTATATATAAGCTTCCATATCACATACGGGAAAAAATTTTGAAAATTTTACTTTTTGAACAATAATTCATTGAACTATCCATCCATGTGTTTTCAATCTGGGAATTTTATTTTTGAGAAAATTGAACTGTTAGGACCAAATTTAGACCCACTTCTTATTTAGTGAGTGTTATAAAATTGGAATTGGAATTTCTCCTATATATAAGCTTCAATATCACAAACGGTAAAAAATTTTCAAAATTTAATTTTTGAACAATAATTCATTGAATAGTCCGCCATGTGATTTCAATAGGGAATTGTATTTTCAAGAAAATTGCTCAAATGCTTTCAAATTGCGAATTGGAGTTGGATATATGTTTTATATTCATTCTTGTACCAAATTTTATTTTTAAAAAAAAGTATTCTAAAAATCAAAAATTCAATTTTTCGAAAATCTTGAAATATTTCAGTTTCGAGTGTATTTGAATGGAAGATTTCATTTTTAACAAATTGTTCCTAATTGTGTTTTTTTACTCAAAAACAATTTATAAATTAAACAAAGTTCAAAATTTTGGCCAAAGAACTAGTTTTGAATAGCTATATGAGAAGTTGAAATTTTGAAACGAAAGCTCTCAGAAAATGTTTTCAATCCGTCTTTTTACTTTGCATTAGTTCGATTTTGGGTGCTGAAATTCCATTTTATAAGCAAATTGATTATCAGAAATAAATCGGTTGATGACTTTTTTTTATCCTAGTTAACAAATTAAGATTAAATTTCAAAAATTGAAAATTGCCTTAGGATTGACAATTTTAATGTATTATGAAAGGGATATAAAGACTTTTTGGGTTTTTTCAGTAACTTGATTTTGAATATTAAAATTTCACTTTTATGGCGATTTGAATGTGGAAATCGATTCGCGTGATGATTTCTGTTATCCTAATGCAAAAAAAATGTAAAATTTTGAAAATTTTGATATGTCAAATTTTCCATACGGTTAACATTGGAAAAATTAAAAGTGAAATGTTTTGAAAGTGCAACTTTTGAGACCAACTTTAGACCCATTTCTTATTTAGTGAGTATTATAAAATTCGAATTGGAGATTCTCCTATATATGAGTTTCAATATTGCAAAAAGGAAAATGTTTTGAAAATTTTACTTTTTGAACAATAATTCATTGAATAGTCCGCCATGTGTTTTCAATGGGGGGATTTTATTTTTGAGAAAATTGAACTTTTCGGACCCACTTCTTATTTAGTGAGTGTTATAAAATTGGAATTAGAGATTCTCCTATATATAACCATCAATATCACACACGGGAAAAAAATTGAAAATTTTACTATTTGAACAATAATTCTATGAATAGTCCGCCATGTGTTTTCAATGGGGGGCTTTTATTTTTGAAAAAATTGCACTATTTGGACCAACTTTAGACCAACTTCTTATTTAATGAGTGTTTTAAAATTGGAATTAGAGGTTTTCCTATATATAAGCTTCAATATCACACACGGAAAAAAAAATTGAAAATTTTACTTTTTGAACAATAATTCATTAAATAGTCCGCCATGTGTTTTCAATGGGGGAATTTTATTTTTGAGAAAATTGAAATTTTCGGACCAACTTTAAATCCACTTCTTATTTAATGAGTGTTATAAAATTGGAATTAGAGGTTCTCCTATATATAAGCTTCAATATCACACACGGTAAAAAAAATTGAAAATTTTACTTTTTGAACAATAATTCATTGAATAGTCCGCCATGTGTTTTCAATCTGGGAATTTTAGTTTTGAGAAAATTGCACTTTTTGGACCAACTTAAAACCCACTTCTTATTTAGTGAGTGTTATAAAATTGGAATTGGAGATTCTCCTATATATAAGCTTCCATATCACAAACGGGAAAAAATTTTGAAAATTTTACTTTTTGAACAATAATTGATTGAACTGTCCGCCATGTGTTTTCAATCTGGGAATTTTATTTTTGAGAAAATTGAACTTTTCGGACCAAATTTAGACCCACTTTTTATTTAGTGAATATTATAGAATTGGAATTGGAGATTCTCCTATATATAAGCTTAAATATCACTAACGGGAAAAAAATTTGAAAAATTTAGTTTTTGAAAAATTATTCATTCAATAGTCCGCCATGTTATTTCAATGGGGAATTGTATTTTCGAGAAAATTGCTCAAATGCTTTCAAATTGCGAATTGGAGTTGGATATATGTTGTATAGTCATTCTTGTACCAAATTTTAATTAAAAAAAAGTATTCTAAAAATCAAAAATTCCAATTTTCGAAATTTTTTAAATATTTCAGTTTCGAGTGTATTTGTATGGAAAATTTCATTTTTAACAAATTGTTCCAAATTGTGTTTTTTTTATTCAAAAACACTTTAAAAAGCAAACAAATTTCAAAATTTTGGCTAAAAAAACTATTTTTGAATAGCTCTATTAGAAGTTGAAATTTTGAAACGAAAGCGCTCAGAAACTGTTTTGAAGCCTTTATTTTACTTAGCATTGCTTCGATTTTGAGTGCTAAAATACTATTTCATGAGCAAATTGATGATAAGAAAGAAATCGGGTGATGACTTTTATTATCCTAGGCTACAAATTAATGTTAAAATTCGAAAATTGAAAATTTGAAAATTCCGTTAGGATTGACAAGTTTAATATATTATGAAAGCGATATAAAGACTTTTTTTGTTTTTTTCAGTAGCTGGATTTTGAGTATTAAAATTTCACTTTTATGGTGATTTGAATGTGGAAATCGATTCGCGTGATGATTTCTGTGACCCTAGTTGCAAAAAAAATTTAAAATTTTGAAAATTTAGATATGTTAAATTTTCTATACGGTTAACATGGGAAAAATTAAAAGTGAAAAGTTTTGAAAGTACAATTTTTGGGACCAACTTTAGACCCATTTCTTATTTAGTGAGTGTTATAAAATTGGAATTGGAGATTCTCCTATATATAAGCTTCCATATCACAAACGGGAAGCCCCAGGGTGTGAGGGAGGCATTCCTGAAGGTGTTTCAGAAGGAAGGGGGTGAGGAGGAGGGTAGTGTGGAGTATCTGCAGATGATTGAAAATAAGAAGAGGTATCAAGTGGAGACGTGGGCATAATGTGTAGTATTAAATAATATATTTATTAAGCAGATATATTTTAAGTGTATAGTATAGGTATTTGCAGGGCTCTATTCAACAGAATTTAAATTGTTTTCAGTGTGGACTCTGAAAATTTCATTGTTGCCTAAAATTCCTTAAATTTGTTTCTCCCTAAAATTGTACTTGCATGATTTGATAATTCCAATTTTTTTTTATTCCTCCAGATAAGAAAAGTAGATTTAATGAAATTTGCATATGCTAGTCAAAATTGTATAATTGTTTAATTATATAACCGTTACTTTGCTAAACAATTGTTTGAAGTTCAATTTTTTGAAACTTGGCAGTGTTTTGCTGGTATTGAAACAAGCTTTGGAAAGACTATCAGGGATGACAGTATTCCTCCTTTTGGAGGATTTCCTCCTTTTTGGGTTTTTATGTGACATTTTCCTTCTCTTTGTCCCTGTTTGAAGGATATGTATTTTTTTTATTTTTTTTATCTGAACCAGTTTTTCCTGCAAAAAGTATACTTTTCCTCATGTCTGAACAGAAGATTTTCCCTCTTAACTCCCCTTTCCTCACAGATTACTTCACTAACTCCTAATATTTGAAATGTAATTATTATATAGTATGAGAAATTTCATTGTATCTTTAAAATTATTGAATCATCCTTCCTGCATACTTATTTTGTAGATTTTTTGTGTATTCCTTCCGCGAGCTTCTTTAACAAATTTTTGGATTTCCTCCTTTTTGCTCTATGATCACTCTCATCCCTGGAATATGTCTGTGTTAGGAGCTTATGTCAGCTTCAAAAGAAGTATTCCTAAAAATGTTTACGAATCATCTCATCTTTTAAGAATTATACCTAAACTTTTTGGAAATCATCCCTAAAATGTTCCTGAAATTATTCCCAATATTCCTACCTAACCTTCTAAGAAAACTTACTGCATCCCCTGAAATCGACATGTGTGCTGTGCATTCCTTACCAATATAGTAATAATCCTTTTTGGTAAAAATTCAAAACAGTGTGAGGGAGTCAATTTATTCAAGCATTCTAGTTGTTGACTTGAATAAAATCATGGCTATTAATTTTTTTTTGCCATTTTCATAAATTTTACTCTCTTTTTTTGTTATCAGTAGTTACACATTAGATTAATATCTATTTAAAAATTGAAATTCTAAAATTATAAATCTAATCAAATTAATTAAGCTAATGAATCTGTTTGATTAAAAAAAATTCTCAGCTCAGTTCTATATTGATAATATAGAAATGTCGATTGAGCAGCACTCCAACACTTTAACTGTTAAAGTAGAATGTAAAAAATTAAGGCACCATTTTGCAATTTTGTTTGGTATTACCCTACTACAAGTTCAAACATTTCGCCACTTTAAAAACTTTAAAAAGTTGTTTTTAAAAAAATTTTAGTACTTTTCGGTTAGCCAGGTGCAAGTGAAAAGTCGGCAAATAATCAAGACCTAAAACTTCGCAAAAAAAAAAAAAAATTTGGCAGGATTTGTACCTGGCTAACCGAAAAGTACCCATATTTTAATGTTCAGATTGTTATAATAATTAAATAAAAACATAAAATATTTAAATAAAAAAAAAAATTCTGTGTCTGAGATGTTTGTATATTTCGCATAAGAAATATATTTCATTTCAATAATAAAAATCATTATTTTCTAAAGTAAAAAATAAACTATTAAGTGGTAAAATAAGTTTCAATTATTGTGATTTATCTGTGTAACATAGGGTCAGTTCTTAAATTCGAACTCGCTTCACTGAGGAAAAATCTGGTTAACTTTTGATAATCAGTTCAGTTGATGTCCCCTCCCTTACCACTGAAAATGTAATAGCAATCTCTTTTTAGAATCAACATTAATTTATTTCATCTTTTCAAAGCATGTAATCCTATTTTTAATTCTTTCACCATTTCATTCAATAATGTCCCACACACAGCTCACTGGGTGAGAATTGTTTAGGTCAGCATCTTTTCTAACAGTGAGTCCTACAATTACTATTCAGCATTGTTCGTTCTGGAATCAACAGTATAACTTCACATATCCATGATAACTTATTTTCTGCTAAGCTCAGCACCGTTCCCACGCTTCAATACAATGATAGTTTTTAGTGCTCTCTTCGATGCCATTTATTCTCTTGCTTAGATCACACATGCCAAATTATCAACTCAATAAATGTGTTTGACTGCCTCAAAAAAGACTGTTTCTTCACTCCCCACTCTGCATTAATTTATGCTAAAATGTAAAAGTATATTTTTTAATTTTATGGATTTGCACAAGCAATCATATGACCAACAGCATCGCTTCTTCGTCGCTGGGAGGAGGCTGTGTGGCGACCTCAATAACAGATAAAACTTCTGTGCAATGGAGTACTCTTTTGCACAGCGGTAAAGTATCTCTCTCGAGTTCCAATGGTCTTGGGATCGAGACCCGTCGCCCACAGCGAAAAGCTGCATGCTATATATATAACAAATGGTGTAAAAAATATTAAGATTTTTCATTATCATTAACTTAAATTAACATCGTCATCCTCATCTTCCTCATTATCATTCATCATCAGGTCAACAATTGCAGTGTTGTCACATAGTCATCATCTCTACGACATGAGCACATCTCTGTGCAAGGCAGATTGTTGAGATTGCATCGGCAGGGAAGGGCACACTGACGCTTCAGACAGAAGCACTTGTGAATTCTAAAAGTCCCTGCGGAGCACAATTTTCTTTGCACGTAATAGGCTCAAATCCCATCCACAAGCGACCATCCAAAATCAGTAGCTTGAGGTATGTCAGGATGCTGTCGAGTATCTTGTGCCCAAATCATTGCTTAGTTGTGTGCACACAAAAGATCTGGATACTATCCAGGATAGTATCTAGAGATACTACTGTCGGTGCAAGATATTCCCCAGTCTTTTGTTTTTTAATGAAGAGCCACCATCTTACCTCTCCAATGTCTGTCATTTTGGTTCGCGGTACATACACAGCTGAAAAACGAATGCCTCTAACATTTGTAACATTTCTGTGTAAATGGTTTCAGAATGACCCATAACGGCCCTGTGCAGAAAAAGCCCTGTGCAGATCACCAGCTGCATAAAAAGCATTTCACCATTTAATATTTTCTTTTCTAGCATATGATCCAGTGTTGTCAGCACCAGAAAGGGCGTGGAGTCCTAGTAGTGCTGAAGACTTATTGGGCCTATCATAGATAGATTGAAGATCAATTAACCGTTTGAAGCTAAGTACCCACTATAATGCTGGATTCTCTTGGAAGCATATAAGATATCTCCGAAGAGCAAGTACTAATACATCTGTGTTTTAAGAGTATATTTTAATCTTGCTAATACCTCTGGAAGCAACATGCCCATCTGGGTGGCTGTGGGGTTAGCGCTCTGGCATCGCTTGTCAAAGGTGCCGGGTTTGAAACCCGGGTTAGGCATGGATGTTCGTTGTGGTTTGGAATCCAAGTTAAGCTGCAGGTTCTGACCTGATTAGCCCTCATTGTACATTAAAATAGGTCGTTGAGCGTACAAACCAACCAACCAACTGGAAGCAACATGTATACTGTGCAAAATTATTTTAGTATGTGCTTGCTTCTGCGTGGTTTTAAGATACACGTCCATATGGCTTGCATGATTCTTCTAACTACAAACAAATTGTTTATTATTCTTGACTGCACAGTCCATAATCTTTTATGCCTGGTATTCTGGTAGTTCACCCTTAGTCATTTCGTGCAAAAATAACTGGTGAATAGTTAATTTAAGGATATTTGTTGATGGGTGCACTTTGCATTGGATAGGGACCGATTTATCCTCAAGTTTCACCCTTGTCGATGTCTTCAGTTAATTCTCTTTGTAGGTGTCAAATATTATTTGAACCTCTTTGTACATACCAAACTTCTTTGACTTTTGTCTGACAAAGTGATCTGCAATAAGTTCTTCACAAGTCTTGACAGTCAATGGAATGTAGTCTGCCATTCCATCAACTACTGCAAACTGCAACAGTTTGTGCTGCCTCATCTACTGGAAATGAATTGTGTAAGAATTCGTTTTTCCCATTGGATGAAAGGCATAGATTTTGAGAAATCTCCTCCAGGATATCCATAAGCTTGCTTTTTTCCGATCAGTAATGCATACATCCATGTATGGAAAACAAAGCAGGTGGCAATAATGAGAATTCATAACGACAAAAAGTTGCCTTCGAATCTACATCACCCAACTTCTTGTTGCAATCATCAGTTTAGAAAATAATGAAAAATCAGCTTTTAACTCTAACAATTTTTCCTTCAATGTTACTTTAAAATTTTCGAATGCTGATTTACAGGCTTAAGTTTCCTCTTTTTCATTGGTGCCCAAAACTGTACTGAAGGCTTTGATGATACTGGTTTTTCTGTTGGTTGGTTGATCATTTTAATGCGTTCCTCAATGAATTTGGAAAGAAGACTCTCGCCAATATCAGCCCAAGTAGTAGCATGACGTGATAAATCACGTCATCTGAAGGTCATAAAATTGGTCACTTTGTCCATTTTGGAAACGACATCTGGACGTCATTAACGGTGTTAAAAATGACGTGATTCAATGACGCCCTAATCACTATGCCGTTGTTAAGATGACGCTTTTAATGCCCTAATATTGACGTCACCCAAATAGTCACTTGAACGGCAATTAGACGCTTTATTATATAGGTTTATTATATATATTTTTAATATTATTTGTAATTATAGGGCAATTATTTCACTTTATTTTTCTTATTTCCGTACTACAAGACTCCCATTTAATTCAACGTTAACTCTTTTCATTGTAAATCATAAGCTAAATTGCAGAATTCATTTCAAAGTATTAGTTTTAAAAATAAAATCAATTTGTAATTTTTAACAAGGATATGCATTTTTTTATTTATATATTTACTAAATAGATTGAAATAAAAGTAATAAAACAACAAATTGTATAGCTAAGAATGTTTTATTAAAATTCATCAAGTAACAAGTTATTCCAGTATAGTAGCACTCAAAGTACGCAAGAAAACACACATCAGTACAGTACACAAAATTTATAATTAGTTCAAATACAAAAGATACATACATCATATGCTCAATAGAGCTTCAGATGATTTTGAAGGGAAGACAAGAAATGCTTTCAACGTTGGCTTTTTTATAATATAGCTAGCAGTGTGGCCCCGTGCTGATAAGGATCCGTTGAAAGACATAAAAGTTTACATTTAAGAAAAAGTGGAACAAACGTAGTGTAATGCATTTGGCGATTTCTTTCATTTAACGATAAGAAAAATATAAAAAATCAAAAACAGGGTAACTAAAAGAAAATTAAAACATTAATAATCATAAAATTAAGTTAAAATATAAATTATTAAGAGTATTCTTCCATTAGACAGTTACCAGTTGGTGCTAAGCCTCAACGTTAACCTAATATTTATACTTATGCATAAATGTATCGCCAATTCTAAATATATTAAGTATAAATTATTTAAAGGTTTTTAGTTTAGATTAGTTAGGTCTGTAATTGGGCGGTCTTTATCTGGTATCCAGCTAACAGAACAGTACGAAATTAAGTTAAAATATAAATATTAAAATTAAAATAAAACACTGTAAATAAAAAACTTTGCAAAAAATAGCATTTATCTGTACAAATGCAGAACTAAAAACCTTCAAATCAGTTATAATTCCTATAACAAACTGTTATAATGCATAGGCTTGGGGATATGTTGTTTGAACATTTAATAGTGCATGAATTTAAGGATTGGTGAGTAATCGTACCCGGCTAACGGAAGAGTACTGGTTTTGCAAATTCAGATCAGAAAATGTTTACAAAGAAATAACTTTATTATAAAGTAGATAATTACAAGGCGTCCATATAAAAATTATGAATACAACAAACAAACTATTTGTTGACATAGTGTTTGGATTCCATAAAGTATCTGGAGTTATTATCCCGAAACATAACGTTGAATTGATTGAACTACATTGCAAAATAAATGTATGCATTCATATTGAATTATCTTTTATTTATTCGGATTAACAAAATTTTGGCAACTTCTTTCACTTACAGCGTTACAGTCAGTGATAAGCATAATTCTTATAGTAATTTTCAAAAAGTATATTTTTGTTTTTTGATGACAGTCATTTTGTGGTTTGTGCTTACTGTTGATATGATTTTGCAAACAAGGAACATATTGACAATGAAACAATAGCAAACACTTGAAATAGCTATTATGGAAAGACAAAAGTTTATACATGGAAGTTCCTTCAAAATATTTCTGTGAGTGCATTCTTTAATAATCTAACAAGAAGCACATTCATTGTTCAAGGTAAAAATGGTTATTTATAGAAGTACTTTTTTCTGTGAATTTGGTACCAAAAACATAAGTACCATCTTTCACAAGCAAATTGTGCACTTGAATTACAGAACTAAATTGATAATGAGCTGCATCCCTCTTGTTATTTAATAAAAAGAAAATTTTAATGATAAAATTATTACAAACTTTTAAAAAGCTAATTTATAACATATACCAACAAGATAAGTACTTTTTCACTTTCAGTTTTTTCATTCTTATAGGTTAGTGACAAATTTTAAGATCATTGCTGAACAAGAAAAACTAAGGTGTATTCTTCGACTTCTAACAGGAGAGGAGGCCTAATAACCTTCTAAAAAACTACATTATTTTTAAAAACTAAGTTTCGTCAGCTCCATTACATTAATTAACTATCAGTGTTTTCCTAAAAAGATCAATAATTAACCTTTTTAATAGTACATATCAAAACAGCATTAAAAAAACACATTCTATGAAAAAAATTGTTTATGATAACATTTTAAAATTACATTGTATTCTTTGAAGTTGATTATTAAAACCAAAAAAACATCCATTATTGAAAGTATGAACTTGAATATAACACACAATCAAAAAAGAAAATATAATTTAGTATCAGAATAGCTGATCATCATACAACATACACTTCTATAACAAACAGTAAACATTTAAGGTTGGAGATACATTTACACATCTTTTAAACATGCTAACATTTGGATTTGGCGAAAACTGCTAACCTATTCAGCTAACCGAAGAGTACCAAAGTACCATCTTCTTGGCTCATTTGGATACAAAAAATTACAAGCAAAAAAAAAAATTATAAAGGTAGAACTGTTTATCCAATGTCCTCCATCGAGAACCGGCTGGGGCTAACATTGTTTGAAGCTCTTTTATGCCATACCTTGAATAATGCGGACCACACTTATGACCAAATGGAAACAATACCCTTGGGCTTAAGGTTCAGGATAAAAAACATAGAAAAATCATTTCGAATAAGTTATGAAAGAAGCAACTGCAAATGTATTTACTAATAGAGATAGAGTTACGGATAAATATCAACATTATGTTTGTGGTTAAAAGAAGAATCAGTTTGTTTATATTATCAGCACACTAGGCTTTAACACTAATCATGTCTAGAAATGAATATTAAATTGTAAACATTATAATGTGTGATAATTGAAAAGTAAACAAAAGAGCATAATAAGTGAAACTCAACTAAAAATAATTTCTTGTATGCGTTTCTTGAAACTATATTAAACTACAAATATGCATTCCATTTTTTATTTCTACCAAATCACAGAATATAATTATTTTACATTCACTTTAGAATCACAACTACACTTAATAATTTCAAGCTATTAACACAAGATTTTCTTTACCAGAAAACACTAAATACGAATCAATTACTTATATAAATATTACTCACCTACCTGTTATTCCCTTATCATTTTTATTTATTTTGTAGCTTCTGGTTCTAGTAAATACTAGAAATACTTCAAGTTTATAAAAAAAAGTCGGCTTCACAAGTAGAAGTGTGTATTCTGTCGTGAGTCCGTATAAAAACATGAAAGTTAAATTTGCATCATATGATGACTAAAAAATGATGGCATATTGTGACCCAAAAATATTTGAGTCATTTAATATGTACAAAAAGACGTCATTTCATGACCAAAAAAAATTTGCGTCATATGATGACCAAAAAAATTGACGTGATTTTAGAAACGTCAGTTTGTATGACCATTAGAGGATGTCAAAACTGACGTGATTTTTTACTGAATAACGTCATTCCAGAAAAGATGCCCTAAAAATCACACCATATATCACGTCATGCTACTACTTGGGAGCAACTGTACGCAACTGTACTCATGTTTTTTTTAACATCATCGAGAAGAACTTGCTTAGTCGTCAGCAGATGCATAAGATGTTCTGTGTTACACTTGGGTTAAAAAGGTTGGTTGTCGATTTAAAACCCTCTATAAACTTTTCAACGTTGTGATCCTGACGCTTGCGAACCAATAGACAATGCGCTTGAAGACACTTTGCATTGGGGGTGGCATTTTTTATCATTGCTTTGGTTGATGCAGCAATTCTTGTGACGTCCGGATTTGTCAGAAAGAAAGTTTAGTCGATCAAAGGCATAGAAATACTTTATGAAGTCCTGATGTGTGACTCCCAAATTCAAATCCCAGTCTGAATTTCTAAATGACCTGATAGCTGTGTAGTTAGCTTTCTAGCTTCTCATGCTAAGGGTGCCGGGTTCGAATCCCGGGTTAGGCATGGATGTTCTTTAGGGTTCGGAATACACATTAAGTTGCAGGTTCCGGCCAGATTAGCCGTTATTGTGCATAAATATATGTCATTGAGCGTACAAATCAACCAACCAATCTGAAAAACGACGTACTAAAGATCGCAAAGGAACGGCCATTTCGAATTTAGTAATTTAACCCTAAGTGCATGTGTTATATACCATTAGAAAAGAAATTTTATTACGTACAAGTTTTCTTATAGTCAACAAGTTGATAAAATGAACTGGGAAACCATCATTCGACAAAAACGTACGTTAGGTGTACGAAGGCAGTCATTTTGGATTTTAGACAATAGCGCCACTTATAATAATAGCCAAATACCCACCATCGGATTTAATTTTCTACGCAAATATTTCTGCGGGCGCCCTTGCAGTTTGGCGATAACTGCGCCAAATTTCAGACTTGGCTGTTTTCAATACCCATCTAAAACAGAAGCATGCGCTGATTTCAGATGAATAATGAAAGGAGTGGAAGTTTAAAATAAAATTCCGAACTAGAATTTCAACTACGGATAGCTTGGATGACATTATTTCGGAGTAAAATTTTAACTCAAATGTACTTTTGCTCAATACAAGGAAGCATTTTTATATCTAAATTTTTAATAAATGGTATGTCTTTTCAAGCATAATCAAAAAAAATAAAATATTATTAGTATACAAACGCAAATTGTTTTGATTGATTGGGTGGTTATTTGATAGCCTACTGGCTGCTTTATCTCATTTTTCCAAAGCTGAAACCACTTCTATAGTAATAAACAAAGAGAAATATAAATCTTTCATTGTACAAGTATTGAATTTCACGAGAGCTCCTAGTTTTATTTAAAGCATCTTTTGAAAGATTGATTTTATTGTTTTTATTTTTGCTTTAACAACATGTACTTACTGGTTTCGAGATGTTTAGAAACTAAACGATTTTAAACAGTTAATTCAAAATGGAGTTTATGCAATTGCAGTCATTACAATTGGTGGCTAATGGTAATAAAAAAATTCTAATTTGATTTTTTAAAAGTGGATTATGATTGACCCTTCTGAAAATTTAGCTTTGCATACCGTTCATAATAAAAATATAACTCTAAAGTAGTGTATACATGAAAAGTTGTGGAAAATAAAATTGAAAAACTAATGTGAAGAGAATAAAATTAATTATTGTTTAAAAAATTATTATTGATAAAATTATCAATGAAAAAATCTGGTTAAATCAGTTCACTTCACTTTAACTGCAACCGAACCTCGCAGCGCGTTGGTTAAAGTTTCGGTTCGGATTCGGAATGCTTTGTTGTTCTTGTCAGACATTTTGTTTTACGATTGCGGTGTTTCACTTATGTTATGTAATTTTGTAAGAAAAATTGAATCGGTCATCCAAAATTTTATAAAGGTATTTAATTATCTGGAAATGATATTTTCCTTTTTTTCATCGAAATTAAGCCTAAGTGAAATGTCACTGATAAGTTCATGGGGAAGTATTGACTCTTTCTGATACTTTTGTATGTCGAGTTACATTCTCAATTAATTATAATGAAATGGTGTTACTTGGCGTCTTATCAGACTAAATAGCATTAATTGCTTCAAATTAAACTTTCATTCCTTAATTAGAAACAGGGACGTAGCCAGGAATTTATTTTGGGAATTGGTTTGGAATCAAATTTTGGTCTATTCCTAGTTGACGTTAAAATATCGCCAAGCCGATTTGGCGCTGTTTTGTAGGCAATACAGTTTTAAATTTGGCAACCCCATTTCTTTTATTGACGCTTTTTGGCTTCAACCTTTCTATACCACAAATCATAGAGCTGGTTTGTTTCTCAATTTTTATTATTGGAATTCCGAATTGGTGACATTCTGGCTTTGTCGCCAACTTTTCAAAAGTGCACCAACCCTTAAACGTGAACTAGGAATTTACCCAAAAGCTTCTTAAAACATTAAACAGAAAAAATTATTGGTACTTTTTCTTTCGTTATTGCTTTATATATTTGATTTCAATGCTTTTAAGTTGGAATTTAGAAATTTAAATTTTTAAATGTGATTCTATGCAAGTGTTTCAAAACTGGACTTCTTGCCCTGAAGAACAGTAAAAATATTTTTGCTCATAAGTTGCATGTTTTTGAGCATAATGAATTAAATGTAGTGAATTGATGAGTAAATGGTACATTCTAAATCGGATAAAGGTGCAGTTGTTTACACAGGCAATTTTATCTTTTTACTTTCATTTACCCGTATCCGATAGGGTAATTTAAGTATAGCATTCGGTCAAAACAAATTTAAATTTTTTTGCATTTCTCCACATTTTGGAACATCCTGATTGTGTTCAAATTTGGTGTGCCGGTTGGTGATGGCACAAGAACCTACCATTCATATTTTCGTCAAAATCGTGCATACGCATGAGGTAGTTGCAATTTGAAAGAATCGTGTTTTTCAATGAATGCTAACAAACAGATGTAACGATTTTGATAAAAATCGCTGTGGTAATGCCTCTTAAGGTGTTCTAAACATCCCCACCTCCAAAATTCTCGTAAAAATGCTTTTATGGCGTAAGAAGTTGAAATATGAGTACCTTTGACACAGAGCTCTCTGCTCTTGAGCATCTCCCATCATCGATTTTTTTTGTGTGTTTCATATACAAGCAAGGACAATGTAATGTCCATCGAATAAAATCACCTGTTTTGGCCCCCCACCCCCTCCCCTTTTTTCCTACTCTGCCACAGGGTTTTTGCAGTAAATGATGTGTAAATCTTTCACTATAAGGTTTCACGTAGATATAGGAAAGATTACAAAACTTTTCCTTTATAAAGTATCATTTACCTTTTGTGCTCAAAAAGAAACACTTTATTGGGAGAGTTCCAATGTTGTCTGGAATATGCTTTAAATTTAGTGGCTAATGATAAATTGATATTTAATCAATAGGAATTTAATTACAATTTGCCTTTAATAACCTAATTAATAGATAAATTTTAATTTGCTAGATAGAACTTACTAGAATTATAAACACAATTTACTTTTTTTTTTGGTGGAGAATTTAAAAAAAAAATAAAGATTTAAAATTCAGGAAACAACAATAATAATGTATATATTATTAAAAAAATGCATTGAGATCTTAATAGGTTGCATTAGACAATTTAAATTGCATTAAAATTTGTTTTAATTGGTTGATCCAAGCTAATTATAGTTTTATTATTTAGAAACATATACGATTAAAAATACATTTTTAGTAAACATTTTTTAGATAATTCTTTATTTTGAAGTAAACAAACACAAATGAGTTGCTTTTTTGTTTTATACAAAGAACATAATTTAAACATGATTTTAAATATATACTACAAATATTTCTTCATTTATTTGCTGCATCTGACAAGAGGTTTCTGGAGGATTCTTGAGGAAAACTAAAGGGAATCCCATTCATTTCTCTCTGAAAAAAATAAACAAATTTAAAATCTATAGTAATAAAACAAGCTGTGTGTGTGTCTTTCTATCTGTGGCTATGTGGATCTATAGAAGGTCTTAAAAGTGGAGTAGAGCTCTGAAATTTTCAACACAAGAAGTTTTGGCCTTCTAATTTTATGTATGTGGGGGTTAGTGGTTCGGTTTTTTAAATGTCTAGGGGATTTATTTAGGGAAGCAAAAATGAAATAAAAGAGAAATAAACTTCCAAATCAGAAACGGAAAGTACAGTTAAATTTATTAGACGAAACATCATAATCACTTTTAAACAAAACAAAGGGGGGGAAAAGTATTAAATACTACTAGCCAAATGGCAGCACAAGTCGACGAAAACTAAGTGTTTAATTAGTACATTACCCAATTAGCGAAGTGAGTTGAGTGCACCCAAAATTGGCGGACAGAGTTCAGCGTGTTTGTTCCCGAATGGGATCCGGTGTGCTTCTGCTTAAAAAAATAAAATCGCGGAGTACGAATACTTATTCGTAATAACAAAAAAAAAAAGAAACATCGTCTTGCAGTGCCATCTGTCTTTACAAGAGGAAATTGAAATGTACGGTAAACAATTGATATGGGATAATCAAAATCCTACAGATTCGGACATCCTGTAGATCGATGACCTCATCGATGAAACACATGGAAATGGGCAAGTCATGTGATAATACTTAATTAAAAGAAAGTATAAAACTAAGACAAAATGAAAACATTTCGTTGACGATCACAATGTTCATTTGTAATTGTTCGAAAAGTTCAGGATCAAGTCTATTTGAAGATGGTAGGAACTGCATCAGTGGCTGGGTCCTATGCTATGGCTGGAGTTGCATGGTAAATTGAAAATCAAACAATGACATATAAAATGAAGAATAATGACGTTGGGCAAAAGACAATTATGGCAATGTTTGCATATTATTTTTGAAGAGTGTTTATGTTAAGTTAATTTATTTAGTAGTATAAAATTTCATTAGATCAGCGGATGTAGAAGTTATATTAGGCCCTTCCTGGTTACCTATTTTTTGTACGTCATACCTATCTTTGGGTTTAACTTTTGTAATTTTATAGGGTCCTAGGAATTTGGGTCTTAGTTTTAACCCAGAACCGAACTGCGTTCGCTGGATTGCCACCAAATCCCCTTCCCTATAGTTCGGAGCTTTCTTGCGTTTCTTGTTATAGGTCCGTTTGTTTTCGGCTTGAATCTTTTGGATGTTCCTCTTTGCTTCTTGTCGCAATGAGTTCCTTTGCTCCTGAAGCTCATCTTCTATCTCTTCCATGAGTAGGTCTCGTATTTTCAAGTCGTCCTTATTCCTCATGGTAACACCTGTTAAGAGTTCAAAAGGTGTCCACTTGGTACTTCTATTAATCGTGCTGTTGAGTATTTGTTGTAGTCGGTCGACATATTTGTACCATTTTGTCGAGTCGTCTAACGATAACTTGGTTAGGACAGGTATTAGAGTGCGATGGATCCTTTCTACTTGACCGTTTCCTCGAGGTACTCCGGTAGCAATTTGCAAGTGTTGAATTCCTTCTTCAGTACAAAAATCAGTGAAGGCTTTCGAAGTAAATGCTGATCCTCGATCTGTGAGTATCCTTTTGGGATTTCCGAAAGTTTTTTGTTGTAACCTTAGTTTGTCTATTAAATCTTCCGCAGAAGTACACTTCACTGGATACAGCCATGTGAATTTGGTAAATGCGTCAACAACAGTCAATATGTGTTGATATTTTTTGTTGGTAGAGGGCATTGGACCAATAAAATCTACGTGATACGTACTTAAGGGAACGTCTTCTTTCGGAATTGGATTTAGAAATCCTTCTTTTTTTCCGCTCTTCTTGTTAGCTAAGATGCATGGGACGCAGTTGTTGATGACATTGCGGACTAAGGCGTTTAAATTTGGAATGAAGAATTCCTGTTTTATGACGTTTTCCGTCTTAGAAGTCGAAAAGTGTCCTTTCTCATGCGCGAGCTTGATTAATTCCGTCTGCATGTTCTTCGGTGCGACAATTAATTCGCGACCATTTACGAATTTGTAGAGGATTCCGTTTCTTTCACAAAATTCTGACGACCCGTTGTTGTTAAGGACTGCCTTCAAAGTACTGATGTTTTCATCTTCTGCTTGAGCTTTGTGCAATCTAGCTGTGATTGTATCGCTCTCAATTATAAAGACTGGATTTCTGCTCAGAGCATCTACATGTTTCATCCTTTCTCCAGGTCGATGCTCGATCTGATAGTCAAATTCTTCTAAGGATAATGCCCATCTAGCTATGCGAGTAACTAGATCTTTTTTATCCATAGTCTTCTGGAATGCCGAACAATCGGTGACTATTTTAAAATGGTTTCCCAGAAGATAGACGCGGAATTTCTTTAATGCGCTTACAATAGCTAGCACTTCAAGCTCGTAGCTGCTGTATTTCATTTCAGCTGGTGTTGTCTTCTTAGACATGTATTGGACTGGATGCATCTTTCCGTCGGTGGACTCTTGCAGTAGTACAGCTCCATAGCCGTGTAAACTGGCATCAGTGTGTAATTCTGTCCTTTGACCTTGCCTGAAGATACTTAAGACTGGACTTTCTGTAAGGAGTTTCTTGAGTTTTTCGAACGCTTCGACTTGAGGTAGATTGAACGCAAATGGAGTTTCTTTCTTAGTCAGGTCGCTTAGTGGCTTTGCTATTTTGGAGTATTCTGGTATGAACTTGCGGAAATAGCCGGTGAGTCCGAGAAAGCTTTGTACTTGCTTCACGGTTGTGGGTACGGGAAATTTCTTTACTGCTTGCGTTTTAGCCAACGATGGTCGTATTGTACCGTTTTCCACTATGTGTCCTAGAAATTCTATTTTCCGTTGCAGGAATTGACATTTCTTCCATTTTATCTCCAAGCCGTATTTTGATGCAACTTCTAGTACTGACTGTAAGTTTCTTAGACCTTCTTCTTCATCCTTTGAGGGAATTACCAAATCATCCATATAGATTATTAAGATGCCTTTTCTCATTAGATCTCGGAAGATGTTGTACACGTACCTTTGAAACACACTGGGACTGGTACTTAAGCCAAAGGGTACTTTGTTGAACTCAAATTGTCCATCGGGGATGATGAAAGAGGTTAGCTTGCGGCTCTCTTCATCTACTTCAACATGAAAAAATCCATTCTTGAGGTCGAGTGTAGTATATACTTGGGCATCTTGTAGCTTGTCTAGAACATCTTCTATCAGAGGTAAAGGAAATCGATCCTTGATTAATTTTCTATTCAATTTCCTATAATCCACACAGAGGCGAGTGGAACCGTCTTTTTTCTTCACTAGTACGATAGGACTGGCGTAGTCTGACGAGCTTGGTCTGATGATTCCTTGTTCTAGCCATTCGTCGATTTGCTGATTGACCTCTAACTTTTCTGAACTAGATAATCGTCTCGCAGGTTGGTAGACTGGAACGTCGTCTTTCAGGATGAATCGCATGGATACGTCTGTTGACAAAGTTTTTTCAGGCTTGTAAGTTGAGATAACTTGCTTCAATTCGTTCTGTATCCTGATGTCTCTTATGTGGGTCAACTCTATCTCTTCATTAGGACTTGTTTCGGAGATGTGCATGAACCAATCAGCAAGCTCATCTTTATGAAATTTCATACCATTCCTGGACGTTGTAAACGTAGCTTGATTCGTAACATCCATTCCGATAATTGCTTGGAAAGATAACTGTGATTGTGGCACTACATGCCATGTTAGAGAAAATTCTTCTCCGTCGGTGGTGAAACTCATTTCGAATGATCCTTTCGTTGTGACTTGGGAATTTCCTAAGCCTGAGAGAGTTCTTCTTTGTTTCGAAAGCTTGGATTCATCGATGATTTCTTTGGCTATGTCGTCTCGAACGAGACTGAGTGAACTGCCTGTGTCTACGAGTGCGGTGATGAGTTTGTTTCCCATAACGATTTCTTTAAATTTCAACTCTTCTGATGGGATGATTGTACATGTCTGTACAGAATTGCTCGGAGGATTGCTGGATTCTGCATCTTTTCGGCGCTTGTCGCAGTTAACGTAGAAGTGTCCTGGTTCTTTACAATAACTGCAGAGTGACTGTCTAGGCCTGACAGTGTCGGTATTTCGATTACTGTTGAAATGGCTCCTTTCTGACCGGTTTGGTCCATATCGGCGATTATCAGCTCTTCGGAGAGGGCTTCCATGATTATTCGATGATCCGGCCTCGTATCGGTGACTATCGGTTCTTCGGGAAGGGTTCCCATAATTTGACGATTTGGCCCCATATTTTCCTTTGGGCAAGGAGTCGAACTGCTTTGACTTTAACGTTCTGCGGACATCTTCGTATTTTTCGAACTTTTGGGCCAGCTCTCTGGGCGAGTTGATGAGTGTCCATTCATCTAGAAAATGTTCTTTGAATTCGTAAGGAGCTCTTCTCTTGATCTGATCTGCTATGATAAGGTCACGAAGCTGGTCGTAAGTTTTCACTTCAAGACCTTCCACCCATCCATCGAAGTAGGTTTGCAATTCATGGAGAAAATCCAACCAAGTTCCTTCAGGAGATTTTTGGTGTGACACGAACATCTGGCGAAGTCTTTCTGGAGACAGTTTGAACCTTCGTAGCAGCAACTGCTTTACGTGATCGTAGTCGTGAGACTTGTCGGGGGACTCCCGCGCAATTAAGTGTGCAACGTCGACTGGAAGTAGGCCTATGAGGTGCTGAACCCATTCTTCTTTAGGGATCGATGACAGATCTGCATGCCTCTCGAACAGGATGAGGTTAAGATTCACATCTTCTTTCATATCGAACTTGTGGAAGGTATCACGTGAAGGTCTGCTTGGTACTTGGTTTGTTGTGACGTTTTTCGAAGATGAATCTTTCTGGTTTTGGATTCGTAATTTCTCGAGCTCGAACTCTGCTTCTCGTCTCCGTTCCTCGATGGCTTCTTGGCGTTTCCGTTCCTCGATGGTTTCTTGACGTTTTCGCTCCTCGATGGCGATGGCCTCTTGACGCTCTTGCTCTTGCAACCTTTCCTCGGTGATGCTCTCGAGAAGTACTTTAACTTCATCTTCGTCATACTTCTCATTTCCCAAGATTAAATCTTTGATGATCGGCTTGGTCATGGTAGCGGTTATCTTTATGCCTAATTCCGTGGCTAAGTTCAACAGATCCTCTTTTTTACTTCTTAGAAGAAAAGTCATGGTGATCTTTAAATTTGGTGGAAATCCAGTGAACTTTGTGATATTCGTAAAAATGAAATTAAAAAAAATAACGACTAAAAGGAAAAAGCTTGTAGATTTATGTTGTGTGCTTTTCCTCTTTTTTTAAAAAAAAAAAAAAATGGAGTATGTTACTAAGAACACTACGAAATTAACGAAGATACATTTTAAAAACGAAGAAATATATTTTTGCAGAAGTTAATCAACTCTCGGTCAATCAGATAATTCACAAAAAGTAAAAGAGTACTACAGTAAGAAAAAGGTTTTAGAATTTCATGAACTTTTGTACGAGAACAAGTCGTCAGAAATTTTTTACTGAAAAGATTTTTTTTTTTTTTCCACTTGGACAAGAACACGATAAACATACCAACTTATAATAATGTACTTACTTTGTATTGCATAATATTTTAAAACATAATACTGCATAAGTTATGCTTTGTATTGCATAGAAAATTAATTGCATAAGAAATTATAACAGCAGCATTTGGAAAAGTAAACTATGAATAAGGATGCGAATAATATATTAAGTATTCAAAACAAAATATTACCCAAGGATACTTTATAAAAAGAACACTTTAACACGATAAGTTTATCTCACTTAAATCACCTAACTTCTCAAAATAACAGCTGCATTTGGAAAAGTAAACAATGAATTATTACCCAAAGTTATCCATCAAAATAATGCATATTGAATAATATTCTTTGTATTAATTCAGACAAAAAGAATAAAAGGGAATATAGAAACAATTTAAATGTAAGCTATTCTTAGAACAATAATGAAAATATAAATAAAAGACTGCAACACCAAATCCTTCAAGGTATCACTTCCGGTTATAGATAAGACCTTTTTTTTTTTTTTATTCTTTCTCTTTATTTGTGTTGCGAAGAGTTTACCCAAACAAGAGGTTTTTTAAAAAAAAGTAAATAAAAAAAAAACTAGTATGCAATTCTTAGAAAAAGAAAGTATCAATGATTCAGAACTTATCTGAAGGAATAAACTGCTGGCTTTGAAGACGTCGGTTGTCACTGCTTAGAACACAAAACTAATGTAGTAGATGGTTTCGGAACACAGAGCACTAATCTTGGCAAATTATCCGGTAAGGGCCTCGGATAAAATTTCAGCACTTTGGTATTGAAGATTCGAAAATTTTAGACGAACACTGATGAAGACGAACACTGATGAGACGTTGAGACATCAGTTGGAAATGGCACGCTGCTTGTTGAAGACTCGTTGGCGAAGAATTTCGTTTGAAGCTGGATGCTTTCTGGCTAAGAACGACGACTGGAACTTTGAGAATTTCTTTACGACGGGTTCAAATTAATTTAATTGTAAATTTCATCTTCGAGGGGTTCGAAGGAATAAGGGTGATTTTCGATTAAAACGGGTGCACTCATGAAAAATATTATTGAACTCATGTTACTAAAACGAAACAGGTTACTAGGCATACACTTGTTATTATACCAAATAATTTTGAAAACGAAAAAAAAAAAAAATGAATCGCTACAGGGACGTGGTTTATTCAAAAACCAAAAATTACTCGAAATTAAAAAAATTTAAAAGCAATTCCCCTTTCAAAATTCTTTTTCGCTAATCCAGGCCGAGGACCCCAAAAATATGTGGGGGTTAGTGGTTCGGTTTTTTAAATGTCTAGGGGATTTATTTAGGGAAGCAAAAATGAAATAAAAGAGAAATAAACTTCCAAATCAGAAACGGAAAGTACAGTTAAATTTATTAGACGAAACATCATAATCACTTTTAAACAAAACAAAGGGGGGGAAAAGTATTAAATACTACTAGCCAAATGGCAGCACAAGTCGACGAAAACTAAGTGTTTAATTAGTACATTACCCAATTAGCGAAGTGAGTTGAGTGCACCCAAAATTGGCGGACAGAGTTCAGCGTGTTTGTTCCCGAATGGGATCCGGTGTGCTTCTGCTTAAAAAAATAAAATCGCGGAGTACGAATACTTATTCGTAATAACAAAAAAAAAAAAGAAACATCGTCTTGCAGTGCCATCTGTCTTTACAAGAGGAAATTGAAATGTACGGTAAACAATTGATATGGGATAATCAAAATCCTACATGTATGTCAAACAGAATGTTAAAATTTTAATTAGTTCTTTTTTAATTAATATTTTAATTAACTTCTTTTTTAACAAAGTGACTTCAAATAGAGATACAGCTTCGAAATTTTCAACATAAGTAGTTTTAGCCTTCTAATTGGACTTTTGAAAAAGAAAATGTTAAAATTTTAATTAGTTATTTTTTAATTGTCTTAATTAATCAAAAAAAATTTACAAAACGACTTCTAATTATGCTACAGCTCTAAAATTTTCAAAATAAGTAATTTTGGCCTTATTGAACTATTGAAAAACAGAATTTTAAATTTGTTGTTAGTTTTTTCTTTAATTACTTATTAAATATTTTACAAAACGGTTTCTAATAAGGCTACAGCTCTGAAATTTTCAACAAAAGTAGTTTTAGCCTTCTAATTGGACTTTTAAAAAACAATTTAAAATTTTTATTTAGTTAATTTTTTGATTTATTATATATTTAACAAAACGATATCTAATAGGGCTACAGCTCTGAAATTTTCAACAGAAGTATTTATGGCCTCCTAATTAGAGTTTTGAAAAACAGAATTTAAAATTTTTATTTAGTTTTTTTTTAAATTAATAAATATTTTACAGAACGATTTCTAATAGGGCTACAACTCTGAAATTTTCAACATAAGTAGTTTTGGCCTTCTGATTGGACTTTTGAAAAACAGAATTTAATTTTTTTATTTAGTTTTTTTTTAGTTATTTTTTTTAATTAATTAACAAATATTTTACAAAACGATTTCTACTTGGGCTACAGTTCTGAAATTTTCAACACAAGTAGTTTTGCCATTCTAATTGGTCTAATGACAAAAAGAATGTTAAAATTCTACTAATTTGATTTTTGATTATTTTTTTTCATTAATATTTTTTAAAAATCAAAATGTTTGCAACATTTGGCCATTACATATTTTGGATCACTTGTTTGTTGTAATGCTGCTGTAAAGTGTAATGGCTAGTCGTACAAGCATTTTTTGTAGCTGGAGGTCTGTGAAGGAAAATTTTGACTTTGAAAAGAAAACTTTACTAATTTTCCTTGTCAGTATTTAACAACAATGTTAAACACCAATTTACAGGGATGCTATTGTAAGGATTTCACTTCCTTTAATACAGTACCAATTTCAAATTTATTATTTATTTAAACACTGATAGCTGGTTTAAAAATTTTTAGTGTTCATAATTTTAAAACTTGCAAAAAAACTTCCTGCGGTTCAAAGGGTTAAGCATACATCTTTTTGTTTGGGGTAATTATAAAACAGACTTTTGGTTGGTGGTCAGCTATAAAAAAAAACAGGATTAGCCGACATCTTTATTCTTATAATTTATATTATTTTGTTTTAAGAAGCCAGATCACAGACCAAGAAGTATTTAGGCATTCAAACTAAATGATAAAATTATTTTAAATAGTTTATTCAGATTTGCAAATAATGCTGGCAAAAGGGGAAAAAAAACCAAAAACAAAACAAAACAATTTGCAATCATTTTATGGCCGATTAAAGGTTGCCAATGGTCAATTATATAAGTACCCTTTTTTAAAAAATAATTTCTTGATTTTAAGGACATGTATGGTGAGCTTCTACTCTGTATATATATGCCAATAGTATTCCAAGTTTTATAGTTTTTTTCATTGCCTCCCCCTCTCCCAAGGGATTCAAGGGGGAGGGTGACTTGGTTTTGAGATTATTTTTTTTATACATATTAAAACTTACAAGCCTACCAAATTTCATAGTTTTAGCATAACTAGAAGTACCTTAGAATATTGATAATCAGCTAGTCTCACAAAGTGCTGTTTCCTGCCGTTTTCGAATTTGATTATCTCAACAACCATTATAATTGGAGACTTGAAACTTTGAGGTTTTATTAAAATAACTAACAACTAGCTATCCATAACAAAATGTAAGCTTTCAGGTATACTGTAATGTGCACATATGAGGGGATCAAAATGCTGCCGAGTTGCTTCCAGTAAACTTGGCAGGTGCACTACCTTGCACCTAGATAATAAAAACTGGTATGTGGTATGTATCCAAAAAGTCTAAAGGCTGTCTTCAAAAAAGTGTCAGTTATAAAAAGCAAAGCAATCCCCTCGCTCGAACAAAATTAAAAACTCCCTGTTTTACCACGATTAATAATTTGGTATTGAAGATCAGAATAAACAAAGGATTCTACTTACGTAGGATTGCTTAGCCATATGACGTCAGTGGCGTAGACAGGGAGGACGCTGATAGGGCTACAGCTCCCTGAAAATTGGGAAAAAATTATATTTCCAAGTATAATGTAACATAATTTTTGTAAATAGTTAATATGTGATATCCTTATTTAACAAACTTTTCGAGTCAGTAATTTTTTCAAAATAATTATAACAATGAGAAATGAACACTAAAATACAAGCACATCTATTTCATTTCAAACTCTAGCAATTTTACATTTCTTTCTCATTTCTATATGTGGGGTCATGGCGTCCTTCAGATGGTCAGAGCAGAGAAAACCTACTGGTTTACTGAAGGAGCATGCATAGACACAAGATTTCTCCCTCCTGATACAAATAATAATGCAGAAGTTTCTGCAATAGAAAATCAGTAAAATTTTAGGAAAGAGATTTTGCTGGTTTTCAAAACATCATCGAAGAAGAATGGGAAATATGGAAAAGAAAATACAGGGTTACTGAAAAAGAATAATTCATTTTCAAAACCCGATTTATTCAAAAGTATTATACTTACAAATATGATTGATAAATGGAAATAACCACAAAATATTCAAGTTTTATGCTCCAGGTGGTACTCAAGTTTACCCGCTTTATTCAAAAGTATAATACTTTTGAATAAATCCAGTTTTGAAAATGAATGATTCTTTTGTAGTAACTCTGTAGAAATTCTTTCTAATACCATTGATGCTTTCGCAGAATGTTCTGTAGACATATTTCCGAATATACGTCACTTATTAAAAAAAATTTGTAGTCTACCAGTTTCAATTGCAACTTCTGGGTTTTTTAACTTTGTGATCATTAACATAACATATTAAGAAATTCTATGAGCTAAACAAGATTGAACAGACCGGCACTTTTTGTCCATTCACAGCAACATAAAAATATTGTTTTGGGAGCCAATGAAATTGCTTTTTTGGAGGGATTTAGAATTTACCAACAAACAGTGTTTACATTATATCATAACAGTAATTAACACTTAGTAAATTTCATTGTATAAACTAGCGTTGATTTTTTAACATGTTACTTCTTGCATTGTTTGTATTATGTATTTACATTGATTTTATAACACTCATGCTTATTTTTTATTAACACAGGCTTACACTGTGATTTAGAAAAGGCACTAATGTTTATTCAATGTGCTATTCGTTATGATGTGGAATCGTAAAATTATTTGTTTTTCTATACCTTAACAGAACACTGGTGAAATACAGCATTGTTAAATTTCATTCTATTGTTAAAAAGTGGGTACTTTTAATTTATAACTAGTTTTATTACTCTTTAATATTAGCTGCTCAACCCTCTTTCCTTGTTATGATCAAATGTTCAGTTTTTTAAGGCGGTACATGAATATGGCAAGTGTAAACAAAAGTCTTTTTTCCTTCAGAAAAAAAAAATAAAAATCTAAATTGTGAATAACTAATGCTTTTAAAAAAGTGTAGTACTGATCCTCCAATTAGTGCTCTACAAGAAAATAGCGAATAAACATTGAAAAAAATGGTGATTAAATAAAAAATAAACGTTAAAAAAATAATAACTTCACTTGATAATACTAAAAAAACATACAATAAACAAGAAAAAGAGATACAATAAACAAGAAAAAACAATAAAGTAGTTCTTGAAGAGCTTGTCCGTAAGGTTACCAGAAAAACAACTACCAAAAGAATTCATTGTTTTTAACACTATGCAGATTTGATTAAAAATTACAAAAGTAAAAAAAAAATAGCTTACCTCAAACTTCAGAAGATAGCTCTGAGTTGTGTTTCAGCATCTAGCAGTCAGATCTTTTGAGTTGTCGAATGCAAGATTTTCTGAGAAATATTGGAAAATGTATGTTAAGGAAAGTTTGAAAGGAAATTTTGGAACAGGACATTTGGTGATTAGAAAATTCACCAAAATTAAAAACACAGTAACTAAAATTAAATTTAAATACAAACAATAAATGAAATAAAACTTAAAATAATGTATGAACTAGCATCGATTGGTACTTTTCTGTTAAAAGGGGGCCGTTCGTACTTCCAAGTACGTAACGGATTCTGCACTAAGATTTGTTTACATAAAAACACACCAAATTATAGCAAACATAGGCAGTTCATTTGTTCTTAAAAAATGGCGGATGTTGTCATTTATTGGCGAAAATCACCTTGGCAGAGAATTCGTATCGTACTTGGAAATTTTACCCTTATGTTATATATATTGCCAATAGACCTCTTTAATAGAAAATTGCCCATTGATTTTAGAACATTTATGCTTATGTTATTTTAATAACACAGGCTTCAGTTGTATTTTTAGAAAAGGCATTCATGTTTATTAAATGCGCTTTTTGCTATAATGTGGAATGGTAAAACTATTTGTTTTTCAGTAGCTTAATAGAATGCTGGTGAAACATGGTATTTTTTTTTTTATTTCATTCCATTATGTTAAACTTACAGCACATAAGAAACATTTCTTTACCTCAGAAGTAAACTATCACAAAACGAGGGATCCCATAAATACAATTTTTAGTGTTTAACACTGCACTATCGAAAGTTTATCTTAAGCACAGATTTATAAATTGTAGTATCGTAAAAATGTATTAAGAGGAAAAAAAAATACGCAGAGTGAATCATGGAATAAAGATATTGTTTACAACAAAGCAAGTAAATTCAATAATTTTTCGCCACAAAACCCTTTTTCCCATTAAACTTCTTTTCGAAAAAACAAGTGCTGCTTGCCTATGAAAATGTTTTTACCACTTTCTAAGCGTTACTAAGGTGTCTACAACTGATTAAGCCTATTTCTTTAAGAATTTGATAAAACGCTTCTGTTTTAATAATATTATTGCAGATATATAACAAAAAATAATAAAGTATAATTATAAAACAACGTAAGTACCGATTTTTACAATGAGGATTAAAGATAAAGATGAAAATAATTCATCTTTCCGCATTCGAGTTTCAAAGTTCCAACTCAAAACCGGTTGTCACGTTGCCAGATACGTCTTGTCATCCAAGTTTTACGGGGGAAAGGTTACGTCAAGGTAATATCATCCTGGTGAAAAGAAGGGTTACTGTTCGACCCTTTTCATACGCTTTACAAAAGGTCTTACTTTGCAGGCTCCTCACACCTGCCCTTTTCAGAACCCTTTTTGGAGGCTTACTCGGCAAGCTTGGAACTGCAAGTCTAATGACAAGGATATTACAAGGTTTTTGTAAGCTTGCATGCTATCTGGGCTTCCTCTTCAAACCTCACATACCTGGAACTTTTCTCGAGGAAAAAATCCCAAATTAAGAAAGACTGGCTGGTACCCCCCTCCCACCACTGGTATTCAGGTAACAAGCCAGGCCTGTCACTAACCATCACATGTGACAGAAAATCCAGCACCTGCCTTTCGCGACTTGCCAGTGGCCACCTGAAATGTCTAAGCTATTCAGAAGGCATGAAAACCTTCCCTCCCTGCCCAAAATGCCTCCAACATCAGGCCTCACCTCAGCATATCCTGGACTGTTTGGGACTGGTTAGGGAAGACATCTATTCTACCCCTCTTCTGGTCATTGACTTCCTTCTTGTCAATGGATTCATGGACCTGGTCTGACTTTGTCAGACCAGGCGTGAGATAAGTAACAACAACAACAATCATGAAACACTTACAGCCATCTTATGTAATCATGAAAAGAACCCCAAACAAATTTTGAGTGCCAATTAAAAAAATTCCAAATGCTATCTTAATTACCAGGGATTATTTTGAACACTAAAATTATATTCATTATTGCATTCTTCATTATATACCCAAGTTTAGACAAAATTCAAATATATATGGCAACTGTTCAAAAGGTAAACAGAAGTTTAAAATGTAAACAAAGTTACAAAAATTGTGAAATCAAAAAGATTAAGGAGATTGGTGCCAATTAAAAATTGCAGAAAAATATAGATAACATCATCACATCTTTAATTGAAAGGCAGAAGAGAAATTAGTATTCCATGTAAGTAATTATTAAATTTATGATGAAAGTTCCGGACTAATTTTGTTTAACTGGTAGCAGGTTAAAAATAATAGTATAAATAGAAAATGTTATAGCTTTCAGATGAACACAAGTACATTTAAGATACTAATATGAAAGATATTAATTTGGAAAGGTACTGTTTTGCAAAGGTGGTGAAAAACCCCACACCACAGCTTAGTCAATGTTCTTAAATACTTTTCCTTATTTTGTGTATGTTTAGTTGAGGTTGGTTGGCTGGTTTGTGCGCTCAATGATCCATACTTGTGCACAATAACGGTTAGTCAGGCGTGGATCTACAGTTTAAAGCGGCTTTCGAACTACAAGTTTAGTTGGAGAAAATACATTTTAAAACTTTCCACTGCAACTTAGCTATTTAGTAAATATTTATTCCTAACACTTCAACACTTGTCATTTCTCCCAATATCCGCCTCTTATAACGTAAATACCTGCAAATTATAAGTAACTAGTCACTAATAAGCAGCAGGGATGATTCCCAGCTCCAAGGGTTTTGAAGCAGCAAAAATTATTACTGGAAACAGTAAAAAGTTCATTTAAGGCAAACTGTTGAGAATCAAGTGTTTAATTTGTATTGTGTATAATTGAGTGGTATCGTTTATTATCATGTAATGTTTGATGGCAACACATTCTGCTCCTTTTTTGGATAAAATTTATGCCAAAAGTTAGATGTACTGTTCTTCTCATCTTTTTCTACTATTTAAATCCTAAATTCAAACTAGCTACCACTTTATTTTGTTAATATTGTAACACAATCGAAAAAGTCTTCTTTGGAACAAGGCTTAAAAATTTAACATTGCTGGTATTCAAATTTCTCACGAAATTTCTAAACACTCCCACTTAAGAAGAGTTTATAAAAATATACACACTTTAAAAAGATTGAAACAAATAAAAAAACACGATTAAATTAGTAACGCTAAAAATGGGACGATAGAATTAACAGCACCTATCAGTCATTTCAAACGCAAATCTTTACTCCCTACGATCTTCTTTCATCTTTAAAAGACAGATTTTTATCTCATGAAGAAACTTTAAACAGCATTCATTGATAGCAATAAACCTACAGTGCAGAGTTTTCTCCCTTAGAAAATATGGTAAATTTTTATAAAACCGATTTACATGATTTTGTAGAGTGGCCACAGAATTCAGGAAAAAAAGTTCCTGTATTTCCCATTTCTAAAAAATTCCCCGATTTTACTGCTACTAATGCTCAAAATTTGCCCACTTTTCCAGGTGTGAATACATCCTAATCAAATAGAACATGTATGCCAGAGATAATATGCCAATTTTTTAAAAAATAATTTTGAAGGTAATGAAAAGTTCAAATTATTCTGAAACAGGACATTTCTAGCAATGATTATCACAATTTTCCAGGAAAATTGCACAAAAGCACGGATGAACAGGGAAACGTACCTTCAGTATAAAGAAAATTTCTCCGATTTTCGTGAAATTTTAAAAACTCCCTGACATATCCAGAAAACTTCCTGACATTTCCCTGATTTCTAGGTCTGTGGCCACTCTGTTTCAAAGACGCCATCAAAGCAGAATGGGAAAGACAAAATTGAGTTCAATCCCTAGTGCATTTTTCAAACTAAAAGAAGCTTTTTAACATAATAACCCTTAAAATAACAAATTCTAGGATCGAAAGAAGGTTGAACAGATAGCCATTATCGTCAATTCACTGAGATATAAAAATAGCTGTTGACATGGCTCTACATAAAATTAAAAAAAAAAGGTTGGTTTGTATGCTGAACATCTTATTTCTTATGCACAGTAACGGCTCATCAGGCAGGAACCTACAGCTTAACGTGGATTCTGAACCACGACCAACATCAATGCCTAACCTGGGATTTGAACCCGGCACCTTTGACTTGCGAGACCAGAGCCAGTGCGCTAACCCCACAGCCATCAGATGGGCTGCTGGAAGGTTGGCATTAATATTGTAAACAAGTAATTAGTAAATTGAGAATCTGTTAAAATATAACCTAACAATTTACTTAATTTGGTTCTCATATGTTAATACAAATTTTTAATTAAGATGCATATAAAAAAAAGTTAGCTATTTCACTTTCATCAGCCATTAAAAAAACAATATACAATCTGAGTCAAATTACATGTAAAAGACACTGGTATCTTACTTTGTAATTATTATTAGTACACACAGCATTTCCTATTTTGATCATTTAGAAACTCACAAGCTTTCATTTATGACTCTAGGTGTTTATTGAATGTAGATAAATATTGTTACTGATGTTTTGAAATATTGTACAACTATATATTGGTACATAACTTGAGTAATTAACTGGTAGTTACCATGAACGTATAAAGGCTGCCCGGGTACCTAAGCGATAGTTTAAGATAATAATGATGACCAGCATTAATGCATTTTCTAGGTTATTAGTAATAAACAGTTGAAATCATCCTTATAATTTATGTTTACCTATTATCTAAAAATAACATTGGATATGCGATTGTTATGTAACAAGTATTTTATGAGAAAATAATCAGTACATTAGTATTTTAAAACCTACTACATGGATAGAATTTTTCTTCGCCATGCAGTGCGGATCGGATAAAGTAAAAAAAAAAGGCAATTCAGTTTGTTTGCATTCTGTAATGCTTTTTCGAAATCGGATTGCTACTTTGATGATGCAGTTTGTGTCACGAAACTCCCCTGTAGGCACCCTTGTAATATGATAAAATTAATAAGTTTTTAGTGCATTGTCTCTTAAATTTAATTTTAAAAAACATTATTATTATTATCAAAAATAAGGTTGTGTTAAAATATTGCATAAACGGTGTTTGGTATATAATTTAAGTAATGTGTTTGGGATGAAACGGAAACCACTTTTAAAAATGTTAAAAATTCTGTAAACATTTTTCTTTCAATACTGCAATTTGATGATCTCTTGGTCACAAGCTTCCTGCTCAAGATTTTTATTTGATAGGTAGAATGTCTTTGAATTTTATCAGCATTAAGTTGTATAAAAGCAACTGACCATAAGCAATGGAGACAAATAATGATTTTAATTTGCACAATAAAATTATTTATTTTGTATTCGCATAGCGAACACAAAATAAGTGATATTTAATCCTCTAAACCAAATATCAACTAATATTAATCTGGATTTTTATGTAGAAAAGATTAAAGAATCCTCTAAAACACATTCTCACAGAGATATCCCTGCCATACCTCCTAATAATTAGTTCTCACACGGTTTGGTACTCTTCCATTTGATGGGTACCAAATAAAAATCGCAACGATAACTCATTCAAGCTATGATCCGTGATAGGGTTGCTATAGTAACCTGCGAACTAGTGAATTAAAATAAAAGTCCATGATGTAAAAATATCATCTTCATGTAAATATTTCAGCTTGGTGGCAATTTTCAGATTTGCGGTTTTCGTTACCCGTCTAACGGAAAAGTACCCAAAATTCAGATGAACAATGAAAGAGTGTAAGTTAAAAACAAAATTCCGAATTAGAATTTCAACAACGGATTAACTTGGATGGCATTATTTCGGAGGAATATTTGAACTCGAACGTATTTTTGCTATACAAGGAATTATTTTTGCTTTGCAATGCAAGGAAACATTTAAATATCATTTTTTTTAAAAGTAAGTTGTATGTTTGTTAAAATCCTAGTATACGTTACACGTTTGGCGTGATTTTGAAAAATGTTGCTAACGCCGAAATGACATGCTGATGGTTGTTGCCAAACTGATGCCAACACTGAAATAACGTTTTTACGATTGTCTACTCGAATTGGCAAAAGCAAAAACATCGACAATCGTAACCTGAAAATGGCAAATACATAAAAATACCGTGAAAAAAAGCATATAAATCATCACCAATGTCGCCAAATCCGCCGTGTAACGTATACTACGATTAAGCCGTATGTTTCTTTAGGCAAAATAAAAAATAAATACTACTTGTATACAAACGCATATTGTTTTCATTTTCCCTTCAACATCCCGTACTTACTGGTTTCGAGCTTTTTAGAAACTAAAAACATCGTCATAATGGGATTTATGCCATTGTAGTCATCAATTGGTGGCTAAAGGTAATATGAAAATTCTCATTTGATTTTATTAGTATATCATGATTGTTCCTTCGGAAAAATTTCGCTTTACGTATCATTCATTAACAAAAATAAAACGTCAAAATAGAGTATACATCAAAAGTAAAAACTAAACTAAAATTGAATATTTGCTGTGAAGAGAATCAAATTAATTTATTGTTTAAAAATTATTATTTATGAAATTATCAATTTGAAAATCTGTCTGAATCAGTTCACTTCAGTACACTGTACTCTGCAACCGAACCGCGCGGCGCCTCGGTTAAAGTTTCGGAATGAGTTTTGGCCTTTTGTAGCATGTTTCTCTTCTGAATAAAAGTATGTTTTCTTTTGTTGTTTTGTAAAAAGAAATGAATCTGCCTTACAAAATTTAATTATGATATTTTATGAAATGATTTTTCCCCTCTTTTGCGTCGAAATAAGTGAAATTTCTCTATTGAGAGCTAAGCCTAAATAAGACATACCTTTTCATTCCTTTGTGTACTTTTTTGTATAACTTTAGTCTATGTTTTGTTAAAATTTAGTAGTTATCTTGGTTAATTATTATGGGATGGTGTTAATAAGGGTTTTTTCGGATAAATAGAAAGCATAGATACAAATTAAACTTTCAGAAACAGGAACGTAGTAAAAAATTTATTTTAAGAGGGGCTTTGGAATAAAATTTTACGATATGAAATCGAATTTTAAAATTCACTCTTACTCATGTATAACTCTATGAAAATAAATTATAATTATATGTGAGGATTTTTCTCAACATGCATTAAAATAATTTAAGTTAAAATTTATGAATTTTTTACAGTTTATTAAATAGCATTCTTTTATTTTTTATAAGCACAACATTGTTAATGTTTATTACTTACTTACTCAATACTTATTCTATTTTGTGTTATATATTAGTGCATAATTTAAAATATAACTTAAGTATTTATTATTTGATTATAGTTTGAAAATAACATGAGTGTTACAATGTCTCATTAGTGTTACTCAATTTCATGAGTTAACATAATTAAATTTTATCTTTAAAAGAATACAGTTGTTAGTAGAGTCAAGTAAATTGTGTGGTGAATTTGATCCTTTTGACATATTGGTAAATTCCTAGTTCACGTTTATGGGTTGGCGCACTTTTAAAAAGTTAGCGACAAAGCCAGAATGTCGCCAATTCGGAATTCCAATATGAAAAAGTGAGAAACGAACCAGCTCCATGATTTGTGGTATAGAAAGGTTGAAACCAAAGCACGTCAATAAAAAAATGGGGTTGCCAAATTTAGAACTTTATCGCCTACAAAACAGCGCCAAATCGGCTTGGCGATATTTTAACGTCAACTAGGAATAGACCGACATATTAATAGTTACTGCAATAGAAATTTTGATTTATAAAAAATTGACGTTTTAATAAAAAGTAAACTATACCACATTATTCTTGGAACAAAGTTACATTCATAGGGGGTTAAAATGCTACCTAATAAATTTTAAAATTTAACATATTTAAATTTAAATACCAGTACAGCTTCAAATTAAACTCATAATATTATGGTACTCTTCCATTAAATGGGTTATTGCTAAGCCGAAATGTTTTTATAATTTCTATAGCAATCTTATAGGATTTCGTTTGTTATAGGAATTATAAATGATTTTAAGGTCGTTAGTTTGGATGAGTTATCACTGCAATTTGGCTCTTTTTATCTAACGGAAGAGTACCAATATAATTATAAAAAAAATTATGCATTAATGATTCTAAATACAGAATATATACATTTCAAGAAAAAGGTAACAATCGTGAGAAAAATCTGATTAGTTGAACTTTTTTTAAATTTCTTGGCAATAAAAAAAAAACCTCGCAAACGGTCATGAATGTTTTCTGTTCTATAATAGACTATAAGGAATTAATAACTCTGATTATATTGTATTTTTATCAGGGTTGGCAAGGTTTTAACTAAATAGTTTCCCCCCCCCCCCCCTCAAAAAAAAAATTTGTTTTTTTAAAGAATAATTTAAAATTGTATTTTTATTTAAAAAAAATTTACAATTAAATTTTTCAAATTATTTGATCGTTTGAATAACTTCTACTTTTAACCAAAAGTTTAATATTCCAAAGATTTCCATTTCAAAAAGAATTTATTGAAAATGTAACAGTTATAGAATGATGGCTAATGCAAGAAAATTATGATGATATATTGAAGGAAGTTTATGCATTTCTTACTGCAAAAACATCAACAGCGAATGGTGAGAGAATTTTTTTTTCTGAAGTTGTACAATTGTTGTTTAACAGACAGGTTTTAGAAAAAGCAGCAAAACTCATTTTTTGGTTTAAATGTTAAATCCAAAATTTATTTTAAATGGAATAAAGAAATAAGAATTTATTTTAATTTTTTTAGAAAATATTTCACTAAATGAAATATCTACATTCTTGGTACTATAACATGATTGAGTTATGTTTTTGTATATGAAAAATTATACGATATAATAGATATATTAATTTTTTTAATTATATTCAAAATTATTAATTAAACTTAAATTTTAGTTTTCCCAGATAATATTTTATTAATTTAAACACACTTCAAATTCTGTAGATTTCATTTTTATACTAAGAATAATGTTTGAAGACATATTTCTAATAAGTTAAGCTTTATGTTAGTTTTATTTCAAGTTCTGTAACCAGGACAAAAGGTCGCATCTAGGGAAACCCAAAAAAGTGTCATTAAATCCTTGCAGTTGGCAGTTCACTGTTTTGATAAAGAAATCAGATGTTTTGTTCAAATGCAAAGAACAAGCTACAGACTAAGTTATTTATGAATATTTTTATTAAGTTATTGGACTTGACAGAAAAAAGGTTGATATGAGATACCTCTGTGGAATTAAATAAAATTTAAATTTAAAAAATAATTGTTGAAATCTGTAATATATGACAAAATAGCTTGGTTTTGGAAATATCATGAAATAAGAATTTACTATAAGTAAAAAATGACCCACACTGTTATATTCTTTTCTATTTAGGTTATTTTACAGAATAAACAGTCAAAATATTGTTTTAAAATATCTTAAAAAAATTAAAGTTATGCGCTAAAATTATTGATATTTTGTCTCTTTTTAAGTTTTATAGTATTTAACCAGTTGTAAAAGCAATAATGATACTTAAATTTTATAACTTTTTATGATAAATTTAACTTCACTTAAATAATTTTCTGTAGCCTTGCATCACATCCTTGGACACTACTTACTACAAATGTGAGGATATTACTACAACGAATGTCAACATCAAGTATACTTCCTGGTAAGTTAAACAAATCCAAAATAAATATATTTTTATTTTAGCACTTTATTTTTTGCGTTATAATTATTTTTATAATATTTATAATTATTTTTATAATGTTTATAATTATTTTTATAATGTTTATAATTATTTTTATACCTATAAAAAATCATATTTTTTTCTGTCTCAAACACTAAAATATTATTGTTACTACTATTGATTATGTCTCTCTTTATAGTACGTATCAAGATTTTTTTTAAAATTTTGATTTAATTCCTGATCTCTCTTTTGCAGAATGACCCAATTACAAAATAATAGTGTAAACACAATTTTTAATTGTAACTGATTTTAAAACCTAATTTTTTAATTCAAACCCTATCTCCCTCAATTTTCACTTGTAATTCTACTATTGGCTTTGATTACACTCATTATCTGTAGTAGTTTTACTCTGATATTTTCAAGTTTTGAAAGATTAAATCATCTCTACCTCCTTTACTTTACTTTATTTGTTTAATTTATATTTAGTTTACTTTTAAGATGTGTGTGTCTATTGAGTTATGTGGTTTGATATTATATTGCGTTGTGTTAACTTGCGAAAAGTTAAGCATTTTTGTTGTAATCCTGTAGCATGCCTGGTATTAATTACTGCTGGCAATATAATATAAAAACATAGACACCTCGTTAAACCTATGCATTAATTACACTGGGATATATGCAGGTCATTCTTGACAGGATGCAGCTGACCAAACGGTATAGTGGTTAGCGTGCTAGCTTCTAGACCGCGAGGTTCCGAGTCCCGTGTTAGGCATGGGTGTTTGTAAACGTATGTTGGCTTGTCTAATGACGAATGTTTCGGCGCATTATAGCCCTCGTGTTGCTGATGGCGCCAGATAATCTGAAAACAACCAACAACCAACCAACTTGACAGGATGCACTGTTTCGGAAGCGGCAAAGACAAAATTATTGAAATCATTAAATGCTTAGAAATTTTTTTCTCCCATCGAACTTATGAATTGCAATCCAATTATGTCATTGGTAGAGATCATCCGATAATATATAGAGATTGTCCGTAGTTATATCGCGAATTGATGTCCACGAACATGACGATTTCCTTGTTTTTGTTTATTTCCGCATGGAACTTAAGGTTCATAAACATGAGATTACTAAATCGATATCTGCACAACTAATGCTGTCAGACAAGTAATTAATAATAAATATTTAATTATTCTTTACTATTTTTTATCTTGACCACAGACATAATGGTATGATCTTTACAGTTGCATCTATTTCACATGTAAATAAATACGATTCTTCTATCGGAAAAATAGAGCATGCAATGTGTATTGGAACCAAAATGGTTACATCAGACTTCTTTCCAATATCGCAGTTGACTTTTTGTGTCACTTGGTGGATATGACAAATCATGTCTGTGGACGCATTTTTTTAGTATAAAAAAATATTTTAAAATTTAGATTGCATATTTTGAGGAGGTTTTGATTGCATTAAATTATATTTCATCATGGTTAACAGAAATATCCACTTATCTAATGGTGAAAAAAATTGCTGCAACAAGCTTTTGTGTGTTTTATGGAGTATACACCTTTTCAAAAGTACAATCCTTCTTTGCATTGCAATTTTTGAATTAGAAAAAAAATTGCACTTAAAATGGTTTTAAACATTTCCTATGATCACTTGGCCATTGTTTGTTGTTACAAATAATATGTTCTTATTTAAAATGGCATAATTGTAAACAAAGTTTCAAATTTTCCTCATAATTATGCACTCCTGTGTGGGAAACAGTGGCACTTGTCGCAAATCTCGTAAGTTTCCTCTACAGTTAAGATATTAAGGTGCCAAACCACCTGCTTGCTAAGTTTACTTTGTTAATCTTGCTAAAAGGTTAGATGTCTTTCAAAATGTCCTTGTACAAAAATATTCAAATCAGTAGAAAGCATAAAAGTGTAACTTGTTTAAAGCTATTGCAAAATTGGTATTAATGTTTTGCTACAACCACGATTATATGTAGATTTTAAAATACAAGTGCAATTAATTTTTTTTTACATAGCAAATAAACAAATAGAACTAACAACCCAACTATGAGAAGTTATGGATAAATATATACCTGCTTTGTGAATAATATTATTTTGAATAAATAAACAAAATAAAAATTAGCAATTTATGAATAGAAATAACATGTTTCAATGACTTATGAACTTATAATGAAAAGTCTAAACCAGGTGAAAGTTGAGCCCTAAAGTACTGTATTCTTCCTGTATATCAGGGTTTGCATTCGCCCTAATATTCCTAAAATTTTTGTTTCTCCTTAAAATTGTACTTAAATGTTTTGATAATTCCTTAAAAATATTACAAAAACCCGAAAATTCCTCAATTTTTCTCCACAACTCGTGAAAAGAGCTTGATGTTCCTCCAGATGAGAAATGGGGATTTGGCTAAATTTATATGTTTTTAAAAATAGTATAATTGTTTGGTTATATAACTGTTATTTTGGTGAAAAGTTCAATTTTTGAAAAATCAGCATTTTTTCGCTGGTGTTGAAACAAACTTTGGAAAAAATATGCCCATGTTAGGAACCTATATCAGCATCAGAAGAAATGTACCTAAATGTTTTTGAATTATATTTTATGAAATATCCTTAAAATTTTATGAATTATCCCTAAAATGATCCTGAAATTTTCGGAAATACAATAAAACCCCGATTATCCGAGCCCCGGTTATTCGAGTTTCCGCTTTAACTGAGCCAGATAATATTTCTTTAATTTTTTTTTTACCCCTGATATTTTCCTTTGTCAAAACTAGTACTGAAAAAAATTGGTACTTGATCTCTCAAACACTCAAGAAAACAAAATGTTCACATTCCTTTTCATTGTATGACACTGATCCTCCTATCGCGTCGCTCAAGGTGTTAAGTAAGAGAACTCTTTAAGCATTACTATATATTATTAATTGCATGTGGTTTACCTATAGTATAACATTTGTACTCGTCAAAACATACATTTAAACCGATACGATTTATTTTATTTTTAATTTTTGCTTTAACCGAGTTTTTCGGTTATCCGAGTTGGGCTTGGTCCACATTAACTCGGATAATCAGGACTCTACTGTATCTCTAAAATTCCTATCTAAATTTTTTAGAAAACTCACTGCAACCCCTACATATTAAAAAATAAATAAAAAAATCCTGAGATCTCCTACACCGTCTATTTACTTTACTCTTTTCTTTAGGAAAAAATAAGAAGTGTTGATCTGCTTTTTAATTTATTAAAATCCACTTTTAAACAGAATTCAAATAGTAAAAGTGTAAATAAGCCGCTGACACAAGCTTGTTTTTTAAAACATAGATTGCCTACTCATCTTCATGATAATTACAGCTTTATTTCATTGCTTAGTTTTTTAATTGTAGTAGTTTGCATGAAAATTGTAATCGAAATCAAAAAATTGACACAAATCAATAAATCTCAATTGTTTATTTGCACCAAACCAGTTACATCTACAATGGAATAACATATTTTATATTAAGTGTAATATTTTACAATTTACAATATTTTTATTTATAACTTTTTTCATCACTATTCTCCTTTTCGATTTGTATGCTCTTTTTATAAATGTAGGTTTGAGAAAAGTTGAGATCGAGCATTTGTACCAAACAAGTTAAAAAACAGTTACAGTGAGTCACATTTTACAATATGCAAGTTTTTTATTTATAACATCCTTCATCAACGGCAACCTTTTGCATTTTTAAGCTATTTTCAGAAGTGTATGCAGGGTTCCCACGGTCCTTGAAAGTCCTGGAAAGTCCTTGAATTTTTTTTATGAAATTTGGTCCTTGAAAGTCCTTGAAAAAAGGATAAGGTCCTTGAAAGTCCTTGAATTTTTAAGTGACCAACAACAGTGATGTAGTGTAAAATAAAAAGGTGTGGGAATGCTATGCTGCGTCGTTACAAACAAATATATATATTTTTCTGAGTGTGGGGAAGGGGGGTGGGGGAGAGTGAAAATGACAACTTTAAATAATTTTGTTAATATTACTTTAATAATCTCAAAATAGCTCACGAGCACCTCCAAAAATTAAAAAAAGTGAATAAATAATAATTGTGTGTTTCGACTTATTCTTTTATACAAATAATTTTTTTAAACTATTAAGTTATATGGATTTTAAATAATTTGCTTTGCACAACCCATTTTAAAAGATTGTTAAACACTTTATAAAGGATTATAACACATTTTCAAACATATTATTGACACAAATTTTTAAAAATATCCGAAATATCAGAGATGCCTTGCATGCAATGGGTTCGGATAAATTCCCAGATTCTGTAGCTCCTCGAAATCTGTTTTCAAAATGAATGAAAAAGATTGTGATTGTTGCAGAAGTTGATTAAAAGTTTTATGGCTTTTCTCCTTTTCAAAAAGAAAATGTAGAGAAGTTCCTCTCTCTTGATAGATCCTTCCTTTCCAAATTTGCTACATTAATAAAATAATTGAAAAATTCAAATCCATCAGTCGATTTAAAATTTCTTGATAAAATATTAATTTGTGTACCATCTCAATCATCTCTAATTTTAAGCGGGATATTTCAATGTAGACTCATTACTTGCCTGATTTGTTTGGGACATTCCTGTTTTTTATCTTATCCAGTTCGATTTTGTCATCTTGACAGTGGTGACGGTTGGGTGACAATAATAGTCAAAAATGGGTATAAATTGGAGGAGGAAACAAACTCTAAAATATATATGATATTGCCATCAAAATCACTAGATTTTAAAAAAGATCGGGGAAATTTCCTCCCCTTATTGCCGCCACTGTATAATTTTTTTTTAAGAACTGCTGCTACATTTTTGGAATAAATTTTGAAATAACTGTAAAACTTTCCCCTTCTCAAACCGAAAAGAAATTTAATTTTGCATTTTAAAGTACATCTGAATTGTTTTCCTACTTCTTCGCAGCCCAATTTCAATGTATTATACCCATTTGCAAAACCATTAGCACTTTTATATTAAGGAAAATCAAATATACAGGACCAGCCTAGGAGTAAAATGCTATGTGTGCAAAAATGAGTTTTGGAGCCCCTTACAGTGAAAATGGGTACAGAAAACACTTAAAAAATGGTAAAGAGTGCTCTATATGGTATGGGTGCAAATTATTAAAATCGTAGCGTTTTCTGCACTAATCAACATTATTTTAAGTCAGCTTTTATTAATGACCCACGGATTCAATTTTTTTTTTTTTTTTTAATAAAAAATTGTAATAAAATTATTTTCATAGGAATTTAATAAAATACATGTTATTAAAATTACTGATTTTTGCTACGTATTACTTTTTTTAGTAGTCCTCTACTCTTAGCGCAAGCCTTGGAACTCCTTTGCAACCCTGGGTTGTGAAGGGCTGCAATTCGGCTAATGTAGCATTATCAGTACTGTCAAGTTAAAGTGAAACAAAGTTAACAACTGTTCAGTTCTGTCACAACAACATAGCGGAGCGCTTGAAGCCAGTCTCTTTACTGTACACTGAAGCAACATTTTATGTGTTGAACTAAACATATTCAAATTCACAAACATTCAAAGGCGAAGTTAATATAAAGGATTTAAAAATCAATACTATTTTGAACATATTTTTTCCATGTTCAAACAAGTTATCAGTTTGATTTTCCCAATATCTGGGAATAAAATAAATATTTCCCAACATCTGACAAAATATAAATACATAATTCCCTGATCTCAAAACACCTTAAAAGCTAATACAAAATATGAACATTCTGCTCTTGCCTATCTGGATTTTTAGCACTAACCAGTTTATTCCGTCAGAACCGCAGGTTTGCTTAACTTTTTTGGATTGTAAAAACCCCCATCTTTTACTGTCATTTGTATTTTAATCTTGAACGAATTCATTTCTTAGGTACGTTGAGAGGTTAACAAATAATTTATTAAATCCGTGATATAAATTTTTAAAAATAAAAGTTACATAACTTTTGTTGATAAATCGGTTAGCGTTCCCTTTAAAATTAGAGGAGGCGAAATATTCTTCAAGGAAAGGGCGCAAAAAACTGAATGTGCTAGGTCACAGTTTTGTTCTTTAAAAATGTAGATATTTGGCGTGAATTTGTGTATGGAAGTTTTAGACTACCACGAAATACGACGAACCATACAAATTTGACGTCTGGAATTCTTCCACAAATACAGATCATTCGTTGAAGAGGATAATTGCTATTGAATGAATCGTAGCTAAATGTAAACATATATCAATTCATATCTAATGAAAGAGAAATGGCCATGTGTGGGTTGCCGTGCCTTTTTCAAGTGTTTTACAAAAACTTGGACTTGCCTGCTCAGCTCTGAAGTTGTGGATCCCAGACGAATACAAGTTCTCACGAAATGACTTTTTTGTTTGCTTACTTGGCTTTGAGTTCAGTATTACGTAAAGAGAAAAAAAAAAATTTTAGATGAGGGAATGTCGTTCCGCCTTCTAAAAAGGTAAAGGATCGCCGTTGCCTCATATTCCCACTCCACTATACCCCTGACCACCGATAAACTCCGTTTTGTAATTTTACGTCTGATGTATTTAAAATTATGGTCCTTAAATTTTTCTAAAAAGGTCCTTGAATTTTCTTAAAAAGGTCCTTGAAAGTCCTTGAATTTTTTTCTTCAATAAGAGTGGGAACCCTGGTATGAGAAAGATGCAACTTTTCAGTTACGTTATTAAATAATTTTTATTACAAACTGTTGAAATTCATGTACATAGTCACATGTAAAATATAATATTATTTATACGTCTATGAGTAGCAAAATATTAAAATGTAACATTATTTATAAGTATATGTTCTCAAGCATTTTAGAATAAAATCATATTGGAGATCTTTTCAACAAGCGTGAAATAGATTTGATTCCTTTAGATAATGTCATATTTCTTTCTCAATTTAACCTTTAGTAATATTTATACTGTTACAATCTAATGTTTTAGGTTGACAAATCTGGTAATACAGCTTCAATAATATTATAATCAATATTATATGTGTTTTTTATAAAATATTTGAGGTTTACGTTTTTCTGCAGATACTACAGGGTTTGCACTGTCATTAAAAGTTCTTAATATTTTCTCAACTTGTTTTGTAGGCCTTAAAAGTACTTGAAAATGCTTAGACGTCCTTAAAAGTCCTTAATTTTTGGGGCCGACCAAACGGTATAGTGGTTAGCATGCTAACTTCTAGACTGCGAGGTTCTGAGTCCCGTGTAAGGCATGGGTGTTTGTAAATGTATGTTGGCTTGTCAAATGACGAATGTTTCGACGCATTATAGCCCTTGTGTTGCTGACGGCGCCAGATAATCTGAAAACCACCAACCAACCTTAATTTTTGGTGATGTTGTGTGCTCAATTGCAATATTTAAAAAAAAAAAATCAACTCACTTATCCTCACGGGATCTCTACTTATCCACTCCACATTGGAATATTCGTATATTTCTATTATGCAACTCGTACGTCGTTTGGTTCGTGTTTGCCGATTGGTGAAGTGGAATTGAAACAAGAGTTACACACTGTACTGTGCAAGATGTACTTTGGGGAAGCAGTGCTGTCTTAGGAGCCAAAAGACCACCAATGAGTGCAGTTTTTATTTTAGCAGAAGCAACTAACGAATACTATGCCCGGAAAGTGCACATTTAATGCGCTGTAGCTAAAGCACAGTGGATGTGAAAAATGGATTGTAACATCATTAAAGTCTGTTCTTAACTCTTTGAATACCAGTTTTTTCTTTTAAAAAAAATAAGTAGATTAGTAGTTTAATAAGTCAAATACAGTAGAAATAGCAATATTCTGTTGAAATAGAAGCTACAAATAACTGGGAGGGGGGACATAGAGGGGATTGGGACACATGTGTCCCACTGGTGTTTTTAGATAAGACTCGTATGTCCTAGCTGTGATTTGGTACTGTGAGCAGGACACATATGACCCTATGGGGCCGAAAGAGTGGAGGCAAAATTATGTTTGTGCTTAACCCCTTGGGTACATTTGACGTCTGAGACACGTCATTCACTTTTTCCCCCTAGGAGCGGATTACGTGTCTAAGATGTCAAACCAAAAATCCTTTGGGTACATTTGACGTCTGAGATTCGTCATGCACTTGTTTTGCCTGTTAATAATGACGAACCTAATTCGTCATTCAAACTAGTTTGATTGGATAGATTTTAATGTCACAAGAGCCATGATTGGTTAAGTCAAACATCGGTTGGTTTACCTATACTTTAAAAAAATAATTTGTTTGGCTGTATTCCTTTAAAGTTCCTTTATTGTTTTGAACCAACCGTTCAAAACGCAAGAATTTTCCCAAATAAATCCGTACCCAAGAGGTTAACAGATTTTGATATTAGCAGTGTAGCTGTAAAGTCACACATTAAAGATGTGACTGAAAACAAATTTTCTAAGGTTCTTAAGAATGTTATTTAGGTCCTTGAAAATCATTGAAAAGTCATTAGTTTTTCATTCTGTTGTTTCAGCGGGAACCCTGTGACTAATCTTCACCTTGAGAGAGGCTCATCATGGAATGGGAAGGAAATATCCCACCACAAGCAGAGGACCTACTCATGCTGTTACTCTGACAGGAGAGTTAAAAGGAATAAGTAGAATTAATTTTTTTTTTACAAGTTTTAAGTGTTGTGCGAGTAAGACAATTGAGTAATTTAAAAAAAAAATATCCAGGGTTCCCACTGTCATTGAAAGTCATTAAAAGTGCTTAATATTTTTGAACTTGTTTTCAAGGCCTTGAAAATGCTTAGAGGTGCTTAAAAGTCCTTGAAAATGCTTAGAGGTCCTTAAAAGTCCTTAATTTTTGCAGATGTTGTCCAACTGCCAAATTTATAAAAATTTCAAGTCAGACTTCTACTTATCGACCGCCACTTATCTGCACCGTATCGGAATTTTCCGACGTGTTTGTGTTATGCATCCACCAATTTGTAACTCTTTTGGTTGAATATACTTTATTAAAAATTTATATATCGACATAATGCCTGAAAACAAATTTTCAAAGGTCCTTAAAAACATTAATTAGGTCCTTAAAAGTCATTGATTTTCATTCTGTGATTTAAGTGGGAACCCTGATATCATACTTTAAAAAGTGAGAAAGTTAAATCAAATTTTTGCCAAAATAGCAATAAGAAAGCTGTAATTGGTTTTTGTTGTCAAAGTAATGTACTGTTTCAAGACAAGAGGTTTTTTTTTTTTGTTTGTGGAATAATAGTTAAATATAATGATATTCCAGAAATGTATCTTTATGGATAGTAGATTGAATAATTACTGGCATGGAAGAAGCTTGACTTGGTTCTGATAAATCCATGTCAAATCAACATCCTAGATAAAAAAAAAAATTACTGTAGGTCTCCTCTACAATTACAAATAGTGGTTTAAAATTGTTTTATTTTGTTAACTTGAAGTATATATGCTTTGCCATCCTAAAAAATATTCTTTAATTGTTAATTAAACAACATTGTTAACTAACATTTCCCTTTTTAAATATATCTTCTGAAAAAAAAGTCCTAGTCCACCTGATAGCTGAGTAACTAGTGCTTTGACCTTACATGCTAATAATGCTTTGTTCGAAACCTGGGTTAAGCAGGGATGTTCGTTGTAGTTCGGAATGCACATTAAGCTGTAGGTCTCGACCTGATAAGCTGTATTTGTGCATAAAAATAGTTTGTTGAGCTTATCAACCAACCAACAAAAAGACAGCCCAATAACCCTTGATATATGATGTTGGAGGTTTGATTTTGTAACAGACCTTGAGCAAAGAAAATTCAATATAACTGATTTAATCAACAAACTCAGTCACTCAGATTGTAGAAGACTTATTAATTAACTTCCAAGTTTTTTTTGCAAAGTCACTGGAATATATCATGAGAAACACTAATGCATAATGGCCAAATACTTTATATTTTGTTTCCTTATTTATAACTTATATTGCATTCTTATTTAAATTCCTCAAATTTATGCTTTTACAACTATGAAGAGCAGATATTCATACTCATTGTCAATTTCTATACAACTGTTTAATCAATTTATTTAGGACTAGTCTTTATATTACCTTAAAATTTAAAATTGATCTGAATTTGAGCGATTTAAGTTGCGGCATCCAATCATGTGGCACCAGACAGGCGCCTCTCGAGCGCTAAAGGGTAATAATAATATGCTTTGTCGAAACAATACCCTTGCCTGCGTTTGGCATTTCCGATTGCATTCAATTTTTTGTATTTTCTTTTATTTCATTCAAAACATTAACTGCCAAAACTCGAAATCCTTAAAAAACACGGTCAGTATTCATAACATTTGTGATTTTAGGGTCATATATAACATATTTAAAGAAAAAGTTGTAATATTTTACTTATCTTTAGAGAAATTGACTGTTGCATTGGCACAACGTCAGCGTAAAACCGAGTTAAAATCAGCGGTTTTCAAGAATTTCATATTCCGTTAATGTTGAATATTGAACGACTGTAATTAACCGTAGTCGATATTTTAAAGCTTTTTTTCAAAAATATAAACTTTTCGTACTATGTAAGTGCATACATTTATTTATAATGTCTTATTTTGTATGAAAATATTGACTACATTCTTGATGTAAAGCCACTTCACAACCATTACAGCGATACATAATTTGACTGTGGCAATGTTTACTGCGAAGTTTTTTATTGTCAATTGATCGTATAAGAAAATTTCTTTTTTGATTTTGTACTGCCAAAGAAAGACTTAATTGCTTGATCTACCAGTAGTTGATCTAACAAAATCCATCAACACAAAAACCATCACGTGATGCAAGGGCCAAGTTTTATAACCGAATCATACAGGTTTTCCTTTTAGGAACATTTATGCAGAATGTTTTACACTATAAGGAATCATTTGTTCATCTATACTTAGGTCGTGTGCAAATATTTGAAACTATTAAAATTTCTTATTCAACATATTTCACTCTTGTACTCTCACTTTGTACAATTTGTAATTTTTGTCAATATTGATGTTATCTGCTAAATGCAAATTTTGATTTATATTCCTGTACTGAATACGTGACATTGACTCCCTAACAAACGGGACCGATATATCTTTATATTATGACTAATACATTTCTTCTTGTGGCAATGTATGGTATCCAGTAAGAAGAAGCAAACCAATAAACCTTTTTAGGTAACTCTCGGAAGCAAAAAAGTCAGTCCGATTATTTTGCTGAGCATTTATATTAGTTTGATTAAAGAGAAGTGCATAAATTTCAGAGTTAAAAAACTTAATGAAAATTTCCTCACAAATTTTCTAACTCTCTTTTCAGTTTTTCAACTTGGTGATGTTTCTTCATTTTTTGGTATCGATGTATAAATAGGATCTATTTTCTTCCATTTCAAAGGCTCAATTTTTTTTTTCTTGGTATTATCCGTATTATTTTGGTCCTTATCTTTCATATTTGAATGTATTTTAACCTCACCAGAAATGTCATTTGGTAAAACGTTCGAGTCACTTATTACTGTATGGTCCCCTTCTTCCTTGTTAGTAACTTTGCCAAATTCTGGTGAAATAATAACAATGTTCGTTTTATTGTCATCTGAATCAATTGTGTAAAAAGTATCCAGAGCTTCACTAAGCGTAAGATAGTGCTTTCAAGGTATTTCAAATCAAAATGATGCAGTTGTAATCGCACACGGTGAGAAAAGAGTTCAGAAAATTTTGACCCTCTTTTCCGCTGACGAAGCGCAAGCGCAACACTAGTATTTCCAGCATCGTAACTCGAAGATGAATTCATCAAAACATTTTTTATTAGTGTGTGACCTTCAAGTGAACTATGGAGATATGAAATGTTATGTCTAATAAAAATTATTTCCCTTTTTTTTGGAATCGATTTAGCAATGTCAGTCTAACTTAGCGAATTTCGGAAATGTTTAAGTTATTACTAAGAGAAAAAAATAAGGTTTAGAATAATTTTTATTGTTCCAAATTAAAGTGTGTAACCTTACCAATGAACATAAATCTCCAAATATTAGTTTAAAATTGATCAAATATTTATTGTAGTTATGTTTTCTAAGCGTTGCGTGAACGCAACACCCGCTGTTAATGGGTTAATAAATACAAATGTTTAATTCTTTTATTTTCACTATGCCTTTCCTTGATGTTTATTAGGGTCATCACAGAATCGGACAGGACTCTTCGCTCTCGTGAAGAGGATTCGACTACTGAAGCTCAATCAGTCAAGTTTCACTCACCCCATTGGTAACCTGGCTTAAATAATTTCTTTTTATGAACTTTTTCTTCTTATGTTGTGTGAGGCTTTACGATCAAAGCTTTTTTTATTTATTTAAAACAAATGCTTATGGCCTCTCTGTCTATCCTTTAATCAGGGTTCCCATGGTCATTAAAATGCTTAATATCTTTAAACTTATTTTCTGTGCCCAGGGTTCCCACGGTCAATGAAAGTCATTAAAAGGGCTTAATATGTTTGAACTTGTTTTCAAGGCCTTAAAAGTGCTTGAAAATGGTTAGGGGTGCTTAAAAATCCTTAGAGGCCCTTAAAAGTCTTTACTTTTTGCTGATGTTGTATGCCCAACTGTAAAACTCTAAAAAATATAACTTGAACTTGCTATTCCCACATGACCCGTATCAGAATTCACCGACATATTTGTATTACGCATCCATAAACTTGTAACTTTTTTGGTAGAATATACTTTATTAAAAATTTATTTATAGACATGATACCTGAAAACAAATTTGCAATGGTCCTTAAAAACATTATTTAGGTGCTTAAAAGTCCTGGAAAAGTCATTGATTTTCATTCTGTGATTTGAGTGGGAACCTTGGTGCCTTAAAAGTAATTGAAAATCCATAGAGATCCTTAATTTCCATTGATGTTTGTGCCTGACTGTAATATTTATAAAAATTCTTCTCTGACTTGCTTTAGCCACCGCAGGATCGCCACTTATCCACACTGCACCGAAATGTTCTAGTATTACGCAAGCGTCAAGTTGTACGTCGTTTGGTACATATTTTCTGATTAGTGGCATGGGAATTCAAACAGAGTTTTAGTTACACACTGTACTCTGTGAGACGAACATGCTGGCGTAGTGTTTATGTTTTTAGAGCCAAAATAGTTTGCATTCAACAAGGTATTTCTTTTTGCAAAAACAACTTACGTAAACTATGCCTGAAAATTAATGTGCTATGGCTAAACGCACAGTGCATATGAGAAATGAACTTCGACATCCTCAAAGTCTGTTCATAAAGCAAATTGGAAATTGTGCATGAAAGATTTTAATATTAGCCCTATGTGCTAAGCATCTGTAAAGTCACGTTGGAGACACAAAGACAAGTTTTCGAAGGTCCTTGAAAATTACCGATTTTCATTATCTGATTTCAGTGGGAAACTGTTTTTGTGTGTTTTTAAAATTATACAGTGCTCTTCTAATGTGTAACATCTCGTAACTAATCCCAGAAGAGTTTTACATGCTGCATTTAGTGACTTCATCCAACCTGTTTCCTTTTCATGTATTTATTGTACTTCTTTTATGTGTAGCTTTATAATAAGTTTATTTTAACACAGGTTCTCTCGACCGACTCATCTACTTGAATGGCTTTGTAGAAGACATTTCTTCCTTGCTGAATTAGAGAGTGCTCTCTCGAAAGTCGTTCAAGAAGAGGCTTTCACACAAGGCATTGGGTAAGATTCCTTTATGGAATTCCAAGTAATGTATTTGTTGTACATGTATTGTGTGTTCGTTCAAAGTTTCCTTACACTGTCTTTCATTCCTCTTGCTCTGATATCGCATGAAGAAGATTTTGTACTGTTTGAAGAAAATGTCTCTTGTGTATTCTGCTTTTGAAGTAGATCCTGTTCCACATGCGCTGCAGTGAGTGATGCTGCGTGATTCCATTTATGTCTTGTTTGTATTGTGTGAGACAGTCAAGGCTTCCTTTTATTGAACAGCACAGTTCTCTTCTTGACTTTATTGGTGCTTGTAGATTGCGGCTCTTCTCCCTCCATGCAAAGAGTGTTTCACACGCAGGGTAACTTGCAGAATTCCTATCAATGCATTTTGTGATGCCTTACATTCAAAACGAATGGGGGGGGGGGGGGGTTAAGCTGTGTCTCTAGTTTGAAAAAAAGTAAGGATTTCTTGTATTTACAGATATTTGTTCCTTTAATTAGCGGTAGGAAAGATCAGGGATTCGCGGCAGTATGCCCCTGGCGCCATTAAACTTCAACCAACCAGGGATTCGAGCTTTGTATTCAAACTGTAGAAGGCATGAAATCAATCTTGATGCATCCAATTTGGATATTTTTTTCTTACCTGTTTGTAACTAAAAATAATATATATTTTTCTTAGTACTTTAAGAGTGCATAACTATTTTTTAGCATATATATAAAAAAAAACTAACCAAATGTGTCTTTTTTTTTTGTATGGATTACACAAAACACTGACTTAAGATCCTTTTGTTTCCATTGACCTTGAGATTTCACATGGGAACCCCCTATAATCCATTTAGACAATGGAGAGTGTTAGAAAACAAACCACTACAAAAATTACTATTTTTCAGCTTGCCTTGTTTTAATTTATTATTTAATTACATTAGAAGTTATTTTTTTATATAAATTAAATGCTAGTATAATTGTCAAACGTCAGCGTAAAACCGAGTTAAAATCGGCGGTTTACAAGAATTTTATATTCCGTTAATGTTGAATACCCAAAGAGCGTAATTAACCGTAGGCGATATTTTAAAGCTTTCCTTCAAAAATATAAACTTTTGGTACTATGTAAGTACATACATTTATTTAATATGTCTTATTTTGTATGAAAATATTGACTACATTCTTGGTGTAAAGCCACTTCACAACCATTACAGCTATATATAGTTCATTGTGACAATGTTTACTACAAAGTCTTTTATTGTCAATTGATCGTATAAGAAAATGACCTTTTTGATTTTGTACTGCCAAAGAAAACTCAGTTTGCTTGATGTACCAGTAGATGATCTAACAAAATCCATCATCACAAAAACAATCACGTGATGCAAGGCTCCAAGCTTTATAACCGAATCTTACAGGTTTTCCTTTTAGCAACATTTTTGCAGAATGTTTTACACTATAAGGAATCATTTGGTCGTCTCTACTTAGGTCGTGTGCAAATATTTGAAACTATTAAAATTTCTTATTCAACAAATTTCACGGTTGTACTCTCACTTTGCATAATTTGTCATTTTTATCAATATTATACGCAAATATATATATTAACATTATATGCAAATTTTGTTTTATATACCTGTACTGAATATGTGACATTGACTCCTTAACAAACAGGACAGATACATCTTTATATAATTACCAATACATTTCTTCTTGTGGCAATTTATGGTATCCAGTAAGAAGAAGCAAACCAATAAACCTTTTTAGGTAACTCTCAGAAGCAAAAAAAGTCAGTCCTATTATTTTAATGAGCATATATATTAGTTTGATTAATGAGCAATGCATACATTTCAAAGTCAAAACACTTATCGAAAATTTCCTCACAACTTAAATTTTCTAACTATCTTTTCCTTTTTTCAACTTGGCGATTCTTCTTCATTTTTTGGTATCGATGTATAAATAGGATACATTTTCTTCCATTTCAAAGGCTCAACTTCTTTTCTTTGTATTATCCACATAATTTTGGTCTTTCCTATTTGAATGTAATTCAACCTCACTAGAAATGTCATTTGGTAAAACGTTCGAGTCACTTATTACTGTATCGTCCCCTTCTTCATTCTCAGTAACTTTGCCAATTTCTGGTGATATAATAATGTCCATTTCATTGTCATCTGAATCAATGGTGTAAAAAGTATCCAGAGCTTCACTAAGCGTAAGATAGTGCTTTCGAGATATTTCAAATCAAAATGAAGAGGTTGCGATCACACGCAAGTCCGAAAAAAAGTTTAGAAAATGTTGACTCTCTTTTCCGCTGACGATGCGCGAGCGCAACACTAATATTTACAACATCGTAGCTCGAAGATGAATTCATCAAAACATTTTTTATTTGTGTGTGACCTTCAAGTGAACAATGGAGATATGAAATGTTATGACTAATACAAATTATTTCCCTTTCTTTATTTTTTCGCGATCGATTTAGCAATGTCAGTGCAACTTAGCAGATTTCGGAAATGTTTAAGTTATTACTACCAGAAGACAATAAGGTTTAGAATTATTTTTATTATTCGAAATTAGAGTGTGTAACCTTACCAATGAACATAAACCTCCAAATGTTAGTTTAAAATTGATTAAATATTTATTGTAGTTATGTTTTTTAAGCGTTGCGTGAACGCAACGCCCGCTGTTAATGGGTTAATAAATACAAATGTTTAGCAAATGTTACAAATGTCTAGCTTCTCTTATTCTATCTACAACAAACAATTTTGAATTGTGTGTCCACTAATCTGTTCTGAAAAGTATTAAGACAGGCTGATGATCGTTTTAAAATATTCAATTACCCATCTTTTGACTGTGTCGAACTTTTTGACAGGTGGGCGAAATTGAGGTTTGCCATTTTGCCCTACACCCTGGAGCCCTTGTCTGAGTGCATGGTGCTTGGGCACTGAATGTGTTATTCCAGTGGGATGTATTCGTGGTCTACTTGGTGCTTGCGTGGCTCATACTAGACTGGATGCTACTCAACGTTGTGCAGGTAAGGTTATTTATATGGACTTAAATAAGGATTAATTTATTTTTAATCACGACCATTATTTTGTAGTAGCTAGCTTTATGTGCAAACTTCAATTCCATGTATTAATTGACTTTCTAAAGAATAATCTAGTCCAGAATTGTGAGAAATAAATCATACCCGCTTTCTTGGAACAGTGATGCAATTTTCGAAAAGTGGAATTTCAGAAAACGTAAAAAGCTGAATTGATTTTACTTTACACTTAGTGGTGCTTATCATGTTGGAAGTAGCGTAATATTGTTACAATTAAGTGTTACTTCTTGGTTCTCCTTGATTTTCTAGGTATTTTTTGAACAGTTGAGATATTAACTCGGTTTTAACGAATTTGCAGTTCCGTCTTTATTCCATCATAGTGGCGATATAATGTTGTGGAATTTCCTGGAAAATAAAAGATCTTATTATAATTTTTTAATAACTGCTATAGTTTTAGTTTAGATTGCCCTTGTAGTTTTGTTTCCTTTTTATTTATTATCATATACATTAAAATGGGCTGTAGGGTGTAGCCCAGAAGCAGAATAATATATAATGTTCTGCAATGGGACTTTTGACAGTTACAAATGTTCTGCAGACATTTTTTCCAAATTACCAATATGATACAAAAGAAAAAACCCATAAAATTAATACTACACATTTATTACAAAATGATAATGACGAAAAAAATTATTTTTCAAACCAAGGCATACATTCAAAATTTGCAACTTGTCAATCACTTTGGAAGTTAAATATTTAGACATTGATACAGAACCGCTGTGTATAAAATGTTTGTGGTAAGTTGGTCCATGTAAAGAAATAAGGGCTGCTTTAAGATGTTTTCTTAAAAAACATTTGGTCGCTTAGCAACAATTTTATCAATTGTGGATCCCCAAGATTCACAAATTGCTTCTGAAATGGGCACAGAAAAAATGAAAACAGAAAATTTGATGAATCTGGGAATCTATCTTCAGTTCTTCTATGGCATGCTTTAAAAGCTCTTTTGGCTGGAATAAAGACTCACTACTCCTACACTCCTCAAGACATATGTACACCCAATTATTAAAAACAGTGTATTCAAAATACAATTCAGTAGTTTCTTCTTTTGAATGTTCAATGAAAGGAAAATCTTTCATAAAACTTATGAAATTAGGAAGAAGTTCCAATTCTTCTTCTCACTCGCGGGCATTTGTTCCAAACTTAAAATTGTTCTGCAAGGACTCTGATTGTTCTGCGACGTACGTCGCAGTTTTAGGCACTTTCTGATTTCGGGGGGTGTAGTTACTTTATTGTTTTATGTCACAAGAACTGCCACTGTTAAGGTTGCTTAATAAGAGCAAAATCATTATGAATAACGTATAACAGTAGCAGTTCTTGAGATATAAAACAGTAAAGCAACTATACCTTACAGCCTATTTTTATTTTCTTTGCTGTAGATCTCCTCATTTTTAAATGTAGCCACATTTTTATTTTATTGGGAGCATAACCACTAAAAGCATCTTGTGTTTGGTCTGCTTTTGTGCCAAAGCAAAACCCAATAGCAGACTGCATTGGCAGAAATCATCAGTTCCATTTAGTACCACTTATAAAGGTTTAACTTTCAAATTTGATCTAACAAATTGAATTGTACTTATATGATGTTAAATATCAATTTTAACTTGTGCTATTGTTTAGCTGTCTGGAACTGCTGTCTGAAGAATCAGAAACATTGTGTATGAAAATATGGAAGAAAATTTGGTAACTGAAAGAATTTTCTACATATTTTCATACACAAGATTTCAATATTTTTGATTCTTCAGACAGTCACACAAAAGCACAAATTAAAATTGATATTTAACATCATATGTAATTTTGAAAAGTAAGTGTTGAAGTGAAGATGGAAAAGTTAATTGTTGCCCCATGGTTTTGTATGGCACTCCCACAATTTTTTAACAAACTGTGCTTTTGGCTAAAATATTTTAACTATAAAATAGCCATAATGCTTGCATTTAGTTTTTAGTTGCTGACATTAAAAGCTGTCCATGTACAAAAGATGTCTTATTTACTATTTAATGTATCAAAGTTCTTCTAGCGGCCTGGTGTGATTTGACTACTGATGAATTTTGTTGGAGGATTCCAAATTATAATCTCTGCTTTGTCAAAACGTCACTGCATACAGGGCTGCCACTTTTGACTAAAAAGGCTACTAAAGCGACTATTTTAGTGACCAGGCGACTATGGCAATTATTTTAGTGAAAAAAGGGCCCAAAACGACTATTTTAAGCAAAACCTTCAACTATTTTTGGGCTGAAGCTACTATTTTTTTTAAAAAAGTAGTACAGACGGCTTCCTTAACCTGTTCTTTTTTAATTGAAATCTTATGTCTGCTTAAAAATATCAATTAAAATGTACATTTAGCAATTGAGGGTTACTACGTAACCAATGAAGCATTACTTTGGCATAACTTAAATGGCTTGATAATGTCGTCGTAAATCACCTTTCTTCTCTTGTTAAAAAATTCGCCTAATTTTGTCAAGGTCATTGCATTAATATTTAAGTACAAAAAACCCTTATCAATTTCCTAAATCAATCAAAGGAGCTAAGTGTATGACATTTTGGGACTGCACATCACTAAATGTAAGCAATGCTCCGAAGTGGAAGTTACTTGTTGTGTATGAAAGGGAAGCAAGACTTGTGAAAAGCAAGCTTTTGTTTCTTAACATACAGATAAGTACATGAAATCCACACTAAAAATCACACATAGTATAGTTTGCTAATGTGCTGATTTCAGCTTTTTTTTGGCAAAATTTCCTGAGATCGATGCAAATCCGCATTAAAATTTCAAGGGGATGCATGTGTGTACTTGCTTACAAGTCTGTTCGCCACAGACCCTTGCCTGCATTCAGAATTTCCAAATTCTTCAATGGAATGACTACTTTTATCGCTGCTTTCTCTACTGTTTGTCTCTATCATCAATATTTATGTTAATGTGTGATTGTTAATTTCATGTAACCGCATAGTCCAGACGTGGATGGGCTATTAACTCATTACTATAATGGCCCGCCAAGATCGTTGGCGACAGAATATATATTGTTCGGACATCTTAAAAGCAGAAACTTTAAGTAAAGCTTCTCGGGGGGTCAATTTTTTGAGGCTGTAAAGATTAGCTCTAATTACATTACTAGTCCAACGGAATCGACAAATAATAATGGAACACAACACAACACCGAGAAAAGAGTGGTCGTTGTTTTGTTAGAGGCCATTTCTATTTCACAAATTGGTATGGTTCCATGCGAAGCTAAGCTGGTAGCAATTACATACTATAGTCAATACTAAACGAAAATGTTGCAACTGATTACATAAAACTTCAAATATACATTTCAAGTAAGTGTCTTTATTTTAAGTTATTTATATATAATGGTTCTTAATTCTTAAAAACTTGAAATGAATTAATCTAATTCATACGTAAAATTATGTTTACTAGAGAAAAGATTTTTATTTAAATTTTATCTCTCCATATACGTATAAAATTCAATGTTTATCTATGTTTATTTACGCCTATAACTCCAGATTAACTGAACCAATTTGGATCATGTTTGCGTTTATTTATAACTTTTTAATATGAATGTAAACACATTTAACATTGCATTGTGTTAGTGATCTACCTGAAATTGTGGGTTTAGAGTACAATTCAAAATCTAAGCTTTTTATACGTTTGTTTTCGAAATCAGAAAAATTAAATTTTCTGTATTGCACATTTTCCATTCATAGTTATTTTTTGAAGTTCGTATAATCTTTTTTTAAAAAAAAATGTAGTACTATTAATTAAGATTTATTGAGAGTGATTTAATTGTAAATAAAAATTATTAATAATTATTAATATTAAATTATTAATAATTATTAATAAGAGATACATCTCTTATTATAATCATAAGTATACGATTTTATGTAGATAATTTGATTCACTCCAGAGACAAGGGGTAATTATTTAATTTTGTGTTGTAATGCAATTTCATTTTGTTTAAAATTATTTAAATAGAATAGAATGACAATTGGGTATGTGCCAAACAATCTTCCATTAACTGTTTAAAAATAATTATTAAAAAAAAAGAAATTAAGTAGTGGTAAATTTAAAAAAGGATAAAATCTTAATAGAAATTCATGAGTTTAACCAATAACACGTTAAAGTATATTTCGTAGAAATCAAAGTTATCTGTTGAAGAAATTAGAAAGTTAAGATATGTTTGCTAAAAACCTAACTGAAATGTCAGAGCATTAAAACTTGATAAACCTATTTATATAGGCAAGTTCCTCAATTTATGTATACGTTTAATTATAACAGTATTGTCCCGAATTTGTGCATGTTATGATCCATCACATATTTTTCTATATCTGAACTCTGCCCTTCTTTCCTTCCTCGTTCTCCTCAATATTTTTTAATAATTTACGCCTAACTTTACGCCATCACGTAATTTTTCAAAGTCCCAAGTTTCCGATTAATTTTGCAACAAAAAGGATTTGAAAGTTTTTTTTAACGACAGTTTTTATTTATTTAGATTTTTGTCTAATTAGGTAAAATGGACGGTAAAAAAAGAAAATGTCTTGCAAAACAAGCAAAGCAATGTTTATCTGTAAAAATTATGTTCTTTGGATCAACGGATAAAATTATTGTTACAAATCATAACATAGCAATCGACACTACTGAGATTAATAATCATTTAAACAAAACTTTAGAAGTTTCATCTACGAGTGCAGATACAGAACCAAACAGCAATGATATTTGTTCAAATGACAAAGATCTCTAGTATTACAACTCTTTACTTATTTTATACCTTTTAAAGTTAAGTATATAGTATAATTTCGAATGTCATTTTCTTATAAACATTTTTTATAAACCTAAGCATTCTTTATTTTGCAATTTAGATATTGTTTTATTTTGTAACAAACTATCAATAGTTTATTAAACCAAGTTCACTAAAAGGGGATATAAGGATTAAAAACAGAGAAAATGTAGTTAATTAAAATAATTATTAAAACAATTTAATTATAAATATTTATAAATAAATTTATATAATCATCGAAATTAATTATTCCTTATAAATATTTAAATAATAAAATTTATTAGTTATTCAAAATATTTCATTATTAAAATTAATTAGTGGAATTTTATTAATAAAAAAAGTTAAAATTTGATAAATGATTATAATTAAAATTTGGGCCGGCATAAATTTAAAATCACCGGGCCGCTTTTATGTTCCAGTACGCCCCTGGTCGGAAGGCTTTATCGAGTCCATCTTAAAAAGGCCTTTTTTATGTACCTTTACTCAGAATTACTCGTAGCATCAGCTTAAGATTTTGTACAGCCAATATTAAAATACTTTGACATAGACTAAGATATCCTCTTGTAAAACAAAAAAAAAAAAATTTGTTTAGGATTTTTGATGTTTTGTAATTATTTAATAAATTTTCAAAAAAAACCCAACATGGTTAGGATTTTTTTTTTTAAATCTAATCAACATTTCTGTAAAAGCATATGTCTGTTTGTGTAAAAATACAATATGTATGAGGAAAAAAAATTTCAAAGCAAAATATCGAGTAGATCCTGAGAAAAAGGTACATTGGTATGAAAAAACAGCATTTTGAGAAAACAGCGTTTAAAGTACAAAGCAGACGGGCTTTTTTTTTCAGTGATGTTATTGTTTCAAAAAAAATATTTGAAAAAACTTCGGATGTGAGCATTGCCCACCAAGTTAAACTATTTTGTAGATATTTCAAATATTGTGATGTGCTAAAAACTTCAAAATGGGTTCCGAGAAAAAAAATTGCCTTCCGACCCCTCTTAACTTATAATGTACGCTACATGAGATCAATTCGCATATTTCTTTTAATAAAACTTCCCTAGATTCTTGCCTGGTCATAGTGTGCACATAATCTTAAACATACATCAGTCTTGTCTATATGAAATATTCAAAGTGGCATAACTCACTCATGTCCATATATTTTCGATTCTATAAAATGTCTTTTCATCTGCGTCAAAAAAGGAAAAAAAAAAAAAATCCCCAAAATATAATAATTCCATATTTATTAGACCATACTCCATTAGTTATTAAAAATATTAATAAAAACCTTCCTCACATATAAGCATTACGCAACCCACCCCCCCTCCTCCTCCCCAATATATATCTCTAGATCCGTGCCTGACATTCATCTTACACATGCATCAGTCTTCCCGTACCAAATATACAAAGTGTCTATATATTTTCGACATCTACAATGGTCAACAGTGCTGGTGGGGAGTCGGGGGAAGGCATCTACTATGTTGTGGTTGTGACATCTTAAATATGTACGCAAGTTCCACTATTCAACTATGCACCTCCCTAACGTTCCCCCCCCCCTTCTTTGGTGGTGACTTGTCCGGTGGCGAGATGTCCTGTGGTGCGATGTCCGAGGGATGAGATGTCCGGGGTCGAGTTGTCCGGATCCCTGTATATACATATGGGTAATTGAAAGTAAAAAACAAACTTCGTTTTATGCATACAATTCCAATGTAGATCACTGTCAATTATGATGTTTTCATACGCGTGTTCAAGAAAATCATAAAATTTAGACGAATTTACATTGTAGATTTAAATACAACTCTTAAAAATATTAATTTTGTACCATTTGAAAGAAAATGAATAACTCTTTAGATTGCTGTATTTATTTTTTTCTTTTTGTTGTTGTAAAGAATTTTTATTAGCGTTTGAACTCAAACTAGAAAAGAGAGAATTTTTTGAAAATATTAAAAAAATACTTATCTATAAAATATAAAACCATCATTACGTATAACCATAAAAAAAAAAACATTTCAAATTTTTTTTATGGTGAAAAAATAATTCGAATATCTTAAAATTCTTTAGTATAGTATTGTAATTATTTAAATGAAATTCTGATGAATGAAAAAGGATTTTCTTCTACAACCACCCACCCAGATTGAATCCACTAAAATAAGTGCAACTGTCAACCACATGTTTGACCTTCGGCAGTGACCTTAGACATGAACAAAGACGCCGAGGAGTTGAGTTGTGTCGATAAAAAGTATCAACTAGAAAGGAGGTGGACAAATAAACAGGATGTCGCCAGTCATAAATTTAGTCGGAAAGAAAGTTTGCGGGGAGGGGGTTCTTGAAGGATGAAGAGTGATTTTATGACGCTCTTGAGGTGAGATCACATTTCGCACCTTCCCTTCAGATAAAGAGATAAGATAAGGCCCAAGGATGGACCACATGCCTACACTCCACAGGTCATTACACACAGTGGTAGAAGTGGGAAGAAAAAGGTGGGGGGAGGGGGGATGCCTAAAATTTGGTGCAAGTACAGCCCCCTCGTATTTGTGAGTAAAATTAAAATATTTCTATCTTTATACAAAAGAGTGCAATACATTTTTGGAACAGTATGATATACACCATAAAGTTTTTTTTTTTTTTTTTTTTTTTTTTTAATTTTGAAACCTTTAAACCACTTTTTTGCAGTGTCACTACATTTTGCATTTCTCTATATGCTTGGTATATTTTTTAAGAAGAAAAAATTTGCGTCTATGTAATTTTAGTACTATCTAATATTCCATGGTTATTATTATTTAATATTTCAAGAAATTTAAAAACAAAATTTAGTGATAAAAACTGAAAAAATTGTAGGAAATTAAAAAATCACTTTTTAAAAAAATTATATGCATATAGTGCATGACTCGGAAGACAATCACTGGTTAGACAGTGGTAGAATGATTCTTTTTCAACAATGTTTTCATCGATTGTATAACAAGTATTGTATCGTGCATTCAAAAGTTGAAATTAAAAAAAAAAAAATTAAAAAAAAATTGCGAAAGGAAAATTTACTTTCTTGTGCTAAAGAAGTTAATGTTATTTTCCATAAGTAATTTATTGATGGATTGAATGTTTTTTAAAAGTGGGGGGATGGATTTCAGTGGTTTTAGAAGTGGGGAAACGCATGGGTATTTTCTTGAAAAGTGGGGGGGGGGACGCGTCACCCCGCGTCTACCCGCACTTCTAGCACTGATAGAACAGAAATGGTGGTGCGAGATTTTAAGTTCAGAAACGAAAGATGCGGATAAATGGTACCTAAATTAAGTCTAAAAAAGATAGGGCCAGAGGTATTCCCTACCTTTAACAATATCTAAATTACGTATTGCCAGTGGTGTAGTGTAAAATAAAAAGGAATGGGAACGGTATGTCGCGTCGTTACAAACGTATACTTTTGTTTTTTTTCCGTGTGGGGAGGAGGGGGGGGGGGGGGGAGTGAAAATTACAACTAAGAATAAATAACTTTCTTAATTTTACTTTAATAATCCCAAAACAGACAATGAGCTCCTCAAAATTGAAAAGAAAAACATGTGTGTTTAGACTTTTTTTTATTTAAATATCTTTTTAAAACTCTTAAGTTACCTGGATTTTTTAACAATTTGCTTTGCATAAGCCATTTTAACAGATTGTTTGACACTTTATAAATGGATTAGAAGATATTTTCTAATATATTATTGACACAAATTTTAAAATTGCTTTTTTGCAACAATTTTTAAACAGATTATTTACAATTCATTATAAACAGATTATTTACATGATTTCTTAAACAATTTTCATTCAGAAAAATTTCCATAAGAGACCGAGTTTCGATTCAGACCTGATGGCTGTGTGGTTAGAGCTCTAGCCTCGCATTCCAAAGGTGCCTCGTACGAATCCCGTGCTAGACATAGGTTTTCGTTATGATTCGGAATCCAATTTAAGCTTTAGGTCCCGACCCGATTAGCCTTCATTGTACATAAAAGTAAGCCGTTAAGCGTACAAACAACCAACTAAATGTAGACTTGATAGATGTATAGATTTGCTTGGAACATTCCTGGTTTCTTTAAATAATATTGATATTGTCATCAAAATCACTGCAATTTGAAAAATATCGGGGGTAATTTCCTCCCTTTACCGCCACCACTGTATTTAATGTTGATTTTTTTTTAAACTTGGGGGGAGGAAAGATTTTTTTTTTTTTAAAGAACTGTTGCTATATTTTTGGAATAAACTCTGAAATAACTGTAATTGTAAACTTTCCCATTCTCACACCGAAAAGCAATTTACTTTTGAATTTTAAAATACATTTCAACTGCTTTCTTACAATTTCACAGCCCGACTTCGATGTATTATACCCATTTGCAAAACCATTAGCAGTTTTATATTAAGGAAAGTGAAATATATTACCTCAAAGCAAATACAAATACCTTAACTTTTTGGAAAAGAATAGATTCATTAGCATGAGTTTCGGCAGTATTCTTTGTAGGTTGCAAGGAATTTTTTTTTTGTCCTAACCTAGATTTTTCAAAACTAGTTCCCTTCTCACAATGACAAATATAAAATATATTTTTAAATAGTACACAGTTTATTTTTTCCGGTGAATTTTGCCCTTTTTTCCACTTTAAAAAAAATTGAAGTAACTATCAGGAAGGGGAATGAAAGCATCCTCCCATGCCCCTTCCTGAGGCCACCCATTTCTATTACTTTTATGTATTGAGTGAAAGTAAGCACGAGTTATAAAATCTATACAGTTTTGAAGATATTTTGTCATGTTCAAACAACGTATCAGTTTGATTTTCCCAATATCTGGCAAGACAATATAAATGCATAATTCCGTGATTTATGCATTTATATTGAAGCACGTGGGTGATATAAAAAATAAAAAAGTTACATCACTTTTGTTGAGAAATCGATTAGTGTTCCCGTTAAAATTAGAAGAGAAACATTATTCAAGGAAAGGGAGCAAGCACTGCAAGACCGCAGTTTTGTCCTTTATAAATGGAGAGAGATGGCTCCAATTTGTGACAACTTTGACGTCTGGAATTCATCCACAAATACAGATGACGAAGATGATTATCTGCATTGAATGAAGGAGCATTCAAACATTGAGAGACTACTTAATATATTTCAACACCATGTAGGAGACAGGGGGAGGGGGAGTCGAATGCATGTGTCGGATTGTTGATGGAATGGAATTATGCGTGGATTGCCTCACCTCTTTTAAGTGTTTGCAAATACTTGAACTTTCTTGTTCAGCTCTGCAGGTGCAGATCGAAAACGACAGCGTAGTTCTTACAAAAGAACCTTTTCGTTTTCTTTTTTGACTTTGCATTTAATGTCACGTAATGAATAAAAATAAAAAAAAATTAAAAATTCGGAAAATTAGGAGAGGGAATGCCGTTCCCACGCGTTCCCGCTCCACTACACCCCTGCCGTATTGCAAATTTTTTTTTATACCACCCTCCTCCCAGTTACATTTGATCGACTCCCTTGCCTGAAATAAGATCCTCCCCGTATTTAAAATTACTTACCCCCCACCCCCTTACTTAACATTTATTCAATAATCAGATCATCTGATGGTTATGTGGTTAGTTCTTTCCTGCCAAGGAATCCAAGTTTTGGTTGGACGTTTCTTTATGATTCAATTGTAATAATCATTTAACTGTAGGTTCTAGAGGTCGGCGATATATCGATACGACGATATTTTTATCGATATTTAAAAAAAATATCGATATGAAAAATTATCGATACAAGTTACCGATATATTGATATTTTCAAACATTTTGAGTTTTTTGATGATTGTTTTGTAGTTCCATGTGTTTTTTAGATTTTCTTTATTCCCTTATCAAAAACTTCAAAACTAAAGTTTGGACTTGGCTGAGAGACAGTTAAAATGGCACCCTAACCAAAAAGAAAACATAATGTAATGGAAAGATAAGATCATTTATTAGTAGTCATTAACATAGCGCCGTTTCTGTTGCCAACGTGTGCCTGGAATTTGCATCTAATTTTAAATATTAAAAACATCTCTATCAGCAAAATATGCGATAAACTACTTTTCAAAATTTCTTTGGTTGGTTGGTTGTTTTCAGATTATTTGGAGCCGTCAGCAACACGACGGCTACAAGGAGCCGAAACATTCGTCATTAGACAAGCCAACATACATTTACAAACACCCATGCCTAACACGGGACTCGGAACCCGCAACCTCGCGGTCTAGAAACTAGCACGCTAACCACTACACCGTTTGGTCGGCCATTTGCTTTAGGTAAAAATTTCACTTTTGGCTCAAAAATAGCTCAGAAATAGACGCATTATATTATGTTATTTGAGCAACAATCTGCATATGCAAATTTCGAACTGGATTCTGTCCACCAGATTTGAGTGAGTGATTACCTCTCTGGCCTCGCGGGCCAAAAGTGCAGGGTTCGAATCTTGGATTAGGCATGGATGTTCATTGTGCTTCGGAATCCACGTTAAGCTGTAGGTCCCGGCCTGATTAGCCGTTATTGTGCACAAAATATAAAGTCGTTGAGTGTACAAACCAACTGACCAATCGAACTCAATTCACTGGTATATTTGCACCCGATGATTGGAAAGTTCTAAACCAGAAAACGACCATTCAAGCCTACTAGGGATTCGAATCCCTCCGAGACCAGATCCCAAACTGCTCAGACATCAGATGCACAGCCAAAAATTATAACTGAATTTCATAAACGCAGAAAAACTGGATAAGCAGGCTAATCTCGGCAGTCCAGCTTTTAAAATGACGATCCGGGGTAATATAACACCCGTGTAGTTCTTACGCAAGTAAAGATTCAATACAAGCAATGCAAAATCTCGATAACGCTAAGTCTAACACTGTGCCCTCCAACCATCTAACAACTTAACCAGTGTTTTAAGCTAGGGTGCAAAATTTCTTTAGCAAAAAAGCTCCCACCGCGCGAAAAAGGCCTCGAGTGCAAAGGGCTAATAATGATTTTATACTAATAAAGTGTTTTGATTGTAAACATCCGGAATGATGGAACTCGTAATCATTTAGCTAAAATGATTACGAGTTCCATCATTCTGGATTTTTAATTTAACACAATCAAAACACTTTTTTAGTATAAAATCATTATTAACCCTTTGTACTCGAGGCCTTTTTCGCGCGGTGGGACCAGCAACTCGAGACATTTTAGGTTCGGTTGGCGTTTATGGATTTGCTTCATAGAAACTAAACACAGTCATTGGCTTTGCATCAAATTTCCGCATCAAACCTAGTGGTCCTCTCGTGTATCGGCATCCAATCGTGTGCAAAGGGTTAACTTTAAATATAAAGCTATTTTATACCAATATCAAACGGAAAAATATATTATATGTTCTTTTAGGTTGATGATGATTAACCTTTGGATAACAAAAATGGGTACTTACGTATTAACGCAACCAGGCCAAAATTCGCATAAATCGCCAAATTTGGCGACACTACTTACGGCAACCCTACGTGTTATACGTGGTTTTCGTAAAGAAATTATTTTGCTTACTAGTTAAATTGAATGCCGTCAAATCGCGCCAACCTGGTTGCGATAATACGTAAGTACCCAAAAATGGTAAATTTGTACATTTCGTTTCAAAATGTTTTAGTAAAAGAGCTAAACCATACTTTTTAATTATAGCATTTAAGAAAGTTCTTAGGTATAGTGGTTAGCGTGCTAGCTTCTAGACCGCGAGGTTGCGGGTTCCGAGTCCCGTGTAAGGCATGGGTGTTTGTAAATGTATGATGGCTTGTCTAATGACGAATGTTTCGGCGTATTACAGCACTCGTGTTGCTGATGGCGCCAGATAATCTGAAAGCAACCAACCAAGAAAGTTTTTAAGCATTTTGCTAAAAAAGCAGCCACAGCTTAATCCCTGAACTTAACCATCAAGTTGGTTGATTGGTAGGTTTGTACGCTCAACGACCTATTCTATGCACAATGACGATTAATCAGGTCGGGGCTTACAGCTTAATATGGATTACAACGAACATTCATGCCTTAACCAGAATTCGAACCCGACACCTTTGGCATGCGAGGCCAGAGCGCTAACCACACAGCTACCAGGTGGGCCTTACCATCAGAACTTCTAAGGGGAGTTCAAATGTCAATGGCATCTTCCTTTCACGAGGAAAGTGTCCTGCATTTGCGCCCTCAAATGGTAGAATACTCGATACAAAATTTCCATAAGTAACAACTTCAATTGAGACGCCACTATCTATCCCAATCACCTTCGCGTCTGCTCATTTTAGAAATCTAATAACAAAAGTATTTTTGTATCGCCAAGCCTAAATGGTTGCGGTTTGTTATAGAGTTGGTTGGTTAGTTTTCAGATTATCTGGCACCGTCAGCAACACGAGGGCTATAATACGCCGAAACACTCGTCATTAGACAAGCCAACATACATTTACAAACACCCATGCCTAACGCGGGACTCGGAGCCCGCAACCTCGAGGTCTAGAAGCTAGCACGCTAACCACTATATAGTTTGATCGACGAAGCTTGAACGCACATCAGCTGATCTGTGTTTTAGGAGTATAATATTTAGCATAAACATCTGACTTCCAAAGTTGCAGAGGCCGACCAAACGGTATAGTGGTTAGCGTGCTGGCCTCTAGACCGCGAGGTTGCGTGTTCGAGTCCCGTGTTAGGCATGGGTGTTTGTAAATGTATGTTGGCTTGTCTAATGACGAATGTTTCGGCGCATTATAGCCCTCGTGTTGCTGACGGCGCCAGATAATCTGAAAAAAACCAACCAACCAACCAACCAAAGTTGCAATGAGCTCATTCTGTAGCTCATCGAAATCTGTTTTCAAAATGAATGAAAAAGATTGCAATTGCTACATATGTCGACTGAGAGTCTTCCCCCCCCCCCCCTTCTCGAGATGAAAATGCAGAGAAGTTCCTCTTGTTTGAAAGACCCCTCCTTTTCTTATCAATAATTACTCCATTAATAAAAAGAAATGAAAAACGCAATTGGAAAGCTAAAATCCATCAGTCATTTAAGAATGTCTTGATAAAATATTAATTTATATTTGATATTGCCCTCAAAATTATTAAAGTTTAAGTAAGTTGGAAATAAGAATAGAGTGATTAACAAGAAATATTTATTTTATCGTAAAAAAGCGTGGTGTGCTTGATGTCATTGTTGTAAATATTTAATGACAGATATTGGTAAAAGTAGAGCCATTGTGAAAATAACTTAAAAAGCCCCCCCCCCCCCATGCTTTTTTACAATAAAATAAATATTTCTCGTTAATCACTCTATTCTCATTTCAAACTTATTTAAAATTATTTTCTACTTTTTAATTCCCTTTCTATTAAAGCGTGTTTTTTAGTTTTCTAAACTATTATTTATTTTCTACTTTTTAGTTTGGTTTTCTATTAAAGCGTATTTTTTAAGTTTTTTAAACTATTAATTATTTTAGTTGTGAACTATATATATTTTTTTTTTTTAGTTAAGTGTACAAAACTCTCCAATTGTTCCTGGCAATAGTCACATGCTTGTCTCAAATTTAAGTCATGTGTATGCACGCCGTATTACTTGGCACAAAACACTACCGTGTCTCTGAATATGAAAAATCGCTAATTCTGAAGATCCTGGTAAGGATAATGCGACTAAAAAAAACACGCTTTCTAATAAAGCTAACTATTAATTATTCAATTATGAAACATGAATGAAACTCCCTATTAGTTGATCCGGCCAGAAGTCATATGCTTGTCTCAATGATTAACTCATGCACGTCATATTAAGGTGAAACCGCGAATAGCTCATTAATTCGGTTATTTGCAATCCAGAGTTCCGACCAGATGAAAGGAAGGCTTTAATACTAGATCAAAATCAATCGGTGGCTGGTCGATCATTATAAATCTGAATAACTTTTTGCTGATAGTATAACCGTAGTGACACTTCTTTCAAATGTGTGCCTAATCAACTGTCGATGGTAGGTTCTGTGACTACTGGGGTTGTAACGGATAACGAGACACCAGGGTTTGATTCCGGAGAAGGTTAGTTGGTTGCAGTTTAACCATTTTCACTCGTATGTCCCCATATGGGGGACATCACTCGTTTTACCATTGCGCTCGTATGTCCCCGTACAGGGGACATCGCATCTGTATTGGGCAAACTGTGATAACTTAACCAAAACATTTCTGTTCGAAATATTTCCAAGTTGACATTACGTTCCGCCCCTAAATATTGTTTTTATAGTTTGTTCATATTATTACATTTCTTAGATTTTTAACTTTTTGCACTCCGAACCATTCTGGACGGCTACCAGCAGCTCAGCCTTAGTGTTGCCCTTGCGCCATTAAATTTCAACAAACCCAACCATCGACAAACTCTCCTTATCGCAAATTTCAAGTGGCGCAGAAAAGTACTCGGACCGTCGTGAATCAATACTTCTCAAGTTCTCTTTTGACACAAAACCCGGCTGAAATGTTTTTTTTTTTTTAAAATTTTTTTTGTATATAGCTTGGTAATTTTGACATATTTTGATATGATTTCTTGTGCCATTTCAAGAGAAAACTTCAGGGAAACATGCATTCCTCAAAAAGTTGTTCTGGAAAAAGTTAATTCTCCGTAATCACTAATAAACTTTAACCTTTAACTGCTGTGGTTGGATGGTTTGAGGTTTTTTGCGCAAGAGCTACACATGGTCCAAACTGCACCAAACAAATTGATGAACACCAGTTTAAAGTTTAAGAAACATAGTATCAGAAAAATTAATATAAAAGTCAAAGATGCTATATTTTAGGGGGTGGAAGCATTCCACAAAAATGACTCGCGGTCTGTCAGACCGCTTACAGCAGTTAAAGGTTAATGTCTCCCTGAGAGGGCACATCCGAGTGATATGCAAGATTACGATGTCCCCTGATAGGGGGCAGGGAATGCAAAGGGTTAATGCGGTGTAGTGTAATATACTTAAGTATTCTTAGTAATTTCAATAAATTATTTTGACACGTCGAAGAATAAAATATTATGTGGCCACATTCCCATCCTAGGTCACGGGGTGTATTCAGGGGCTATATTTTTAAATTTTTGATTTCAGGATGGTAAACCTTCTAGTTAAATTGGAACACATTTCCATAAAAAAAAAATTCATCTCGATTGAACATGAAAAAAAATTCCGAGTTATTTGCTAACTTTCTAAAGCATAATTACAAGAGCAAAGGGTTAAAAAATGAATCAGGTTGGCGTGAAGTTGTGGTCCGTATTCATGAAGAACATTTGACGTCTGGAATTCAATACAGATCATAGGTTGGCCGCGCCTCTTGACGGAATTTTACTTTTATTTATTTTTTCAACTCTGCTACATCCACGTGATGAATACCAATATCCAGAGCGAGTTTTGAGGGAAGAGAAGGATGCGTACGCCCCCCCCCTCCCCTCCTAAAATCTATAACTTTTTAAAAACCTATTTTAATTTTATAAAAATTCCGTTCTTTTTTAATGTAATTAGTTATATTTAGCCTACTAATAAATAATATAAAGAATATGTCCCCCCCCCTTTTTTTTTTTTACAATTTTCCATTTGTTACTTGGGTGGGATATTGAAGTCGCCCAATCTCTCTTTACTTGAAAGCGGGTCTTCTTCAGCCTTGGGCCAGTCCACCTGCTACATCCGGGGGTGAGACAGCAACCCCTTGAGGGTTTCTCACATTACGAAATTCCTCGGCGCGGTTTGTTTTCTTACTGTCTATAGACGAAAGAAACGAGTTGTTGCATGTCAAGGCCAACACCTCCTCGTGCAACTAGTAGGAGAGAGTTTAGGTTAAAACTTCTCCCTAGGACCCCTTATAACATCGCGGTGTTTTGCTATGAATGAACACTTGGTAACCGAAATTAATTTCTAAAAGATTCGTTTTTAAGCTGCCATCATGCAGACAAATTGCTACAATGGTAAGAGTTCTCTTTTTAAATTTTATAATTCGAGCTAATATAAACATTTCTTATTAGAGCTAGCAGATTAAAATCAAGAGAGATAGGAATTATTATTTAATTTGAAAAGGTTCTAAAAGGACTAAAAAGTATCTCTTTCATAATCTAATTAGATAAAAGAAAAGCCAACATTGATTTTCATGTAATACTTATAAATTGAGGTTTTTGAAATATTATTTCAAATCTAATGGATATTTTTGAAGTAAAAAATATAAATGAACGGTGACGAATGTCATATTGTTTTGGAACACTGGCTCCACTACCAGAAAGCCGTTTTGAATAAATCACTATTAGTGGAAATATAAATTTAAATTACGTAAAACAATTCCACGATAAGAATTTTTTCTTTTCTTTCTTCTGCGAAGCAGGAGCGCAACTTCTATGGGAGGGATTTTCCTTTCCATCCAGATTTTAAACAAAACAACGCAAAAAGTCTTCATCTTATATTTTTCACATGTCATAAATTTTTTTGTAATTTATTAATCTGTCACCTACCAATCTGTTCTTTGTACACGGCCGACCAAACGGTACAGTGGCTTTTCTCCATGTATTGGAATACCCTGATTTAAAAAAAATGGTCTAGAAAAAATGTCTGTGCGTACGTGGTCGGCATAACTCCCGAACAAACTGAATAGTGCTATTCAAATTTGGTGTGCGGATTGGTTGTGGCCATGGAACCTACCATCAAGATTTTCGTCAAAATCGAGCATGCGTATAAGGTGACAAATCATGTTTTTCCGTAATTACTAAAAAACGGCTCTAACGATTTTGATCAAAATCGCTGTGGTAATGCCTCTGACGGTGATCTAAACATTCCCACCTCCGAAATTCCAGTACAAATGCGATAAAAGCGCAAAAAGTTGAAAAACGAGTGCTTTTAATACATAGCTCTCTGCCCTTGAGCATCGCCCATCTACGATTAATTTTTTTCTGTTTCACGCACAAGAAAGGACAATGTAATGTCTCGAATAATATCGCCATTTTTGCCATTTTGGTGTTTTTTTTTTTTTTGCCCGACTCGCCAACAATTTCGCCAAACTGGCCATTTTTATTTTAATGAGTGAAAATATGGAAACGGTAAATAACACCATAAATTTTAATGCAATGACTTGTAGCGTAAGTGGAAATTGTGCGATGTTCCACACCCTTAGTTTCATTAACCTTAATTCAGTTAGGATGTAAGCTTACCTTAACGCACCAAGAACTCATCAAAAAATCGTTTTACAATACTTATACCTCTATATATATATATAAAACCGAACGTCTGTTAATGACGAATGTTTCGGTGCATTATAGCCCTCGTGTTGCTGACGGCGCCAGTTAGTTGTTGTTTTCAGATTATCTGGCGCCGTCAGCAACACGAGGGCTATAATGCGCCGAAACTTTCGTCATTTGACAAGCCAACATACATTTACAAACACCCATGCCTTACACGGGACTCGAACTCGCAACCTCGCGGTCTAGAAGCTAGCACGCTAACCAATATACAGTTTGATCGGCGCCAGATAATCTGAAAATAACCAATCAACCGAACGTCTGTCTCTATGTACGTATGAACGGCTATAACTAAAGATCAACTGAACCTACTTGGATAAAATTTGTGTCTATTGGTAGATTATTGAATGCCGATTCTAACGAGTACACTCTTACAACACTTTAATTTCACCAAGAACGGTAATTACACATAAAAACTAATTTTTGCCGCATTGCCGTCTATGCTTTAATTATGTCTGAGTAAAAAGTTTCTTCGGAAATGAAACAGTGTTGGCAACAGTTTAATGTAAACAAATGAGAGTTTTGAAATGCAAACGTGTTTATCAAGCATAATTAAAACTTTTAATTTGTTTATAATGCTTCTTAAAAGAAAATCTTCCTAAGGGTGGAATACAGCCGATTCTATAAAACGCTTCTTGCAATAAGAAACAACGAAAGTTCTTTTGAAAGGTAATATTTTTCTGAAATTGCGGTTCAGCGAGTGAGGCGTCATCTTCAGATGTTTTATTACAGAAGATACAAGTACTTGATTTCTGATATTGCTAATCCTCTGCAAACATTACTACAAGGATTTTTCAACTTTCTGAAAAGCCCACCGCCTTTTTTAGAAGCAATCATTTGCTGTTGTGCTCAAACTCAAAAATGATCTTTTTGATGAGCACAACAGCTTCATTTCCGTTAAAAAGTTAGTTTATATAATATTACATAGAATGTAGATTTAAAAAATATTATGATTCCTGAAATCGGCTCTGCACTTAGCTTAAAGAGACCCCAGATTAACCCTTTGCCCTCAAGGCCTGGCGTAGGCACCAGCAACTCTAGATGTTTCGCAGCTATTTTGGATCGTTTCGTGATTGCAGATCCGTTTCAAAGAAACTAAACATAAACAGGCCTTGCATCGAATTTCCGCATCAAACCTAGTAACCCATATCACCTCTCGAGTGCAAAGGGTGCAAACAGTCATAGAGTTTCAGATTGTTAAACGTAATTTCAATTCCAAACTTCAGTTTTGAAAATTATCTAACGCTTCTTTTATGCTGATGGTCACCTTATATTATAACTTGAATTGTCGAAATCAATTACCTACATGCCTCAAACGGGTACCCAGCAACGCGGGTCCACGCACCTAGTCTAATATAAACTATAAAAAAAAAAGAGGATATATTAAAAATATATGCATGTTTTTGTTTTCCAATTGTAGTTATAGTGTTTCAGTGTTAAGTGGCCTTGGTATATCAAGCGCCATAATTACACAGTAAAATCAGTTTGATATGATTTTTGTGTTTGTCCGTTCGCCTAAAAGTATTACTCCTTTTCTAATTGAGCCGACCAACCGGTATTGTAGTTAGCATACTAGCTTCTAGACCGCGAGGTTGCGGGTTCGTGTCCCGTGTAAGGCATGGGTGTTTGTAAATGTATGTTGGCTTGTCAAATGACGAATGTTTCGGCGCATTATTGCCCACGAGTTGCTGACGGCGTCAGATAATCTGAAAGCAACCAACCTTTTATAATTGAATATAAACAAATTTTTTTGGATTAATCTACAATCTAGATAGTGGGAATAATACGGGATCTAAGCTGTTGTACCATGTTGAGGTATTTATCTCGAATACTGGACTATTTTGCAATTGCCGGTTACAGATTAAGGCGCTTCTTTACCCTAGAGTTATTTTCTCTGCGAGAATACCAGATATTGTTGGCAACAGTTAAGGCGTGTCTTGCTCCACGAGGTAATGAATCTGGTTCGAGGAGAACATGGGGATTGACAGTTTGACAGCAGGGGAAAAGGGGTCCAAAATTCAGAGGATGTCATGGTTTTCTTTTGTTGATCGTTATAGTGAGTTGTCCCCCCGATAATTAACTTGGAAAAAGTTGGGTCTTCACTATTGCTCCCAGAAAAGAGAGGGGTGTTTTTAGTTACTTGCCGCAAGGACATGTTGTACGGGGGAAATGGTTTGGAAAAATTTACCGTTTATTATCTAATCAAATCAAACAAGAGCAAGGTAGCATTCCACGCAGCAAAATACTTTTGATAATACTCACAATAATTTAAATAAGAACACTTCACATATTTTCGAATATTGAACGTGATGAATTTTCGAATATTGAACGTGATGAATTTTCGAATATTGAACGTGATGAATTTTCGAATAATGAATGTCTGAAAGAATATGAATCGAATAAAAACCTCGGCTCTATATATATATATATAAAAAAGGGAGAAGGGGGGGGGGGACACACTGGTCATTGTAATAGAATATTATTATTATTATTATTTAAAAAAAAAAAAAAAAAAAAGGAAATAAATAGCATGTTTTACACTCATATCTTCTTATTAACTTTAAGTTGATTCATCTCCATTATTTCACAACTGAAGAATAAACAATCTTAATGTTGTTGTTTTTCCAAAAGTGAAGTCACTAGTCATTTTCTTATGTTCTACATTTGAAATGTTTGCAATTATTTATTCTACAACAAATAAATTTGAAAACTACGATGTATCTTTTCTTTTCTGGCACTAAAAATAGGGAATTATAATTTTTTTAAATGAGAAACTTTTTCTTCAAATGTATTGCGACTTCTATACGTCAATTTGATCTGTATGTAAAGTGGCTCTAAAAGTCTTCGTAATTTACTAGAATATTGCAGCAAATACCAATATGTAAGAAAAAATTTAAGTTTACGAAAACTTTTGGGAGATATTTTATACGTTACTTATAGTTTAATGATTTTCTAAAAAAAAGTTTTGCTAATGTTTTAAAAATATTTTATGTAGTTTTATTAAGATGAAATTAGAGATATTATTAAACAAATCTTATTTTCAAATATTAATTTTTGATATAGATAATGCAGTATTTAATTGAAATTAGTAAGTTCACGAACAGTTTTGGGAACCACCTGTTGTAAATTGTTTGGAACAGTTTAGAAGATCCAAAAAATTCAATCAAAGTGTGATATTCAATTAATTTCTAGATGAAAAAATCCCAATGCACGTTACAACTGTTTTTTATGTCATATCTTTCAAGGGGCAAGTACTATCGAGAGTTCAGGTGTTTTTAGATTTATGCCGACCCAAATTTTCAATACAATCATCAATTAAATTAAAACCCCAATTGTTGTTAATAATAAAATAATTTCAGTGATCAATTTAATAATTTAATTATTATATAGTTTTAATAATTATATAGTTATAATAATTATATAGTTTTAATAATTATTTAGTTTTAATAATTATATAGTTTTAATAATTATATAGTTTTAATATTTAATGTGCTTTATTATTTAAATACTTATGTTTAATAATTAATTTCAATAATTGAATAGTTACTTTTACTAATTAATTTTATTAGATAAATTGTTTCAATAATTAATTTAATACATCAAAAATTATTTATCTATTTCTTATACCTCGTTTGAGTGAATTTGGTTTTCAAAACCAATCATAGATCGTTGCTAAACTAAAACAAAGAAATCTGAATTGTATATTAATTAATGTCCAAATATATAACTAGTATGTTTACCAGAAAATTGCATAAAAAATTATAATATGCATTTCACTTTAAAAGTTGTAAGTTGTTTTAAAGTTGTAATAAAGTAAAAAGTCGTTGTACGATAATACATAAATCTTAGTGCATTTATTTTATAAACACAGCGTAATCTATAAAAACAAATGTGATTTCCTTATGTAAAATGATTGAATTTGCTTATTTGTCAATTTCTTTTGACAATCCAATTATAGTAATGGATTTATGATCCATCAATGTTTGCATTAGACTTTAGGAAAAAAAAATAGTAATAATAACTTCCGGACCGGTTTATTTTTACTGACACTGACCGGCTCATTAATTGCACCGGACAGCCCAATGGACAGTACGCCTCTGAACAGAATTAACGGTAGCCAAAAAAATTTACAAAAAAGCTTAATTTTATCACTTACCAATTATCGTCAATATTGCTAAATCCTGATCATACCGCAGAGTAGGAATTAACTCAAATAAAAATTAAAAAAACAAAACAAAGTATCGCAGAATCACGTATAGCGTATTCAGTCCAGCTCCAATGCAGCCACTATCAAAAGTGTAGACTGGCTAGTTTGTTTTTGTCCTCTTATAACCATACCACATCCATGTAACTTCCATCGGCGTTTCATCTATTTGTCGCCTTGTTCACAAAGTATCGCAGTTCCCATGTGAAACACCCTGAAGCAAGGTTTGGAGTCTGGATGTAAAAAAGAAGAAAAGGCCCCTTATTCTTTTTGAAGCCGTTCTAGGAATGCGTAATCAGTAAACCCTTTGCTTTTAAAATTCCGACTTGTGACACAATGAGTGTATGGCTACCCGGGCCCTGACTAAAGATTTTGATGATGGGGGTAGTAGTAGGACATAGACATAGTAGCATTGTCCCCTGTTTCAACCATGTAGCAAACGTTTCTTTTGGGGGGATTGTCCCACGCTGTTTGCTGTCCTTTTGAATTTACCGACGCTGAACACGTTGGCAGAAGCTGAAAAGAAAAGTATGCTTAATGCCACTGAAATTTGGAGAAAAATTTTGATAGAAACCTAAAAGAATTTATACAAAAGTCCATTGGTTTGTTTGCCGAAGAAAAAAGGAGAACTTAATTTTTGTTAAAAGAATGTGTAGTAAGTAGTTTGTGTTGTGTTCATTTAGTAAATATCCGTGGCACTGATTTTTTTGTCTACTTATTTCTTCATCCTATGGTGATTATTGGTATATATCCATAATCTTTCTTTCATGCACGAACACCTTTTCTGGCTCTTAATTTTTTTAAATGTCATTCCCGCCTCAAAATATATAATAGCACTGCTCCCCCATCCCTCCACTAGCAAAATTGTTTAGCGGCGCCTTTGGGATCAATAAATACGATTTAGAAACCCATATTTGCCCATTACAGATTTGCCTAGATCAAGTTATCGTAATTACAGTAAAAAAAGTCGAATTTAATTATCTTTGCGTTCCTGTGAAGTTTACAAAGCAATCCGACATATTGCATTCTGAAGACCAAAACTCTTTCCCCACCATATCGTCGTCTTGAATTGGCATTTACCACAATATCGTTCCTACCTTTCTGCAGCTCCTCTGTGTGGGACGCTTCCACGATATGCGTTTTTGGAAAGTGTTAATGTATTAAAAACTTTCCATAACTTTAAAACAGTTCTGAAGGTAGTACGAGCAATTAATCGATTGGAAATTATAAAAATTCTCATTTTAAGTATGAGAATACTGTTCGAAGTAAACAGACGCGGATTTTTTTTTTTTTGGGGGGGGGGGGGGATTTCCATGTAAAAATTATTGCCAAAAATATTGCCAAATTCTCCATTTTCATTTAAATGAAAATATGGAAACAGAAAATAATACCATATTTGAATACAATGATCAATATTATAGTGTAGTCTCAAGTTTATATAACTTATATTTTAATTTACTAATGTAATGTCAAACCGAGTTGAAAAGCATTATTTAACTTTGGAAATTAGTAAAACCTTATAAATATAGAGCTTTACGTACCTGCAGTGTTGTCTAAAGTTGTTAAAAGATCTGCCGCCTTTTTCTGCATTAAATGATTTGTGATGTTGAATATATTGGTAAATTAACTTGTATAAAAAAGTTGAATTTTCAGGGTTGTTAAACTTTTTACACTTCACCTGATCTGCATGGGATATTTTTTTGTGCTCTTAAATATTTTTTATCTAATAATAAATACTAAAATTTATAATTTAATTGAATTAAAGTGTATTACATTTTCGGGGTAATTTCTTATATGGGCGCAAAAGAGGATAGTTAAACCCTCTAATTTTTATCTTTCATTGAACACTAGTAGTATCATACTAATTGATGATAACCCTCCCCCCTGTCCCCCAAGTTCACAAACTATTACCACCACTGTAAACACTCAAGGTCATAATCGCACCCTCCTCGATTGACCTCTAAGTCATCCCCTGGAAGTAAACACTGATGACAGGAGAGTTCATATCTCTTTGAGTTGCGTAACTTTTAATATGGTAAGTATAACTGTACAATAATGGTACTCTATTGCATATGACCCATGTACATTTTGCATTTTATTTTACATCTGTGCTACTTTACTTATCATTATGTTACATTAAACAGGGGCACAACCAGAAAATTTCTGTGGGAGGGGTTTTTAAGTAAAAAATTAATTTGCTGCTGTATTTCTCTACAAATACGATTTTAAAACATCCCATATTTGTCCCATATCATAATATTTTTTCAGTTTTTTAATCTGCCACCTATATATGCAACTAGTCCAGTATTCGAGTTATATTAAATACCTCAACATGAGACTACATATTACTTAGAAAACGTATAATAATATTATCTAGATTATATATAGTTTAATCAAAAAATGTTGTTTGTTTATATTCACTGAGAAGGAGCAGTATATTTAGACAAACGGACATACACTAATATATCATATCAGACTGATTTTATTACATATTTATGGTGATTGAAATACAAAGGCCATGCAGCACTGAAATGTTATAATTACATTTGGAAAACATCTATATATTTTAAACATTTCCTTTTTTATATATATAAACGGTTATTCAGAATTCCCTCCTAGGTTTCGAAGCACTATAGTAAAAAAAACTAAGACTAATACAGAAAATAAGAATATTTGAAAGAATACAGAAACAATTCAAGTTTTATTTACATAGCTTACAGGTGTTCTATGTGTGGACCCTTGGTCACACGGCATACATCAATGCGATAGTCCAGTTTCTGCCGATAAGTCCAGTCCTTGCTTCGAAACCCAGGAAGGAAGTCTGAATAACCCTGAGTTTATATTAAATCTAAGTAGATAAAAAATAAAGTATGACGATTTTTTGATGTAATGAGAGTTACAAATGTTTTATTTGTTTAAATGCGATACGGTAAGCTAACCCTATCGGAATGATGGTAAATTAAAAAAGTATTTTTCTTGAAATTATTTATGATTACTTTTAGTGTTTGTAATTCATTCGTCAGAAAACATCGGGATGTCGGGGGTTTTATGTGGATTATGACAGTGAAACTTCCTCCCCCCCCCCCCCCCTGAGAACGCGCCTTGATGCAACTTCAAATACATCAGTAAAGCACGTTTTCTGGAATTAACGCTAAAGACCGCTTGGATAAGACCATCTTAACGACCGCTTATAAAGAACCGCTTTATACAGCAAAACAGGTCCAGCCAAGATAATAAATCACTTGACCCTCCTTGCTCTTGAGGGGGGAAAATATCTATGTCCCCCTATGGAGGTGTGTCTTCTTGCGAAGAGTTTTTTTTTTTCAAAATATAGCTTTAATGTTTCTCTAAATTTGACTGTTTAAGAAACACGAAAATAATTTTAAAATATGATCTGGATAGAAAAAAGTTTAATCTTTGTCATTGCAATGTTATATTTTCAATAACTCTTTTCAACTTTTTTTAATATGATGTTAAAGTAAACAATTGATATTTTAATAAACTTAACAACATTTTAGGCCAAAAACAACATAGCAAAACACGGATAGAAGTTACGTCGATCCAACAAAACAAACCGTATAAAAATATTCGTATAACTTTTTTCTATTTTACGAATAGGCATATAGAGATTTTCCCATAGACTTAACATTAGGGGGGAGAATCAAGATGGACGGTAGCGAAGAGCCTTAAGGAACTGTAAAAATATTGTGATTTGTGACAAATATTTCATGAGAAAGTTCTGCGATAACAAATTTTTTTTGTAGAGAAGCACTTATAGCTTGATTGAAAACCCCTCCCACCCCACATAAATTTTCTGGCTGTGCCCCGACAATATTTTGAAATAGAATCTTTCATCACACAAATTCCCAAGTTAGCAAGAAGAGAGAGAGGGGGAAAAAAAAAAAGAAAAAAAAGGCGCCCTAAACTTTTTGGTTTCCTTTCACTGTTTATATAAAACCATCTGCTCTGAATTAATTAAGGTATTAGCAGTGAATGTTTTGGAAAACTGTTCCCACATTTTCTCGGTCAGACAAAGCTATTCTGGACCACTCCTGCATTTGATATTTATACTTTCAGAAATGAAAGCGATCGGCCTTTGAGCTTGAAACACATGTTCCTTTACTTTTGTTTTTAAAAATAGCAGCTGCGAATTGCAAACTCATTTCTTTGTTCAGAAACACACATGCACATGTACTTTTTAGTGACGTCACTTGAGTTAGTTCAATGATTGTAAAAACAACTGTGCGCACGTGTTATAGACAGCACTATTTTTTTCAGAATTATGTTCAAAATAATTATGTTTTTCGTTCATATTTTTTGCCTAAAAATGCAAAACGTACCAAAAATGTCAAAATGTAGAAAAATAGAAAAGATATAACTATCTATTGATATTTTTCAATTACTGAGATTTCTACATTGAGATTTTTCAACTTAAGATTTTATTGTACACAAATACAAATATTTCTCTATGTAATTGTACATGTATACTTTCATCCATATACTCTGCAGGTTGGTTGTTTTCAGAATTATATGGCGCCGTCAGCCAACACGAGGGCTACAATACGCCGAAACATTCGTCATTAGACAAGCCAACATACATTTACAAACACACCCATGCCTAACACGGGACTCGAACCCGCAACCTCGCGATCTAGAAGCTAGCACGTCTGAAGCAAACATTTTTTCTTAGGGGGTTTTATACTAAGTAAATTTAACTCTATCATTAAAAATATTGTCAATGCTTAACAAGTCACTTCAGAAGGATATAAAAATTGCTTTACAAAGAACAATAATTATACGTGTTGTAACAATAGGCTGCAATGTCAAGTTGTAAAAGCATAACTGCATTTTTAAGAAATTTTTTGTTTGTTTGTGGGTAATGTTTCGAAACCAGATATTTTGAATCGAGTATTTTTAAGACCCAGAGTTAGCAGTTTCATCCGTGTGGAAGTTTGTTGTTCATTAAGTTTCAGAATACGTTTGGTCATTTTCGATAGCTTTGTTTCTTTTATTATACGCAGGTGTTCTTTCTTTAAGCTTCATTTGTTAATCATTTATTGTATATAACTTAAAAATAAAATAAGTTGTAATGATATCTAACTGAAAATATCTGCTTATCGTGATAATAAAAATTAAAACAATCCAATCTCCTTTGAGCTTTTAAAAATAAATCGTCTGCCGAAATGGAAATGGTTGGTTGGTTGTATTCAGATTATCTGGCGCCGTTAGCAACACGAGGGCTATAATGCGCCGAAACATTCGTCATTAGACAAGCCAACATACATTTACAAACACCTATGCCTAACACTGGACTCGAACCCGCAACCTAGCGGTCTAGAAGCTAGCACGCTAACCACTATACCCTAAATGGAAATGATAAATGGGATTTATTGACTTCCGGACACCACTTTCAAGATTTCCAGACACCACTTTTCTCATGATCTTTTTCATACTGAATATATTGAATTTATCTCCATACCATCCAATCATTTTTTCTCAAACTGTTTAAGCTCATCCGATGGCTGCGTGGTTAACGCTCTGGCCTTGCATACCAAAGGTGCCGGTTTCGAATCTCGGGCCTGGCATGGATGTTCGTTGTGGTTCGGAATCCACGTTAAACTGTAGTCCCGGCCTGATTAGCTGTCATTGCGCATAAAAATAGATTGTTGAGCGTACAAACCAACTCATTTTGGGGGAAAGGGGTGAAGAGTGTCAAAAGTGTTATTACAAATATTGTTTACTTTCTATTTTTATGTTTTTTTTCCCCTTTAGGACAATACAAAGTATCTTTTTTAAGCAATATTTTATACATTTTTACACATTTTTGAAGCGAAATGATACTTTTGCCTCAGTGTGGTTGGCGCCTGTTCTTATTCTTCAAGTATAGCATTTGACAATTATTAGACCTTGTAAAGCAAAGTAGTTTGACTTCTACACAACACAATGTATGTGAGAAAATTAAACAAAGGTTCTGGCTGCTATCAACATTCGCATACCAAGACACACGCTGAATATTAAATGAATGATATTGTCGAGATGAATGCCGCATTTCAAACAAAGTACCGCAAGTCAATTTGTAATCTGCCAGAACTATATAGTGGTTATAGACCGGTGTTATATCAGTTCAGCTCACCTGAGGGTTGTTCTGGAATCGCTTGCCAAAGATGCTGGGTTCGAATCCTGGATAGGTGCCGGGAATGGAATCCACGTCTAGCTGTAGGTCCCAGACTGATTAACCGCTAATGTGAACAAAAATAGGTTGTTGAGCGTACAAACCAAGTCTTTATCAGAATAAAGATCTTGATAAAGTTAGTAGAATTTTATAAAGATCGTGTTTGTTGAGGACGAACATTTGCATGCAATAATGGGTAAGTCGAACTCATGATTCAGACACTGAATGCTCGACTAGAGTTTGAGAGTTTTAGGATTCGTTTCCTCGAGTCTGCAATCTAGGATTTGAAGGATAAGTACACACGACGGCAGTTGTGACAAATAGTTTCTTGACCAATCACAGTCCATTCGGGAAGATTTAATACTCTCCATAATTTTCCTGTAGAAGCGAGCCCACCTGATGACTGTATGGTTAAAGCTCTGGCCTTGCATGCGAAAGGTGCCGGATTCGAATCCTGGGTCAGGTATGGATATCCGTTGGGGTTCGGAATCCATGTTAAGCTGTATGCCCCGGCCTGGTTAACTGTCATTGTGCATAAAGATAGGTCATTGAGCGTACAAACCAACCAACCAAGCATTAGTTTTCGTGCTCATTTTGCGAGCGACGTTGGATATCGAATTAGGAAACTGCGTGTCCTCTTAAAGTATTAATCCTTTACACTCGAGAGGTGACTTTCACTCACCACATGATTGGTTGCCGCAACTCGAGAGGACCACTAGATTTGATGCGGAAATTCAATGCAATGCCAATGACTGTGTTTAGTTTCTTTGAAGTAGATCCGCGAACCGAACCAAAAACGGCGGGAAACGTCTTGAGTTGCTAGTTCCTCCTCGCGAAAAAGACCTTGAGTGCAAAGGGTTAATGATATCAACGGAATGCAGAAACTTAAACACATATAAAATTAGGAATAACAGGTAGTCCATCGTCAGAATCGAGGTTTCGTAAGTAGTGCTGCATTTCCACTTTGCAAAATAACATTGTTCACCGACTTTCTGAAATTAAGTTGCAAAAAAAACCTAGGGGTGTGGAACATCGCACAACTTTCAATTACACTATAATACTGATGTCAATTTGTGTCTTTACCGTATTTATATTTTTATCATTCATTTACAAAAACATGGCCAGTTTGGCGATGTTTTTTGCAATGATTCTTGTATGGGTCTTAAAATATGGTAGGAAAAAAAGAGAAAACTTCACCAAAATAGTGATTTTGGTTATATACTTTTTGATAATGATTATAATATCCTTTATTATAAGTGAAACTGAGGAGAGAAGAAAAAACAACAGTTGATCAGGTATGCTCAACGAAAGAGAACTCTGCGTTGAAGGCATTCGTTTTTCAACTTTTTACGCCATTAAAGCATATTTACAGGAATTTCGGAGGTGGGGATGTTTAGAAGACCTTAAGAGGCATTACCACAGCGATTTTCATTAAAATCGTTAGAGCAGTTTTTCAGCAATCATTGAAAAACATGATTTTTTCAATGGCAGCTATACTTTAGGCGCATGCGCGATTTTGACGAAAACCTTAATGGTAGGTCCCATGGCCACCACCAACCGGCACACTAAATTTGAACATCGCAGGTCAATTTGTTCGGGAGTTATACTGACCACATACACACAGATAGAAATTTTTTTCTAGATCACTTTTTTGAAATCAGGGTGTTCCAAAACGTGGACAAAAGCATAAAAACACCAGAATGCAGTGAATCTGTTCAAATTTTGTGGGGATTTTTTTTTTAAGGGGGGGGGGGGGTGTTGAGATTTAATGGCGCAAGGGCAACACGAAGACCATACTGCCAAACTGAGTTCCAGCTTCACGGAATTGAAACACCCATTTTTCTTTGGCCCGAACTCAGGTCGGGCATTCCAAAATTGGAGCATTTGCGTTGCCCGAACTGAGTTCGGGCGTCACAAGTAAGTTTTCTTGTAACCTCTCTGATCAAGATTACGTTACGATCTAAAGAAGCCACCTGACGGGTGTGTGGTTAGCGCTCTACCCTCGCATACCAAAAGTGCCGCGTTCGAATCCTTTACAGGGCACGGATGGTTGTTGTGGTTCCGGAATACACGCTAAGCAGAAAGGTTCCAGTATGACTGTCCCACTATTGTAAAAATAAAATAAAATAATAAGAATAAAAAAAACCCAACAATATTTGTGTGACAAAGTAACCAAATGAAGTAAAGTTGTTTATTGAAATCTATTTTTCTTTACTATACCGATTCATAGTTACAACACGACTCCAAATCTCGAGTGGTTGATCAGTTCAACAACTAATTTTTGTGCACAGAAATGGTTAATCAGGCCAGGAAATACAGCTCAACATATATTCCAAACCAGGATTCGAACCGGAATGCTAATTAGTAATTAGTGCATCTGCAATCTGCATCTGAAATATGAGCAGATTTCCGGTTGTGTAGAACTGTTTCTAATTTCAAATTGACAAAACTTTTTGTGCGCATAAAGTGTTACTTCTTGAAAATGTTCTAAATACAAATTTGTACATATTTGTTCTATCACAACTGATATTTTTGCTCTTAAATATCATGCTTTTTGTTTGCTGATAATCCTTAAAGAATTCACTTCACGATTTCATGCTAAAGGAAGCAAATAAATAGCATCAAAATAAGTCAAAACCAGGGTTGTAGTGGTAAAACAAAATCTTACCGGTACACAAGTTTCCCGATCGTGAAACTGAAGCTGCGATTTTTTAATTATACAATGCAAATTAACAATATTTTCATAATTAACTTTACAAAAAAAGCCAAATTTTCTTAATTTGCGTAACTTTTAATAATACAATACACGCATAAAGATTTATGAGTTATTATTAATTAGTTAAAAAAAAATAAAAAATGGCAGTACGCTGTACCCAGCTCTCAAAAAAGTACCGGGCTCCCGATTTACACGGAGTAGAAAGAAACTTTTCGAAAACGTCCATTACTTTTTGACTTTTAACAAAATTTAACTTAAAGAAATAATCTTTTTTTCAGAGCAATTAACATATGTTTGTTAAATAATCTATTGTAATATAAAAGACTTGAATTTATTTACTTTTATTCTCTGACTTCCCATTATAGTAGCATATTTCTTGTAAAATGTCCTTTTAATAATCGATCAAAATGAGCTATTAATGTTGATAATTAAAACAAATGTCGCCATTTTTGGCTTAAAGTAGTAAAGAGGAATAATGTAAGAACACACAAAATGCAAAATTACAATCAGAATTGCTTCTAGGATTGCGTGTCAATCAAGATGTACGTAATCGTCTGAATGGGCGTGGAAATGCATATCATTGGTTGAAGGCTTGGATACTTGGAATTGTGGGAAGGAAATATCAAGAAATCTTCACTTTCCCGGAAGATTCCGTCGACGAAGGAGGTTGCGGCTACTTAGACGTAAGAATAGTTTCCTTTGTTCCAAATTTGTTAATTTTTACGTTTATTTTTTCAACTTCTGGAAAATAATAATTGACATGTAACTACTGTACATTAAGAAAAACTTCTTTAACCTTTAACTGCTGTATGCGGTCCTACAGACCGCGAGTCATTTTTTGTGGAATGCTTCCATGCCCGTAAATATTTCATCTCTTGACCTACATACAAATTTGTCCGATTCTATGTTTCTTAAATTTTAAACTGATGTTGGCCAATTTGTTTGTCGCTCTTGAAGCCCAAAATACCAAACCACACAACCACAGTAGTTAAAGGTTAACTAATCTTATCCTAATGTTCTTTTTTTTGTTTTTTTGTTTCTTGGAATATTCTTTAAAAAATAGAACTTTCTTTAAAAAGCGGTCAGCTTTATGTGTAAAAATCAAACTGTAATTTTATATTTAAATTTTTTATTTATATCCGTGTCCTTGTATAATAATCTTCGATTATTTTACTTGATAACAATAAATTGTGTGCACGGAATTCACACAATGGAACGATCCTAGAATTTTTTTAGTCCTATTTTTAGTTTGACTAACTTAAAAATTATATTTTAAATTTTTAGATCAAAATAATACATAATTAAAGAATTTTATATTTTAAGTATATTTGAAACGGTACATGAAAATTATAAGGAACGCAAGTCATTTTAGAATTTTCTGAATTTTGCAGTTGGAATTTACTTAGTGTGGAATTCTCGCTTTACAAAAGTAATCATTAAAAGTTTTATCAAATCTTTATCTCATACGTTTCTATTTTAAGTTCTAATAAATATTTATCGTCATGTAATGTCCTTTTTTTATTATTCTCGATCTTCGGTTATTTTACTTGATACGAATAATGTGTAAATTGAATTCTTGTACACTGAAATACCAGACGATCCGAGATTTTTTTTCCCTATCCGATTTATAGTTTGATTGTATTAAATAATACTTCTTCATATCCTTAGATCAAAATAATACATAATTTAAGAATTTTATACTTCAAATATTGAAATTGAATTCATTTTAGAATTTTCTTAACTTTTTTTTTGTATGAGATCAGCAAACTTTACTAATCTAAATGTTATTCCAAAAAACATAAATTACTCATGTAATAGAATATTAAAACAATTCTATCTTTTGTGTATTTTCGAAAATGTTTCTGTTTCTTAAAAGATCATTTATTAATTTTAGTAATTACATGGTTATATTAAGTTAAATATACCTGTCAAAAAAATACTCTCGTTTATTTTTGGTGTGTTGGTATTCTTTGCCTCCAGTTAAACCTAAAGAACCATGGTACCTCCTCCAAAAAGGCCTTTTTTCTGTTCCCGACCTTCGACCTTGAATTCCCCTGTCATTGGGGTGTTCATCTCTGGATGAAAGGGAAAACAGTCACTTACTTAGAAGATTTCCTAGACAATTTTGACCTAAATCCAACTTTCCCTTTGAAAGAAGTTTTTTTTTTTTGTCTTGGGTTTTCCTGCTCTCAAATGGAGATCCTTGGGTCTTCGTGAGTATACTCTTCATCCTTAAAATATAAATTGATTGAGAGGTTACTAGGTATGATATTGGACTAGATGTGTTTGTTCTAGTCTTTCAAAATACATTGTATGCAATTTTTCTGTTTTGCTAATAATAGTTGTAATCTTTTTCTGTTTTTCCAGATGTTTGCTTAATTTTCATAAAAGATTTCTTGTTTTGAAAGTTTTTTTTTAATTGGGACTTGTAGAGTGGAATGGCCGATCAAACGGTATAGTGGTTAGCGTGTTAGCTTCTAGACCCCGAGGTAGAGATGTGATATTTACGTTCTTTTTACTGAACAGGTGTTCTCTGCTCCCGTTCTTTTAAAATGAGCTACTCATTAACCCGTTCTTTTGAAGAACTAGTTCTTTTTTTCCAATTGCCGAAATCATAGCCCTTGGGAAGAAGTGCTATCTTCGGTAGGTCTCTGGGATAGGTCACTAGGGTCAAGGACGAATCTTTCCCCTCCACTTCACTGCTCTGTTAACGTGGCGTTTTAAAGAATGAGAGGAAAAGTTACTACGTTTTTGTGTGGTTTTCCAATGACCGCGTCAGAATAACACATACAAATTAGAAGAGACTTTTTTATATTTTCGAAAATATGATTATGACAGTCGCTCTCCTTAAATTATAAGCTTTACATATAATTTTAGTTTGAATATTTGCATTTATAATGTAGGAATTTTAAAGGAATGAAGTTTTTAATATCTAAAGTTTCCAAAACAATGGGACTCACAGAAAGTTCAAAACCTCAATGGAAAAATACAAATAAATATTGTTGCATTTTGGTATATAATTTATTAAAAGGAATGAATAAATGAATTAGAACTCTAAATTAGAAATTAATGGAGGTATACAAAATCATAAACGATGGTGAATTTTGTATAATTTTTTTCCGACACACAAGAAATTATTTTTTTTATTTTTTTACTTTCATTTACCCCAAGGGCGTAGCCAAAAAAAAAAAAATTCGGGAGAAGATATGAAATCATGTCAATAAATCATACAATCTTCTTTATCAATGCCGCATGTATTTAGTAATCAAGATAATATCTATTTTTTTGTATCCTTAGACATTAAAAAAACAACTATAATAATAAAATAAGCTGTGTGTCTGCCTGTCTGTTTATATATAGAAACCTACTTAAAATAGGAGTATAGCTTTGAAATTTTCAGCATAAAAAGTTTTGGCCTTCTAATTGTACATATTTGTCAAAGAGAATGTTACAATTTAATTAATTCTTTTTTAATTGATCTTTTTTTTTTACAAAGTGATTTCAAATAGAGATACAGCTCTGATATTTTCAACATAAGTAGTTTTTTGCCTTCTAATTGGACTTTTGAAAAACAGAATTTTAAATTTTTATTTAGTTTCTTTTTAATTAATTAATTAATTAATTAATTAATATTTTACAAAATGATTTCTAAAAGGGCTACAGCTCTAAAATTTTCAACATAAGTAGTTTTGACCTTCTAATTGGATTTCAGAAAAACAGAATTTTAAATTTTTATTTAGTTCGTTATTAATTAATTTGTTTAATTAATTAATATATATATTACGAAATGATTTCAAATAGGACTACAGCTTTTAAATTTTCAATATAAATAGTTGTGGCCTTCTATTGGATTTTTGAAAAACAGAATTTTAAATTTTTATTCAGTTTCTTTTTAATTAATTTTTTTAATTAATATATATTTTACAAAACGTTTTCAAACAGGGCTACATTTCTGAAATTTTCAACGCAAGTAGTTTTGGCTTTCTAATTGGACTGACAAAAAGAATATTAAAATTTTAATTTGTTTTTTAATCAATTTTTTCACAAAAAGCGACTTCGAATAGGCATAGAACTCTGAAAGTTTCAACTTAAGTAGTTTTGGCCTCTAATTTTGCTTTCCACAAACACATGTTAAAATAATCTTAAAGGGGTGTTGTTTTATTGTTTTAAAGGGGAATTTTTTTTCTCTACAAGGGAGAGAGGCTTCCAATATTAAGGTTTTACGTAGCAATTAGATTTTAGTGAGTGAAGTGAGCATATGCTTACGCATCAATGAATCTTTCAGCGAGAGAAGCGAGCCTATGCTTGCATAACAATGAACCTTTCAACGAGTGAAGTAAGCCCGTGTTTATGCGTCAGTGAACTATTCAGCGAACGAAGCGAGCTCGATTTTGCGTAGCGATGAACCTTTCTACGAGTGAAGCGCCAAAAACTGTGTCCTATACACGAATGACAGATTTCCGCAAAGCGAGGCGTCACAGCTAGCTGAAATATTGCACATGTTAAAATTTCGTAGCGAAGCACGGGTATTCAGCTAGTTTTAAATAAATTTAATATTTTAAACAAAATATCAATTGATTTTTGTGTTTTAATGGCAAACCTAAAAATTTCGGGAAGGGATATATCCCGTATCCCTTCCCCTGGATAAACGTTTGAATTACCCATTTGTATACATAGGGTAATGAAAGTATAGCATTCGGTCATTAAAAATCGATTTTGTTTTTGCACTTCTCCGCGTTTTGAAACATCCAGCTTTCAAAAAAGTGGTATAGAAAAAATATCTGTCCGTGGTCAGCATAACTCCCGAAAAAGTTGACCTACGATGTTCAAATTGAGTATGCGGGTATGTGGTGACCATGGGTACCATTTAGGTTTTCGTCAAAATCACGCATGCGCACAAGGTAACTGCCATTGAAAAAATCATGTTTTTCAATTATTGCTTAAAAAAACGGCTCTAACGATTTTCATTAAAATCACTGTGGAAATGCCTCTTAAGGTGTTCTAGATATACCCACCTTCGAAATTCCCATAAAAATATTAAAAGGCGTAAAAAGTTGAAAAACGAATGCCTTCAACAAAAGTTCTCTTTCCTAGAGTATACCTCATCAACGATCGTTTTTTCTTCTCCCCTCTGTTTCACTTATAATAAAGGATAATATATAAAAACTGTAAATGACACAATTCCACGTCAGTATGTAATCGAAAGTTGTGCGATGTTCCATACCCCTAGTTTTCATTTTAATGGTAAACTATGCTAAAAACAAGTATTTAATCGGCGCCATTTGAACAACGTTTTAGGTTTTTTTTTTTTTTTTTTTAATTTCTAGAAAGTTACATTTTTAAATAATTAACTCAAAAATTTAAATTATTTTTGAGCATACACGTTTCTGAAAACAAAATTCTTATAGTATTACAACTATCTTTCTATAGAACACTTATTAAACTGAGGTAGAAAAAAAAAAAACTTAAAAACTAGTGAGAGATAATTTGTTACTATCACTGTCGTGTCTACTCGTTTCTGGATAGTAGAAATTACATTGGCCCGATGGGGCGATAGAGGATGAGTAATTTGTGAAAGATTCTCACGGTGATAATGTAGTGTAGAAGAGATTAATTTGAAACAAAAATGTTAGAGATAGCCCAGTTCCTTTTACCAAAATAATATTTCACAATAGATTTACAATATATGGAACACACTAGTTTTATTTCACATTATATAAAAAATACAACCTTCATTACAGTGGATTTGGAAATGTCAACGAACAACTCAGCCTGCTAAGGATTCGAACCTAGCACCTTAAAAATATGACAAGCAACCTTTGGAATAGCATTAAACAAAAAACGACATTTCTCTTCTTTCTTAATTAATACAAATAGGAAGACCAAGAAGAGGCTTAAGATCCAGTAGGGTTATTCTAGACAAAATAAAATACTGAATTTATAAAATACACAATACAAAAAACCGCTAATGCATGAATTCATAATAGAAAATACCGAATTTGTAGAATTCGATATTTTCAATTATGTATTCCTATTATGCATTGTGTATATTGTGTAAGTAAAGAAAGTAAAACTGTTTACAATTCCTCACATGGCGAGAATCTGTGAAAGAACATGTTCTTAACAAATTTATTATAAACTCCGCAAATTTATTTTTTTAATTCTTTCAAAACCAGCTTTTATTTGTTACACACAAATATAGTGAAAAAAATTATAATAATTTCAATTTAAAATCAAGGTAAAATTAAAAAAGAAAAAAAAACTAAATGTTTTTTTTTATTTGCTGGATGGGATTTACCGGACCAATGTAACATAGACCTAATACATTAAAAAAAAAAATAATAAAAATAATAATTCCACAACGTTTTGTTACCATAAATTATGTTTCCTTTTTCCAAATTAAAAAAAAATTAAGTTTAATTTAACTTAATTTAAAACTTAATTTAAAAACACACTTGTAACACATTATAATAAAAGAAAAACACGGTTTCATTCCAATGCATTGATAGTTTGAATATAGAAAGAGAAATAAAATAATTTCCTTATTATTATTTTTTTATACTCAAAATAATAATAATAATAATAATAAAACATATAAGCATTAATATCTGCTGAAATTAATTGAAAAGATCTCACCCCCCCCCCCCCCTCCTCCTCCCCGCGAGCATTTCAACACAGTCCTAATAATGAAATCAACAGTATAGCCGAGAAACACGGAACCAGTTCTGTAGAAGCTCCCGTTCCGACACAGAGCGGGAATGAGCAGAGAACAAGTGAACGGGAATAGTTCAAATGAACTAGCTCTTTACGGAGCAGTTCAAACTGAGCCGTTCGGAAAGAGCAACTCAGCTCAACTGTTCTGAACAGAGCTGGTTGAAAAGAACTGGCTCTTTGAAACAAACCTGCTCATCGATAGTACTCCATATCGATGCTGTTCATCTACTCTGCGCCTGCGCAACGCAGCCCTGCTGTTAGGAGAGAGATCATGGATAAGGAATGTGTGTGAGGTGGGAGAGGGGAAAACGAAACCTTCTTCCTCAAGTGTGACGTCAGAGGTGTGACGCATAGGATCGGAGCGGGGAGGATTTCGCCTAAGATAAGAATGTTAAGGAACAGGGTTTTGGTGTGATCAAAGAACAGGATGTTCCAGCTCTTTTTAAAGAACAGGCTCAAAATAGCAGACTGTTCTTTTATTTCCCATCCCTACCCCGAGGTTGCGGGTTCGAGTCCCGTGTAAGGCTTGGTTTTTTGTAAATGTGTGTTGGTTTGTCAATTGACGAATGTTTCGGCGCATTATAGCCGTCGTGTTGCTGACGGCGCCAGATAACCTGAAAACAACCAAACAACCATCTGTGGAATGCATCCGATCTTCATGTTTTACCGCTGGGTATCATATTTGCAAAATTATCATCAAGGATTCCGTAATGGGCCAATACCCAAACTAGCTTACACTTTTAATACCTTGATTGTTTTTAATCTCAGTATTTTAAAGAATCTTAATTTTTAGAAAACGTGCAATTGTTTGGCCCTTGCGCCGTAAAACACCAACTAAACCTAACTAGCACACACCTGTTGTTGAGGATATGTAATGAAAAAATTAGATTGGAGCAGTGTGAGTTTGGGTGATTTAAGATTTTGATTTTGAAGGGCGAGAACTTGAGGTTTGCTGTACTCTGAGGATGATTTTTTTTTTTTTTTTTTTTTGACTTCGTCTTAAAAGTGCATCTATTGCCGTAGATTCGGCGATGTAAATTAAGTTTAGGTTTCTTTTTTTTTTTTTTTTAAATATGAGCCGGTAAGGTACACAATTTTTTATTTTTTTTAAATTTGAAATATTTAATTTGCATATTAAGGAATCGCTCCTAATTTCACATTAATTTTATTGATTTCAATGCACTTTGACATTCTTAGTTTTGCATTTCAGATTTTTCAACCAAGTTCACTCAAAGCTCAAGCCCACCTGATGGCTGTGGAGTTAGCTCTCTGGATTCTCGTGCCAAAGATGTCGGGTTCGAATCCCGGTTTAGGCATGGATGTTCGTTGTGGTTCGGAATCCACGTTAAGCTGTAGGTCCTGGCCTGATCAGCCGTTATTGTGCACAAGTATAGGTCGTTGAGCGCACAAACTAAAGCACTCAAAGTTCAAAGTAGGAAATAGCAGATAGAATAGTGTGATTTAATTAAACTGATTGCTAAAACAATTCAATTATTAAAATTGATAAATGAAACTGTTTAATAATTTAAATTAATTTTTAAATATATTTAAATATAAAATTTTTAAATAATAAAGTATATTAAATTTTAAATTATTTATTTAAATCATTTTATTAATGATTATTATTAAAATTTGATAAATGATAGTGAAAAAAAATTTCTTCCCAAACCAGTGCTTTATGTTGAGGTTTTGTCAAAAAGTAATTTGATATTTTTTTCGGGTTAAATGGTGTTTTAGCCTACAGGTTTTATTTTAAGTTATAATTTAATTTATTATTTATATTTTAATTTATTTTTCTTATTACTGTGTCTTAAGTTTTGTCAAATTTTATAATTGCCAAATGAAAAATTTAAAAAACATTCTATACAACTGTTTCAAAGTATTTATTATTTTTATTGTTATTTTTTTTTTTTATTCCAAAAATAAAAAAAAGTATGGGTGATAATTTTTTCTTCTTTGCCATTTCCAGTATGTCCAAGATAAATATGCAGTATTGTGAAGACCCAGACTCCTGGATGGAACGAAAATTTCTCGTACTTGTGTACTCCTACTTGGCTCCTTTGGGATCAACTCTTCAATTGGGGTAAGTGTTTGAAGAAAAAGATGACTAGCATCAGGAAATTAGTGGGTGAGTCGAACACATTTGTATTTTTTAAACTATTGGGACCTTGCAGCAGTAAATTGGCTTGCATTTATTTAATAAATAAAATAGTTCCAACTTGTAACCCTATTGCAGTAATATACAGTAATTTACTGTAATTTAAATAATACTCAGGTGATTATAAGTATATAATCACCTGGGGATTATAGGTGATATAAACTTAGCTAAAAACATATGGTCCCTTTAGTTCATCTGTGACATGCTTTATTTTGCATGACATTTTCATTTGTGTAGATTTTGCTTAACCCAAGGTAACTAAACTGAAACAGCTTTTGCGAATTAAAGGGATTCCTGCAGTGCTCGCAATAACTAGTAAAATGATTCTCCTAAAGGTGATAAAGGAAATATTTTTTTTACTTTTACTTGTAACTGAACAGTGTTTAAACTAGAGCACAAAAATTATTTTAGCAATAAAGTTGCTCAAATCAGAATTTTTCTTTTAGTAAAATGATTATGAGCGACATCTCTCTTAAAGATTAATCTAAAAGAATCCGTATTAATTAATAAACTTTTTAAAGTAAAATCTCTATACATTTCAATAAAAATGTAATAAATTTTAATAAAAACGTAAGATATTTAATAAACGTATTCCGATACTTTCTCGACTTTTTTTCCTTCCTTTTTTTGTAAATGAAAAATTTTTGTTTCACAAAATTGTAATTTTTCTAGTTTTCCGGTTAAATATTAGAGCATAAATTACATATTTGAATTTCAGAATTTAAAAAGTTCTTTAGCTTTCTGCTTAAAAAGCGAATATGGTTTTAACTCTGCCGGCTGTGCAAGAACCAGAATTTTTCAGATTAACAAATGTCATTTCCCCAATTATTATTTCCCAACTTTTGTTTTAAATTAGTTCTCTAGTTCAATTTTTTTTTTTAATTGAGATTAAGTTATTTGAAATATTAATAAAAAAAAAAAATATCCATTCACTTTTATTAATTCATTTGGTTAATTTGATAAAGCACTTGTGGCATCTTCCTCCATTTTCAAACTGCTTCCTGAGCCGACGTTGACTGCATAAAAGCTCTTTATAGTTTAAATAGATCGTGACTGCAGGTTTTGTTTTGTTAAAAATCAAACCTCGTTCTTGTTGTATTCGGATATGGAATTCAACAACTGCCGAGAATTAACCGTGGTGCTTCACTGCAGGGTTGATATGCAAATAAAACCGAGGTCAAATCATCCTAATTGTGCATTTCCCAAAATTTCGACTTCAGGATCGCCACTGCCGCTTCCAATGCATCGTTTTGGAGGATGTCGCTCTTGGACGTAACTCTGTGCCAAAATGTTCTGTGTGTCGATTTTGGGGGTCGGGGAGGGGGGGAGTTGTTTCTGGGATTTACGGCCAAATTCCAACGCACGTTTTGGGAATCGGGAGGATTTGTTTGGGAACTGGGCTGAGTAAGTCTCGGTTGTTTTTTCCCTGATGCTATCGGAGATGGTGATGTCCGAAATGTTCGGGGAAATGGTTAACATGGTTCGTACGTTTTTAAAAAACCCTTGCAATTGCTTGAAAAAAAAAATCTTTCCTTTTCAAGTGCTTGAAAACCTTGAATTCTGTAAAAATACATTTAAAAGTGCTTGAATTTAATTTAATTTTTAAAAATATAGAATCTTAAAAAATTTTAGTCAATAAAGTGACAAAGGAGGTGCATGAAATTGAAAACGGATTTTTAGATACTGAAATACTATGGACATTGAAAATCATAAAAAATCATGGCTCTTATGAATTTAATGAAAATGTTGATAAATTATGTAACTGCATGCTCGCCTATAGCGTGATTGCATCTACATTCTAAATTTTCATATGGAGAAAAAAACTGTATACTATACAGCATTTGTAATCGAGCCTTCAGAGTAGATTGGAAGACACTTTAATCAATAAGACTTTTGTATTATTTAACTAAAGTCTCAATATGATGAAACAAGACAATCAAATGGATGTTCGCATCCGATATTGGCGTAATTACCAAGTGTGTACTATCCACTTCACTTCTGTTTTTATGGGACACAGTACTGCTTCTGATATATATATTAGGTTTCTTTTTTTTTTTTTTCAATTGTAACCTTAAATTTTTCTTTCATTGAAACCTAAAAAAGAATTTTTTTTTGTAATAAAATGATTTGAACATGCACCGTTGGCCAATAAAAAAAAGTTTGGATTTTTTAAAAATGTATTTATGTTCATAACGCATCCTTCAAAAGTGCTTAAAAAGCCCTTGAAATTTTTTCTCCTTCAAGTGTACGAACCATGGCAAGTTCTTCTCCGAAAGAGGATATCTGAACAGATACCTTCGCTACGTGAAAGAGCAATTGCATGTACAGAAATATTCTGAGAAAGGTATCATAAATAAAGGTGATGTCGAACACTATTAATGTAAAAATCTAGTGTGGATCATTTTCGAACATATTTTTGACTTGGAAACTTAAATGGAAACTTCTTTGAGGATCAACCCTAAAGTGTTAAAAAACAGTTGCTTGTATATATATATTTTTTTCCCATGCTGTTCCGAATCACGTTGCAGTTAATGTTAAAAAGAGAAACCCTAAGTTAGACTGACAACTTGGTTCAAAAAAAAAAAAAATTTTTTTTTACTTATTTCAAAAGTAAAATATATTGAGAGTACATTGTTATAATTTTAAACCGAAATTTGAAATATTGATGAAGTTATAATGAATATTTGAGAGTCTCTCGTTGTTGTTCAGCATCTGTTCTTGAAACTTTAAACACGTTTTTTCGGTCGGCCCTATTCGGCCCGGGTGAAAAAAAATTCTATCTGACCGTTTGCTTTTAAAATTTTATGTTATTTTTCACATTAATAGTTCTCGTTTGGAATAGGATCTTTTTTTTTTTCATCCCTAACTTTTCATTTTACAGCCCGATTTGTGCCCTGGAAAAAATCACTTATTTTTCAAAGTCCGCCATTTTGTTATTTTCAAATAAAATGTAATAACCGTAGTTCCAACGAGAACAACATTTCTGTAGATTGATAATCAATTAGTTTTTTGTTTTTTTTACTTGAGATATCTGTAAAAGCCAAAATCACGGGCTATCCACGTACCTTTTTTTTTAGGCACCGACTTAGATGAATAAAAATAATATTAAAACGTTTTTAAGTCAAATGTCTTTTTGTATCCATTAGATGCCAATAATAACATACAAAATAAACAAATCCATTGAATGTTATTGAATTTTTTTTATGGGAAAGTAAATACTTAAAAAAAAACGTGCAAGTTACCAGACTACTACCTTAACTTTTGGCTTCATTGGCTGTGGGTCCAATTTTTGCATAAAAAAAAATATAAAAAAATCATGCCACAGCATTTTTTTCATTGCTTTCGAAAATGAAATCATTCATATGTGTATCACCTTACTTACTGTTCACTGTGTTGTTACTGCCTCAATCTGTTACTGCAATCTGCTGTAAAGATTCAGAAGAAAGCATCTGCTATAAAATATGTCGCGTCTTCAGACTTGAGACATAGCCACGAGTGACTAGCCAAGGAAGATGGGCTGGTTGTAAAATACATTTAAAATCTAAATTTTAAAATCTTGCTTTCTACTTATGAAAGCGTAGTTGAGCTAATTTCATAAAGCTTTATTGTCTTTGAATTCGTGACCCTGACATTGCTTCTACAACCAAAATAAGGAAAATTCTTTTGTAAACACTAGTTCCTCGATTAATGTCCTTAATATTCATTTACTGGAATTTAATTTAGTCAAATATGCGCAGCAATGACACTTCCTGAACACATACATTTCACCAATTTTGGACCTAAGGACAAAATTACACTTGAAGGAATTTCCGTAAATCTAAATATCGTTACAAGCACTTGCCAAGTTTATCAGTCTTTGATGTCCACAGTTGATATTGAATCACAAATAATAAATACTTCAGAGTCCCCTTGTGCAAAAGCACAATAAATACATTTGAATTAACTCTGCTTATATGATTACATTCTTGTAGCTAATTTTCCAAGCATGTTTTGCGTGTAAATAAAGTGTTAACGAAGCCTCTTCTCGATAACATGGCCGAAGAGCAGATGCTTTTAAGTGTTTTTGTTACTGCATTATCATACTTCACTTTAACCTCTGGTATCTGAAGTCTAAAAACTACTCAATACAGATCCTGGAAATCAGGGAAATGTCAGGAAGCTTTCTGATTCTGGAAAAAATTAGGGAAATTTTTAAAATCTCGAAAATCGGGGAAATTTTCTTTGTTTTAAACTCATGTTTTCATATTCATCCATATTTTGGCGCCACTTGCCCAGAGAATTGTGGTGGTAATCACTAGAATTTAATGTTATGGAATAATTTAAACTGTTCATTACCACCAAAACTATTAAAAAAAAAAAAAGCATTTTATCTCTTTAGCATACATGCTCTATTTGATCAGAGTTTATAAATCTTGGAAAAATTGGGAAAAATTTATAAAAAGTTTGCTGTAAAATCATAGAATTTCTTAGAAATGTATCGGGGAATTTTTCTCCTTGAATTTTGTAGCCACCCTGTAATAGAAACATAATTTTTTGTATTTTTATTTTGTAGTTCATAGTCATAACATACACATTTAAAATGGTGGTGATACTATTTCTCTCCCTTCCCAAAATCAATTTCCGTATCAATATCCTTGCCTAGTTACAAGTTTAAAAAATTGTATAAATCTTTCGCCTAAAAAGTGAATATTGAAAGTTGTTTTGGTATAGTTTTGAAAATAAAATAGACTGTAAGAAAAATTATTTCGTATTACATCTAACTGATTTGACTGTGGCATTCTGTACAAACTGCATTTTATGAAACTGCTGTGGAAGGTATTTTGCATTTCTTTCTGCACACTAATGCTACTTGCATAAAACATCATATACTAATTATAAGCCCTTATTTGTTACTAAACAAATAATCAGGATTCGTCTGTAGGCTCTAGGCCAGGGGGTCGGCAACCTATTGAAACGGAAGAGCTAAAAGTTACAATTTACAAAATTTTCCCAGTTTTTAAATAGGCACTAAAAATTTTCGGTTTAATATAATATTTGCTTATATATATTTGATTTTTTATTTAAAGTTAAAGGCTTTAAATACGGAATAATATTTATTCATTTAAAATCACAAATGTAAAATAAAATCTGGCTTATTACTTGTTGTTTTAAGTTTCAAGCATGACTAGATTTTTATTTGTTAGTTGATTTCTAACTTTACTTTTTATTATATTCATGTAAGAGAACGCTTGCTCGCACGAATATGTCGACCTGAAGATCGTCAGCCCTGCATATGCCAACTTCTTCACCTTACTGTAGCATTCTGGAAGACTATTCCATGCGCCGAATATGAGGGCCTCAACTTGCAGAATTTCTTTTAGAGCTGTCCACTTGTGCTGCCTGATGTGCATGCATTTCTGGACCTCCAACTCTTCCAACTTGCTCTTGAGTTCTGTGAACTTGCCACTCCAAGTCTTTGGTTTCCAAATCCAGCAATTGCATTTGAAGCAATCCAGCAATTGCATTTGAAGCTATCCAGCATCAATTCCCAATGGTTCAATGTTAATCTCATTTGTATTTGTGTTGAGGATTTACTATAAACGTGAGAGTACTTTTTTGTTGTTTTGAATTGCATGAATCTCAGCAAATTCATCCTTCATGTTTTTTAAAGTTATACTGAAGTAATTCATGTCAATAGTTGCACTGGTCTCATAGCGATATTGCTTCAGATTTTTAAAATGAAGTAATTTACCGCTTTCTGTGTCTTCAACAAAAAGTATTTTTTTTTTCGAAACAAACTAGCTCCTCAAGCAAGGCGTAGGCTGGTTGTTTCCTTGCAGTTTTAGATTTAGTTCATTAAGTTTCATTGTGGTATCTACCATGAAGTTGAATTTTTGCAGCCATTTGTCTTCTTCCAATTCGGGATGGTCAATGCTTTTTTCATTGAGGAATATTTTAATTTCAGTCAAGCAAAACGTTGCAATAACCTCTGGAAAGCCATCGCACTTTATTATGCAGAAGTAGGTCAGAAAATTGGCTATCTATTTCTTCAAGGAAATATTTAAACTGGTGATGGTAGAGTGCTTTTGCCAATATGCTGTTTATAATCTTAATTACCAACTTTGTGACCTAGACTATTTCGGCGCAAAACGCTTCTTGATGAATTATGCAGTGAAACATTAGAATTTCATGGGTTTTTTTCTTTTCTGAAGAATTGATGTTAACCCTCTATGTATTCTTGTCATACTTCTGACTCTGTCAGTTGCTATAGAAACGATTTTATTTATATCTATTCCATTGTCTTCCAGGCATTTTTGCACAGCATTTGCTATATCTTCTCCACAAGTTTGCTCTCCCTGAGGGCAGTAGCAATCCTTGCAGTTCTTTTGGACCTTGGGACGACATGTGCTGTCTCTTTTTTTATGTCGCAAGACTCGTAGCAAGTGATAAGGTAGAAACCAGTTGAATGTCTTCCACTTGCTTATGTGTTACATTTGAAGACATTTTAGCAGTTCTATCTTGTACTAAATTAGTAGATAATGGCAAATCTTTGATTTTTTTTTCATGATTTCTGCTTTGTTTTTAAAATCCCGAAACAGTTCTTCAGATGCACGTATAAAACAATCGTTGATTTACTCACCATCTGTGAATGGTTTTCCTCTTTTTGCATTTTATAATGATACTGCAAAGCTTGCCAGATTTACATTATTGGAAGATTGCGTCCAGTTACTTAGCATTCAACTTTACTTTTTTTTGTGTGTTGATCTTCAACAGCTTTTTTTCGTGCGTCACCGTTTGGATGTTTACCAGCAAAATGGGTATGTTTTGTAAAGTCTCTCCGAATTTGACTTATTGTGTGCGAGTTTTTCGTGGCAAATGAGAATTTACGATTATGAAAATCAAAGCTATTGAGAAATTAAGTACTTAAAAATATATTTACTTTTTTTTTTAAGGGTTTTGATTATAAATTATGAATTTTTTCGTATGGAACTGGAGAGCCACAACTTTACCATCAAAAGAGCCGCAGGTTGCCGACCCCTGCTCTAGAGCAACCGAAATCAAATTTGACCCTCATTGTTTTCTTTTAATAAATATGTTCCACTAAAACAGTATAATTGTGTTCAGTATTTTTTACAGTTTACAGAGTTAGAATACAACACTTTCAGTATAAATATAATATTCTATGTTAATGACAGTGTATATAAAATTAAGAATTTAAGTTATTGTTACACAAGTAAATGTGAACATGAAATTTTTATTTGATAATTAAAAAAAAAGGACCCCTGGAAAGTGGATGGAAGGAGGCCGTAAATAAGGCCCTACATACAGTTAGGCCCTACATGATTATAAATTATGCAGAAAAAAAAATGTTTAAAAAGTTGAGTGAAATACTCTTAATGTATTCTACATTATGCAATATCAATTGTATTGTCTGAAATCACTTGCTTTTCAGCTTTTGCTGTTTCCTGAAGTTCTCAAATAACTATATATTGTAATATATTTTACAACATTGCGTTTGCTTATTGCCCTTTGGAGAACATAAACTTGTATAGCTGCAGCAACTAGTAGTAGTTCCGTAAACAATATGGTTGATGTTTTGTGAAAATGATAATTCTTTAATTTAAAATTAAATGAATACATTGATAATCTTGCGGCATCCCTAATTTCTCTATGCTACATTTATTTACGATTTTTTCGCAATTTCATAATTATGATTTCAAATTTTGTAGATCAGTGATGAATGAATTAAAGTCTAAGTTCACCATGCTGCATTATCATATTGTCGAGATTAGTTATGCAGTTGTACATGCCTTTTGTATGCATCCCCTTTTGGAAATAAAATATTGGAGGAAAGGAGTTGGGATTTCAAAGGAGTTGGGATGTACGCTTTGAATATTAGCTTCATCTGCTAATTACACTTTCAAACAAGCAAATGTTCCCAATATTTTAAGCATTATTCAGCACTTGGCAACAACATTATTCTCAAATAAAAGTTAAAAATTTATTTAAAAATTAAACTCGATTAAAGTTGTAATTGTTTGGTTCGCATTTCATCGAATAAAGAAAAATAATTATTTTTTAAGCAAAAGAAATGTGTATACAACTATTTGGACATTTATTAGTCTCAGTCAGCACCCTTTTTATTTTTTAATTCATTAAAAATTTGTGAATATTTAAAAAAATTATAACTTTGGGGGTTAGGAAGAAAAATCAGTATCAAAATCGTCACCCTTTATGGGCATTCCCCTTGCCCCTGGCTGTACATCTCAATCTCACTATAAAGTTACTTATATGTTAAAGTTACGAGGAAAACTTAGTTACAAATACAAAAGAAGTCTACCAACTTCAGATAGGATGCTCAGCAAGAGTGGTCCAGCTAAAAGTAATCAATGGCCTTTGACTATCCCCCCAGTAAATTATCTAAATTCCTCTTAACACTTACCACAATTGAATTCACTGTATCCGCAGGCAAACAATTCCATTCTTCAATCACCCTATCGTTGAAAATAATGCGTTCTTTCTGTAGATGTTATTTAAACAATTTAAAATTGTGACATCTTGTTCTAAAATCTGTTGTAAATTCCAAACCTTTAGTCTCATTCTGTTTAATAATTTTGAAAGAAAGGAATTAAATGTTCTCTAGTTCTTCTCTCCTGCTGGGTCAAGAAAAAAAGCTTTTTTCAAACAAATGTACTTAAAAATTTCTCTAAAACATTGTAATTTGGATTAAAAATAAGAATTCAAAATTTGAAAACTTTTGGTTTACGTCTCCAGGAGTCCGCCGCCACTTATGTTACTATTTGCAATTTTGCACTTTTTGGACATTTTTGTAAAATAGTTGATTTGGAAAATTTTCATCCAGAAAAATAACGTAGCATGTTTTAATTACTTACATTTAGTTGTTTATCATGTAAAAAAATAATTTTTTCTAATTAATCTTCCGGGGACTTCTAATGTAATCATTAGGTGGCTAATTATCCTTTATTTTGGGTCAAAAATCAAAATTTCGTAAATATAATAAGCTACAATGATCGCTGTACTATAAAAGTGAAATAAAAAGTAAATTTTGTGTTTTCTTTCTTTAAACACCATATTTCTTATAAATCACAATTGGATTCAAATTCGGGCACGATTTCATGAGAATGGTGTTGGGTCAATATCATCCCGTGCCTAGTGTAGAATCCTCAAACCATTTAAAGAGACTTGTTTTGCGATTTTTAGTCCTTTCAACTGCTTGAATATGCAATAGGATTGGAAATATGATCTTCCATAGCCACTATTCCTTCCAACTGTTCCAAGTATTAGATTTCGTTTTTGTCAGTTAAGGTTTGGTTTTAATACAATTCTACCAGTGAATTAAGTCAGTGTAATAATCCTCTGCAGCAGAGTTAATCAAGATATATGAAAGAAATTTCCTGTTACTATCATTTGTTATTAGTGTTGACTCTTTTTTTGCCATCATAATTTGTCGTAAGGCTAGTTGCCTGATATGTGGCCAATTATCCACAAGCGAGTGATAATCATGTTTTCGGGATGAGCGAAGAAACCTTTCCGCCGTGTTACTGGTTCAATAATATGTGCCAATCTTAAGGTTGGTGTCTGGATTCGATTCAAAAGATCCTGTTTCCAGTGGTTAATCATCTAGTTAGAAAAAATTTACCAAGATTACTGTTCAACAGAGCTTCGGAGCAAATTCCTTTTTGTATTTCGCAAATATTCAGTAAGAATTTTTGATTCTTGCTAAGTGCCGATTGGTTGTTTAGTAATGGGAAAAGGAAATAGGTTCAAACATTACCACTGGTAACTTTTCATATTTCTCGAGCATTTTTTTTATTGGACTGGAAAATTAGTTGGGTCCTGCTGTGATCCAAGCTTATTTTTTTAAAAATATGACTATGAGGTAACTCATTTGAGGGCAATTACGTGCCACTGTTAGGGGTGATTTAGCTGCTTCTCTAGATGTAGATATTGTATCCCATCACCAAGGTTAACACCTGTACTGTCGCATCCAATGGCTACCACATGTTAGCAGATCAATTGAGTTTTCATTCATATAAGTTAAAATAGCTGGAGTCGAAACTTCTGCAGACCCAGTGCTGTGAGAAACTTGGCCGAAATTTTTTTTCCCGGTTCAGAAAGAAGAGATATATGCTCTTGGACTCTTGAGTTTTGTGTAGCTCCTATCTCCAACTTGTTAAAGGACTTTAATTTTGTTTCTTACCATCAAAATATATGGACTCAAGTTTACTAATTCCATCTATTTGTGAATATTTTCATATCGTTTTTCTTTCTCTATGCAATTTTGACCTATCAATTGCATCAACATCCATAAGTAATCCTGCATCGTCTAGCCTAACTGAAGCAATCAATGCATCATTTTTATATGACATCCTAGTTCTGTCACAAGAGCAGTGTATTTTAGTTTTCTATGAGATTTACATGACTTTGATATTGTGGCTATGAGAAATCCTTATCATTTTCAGGTCCAGATGTTTCTGAAAAAAAAAAGTTTGCACCTTAGCACAAAAACACCTTGTAATTGCTTTATAAGATGGTTGACTGATTGGCATATTCTTTGCCATATTAGTTTGCTTTCAGTAGTTTTTGGGTCTTCGATTTTCGTCAATCTGTACTCAACTCCTGCTAAAATGCAAGTTCTGGTTAGGACATTCTTTTGTCTCTTGGACAAACACACTTGCATAAAACTTAGCAAATTTTGCTTAAAAATTAAATAAGTGGATTTAATTAAAAAGAGCCTACAATTGTCTGTGACTGTTTTTCGAAAAAGTTGTTTTCGAAGCGCCGGCAGTTTTTTGACGGTATTGAGTCTATGTCAGCTTTAAAGAAATATCACTAAAATGTTTGAAATTAAGTGTAAATTGTTTTGGAATTATTTTTTAGGTAACTCACTGCACCTCATGCAATTCTGTTTAGTTTGAACCATTTTGAATTTTATACCAATCAACAGACTATTTACCACAGTTCAAAAATGCTGCGGTATACAGAAATCTTTGAATAAACAAATAATGTGTTTGAACTAATTTTCTTCAGCAAACAGGCATTCCAAACTCTTGACCATTCTTGATTAAATGATTTTTCTGCACTATGCTGCGACCGACCACGATTTAATTTAAATGAACTATGCACACTTGAAATTTTTTGTAATTGATAAGGCATCTATTTATAACAATTTTGAAAGACGGTTACTTACACTTCAGGAACCCAATGCAACATTACGGTCTTAAGAAAGCCTAGCTGAAATTATACAATTAAACCAAAGATCTTCAATTGAAGGGTATCAATCTTTTTACATTGGTAAGTCAGTCACCAGAAATTGCCATACATCTATATTGCATTTGTCCAGCAAATAACTATTACGAATTTCCCATAATAAAAATTTATTAAAGTAATTTAAAATATTAAACACTTTTAGCATGCTGAATTATAAGTATTCAACTAATCCAAATCATAGAGCCACATAATTAGCTTTTTTCGTTTGCCACACAGGGCAAAATATATCGGTGAGACGTATATTTAAATATATCATAAAACCATGGGTGCTTGGCAGGATAATTTTTCAGGAGGTTGCAGATCGCGTACAAGAGAATGCAAAGTGGCAAAAGTTGGGGTGGTTAAATTTTAATTTTTCGAAATAGGTCGTTGGATTTCCTATTAAAATGTTAATAGTTATTCATTAATTTTAGGATCAAATTAAGAAGTTAAATCCTCCACCATACTTCAGTTTTATGCGAGCTATACAATTTTCCTCGTTATTTTTAATTTTCAAAATCCAGTGGGGGTGCAAGTGCACCTTCTTGGCCCTTCCTTGCGGTGCCCATGCATAAAACTCGTATTTTTTGGTGCAACGCCCGTTTACTTAATCTGAGAAATTCTATAGGAAAGGGAGGGGGGGGGATGAGCAATCTACAGGAGTCGTATAGTGTCTACACTGGGGTGTTCGTTGCTAATTGGTCAGCTCATTAACCCTTTCGGTTCATTTGACGGCTGAGACTCGTCATGCACTTGTTTTGGTTATTAATAATGACGAATCTAATTCGTCATTCAAACTAGGTTGATTGGAAGGATTTTAATGTCACAAGAGCCATGATTGGTTAAGCCAAACATCGATTGGTTTACCTATACCCTAAGAAAATAATTTGTTTAGCTGTGTTCCTTTAAAGTCATTCAGACTAGGTTATAATCATATCGCTCTAATAAATGAATTTTCACGCAATCTACTGCCTTTATGTACTATTCCTTGCATCAGCAAATTAAATCCGTTTGAAACGCAGCCCACTTGATGATTGTGTGGTTAAGCGCTCTGGTCACGCATGTCAGAGGTATCTGGCTCGAATCCCGCTTTAGGCATCGATGTTCGTTGTGGTTCGGAATCCACGTTAAGCTGTAGGACCCTTCCTGATTATCCATTATTGTGCATACAAATAGATCGTTTAGCTTGCAAACCAATCGTTCAAAACGCAAGAATTTTCCCAAATCTGTACCCTAGGGGTTTAATTGCTTTGTTAAAGAAATTTGCTTTTATGGATCTTGCACTTCAGAATGTTTGCCAAATAGTTGAAATAACCAACTATTAGCTCCATTTCATCTTTGCCCCTAGTTAAGGCATGATGTAAACAAAGTGTGTATTGTAGGGATCATTTTAGAAAAGTTGACATTAGACATTTCAATGCAAGCGGAAGTGGAGTAAGGCAGGATATCTTATCAGCTGATGACCTGTACTATTTTATTGATTTCACTCAGAGTTTGACATTTAATTAAAATATTTATTAAATTGAATGTTATATAGTTCCTTAAAGGACACGGTAACACTTTTTTTTATCAGATTTTTTTTCCTGAAAAGAGTCCAATCGCCCATTATTTATTTGTTCTGTGTTTTTCTGAACATTTTTAAGTCTTGTGTACATGTATTTTTCAAACAATCTACAGTTCAGTGGAAATACTGATTTAGGCTTTTTTGACTGAAATTTCAGAACTTTAAACGTAGCTTAAAAAATTAAGTATTGGGTGTACGACTTTAACTTCCCCAGTTTTTTTTTTGCCTTTTTTTCTTTCTTTCCAAAATTCGATTTCCATGGCTTTGAGGTATTTTGAAATTGTTGAGTCACTTCACAATGATAGTGCCAATTCTTTCACCGCTATGTCGGTCTCCGCTGTCAAAATCACTGTTCATGAATCGTATGTTTCACTAATAGTGACCTCACTATAAGTATTTGAGAGCATGCGATGAACTTCAGTTGCAGATTTCATGTTGAAGAAGGAAAAAATAACTTCTTGCATTTGACGATAATTTGACTCGTAAGTTGAAATTTTCAATCGAGAATAACTATATGATGCAGACACATAGACTGATGTTTCTTTGGGTTATATTGCCAAATGCCCAAGTTTATTGCATGATGTCTGATTATTTATTTTGACTCCTACTCTCACCGCGCTAGCTTCTAGACCGTGAGGTTGCGGGTTCCGAGTCCCGTTTTAGGCATGGGTGTTTGTAAATGTATGTTGGCTTGTCAAATCACGAATGTTTTAGCGCATTATAGCCCTCGTGTTGCTGACGGCGCCAGATAATCTGAAAACAACCAAACCTACTCACCGCTAAACCCATCTAAAGAATAATGGCGGAGGCAAAGTTGTGCACCCAATGATATAATTGGTTTGACTTTCGAAATGTGAAAAATTATGTTTTTTGCTGTCTTCCATTGCTTTCGCATTAAGCTCAGCTTTTTTTTTTTACTTGGGAGCTGTACCATATCCGATTCTTTGACCTTGTTTCTTATATTCTGTCTACACATATGCTGTCAATTCACTAGCAATGGCACATTGACTGTCTGCTCCTCTCTGACCACCTTCCACAAAGTAGGGAGGCAGAATTTTTGCTTAGCATGCAAAACGTCTCCTAATCAAGCCGCAACAATGCCTCTGCAGTCTCACTTTGCAAAGTGAATTGACACATCGGTAACTATGACATAGTTTCGCTTTGATTGTAGTCACGGCTACTTCAAGTTTTCTGTATTTTTGCTATATGGGTTCTTGAAGACCCTTTCTTCTTTGGAGGCCTTCTTCTCTTAATACTTCTGTTTACTCTATGTTACTGTTGCACAGTTTTAGTCCCCATGTCACTCTTGTGCCAAAAAAAAAATCAGCACTTCAACTGTCTATTGTAGGGTAGTTCATTTTTTCCGTTAAGAGAGAAGTGCAAGTCTCGCCATAATCAATTTATCGCCTTTCACGCAACCCTGTCCTTACTCCACTCTTCCCTCAACAAACGAAGCAAATAATAATAAAGGAACAAATTGTTTAGTTTCTTTGTGGAACTTCGTAAAATATTATCTATAGTGTAACTTTGAAGCATTTTTAAAGAGATAGTTGTCTACTGTTCTTAATAAGTACAAATACAAATCTTAAGACCTACAACAGGGTTGGTCAAGTAAAAAAAAAAATTTATATATTTATATGATGTTACAGGATCATACATAAAAATACAATACATTATACAAAGTTGACACTGCTTTTGGCAATCATATTAGAAAAATACAATACGTAATGCAAGCTGACAAAATTTATATACAATCCAACAATATGCAAATATAAATACCCTTTTTATCACTAAATTTCCAAATATAGTACTCAACCTAAATTAAATGCATGTAAATTTTGCAGTTCAGTATATATCGGTTACTTAGCCAGTGTAATCCAATTATTGCCCATTGATGATCTCCCAGTGCATATCTGACTTATAAGTCGTTTTTGGATTGGGATAGGTACTTACTCCTCAAAATGATTCCCATAAGAAACTTTCCACACCCGAAGTTCAATCGATCTTTTATAAAAATCATCAGTTACTTGTGACTTTTGTATGTATTCCTCCCTCAAAATGACATCTTTCAAGTTATGAGAAGCCAAAGATTATTAACAAAGAAATAATACATAGTTGTTTAACCTTTAAGAAGTAAGAACCGTACACTTTTTTGAACATCACCAAAGTATATTCCGTTCTTGAAATGAAACTATTGTAATGTGTCTAAGCCATGTGTTGAAAATTATTTACTAAACTTTTTATTTAATTAAAAAAAAATGAAAATTTAAAACCTCATAATTGAAATTCTTGTATGTACTATAGTTTTACAACATCGTTGTAGTATTAATTTCGAATGCTGGCTTTGAACGAATTGAATCCTATACTTGTCCAAATATTTCTTGGGAAGATTATGAATTATTTGCCTACAAAAGAACGTATTGGGAAGCGTGTCTTTTATTCAATAGAAAGTTTTAATTTAAAAACTTTTTGGTTAAAGCAGCGTATCAGAATACATTTTAAAACATTACTAGCAGCAGTGTATAATTTGGTTAATTTTATATAAACAGTGTTATTATTTTTAATTATGTGGTTTGAACTCGGAAACACTTTAGTAATAGACTTTTTCTCCAATAAAGGCTGAAAAAAATTGAAAATTTCGAACTTTAAAAATATGTTACTTATAAAAATCATACTTTACTACACTGTCCCAGAAATATAGACAAAAGCATTAAATACAATTAAGTGGAGATAAGAATGGGAGGAAATTTGTTTCATATATGTATAATTATAAACACTACATGAAACACAAGTTAGGGTTAATTTATTAGAATAAACAACAAATGATGAATTTATTGAGAAAAACAGAAATTAGGATGTCCCATAATTATAGATAATATTTGTTTTATGGGTTATATTTAAGGTTGAGGAACACAGTTACAAATATTAGTTATGTGATCGTGTTCCCATTACCTTTATTCACTTCAAATACAAGGTTTTCCATCGAAAGTACTAAGTTTTGCATTACCTCTGGGGGCAGTTCATACCACGCTTTCTAAATCGCTGTTTTAAGGTCCTTGGTCGAAAAATATTGGTGTCCATTTTCATATAATTTTCATGCTTGATGTCCCCAGACGTTCTCCATTGGATTTAAGTCCGGATTAAACGATGGCCAGTCTATGACATTGATATTATTCATGTTGAACCACATATATGTCGAGTTAGACACATGAATAGGCGCCTTGTCTCGTTGAAATACACAGTTTGGTCCTCCCAGTAAATCCTAATGTTGAGTAAAATTGATTTATACTATTTGCTAATAGTCCTGGAAGTTCACTTTCTTGCTAAGTCACAAAAAATGTTTGTCCATAAATCCAAAACCACTCCAAGTCATTATTGATCCTTCACATTGCTGTCTACTAAACAAACTTCTTGGTTCGCTTCTTAAATCATGCCAGTAAAATTTATATCCATCTGACCCATCCAAGTTCCACTTTTTTTCATCACTAAATATTGTTGAGAAAAAGCCATTTATTTCCATAAGACATCATTTTCTTTGCCCAGTTTAAACGTCCAGTTTTGTGGTGTACTTTTAAGCATGGCGTCTTCAACATTTTCTTGAAAGTTATTCGTTTAGATTCCAATATTCTTCTGTGAATGGTATTTTTTAACACTCCAAAATCAAATGCAGTTTATGGCAATGGTATATTTTTTTTAGCTGCCATGCTTAGAATGATTCTGTCAATGCGCTTTGTCGACCAGGTCTTTTCTTATTAGGCAACTTGTTGCCATTATGCAAAATTCTGTAAACATTTCTTAAAGATCTCTTTAAAATCTTGGATATATCTTTCTGATGATTACCTCTAAATTTTAAATCCAAAACTTTGATGATATCATTTTCAGAATCTCTTTACCTCTAGGCATTTTGTTGAATTTGTGAAAACATCGATTTGTTTGTCAAAAACAAGCGAGAAATTAATCCAAATCAATAAAAGTCAGAAAAGCAGATGTTAAATACTTTCAAGAACAACAAATAATATTCCTAAGGAAAGTCAGATGACGTCGATATTTATGGGACAAGCAATTTTTAATTTTTTCAAAATTTTTTTCACAGTTTTTATTTATTTTCTAATATTTTTTATAGTAAAACCAAATAAATTAATTAAAAAAATATATTTGAATCATTGCTGATAATACATGAAATATATTTTAGCTTGGGATGTCATTTTTGATCTGTGTCTATATTTTTGGGACAAGCTGTAGCTTTTTACGATGTTTTACTTTCTTTTCAGCATTTTTGTCATTTGCCTTCATACCCCATCTTTGATCTGAACCTCTATTTCATGGAATTCATTCAAGTTATTTAAGTAAATATTTGTTAAAAAGGGTTTGGGGAGGGATTAAAGAATTTAAATATATCCTCTTAACTATTTCATTGGACTGGATGATTCTGAATTGTACTTGTGCAATGGTGTATTTTGATTAATGTAAATGGTGTATATGATAAAACCTGTAGTAGCATTGCATTAAGTAGTTAACCTTTCACGACGTATTCAGTTAACTAATAAAAGACTGGAGACAGTATGGACTGGAGTCCTGGTGTTTTCTCTCCTTATTTCTAGTTGTGTTAAAATGCTATTTTTATTGATTAATTGGAATATTTTGTTGAATACTTGTACACAAAAAAATATTGTTATTAGTTTTGGTATTTTCATGCTATAGTGAAATTTTGTAAAGTACTTAGTCTGATGACGCATTCAGTTTTTTATTATTCCATCTAAGTTATGCGTGTTCAGATTTCTTGCGCTTGTTTTTTTTCTCAATCTAAAAATGCATAACATAGGGTTTCCACGGTCATTTAAAGTGTTTAATATTTTTGTACTAGTTTTCCAGACCTTAAAAGTACTTGAAAGTACTAAGAGGTTCTTAAAAGTCCTTAATTTCCGTTGATGTTGCGTGGCCGACTCGTTGAGAACACATACTTAAGAATAGTGTTTTGGAATTAAAAAAAAACGTTAGCGACCAGCGAGTTCTGTTTTACTTTTTTAGTTGAGGCAACTTGCAAATATTATGTTGGAATATTATGCACATTTTATGTTTTGTGTCGAAAGCACAGTGCACATGAATAAGTGCACAAATATTTTTCATTTGTTCGTAATGCAAATTGTGCATGAAAGTGACACATTATAGACATGCCTGAAATTTTTTCAAATGTCCTTAAAATACATTACTTTGGTCCTTAAATGTCCTGGAAAAGTTGTATATTTTCCTTTGGGAATCATTGTGAGAATTTATTTGATTTGGAACGTTCGACTTTATTGCATTCTTCGGCCATTCTATTTCACTCGTCTATGATTTGAATTAGTGCAAGTGAAATGTTTGCAGTTCGATGCTCATTAAAAACACTTTCTTTCCTTGTGCTGGCATAATTACAAACTAATACTAAGCAAAAAATATTTCATTTACTAAAGCAATATTTTAGGCCAGCTTTCAGATGCAGGGACTCATAGTAGTTATGATCTTATCTTAACTTATGTTCCTATTTCCTAAGAAATTTTTTATTGTTTTTACTAGAATTTATAGGGCTTTATCAGACTTAACAACCCCGCATCACAAAAAAAATTCAGACTGCATCACTGTTCTGTATACACGTTAGTACACAAACATTCTGATTCATATACTTTAGTATTTCAAAATAATGCTGCATCTCTTTAAATCTTTTATATTAACTTAGATTTTGTGTGACGATGGGGGGTTTAGGCCTTATTAATCCACTTGCCGTCATCCAATCGAGCTGAAACTTGGCAGATAGATTCATTGTCAATGACAGTGCATTCTATCAAATTTTGGGGCTGTACCTCATTAAAAGGTCATTAAAATTTGACCTCATTAAAATTTGAGAAATGCTAATAAACCAACTTACTGTTTTACAATCCATTTAACCGACCATTAAAGAAACTCTTTCCTGTTGCCAAATTTAAAAAAAAAATAAATATAATAAAATTGTTTTAATCAGAATAAATAAATGACTTTTAGATATGAGTGCATAAATTCACGTCTACTTTTAATGAAATTTTGAAACGTAGCTTGCGCACATTTTGCTGATAGAAATGTTTTTAATATTTAAAATTAGATGCCAACACCAAGAACACTCTGTTTACAGAATCGGCGCTGTGTTAACGAATATAAAAATACATATAAAGGATTTATATTAAAAACTTTAATTTTTTATGGGTTATATTATTTATATTTTGACTGTTATCACCCCTGTTTAATAGAGAATGTATTGTTTTGCACTTGGTCTTATAGGAATAAGCTTGCCCGTGCAACCAATAATGGGTCTGAAAAATTGCTTGTTAAGCTAACGTAGAAAAATAAAATGATATAACTTGTTTTGTTATGTGTTTTGTCTTTAGGATTTCATGTGTGTGTATTGTGATTTTACACCTTAAGAAACGCTCTTAGGAACTACTACTTTTAATATACATTTTTTACAACTCCGGAAGTTCCTGTTAAATTCAAATTACAATAAGAGTTTGACGTGGTGGTGGACCCCCGCTCGATAGTGTAGCGTGGGTAGAAGATAGAGTGACGTCATTCCTCTATGACATTATGCACAAAAACAAAATTTATTGACCTGTTTTAGTTGCACATAATTTTGGCTCGAATAAAAGCAGAACTGGAAATCAGGGAAATGTCGGGGAGCTTTTTGATTCTGGAAAAAATCGGGGAAATGTCGGAGAACTTTCTAAAATTTCATGAAAATCATGGAAATTTTGTATTGTTTAAGGCACGTTCATCTATATTTTACATGGAGATTTGTAATAGTAAGTCAGAAGTTTAATGTTACGGAATAATTTAAACTTTTCACTGCAGCAAAACTATTTATTAAAAAATTGCATATCATCTCTTTAGCATACATGCTCTATTTGATCAGGGTGTCTAGACATCTGGAATACCTAAGAAAATTGGGGAAATTTGAAAAAAAGTTAGCCCTAAAATCAGGGATTTTTTTAGAAATCTGTCAGGGAAATCAAGGAATTTTTTTTTTTGTGAAATTTTTGGTCCCCCTGAAAAGGAACACTTTTGAAGCATCTTGAGTTAGACTTTACTTTCTCCTAAACTGCTGTTGCTGACATTTGTTATGCTAGAAACCAAATTTGCTTTAACACCACTTCCACTTGGATGATTGGTTTTTGTAAAGGTATTATCTATATAAATACATCAATGTCATTTCAATCAACATATATGAATTTTTTTTATGCTTAGTTTCAATCTAACTGCAATTGTCTAAAAGAAAAGCTAATGAACAATATTAACCGATTAAAATTCTTCACCAATCATTCCCTGATCTTATAAAACTTAAGCCTTTTAAGCTGAATTGCTTTGCTTGAAATTTTTAGGTATTGGAGGCGTAATTGCTTTGAGTAGAAGGGTTTTGATAATGTTAGGTAGTGTTTTACCCTTTTCTTTTAACACTTTGAGGTCCGCATACGCAGGGGTCGCAGACGTCCTATATGTCCTATAAATCCTATATTTTTTAAAAAATCGGCAAAAACGTCCTATATTGTCCTATATTTTACAATTGTCCTATATATCCTATATTTCTATATTGATTCGATCTATATTTTCTTCGAATTCGTAATAACGGCGCCGTTCGTTGCCATTTTTTATATTTCGGATTCTTTGCCGCGATCGTAGGTGACAAACACCTGACAAAATCGATGTTTGTAACGGCGGCGTTTTATCTCTTGTGACGTCACGTGCTGCATAACCTGCAACTCAACTCCACTGGAACGGCGGGAGTTGTAAAATGTGAACTTTTCCATAGTATGCGGTCTTGAATTTTTTATTTGTTTTCTCCTCCAACGTAGTAAATTAATTGGTCATAATACACAGAGAGAGAGAGAGAGATGCAGCAACATAACTCTGACTCGAGAAAAACGGATAAAAACGACTTGTAATTAACTTGCAGGGCTACTAAAGAACATTTTGAGTGCTCAATCAATAATTGATGAAGGAAAAAGGGTTAAGATTTACTGTATGATGTCGAATGACAATTTTTTTTATTCCAAATCCGATGCGGATTCTGCGCCACGAATTGTTTACATCAAACGGCGCCTAATTAGGGCAACCATAGGTAGTTTTCTTGCTTTTAAAAAAAGTGACGGGCTGCCATTTTTTGGCGAAAATCACCTTGGCGCAGAATCCGTACCGGATTCGGAATATTAACCACGATTTTTTCATAAAAGTCGCCAAAATTGAAAATGACGTCAATACGTTGTGATGTCAAATCATACGGTCATTAGGGTTTCCGGAAAACCAAGTCCCCGGTTCGCTACATTCGGCGCTAAATCTTCCACTTTTCGCCGCCAATCCAAACGACACTGAACAGTAAATCTGAACCAACAAAAGACTGCAAACAGCTGCAACAAAAGACTGCTTAAAAAAAATTGGAGCAGTTCAAGCAGTTATAGATACTGGAATCAAAATACTCAAGATTGCAAATAATGTACTTAATAAAACTTGATTTAGGCATGGAATATTGAGGCAATAATGGATGACATATTCAGGATCAGGCGATTTCTTTTTTTTAAAGGTGTGTTTTCTATTATCTTAAATACAATATAACGAGTTTGTAAATGTATAACTAGTTAATTTTTAAGTTCAGTAGCAACTGTGTGCAGTTATTTGATGTTTTAAATTGTCCTATATTTTTTTATAAAAAATCCTATATGTTCTTATTTTGTCACTTTGACCCCTGGCATACGTATTAGTACGTGTTTTTTGTCACCAGTACCAGATGGCCGCTCGCATATTAATGCATGTTTATCTAGTCTCCAGTTTTTCTGGTCACAAGGAAATTTTATCCAATAGTTGTGTGTGTTTTAGCGAATGCTTGTACATCATTCATGTCACGGCACAGAAATTGGCCGGCCCCAAAGGCTGGTAAATTTAAAAGGCACACTAAGTGTTTAAAGGTTGGTTAGTTAATAAATGCTCAAAGATAATGAGATTTGAACATTTGAAACGTTCTGCATAAATTATAAAAGCAAATGTATTTATTTCAATTTTTTTCTTTCTTTTTTTTTTAAATTGCCAAACCAACAATTTTCAATAAAGTATAATATTGTTCATATTTCAGTATTCGTCCGATAAAACTTTCATTAGTTGTTTTTCATAAAAATTCCTGTGCCAGGTGGCTACGAAGCCTCCGAGATTGTCTTGTCAAGCATTTCGTCGGAATGTGCTTTTGGTTTCGTTCCCTATTGACTACAGTGAAACAGCGATCATATATATATATATATATATATATATATATTTTCAATTTTAAATTGTTAGTCAGGTTCCTTTATATAGTATAAAATGCATCTATAAGTATAATTTTCATGAATGGGTGTAGGTGATCAGACAGGATGCTTACATACCTATCACCTGTCAGAGTCGTCTTTAGACACTTGTCCCATATCATCACAGAAGCTGTACCAGCTTTAACTGTCCACTGTAGACATGTAGGGTCTATAGATTAATGAGGTTATCTTCATACCTGCGCATGTCCATCTGCTCAAATCAATTGAAAACGACTCGTCAGATTAGGCATTTTGTTTCTAATCATCAACAGTCCAGTGGTGGTATTGGCGTGCAATGATGAGGCGTAAAGCCTTGTTCCGTATAGTCAACAACGGTACACACGCAGACTTTCGGCTTCAAAAGCTCTTGTAAATGATGGTTCTTTGAACTGATTGCACGCTGGCACTAGTTGATGTCCAGCATTGAAATCCGCGGCAATTTGTGGGAGTGTTGCACGTCTATCTTGTTTAAGCATTCTCCTTAGTCGTTGATGGTCCCATTCGTTCAAAGTCTTTTCCCATTTACACCGATGTCTGAGATTTAAAACTACCTGATAATTGACACTCGTGAAATGGTTGTACCCGAAAATCTAAATTTCTTCGCTATCTGGAAGCTATGTATTCGCTATGTACCATCTTTCGTGCGGCGACTATATCGCCAAGTTCAAAGTCACTTAAATCTTGATAACCTGCTATTGTAGCAGTAGGAATCAATCTAACAGCTTTGTCAGATACCTGTAGTCTAACATAAGTGCTTTCGATCGCATTGTGTAAAAATTATTAGTTGCATATCCTCGTTATTTGCATACGCACACCTATACCTGTTTTTCTGGCTCTTCAGTGTATAAGATAAATTTAGCTATCGATAATTTTGCTTCCCTTTTGAAAAATGTCTCGGCATGCCACTGACTAACACAGAACTGAGTGCAAGTTTGTTATCCAACTGGATGGAAAACATGTTAAGGGGTTGTAAACCATGAAGTTTATTGAATGTAACAGTTGTTTGAAACTTCAAAACTTTCAATTTTACATGCAACTTTGTTTTCAAAAGTTCTTAAACTATGTTATGTAACAGATTTCTGTCACAAAGTTGTTAAATACAATATATTCGTGTAACAGGAACTTTTTTTAAATGTGTTGCATTAAATTTTTGTTTGTTTGCGACCTTTAAATTTTTTTTGAAAAGTTGTAAAACAAAATTATATTACCAGTTTTTATATAGGTTTTTCAATGAATAATTTTTTCATCATTGTACGAGATAAAATAGAAAAGATCCAATTTTTAAAAAAAATTCTGTGCTAATGCAAGTACATCAACAATTGAGGATTAGAAATGGAAAAAGACCCAAGTCTAAAAAAGAAAATTTTTCAGGAGAGCAGAAAAATGAACGAGACTCGCATCTGCTACTTAGGGCGTTCTCTATTTCGCTCCATCCGGTTCATAGTCTAACTTCCTTATGTTTAGTTCTTAAATACCTTCTTAAGATTATTGTTATTTTTATTGCACTTGGGACATTCTCCACTTCTCTTGGCACATACAACCAGCGTGATCTTTAGACAAATTTTTGAACTATTACTACTAGAGTTTGCACTTTGAGTGTTCTCCACTTTGTTTAGCTTAGTTTTAATGAAATTTTTCCGTTAAAAAACTATTTTCAATTTTTTAGGTACTTGATTCTTTTTCCATTTCTAGTCCTCAATTACACAAGTGTAGTAAAGCAAACTTTTATTAAAAGATTCTTCAAGAATAGTGCTTTATTAATGTGTGAAGAATGGTTGATTCAGTATGGAATCTTAATCTCATTCCAAGTGAAATTTTGCTAAACAGTTTCCATGGCTAAACCAACAAATCATTGAATATCCACATCGACCTCATTGGGGGGATTGGAGATTTTTCTATTTAAATTCTGAAGAATCATAGAGACAATTTGTGATTAACAATTATGATGTCAAACAGAACTTTGAATGTCTTAGCATAACTATGTAAATTAATACCAGTATTGTGCATGTGCAGATTTTCATTCCTGATAGAGTTGCCAACTGAAATATTCTAAAACTTAGGATCTTCTTTTAATGAAATGATTTATGAAAATATCGATATCAATCCACGCATACTTTAAAAGTTTCTCCTAGACATATTGTGAGAGATATATTTTAGATCAATTAGAAGTTATAACAGAGTGGCCGCAGAACCGGGAAAACCTGGAAATCCGGGAAATGTCAGGGAGCTTTCCGATTCTGGTAAAAATCAAGGAAATGTCAGGAAACTTCTCAAAAATTCATGAAAATCGGAGAAATTTTGTATTGTTTGAGGCACGTTCATCCGTATTTTACATGAAGATTTGTTGTAGTAAGTCATTGGAAGTTTATTGTTACGGAATAATTTAAACTTTTCATTACCAGCAAAACTATTTTTTTAAATTTTTTATATTATCTTTTTAGCATACATGTTCTTTTTGATGAAAGAAAATTGGGGAAATTTAGAAAAGTTTCCCTAAAATCAGGGAATATTTTAGAAATCTGTCGGGGGAATTATCAGGAAACTTTTCCCTGAATTTTGTGACCACCCTGTATAATGGCATTCAGGTTGTATTCTTGAAAAACTTTTTCATTTTCTCCAAATACCACATCCCTTATAACTTATTCCCCTTAAGTAAAGGCTCTTAATAATAAGTGTCATGCTTTCATTTTCTTAGTTTTCTTTCTTCTGCCTGAGGGCGGTTGGTTGTTTGAAATTGCAAATGTGTGGAATACACAATTTTGTATTTCCTCTCTACTGAACAGTTGCTTGAATATATTTGTCTTAATTTTTTCACCTCAATTTGCTCGGTTCATCAATTGAGTAATCCTATTCAATTCTTTACAATCAATCACTTTTATCAGTAGATTTTACTGAAGGAGAAATTTGTGAATACGCAGTATCTAATATTGTGGGATGAAATATCTGGACAAAAGAGAAATGTTCACCCATAATGTTATTGCAAATAATCACTATTTTAATATTCTTCCAATTTTTTATTTTTTTTAATTATTTGGTAACACTTTTGTCTGACCTTAATTAACATTAGAGTTGCATGATCCATGAAATCGTCACTAATTAACTATAACAAAATACTACTACTGACTTAAATATGTTTTACTCTTGAGTTCATTAGTGTGAAGGTGCTGTTAAGTGTGAATGGTTTTTGCCATTTTTAAGAGTTATGCTACTTAGGAAATAACTCAAATTTGCTGTTGTTTTTATTGTTATATTTTAACATTAGGTCCTTTCATTTTAATATAAGAGTACTTACGATTAAAATTGTGAATAAAATTACTTTCATTCATTTATATACCTATTTTTTCCCTATATTGGGTAAATTGGTAAACAATTATTTGTATGCCTTAAATGTGTTATTTACTATGTTGCATGAAATTATTCATTATATATTGGAAACAAAATAATGACATTGTGATCCCTTGAAATTTTTTATTGTTGACCGTAGAAGAATATGCGCAATTTTAAATGAAAAAGATGGTTAAAAATTCATTACTGGATTTTGGCAAATTTATGCTCATTCAAGGTTTTGCTAGACTAGAAATTTAGAATAAGTTTACCTCCTAAATATTGAATTTATTCAATTCTCCAGTCAAAGCCAGTCTCAAGATCAAGGAATTTTCTGTTATGCCTAACTTATTGAAATTTTAGACATTTTGAGTCTGAATTTATTTTATAGCCATGAGGTTTTGATATTGCATTCTCATTTACATACTGAAATTCATCCTTGCTTTTACTTTAGTTTTCCTTCCCCTTTTTTTTTAAAAATTAAATCTTTAAAATTTATGTATAAATTTAATTTTTCTTATTGGATCCAACAACATACGAAAACAAAGTTATTCAAGATTTTTAATATTTCCAAGAGTTTACCAAACTTATATTTCGAAGGAAAAAAAAAAAGAATGACTAATAATTCAGTTTGAAATGATTAAAAACTATAAATATATCACTTGTATTTATAATTAGGATTTTTTTTTACTTGTTGGTTCAGGAATCTAGGTATTAGTTTCCTTTCTAAATGTTGTTGCAACCTTCCTTATAAGCAATTGAATACAATTAATTTTTGATATTGAATTCATAATTGAGATTAAATCTATTAAAATAAAAAGGGCACACACAGGCTCCAAAACTCAAAATATTAAAATCTAACCTTGTTGATTCCCTTTTCATTGGATGATTTAGATTTGTAGTTATTAATTCCTCCTATGAGTAAAATTGTCTCCATTGTTTTGGCATCACAGTTTAGACAATTTGTGTTTTAAATGGTGCGTGCTTGTAATTGATTGGGTAGTTAAAAATTGTTAACTTAGTTGAAGGAAAGGTTAGAACTGACCTATACATTATTTTAACTTTTCCCCCAATTTGGATACATATTGATATGGTACCTGGTAGTTCTTAAAAATGCTTTTGTAATTGCCACTTATTTAATCCTACTTTTGGCAACATCCATTTTTAAAAACATTTTTTTCAACTGTCACTTCTTAAAACAGACTTCGGTAGATTTTTCACACTTGGAAAAGTTATTGGTCTGCAATTTTGTACTGTGCAGGAACTGGACCACAATGTACGTTGACGAGCAGGTTACTGAAATCTCTAAATATCACTATTATATACCTAATAGTCATAATTCAAGTTTTGAACTTACTACAGCTAAAATTATTCATTTAAAAAGAACATTCTAGTAGACTGCTTAGATTAATACCCTTTTGATGCACCTAATTATCGCATCCGGGTATAAGCTCCATTCATCCAAATAAATATTGTTACACTCTTCAAAGAAATAGTGTTTTGCAGATTATCTGCATATATCATTTTATATACAGATATTTTGATTATGCTTTAATTTAATTGGCCTTATTTGAAACAAAGTCACTTTCTGTTTAATAATTTTTGAACTAAGAAAGAAATTTAATCTCCCTATATTATAGTTATATTATAATTAAACATTTAATTGTATGATATTGACACAGTTTTCTCTATCAAATTTTGAATTTTTTTTCTTACCCTCCCCCTCTATGTAGTCGGATGATCTTGTGAACTCTTGAAAAGCAGAATTCATTGGTTATACCTTCTGAATGAGAGCCATTGACAAGATTTCTTGAATGTTTTATATTGGATATTCCAGCTCTTACTGAACAATTTTCATCTAGTTCAATAGAATTTTTGAATATCAAAACTAATGTATGTGTAGAATATATCACTCTTTCTGAAATTTTGAGTTTCCAGTGGAATTAGATCAATTCACTTTGGCATATTATAGGCTCATTCTTTTAAGAGACACCGACCAAACGGTATAGTGGTTAGCGTGCTAGCTTCTAGACCGCGAGGTTGCGGATTCGAGTCCCGTGTTAGGCATGGGTGTTTGTAAATGTATACTGGCTTGTCTAATGACGAATGTTTCGCCGCATTACAGCCCTCGTGTTGCTGACGGTGCCAGATAATCTGAAAACAACAACTTTTAAGAAACCCCATTCTGCAGGATAACTTTTTTTTTTATATCCGACAGTTGAAGTGACTTGATGCAAAATTATTGTTGGAATTGTTATATTCAGAGGATTTACTGCAAACTTTTTGAATTGGCAGTTCAAAATAATCCAATCTCACTAAAAATCGATTTAGTTTCACTTTGGATATTTTACAGTCACGTTGTATATAGTTTCAACACTTTCTCATAAGGGTTCCCATATCTGAGAAAATCCTTTCGTATGCAAACTTGGGCTTTTTAAAACTTCACTTCACAAATACTCAGAACACAAAGCATCGAAACTTCAAACATCACATCACATTTTTGTTGAGGCATTGCAAAGTGTGTAATGATAGCTCGGGGAGATATAAGTAAACCAAGGAGTCGTAAGGAAAAGGGGCAATTTTAGAAAGGAAGGAAAAAATATTGTCAAATGTTGCAAAATGTTTTCATGTAAAGACAACAAGAGGTATGCTTATTATTCTAGAAAAGTATCCTCTTCGGATTTGGCAAACTGATGTTACTTGGATTTAGATGTGTTACAGACTCTTATTGTGTCTCATTTCAAGCAACACATACTAGCTTTGATAACATTTGATGCTTTCATCAGTAGATTTATTTGTAACCTGCTTGATAGCGAATAAATTATTTTTTTCATCACATTGGCACACGCTGATCATGCTTATAATTTCCAAGAGAAGATTTCAAATGGATCTGGAGATTGTTTCTACATATATATCTTGAAAATTTTTTTACTCACTCTGATGATACTTATTTTATTGGTAACAGAAAACATTGTCATTTATCAACAAAATCTGCGAGAAAAAACCTCCCACTATGTACATTATACACACGAGGAAAAACTTTCGAGCGTTTTATTAATAAAATTATTTTTTAAAATACCATTTCGAACGTCGGTATTGTGAATTCTGTTTCTTGCCATCGTATGAATTTTAAAATGTCATACGTTGAATAGAGATTCTTTTCCAATAATAAAATTTTACCATTATGGTACTAAGTAAAGTTCTTTGCACTATAATTCTTATTTTTGCATTGTGTTTATGCACAATCAAACTTGCAATACTGTATGTCGCGACACTTCAAAGCCTTTTATTAATATTTCTTATACAGTGCATTGATTGCGAAAGCAAGTAGTATTTTAACTAAATTCCCTCAGTAAAAGTATATCTTTGCAAATTGTTCCCTGTAAGTATTTTAAGCACGTTCACAATCAATATCTTAAACATGCATTGATAATGTATAAAGTATTTGAGTGTTATTTTTTTTTACACGGATTTGTTGTAAAATGCAACAGCTGATTAAGTGACCTTCTTTTCAACAGATGTTCACTCCTGAACTACAAAGTGACAAATTTGGCATAGTGTTCCATTTTTTTTTTTTTTTTATTGAACTTAAGGGGAAATTATTTTGATTAAAAACGGCAGAAATTTTATTAAGTCGTATGAATAATTATAAATTCTTTTGAAAAACTTTAGATTTAAATGCTATCCTTAAAATCAATAATAGTATGGGATCTTTCCCTTGTATTGTTATTGAAAAAGTTAATTGTGTAAAAAATTCCTCTTGCTCTTATAGCTTTATACTTGTTAACTTACAAGGCATTTTACATGGACTGTAGATTTTAACTTATTAATCTAGATTCAACGAAAATTATTGTTTCTAAGGATAATTACCTAAATGTTGTATAAAAGTGAGAATGTATCGATTATTCATGGTCCACACAGAACCCCCATATGAAAATGTAACATATAGATCTCCTCTTTATAGTTATCGGTATTTCTATGGAGTGTTTATTATTTTAAAATTATTAAGAATTATCAGGTGCGCTTAACTTCTGTTTTTCCATAAAACGTAAACTAAATACACTACGGTTGGATGAATATATAAATTGAAATTAATCTTTCGCAACATAATTTGTTTAAAATTGTGTGGAGTCTTTCGAAAAGATTGCCATTACTCTGAAATATTTGATTATTAAAAGTCATTTTAGTTTACAGGAAAAGGGTATTGTTGGTGTAATGAATGTTCATGCAATACTCTATTTTGTGTGCATTTTTATTGGATGTCTTTGTGCTGCAGTTTGGATGTGTATTAAACATGTAAGTGCAGCTTGACTGAGACAGTACTGAAATTTATATACTAGGCGAGATGGAGCAGTATCGTACTTGGGAATGTTACCCTTTGATACCCAATTTTTTATTTACAAAAAAAAAAAAACCACCACTCAGCACTTTATTAAGTTATCTTTTTTAGTGGAGCAAGTACTATATAGGATATCAAACTGATTATTTTTAGTGTCCCCAGAAATTTTGCAAATTTGACACAGATTTTTCTATCCAGGCACCCTTGAACTCACATTATTTGAGATTTATATTGTGTTAAGTTAATAATGAGCCACGTATTTGGGAATGTTTCCCTTTGTATATTATATCAAACTGTTTATTATTTAGAAACGTGTAACGTACCAAGAAATTTTGGCCGACCAAACGGTATAGTGGTTAGCGTGTTTGAGTCCCGTGTTAGGCTCGGGTGTTTGTAAATGTATGTTGGCTTGTCTAATGACGAATGTTTTGGCGCATTATAGCCCTCGTGTTGCTGACGGCGCCAGATAATCTAAAAACAACCAACCAAGAAATTTGAAAAATTTGAAATGGATTTTTATCTAAGCACCCTGAACTCTCATTGAGATTTACATTGTGTTAAGTTAAAAATAAGTGTTCTTCAGACCCAAACTAAGACTGATTTGGCGTTTCCTCCTCCCCAATGCAAACAATTGCTATTATAGTCACTTACTTCAATTTTTCCACTGGTTATACATGGTAAGGATTAAATAATTTTAAATTTCTCATTATACCTGTCAGACGCGAGACTGTAGGTCTGATGATAGTAAACTATTTAATTTCTTTAATTCCATTAAATCACATTTTGAGAACCATCAAAAACTGGTTGTCCCAATGTGTTTGGGAAACACTTATCCAGCTTTAAGACCGCTTATCTACTGCACTTTTGTGTGGTTCATCGTGCATTCAACGAATCGATCCTGATTAGTTCTATAAGTAATTTACACTAGTCCCATCCCTAGCCGCCGACCAAATGGTATAGTGGTTAGCGTGTTAGCTTCTAGACAACGAGGTTGCTGGTTCGAGTCCCGTGTTAGGCATGGGTGTTTGTAAATGTATGTTTGGCTTGTCTAATGACGAATGTTTCGGCGCATTATAGCCCTCGTGTTGCTGACGGCGTCAGATAATCTGAAAACAACCAACCCATCCCTAGCCATGAAGTGAAGTAAAAAGTAATATATATTTTTCTTCTCTAAATTATAAAGTTTCATGGAACTATTTGAAAAGTTACCCCTCCCACTCCCCCTACAAAAAAAAAAGAAAAGGGGATTAGAATGAAATTTTTTTTGTGTATCCGAACTCGCTCAGATTTTGAATTAAACAAATTATTTTCTTCAATGATACAAGCGCCTTATGTCGCTTAAAAGTCAATTGTGGTACTAATAAATGCTATATTTGTATCCTTCACAATTTCATATTTAATGTGGATAACTGGCTCATCCTTGCACAATGCAGCACGAAACAGGAATAAGCTTTTCGATATTAAAGGAAGGCAATATTTTCACTACACAGAACTCCGTTCTTCATTCGCAAAGGTGTTATTTTATTTCTATGTGTCAAGCGCGAAATTTTTAATCTATCGGTACCTTGTATTTCCATGATCAAATTAAACCTTAGTAAAAAAAAAACTTCATTTGTGGTATGGATATCTGAAACAAAGTACAGCATTAACTCTTAGCTTGGTACAATCCACCTATAATGAGTGGCAGCTTATTATTTTTGTGTATAATATGTATTCTTTTTTATTGTAGATACAATTTGATTTGTGTCAAATTTTTATACTCAGAGTTGTATAAAGTTTCGTATTAAAAATTCTAAGCATTTTCTGCAATTTATTGTAAAGTATAATTAAAATTTAATTCTAATTTTTTTTTTTTTTTTTAAATTTTTATTAATTTTATTTTTTTAAATTTTTATTAATTTTATTTTTTTTTAATTTTTATTAATTTTATTTTTTTAATTTTTATTCATTTTAATTTTTAAATTTTTTTATTCATTTTAATTTTTAAATTTTTTATTAATTTTAAAATTATTTATGTTTTCTTTACCACAAGTTGAAATTTTTAAACAAGAATATGATTTTTTAATTTCAAGAGTAATAACATTAATTTAAAGATAATTTTTATTAATGCAATAATAAGTTAAAAATTTTAAGAAAGTGATATTTTTATTCCTTAATTTATACATACCATTCTAATAAATTAATCTGATAAATTTGCGGAATCTAATATAAAGATCACTGTCCACTAAATATAATTACGATTATATTTAAATGATTTTATTTACCTTTCTTTTTACATTGTTTTTATACCATTGTATATAAAAACGTAGTTAATTTTATGAATTTATTTCAAAACTAGCCTATTTATGAGTTTGCATACTTATTTGGGCTTTTATTATTCTTATTTAATTTGAGACATGACTATTTAATTTGTGTGTGCTAACTAATGTGCTTCTAGTTCAATTTAACCAAGTGCTAACTGATAATTACAATATTGTTTCGTAAATTACTGTTTTACTATAATAGTAGAAGAGCATGTTGGAAAGTGGAGAGATAAATTAGAGACTCGTACAACTTTTGATATTCAGTTTGAAATACCATACTGTTGAGAATACTTGATTGAATAGCTAGCTACAAACTATAAATATTGACTAATTTTGCTTTAGAACTTGTTCTTTTCTGTAACGAGTACCACAATGGAACATTTCAATTCTGAAACTTGTGAACAGATGTCAATTGTGAGGAATTGTGAACAAATTCGCTTGAATAACTACTGAGAGATGAGTTCACCAGCTACATCAGGTGTCACGAAAAAAGCCCCTTCATTTTAATGAAGCATCTTGAACCTTCATGCTACGATAAACTAAAACAACAACAAGGAAGGACTTGACAAATTGTATGAAAATACCTAACATCATTATGCTTTCTGTGTGTTTGATTTTGAAAGAAATTGTCAAACATTTCTAATACTTCGTCGATTAAGAACTAAAAAAAAAGTGTTGGTGCAACAGTCTGCTGCAGTGAAGTCAAACACAGAGAACTGATATTCAAAGTGATTCTACCAAACCGACAGTGATAGTCACCTGCTGTAATTGGGTTAAAAAGTGATGGAAATGGCGGTATTTATGTAGAACTGATTGAATTCAACCCAATAAAAATGTATTGAGAAAACTGCATCCATTGCCAAAAGAAAAGTACATTTTCGATCGAATTACTGTTGTAAAAGTGTTTTCCAAGCAACCCCTCTTTTTGGAAGATTTCTCTCTACAGTGAATCACCTTATCTGACTACGTTCAACATCAATTTTGAACCCTTCGATTGCCATTTCACATGCACACGAACACTTCCACCACTACAACACATGGCAAAGTCTTAATATGTAGATGTATCTCCAGTTTGCTAATTGTTTTTTGGCAACATCACTATGAAACTTCAGTTCTAGGTGGATTCTGTGACAACAGGCTGCAGAATCATCATTTCACCAAGCCTGAAGTCTATGTGGAGCATTTAGGAATAAACATGTATATCAAGTTCCCAAGAATCGCTCCAATGTCCTGGGATCTGCTCACAAATCAAAGACGTTCTTGCCACAAGAACCATTCTGGCTGGTACTGGTACAACTACCGCATATCAGATGTCACGAAAAAAATGCCACTAAGGTGGAAAATTTCCCCTTCTACTCAAATGCAAAGCATCTCAAACCTCCAAAATACAAAAAACTAAAACAGTAACAAGAAATAACTCTTAGCAATTGGTGTGAAAATATCAAACATCATTTTGCAATTTGTGTGTCAATATTTAAGGAAACCATTAAACATTTCCTCCGTAGAGTAGCTAATCAAAATGTATTGGTGGAACAGTCTGCATTGAAAAGAAACACCAAGAACTGATATTAAAAAAAAAAAACAAAAAAAAAAACTGATATTCATAAAAGCAGGGCAGACCACTTAGTCATTTTTAGGTCTGCTTGATCGCAAGGAGGCATACCATTCTATGAAATTGACATCCTCCAATTTATTCTGTGTTGCCGAACCGGGATAGTGATGGTCACTGGCTTTGATGGTGCTGAAAGTTAAGATAAAAGCGGCCTTTGTTTATTGAACTCTATTATACAAAAATGCATTGAGAGAACTTTCCAAAAGGTTAGTACATTCAATAACTACCTACTGCTGTAAAACTGTTTGCCGAGTTAAAAAACTTTTTGTGAAAGATTCCACGTGATACTGAATCTTGTAATCTAACCACATTAATCCCCAGTTTATCATCAATTGCGATTTTGCAGAACGTTTGCAACTGAACAGTTCTAATTGTTGCAAGGACTGTGTACCATGTGCATGACATTTTGTGTCACATTTTGACTCACTCAAGCTACCTGTCTCGAAGACTGTCTGGGCAGTTTTCTGGAAATCATATCCCAGGCATCAGTGATATAAGAAATGCATTAAAAACCAGTGTCTCCTGGCATCAGTGACACAAGAACTCAATTGAAAACCAGTGATAGGTAGAGAATGTGCAGAGAAGGAAAAAAAAAGAAAAGGAAAAAAAAAACCTGCACCGTTGGAGGTACTTGTCTCAATGAATGCCTGGAGCCTGGACAGTTTTCAAAAAATCATCTCCCTGAGCATCAGAATGACTTAAAAACTCCATTGAAAAACAGTGTCAGGTAGATAATGTGCAGAGAAGAAGAAAAAAAAAAAGACGAAAAGACACTGCACCGTTGGAGGTACTTGTTTTAAATCTCCATTGAAATCCAGTGTCAGGCAGAAAATATGCAGAGAAGAAAAAAAAAAAGAAACATTGCACCGTTGAAGGTACCTGTCTCGAAGAATGCTTGGAGCCTGAACAGTTTTCTGATATTCACCTCCCTGGGCATCAGAGTAACAATAGAACTCCATTGAAAACCAATGTCAGGCAGAAAATGTGCAGAGAAGAAAAAAAAAAGAAGAAACACTGCACTGTTGAAGGTACCTGTCTCGAAGAATGCTTGGAGCCTGAACAGTTTTCTGATATTCACCTCCCTGGGCATCAGAGTAACAATAGAACTCCATTGAAAACCAATGTCAGGCAGAAAATGTGCAGAGAAGAAAAAAAAAGAAGAAACACTGCACTGTTGAAGGTACCTGTCTCGAAGAATGCTTGGAGCCTGAACAGTTTTCTGATATTCACCTCCCTGGGCATCAGAAAAACAATAGAACTCCATTGAAAACCAGTGTCAGGGAGAAAATGTGCAGAGAAGAAAAAAACAAAAAAAAACAACAACACTGCACCATTAAAGATACCTGTCTCAAAGAATGCCTGGACAGATTTCAAAAAATCATCTCCCTGAGCATCAGTGACTTTAAAACTCCATTGAAAATCAGTGTCAGGCAGAAAATGTGCAGAGAAGAAAAAAAAAGAAGAAACACTGCACTGTTGAAGGTACCTGTCTCGAAGAATGCTTGGAGCCTGAACAGTTTTCTGATATTCACCTCCCTGGGTATCAGAGTAACAATAGAACTCCATTGAAAACCAGTGTCAGGCAGAAAATGTGCAGAGAAGAAAGAAAAAAAAGTAACACTGCACCGTTGAAGGTCAGTCTCGAAGAATGCCTGGAGACTGAACAGTTTTCTGAAATTCACCTCCCTGGGTATCAGAGTAACAATAGAACTCCATTGAAAACCAGTGTCAGGCAGAAAATGTGCAGAGAAGAAAAAAAAAGAAGAAACACTGCACTGTTGAAGGTACCTGTCTCGAAGAATGCTTGGAGCCTGAACAGTTTTCTGATATTCACCTCCCTGGGCATCAGAAAAACAATAGAACTCCATTGAAAACCAATGTCAGGCAGAAAATGTGCAAAGAAAAAAAACAACAAAAAAACAACACTGCACCATTGAAAGTACCTGTCTCAAAGAATGCCTGGAGCCTGGACAGATTTCGAAAAATCATCTCCCTGAGCATCAGAGTGACTTTAAAACTCCATTGAAAACCAGTGTCAGGCAGAAAATGTGCAGAGAAGAAAAAAAAGAAGAAACATTGCACTGTTGAAGGTACCTGTCTCGAAGAATGCTTGGAGCCTGAACAGTTTTCGGAAATTCACCTCCCTGGGCATCAGAAAAACAATAGAACTCCATTGAAAACCAGTGTCAGGCAGAAAATGTGCAGAGAAGAAAAAAAAGAAGAAACACTGCACTGTTGAAGGTACCTGTCTCGAAGAATGCTTGGAGCCTGGGCAGTTTTCTGGAAATCATCTGCCTGAGCATCAGAGTGACTTTAAAACTACATTGAAAACCAGTGTCAGGCAGAAAATGTGCAGAGAAGGAAAAAAAAAAGAAGAAACATTTCACCGTTGAAGGTCAGTCTCGAAGAATGCCTGGAGTCTGAACGGTTTTCTGAAATTCACCTCCCTGGGCATCAGAAAAACAATAGAACTCCATTGAAAACCAGTGTCAGGCAGAAAATGTGCAGAGAAGAAAAAAAAAAAAAAAAGAAACACTGCACTGTTGAAGGTACCTGTCTCGAAGAATGCTTGGAGCCTGAACAGTTTTCTGAAATTCACCTCCCTGGGCATCAGAAAAACAATAGAACTCCATTGAAAACCAGTGTCAGGCAGAAAATGTGCAGAGAAGAAAAAAAAAGAAGAAACACTGCACTATTGAAGGTACCTGTCTCGAAGAATGCTTGGAGCCTGGGCAGTTTTCTGGAAATCATCTGCCTGAGCATCAGAGTGACTTTAAAACTACATTGAAAACCAGTGTCAGGCAGAAAATGTGCAGAGAAGGAAAAAAAAAAGAAGAAACATTTCAACGTTGAAGGTCAGTCTCGAAGAATGCCTGTAGCCTGAACAGTTTTCTGAAATTCACCTCCCTGGGCATCAGAGTAAATATAGAACTCCATTGAAAACCAGTGTCAGGGATAAAATGTGCAGAGAAGAAGAAAAAAACAAAAAAACAACAACAACACTGCACCATTAAAGATACCTGTCTCAAAGAATGCCTGGAGCCTGGACAGATTTCAAAAAATCCTCTCCCTGAGCATCAGAGTGACTTTAAAACTCCATTGAAAATCAGTGTCAGGCAGAAAATGTGCAGAGAAGAAAAAAAACAACAAAAAAACAACACTGCACCATTGAAGGTACCTGTCTCAAAGAATGCCTGGAGCCTGGACAGATTTCAAAAAATCATCTCCCTGAGCATCAGAGTGACTTTAAAACTCCATTGAAAACCAGTGTCAGGCAGAAAATGTGCAGAGAAGAAAAAAAAAAAGAAACATTGCACTGTTGAAGGTACCTGTCTCGAAGAATGCTTGGAGCCTGAACAGTTTTCTGAAATTCACCTCCCTGGGCATCAGAAAAACAATAGAACTCCATTGAAAACCAGTGTCAGGCAGAAAATGTGCAGAGAAGAAAAAAAAAGAAGAAACACTGCACTGTTGAAGGTACCTGTCTCGAAGAATGCTTGGAGCCTGGGCAGTTTTCTGGAAATCATCTGCCTGAGCATCAGAGTGACTTTAAAACTACATTGAAAACCAGTGTCAGGCAGAAAATGTGCAGAGAAGGAAAAAAAAAGAAGAAACATTTCACCGTTGAAGGTCAGTCTCGAAGAATGCCTGGAGTCTGAACAGTTTTCTGAAATTCACCTCCCTGGGCATCAGAAAAACAATAGAACTCCATTGAAAACCAGTGTCAGGCAGAAAATGTGCAGAGAAGAAAAGAAAAAAAAAGAAACACTGCACTGTTGAAGGTACCTGTCTCGAAGAATGCCTGTAGCCTGAACAGTTTTCTGAAATTCACCTCCCTGGGCATCAGAGTAAATATAGAACTCCATTGAAAACCAGTGTCAGGGATAAAATGTGCAGAGAAGAAGAAAAAAACAAAAAAACAACAACACTGCACCATTAAAGATACCTGTCTCAAAGAATGCCTGGAGCCTGGACAGATTTCAAAAAATCCTCTCCCTGAGCATCAGAGTGACTTTAAAACTCCATTGAAAATCAGTGTCAGGCAGAAAATGTGCAGAGAAGAAAAAAAACAACAAAAAAACAACACTGCACCATTGAAGGTACCTGTCTCAAAGAATGCCTGGAGCCTGGACAGATTTCAAAAAATCATCTCCCTGAGCATCAGAGTGACTTTAAAACTCCATTGAAAACCAGTGTCAGGCAGAAAATGTGCAGAGAAGAAAAAAAAAAAAGAAACATTGCACTGTTGAAGGTACCTGTCTCGAAGAATGCTTGGAGCCTGAACAGTTTTCTGAAATTCACCTCCCTGGGCATCAGAAAAACAATAGAACTCCATTGAAAACCAGTGTCAGGCAGAAAATGTGCAGAGAAGAAAAAAAAAGAAGAAACACTGCACTGTTGAAGGTACCTGTCTCGAAGAATGCTTGGAGCCTGGGCAGTTTTCTGGAAATCATCTGCCTGAGCATCAGAGTGACTTTAAAACTACATTGAAAACCAGTGTCAGGCAGAAAATGTGCAGAGAAGGAAAAAAAAAAGAAGAAACATTTCACCGTTGAAGGTCAGTCTCGAAGAATGCCTGGAGTCTGAACAGTTTTCTGAAATTCACCTCCCTGGGCATCAGAAAAACAATAGAACTCCATTGAAAACCAGTGTCAGGCAGAAAATGTGCAGAGAAGAAAAAAAAAAAAAAAGAAACACTGCACTGTTGAAGGTACCTGTCTCGAAGAATGCCTGTAGCCTGAACAGTTTTCTGAAATTCACCTCCCTGGGCATCAGAGTAAATATAGAACTCCATTGAAAACCAGTGTCAGGGATAAAATGTGCAGAGAAGAAGAAAAAAACAAAAAAACAACAACAACACTGCACCATTAAAGATACCTGTCTCAAAGAATGCCTGGAGCCTGGACAGATTTCAAAAAATCCTCTCCCTGAGCATCAGAGTGACTTTAAAACTCCATTGAAAATCAGTGTCAGGCAGAAAATGTGCAGAGAAGAAAAAAAAAAAAAGAAACACTGCACCGTTGAAGGTCAGTCTCGAAGAATGCCTGGAGCCTGAACAGTTTTCTGAAATTCCCCTCCCTGGTATCAGAGTAACAATAGAACTCCATTGAAAACCAGTGTCAGGCAGAAAATGTGCAGAGAAGAAAAAAAAAGAAGAAACACTGCACTGTTGAAGGTACCTGTCTCGAAGAATGCTTGGAGCCTGAACAGTTTTCTGATATTCACCTCCCTGGGTATCAGAGTAACAATAGAACTCCATTGAAAACCAGTGTCAGGTAAAAAATGTACCGAGAAGAAAAAAAACAACACTGCACCATTGAAGGTACCTGTCTCAAAGAATGCCTGGAGCCTGGACAGATTTCAAAAAATCATCTCCCTGAGCATCAGAGTGACTTTAAAACTCCATTGAAAACCAGTGTCAGGCAGAAAATGTGCAGAGAAGGAAAAAAAAGAAGAAACACTGCACTGTTGGAAGTACCAGTGTCAGGTAAAAAATGTACCGAGAAGAAAAAAAACAACACTGCACCATTGAAGGTACCTGTCTCAAAGAATGCCTGGAGCCTGGACAGATTTCAAAAAATCATCTCCCTGAGCATCAGAGTGACTTTAAAACTCCATTGAAAACCAGTGTCAGGCAGAAAATGTGCAGAGAAGGAAAAAAAAGAAGAAACACTGCACTGTTGGAAGTACCTGTCTCAAAGAATGGCTGGAGCCTGGACAGTGTTCTGGAAATCATCTCTCTGGTATCAAAGTGACACCATAAGTCTGTTGAAAACCAGTCTTAAGCAGAGAATGTACACAGAAAGAAGAAAAAAAAAAAAAAAGCAACTTTTCACAACTCAAGGTGCTCATCTCAAAGAAAGCTCGGACAGTGTTCTGCAAATCATCTTCTTGGCATCAGAGTGACAGTCTTAGGCAGAGAGAAAACAACTTTGCCCCCACTCGAGGTAACTGTCTCAAAGAAAGCCTGGACAGTTTTCTGGAAATCATCTTACTTGTGTCAGAGTGAGAAGATAACTCCATTGAAAAAAATCAGTGAGAGAGAGAAAAACGTGTGCGTCATTCTTAACTCGTAAATGCCTGTGAACATTGCTTTTTCTTATTATCATGTTTGAACTATGAAAAAACATTATCTCTCCACTTCAACATTAACGGGTCAAATATTCTTCTGATTTATCGCAAAAAGTTTTATCCACGATGAATTTCAATACTATAAAATGTGCAATGACTTACTGCAATGATCAGATGGCTATAACCAGTACATGCTCATGAGCTTTGCATTTTCTTATCACATGTTTGAACTATGAAAGACCATTATCTCTCCACACCAACATAGACAGGCTAAAGTCACTTCCTGCTTTATCATTAAGTCTAAATTTACAGTGATTTTTAACAGTTAAAGGTTTTTTTGTATTATACTTGAATTATTTCAAAACTTTAAACATTGCATTATAGAATGAGTCAAGTCTATGATTTTAAGTTGGTTGTATTAAGATATCTTCAAAATGCATTTGTATTTTTCACCTACTCTTTTATATTAACATTTAATAAGAAGTTTAAGTAGTTTTTTTTTCTGTATTAACATATTTGTCCAATTAAATATTACATTGAAATGCTAATTCACAAATAGTCTAAATTTAAAGTCTTTAGTATTCTGTACTTTTTAATTTAATATTTAAGCTCTGGTTTTCATTTAATTTTTTTACATTTATATAATTTTTTGATATTAAATGATTAAAAATTATTTCAAATTGAAATATATTAAATCTTAATAGTTCTTAATTGGTTAATAGTAAGTGTGTTAAATAAATATTACTAGTTAAAAAATACTAAGTAAAATCATATTAACTTTTTTTTATTATAAGGATACATTTTGAGTGTCTTGAAATTAATTTTAATTGAGTTCTTTTTTTAAACAATATTTAATGAAATTATAATTTTTTTAATAAAATACTTGATTTTGACATTTTAAAATCGAACTCCAATTAAAAACTTAACAGATTTATTCCACAAGATTAAATTAAAATTAAGAAAATATTGTAATATTTTTAAATTAGCCACTGGGATGCAAATTAAAAAAGTATTTAAATTCTTTTTAGAATGAAGCCAGAAGAATTTGTTTCAATAATAGTTCTGCAATAATTTTTATTTAGGTAGTTGCTTGATTTATTGGAATCTTTTTGGGCATAAAAACTGTATACTTTTTGCCCTCAAAGTATTACTTATCTGTATTCTTTGTCATCTAATATTGCTTTGTTTTACAATATCTTTTTTTTAATATTTTTGAATGTATAGTCATTTTTTTTATTGTTTAAATCACAAAAGTAATAAGCTGCTCTCTTAAGTTGAAACAATGTTTTTATTTTACATTTTCCTTTTTGAAAATTTATAATTTCGTTATTGAATATTTTTATTTAATTCACTCTGGGGGGCTAAGTAAATAACTTCTGTTAAAAAAAAAAAAAAAAAAAAAAAAAATGGCGACAACTTAAAACGTGCAAGTTTTTGCAAAATTATTGTTTTTTCTTGGGACATTGTAGTTAGATTTATAAATCCAAGCGCATAATACTTTATGTATGTATTTTAAAGTTTTGTATTTGACATCATTTTCACTAGGCTCCTTAAGTTTCGAAAAATGTATCAAAGTTGCAATTTTTTTTTAAAGGACTTAAAATACCTTTGGGTTTCGGGATAGGCAAACCTATCCTCCAAGCCCATTTGCAGAATTAAATTTCTTTGTTTCAGGTGTCCATAATATGATGGATGTAGAATATTCTTATTGTTGTGGAGAAAAAAAATCTTAACTCAACTAATATTAATCAAGAATAGTATTTGGAGTTGGAATTTTTTTTTCCTTCTGTCGTTCAGATGATTGAACCCTTCCTTGGAATTCTTTCTAGTATATCCACATTGGTATTGTCAATTAACATGAATTCATGGACGTGGCATGAAATTGAGTCGCATCTCTCTAAAGGGGCTTTTACACGATGCGAGTAAAACGGTGAGTAGGACCTTAACAGTAAAATTCGCCATAGAAATCCATGGTGAATTTTACTGTTAAGGTCCTACTCACCCTTTTACTCGTCTCGTGTATAAGCCCCTTAAGTTTCAAAAGCTCTAAAAGTTTTCGTTCTGCATTGTACAGATGGTGTGGTTGTAGTTTTCCCTACTCACTTCCCTTTCATTCAAAGTATATGATTAGATAGCCTGCAATTTTTATTTTTGGTCTAAGAAAAAAATTCGTAAAATATAATATTCAGATCTTAACTATTAATGTTAATGGTTTAATTTAGTGTATTTATCTTGTACATTTCCCAATTTAGAAAGCCATTTTTATTTTTCGAAAGATTTTTTTAAAATTGGTTTATTCGAAATCTTTGACTTTTTAATTGCTTCATCGGTGTAAGTAGCATAAGTGTTTCCTAAACTTCAGTCCTTAGTCTTTTGATGGTTTCCAAAATCGAATAAATATGGAAAATTCTAAGTATCAGTATTTATTAGCAGCTTCTTAGGCTGGCCATTGCAGTTACAATGACCGTTTCAAGTTTTACGTCCTAAGAGCGATAAAATTAGACAGCAAAATTTATATCCTAAAAGTTCAATACACAATTTGCTATTTAGAATATTTGAACTACACACAACAGTTAACTTTTAAGAACTCATGATAAATTCAAGTATTTTTTGCAGTTTTTAAAATAATTTTTATAAAGCAGCGTTAATCAATAAGTAGAAGTGGTCTCTGATGTAAAAGCATAAACGCTTATAATTAGAAGCCTTCTGTAAAAATAGCAGCATGCTCTGCATTGGGGATTGAGTTTTAGACTGGATTTGTCTGATGATTACCCAGTTGCGTTAATTTTTATGTTTTTTTATATTCCATTATGTTTGAGGAATCTGGTTCGAAAGAACTATGGACTGTATAAGAGTTGTTTTTTTTTGATAGTTTATTTCACCAAATTCAATATTTAATTGAAGAATGGGTCTATTAATAGCCAACAGTTTGCCTATTGAATTCAGGCTATCTGAAGCGGTAAGATCGAAAAAGAGAGCCATCCATGACTGCTTGTGATTGAAACAAAGTACATTCCTGGAATGATATATAGGGTTGCCAATCTTTTAAATTGGAGAGTGCCGAGCAGCGTCAACGAAATGAATGTCCATTTAAATGAACCATTAAATGTCCAACGAAATGAAATCTCTCTTGCTCCAGACAAAAGCATAAATGAGCTTCGAAATTAATAATGAAGGGCGATATCGTATATTGGCAGATATGCGTTTTGGAATTTTTTTTTTTTTGACCACCCCTTTTTACAGAAAAAAAAAATTACCAAATGCTGACCTACAAGATTTTATGATTTTTTTTAATAATTCTTATTTTGCTAATCACACCCATTTTAAAATATTTTTTTAAACTTGCATTCAAAGAATTATTTTCAACATTTATATTACATCCAAGCAAGCTGCATAAGTGAGTTTACATCCAATAAGAAGCTATACATTAAGACGTTCAATATATTATTGTTATATCTTTGTCGTTCTATTTGCTCATGATAAGACGATTCCTACTTTTTTCTACTCTTAGCAACTGGTCAAAATCGGTTGACCTCTCCGCTATCCAGCCTGAGTCAAACTATAACGAGTCAAACTATAACTTGTAAAAGAACGTTATTTTGACCAAGTTCAAAAGTTTATATTTAGAGCGTTCACTATATTATCACTTTGGCTTATTGTCCAGTGATATATATTTGTTATCGAATTGAGAACAAACACTACTCTAGTTTACGGCAGGAATAATTAGCGATTTAAAACGTTTCTGCAGTCCATATTTGCCTCACGTTTGTTCTGCTTTTGTCGTGTTTGACTTTTCACACATCTTGTGCTTTTGTGGTTGTTTTACAGTAAATGAAAATTTAACCTCTAGAACTTCTTAATAATCATAAAGAAGGAATCCCCATTCTGGCGGAAAATGTCAAATACACATAGTGATCGTTCACATTTTTCTCTGGTTATTTTCCAGTCACCAAAATTTATTTTTAATGTGGATTGGTATTAAATAAAAGGCTTGAGCAGGAGGAATTATCGTAACAATAACAGGGTTCGCCCGGTCCTTAAAAGTCATACTAATTTTTGGCAAGTCTTATAGAAAAGGGCCATTAAAGTCCTTTAGTTTTCATCTTGGGGCCCAAAAATAACAAATTCCAATTGCGATTTTTGTTTCTTAATGTTTGGATGACCCATTAGACATAGAAAAAGGTAGCCCCACTTGTTAGAAATTAAATTGTATTTTAAAGTTGTTTAAGGTTGTTCGTCATTACTACTTATGCACTACTTTTCAAAAGGTGTATGAACGTTGAATAATGGAAGAGCAAAATAACGCAATTTTAAAAGATAAAAACTTCCCTTTTTAAATGATAGGTCGAAAAATTATGCTTTTTGTAGCACTCTGATCATTTTTTAAATTTAATATTTTTAGACTACTCTTTTTAGTCTTAAGATCATGGATGGGCTATGCATTATTTGTCACTATAGGTGCCGCTATTTATCACTAAAATCTAAATAAACAGATGACCACCTGATGGCTGTGGGGTTAGCGCTCTGGCTTCGCATGGCAAAGGTGCCGGGTTCGAATCCCGGATTAGGCATGGATGTTAGTTGTGGTTCGGAATCCACTTTAAGCTGTAGGTCCCGGCCTGATTAGCCGTTACTGTGCATAAAAATAGGTCGCTGAGTGAACCAACCAACCTACTTTATAAACAGACCGAAAGTGATTTTCCTTATAGAACTGTCACTTACCCAATGCATGCTTGCAAGGTCTTTTATTCGGCATATTCAACTGTTATTGGTCATGATTATTTGAGTTTTCAAAACAAACCAACATTAATTCAAAGCACTAGAAAACTTTTTTTAAATTTGTGAACCCTTAGGAAAATAGTGTTATTTATACAGGGCTGCCACAGGCGACTAAAAAGGCTACTAAAGCGACTATTTTAGTGGCCAGGCGACTATGGCGACTATTTCAATGAAAAAAGGGCCTAAAACGACTATTTTTAACAAAACCTTCAACTATTTTTGGACTGAGGCGACTATTTTTTAAGAAATTGGATACTGTCCGATGGTAGCACGAAAAAAAAATCGGCACTAAGGTACTAAAATTTTTCTCAAAACGGTGATTTTTTTAAGGTAGGAGAGAGCAAATACTACCGAAATAGTTGTTCATATTCGCTGGTACAGTGGTCATTTTGCTAGTTCGACGATAGTTACTGCTCACGCGAGATTTGTTGTTTTTAAAGGCAACCGCTGTCATTTTCGCCTGCCTGTTGTTCCAATGTTTTATCTTTTGCTGTGCAAGAGCATACACTGCTATATTTTGAAATATCAAATTATTTCGCTTTATTTACTCTACTTAACAAAAATGAATTTGTGGTGAGCGCCCGGATGAAAACGCTATCAGTATGGACCGAATTGATGTTATATAGACGTTATGTCCGAGATTAGTGACGATTTCGCCGTGTAGGTCAATCGATGCAGAATGATTAGAATTTCGATGTTGTAGCTAAATTTATAAATAATAAAATAATTTAAATTTTGAGGCAATTTAATTACTTTGAATGTAGCTTAAACAATGTGGCGACAGAATCGGGAATTCAGGCAAATGTCAAGGTAATTCTTAAAATTACTCTTTAGTCGAGGAATTTTGAAAATTTTGAGTTTCTCTTCTGGGGCATTCCCCGTGCGGGTGCATACATCTATTCCGGCTCGCGTCACAAGATGTGGATGCCATGTCGTCGGTGCGTTGAATAATACAGGTTTTTTCATGTGCTTTTTCGTAAGTCTCTCAATATCTGGCTAGTTGAAGTACGAAGTTTTCGACCTTTTCCTATTCTCAGCAGCTGAGCCAAACTGCCCAATCCCCTATTCTCGGCCCACAATCGCATGTTCGTGTTCCGTGTTTTTTTTTTTTTTTTTTTTTTTTTTATACACATTATTTCTGTTAGATTTTTGATTATCTTATAGCTTCTCGACCGCCAGCCCGTTATTGTTAAAAAATATCCTCAAACTTAAATCTGACTGCATCCTTTACAGACATGATTGTTTTCCTTCTTGTCTTGTGTATTTTGTCAATATAATATATTAGAACCCTAAATTCCTTAATATTTCAAATTGATTTCATCATATTTTTATTTATTTTTTTATTGACCCTTTACATCACTGTTATAGATGTGCAACAAATCTATAGGCATTAATAAGCAAAAAGGATTAGATCCTGTACTTGATTATTATTATTATTTTTTTTTTTTTTTTTGCACTTTAATTTTGACATTTTACTAAACATAATTAACTGAAATTGATATGTGTTTTTGATTTATATGTTTAATATAAATCAAACAAAGAATTGAAACATCCTCCTCCCCCTCCAAAAAATAAAAAATCTGAATGCGATACTGTATACATTCAGGCAAAGGGTCATGGAATTTTTAAAAAAGTCCATGCATGTTTTTCCCCTGCCGAATGCTATGCTTGTCATGTTTCATGAAAACGATCTTTTATTTCATTTAATATGTACTTTAGTGGTTTAAAATAATATTTTTGTCGTACAAAATTTTATTTCCATACATTTATGAGTAATTAATTTTTATAAGAAGTCAAAATCCAAAAGACATAATTTTTTATTGGTATAATTTTTTGTATATTAGTAAATATTTCGTAGTGTTAATTTTGTAAATAGGAAAATTTATGTACGTTTCGCATAAGGCAGTGCAATAGTTCGTCTTAACTTGGCTTCCCTGCAATATGTATCTTAATGCTTGATAACGAGTTTTACAGAGATAACGCTGGGAAGCGAGTTTTATAAGGAGCAGGGCATTTGACATCATGGTAATGCAATCTCGCCAAATTGGCGAGAAATCGCCAAACTTGACGACCATTTGGCGACATTTTCGGTCCCCATGTACATGTATAGGACTTTTCAACTGCGATCTGGGAAGTTCTCCAAATACCTACCTCTTGAAGTTTCAAGAAGGTTTGACTCCTATATAAGGCCGGCCGCGAATTGAGTTAGTTGACTGGAATTACCGAGTTGAGATACTGAGTCTCAGTGCATTCAGAGAGTTCCGAAAGCGAACTGTATTGCATTGTCTTTTGCCGCGATTTTAGCAGTTGTGTTGTCAAGTTTTTAACTGCTGTTTTGTGCTCTATTGTTGTGAAAAGAGCTGTTTTGAGTCTACTAAAACAAGAAGTTCTGGAGTTGTAAGAGAATCTGCGAAGAGTTATATCGGAATAAATTTCTGCAAGTTTTGATCTGCTTTGGCTGCAAATCTTTCGAACCCATCCACGCAACATTATGAAACATTATACCTAGTGAAATTTGTGACTGAATAGCAAAATGCTGATTATTTAAGTTTCAAGTTTAGTAAATATGTATATATGAAAAGTGAGGCTACTATTTTCAACGTCTGAGACTACTATTTTCAATGTTTGAGACTACTATTTTGGCTACTATTTTTAACATCTGAGGCTACTAAAGCAACTATTTTCAAAGCTTACTGTCAGTGGCAGCCCTGTTTATACAATGTTGAAAAATTGTTTTGTATTGGAAAAGTATCTCCATATCAAATAACTGGCTTCCCCCCCCCCCCCTTTCATCTTTATAGTGGTAATTATAGATGGCTATTTTAATCTGTTTTTCAAAAAAAGTAATTTACAATTTCGCTTTAAGCTTCTTAATTTCAGATTTTGAAAGTGCAATTGTGTGTGTGGTGATTTATTCGATTAGTTATCAATTTTGTACTGCTGCATCAGTGTGGTTTAAAATATTGACTAAATAAGCATTTTTAAACACATCAAGCTCCTAAAGAGTTGTGTTGTCTGAACAATAGGTGGCAGCCCTATAAAATTCATAAAGGTGCGATTGTGCCTAGGTATGGCCCCTTCCCCTCTCAGACTAATATCAAATACGTTGATTATGTGCTGCTGTATATAATGTTGAAATCTTCTCTATTGGTGCTTAACATAAGTGTGATCACTGTGTTCCATCAGTTTAAGGGTTACTACGATTCTTAGATACCATATAATCTTGTGCTGAACGTTCTAAAAGGACCTTGAAATATACTTATTATTTTTACATCCCTTACAATTTCTTACATTTGTTAAAAATGGCTAGTTTTTTAGTGAACTTCAATATTTTGAGCATTTTGTCGACTCAGAGTATTCAGAATTTTTCCACAAGCCCTCTTGAAAGAGAACTCGGCGACTTCTTTCGAAACACGGAAGGGGATTTTTTTTCGAGTTGAATTGTAAAATAAAATTACGAACAATCAAATATCTTTTAGGAAGAAGCTATTCCATTAGAGCATTCGTTTCCCCCCCCCCCCCCCATTAAGGTATCGTTGTAGAACAATTGAATGATTTAAAAGCTTTTTACACACTTTCAACAAAGTTACATCGTTAGTGTTTCTTAGCATACGAAAGGAATTTTCAGTGTCGCATAAACTTGAAATCTGCGACAGAGTTGGCGAGAAAAGATAACTTTATTAGAGTAACATCTTGGAAATACAAACCATAGTAAAAGTTAAAAGTAAAAATGAATAATATTTTATTTTAGTATCTTTTAGTAATGATATTACTCAAATGGTAAACACTTCAATTTTGATAACTTCAATTTCATAAGGAAAGGTATATTTCAACTGCAATATTTTTAAAAATGCATCCATCGCAATTATGTTTTTCGTCAATAACCCACTGCTTTCAAAGTTTCTGCTGAAGGCATTGCTCGATAAATAGGAAGAGAGAACATGTTAAAGTTCATCGGCATGTTCTCCGTTAACCAGAAGGATAGACACAATAAATCTTTTCATGGATCGCACATTCTTTGCATATGTTCTTCCTAATATGATTGTTGCAAACTGCTTCTATTTGTAAATTCTACTCCAAGGAGCCCCAAAAAAATCAATTTTATCCAAATTGGCTAAGAACTATTCCCTTTTTTAAAATTCTGTTTTTGTATTTTTTTACCAGAAGGATTGACACGAGAAATCTTTTCATGGATCGCATATTTATTACATAGGAACGTTCTTCCTAAGATGATTGTAGATTCATAAATTTTGCTCCAAGGAACCCTCCTCCCCCAAAAAAATTTCTTTCATCCAAATTCGTTAATAACTGTTCCCTCTTTTAAAAATTCTGTTTTTGTATTTTTTTTTTCCTAATATCCGAAGCTTGTTCTTTGTTAACCAGAAGGATACACAAGAAATCTTTTCTTGGCTCTCATAATTATTACATAGGAATGTTCTTCCTAAGACAATTGTTGCAAACTTCTCCAATTCGTAAATTCTGCTTCAAGAAACCCCCACAAATCAGTTTCATCCATATTAGCAAAGAACTGTTCCCTTTTTAAAAATTCTGTTTTTGAATTTTTTTTATTTCTTAATACGTGTTTTGTCCCTAAATTGCGCTTCATCTTTTGATTAGTTTTCAATCACCTTAAAAACAGGGTATATTCTCATGAAAGGAAAAATGGTGTTCTTAATGGTATTAGCATTACTTAGGACAACATTGGCCTTATGGTATCTTTAAGGTAAATTTTGCAGTCGTTACATCTCGTCATACATGTTGTACTGTAAATTGCTCATATTTTCCTTAACTTGAGTACCAACAAAACTTAACTATCAAATTTGCCCTATCAGTATGATTTATTTCTTTATTTTGAACAGTTTACAATGTTATCTAATCTCAAGAATAAAGTTTTGGGACACCTCTTTTAAAATCTCATGCTAGTCACATTTTTCTCTGTTAGCATGGGATAAAATAGGGTCCATTTACTGTCCCATGTCAAATGTAAGTTTATTTAAAAGGTTTCCAAAAAAAACCACTACCTGTCTTTTAATATTGCCAGACAACGTCATTTTAACACCAACCATTGGTTGGCGCTGTGTAGTCTACATGTTGTCCTTGCACCGTTAAACTTCAACCAATCAATCCCTGAAAACTATTGTGAAATAAACAGGATACTTTGATCATAAATGGTATATATGTGTAGACCCTTTAATTTTTGTTTGTTGCTTGTGTGTGTAATCCATTCTCTTTTGTAAATAGTTTTTATTTTGACACATGTTCCCTTTGCACGTATCATTTCGGTTATTCGAGATTTGCGAAAAATTGGATTTTTATACTATTCATTAAATATTGACTAAAACAGGGACTGAAAGTATTCCTCACATTTTGGTTTTTTTTTCCTTTTTTTCCCCCCCGAAATTATAATCTTTAAGTAATTTGAGTGAATTAGTGTCAAATCAAAGATTTGTTTCGTGATTTGTAAAATAAAAAAAAAAAGATTTTTTTTGTATGCTTATCACTCTGATTTAAATTTAAATGAGCAACTTTTCTCAACTAAAATGATTGATGCAATCAAGTTTTTATTTAAAAAAAGTTATTCGATGGATTTTGGTTAAATGAGAATGCTATTTGAAAGAACAAGATATTAAGAAATTGTTGAGGATGGAATGTAGAATAAACGCGAGCAGAAATTTTTTACGTCTTCATTCTGATTGGTGGTTGTTATTCTATTTTATTTTGGCAAACTTTTTCCTTCAATTGCAAGTTTTTATTGAGATAGATGCAAATGAATTCAATATTATACTTGAATAACTGATTTTATTTACTTAAAATGATTTTGCGAATATTCTTAAAATTTTTTAATCGAATAATTGATAATGCTCAATTTTTCTCTTAATGTCCATTTGATTATTAATATCAAAATTACGATTATTGTTTATACAAAGGATAGAAAGAAACTATATCTAATTGTTTGAACAACTTTCCTACCTTCAGTATTATTTTTTTTTTTAAACCTCTTTTTGTGTTACTTCTGTTAAACATGTTATTTCTTGTTGCAATAACTACTTCATGGGTGAACTGTTTCTAATTTTGTCCAGGGCTTTCTCGAGATCTATTTTATGACGGCATTTGTGTCATGTGTAATTAAAACCATCTCCAATTATTTTAATGGGTCGATGTAGTTCTTGACTATTGTGTTAAAAGTTTCTACAAGTACATGCCTTGTTACTTTATCAAATTTATATGATGGCGCGTCACATTATGTGATATTTCCATCATAGAAATGGCCCCCAAAATTTAAAAAAATAAATGGACACTTGATCGTTGAGTATTGTACTTACTGTCTGTCTTAGTTACTTTGGACTTAACTTCTTCTCTTCATTTAACTTAATATTGTCGGGTGAAAATCCTTCGCGTTTACACGGATTAGTGCTTTTTTCTGAGATCTGCTTTATCTGTAATTTTATTATTTTTACTGGACTTTATAAGGCTTTATCAGACTAAACTTGCCTAAATCTCCATTGGAATTAGCTGCACCACTGTAAACACATTAGTGCACAAATATATATATATTTGGCTACTTTTGTAGTCTACGCTGTGTATATATCCTCTTTTTTTTTAGTATTTGGACTGTTTTCACCTCTGTATTGTTGTGTACATCTGACAAGTTATTTATTACATAACTTATCTTGCCATTTATCGTAGTTTAGCATCATTATCATGTAAAGTTTTTTTTAACGTTTCAAAACCTCTTTTTTTCTTTTGTTGGTTTACTCACTTCATGCATTTTTGCTTAATTTTAAACTTGATTTATGAATAGTGTTTACTTTCACAGCTTGGTTGTCTTATGATCATTACGCTGTAAAACCCAATTTAACTTAGCAAATAAAATTGTTGCACTGTATCATATTTGAATGATAATTGCCTGTTTAAGTTAATAAACTGTATTAATAATGAATCCTTAGCAGTTTGTATTACGAATGTATTTTCCAGAGTGATTTTGACCCATACACCACTGTGGTTGAAGATTAATTGGTAATCCTCATTAGAGTAAATAATAAGTCTCAAGAATTTATTGCTATAGGAATTACTATTTCTTTATCAGGAATGAAAAAGCTATGCATCTTCCATAATACCAGTGCCTAAATGACTTTCAGTAACCCTCTGTACTAAAATTAAAATATTGTCTTCTCGCTAAGGGGAGTTCTTAGGTTTTTGCAAACAACCCTGAGAATAATCCATATTGAACGGTTATCTTGCTTTCTTTAAAAGTAAACATACTTTCCTTAAAAATAAAGAGGCATGGATTTTTTATTACTCTTTTGCACAATCACCAATAAATCGAAGCCTTTTGGCAATCTTATTTTCATGCTTTAATTACTTGCCCATCTTTTGAGGTTAATGTTTATCTCTAAATGAGTCTACGTAAAAAAAGTCCTGAAAGCAATAGATAGTACACTTGATTTGTGATTAAGATTCTTCTCAGTCATTTGTAATGAATCCTGTAAAAAAAAGTGTCCTCACCTCTACTCTAGTTACTGTTTTTATAACTTTTTTTTTATTTGCGGTAAATTTCTAATGTTGCTTGTAGTAATGATAGTACTACAAGCTTTATTCATTGATCAAGTTTTTTTTTTAATTCTGTGAATTATTTAATTCGAACTTTGAAACCATATTCCCCTTTACAAATTCAGCTACTTGTAAAATTGTATGAATTTTGAGATTATTAGCCACAATAAACAATGTAATGTCAACTGTTTCTAATATTAATTTTATAGGCTTCTATTTCAATTTTATCATATTATCTCTAACTTTAGCATACCTGAAATCAGCCCATGAAGCTCGCTTTGCTGACCATTCGTTTAACTACAATAATTTCAACTAGAAGCAAAACTGGTTTTATTAATTTATTTTATAAGCTTTGAAGAAAGTCACAAAAAATGCCACTAAGTAATGAGAAACAAAGTTGCAAGCAAAACTGATTGTCACTAAGTTTTAAAACAAACTTCTATTTCATTCAACATATTTTATATTTTACAACCTTTTAACTTGTCTTCCATCCAGTTGGTTAACTTGTTGCATTTGTAGCATTTTCTCTAATGCAGAGGTTCTTACCTATTAAGTTGTGTGGACCACCTATTTTGTAAAAAGAAAAAGAGAAAAGGGTTTCAGGTTTTTTAACTAATAGAATATGTTCGTGTCAGTAGTTAAAAAAAACAAACATACTCCACAAAAATAATGAAATATTCTTTATAAAGAAAGGAATTTCATTGCATTCACCTTTGTTGTCACAACTACAAGATAGCTAAAATGGGATTTTTGTCATTGTTTGTCTTTCTTGAGAGTCTATATCTGAACTGGATAGTTTTACCCTCAAATCACTCACAACATTCAATTTGTTCCTGTATTTTTCAAAAAGAGTGAAGTTGAAAAGGCTTGTTCACATAGATAGGTTGTCGAAAAGCGTATCAGTGTAATTTTGTCAATTGCTAGATACTGAATATTTATCCAGAACGGGACCAATGACGTCGTTTTTAAAAAACGAATTTAGAGTGGTCACATGATTAGTTCAATTGTCGCTTGAATTGAAGATATTCATTCCCCCCCCCTCCCTGTGATCGTTTTCAAAAGTTACCAAACAGTTTACCAATTGTTGCTAACCATCGAGTGATTCGATTGTTCTCTACCCCTGAATCTCCTATAATATTTATCTTGCCTTAGATTGTCGACCAAGGTCCACGGCCCGTACCACACTCGCGACCCATAAGTGGGTCGCAGCCCATGGATTGGGTACCGCTGCTCTAATGTATAATATCTTAAGTATGCAATACTATAATCTTCTTTTAGAAGCTTTTATTAATTTTTTTTCTATAAAATTTTCTTTTTGATCGTGCATGGCAAGAGTAAACAGATTTTTATTTAATTAGAAAACGTTAATATTAAGGCAGATTTCCAGAAATGTGATTTTTTTTTAAATGAGTATTAATAAAAAATAAAATAAAAAAATCATGTAAAATATGCTCTATGATATGGCAAATAATTTTTTATTATTGAAAGGGGGGAAAAAAAAATCTAATATCGCACATTAAAATTGCAAATAAAAGGAATGAAATGTTCATTGCTCTAGCATACAAATGTCAACAAGTCAAAGCAGTTATTTCATCTTATTTCAGTTATTTTCATCCTATGATATTTCATTAATTGAGGTTGTGGTGTGTAGTGTTGTTGATTCTCTCTGAAAGTGAAGCCCTTCTTTCTAGTCATTTTTAACCCTTTGCCCTCGAGGCATTCTTTGCGCACCAGCAACTCGAAACTTTTTGTTCGGTTCGTGGTATCAGATCCGCTACAAAGAAACTAAATACAGTCATTGTCTTGCATCGAATTTTCGCATCAAACGTAGTGGTCCTCTTAAGTTGCAACATCCAATCATGAGGCGCCTCTCGAGCACAAAGGGTTAAATCCTTTACATTAACTTCGATTTTGTGTGCATGTTTGTCGATGGCAGGCAAATCTGCGACAACCTAACTAACCCCATTGACGTCACCCAATCGGTCTGAAACTTGGCAGATAGACTCGACGACAATTCATTTTTATCAAATTTCGAAGTCTGCGACTGTCACTAAAAGGTCGCTTTTACGGAATACTAATGAACAACTTGCCGTCATCTGATCGCACTGAAATAGCATTTAACCGATCATTGAATTAACTCTTTCCTGTTACCAAAATATTTTTAATAAATAATAAAAAATGTTTTAATCGGAATAAATAAAAGATATCTGGATGAGAGTGCATAAATTCGCATTCGTTTTTAATGAAATAAAATTTAAAAAGTAATTTACTGCATATTTTACCTATATTGTGTGTTTGCATCTAATTTTAAGTATTAAAACCAAGCATATGTTGCAAAAGAAACAACGTTGTGTTAATGAATGTAAGACATTGGCAATGCATATAAAGAATTTATATTAAAAGATTTGTTTTTATGGTAATCTTTGTTTTAATTTGAAAATCACTGCGTCCATCCCGATCAATTGGATAAATAGTTGAAAACTTTATTTTCTTTGTGTATGTTCGTGCTATGGACTTTCATCATTTGGGGTTATTGCACATTCAATCGTTGATGCAGTCTGAAAAGTCCTTATAGGAAAAAACTCCCAACTTCGTCACAATTAGTTAGGGGGTTAAAATTGTTTTCTTTATTCTATAGATGCAATTGGTAATAAATCTTAAAAGTTCCACAGTTTTATATCTGTCCTATGATATTTCATTGACCGTTGTTTACCAGTTGTTGAACTTTCTCCACTTTAACTGTCTAATTTTGTGTTTTTGGTGTTGAGAAAAAACAAGGGGGCCTTGAATTTTGGAAACTAGCATAATTAAGGCCATTTTCAAATTCATTTTTTAAATAAATAGCACTTGTTACAACACATTTTAACAGTTTTTTCTGTTCTCTTACTGTTTTATTTTTATTCTATGATACTTCATTCATCTTTGTTCACCATTTGTTGAGCTGTCCTGTTCCGCACTTAAACTATGTTTAATTTTGTGTTTATGGTGTTGAGAAAAAATACGGGGCCTTGAATTTTTGAAATCAGCATTGTTAAGGCCATTTTTAGTCGTTTTTAAACTATGAAAACTTGTTTAATTCTGATCATCCAGTCCTTATTAACTTATCAACTGATTCACTTAGCTACAATTAAAAAAATGAGTTGGGGTTGCAATAAAATAGTTTTGAGTCATTTTTAAATTAATTGCATTTGTCGAATTCTGATCATCCAGTCCTTATTAAATGATTATAGTTTACTTAGTTACAATTAAAATATAAGTTTCGGTTACAATAAAAAAGTATTCAGTCCTTTTTAAATAAATAGCATTTGACGAATTCTGATCATCCAGTCCTTATTAACTTGCACTTATCAACTGATTACAGCAATTAGTTACCTACGATTAAAAAATTGAGTTGAGGCAAATATAAAAAAAATATTATGATATTTATGCTTTTTTAACACGCCCAGTGGCTTTATTTGTAGTGTGAAATACTTTGTGTTTGAAGTTTAAATTTGAAGGTTTGCTTTCTCTGATAGTAATGGTGAAGGCAATAGAAGAGTTGTCTAGCTCATAAATTTATAGGAAATATTTAAAACTTAAATTTGGGAAACAAATTTGAATGTTCGGGATTCGAGGCAAAAATAAGTTTAGTTGGGGAAAACAAATAATTTAAGGACAAACTAATTTAATAAAATTCTGAGTTGTTTTTATCTTTTATCAAGGCAAAGTTAAAAAACAAACAAGTATGTGTAATGTTGAGATCAACTTAAGGTATTTTAAATGTAGTAATCAAGCTGATAGTTCAGTCTTTATTTCTAATCTTTATCAGCTGAACACATAGCTGAGGAACTGAGTGATATTTATTTGAACACTGTTTATTTGCGAAATAACTTCCTTTAATTTTTATAACTTTTCTTTATACAGATATTTTCCATGATTTTTATGAAATAGTGGATTAAATGTGAAGAAATTGTCTAATAATCAAATTTGACATTGCTTTAAATGAAAAATGTGTATTAAGTAAGCTTTTTAATTAAATGCTTTAAATGAAAAATATATAATATGTAAGCTGTTAAATTAAAAAAAAAGTGACACGATTTTGTATTTTTAAGGGTATAGTGTTGTTGAAGATGTATGGACAATTCGTATTAAGCCAGCATTCTAGTGAAACATTTGTAGGTTGTTTAATCTTAGTCTCAGAATTTGTTGTAATTTATTCGACTTCGTCTTTTTTTAAAAAAAATAATTTCTAAGCAATTAAAGCCCCCCCCCCCCCCCAATTTTCTTTTCAATCGTTCGAAAAACGAATTTTTAATGTTCAATTAAATTTTGAGCTTCTATGTAGTATAAATACTTCTAAAGATAAAAATTATTCATTCTGAATCAATGTTTTCTTTTTTCTCTCTTAATTTTTCTTATAACAAGATACCCTTATTTTGTAACGAAACTCCTACTTAAAAAAAATCTCTGCTGTTAGAAAACGCAATTCATAAATTTAATAAATAGAAATGCCGTGATGCGATAGTTCCAACCAGAGTAATTTTCCACAGTATTTGGTGGCGCAGCATAGCCAACATTGGCTCTTGTGCTATAAAAAACCACTTAACCAACCAACCACAGTATTTGGACGCATTCATTCGAAACATTTAACCCTTTGTACTCAAGGCCTTTTTCGAGCGAAGGTACCACCAACTCAAAGTTTCGTTGCATTTTTGGTTCGGTCCGCTTCATAGAAACTAAACAGTCATTGGCTTTGCATCGGATTTCCGCATCAAACCTAGTGGTCCTCTCGAGTTGCGGCATCCAATCATGTGGTGCCTGAGAGGCGCCGCTCAAGCGCGAAGGATTAGTAAAGTAAATTTGAAGGTGTCTTTTTTAAACTGACCTTCTCACCAAATTAAATATTGAGATAAATTGTAGAATTTCGACGTTTGGTAAAAATATATTCGGTTTTACGGGAACAGAGTGAGCAATATTTTACATAATTTGTGAATTTGACAGATGTCATTTTGAGGTTAAGTCCCTTTTTTTTTTTGTTGTAATATAATTAATTGCAATTTGACAATCACTCATACACAACACTGTAATCTCAACCTTGAGATAACTCGCAACAATAGTTGTAAGAATTATTCTGTATGAATTATAACTAGCACTTGTAAAATGTGCATTAATAGTATTAACTTCCAGTTTAAATTTCATGTATCATCATAACATACAAATCAAAGGTTTTAGTTAGTAACACACGAAATGATCATTAATTCTTGAAAGCAAATTTAATTTTTTTTTTACTTTATAAATTACATCTTGCAATAGTTTATTTTCAAAATGAATCTTTTTTTGATTCTTATAATTTTTCTTCTAATACAGTTCATACAAATTGTATCAAATTGAAATTAAAGATGTGAGAACAGCAACATAATTTTGTTATCAATAGATAATTTAATTAACAATATGAAACACACTAAAGAGGCATCTCAAATTCAAACTGGATCCCCCACTTCCTCTTACTGAAAAAAAGGGGGGGGGGGTGAGATTTTCTCTGAAATATATTGGTAAATAATAAAAATACAATAACGAACTTTAGTGTAAGTATAAGGAATATGACGCTGCTGTAAGTTATAAAAAAGTGTTAAAGATCAAAAACAGTTTTGTAACACACACATGGATGTAGTGCTAAAAAAATGTTTGCCGGTACCCAAGCTTTCCAATCGTGGCGATAACCCAAACTATTGCTGGAATTTTTTAATTATATTCTCAATAACTTTTATCACAATACATGCATAAGGGTTAATGAGTTATTATTAATTAGTTTTGAAAAGTGTCAGTTCGCCGTTTCAGCTCTCAAAAAGGTATCGGTACGTCTTACCGCACCTACTACATCCCTGCCTGTAGACCAGACCAAGTGTCGGAATTAGCTTTAATTTATGTTTTTATGGACCTAGTAATTATTTCGCTAATTTTAATACCGCTAGTAAAATACCAAAAACTATTTACAAAAAAAATTAGAAATGTTTAAAAAATAAAAACGGCAAAAATTCGAGCCACAAGACCGACCTCAACTTCTCGCATTAAAATTTCCTGACAATCACTTAACTGCATACGTTCGGATCACCCCAAATCACTGATTGGAATGATTACCTTTCCCCCCTCATTTTCCTCTAATGTTATTAGCCTTTATCGGTATTATTTACGTTTGTATGCGATGGTCATTTTTCTGAGCGCTACGGCGATAAAATGGCCGTTATTTTCGTGATAATGGCGGGCACTATCGCTGTGAATTGCGTTATTGTGTTATCATTTTCGCAGGGTGTTATGATATAATAGTCTCTGACACTATTTCAACGATTGCACCTGTCAGACATGGCACAGTTCTACTGAAACACAGATTTCAGTTCTTATTTGGCTGAAATTTCGATCATTCCTTAGATCTACATTACTATTTTATTGAGTTTACTTGCAAGTCTGACTACCACGGAACCTGCGTACGTTCAGACTTCCCCAAACTTTCGATCATAAGTGGAAGTTTTAAGTATTTCGGCGGATTTCCATATTTTTATTTTTTTTATTTTCAGTAATGGACAATTACGGTAGTGTCTTATTCGAAAAAGTTCCTTTTAAGTTCATGTTTTTCAACAGCTAACAAAGAATTTAAAACAGAATTCAAACGGAACAGTTTGGTTCGAGTCGGTGCAGAATTATTAGAGTTTTTATTTAATTTTGGGGCAAGAAATTGTCCCCAAATGTCCAATTTTACTGTATATCCTTGTTTAAAATTATAATTTTAACTGCTATTGTATGCAAAATTCTTTAAAAATTGAAATTTTTTGCATTTTTTAAAAACTTTCCTTGGATACTTTTCCGAAACAGTGGCTGCAGCTGAACTTAAACAAATGTGAAAAAGAAAATTGCAAATGATGAAATAGAACAATTTGGACAGTAAAATTATGCAAACTGAAAAGAAAATGGAAAAGGTGTAACTCCCTCAATCCAGCCGCATTCGAAGAAAATTTTTTAGAATACACAAATTAATATTTAATTTTTTTACCAATTTTATTTGATGTATGAAAGTAAAAAAAATAAAAAAATTACACTACGAAAAGTTTTTTTAAAGTAATAATTGATTTCAAGTTGTAGAAAAAAAATAGTTAATATAATGTAGAGTATTTGTTGAATGTGAGACTGCAAACCCCCGCCACTGGACTTAAATATTTTTAAACGAATTTTAGGAGAACAATTTAAAGAAATCTGGTGGCTGATGCAAATGCAATATAGACATAATATGGCAATGAGAGAAACCCGCTGCTGTGAAGAGCTTGATTGCGTTAAAACCCGAAACCTTTTACCGTGTTGATCCAACTGGTATAATAGCATACTGGTTTAATTAGCAGTGGTATTGTGTAAAAGAAATGGTAGTGGAAAATTATTCCATAATTGTTTTGGTAATTCCTGAAAAAGAAAATTAAAAATGAAACGCCCCTAAAAAATTGATTTTCCTTCAAAACCCCTTTAATTTCCCTGAGGTGGTTAAGATTTTCTGTTTTTTCCCCTCTGTTTTTGAGGTTTACTCTGATGTAATAGTCGCTATTTCTGAGATTATTATGTTGGTATGGTGAATGCTATCGCGAGATTTACTTTGTAGTCGTCATTTTCGCTGATGCAAAATCCGCTATGTCCGTGCTTTTTCTGGTATATTGATTTAGTCTTTAGAAAAAAAAGTAATTTATCTTTCATTATTGACAAAATTATTTTAAATTGTACTTAAATTCATAAATATTGGTTTAAAAGTTGACACACTTTTTTTCTCTTTTGAAGTATTAATTTGAAACAAGATTTGGAAAGGCTGCGTTGGGAACTAATATCAGATTTAAAATTAAAAATATCCCTAAAATTCCCATTCAAGTTTTTTTTTTATATAGAAATCTCACTGCACCCCCTGTAATTGAAAAAATTGCCTAAATACACTGATTTAAAATCTAAAGCACCACTTTCCTGAACTCTCCCCAGATAACCATCAACCACAGATGGCTGTCTTATTTGTGAAGAGAGGTGTTTCGTTTGGTGTGGGCCCCTTAATTATTACAATTTTTTTTTTGCATGGTATCTAGGATTTTTTTATTTTTTTTTTATTGAGTAACTAACATTTAATGTGACAATTAACTTTAGTAAACTGTTTTTTCCAAGTGCTGATGCTTAAAATTATATCAACGCCATTTCTGGAAATCTATTTTGCTTTTTGCAAGAGTTTGTATTAGTTTTTTTTTTTTTTTTAATGTGTTGAGACATGAAATACTTTAGTGAAGTAAACGTATTATCTTTACTTTTAGCTACCATCTTTATTTTTGAATGATGTATGAGTGCAACTTCAGATATATATATAAAAAATATATATATATATATCGATAATTTGTTTATTCAACTATATTGTTGGTAAATATTAACACATCAAAATTGGGGATGTATACAGTTAGGCATCTGGCAACGAAGCCTACACAAAATTTAATTTATTAAAGACAAAATTGCGTTCTACGATACCCCCAAAATACTAAATATCCAAATAAAATTCTAAAAATACACAATATAAAATGCACACATAATAAAATACCACTTTCTGCATTTTATCTTTTTTAAAAATCTCGGATGTTAAAATGTTTGCACACTTTTTTTTTCACTATAAATTTCAAGTAAAAGCATAAGTATTCTGAAATGGACGTATTACATGCAATAAAAAATTAGAACAAAATTTAATGAAGTAATTTAAAATCCTTATTAATAAGTAAAAATGTATTTTTGCACATTTAAAAATATATTCATATAAATATACATACACACATTTAATTAAAAGTTAGAATTAAATCCATTAGCAATTTTTTTTGCGCATTTCCTTCTCTACCGTGCTTCAGGGTGGCTTTCACTATGGGCATTGTTTAGGGTCGGCAAATATTTGTCTTGCTCCCAATTAAAAAAAATTAAAAATTTTACAGTTATTAGCCTGTTGACGTGAGCTTGTTTTAACTTGAGTCAATCTATTTTGTTCATTTATCTGTTTGGACACTCATTTAAATACTTCAGCTACATGCTACATCACCTGTTAATGTTTCGGAGCTTATAAAAATGTATCTTCCGATATTTCTCTTGCAAATCGAAAGCATATTTGTTGCCAAAATTTTACTTGACATTATCAAGATTCATTTGATAATACTCGAAGCCTATTTGATTGAAACATACGAAGACATCAAATTATGTATTACATTTTTTCCCCTGTCAATTCATCTAACCACTATCCCCTGGGCACAAATATTTTTCTGTAGTCACTGTATATCTTACTTATAAATGAAATATCATTAGGTTGTATCTATTGTCGGATCGCGTCATTTTTTCGAAAGGTGCAGTTTGTATAGTATGCCACTTTTTCGAAACTGAAGTATTTCAGTTAAAAATTATTTTACTTTCCATAAAAATAACTTTTAATTTTTCAGCTATATTCGCTAGCGATAACTTTCTATTTAATTACAGCACAAAAAATTAAGTGTGATTGTGGGTGGAAAAATTAACACAATCTCTCTTTGAATTGAAGAAATTAATTGAGAAACTTGCATAATTATCCCAGAGTGTTAATTGATTAACCATGAATATTTATTGAAAGTACTGAACAAATCAGTTGAAATGATTATACATGCTATATGGGATCAACAATTTTATACATTAAATTTCGATCTCAATAGTTCATAGACAAGTCGTTTCCTTCAACTTGCTTTGAGCTTACTATATTATACTGTTTAGTTGCAGCAAGTACATCTAACTTTTAAAAAACTGTTTCGAAAGTGGTGAAAGAATAAGGACTAGGATTATTTACTTATTTTCAGATTTGGTCTTAACTGAATTTTACTTTTCCAGAAGTTAGATAACCCTATATTATTAAAACCCAACATTTTGCTTGTTTCGGTTCTCTCCCCATCTTGCCTTAGTTACTCATGGAGAAGATAAAGTAGGACCAGTGACTTTTTACAAAATAAACATCTAGGACATAGTCTGATTACACTCTATCTAGGGAACTCTTTTTTTTAATTTTTTTTATATTTTTTATAAAGTACTTACATAATGTCCTTTTTGATTTTTTTAAAAACTAAGAGTCATTTCAATTTTTGACTGCTTTTTGTCGGGTTGCTGAGCCTATTCGTTGCTAACCATTTCAGAAAATCCCCTACATAATGGTCTGTCATAATTCCAATTATTGAAACTCTTATGCTTTTTTATTAATTCAGGTTCTTCTACACTTGCGTGCTTTCACTGTCAAAATGAGGCTAAGGTTATATTTTATTTTAAGTTAAATTGTGGCTTGTGATTACACGCTACTGGTTTATGATGATTAGCTTACGACATAACAATGCAGTGCAGTACAGTGGCAACAACAATGCAGTACAGTATAAGGAATACAATTCAGTACAGTGGTAACCTAGATCTCGGTGAAAAATAATTGGTAACTGCTAAAAGTAGATTTGCTGTCCTACATTATATCTCACTGATATCTTCTGTAGCAGAATTTGTTCGGGTTTTCAGTTAAAAGGCTCAGATAGCGTTTTTGCTCTGCAGAAAACTAGCATAACATGCAAGATTTTTACCGAATAACCAATGTGATAATATTTGTCCATGTTCAAGTAAGAATGACGCAGTGTTACTATTAAGTAAATAGTCGGGTGCTAATGTTCCTTTTAAGCGGGGCGTGCTCGTCTAGGTTAGGGAACATCATTTGGGGAGAGCGGGTTGCACGAGCAGAGTGGTCTCATAACCTGGAAATACCAGGGAGCTTTCTGATTGTGGAAAATGTAAGGGATTTTTTTTTAGATTTCACAAATCGGAGAAATTTTTTTGTTCTGTAGTTAGGTTTCCCTGTTCATCCGTATTTTCGCGCCGTTCCCCTCCCCTCCTCCAGAAAATTGTGGTAGGTAATCGTTAGAAGTTTAGTGCTACGGAATAATTTAAACTTTTCATTATCACCAAAATCGGGAATTTTTTTTTATAAATCTATCGGGGCACATTCGGGAAACTTTTTTTCTGAATTTTCTGGCCACCCTGATGAGGGAATTATTTATTTCTGTAAATATTAGGGTAAAGCTAAAGCAAAGTTGTGTACTATTTGTGTTCAGCCGGAAGAATGAAACCCAGCAAAATCGAAAGGTATCTGTTCAGATTGTCTGGCTCTAGCTACTTGGCTCACAGAAAGGATAAAATAAAAACAGTTCAAAGTCCTGTTTACATGGATAGATATATTTAAAAGAAGACTTACTCTACCTACGTTAAGCTGTTTCAAGTGTATATAACTGCAGTAGGAGGAGTAGAGTAGAGTAGAGTAGACTCTTGCCAACTATTTTATTCTTGTCAATCCCCATGATGCAGCTTAGCCAAATATAGGCTCTTGTGCCACTAAAACCCACACAACCAACCTGTCAATCCCCAAAACTCATTCATATCTATTATTATGTTACAGAAGAGAAAATTCTCGCTGTTATTGACATTGTACTGTTATTATCAAGTTTGATACAAAATCTCAAATTAACATAATCTTGTCAAATGCAGTGGAGCTGCTGTACATGTCTAATACAATTGATTTGGACACAAATTGAGTTTGGGATATTTAAAGTTTTATTTTTTATTTTTTATTATTATTATTTTTTTTATATATATTTTAATATTGCAGTGAATATTTTACCCTCAAATGAGTCGTAACAAATCCTTTCCACTCGAACAATATGTATTCATTCATATAACAAAGAAATATTCCTTCAAGTCAACACAAAAATGGTAGTGCAGAATAATATCCGCCGTTTCTACCGTCCTTATTTTCTTTACCCTTGGAAACCTCGCTAATATTAAGTTTTTGGACACTTGGAGCACAATATCTGTGAGCAGCAACATCTCTTATTACTACTGGGTGTTCGAAGCTAATGTCCCTAATTTGGATAGGAGAGTTAAAAAGAATAAGAAAAATATAAAATTAGGTACCAGAACTCCCAAAGTTTTTAGGAAAAAAAATCAGTGCACTTCAATGTGATCTCCCTTAGTAACCCTGAGGAAATTTAAGTGGTTGTCCACTTTCAGCCATGCAACCTTTCTGTGGTCACAGTAGCAATAGCAGCGGTTATTGAGGAATAAAGGTCATCACGATTGTTCCTTGAGTAGACTTTGTCTTTGATGACTTAACTTTTGTAGTTGTGCGGACCACCTATTTAGTAAAAAGACTTTGAGGCATAATAGCTTATAGAATATGCGCGTGTATGTGCGTGCTTCAGTATTAAAACATACTGTACAAGAAAGATTAAACAATAAAAAAAATAAAGGAACTTAATTGTGTTTAATTTGCTGTTAATTCTAGACCAGCGTCCACGGCTATTTGCGGCCCATGTGTTGGAACCGCTGTCTTGGAGGTTTTAGTGGGCAGGAATGGGGACTTTGCATCCCGAAACGTAGATACAGTGGAATCTGAAAATAAAGATTAACACCAAAATAGCAGCCTTAATTAACACCAGTAGCAAAACCAGCATCCAATTTTACCTAATATCGTTAATAGATTTTGTAAAAATCGAATGTTTAAATTAGAGTCATTGATTCACACATCAAATAGTTTTACTTCACATGAGCCAATTAGTTAGAGCCGTACAACAAGCAAGCGTTAAGATGGGGAAGAACTTGGAAGCTTTCTTTCTCGACATTTCGGAATCGGATACCATTCCTGTGTCATCGGTGAAAGCACTGGAGATCTTCTCATCCCTTGCTCCCCGAATCCCCCCGAATTTCAAATCGCACCTCGGGGTTTGTCCGGAGTCACCCGAAATAACTCCCTTCCTTTCTTGTCTTTCGAAATCTGCGTACAGATCATTTTGACGCAGAGTTCCGCCCGTGTTGACATCAGAAAAACGTTGCATTGGAAATGGCAAGGTGTTTCTGGGGCCGAGTCGGGAAATGCACAATGACCTGATGAATTGACCTCAGTTCGATATGCGTTGCGTTGACTCTGCCGCGAAGCATGCGGGAAAAGTTCTCGGCAGCTGTTTAATTTCCTATTCCAATGCAAGAAGGCGACGCTTGGTTTTCTTTCTTGTCAGCAAGAAGAAAAAAATTGACTTGTATAATAGAAAGTTTCCACATAATTATACTCAATTGATATTGTTGATGAACGGGTTGGAATGTCTGCTGTGATTCTGGTGATGAAATGCCCTCAGTCCAGTTTTCGCAATTGTGTAAGTCTGCAACTTAATCATAATTTTATTTATTTTAAAAACAAATAAGATAATTTGTTTTCCAGCTTTTATTTAATTTTTAAACAATTCTATGTTTTTATCCACTCAATTTCTTGAAATTAAGCATTCACAGGGACTGCCAGTGGCGAGTAAAACAGCTTCTTAACAGTTATTTTAAGAGTCTGCCTGTAGACACAGTAAAAAAATTGCACTGTTAAAGCAACATACTAAATTCAACCATGAAAAAATAATTTGTATTGAAGCATTTAAAGTTCTGCTGAAAAAAAAATAGAAATTTTTGTTTCTTATGGACCTACAGCTTCCACATTTTATATAAACAATTAAGGTATACATATACAATTGAGATGATTTTCTTTAATTTTTAAGTAATAATTTCAAACTTTTTGGCAGTATATCAGAATTAAAAATGATGCATTTTTATATATAAACTTTTTTTTCCCCGTCAATTGTTTAATCAGCTAATTGCACTTAAAGTGACTAATTAGGACGTTATTAGAACATACATAAATAAACTTGTAATTAACTTAGGTATGATTTTTATTGCAAATAAAAGATATTATATTGACGTATGTTCCTATGGAGAATTTTGAATTTGGTTGCAATATTTATTTAATTATAAAGTTTTAAATAAAAAGTTTAAAAAAAAGAAATAGTTTTTAACAAAAAATTAAGATTAAAATATTCATAAAAAATCAAATTTTTGTAACAATATGTTAAAATCTCCATTGGAAACACATTTGCAATTTGCGTCTGCAGAACAAAATTAGAATTTTGTGAGTTGGACTATTTATAATGAAGATATGACCGTTGGCGTAAAGTCATATAACACCAAAATGTCATTTTTCAGAAAACGCGATTGAAGTTTACTACACTACTGAATGTGATACAAATTAGGTTCACAAAACCCACTGTAATTTATAAAATAAATTTAGTCTCGGAAAGAAAGTGGTATTTTAAAGGTAATGAATTCGGGAATATTTTAAAACAAAAACGCAGATTTGAGTCAAATTTTGCAATTGCTAATGTATATGTGTACCTTAATGAAAAATTGATCGACTAATTGTAGTTGACTATTCAGATTTTATTCTTCCATTTCTAATTTCGTGCCGTTTTCTTATGCACATGAGTTTTAATTCTTCTATTAACAGTTTTTTTTTTTTTTTAAAAAGCAAATGTTGTGGCAATTTGTGCCATATATTTCGGATTGTTGCCATTTTTAATACATACATCGATCTTTTCGACACCTCAAGGGGTTTACTTTCTTTAAGTAAACACGGGTTTCACAACCCCGAGGTACCCTATCTAGTGACCTAGTGACCTATCCTCCTTTCCTTTTCTTCTGCTTTCTTCTTCTTTTTCCTCCATCGTTGCGGGCACAATGAGGAACTTTCACGTTTTTTGGTTTTATTTTTAAATAAAAGTAGAGAAAAGATCATAAAAAACACTACCATTCTTTCAAAAATTTGAGCTCAGATAGATAGTTTAAAAAAATGTTTAGTTTTTCACTTTGCAATTTTGCGGGAAAAAGCTACTTTTGCGTGTGACGTCAATGCACAGATGATGAACCAGTCTAATACCTGTTATAGACGAGGAGAGAGTGAGGTTCCTACTTGGATTTTAGACGGAATCTATGCTCAACTACGTCACGACTTCTTATGCGTTTTTGGTTTTATGCCTTTGCTTTTATTTCAAACTCGAATTTTGATTAATTGAAAGCATAAAGATAAACAATAATTGCACTGCTCAAATATATTCGTTGGATAACATTAGAAAATACAAAAAATATTTATTTTTCTCACTTGTGCAAGTTCTTCATTAGAAAAATTTCACACCAGTGATGCCTCACAAGGAAACAGATAAAAGCTTGGAATAATATTTCGTTGTTCAACACAGATTTTAAGACAACCAAATGTCAAAGCTAAAAATTCTCTTGGAGATTGTATCTTGATACGAGGGTTATCTGAAAAGTTTTGAACCAAACATGGAAAGACGTACATTTTCTGCCAAATGTAGTTTTATTTTTTAACAAAGTCTCCTTTTAAGTTCTTCCACTTCTTCCAACGATACTCCAACCTCTTTAACCCTTCCTGGTAAGTGCTGTCATCTTTCTCTTCAAAATAAGAGTATATGTTGGATGTCCTCCTCATTTGTAGAAAATCTCTTCTCACCGAGTGAAATTTTAAGGTTAGGAAACAAGAAGTCGCTGGGGGCCTGATCTAGTGAATACGGTGGAAGTGCAACCATTTCGAAACGCAATTGTGAATTTTAGTCATGGCTGGCAACAGTCAATGTGGGAGCTGGCGCGTTATCCTGATGGAAAATCACTTTTTTCTTCAACTGCTGTTGATTTTTTGCAAATTCTACTTTCAGCTTGTCAAGTAATTATGCATAATAAACTCCAGTTATTGCTTTACCGTTTTGAAGGTAATTGATAAGCACAATTCCGTGGGTATCACAAAAAACACCTACCATCAACTTCCCGGCTGATGAAACCGTCTTCGCTTTTTTGGGAGCAGGTTCCCCCTTTGCAGTCCACTGTTTTGATTGTTCTTTTCTCTCAGGAGTGTAGAAATTCCGACTTGTTTTGTTTGAATCCCTTCAGAAGTGCTCCGACCAAACGGTATAGTGGTTAGCGTGCTAGCTTCTAGACCGCGAGGTTGCGGATTCCGAGTCCCATGTTAGGCATGGGTGTTTGTAAATGTATGTTGGCTTGTAAAATGACGAATGTTTCGGCGCATTATAGCCCTCGTTTTGCTGACGGCGCCAGATAATCTGAAACAACCAACCTTTAGAAGTGCCTTAGAAATGTTCATTCGAATGAGTTTTTGGTCCAAAGTAAGCAAATGCAGCACCCAGCGCGCGAATAGCTTGCGCATATCCAATTCTTCAGTCAATATATGACAAATGCGTTCTTTTGATATGCCCATAGCCTCTGCTAACTCTGTAACCTTTATTCGACGGTCGTCCACTACCATTTGGGGCACTTTTTCGATGATATCGCTGGTGGTTGTAGTTTTTGGCGTCCCGAACGCTCATCATCAGAGAGGCTGGTACGACCATGTTTAAATTCAGCTGCCCATGTTTTCACGGTGGCAAATGAAGGGACAGAGTCCCCATATACAACATCCAACTCGGTTTTAATTTGCGTGGGTGAATTGCCTTTTAAATACCAAGTATTTAATCACTGCACGATATTCCATTTTTTCCCATTTTCACAAAAAGATGCATTAGGTCTTACTCAAACAACAACAACTAAGAGTAAAAAATGGCTCAAATTTTAAGGAATACCTTTCAACGAATGCCCGAATACATTCATAATATTTTGTTGGTGAGGGCTGCCATCTATATGTTGAGGCTCAAAACTTTTCAGACAACCATCGTAATGGCTGACGATTTATTAGGTATCACATTATCGAGTCGCCAGTTTCTCTCTTAGGTGTTTGAAGACTACAATATTGATTTTAATCTAAATGAATTACTTAAATGTCATCCAACATCAGCTGGTCGTGAATTTATACGTGAGGATATTCTGAAGCTTCTCGGTAAATCATCTTTATCCTCTCTTCTCAAATTTTTTAACTGGATTTGGCATGAACAAAACATTTTCAAAAATGTGGTTCCCATCTTGAAACCTAAAGAAAGACCTACATAATCCTAACAACTACAGACCAATAACCCTAACCGCCTGCGATCTTCTCGATTTAAAATTCTACAAGCATGTCTTCATAACTTCCATTGAGTTTTGGTTGATAAAACTATAAATACTCCGCAAAAATCTTTCACAATCTTTGCAATTTCTTTAGCTGATTTTCCATTTACTTTTAATCTTTTTTTCCTTTGCCTTGTCTTTAGTTCTTGCCTTTGCGACTACGAATTTAAAAAGAACTAATTGATAAGAATTCTCAAAAGAAAAGTAAATAAAAATAAAGTGCTCCACAAAACTATAGGTCTATTTCAGAAAATCGTATCCTGAAATTATTTATAGGTAACTATATACGAAAACAACTCAAAATCAAATGAAATGCAGGTAGTACAAATACATATTTTGTTTACAATTGCATAAAAAAATCACTTCACCTTCCACATAATTATAGGTCCATGTAGTTTTATTAATTTATTGGGCCACCATTTTTTCGAATTGCAGCAAAAATTCTGTCTTTCATGCCATCGACGAGGGTTTTAAGCATATTTTTGTCGAAATTCTCCCATACACTTTTAATAGTTTGCTTTAATTGAACAGCTGATTGGTAAATCCTATTATTCACATAAATTTTTGCGCACAAGAAGGCCACAAACGTGTTCAATTTGGTTGCAGTCAGGTGAGCATTCTGGCCAATCAATTGCATTCACTTTGTTACTAGACAACCATTGCTTCGTGCTTTTACTGACATGTACTGCTGCATTAGCTTATTGGAAGATGGGACGATATCGTCGAAATCGACGTAAATATGGTGAAAGACTTTTTCAAGCATGATTTGATATTGATATGCCTTGCTATTCATTTTAGATGACACGAAATCCAATGAGACAATTCATCAGGCAATAATGGCTCCCCAGACCATACAGTAACCTCCTCCAAAATTCCACTTTGAGAAGTATTTCTTCTCCTTCCTGAGGTCATGCCAGTAGGAATTGAAGTTTTAGGAAGTCCAGTTTTAATTTTTTCTCATCACTGAAGATGACCTATATATATTTAAATGAAAATAAGGATTAATTTGATAATGAGGTGATATTTATTTAAGGATAGAAATGGAAATCCTACCTTGCCTCAATCTCTGTCCATGTTTTTTCTGGCAAATTGTAGCCTTCTAACCTTGTGTTTACTTCTTCAATTTTGCGCTAACTATGCGTGGACAAGTATTTAAAACGTCTTAACTGTCTCAGAAGAAGGAACATTAAGGTTGCAATCATTTTGTTTTTCACGTGCTGAGACTATCGAATTAGAAGCTTTTTTCAAAATTATTAGTTTGTCTCTCTCGGAAAGGAGTGAATAACGTCCAGAACGCTTTTTCTTGCCATACTCAGATTTTTTACGCAAGAAATTTCCAACAACTTAATGAGATCTTCCAATCGCATTTGCAATATCTCTGACACCTTTGCTTGAGTGATTATACTCCTCAATCATTCCTTTCTCCCACTCCTTCAATTTTAAACCTCTTGGCATTATAGGAATTACAAAATAAACCAAATCTGTGTTAACCACCTACGGATATGCGAGTGAAATATGCACTGAACCTGTATATATGTGCTACTGGTGAACGGGGTTTTCACGAATTTGCATAATGCACGTTGTTAAACCAATCAAAATGCGCCAATCAGTTTTCATAACTTTTATCAGTTTTCATAACAGTTTTAACCCTTTAGGGCAAGCAAAAATTGTTTTTGCTTTTGAGAATTACAAAATAAATGCAAGTTATGACGGACCTGTACTTTTGTGGAGCACTAAATTATGAGGCTAATGCTGTCAAAATGTCCGATTTTAACTTAAAAATAGTAATTTAAATTCATAAAAATATAATTTACTATGAATGTTTATAGAAAGTCAATAAAAATGTATATTAACTTGGACATTAATTTTTTTTACAATTTAAATGTAGTGTAATTGTAATATTTTTTTTGCAGTAGAACTTTGATTAATATAAAATGCTATAGTTTTTCGTTGGCTTTCTCATGAAGTTAAGATTTTTTCTGCTTGAGAGCTGCGCCATCTGTTTTATTCAATAGAAGAATCTGGAAAATATTTTAAAATGCATTTTTAAATTTATTCCAATTATGTCACCTGTTATGTTATTAAAGAAATTAAAAGAAAGTATTGAAGAAATAAAGTTACGAAAAATGAGTACATTTTTGGTTAAAATTTTTTAACGTAGGTGACTACTAAAGAAACTGCTGTGAAAGCTGAACAGCCACTGACAATCCTGCATTTATTAAAAACATTATTTTAACTAATTATAATAACTAATGATATCTATTATAACTACTATTAATAACTATTATAACTACTATTTATTTAAATTAAGAGGAGGTCCTAGTAAGGATCAGTCCCTATATTTGCTACGTTACTTTCTTCTAGCCGGTGCATTTAGAAACTACTTTATATGAAACCTTGAAATTTGGTGAGTAGGTACGAAAATGATCACTTAATAAAATGACATAAATTATTTTCATTTAATGTCTTATCTATTATAAATTAAAATAGCAACTCACCAAACCAAGCGGAGTCACTGTACGAATTGAATTGACGTAAGGCTTTCAAATATAAAATAAATATTATTAGACCTATTTTCGAGTTTTTAATTTGTCATTTCGTGGAGTGATCGTTTTCGTACCAAATGTCAAGGAGGTAGTTTCTAAATGCACTGGGTTAGGAGATTGTCACATAGTGAGTATAGGGAATTATCCTTACTATAGGACTTCTTCTTAATAATATCAACGTATGTCACTCGTCACCAAAATCACGATAGATGTTGCAATTCTTCGTCAGCGACGTTGTTTGAGCATAATTTTATAGAAAGATTTTTGAAGTGTATAATTTTTTTCTTTCTTGCTAGTTTTCAGTTTGTTTGGATGTTCACTAACAAATTATCAGAGTATTGAGAGGTGCGAAATGGGCAGCACTAAAGTCAACATTTAAAATTTAGAATAAAAAAATAAAAATATTGGTGGTTTGATTTTCGAGCAGATGGAATGATTTTATTTTTTACATTAGTGTAACAATGAAAATGCCTTAAAGATGTTCTAATGATATTTACTCCCAAAAGTATTTAGTTCTTTTGCAATTCATGCAAGGTAAGTTATTATTCTTTATATGGTTTGCAAACTAGGTCAAACAGTTATTTAAGTTTCTTGAATAGTTAAATTACCACCATTTTGCATGATTCAAAATTACAAGTATTTGACAAGGTTGACTAAAAAAGTTATTGCCTTTCACAATTCTACGAATTAAAAAAAATATATGTGCATGAGAATTTGAATAATCTTAAGAATAGCAATAGATAATGTATTAAATTCCCAAAAGATTTATAGTTGTTGCAATTTCATGCATGTTGGAATTTATTTGAATTTTATCAGTTTTCACCGATTCCTTTTCAGTGTAGATGCATGAAATTAATATATAAAATCAGAAAAGATTAATGTCAGAAATAATAGCCAAAAGTCATGCAACTTAAAATTTAAAATATGCTTTAATTAGATATGCTGCAGTTTGAAATTTTGAAATGTAGCTTAAAAAATAGAAAACTAGTTTTAGTTTGTCTGATTCTCTACTTTGTTGTCTGCTGAAGAATGTCATTTGTTCTTTTCTCGATCTGTGCTCATACCATGTATATCTATCGGGCCCATTTTAATCATCACTGATCCTCTACCTTTTTGACTTCTTAAGGAATTCCTATATTCATAAGACATAAAAGGCTTTCGGGCCATTTTAAATGTTTTATGTCTTTCTTTCAAATTTTTCTTTTCGTACCGTTTTCTTATACACAATACTTCCATAAGCTTTAATTCTTCCATTAACAGTGTTATTTAGAACTGCAAATGTTGAGGATATTTTAACCCTTTGCACTCGAAGCCTTTTTCGCTCGGCGGGACCAGCAGCTCGAGACATTTTAGGTTCGGCTGGCGTTTATGGATTTGCTTCATAGAAACTAATCAGTCATTGGCCTTGCATCAAATTTCCACATCAATCAAACCTAGTGGTCCTCTTGTGTTTCGGTCTTCTTGATCCCTCAGGGGGTTTACTTTCTTTAAGTAAACACGGGTTTCACAATCCCGAGGTACCCTAGTGACCTATCCTCTTTTCTCTAACTTTTTCACTTTCTTTCTTTTGCTTCCTCTCTTGTGATTGTCTTCTTGGTGGCACGGACACTCGTGGCCTCACAAAAATGGAATCCTGGCAGTTGACATACTGTTCCAACATAAGTATTTTAAATTATATCAAATGAAAAAATAAGTACACTGTTATATAGAAGGATGTATTTAAAAGACGTATGCTTGTCAAAAAGCAAACCCCTTTAATAAATATGCCTCCAGTGGTAATTAGATTGATCTGTTTGTCAATATACTAGTATGATTGTATTTACTTCCAAAATTGTTTGAAAATTTGATGTTTTGTATTGATTTTCATCCCTTTTGCATGAAGTTGAGCTTTTTAGCTTGAGGTCTATTTTGACTATTTTGACGTTTTTTTCCTCTCCCCCCCCCATATATGCGCTTAATCTCTTGTGAAATGGTTTTGTTGCAGATAAAATACAACTAAAAGTTTTACTTAAAAATTATCTAGGTTTGTTAAACCTGCATAAACAAGACGGTAGAGTAACAGTACAATATAACTAATCATACCATTAACGATTTCTTTTTGAAATATCCATTCTGTAGAAAATTTATAAAATTACTTTTCAAAACTACCTTCACAGTATTTTTCAAGTTTGGATACCCCCCCTTTTTTTATTTATTATAATCAAAACACTTCTACTTTTTGTATTACGCTAGATTGTGTAATTTTTTGTCCCTCATTTAAATGCGTTAATGTGTTCATTAAATTTAATATTGCCTGTTTGACCTAATTTGTGATCTATTAAATTTTACTTGTTAATGTTGGTCCACAAAAAATTTCACTTTGTTTTGAAAGTTTGCTTATTGTTACTCCTATTGTATGCAAGTGTTGAAGTCTTTTGTTTATGATGAATTTTCATTTTAAAAATGATTTTTATTATCTTTCTCATGTTTTCTCTTTCAGCCAAATTCACTTAGTTTCAATCCCAAGAAAGAAAATGGAAAATAATAATTACTTGATATTGGTGCTTAGGTAATGTAATGAAAGGTATGAGATAAAAGGTTAAGTATGTGCATGATTGAAGTGTATGCATGGGTTGTTTATTCTGGTGGTTGTTGTGGGTGGGCGTTGGGTGTGAATGTGGTGGTCGTTGGGTGTGTTTGAATGAGTGATTGTTGTGGTCGTTGTGTGATTGTTGTGGTCGTTGTGTGTGATTGTGGTGGTCGTTGTGTGTGATTGTGGTGGTCGTTGTGTGTGATTGTGGTGGTCGTTGTGTGTGATTGTGGTGGTTGTTGTGTGTGATTGTGGTGGCCGTTGGTTGTGATTGTGGTGGCCGTTGGGTGTGATTGTGGTGGCCGTTGGGTGTGTGAATGTGGTGGTTTTTGTGATTGGTGGCTGTAGTGTATGCGTGATTAATCGTAGTGTATGCGTGATTGGTTCAATTATCCAGTTTTTGTTTCATAATTTAAATTTCAAATTTTGGCTCTAATGAGGAACTTTCACGTTTTTTGGTTTTATTTTTAAATAAAAGTAGAGAAAAAATCATGAAAATCAATACCATTCTTTCAAAAATTTGAGCTCTGATAGATAGTTAAAAAATATTTAGTTTTTCACTTTGCGATTTGGCGGGAAAAAGCCACTTTTACTTGGAACGTCAACGCGCAGATAATGAACCAGTCTAAAACATGTTTTAGAGAAGAAATGAGAAAGGTTTTCCCTTCGCTTTGCCACTTTTTCTCTGCGTAACCACGTCACGGTTTTTTTATGCGTTTTTGGTCATGTGACTTTTGCTTTGATTTCGGCTGATTTCAAACTCGATTTTTGATTAATTGTGAAAGCATAAAGATAAAAAATAATTGCACTGCTCAAATATTCGTTGGATAACACTAGAAAATACAAAAAATATTCATTTTCCTGACTTGTGCAAGTTCCTCATTGTACATAAATTGTGTTTAGAAGCATTAGAATATATGTAGCTCCAGAAACTATATATATTCAATTTCATAAGTTTTATTTATAGTTTTATGTTAATAGTTTTTTATAAGTTAAATTTATAAATAATTATTTAAGCTTCAATGAATTTAAAGTTTTTTCAGTTCTTTGAGACAGAATTCGATCTTTCACACCTAAGGATGCTCTTTCCATGGAAGAGACAGACACTTTCTGCTTAAGGTACAGTTCCTTTCTGATAATTCTTTCCTACTAATATATCGTCCGATAATGCTACAACCACAAAACCATATTTTTGAGTAAAATGCATTTTAAATTTTCAGAGCATTGAAATCTCGCTACAGCTTAATGGGATTAATATAAATTGAATATAATGGGATCTTGCTTATTCACTTATAGCATTAAAGGCGATCAGTTTATGATTCATCGTGCAAATAAAACATTAAGTTTGTAGTTATCTAACTATAGCATGAGGTGATGCCTAGATTAACCAATGTAGCATATATTTCCTTTGAAACAGAATTCAGGTCCCAAGTGTCGCAATCGCCCTAAAATTCCTAGTTTTCTTTAAATTGTTTTTTCTCTCTAAAATTCCAAAAATTGTTCTTACATTTTTCGATAATGCCTAATTTAAAAATAAAGAAATCTCAAAAATTCCATGATTTTCCTCTAAATCCTGCGAAAAAATGCCCCTGATATTCCTACAGATGAGAGAAGTGGATTTAGTTAAAATTAGCATGCTTGTCAAAATAAATGTTATTTTGCTAAAAACTTGTTTAAAGTTAAATTTTTTGCCTGTATTGAATCAAGCATTGGAAAGAATGTCTGAAGCTGGCAACACAAGAGAAATATACACAACATTTTTAAGATCCATGACACTTAAAAAGTTCTCCTTAAAATAAACTTAAAAAAATATTCCTAAATTTTTTAAAATTATCTCTAAAATTCCTACCTACATTTTTTTACACAACTCACTGCGTCCCCTGTATCGGGCGTGAAGTAATATGTTATGATTATGAGTAATATTATGAGAAACCGAAAATAATTATCGTTATAATGACTATTATGACCAAATTTGCACTTTTAACCCGATCAGCTCCGTGGTTACTGGATATTTTCTGAAATTTTAATTATTTAAATTTTTATTATTGTTTCAAACTATTTTATATTGTACCTAAACTCATGTTAGTATACATTTAAAAGGTGAAGCTGTATTCTTTATGAAGTACTACTTGGAATGTAGATTAAAAATTAAATAATTGAGTTTATTTAATTTCGAAAGTTCGTCAGAATAGTATAATTGTTTGACTTAAAGAACTATTGTTTTGCTAAAAAGACGTTTGACGTTATATTTTTTAAATTGGGAGTTTGTTGCCAGTATTCAAACAAGCTTTGGAAAGAATATATTTATGTTACGAGTTTCTGTGAGCTTCTAAAGAAATATTCCTAAGTTTTTTGCACCTATCCCTATTTTTTTTTTTTTTTTGAAATTTTCCTTAAAATGTTCTTAAATTTTTTTTTGAATTATCCCTTAAATTCCTACCTAAATTTTTTAGAAAGCTCGCCTAGGGCCGCATTTACCCAAAAATTCTTAATATTTTTTAAAATTTTTGTCTCCATACAATTCCTAAAATTATGTTTAAATTTTTCGATAGTTCCTAAAATGATGAAAAATTTCAAATTCCAAATCTCTTTGATAGAGATTACTGTTTCCTCGGCAAATTACATTCTTAAAAATTAAAACATCTGTTTTTGTAGTCAAAATGAGCTCAAACGTGCCGACTGATTTTTAAAAGCCACAATTTCTATTGAATTTTTACTGAATGAATGAGATGCTAAGAATTATATCTTTAAAAATATTAATTTCTTTCCTTCCATTTTTTTGTGTAAAAAAAATTTGGGAACTTTTGGAAACTAGGAATTTAATTCTTTAGCTTCAATGCTCTAAACACATTTTTTCAGTTTATTTGTATTTTACTATAAGTTGTTGAAAGAGTAATTCCAATAAAGCTACATCAATAATTAATCTTTTTTTAAGAAGATAAGACCCTAATGATAATAAACACTATCCATCCTTCTTAATTATAGTGTAGAGTCAAAGTAACATTCTTTGAATAACCCTTTAGAAATAATCCAGGGCTGTGGGTACTTTTTTGACAAAATGCTTAAGAACTTTCTTACATTCTGAAATTAAAAAGTGGTTTAGATATTTTGCGAAAATATTTTGATAAATTTTCAAAATCATCGAAACAAGTAAGCTAAAGTTTGAGAAGTATTTTTCCATTTGAAATTAGGTATAAAATAGCTTTATATTTAAAGTTAATAATGATTTTATAACAAGTGTTTTAACAAGAAGAACTCGTAAGCTCTTTGCTAAAATAAAAATTGTGATCTTAGCTTTTTTGCTGAAGAAACTTTGTATCCCAGCTTAAACACTGAAATGATAAGTTATTTATGAGCTGGTGTTGTATGCAGCTCTTGGCAGAAAACATGAAACATACGTATATTAAGAATAAAAAAAAATTGGACTTTCTTTATTTTATTATAAAAAGGACTTGAATGTTCAGAACTGAGGGTTGGTTTTTAGCTAAAATTTTTAAATATCTTAAGTCCTTTATATTAACTTCGATTTTGTCTTTGGAGGGCTAATTAACCAACTTGCATTTATCCATTATAACTGAAACTTGACAGATAGACTCGTTGTCGATGACAATGCATTCTATCAAGTTTTTGTGGAATGGAAAAAATATAATTAATGATACGGCTTGGTAATTTTCTATGTAATGGTGGGATACTATGAAAACTTAACCTGAGCTGAAAATTGTTTGAGTTGCAATTGCACATAAAAGTTGGCAATATAAAGAATTTATCATTCATATAAAAAATTTAATAGGCATCCATATAACGAATTTAATAGGCACCCATATAAAGACTTTATAATAAAAGTTTTGTTAATGGTATTTTAAATACGTAATTCTGCTTGTCCATTTTATTCATTGTTTATCAAAATGGCTATATGGAGGGGAATGAGTATATGATCAACCTAGAAGTAGATTTTATAGATTTTGGAAATAACGAGTTACTTCTTACTGTGTCCTGCTTTACTTCTACCTGCATTCATTTTTGTAACTATGTAGTTTTTTTTTAAGCATCTAACGTAAATGCAAGTATCATTATCGCAACCTTTCTTCATTTCCTGAGTATGAATGTATGATTGACAATGAAATGTATGATTCACAGATTTTCTTCAGGTAAAGCTCGTAACTAAGTTGATATTCTATTCATGAATTTCTCTTTTTCTTCAGATAATGAGGTTCACAAGTTGGCAGAGGCTCTTCTTTGAATTTGAAGGTCACAAGAATCGGAGACCAACTGAATTCTGTTGGATGACCAGGATAAGTAGAATTTCAATTTTATACAAGCTTTGTGCTTCAAAATATGACTGTAAAGTAATACTGCGAGAGTATGTTACTGTAGAGTGTTATATGCATTACTAGCTGCATTGCCTCATACTGTGGAGACCTGCCATTGGTGTCCAAGTCCCAACTTTTGGCGCTTATTGATCAGGCTAGCTTTGCTTGCTGAATGGTTCCCTGCTACACAAACAGCACTTTGCTCACTAAAAAGTTAATTGGCACATAAGCACTGGCTCACTTTGTTCATTGAAGAATTCATTGTTACATAATCACAGGCCTGCTTCACTCATTGAAAGGTTCATCACTGCGCAAGCATAAGCTCGCTTCACTCGTTGAAAGTTTAATTGCTGTGTAAACCCTTACCCATGTTGATAAATAAAACAATATCCCCCGTTAATACAATAAAACAACACCTCTTACCTCTGAGGATATTTTAACAGTATTTGCTAAAATCCAATTGGAAGGCCAAAATTATTTAAGTTGAAGATTTCAGAGCTGTAAGCTGATTAAAAGTTGCTTTGTAAAAAAAATGTATTAAAAAGTAAAATTTAAAAATTCAGTTCTTAAAAAGTGAAGACCAAAACTACTTATGTTTGTTGAAAATTTCATAGCTCTACACCTGTTTTAAGTAGCTTTTATAAAGAGAAAGACTTTATTTTATAATTTTTGGTGCAATGTGAGGGGACTCGGATTTTAATAAATCTGTATCAAATTTGGAGTATAATATGCTTTGGTTTTTATTTGGTTTCCAAGGCAATCAACGTTTCGAACCTGTTAAAAATTGCGCCAGTGTCGTGACTAATTCTTGTGATATTTTCCCCCCTTTTATTTCAACAGTCCCCCCATGCCCTCCAAAATCTTACTGCAGGCTGGTAAAATATTTTTTGTTACCATACAGGAAAGAGAAAAAGAAACCTCCATTAAAACTTGGATGCATTTTACAATTCTAGTTAATATATTGTATAAGGGATTGGATGTATGTTCGGTGATCATTTTCTGGCATTTTTTGTGTGTGTGATAACTTGGGACTTTAAACCTAAAATATCTTCACAGTAATGTTAAATATTTTCGAAAACAATAAAATAAACTTATTTTAAATTTACTAAACTTAATAGTGTAGAAAAATTATATTCATAATCAATAAAAGAAAATATAAGTTCTTTTCTTCTGATAATTTTTTTTAATTAGGTAATCTTTCAAGATGTATTTCAAAATTAATTTAAATATTTAAATAAAATAGTTATGAAAGCTATTTCAAAAAATAATTAATGAAATTTTCAAAGATTAAATATATAATGTAATCACTTGATTTATTAAATAAACTTTAAAAAATCTTCTGAACATTACCAAGTTCTTAGATATGTTTGTCACAAAAAATGTACTTTTTGCATATTTCCAAAGCACACGTAGGTTCAACGCAAGAGAAAAGGTCATCGACAATGCTGCATCTTCCAAAGGAAAAGCTATTGTATCATTGTTTTTTAAGTATTTAAATTATATTTTAAGTATTGGTCCTGAATGTTGCAAATATTTATTTGTAAATTTTTTATCAATTGTAAGCAAAAGTCACACAACAAAGCAAGTAATGACCAGGAAAGTTTTTTTTAAGTCAGTTTTGATGCTAGGGCCTTTTTTTTTCGTTTTTTGATCAATTGTTCAAATTTTAGATAGTTATTAGTAGCAGGGATAGAAAGCTAAGAAGAGACTGGGTGGGAAGAGGAGAGCAGTTAGTGTAATGCCTCCTATGCTACCCTCTTAAGGATAAACCTCATATTTGCAGTTGGCTTTTCTATGGATCATCCATATTAAATCCGATTGCAGATACGACGTTTGTCCTTAAAAGGGCAGTATTGTCGGCCGGACAGCAGACAACACGAAATCAGTTCATGGACTAGGCCCCAGTATAAACAGACTGAAGGAGGTTATCTCTGGACCTGGGGCCTTTATATCTCCTTCTATTTCAGTCCGTGGTCTGTTGTGTTGGTCTGTCTTTTGAGCGACGCCTGACATGGCAGGTGGGGGTTTCTGCTTCCAGAGACGGATTCCTCCAGGGTCGTCCGCCTGTCCAGAGCCTTGCAAATCAGGGTACCTGTGGCCTGTCTGGGTGCCCAATCACGACGCGTCTGGTTTAGACGCCCTCACCCTTTCTCTTTGTGCTTCAGTGGGAGTTTGGGGATAATTTCGGGTAGTTTGACAATATTGCTGTCTGAGTTTTTAAGCAGTTGCTTTGCTGTGTGGTTTTTGTCAATTGGAGGGTTAAATGGAGGAAGGGAGTATTTAAATTATATATATTAAAAAATCTGAGTTTTTGCATTACGTAAAATAGTGTTTTAGAAAAACTTCTCTACTCGTATTCTGGGTTTCTAAAATACTTTATGAAGAAGGGTAGTATTTATAAATGAGTATTAAAGGGAAAACATTTGAGAACTAATATCTCAAAAGTTAATCCATGATATACACCCTATTCCTCCACTTAGTCCTGCAATTTATTGGGTGTTGTTAATGTGTTAATATTACTGTTTTTAAAAAGCATATTTTTGTTACAATTTGTATTTTAAATGCACAACTAGTTGTCTTTAAACTATGTACTTTTCCTAAAATTTCAAATTTAGTATTTATTTTAATAGAGAATATAAATTTTGTTTAATATAATTAATTTAATGTACAACTATTATTAGAATATAACATCAATAGAAAGTTGCATTAATATTGAAAAAAAGTGAGATTTTTCATTTTGCATGATATTTATTATTTTTGGATTTTTTAAATCTTAAACTAATTCTAACCTGGTGTCAGCACCTACTAGTTGTACTTATTTTACACAAACCTATTGCAAACGGTCTAGTACCAGCAGTGAAAGTTGTACTTTTATGGTACGGGGAGTAGCTTTTGGAGACGGAATGCATGGGGGAGTGTCAATATCAACAGTTCTTTATTAATGTTTTTAATAAAGAATCTTTCTTATTTTATACACACCCATTGCAAACGATCTAGTACCAGCAGTGAAAGTTGTACTTTTGTGGTACGGGGAGTAGCTTCTGGAGACAAACTGCAGTAGAGTGGTATGCATATATATTAGTTTCAGTCGACTGCTAATTAGTATTTAAAAAATTAATCAATTACAATACAATATATGTTAAATAGTTTTTTGTACTAAATATTTGCAATATATTATTTGTCAGTTCCTTCTTTTCCATCTGTAAATTTCATGTATTTTGAAACATGAGAGAAGCAAAAAAAATCTTGTCCAATATACCATCAATGTTAATATATATTTCATTAATATTAAGTGATTGTAATTCTTGAGAGAAGACAAATCCTCCTACAAATTAAATATGATTATGTAATTAAAATTTAAGTAACTGGTCATTGGGCAAGAAATCAAAAAAAAAATCTTGTCCAATGTACCATCAATGTTAATATATATTTCATTAATATTAAGTGATTGTAATTCTTGAGAGGAGAAGACAAATCCTCCCACAAATTAAATATGATTATGTAATTAAAATTTAAGTAACTGGTCATTGGGCAAGAAATCAAAAAAAAAATCTTGTCCAATGTACCATCAATGTTAATATATATTTCATTAATATTAAGTGATTGTAATTCTTGAGAGGAGAAGACAAATCCTCCTACAAATTAAATATGATTATGTAATTAAAATTTAAGTAACTGGTCATTGGGCAAGAAATCAAAAAAAAATCTTGTCCAATGTACCATCAATGTTAATATATATTTCATTAATATTAAGTGATTGTAATTCTTGAGAGGAGAAGACAAATCCTCCTACAAATTAAATATGATTATGTAATTAAAATTTAAGTAACTGGTCATTGGGCAAGAAATCAAAAAAAAAAATCTTGTCCAATGTACCATCAATGTTAATATATATTTCATTAATATTAAGTGATTGTAATTCTTGAGAGGAGAAGACAAATCCTCCTACAAATTAAATATGATTATGTAATTAAAATTTAAGTAACTGGTCATTGGGCAAGAAATCAAAAAAAAAAAATCTTGTCCAATATACCATCAATGTTAATATATATTTCATTAATATTAAGCGATTGTAATTCTTGAGAGGAGAAGACAAATCCTCCTACAAATTAAATATGATTATGTAATTAAAATTTAAGTAACTGGTCATTGGGCAAGAAATCAAAAAAAAAATCTTGTCCAATGTACCATCAATGTTAATATATATTTCATTAATATTAAGTGATTGTAATTCTTGAGAGGAGAAGACAAATCCTCCTACAAATTAAATATGATTATGTAATTAAAATTTAAGTAACGGGTCATTGGGCAAGAAATCAAAAAAAAAATCTTGTCCAATATACCATCAATGTTAATATATATTTCATTAATATTAAGTGATTGTAATTCTTGAGAGGAGAAGACAAATCCTCCTACAAATTAAATATGATTATGTAATTAAAATTTAAGTAACTGGTCATTGGGCAAGAAATCAAAAAAAAAATCTTGTCCAATATACCATCAATGTTAATATATATTTCATTAATATTAAGTGATTGTAAATCTTGAGAGGAGAAGACAAATCCTCCTACAAATTAAATATGATTATGTAATTAAAATTTAAGTAACTGGTCATTGGGCAAGAAATCAAAAAAAAAATCTTGTCCAATGTACCATCAATGTTAATATATATTTCATTAATATTAAGTGATTGTAATTCTTGAGAGGAGAAGACAAATCCTCCTACAAATTAAATATGATTATGTAATTAAAATTTAAGTAACTGGTCATTGGGCAAGAAATCAAAAAAAAAATCTTGTACAATGTACCATCAATGTTAATATATATTTCATTAATATTAAGTGATTGTAATTCTTGAGAGGAGAAGACAAATCCTCCCACAAATTAAATATGATTATGTAATTAAAATTTAAGTAACTGGTCATTGGGCAAGAAATCAAAAAAAAAAAATCTTGTCCAATGTACCATCAATGTTAATATATATTTCATTAATATTAAGTGATTGTAATTCTTGAGAGGAGAAGGGAAATCCTCCTACAAATTAAATATGATTATGTAATTAAAATTTAAGTAACTGGTCATTAGGCCAGAAATCAAAAAAAAAAAAAAATCTTGTCCAGTGTACCATCAACCAGTTTTTCCTACAAAAAGTATAATTTTCCACGAGTCAAAACAAAAGATTTTCTCTCTTAGCTCCCCTTTCCTCACAGATTACTTCAGAAACTTCTAATATTTGAAATGTAATTATTATATAGAGTAAGAAATTTAATTTTATCTTTAAAATTGTTTAATCATCTTTCACGCATACTTTTTTGTATATTCCATTTGCAAACTTTTTTAACGAACTTTTGAATTTCCTCCTCTTTGCTCTCTGATCAGTCTCATCTCTGAATATACCATTAATGTTAATTTTAAATATTTGAAACCCCTGAGTAGACAAGAAAGTCCCTCTTTCATACTAAATATGATTATGCATTAGATAGAAAATCTGGGAAAAAGTTATCACACATTGAAAAATGGTCCGATTTTGAAATCACATAAATACTTTTATATTTGGTTTGTTAAATCATTGTAATATAAGTGCAATAGTTGATTTTTTCTACGAATTGTATAAAAATTCTGAGGGAATGAAATTTCTTTTATTTTTTGAGTTAGGGCATTGGAAAATGTTGCAGAAATATTTTCTTCATAGAAAGTTAATGAGTATTAACTTAGGAAACCTTCTCAATCTTTCACCTGTTTGCCATACATATCAAACTAACCATTATGACTTAAAACCGAAGAAAAGTATTCATTTTATCTTGAAATTTACCTATAAAATCTGTTTGTACGTGGAATGTCCTCTTATCGACGTTTTAGGTTGTTCTAATAAGTTAATGATAATAAGTTACTTCTAAAAAGCTAAGTGGTCTTGGGTGTGTGTGGAATGGAACCTTTTATGAAGTGAAGTGAGCCTGGTTCACGAAGCAACAAAAGCTGGGACCTATACATAATGCCGGGTATTCGCAACATGGGGTCATGCTGATAGTTCTTTAATTTTGTTGCATTTGAAATTTTAAGTTTTTTTTTTATTTGTACTGTGTTGCGTTTCCTTTATTCTATTATGTTCATGATAGAATCAGAGAGCGAGTTCACTTCTCCATTAAGAAGTTAATGCAATTGAAGTTGAAATAGTTTCACTGGGGTCTATACAGAAGAAAATATGGGTCCTTTTAAGGACTCTTCACAAAATTCCATGTCCTAAAAACGGACCCTTCACAAAATTCCATAATCAACAAAAGGACCCATCACAAAATTCCGTGTCCAACAAACTGACCTTTCACAAAATTCCAAAAAACGAAACCTTCATAACATTTTCAGTTTGAAAACGGACCAATTACTTGCCCACATGTTGGTTTTAAGGAAGTGACGTCATGGATGCCAAACCATATAAAATTGGAAATTTTTCTCAAAATTAATATTTTTTCACAAAAATAGGACCCTTTAAAAAAAACCTGGATAGACCCCTGTTTCATCATGCTATATTAGGTGACACATTCGCCTTTCAATTCCTAATATTCGTTAAATTTTTTGTTTCTCCCTAAAATTGTATTCAAATTTTTCTATAACTCCTAAATTTTTTTTAAAACCTCAAAATTTCCACGATTTTCCTTCAAAACCAGTAAAAAAACTCCGATATTTCACCAGAGGAAGAATCTTTTATGAAATTTTAATTGTCAATGAATTTTTTTGAAAATTATGTCGGCTTTAAAAGAATTATCCCAATAATATTTGGAACTGCCCTAAAATTCATACCTAATTTTTTTAGAAAATTCACTGGAACCCTTTGTAACATGACATTCGAGGTTCCGTTTCATCTATTTGTTGTACTTGTCTTGTATGTGACTTTGTGATCAAGGTTTCTTTTCATTTAAAGCAGGTTCTTGTGGCCCAGCGATCGTCCCGTCTTTTCATGGCTTTTGTTGAAGAGGTTTCTTTCCTGTGTTAGTGCCATCCAACAGTAGCTATCTCTGGAGTACAATGCCTGGGGAGTAACTCTAGACAAACCTCACTGAATTGGGTAACAGTTTTCACCTTATTACTTGTAACATTACTGTTTTTGTGTAATGTTTAATTATCAAAGTTTCCTATTATTTAGTTACAGGTTCTCTTTACCTATCGGGGCTTTATGTGTATCCAAAGAACTGCCTCTTGAAACTTTTTCTAACTTGTATCAAACACTGTGTCTTTTCCTCTAATGAGTACGAAATAGCCAAAATCGGATAATAATCAACTCTTATGAGCCTGCTTACATGCATTATTCACCTTCTTGCACGCATGTGTATTATGAACTTGTAAAAGATTGCGAACAAGACTCAGACACTGAAGTTAATGAGGCATATGCTTAATTTTTGTCATTTGAACGCCTTGATCCTATATAAATAGGGCCACATGCAGAAACGGTCTGATGCAATTATAACCATGTCGTATGGAAAGGCATAGGTAGAGAAGTTAAGACACTAAAACAATATTCATTGAGTTTAACTTGTGAAGAAAATTTGAATTTTTTAAGTGAAGAGTTGAAACTTTTAAATTTGTAACAAAAATTTTGTTTGTGTCAAACAGATTGAAAAGTGCTTAAACTATCCTCAATTATCGGTTGTGTAGTCCTAGTGCCATTTCATTATTGACATTTACAAAATGAAATTTCCTCTTCTTATAATCAAGTATAAAGCTTGTTTTTGTTTGTGTTCTTGATGCGTAAGTTTATCATTGCTTCTATTATGTTTCTGGCTTTGTTGAGTGTGTTAGTTTGTCGTCTTTGCATGTCAGAGTAACCACAGAACCTGGGAATTGGAGAAATGTCAGGTAGTTTTCTGATTCTGAGAAATTACGAGGAATTCTTTAAAATTTCATATAAATCGGGGAAATTTTCTTGCTGAAGGTACATTTCCCCGTTCATCTGTATTTTGGCAAACTTTTTTAAATTTCATGAAAATCAGGGAAATTTTGTATTGTTGAAGTCACGTTCATCCATATTTTGGTGCTATTTACGTGGAGATTTGTTGTGGTAAGCCATTAGAAGTGTAATGTTGCGGAATAATTTAAACTTTCATTACTGCCAAAACTAATTTTTCAAAATTGGCATTTTACCTATCTTTAGCCTACGTGGTCTATTTCATCAAAATGTCCACACATTTGGAAAAGTTACGGTACAAAAAAGTTAGCCGTAAAATCATGGAATTTCTTAGAAATCTATCACGGAACTTTTTTTCCTGGATTTTGCGGCCACCCTGCATGTGGTTTTGTGTGGTTGTTTGTTCTGGTTTTTGTCATATCTACGTGTGCGGTTGTTAGTTGTTGTTTTTGTATATGTGTGTACATACCAGTTATTTTAGGAGTGATTATGATTTTTTTGTGTGGTTCTGGTTTTGTTGTGTGTGTTGTTTAGGTTTGGTATGTGTAAATGTATGTTTCATTCACCATAAGCTGGTTAGCCGGTTGTGATGTGTAAGCATTGATAACCTCTATGCAACAAGCCCACAATAAACACGATGTTCGTTCACCAAGATTGGAATTCTGTCCCTAATTCTTGTGACAAACTAATAAGATACTTAAAATGTTCAACGATTTCCATTTAAAGCTCCATTCTATGATGTCACTGTTGAACTATAAGTTTATGACGTCATTCCCTATTCGTCCTCAAGCACACCTATATTAATTTGAATGGTGGTAAAATAAATATAATATAAAAAGTACTCTTGTTGTTCAAACAAGTATCCGCTTCTATAATGTGCTTCGACACTTGTGCTACACTGCATTTGGCTCAATATTTGCTAATTTAAAACAAAGACAACTAGTTCAGGGTTCATTTCTTCTGTATCCAAGCAGAACTATATTTGAAGCAAATAGAAACAGATTGTGACTGCACTATTTGTGTGTTAACGAACAAATGTCCTTGAATCGATACAGAGAGTCAAGATAAGTCAGTTTGAATTATTTTGAAATCATATCAATAATTAGCTATAAAATAATATTGATTCTGTAAAGTTATTTGTTTTATGATTCTGCTCATTGCAATGTGCAAGTATCTCCTCCTGAACTTTTAAAAATTAACGATATATTCTTGTGGTTATTATTATTATGATATTTCTTAAATTCATAAAACTGAAAAAGAGATATTGGAATTACATAAATTTGCAGATGTTATCGTATATCAACAAGCTGTGTATTTTATTGGATAGTACACATACTAACCGTTTTAAAGTGCTATTAAACCACCTGCTAGGACCAACTTTGGTTATAATATTTTGACCATCTTTTCCAGAAATCGTGCCTCCAACTGTCGCCAAAATTTTATACCTGTAAAGTTTGGTTTAATTTGAGTTTAAAAATATAGATAATTTGGTACTATCACCAATTAATTTTGGAAATAAATTGATATTCAGGGGAATATTTTTTGAAGATCTTTGCCAAATGATTCTTCACTGATCAGATGGCTGTAGTTTGGATCTCTGGTATATTAATACGTTTTTAAAAGTAACTTTTTCTTGTAAAATATATTTTTTGTAATGCGCTAAATGGTGTAATTTGTTGGTCACATTATTGATGCTTTAATGTGATAATTACCTTTTTAATTAGTTGTTGACCTAATTTGTAATCTATGACATTTTACTTGACACAATGTTTTCCATTTTTCTTGCTCTATCTGTAAGTGTATTTGTACAGATAATCATTTTCAATATGACATTTCCATCAAATATAAAAGTCAAGGTCATTCTATTTACATCAAATTTTAAACTATATGCTCATGATCCCAATCGAGGCCATCGTGAAACCGCTCCTTCCCTCTTTAGTTGATCGAGCCAGACCATAGCTTTAGTGACGTCACAACTTCAACTCGGATAGGGGATATAATACCATTTCAGATAGGGGATAATAGAGAGGGATGGGACTTTTTTACAAAAATATTTCCTGTATATCATTTTCTAATGTTACAGAATTGAAACATTAAGAATAACATATTCAAACATTTTAACTCACTTGAAAAATATAAATATGATGGTAATTAATAATATATTATTTTTATAGGTAAATTAAAATAGCAAGAAAAATGTCCTATCCCTTATGCTAGGGACGAGTTGGATATGTTTTATAAAGCTAAAATTCAGATTTAATTTTTACAAATATGAAAAAATTGAAAAAGTTAATGTTTTACTTTTGTTCCAAAAGTTTATTATGCATTATAACATTAATTTTACCCAACATTAGAGAAATCTTACTAAAAAAATAGGTAGCGCAGTTACAAACTTCTGTAGATGCAACATGTCAATTTTTTTCTTTATTTACTTGGCGTGAATACTTTGTTTTATTTCTTACACAATTCAATTGCCTGCTAATTCATAAAAATGTACACAAACTGCTAATTCATTAAAATTATTTATTGGGTCGATAAAACATTATTGAGTAATCCTGTAAATATAATAAAAATTAAGAGCACAAAGTTACACCTTAAACAGCTTAAAAACAGAAATTAAAATATGAATCTTAAAAATATTTGAAATCCAACTGATCAGGGGGCTTGAATCCAGCTGGGATTTCAATGAATGCGTTTCTAAAATGCCATTGATATATCACATTCAAGCACCTACGCATCCAGCCGGATAGACAAGAAGTAAAAAATATTCGCAAATACTAAAATGAAATGTACCTTGTAAAACTTAACAAAATCGCTGTCTTACAAAGTTTAATGCCCACGTTGATTCGAAATGAACCCAGTCCAGCACCAAGAGTTTTAAGTATTGAAATACATAACTCCTAAAATTGCCCCACATAAAACATTTAAAACTGCACTGCCATCTATTATCCACGAAAAAAATGAAACAATTTAAAAATCAAATATTTAGACCAGTTAGGGCTATTAAACTGGATTTCAATATCGACCAAAGAATGGAATCAGAAACCAAAGAAAAAAATTCAAAAAGGTGAAAATTCAAAAATATTTAGTAAATCCATATTTCCTCAAATTGTCCCTAAAAATCCCAAAAGCCAAATTAAAGTCCGTAGCATTATTGCAAATACTCTCAATTTTATTTTGTTGTATATAATATTTCTAAAAATCTTGAAATTTAAATTGCTATAAAAATTTGAAAGACAAATAACTTCAAAATTAAAATCCTGTCTTTTGTCATAAACCTCAATATTTACTGAATTATCAATTATTTTTAAATTTAAATCGAGATACTGAGCGCTCTTGTAATTATTATTATTTTTTTAAATCAAATCCTTCAGGTAAATCTCTATAAATTTGTCCAAATCATTGAAATTAAAAGTAATTAAGTCATCAATATATCTAAAAGCTTCAATATTATTATATTCTAGAAATCTCCTTTCGAACATATGTAAATAATAATCGGCAAAGCCGCTGGAAAAGTTATTCCCCATTGTCTATAAAAAAAATTTCCATTGAATAAATAATTTTCAAAACTATTAAATTTGCAAAACACTAACAATTCTACCTATTTAAATTATAGTTTTTAAGAAAATTATCAAAAATATCAGAGCAAATATTAATTAAATCATCATGTGGTGTACTGGTGAATAAATTCTCGAAATAAAATGTATGAACAAACTCAATTTTGTTATTAATAAAATCCAAAACCTAATTATTATTTTTAATCCAGAAATGATTTTCCAACATCTTTACCTTGTCCAAAGCAATTTTTAAAAATCCAAAAAAAAATCAAAAAATCATCTAAGATAATCATCGTAACAATTTGTAGAGCATGTTGCGAAACGAAATTTCAAAGCAGATTTATGAAATTTAACTGCGGGAAAAAGATAAGGATATTTCATGCATGAAATCTTAAACTTTTTGCAAAAACCAAAATCCTGTAATCCAATTCCTTTTGATACAAAAAATATTAGTATTTTTATCCACATTATTACAGTGGTGAATAAAGCTGTTTATAATTTTTATATTATGTGCAAGTGTTTTTTTAGAAAAAATGCAATGCTTTTTTGTTGGAGAAAAGTCCTTGAAGGAAAAATCAAATCAAGCCTGGTGGAGTCGAAAGTGTGACGTCATTTACGAAAACTATTGCTGTGGTCTGGCCCATGACCCGATCAACTAAAGAAGGAAAGAGCGGTTTTACGATGCCCCCGTCCCAATCTAATTTACTGCCCATTTGGGTGCGCTGAGACCATTTCTCCTCGTAAAAATTACCTGTCTATTTGTAATTTTTAAGATTTTTTTTTGTTTACCATAATTTAATATTTCAATCTATTGTTTTATTAAACATGTTGAAATAAGATACATTAATATTTTTAGAGTAAAATTAGTTGTATATTGTATTTTTTTTTTTATATATATATTTTTGTCCCTAAACATATTTTTATGCTCCAGTGTGTTGCACCAAATAGATTAATAATTTATATTTTGTTTTTACAGAATCCTTTGGTCTAATTTGAAGTACAGGTAATTGCAGTATTGTTTATTTTTAAGCTTGGTTTGTGTTTTTTTTTATACTGTAAATGGTGATTGTGAAATGGCATTTAAAGGGGACTAGAGCTGGAAAACAGATGCTACAATTAAATAATGTGTCATAATATTTGTCCAATCTCTAAGATAAAGAAAAAATATTCCATCTTTCACAATCACTTGTGCTACCAATGATAATATAGTAATATGAAGAATTCAACGATTTTATCAATTCTGTAAAACTTGATATAAGTGCAACACTAAAATAGATCTCATTCATCAAAACACTTACCTGCAGTTTGTCTAACTCTTGTGTTTTTATTGAGGACAGTGCATTTATTTTCTTAAATCAGGCGTATGTCTTTGATAACTGCTTCGTGACTTAAATTATACTTTAATGAGTTTAAAATTGTGTCCTAACTTTCAAACTTGACAATTTTACAGGTGCACCTACTAATTTTGAAATTTGATGAAAATTAATAGGATTCTTGGTGACTCCACCATCTTGATTTTAAAAATTACTCGTAATACAGCACTGTGATACCTGTTTATTTTAGGAAAGAAAAATGTTTCAAATATTAATGAAATGTAATCTTAGGAGGTATAGTATGATGATGTTAGTATACGTTTGATTATCCTGGAAGTAGCTAATCACTCTCTTACTAAATTCTTTTTAAAGAGATCTGGAAATTTTTTTTATGTGCTACAACTTTCAACAAATACAGTTTTTCTGTTTCATCTTTACTGTGTACTTTGTTACACTCAGTCTTTAGTGGAATTCCTTTTTCTCCGCTTGGTTCACCAATTTAATTCCCTTGGAAAAGTTTCATGGTTAGATGATTGTTTTCATGCCATTCCTCAGCATCATTGATCTATCAGGGCTGCCACAGACGATTAAAAAGGCTACTAAAGCGACTATTTTAATGGCCAGGCGACTATGGCAACTATTTTAATGAACAAAGGGCCCAAAACGACTATTTTGAACAATACCTTCAACTATTTTTGGGCTCAGGCGACTATTTTTTTAGAAATTGGATACTGTCCGATGGTAGGACGAAAAAAAATCGGCACTAAGGTACTAACTCAAAATGGTGATTTCTTTTAAGGGGGGCGGGAGAGCGAACACTACCGAACAGTTATTCATATTCGCGGGTAGAGTGGTCCGATGTTGGTAACCTCACTTACCAACTTACGGACTTAGTTAGTCCGATGATGGTAACCTCACGCAAGATTGTTGTTTTTGACGGCAACCGCTGTCATTTTCACCTACCTGTTGGGTTCTAGTGTTCATCTTTCGCCGTGCAACGTAACAGCATACACAATTATATTCCCAAATATCAAATTATTTCGCTTTATTTACTCTAAACAAAATGAATTTGTGGAATTTGCCTTGAACTTCGGAAGAAAGTGCCATCAGTATGAACAGTATTTATGTTATTAGACGTTATGTCGGAGATTTGTGCCGGTGTGATGTACGATTTCGCCGTGTAGGTCAATCAAAGTAGAATGATTGAATTTCAATGTTGTAGCTAAATTTGTAAATAAAATAATTTAAATTTTTAAGCAATTTATTTAATTACTTTGAATGTTGCTGAGGCAGGGTGGCGACAGAACCAGGAATTCAGGGAAATGTCTAAGAATTTCGTAAAATTACTCTTTAATCAGGGAATTTTGAAATTTTCGAGTTTCCCTTCTCGCGTACTTATGGGTGCGGACATCTATCCCGACTCGCGTCACGCTATATATATGTAGTTTTTATAGTTGGTCGATTTGGGTGTACGAAGTTTCCGAACTTTTTCTACTCTCAGCAGCTAAATCAAACCTACCGATCCCCCCTCCTCGGCCCACAACCACATGCTCCGTGTGTTTTTTTGTTTTGTTTTTTCCCCTTAATAATTCAAATTGATTCCATCATATTTTTTAGTTTTTATTAACCCTTTACAGTACTGTGATATTATAGATGTGCAACAAATATATAGGCATTCTTAAGCAAAATGTGTTATAGATAGTGTACTTCATTTTTTTTTTTTTTTTTTTTTGTACTTTAATTTTAACATTATATCTAACATAATTAATTGAAAGTGATGTGTGTTTTTGGTTTATATGTTTAATATAAATCAAACAAAGAATTGAAGTATCCTCCTCCTCCAAATAATAATAATAATAATAATAAAAAAATAAATCTGAATGCCCTACTGCATACATTCAGGCAAAGGGTTATGGAATTTTTTAAAAAAATCCTTGCATTTCCCCCCCTGCCAAATGCTGTGCTTGTCATGTTTTATGAAAACGATTTTTTGCCTCATTTAGTATGTACTTATGTGGTTTAAGATAGTATTTTTGTTGCATAAAATTTTATTTCTATATATCTATGAGTAATTTTTATAAGAAGCTGTTAATTTCAAGACTTTCTTTCATGCATTATGTGTTATTTATCTTTTCTCAACTTCAAAATCCAAAACACATAATTTTTCGTGAAATATATGTACCTAGTGAAATTTGTGACTGAATAGCAAAATGCTTATTAAGTTTCATGCTCATGCATGCCCAAGTTTAGTAAATATTTATACAGAAACTAGCTAAATACCCGTGCTTCGCTACGAAATTTTAACATGTGCAATATTGTAGCTAGCTGTGAGACCTCGCGTTGTGGAAATCTGTCATTCGTGTATAAAGCCCAGTTTTTGGCACTTCGCTCGCAGGAAGGTTCATCGTTATAAGAAATCGAGCTCCCTTCGTTCGCTGAAAAGATCATGGACACATAAACACAGGCTTATTTCACTCGTTGAAAGGTTCATTACTATGCAAGCATAGGCTCGTTTCGCTCTCTAAAAGGTTCATTACTGCGTAAGCATAAGCTCTCTTCACTCACTTAAATCTAATTGCTACTTAAAGACTTAATATTGGAAGCTTCTTCCTTGTCAAAAAAAAAAAAATTCCTGTTAATACAATAGTACAATACCCCCTCAATGTTATTTTCAAACGTATTTGTGGAAAGCAAAATTAGAGGCTAAAACTACTTCTGTTGAAACTTTCAGAGATCTAGGCCTATTCGAAGGCGCTTTTTGTGAAATAATTAATTGAAAAACAAATTAAAATTTTAATATTCTTTTTGTCAGTCCAATTAGAAGGCCAAAACTACTTGTGTTTAAAATTTCAGAAATGTAGCCCAATTACAAATCGTTTTGTAAAATATTTGTTAAATAATAAAAAAAAAAAATTCTGTTTTTTAAAAATCTAATTAGAAGGCCACAACTATATATGTTGAAAATTTCAAAGCTGTAGCCATTTTTGAAATCGTTTTGTAATATATATAGTAATTAATTTAAAAAAATTAATTAATAACGAACTAAACAAAAATTTAAAATTCTGTTTTTCTAAAGTCCAATTTGAAGTCTGAAACTACTTATGTTGAAAATTTTAGAGCTGTAGCCCAATTAATTGTCGTTTCGTAAAATGTTTATTAATTAACTAAAAAAATTGATTAAAAAAGAACAAAATAAAAATTTTAAATTCTGTTTTTTAAAAGCCTAATTAAAAGTCCAAAACTACTTATGTTGAAAATTTCAGAGCTGTAACCCTATTAGATATCGTTTTGTAACATTTATTAATTAAAAAAGAACTAATTATAATTTTAACATTCTGTTTGTGATGTATACAATCAGAAGGCCAAAATTACTTATGTTGAAAATCTCGGAACTGTATTCCAATTAGTAATCGTTTTATAAAATGTTTATTAATTAATTAAAAAAGAACGAAATAAATTTTTTAAATTCTGTTTTTTAAAAGTCAGATTAAAAGGCCAAAACTACTTATGTTGAAAATTTCAGACCTGTAGCCCTATTAGATATTGTTTTGTAACATATTAATTAATTAAAAAAGAACTAATTAAAATTTTAAAATTCTGTTTGTGATGCATAAAATTAGAAGGTTAAAACTACTTATGCTGAAAATTTCAGAGCTCTACTCTAATTTTAAGTAGGTTTCTATAGATCCACAGAGCCACAGACAGATAGACAGACACACAGCTTGTTTTATTATTATAGATATATTATATATTAAAGAAAATAACATTTCATTTTTTTTAATTAAAAAGAAAAATATTGTACAAGTTTTGTTTTTCCTTGGAAGTTAGCAAGCATGGGTGTAGTTTGTAAATTGGTTTATGTGAATTTTGTATTTTTTTATTAATGTTTTCCATTCTTTTTCATGCTTTAAAGATGTTTATTTTGATTTTTAGCCTAAATTTATATTTTGTTGCAATTATACTTTGATAAGTAAATGTAATTCAAAATAGTGAAATGTATATATTTTTAAATTGGCCATTATTTTCTTTGTTTTTTTTTAAATGATAACATCGACAGAGATGCACATCAGGGAATTTTCTGGAAATCAGGGAAATGTCGGGGAATTTTGTTTTGCAAATTCTGAAAAAATTTAAAAACTATCCTTAATGAAATTTGATTCTCATTGTCAATATTTAGTATAATTGTTTAAACATGATAATTGTTTTTCTAAAAAAAAGTTGTTTGACTTTGGAAGTAAAAAAAAATCTTGTTTTGTCAATCGATTTTTACCGTCGCTTTTGCTTAAAGTCTAGCTTTTTTTTTTTTTTTGCTTATGTGCTGTCTGGGAGTAAGATTGAGTTGCCAACTTCCATCGCAGTATATAAATATGATAGCGCCTCCCCTAAGACACATGCCTTTTACCGTATGGGATGTAATGTTTTAGACACTATTTTGAATCGAAAAAAAGAATGTTTCTGGGTTTTCGTGTTTTATATAAATCTATTGTTTTATTCCGATCTTATTAAAAGTTATGAAAAGTGAGGCTACTATTTTCAACGTCCGAGACTACTATTTTCAATGTGTGAGACTACTATTTTGGCTACTATTTTTAACATCTGAGGTTACTAAAGCAACTATTTTCAAAGCTTACAGTCAGTGGCAGCCCTGATCTATGGAATCTTCTCCAATGTCTATTGTTTAAAAATATCTCGCTAAATAACATTTGAAGTGAGTGTTGCTTTGTTTGCAATGTTTTCGGAGCCCAAAATTTCCTTAGAAAGCACCACAACCGTTTTGCATTTATTTTTGTAGTCATGGAGCCTCTTTCAGGGTTCCATAAGAATGCATGCTCCTCTGACCAGCGTGGGCTTTTATGCTTTCGGTTAATCCTTGGTTCCCCAGCGATTGCAATTGAACATAACTAGAATGAATTTTTAGTGCACCTTATAAACTACTGCTCTAGATAGTTAATTTACCCATGACTTAAAACAAGTACTTTGAATCAGCTACGTATACTTCATATTACTATTAGTATTATCCAACATTGATGTAGGTACTGGAGATTGTTCTTGTTGAAACATATTTTCTTTATCGATAAAGAACGATTTACATTTAATATTTTATAGATTCCAAAACTTGAGGATCAAAGTGTTATAAGTACATGTACAGCTGGAAAATTAGTGAGTTGTAAACATATGCTGTCTGCACTTCTAAGTAGTCCAAGCAAATTATTTTCTATTTCTATGTACATGTATATATATTTATTTGACCAACCCTGTTTAGCCTTGAGTCTGTTGTTAGTCTTAAAATTTTTAATTGTATTTGAATATTGAAATGAAATGTCTTCTAGGAAGTGCCTTGATAATGAACTGTTCTCTATGAATTGAATAGGAGATAATCCATTAATAAAAGGCCTGAAATAACTGAAATAAAAAATTCACAAATATGGATTTTTTTTACTTGGTTTAATGAGTGTAATTTTTCTGATATTTTGAAGATCGCTCAAGTAATGCTGTCATTTCTTATGTTATAAATAACTTTTTCTTGATACATTTTCCTCAGATGAAGCTTCAAAAAATGCATAGCATTTCATTCTTTCAATTTTTTTTTAAGTTTAAATCTTTTGATTTCCATGTATTTTTCCTGCATTCTGCGGAACAACGGTTATAAAGCAATGCTGAAGGTGTAAACAGATTTTAAAAAAAATATCTTAAATAACAGCAATTTTTCCGTACTCACAGGGTTCGCATTCTCCCTAAAATTCCTAATATTGCTTCAATTTTTGTTTCTCAATAAAATTCCTAAAATTGTACTTAAATTTTTCACTAATTCCTTAAAAAAAATTTAAAACTCCGAAAATTGCCCGATTTTCCTCCAAAACCCTATAAAAAGTTCCCAATAATCTTCCAGAGGAGAAAATATTCTGGAATTTTAATTATTAACAAAATATTTTAAATTGAACTAAACTCATGTTAGTTTAAGTTTTGAAGTTAAAGCATTACTCTCTTTGAAGAAATTTGAAAGTTGCTTAAAAATTAAACTAGTGGATTTAATGAAATTTACATAATAAAATTGTAGAAGGCAAGTTTTTTTGCCATGTTTGTGTTTAGAGCTTCTGTCAGCTTTCAAAGAAATATCCCTAACATTTTGGAATTATCTCTGAAATGTTCCTAAAAATTTTGATATTAGTCCTAAAATTCCTTCATAATTTTTTTTAGAAAATTCACTATGCCCTCTGCACTTACATTACATTGGGTAAATAACGTTTCATGTTATTGTTGTGTTTTTGTTGTTTTTTACTTAGCATGAGCTAGTTCAACCGAGTTGAGGAATTTTGCAAGTAGATCTACTTTGTGGCCTTGGCAGAATCGGATTCAACTGTCATCTCTCGTGTGCATTTGAGTATTATCAGCCAGAAGATAGTTGCTGCAGAAGGTAACATGATGTTCCTTTTCGTGATATTTCGTTTGATGTATTTAAGAGCTTAATGCGCGGAAAATTTGGTCCAAAAACCAAAATTGTGGACATCACCGATTGAGAATTTAGTGATTTTTTTTTCCCCTAGGAAAATATAAATCTGAAATATTTAGGCTTACATACGTTTTTTTTTTTTTTTTTTTTTTTTTCAATTTTAGAGTTATGGGGGTCCAAGTGAGATATATCAGGGTGCGTACGCGGCCTGGAAAACCTGGAAAGTCCTTGAATTTCATTATTTTTTTTCAAGGCCTTGAATAGCCTGGAAAAATAGGATTATTTCTAAAAAAGCCTGGAAAGTCCTGGAATTTCCCCTTTTCAATTCTAAAACCATAAAATTCTCGTTCCCGTATTACCATTATTCTGACGTCACACTTTCTAGCCGGTTCACTTTTGGCGGATCTGTCAATCACACTTGAATCGGTTCCTCCCGAGCGGCCCTGGAACGGCACGGTCACTATGACCTTTGACCTCTCCCCGAACGGGACAAAAAGTTGCACGATGAGTATCCGGTGGAAAGAGGGTGTAATTTGATATGCAGGATATTTTCGCTTTTCTCTCTCTCTCCCATTCCATTGTTTAGAGCCGATCCACATTCGGTATGTTCTTCTGTCTTTACCCGCAGTTAAGAGAAGACAAAGTAAAAATTTTAAACTTTTTCCGGATGTCGATTGAGAGCTTCGACGAGTTGGTGAAGAAATTATGTTCCAGACTGCAAAAACCCGACACTAACTATCGGAGGAGTATATCACCTACAGAGAAAATAGCAGTTACGCTTCGGTATTGTACTATGATTTATATCATTCTTTCATTTATGTCGATTCCTATTTCAAGAAAGAAGAATTTCTTTTTCTGTAGAAGGGGAAGGATATGTAATTTTTTATATCAATTACTAAAATGGCCTACTTTAAAGCCGTGAAAGTTATTAACTAAGGTTGCTGGAAAAAACCTTCCAATTTTATTAAATTTATTTTGAGCTCATTAAAAAATTTCTAATTACAGGGATGTAAGAGCTGTTCCAATTGATCCGAAGTGCGCCAAACTGACTACTCTGCTCCAAACTGCGCCAAAAACCTCTTTTTGGTTAAGATTGCGCCGAACTGCGCCAAAAAATCATTTTTTGACTTGAAAAATTACTTGGCGAGAATTTTGTCTCGAAATTTTTCAAAATTATCATGAAACATCACCAACAAAGCGATAAAGAGTATTTTGCCCTTCAAGGGCGTTTTTCGTCAGTTAACGTGCCGGAAAAGGTTCGCACTTGAAAATACATATTACAATCTCTCAGTTTTGTTGTAGGTTTTTCAAACTATAAAGAAGTAGTAAATGAATCAGTGTGCATCTGATTTAAATCTGTTTTCTTGGCTGATTTTAGGTATAGAAAATCAATACTTTTTTTTTATACTTATAGAATACATGATTTTTTAAAAAATTTTTTTACTGAGACTCCGTGCTAAAAATAGAATACAAGTGTTGTATTTTTCACACAAGCAATCTTAGTGCATCTGGTTTAGATTTGCACTCTTGCCTGGTTTCAATAATAAAGAAATATATAGCTTTCTTTAAGCTAAAAAAAATCGCGAATATTTTTTGTAATTTCTAAACTTAATCCAATTGACAGCCCCCCTCCCCAAACATTTCCAGGCTTAATTTCTAAGTCATCGGTAAAACGGGATTTGAATTTTGAACTTGCCTTTTTGATTATCTGGAAGGATTGGTGACTATTAGTAAATGATTTTTTGGCAACCCTGGATGTTGGATCATGATTTTGACTTAGCAACGAACGGGAAAACGCATATTACGTCATTCTTTTATTGTAGCCAATTCCCAGAAAAAGCGCCAAGTCGTACCGTAGGTAGACTAGAAATTCTACGAAGAACTTGAATGGGGAGGGGGGGGGGGGATTTAAGCTATGTCTCTATTTTTAAAAAAAAATAAGGATTTCTTGTATTTACAAATTTTTGTTCCTTTAAATTAGCGATAGGAAAGATCAGGGATTCACGGCAGTATGCCCCTTGCGCCGTTAAACTTCAACCAACCAACCAGGGATTCGCGCTTTAAATTCAAACTGTAGAAGGCATGAAATCAATCTTTATGCATCCAATTTGGATATTTTTTTCTTGCCTGTTTGTAAGTAAAAATAATAAATATTTTTCTTAGTACTTTAAGAGTGCATGATTATTTTTTTGGCATATATTTAAAAAAAAAAAAAAAAACTAACCAAATAACCACAGACTTAAGATCATTTTGTTTCCATTGACCTTGAGATTTCACATGGGAACCCTCTATAATCCATTTAGACAATGGAGAGTGTTAGAAAACAAACCACTACAAAACTTCTTTTTTTTTTAACCTAGTTTTTTCCTTATCCTGGTAAGAGGTATAATTATCAATAAATATATGTGGTTGCATCTTAGTTGTTAAGTAATAAGTATTTTAATTCTTTTTGCAACTTCGTTAATTAAAAAAAATATATAAAAATTCAATTTTGGTATCGACTCTGCAACGATAAAATAGGGCCTTGATTTTTGTTGAAATATCCTTGAAAAGGGCCTTGAAAGTCCTTGAATTTCACTTCCAAAAAAGTGTATGCACCCTGATATATGTGTATCCTAGAAATAATTTGTTATAATTTTTGTTGTTTTTAATTGAGTATAGGACTTGGTTTGAGGAGTTTTAGATAATTTTTTTACCTAACATCTAAATGTTTAAAATTCACTTGTATATCTAGTATAACAGATGAGGACCTCTTACAAAATCCAATTTTAAAATTGAGGAAGCTTGAAGCCTCACGGTAAAGGGCCCCAAACATGACCCCTGGAGTGTTTTTGTGTTATTTCAGGGCGTTATTTCAACCGGCTCCGACCTCCTACATATATACTGATTGCATAGAATAGTTGTCTCAACATAGTTGTTTCACAATAGGAAAACAATTTTTTTGAAGGTTTAAAAATTTTCAAGAACATTCTATTCAATATGTACTTTGAACATGATTGTATAGTATTATTTCTGCTGACTCCGACTTCCTGAATATATGCTGCTTGCATAGAATTGTGGTCTCAACATAGTAGCTTTGCAATATGGAAGAACATATTTTAAAGGTTAACATTTTTTTCAACTATATTCAAATTATTATGTAACTATTTTCAACGCAGATGCGATTTTTTGGTATTTCAATGGATTGTTGCAGCTGGCTTCCAAGTCCTACACATGGCTGTGGAGTTAGCGCTCTGGCCTTACAAGCTAAAGGTGCAGGGTTCGAATCCTGGGTTAGACATGGATGTTAATTGTGGTTCAGAATCTACGTTAAGCTGTAGGTCCAGGCCTAATTAGCTGTTATTCTGCACAAAAATAGGTCGTTGAGCGTACAAACAAACCAAGTCTTACACAAATGCTTCTTGCGTGGAATAATTGCGCAAGAAAATACAGGGATGAAACTTTTCCTCCATTTGGAGGATTTTCTCCTTTTTTGCTTTTTATGCAAGATTTTACTCTTTTTTTGTGTCTGTTTCGTGGATCCACATTTTTCTGATCTGAACCAGTTTTTCCCTGCATAAAGTATACTTTTCCTCATGTCTGAACAAGAGATTTTTGTCCTTCGCTTCCCTTTCCTCGCAAATTACTGATTACTTCACAAGCTCCTCATGGCCGGGATACATTTTGTACTGTGATTTGTTGCAAATGGCACTGCCCTTCTATGATTGGTTATTGAAGCACGTGATCACCTCAGTGTTTTAATGTGCAGATTCCTAAAACATCGAGGTGGCAGACAAGCAAAACAAATGTTAATAGAGTCCAAAGCGCTACAATATCGTTCTTTAACAAAAAAATAATTAAATAAATGTTGTCTTATAAAATATATATAATCGCCAAAAAATTTGTTTAATGGTATATTTACATTGTTTGCTTCTTGGTGCTGAAGCACTTTCCATATAAACTCAATTGAAACCTCAATTTTTTTTTCAGCAATATCTTTGCAGAATAGTTCAAATAATAAAAGTATACTTTTAAATAATACTGAATAATATTTATTGTAATGCTTGAATCTGATTTAATTGTACTTTTGCTAGAAAGCATTGTCTAACATTAATAAGTTAAATATGATGGTTTTTGTCAAATCTGAGTACTTTATAAGCAGCAGAATAAGCAGATTTTATTATTTTATGCACCTTTTAATTTAAGCAACGTTATTTGTAGTTTATATGGATGGCATTTTCCTGATATTTTTTAGAACTGAAATTTGGAGAATACTATAGTACTTTGTTTTGAGAACAATATGTAGCACATATTTATTTGTTCCCTAATATTTGAAATGTAATTATTATATAGTATGAGAATTTTCATTGTATCTGTAAAATTATTGAATCATCCTTTCTGCATACTTCTCTATAGAATTTTTGTGCCTTATATTCTTCTGCGAGCTTTTTTGATATACTTTTGGGTATTGTCCCTTCCTCTTGCTTTTTAAAAAAAAAATTGGATTTTTTACTTTTTGCTCTCTGATCATTCTCATCCCTGATAATAGTTCCACACTATAAAAAACATTTTTTGAAGGTACTAGTATTTAACAAAAAAGAGTCAATTTTAGTAACCACGTTTAATCATTTTCTGTTGTTTCTCCGTCCATTGTTATTTCTTGTAAAAACATATCGCCTTACATATAACTTTTTCAACTACGCATTTTATAGAAAGCTTCCATCATTTCCAGGTATAAAAAGTTTGCAGTTCACATCATAGTTTTTTATTTTAATTTTTTTGACTTCGAATAAGTCAAGTAAGCCAACTGAAATATTATTAATAGTAATTGAAGTGGCTAATGCAAATTAAATTGAACGTGTCCAGAACATAGGTCCAGAAAGAGGTATGATTGCTATGTGCATTCCACTGACTAGATGATCTTGTAAATCCTGTTTATCTATAGCAGCATTCGCCACTAACTTTTAGAGGCAGGCTGTATGACTTATTTTGAAGCTTTTCACGGGACGCATGCACAAAGATATTTATATTTAATTATTATCGATTTAACAATTAATAGTCTTTCTGAAATCTGGAGTTTTTTTTATTATCTTAATGAAATTACAATTGATATTTTATTTTGTTTTTTCTTTAAATAATTTTAAAAAATAACAGTTTTCATATTAGTAAATCAAATTCTAAAAGAGAAGTAAATCTATTGTTTCAATGGGACAATGTGTCTCAACCTAACTTTTAAAAAAAGAATTTAAATTGTACATCCAAATTACTCTGTTTTAGTCTATATCAATTGTAAGACGAAATCGTTCAGTTTAATTTATGATAGTCGAGTTTTTCGTAATATTTGTTGCAATAAATTTAAAAAAATTGTCCAAATGAAATTCAGTTATTTTTGTATTTATTGAACTTAAATAATGTTACTTTTCTTTCAGCTTACTCTAGATTGGATGTAACAACTAGCTGGAAAATATTTAAAAAAATTTAACACCTTAGTGGTGTAGAAATCATTTCAAAAGAGGTACAGTATATTTTCGGACATTACGATGTCATCACAAGATTACTTTAAATAAAGTTTTATAACATAAATCTGCAATATTTTGAGGGAAAATTTAATGTATGCAGCAAAGACTGAGGAGATGCTATGCAAACAAGTACACTCTAAAAGTTCGCTGGGAAAACAAAATCAAAAACATTCTTTCATTCCTCACGCAAGCAAAATTTATATATTTTTTATCTAAAATCGATTGTAAATTTTTGTAGAAATTTTAGTTATACATTGAAATTTGGGAATGTTTCTTTTTGCTTGGACTGGATGAATGTATTTTATTTTGCAAGAATGAAGAAGAATTTTGGGATATGTTTTCTGGAAACTTGATTTTTTTTCACATTGTCACACCGGCTATTTTTTGGGAATTGGTTTGTCCGAAAATTAGTTGAGACTTATTGCTATTGTTGTAGCTTTTTTGCAGTGTCAATTTTCTCCAGAATTCTTTTAGCAGCCATTTTTTTGTCAAATGGTTTGTTGCTAGTTCAGTCTCCACTTTAATCTTCACTCACGCTTTTTTGCTCCATCCCCTTTTCAGCTATTTGTTGGTATGAGTGTTTAATTTCTGTGACATTGTAGGAATTCAGCTCAATGTACTAAGATTCTAAAAGACTAATTAATACCTTTACTATGTTCCAATATTTCTAAACCCCAAAATTCTCTGTGACATTGTTAGAATTTAACCTTGTGTTATTTGTAGATTTGCACCCGAAAGGAACGATGTTTTTGTTTTTTTACTAGTTTTGGGTTTTGCTCTAGATGCGACATTGTCCTCTTCAACACTTTATCTCCGGCCCTCTCTTTCTCAATTTTAGCACTGCAATCATATTTGTCACAGATCATTAAAAACACTGATTTCAGCTCGTTTAACAGAAATATAGTGTAATAGTTTTAAGCTGTTTGACTTCTGAATTTTTATTTTTCCAGTGCATTTTTGTGAAGTTCAATATTTTTTTTTGCCTTTTTGGAAGCTGTACCATGTTTGGGTAAATACAATGTTTGATAAAATACTAACTAATAAATAACACTTGAACAACAAAATCTGTTTCAAGAGAACAAAAGTTACTCGGAAGTATCTGCATTCTGGGAGTCGTGTGACACAATCGTAGCCTTTCTTTAGCAAAATTGTCCCGAATAAAAATAATCTAATAATTGAATTGTATTACATATGTTTTGCATGGCACCTCCTCAACTGTGGTGTGCCCTGTAGCAGAATCTTCTGTATCAATCTGCAGCATCAATATTGGTGCAAGCCCAAAAGGTGTATATATTTCTAACGTTGCTGGGGTAGGGGGGGATTCTGGATTTAGAGTCCATGTCCAATATTTTTTTTAACAACAATATTTTAGTGTAAAAATTGAAACAAAAAATCTACAAAAAAATATATGCACTTGTGTGTAGGCTCATGAAATTATACTGAGGTTCAGGGCATATTTTTATAATGTTATACTTCTCGACTCTTAGCACTATGTGTTTTTAGAAAAAATGTAAAAAAAAACACCTAAACACTGAAATTACTAAATTTCAATATAAAATAGTTTTTTTTTTTTTTTTTTTTAAACATAAAAAATGCCTTACATTTGAAAAATGCTCAATTATTAAAGTGAACCAATTAATATACATAGTTATTTACTCATTCGTATGAGGAAAACTTATGTAAAACTGTAAAAATATTAGTTTTTTACAGATTTACAATTTTCCAAGTTATGTTTAATCAATAACTATTCAATGTACTCAGATTGTGTTAAACTAACAATAAACCCAAAAATTAAGATTTTCCATTTTCACTCAATTGAAAAATCTTACTTTTTTATGAAACAATTTTATCACAAAAATTGTTAACTCCTCCTAATACCAATATTTCTGAATTATGAACTTACTTTACTAATTTTTTCATACTTATCTGGAATTTCGTAGATATATTAAGGTAGTTGCATGTGTTGGTCTGATTTTTGCAGTATTGCTAGCTGGAGTTCACCATTTCTTTGGCTAAAAAAGTTAGTCCGAATTGTGTTTTTGTTAGCAAAATGCTACGATTGTTAAAATGTTCATCACTCTTGATGTTTAAAAACTAAAATTATTATTAACTTTAAAAATAAAGATTTTTATACAAAACTTGAATAGAAAATGTACTTCTGATCTTCAGTTTGTTCTTATAAGTCCCTGACTAATCTTCTGTAAACTATGACAATTTTGAGCAAATGATGGCTTAGTATTTTATCAAAAGAGCTGAATCACATTTTCTGTTTTTAGTATTACGGAAATTTTTGCATATTTTTCTAAAAACGCATTCGCAGCTTAATCTCTGTAGCAATTGAAGCATTTGCTGATGTGGCATAATAGAGTTGTATCCAAAAGATTGAAATTGTGAAAGTATTCAACTTTTTTTTTATTAATGTTATTATCTATCTTTTGTGAGTATGAGTATTATTCAGGAATGAGTTTCTTCCGCCATGTGGTGGAATTCCGCTTTTTTAATTTTTTAGAAAAAAATAATTCCGCTTTTTCAAAGAAAGTTCCGCTTTTCTAATTCCTGAAAAAAAAATCCTTGTTTTCCCGCTTTTTCTATCCCACGGAAAAATAACTTTTTTTCTAAGGCTGGACCGCGAAGCAGCTTCACTTCCGAAAGATCGGGAAAGCTATCGCTCAGGGGTCGCATTACATTCCTGCCTTATTACTGCTCCTAGTACAAAAACCCACTGAAATGCATTTTTTAGTCAGATTGGTATTCAAACTTGCATTTTGTACATTTCCAACTGCAACGAAATTTGAACCTTTTGTGTCATTTTTTCTCTGCTCAAAATGCAAATTCCTTCTTACGATTTCACGCGATTAACGTATACTAATAATGCGCTTGCTTCCAAGTCTGACATCCACGGAACTATCGTTTATTTACGTTAGTATGTGTTTCTTGTTTTAGTTAAGCCTTACGCTGATGTAATGTCCGCTATGTTTTTTTATTTTTTTTTTAGAGTTATGGGGGTCCAAGTGTGATATATGTGTATCCTAGAAATAATTTGTTATTTTTGTTGTTTTTAATTGAGTATAGGACTTGGTTTGAGGAGTTTTAGATAATTTTTTTACCTAACATCTAAATGTTTAAAATTCACTTGTATATCTAGTCAGGGTCACAGATGAGGACCTCTTACAAAATCCAATTTTAAAATTGAGGAAGCTTGAAGCCTCAGGGTAAAGGGCCCCTGGAGTGTTTTTGTGTTATTTCAGGGCGTTATTTCAACCGGCTCCGACCTCCTACATATATACTGATTGCATAGAATAGTTGTCTCAACATAGTTGTTTCACAATAGGAAAACAATTTTTTTGAAGGTTTAAAAATTTTCAAGAACATTCTATTCAATATGTACTTTGAACATGATTGTATAGTATTATTTCTGCTGACTCCGACTTCCTGAATATATGCTGCTTGCATAGAATTGTGGTCTCAACATAGTAGCTTTGCAATATGGAAGAACATATTTTAAAGGTTAACATTTTTTTCAACTATATTCAAATTATTATGTAACTATTTTCAACGCAGATGCGATTTTTTGGTATTTCAATGGATTGTTGCAGCTGGCTTCCAAGTCCTACACATGGCTGTGGAGTTAGCGCTCTGGCCTTACAAGCTAAAGGTGCAGGGTTCGAATCCTGGGTTAGACATGGATGTTAATTGTGGTTCAGAATCTACGTTAAGCTGTAGGTCCAGGCCTAATTAGCTGTTATTCTGCACAAAAATAGGTCGTTGAGCGTACAAACAAACCAAGTCTTACACAAATGCTTCTTGCGTGGAATAATTGCGCAAGAAAATACAGGGATGAAACTTTTCCTCCATTTGGAGGATTTTCTCCTTTTTTGCTTTTTATGCAAGATTTTACTCTTTTTTTGTGTCTGTTTCGTGGATCCACATTTTTCTGATCTGAACCAGTTTTTCCCTGCATAAAGTATACTTTTCCTCATGTCTGAACAAGAGATTTTTGTCCTTCGCTTCCCTTTCCTCGCAAATTACTGATTACTTCACAAGCTCCTCATGGCCGGGATACATTTTGTACTGTGATTTGTTGCAAATGGCACTGCCCTTCTATGATTGGTTATTGAAGCACGTGATCACCTCAGTGTTTTAATGTGCAGATTCCTAAAACATCGAGGTGGCAGACAAGCAAAACAGATGTTAATAGAGTCCAAAGCGCTACAATATCGTTCTTTAACAAAAAAATAATTAAATAAATGTTGTCTTATAAAATATATATAATCGCCAAAAAATTTGTTTAATGGTATATTTACATTGTTTGCTTCTTGGTGCTGAAGCACTTTCCATATAAACTCAATTGAAACCTCAATTTTTTTTTCAGCAATATCTTTGCAGAATAGTTCAAATAATAAAAGTATACTTTTAAATAATACTGAATAATATTTATTGTAATGCTTGAATCTGATTTAATTGTACTTTTGCTAGAAAGCATTGTCTAACATTAATAAGTTAAATATGATGGTTTTTGTCAAATCTGAGTACTTTATAAGCAGCAGAATAAGCAGATTTTATTATTTTATGCACCTTTTAATTTAAGCAACGTTATTTGTAGTTTATATGGATGGCATTTTCCTGATATTTTTTAGAACTGAAATTTGGAGAATACTATAGTACTTTGTTTTGAGAACAATATGTAGCACATATTTATTTGTTCCCTAATATTTGAAATGTAATTATTATATAGTATGAGAATTTTCATTGTATCTGTAAAATTATTGAATCATCCTTTCTGCATACTTCTCTATAGAATTTTTGTGCCTTATATTCTTCTGCGAGCTTTTTTGATATACTTTTGGGTATTGTCCCTTCCTCTTGCTTTTTAAAAAAAAAATTGGATTTTTTACTTTTTGCTCTCTGATCATTCTCATCCCTGATAATAGTTCCACACTATAAAAAACATTTTTTGAAGGTACTAGTATTTAACAAAAAAGAGTCAATTTTAGTAACCACGTTTAATCATTTTCTGTTGTTTCTCCGTCCATTGTTATTTCTTGTAAAAACATATCGCCTTACATATAACTTTTTCAACTACGCATTTTATAGAAAGCTTCCATCATTTCCAGGTATAAAAAGTTTGCAGTTCACATCATAGTTTTTTATTTTAATTTTTTTGACTTCGAATAAGTCAAGTAAGCCAACTGGAATATTATTAATAGTAATTGAAGTGGCTAATGCAAATTAAATTGAACGTGTCCAGAACATAGGTCCAGAAAGAGGTATGATTGCTATGTGCATTCCACTGACTAGATGATCTTGTAAATCCTGTTTATCTATAGCAGCATTCGCCACTAACTTTTAGAGGCAGGCTGTATGACTTATTTTGAAGCTTTTCACGGGACGCATGCACAAAGATATTTATATTTAATTATTATCGATTTAACAATTAATAGTCTTTCTGAAATCTGGAGTTTTTTTTATTATCTTAATGAAATTACAATTGATATTTTATTTTGTTTTTTCTTTAAATAATTTTAAAAAATAACAGTTTTCATATTAGTAAATCAAATTCTAAAAGAGAAGTAAATCTATTGTTTCAATGGGACAATGTGTCTCAACCTAACTTTTAAAAAAAGAATTTAAATTGTACATCCAAATTACTCTGTTTTAGTCTATATCAATTGTAAGACGAAATCGTTCAGTTTAATTTATGATAGTCGAGTTTTTCGTAATATTTGTTGCAATAAATTTAAAAAAATTGTCCAAATGAAATTCAGTTATTTTTGTATTTATTGAACTTAAATAATGTTACTTTTCTTTCAGCTTACTCTAGATTGGATGTAACAACTAGCTGGAAAATATTTAAAAAAATTTAACACCTTAGTGGTGTAGAAATCATTTCAAAAGAGGTACAGTATATTTTCGGACATTACGATGTCATCACAAGATTACTTTAAATAAAGTTTTATAACATAAATCTGCAATATTTTGAGGGAAAATTTAATGTATGCAGCAAAGACTGAGGAGATGCTATGCAAACAAGTACACTCTAAAAGTTTGCTGGGAAAACAAAATCAAAAACATTCTTTCATTCCTCACGCAAGCAAAATTTATATATTTTTTATCTAAAATCGATTGGTAAATTTTTGTAGAAATTTTAGTTATACATTGAAATTTGGGAATGTTTCTTTTTGCTTGGACTGGATGAATGTATTTTATTTTGCAAGAATGAAGAAGAATTTTGGGATATGTTTTCTGGAAACTTGATTTTTTTTCACATTGTCACACCGGCTATTTTTTGGGAATTGGTTTGTCCGAAAATTAGTTGAGACTTATTGCTATTGTTGTAGCTTTTTTGCAGTGTCAATTTTCTCCAGAATTCTTTTAGCAGCCATTTTTTTGTCAAATGGTTTGTTGCTAGTTCAGTCTCCACTTTAATCTTCACTCACGCTTTTTTGCTCCATCCCCTTTTCAGCTATTTGTTGGTATGAGTGTTTAATTTCTGTGACATTGTAGGAATTCAGCTCAATGTACTAAGATTCTAAAAGACTAATTAATACCTTTACTATGTTCCAATATTTCTAAACCCCAAAATTCTCTGTGACATTGTTAGAATTTAACCTTGTGTTATTTGTAGATTTGCACCCGAAAGGAACGATGTTTTTGTTTTTTTACTAGTTTTGGGTTTTGCTCTAGATGCGACATTGTCCTCTTCAACACTTTATCTCCGGCCCTCTCTTTCTCAATTTTAGCACTGCAATCATATTTGTCACAGATCATTAAAAACACTGATTTCAGCTCGTTTAACAGAAATATAGTGTAATAGTTTTAAGCTGTTTGACTTCTGAATTTTTATTTTTCCAGTGCATTTTTGTGAAGTTCAATATTTTTTTTTGCCTTTTTGGAAGCTGTACCATGTTTGGGTAAATACAATGTTTGATAAAATACTAACTAATAAATAACACTTGAACAACAAAATCTGTTTCAAGAGAACAAAAGTTACTCGGAAGTATCTGCATTCTGTGAGTCGTGTGACACAATCGTAGCCTTTCTTTAGCAAAATTGTCCCGAATAAAAATAATCTAATAATTGAATTGTATTACATATGTTTGCATGGCACCTCCTCAACTGTGGTGTGCCCTGTAGCAGAATCTTCTGTATCAATCTGCAGCATCAATATTGGTGCAAGCCCAAAAGGTGTATATATTTCTAACGTTGCTGGGGTAGGGGGGATTCTGGATTTAGAGTCCATGTCCAATATTTTTTTTAACAACAATATTTTAGTGTAAAAATTGAAACAAAAAATCTACAAAAAAATATATAAACTTGTGTGTAGGCTCATGAAATTATACTGAGGTTCAGGGCATATTTTTATAATGTTATACTTCTCGACTCTTAGCACTATGTGTTTTTAGAAAAAATGTTAAAAAAAACACCTAAACACTGAAATTACTAAATTTCAATATAAAATAGTTTTTTTTTTTTTTTTTTTTTTTTTAAACATAAAAAATGCCTTACATTTGAAAAATGCTCAATTATTAAAGTGAACCAATTAATATACATAGTTATTTACTCATTCGTATGAGGAAAACTTATGTAAAACTGTAAAAATATTAGTGTTTTACAGATTTACAATTTTCCAAGTTATGTTTAATCAATAACTATTCAATGTACTCAGATTGTGTTAAACTAACAATAAACCCAAAAATTAAGATTTTCCATTTTCACTCAATTGAAAAATCTTACTACTTTATGAAACAATTTTATCACAAAAATTGTTAACTCCTCCTAATACCAATATTTCTGAATTATGAACTTACTTTACTAATTTTTTCATACTTATCTGGAATTTCGTAGATATATTAAGGTAGTTGCATGTGTTGGTCTGATTTTTGCAGTATTGCTAGCTGGAGTTCACCATTTCTTTGGCTAAAAAAGTTAGTCCGAATTGTGTTTTTGTTAGCAAAATGCTACGATTGTTAAAATGTTCATCACTCTTGATGTTTAAAAACTAAAATTATTATTAACTTTAAAAATAAAGATTTTTATACAAAACTTGAATAGAAAATGTACTTCTGATCTTCAGTTTGTTCTTATAAATCCCTGACTAATCTTCTGTAAACTATGACAATTTTGAGCAAATGATGGCTTAGTATTTTATCAAAAGAGCTGAATCACATTTTCTGTTTTTAGTATTACGGAAATTTTTGCATATTTTTCTAAAAACGCATTCGCAGCTTAATCTCTGTAGCAATTGAAGCATTTGCTGATGTGGCATAATAGAGTTGTATCCAAAAGATTGAAATTGTGAAAGTATTCAACTTTTTTTTTATTAATGTTATTATCTATCTTTTGTGAGTATGAGTATTATTCAGGAATGAGTTTCTTCCGCCATGTGGTGGAATTCCGCTTTTTTAATTTTTTAGAAAAAAATAATTCCGCTTTTTCAAAGAAAGTTCCGCTTTTCTAATTCCTGAAAAAAAATCCTTGTTTTCCCGCTTTTTCTATCCCACGGAAAAATAACTTTTTTTCTAAGGCTGGACCGCGAAGCAGCTTCACTTCCGAAAGATCGGGAAAGCTATCGCTCAGGGGTCGCATTACATTCCTGCCTTATTACTGCTCCTAGTACAAAAACCCACTGAAATGCATTTTTTAGTCAGATTGGTATTCAAACTTGCATTTTGTACATTTCCAACTGCAACGAAATTTGAACCTTTTGTGTCATTTTTTCTCTGCTCAAAATGCAAATTCCTTCTTACGATTTCACGCGATTAACGTATACTAATAATGCGCTTGCTTCCAAGTCTGACATCCACGGAACTATCGTTTATTTACGTTAGTATGTGTTTCTTGTTTTAGTTAAGCCTTACGCTGATGTAATGTCCGCTATGTTTTTTTATTTTTTTTTAGAGTTATGGGGGTCCAAGTGTGATATATGTGTATCCTAGAAATAATTTGTTATTTTTGTTGTTTTTAATTGAGTATAGGACTTGGTTTGAGGAGTTTTAGATAATTTTTTTACCTAACATCTAAATGTTTAAAATTCACTTGTATATCTAGTCAGGGTCACAGATGAGGACCTCTTACAAAATCCAATTTTAAAATTGAGGAAGCTTGAAGCCTCAGGGTAAAGGGCCCCTGGAGTGTTTTTGTGTTATTTCAGGGCGTTATTTCAACCGGCTCCGACCTCCTACATATATACTGATTGCATAGAATAGTTGTCTCAACATAGTTGTTTCACAATAGGAAAACAATTTTTTTGAAGGTTTAAAAATTTTCAAGAACATTCTATTCAATATGTACTTTGAACATGATTGTATAGTATTATTTCTGCTGACTCCGACTTCCTGAATATATGCTGCTTGCATAGAATTGTGGTCTCAACATAGTAGCTTTGCAATATGGAAGAACATATTTTAAAGGTTAACATTTTTTTCAACTATATTCAAATTATTATGTAACTATTTTCAACGCAGATGCGATTTTTTGGTATTTCAATGGATTGTTGCAGCTGGCTTCCAAGTCCTACACATGGCTGTGGAGTTAGCGCTCTGGCCTTACAAGCTAAAGGTGCAGGGTTCGAATCCTGGGTTAGACATGGATGTTAATTGTGGTTCAGAATCTACGTTAAGCTGTAGGTCCAGGCCTAATTAGCTGTTATTCTGCACAAAAATAGGTCGTTGAGCGTACAAACAAACCAAGTCTTACACAAATGCTTCTTGCATGACATAATTGCGCAAGAAAATACAGGGATGAAACTTTTCCTCCATTTGGAGGATTTTCTCCTTTTTTGCTTTTTATGCAAGATTTTACTCTTTTTTTGTGTCTGTTTCGTGGATCCACATTTTTCTGATCTGAACCAGTTTTTCCCTGCATAAAGTATACTTTTCCTCATGTCTGAAAGAGAGATTTTTGTCCTTCGCTTCCCTTTCCTCGCAAATTACTGATTACTTCACAAGCTCCTCATGGCCGGAATACATTTTGTACTGTGATTTGTTGCAAATGGCACTGCCCTTCTATGATTGGTTATTGAAGCACGTGATCACCTCAGTGTTTTAATGTGCAGATTCCTAAAACATCGAGGTGGCAGACAAGCAAAACAGATGTTAATAGAGTCCAAAGCGCTACAATATCGTTCTTTAACAAAAAAATAATTAAATAAATGTTGTCTTATAAAATATATATAATCGCCAAAAAATTTGTTTAATGGTATATTTACATTGTTTGCTTCTTGGTGCTGAAGCACTTTCCATATAAACTCAGTTGAAACCTCATTTTTTTTTTCAGCAATATCTTTGCAGAATAGTTCAAATAATAAAAGTATACTTTTAAATAATACTGAATAATATTTATTGTAATGCTTGAATCTGATTTAATTGTACTTTTGCTAGAAAGCATTGTCTAACATTAATAAGTTAAATATGATGATTTTTGTCAAATCTGAGTACTTTATAAGCAGCAGAATAAGCAGATTTTATTATTTTATGCACCTTTTAATTTAAGCAACGTTATTTGTAGTTTATATGGATGGCATTTTCCTGATATTTTTTAGAACTGAAATTTGGAGAATACTATAGTACTTTGTTTTGAGAACAATATGTAGCACATATTTATTTGTTCCCTAATATTTGAAATGCAGGGGTCGCAGACGTCCTATATGTCCTATAAATCCTATATTTTTTAAAAAATCGATAAAAACGTCCTATATTTTACAATTGTCCTATATATCCTATATTTCTACATTGATTCGATCTATATTTTCTTCGAATTCGTAATAACGGCGCCGTTTGTTGCCATTTTTTAATATTTCGGATTCTTTGGCGCGATCGTAGGTGAAAAAGACCTGACAAAAACGATGTTTGTAGCGGCGGCGCGGCGTTTTATCTCTTGTGACGTCACGTGCTGCATAACCTACAACTCAACTCTACTGGACCGGCGGGAGTTGTAAACATGTGAACATTTCCATAACATAGAAGATTTCGATCTCGTATTCTTCTAGATGCTCAAAATTACGAGACGTATTTGGCTGTGTTAAGCACTTTATAAGTGGCAGAAATAGACAGTCGGTGGTTTCAAAACAAAACAAAAAACAATCGGTCTTGAATTTCTGATCTGATTTCTCCTCCAACGTAATAAATTAGTTGGCCATAATGCAGAGAGAGATGCAACAACAAAACTCTGCCGCGGGAAAAACGGATAAAAACAACTTGGGATTAACTTGCAGGACTACTAAAGAACGTTTTGAGTGCTCCGTCAATATTTGATGAAGGAAACTGTGGCGACATCAAATAACAGATCAAACTTCTGTGCACTGGAGTACTCTTTTGCACAGGGGTAAAGTATCTACTCCGAGACATCATGGTCCTCGGTTCAAACCCCGTTCGTCGCCCATTGAAAGCTAGCTTACGCTTTAAAACAAAAGGGTTAAGATTTACTGTATGATGTCGGATGGCGATTTTTTTATTCCGAATCCTGTACGGATTCTGCGCCAAGAATTGTTTACATCAAACCGCTCCAAATTATGGCAACCATAGACAGTTATCTTGCTCTTAAAAAATGGCAGGGCTGCCATTTTTTGGCGAAAATCGCCTTGGCGCAGAATTCGTACCGGATTCGGAATATTAGCCACGATTTTTTCATAAAAGTCGCCAAAATTGAAAATTACGTCAATACGTTGTGTTGTCAAATCCAAACGATCACTAGGGTTGCTTTAAAACCAAGTGCCAGGTTCGCCACATTCGGCGATAAATCTTCCACTTTTCGCCGCCAATCCAGCCGACACTGAACAGTAAATCTGAATCAACAAAAGACTGCAAACATTGATAAAAAGAAAATACTTAAAGAAATTGGAACAGTTAAAAATGCTGGAAGCAAAAGACTCATGATTGCAAATAATGTAATTAATAAAACTTGATTTAGGGATGGAATATTGAGGCAATAACGGATCACTTATTCAGGATCAGGCGATTTCTTTTTTTTAAAGGCGTGTTTTCTATTCTCTTAAATTCAATATAAAGAGTATATATATGTATAACGAGTATATATATGTATAACAAGTTAATTTTGAAGTTCAGTAGCAACTGTGTGCAGTTATTTGATGTTTTATATTGTCCTATATATTTTTTGAAAAAATCCTATATATTCTTATTTTGTCACTTTGACCCCTGGAAATGTAATTATTATATAGTATGAGAATTTTCATTGTATCTGTAAAATTATTGAATCATCCTTTCTGCATACTTCTCTATAGAATTTTTGTGCCTTATATTCTTCTGCGAGCTTTTTTGATATACTTTTGGGTATTGTCCCTTCCTCTTGCTTTTTAAAAAAAAAATTGGATTTTTTACTTTTTGCTCTCTGATCATTCTCATCCCTGATAATAGTTCCACACTATAAAAAACATTTTTTGAAGGTACTAGTATTTAACAAAAAAGAGTCAATTTTAGTAACCACGTTTAATCATTTTCTGTTGTTTCTCCGTCCATTGTTATTTCTTGTAAAAACATATCGCCTTACATATAACTTTTTCAACTACGCATTTTATAGAAAGCTTCCATCATTTCCAGGTATAAAAAGTTTGCAGTTCACATCATAGTTTTTTATTTTAATTTTTTTGACTTCGAATAAGTCAAGTAAGCCAACTGAAATATTATTAATAGTAATTGAAGTGGCTAATGCAAATTAAATTGAACGTGTCCAGAACATAGGTCCAGAAAGAGGTATGATTGCTATGTGCATTCCACTGACTAGATGATCTTGTAAATCCTGTTTATCTATAGCAGCATTCGCCACTAACTTTTAGAGGCAGGCTGTATGACTTATTTTGAAGCTTTTCACGGGACGCATGCACAAAGATATTTATATTTAATTATTATCGATTTAACAATTAATAGTCTTTCTGAAATCTGGAGTTTTTTTTATTATCTTAATGAAATTACAATTGATATTTTATTTTGTTTTTTCTTTAAATAATTTTAAAAAATAACAGTTTTCATATTAGTAAATCAAATTCTAAAAGAGAAGTAAATCTATTGTTTCAATGGGACAATGTGTCTCAACCTAACTTTTAAAAAAAGAATTTAAATTGTACATCCAAATTACTCTGTTTTAGTCTATATCAATTGTAAGACGAAATCGTTCAGTTTAATTTATGATAGTCGAGTTTTTCGTAATATTTGTTGCAATAAATTTAAAAAAATTGTCCAAATGAAATTCAGTTATTTTTGTATTTATTGAACTTAAATAATGTTACTTTTCTTTCAGCTTACTCTAGATTGGATGTAACAACTAGCTGGAAAATATTTAAAAAAATTTAACACCTTAGTGGTGTAGAAATCATTTCAAAAGAGGTACAGTATATTTTCGGACATTACGATGTCATCACAAGATTACTTTAAATAAAGTTTTATAACATAAATCTGCAATATTTTGAGGGAAAATTTAATGTATGCAGCAAAGACTGAGGAGATGCTATGCAAACAAGTACACTCTAAAAGTTTGCTGGGAAAACAAAATCAAAAACATTCTTTCATTCCTCACGCAAGCAAAATTTATATATTTTTTATCTAAAATCGATTGGTAAATTTTTGTAGAAATTTTAGTTATACATTGAAATTTGGGAATGTTTCTTTTTGCTTGGACTGGATGAATGTATTTTATTTTGCAAGAATGAAGAAGAATTTTGGGATATGTTTTCTGGAAACTTGATTTTTTTTCACATTGTCACACCAGCTATTTTTTGGGAATTGGTTTGTCCGAAAATTAGTTGAGACTTATTGCTATTGTTGTAGCTTTTTTGCAGTGTCAATTTTCTCCAGAATTCTTTTAGCAGCCATTTTTTTGTCAAATGGTTTGTTGCTAGTTCAGTCTCCACTTTAATCTTCACTCACGCTTTTTTGCTCCATCCCCTTTTCAGCTATTTGTTGGTATGAGTGTTTAATTTCTGTGACATTGTAGGAATTCAGCTCAATGTACTAAGATTCTAAAAGACTAATTAATACCTTTACTATGTTCCAATATTTCTAAACCCCAAAATTCTCTGTGACATTGTTAGAATTTAACCTTGTGTTATTTGTAGATTTGCACCCGAAAGGAACGATGTTTTTGTTTTTTTACTAGTTTTGGGTTTTGCTCTAGATGCGACATTGTCCTCTTCAACACTTTATCTCCGGCCCTCTCTTTCTCAATTTTAGCACTGCAATCATATTTGTCACAGATCATTAAAAACACTGATTTCAGCTCGTTTAACAGAAATATAGTGTAATAGTTTTAAGCTGTTTGACTTCTGAATTTTTATTTTTCCAGTGCATTTTTGTGAAGTTCAATATTTTTTTTTGCCTTTTTGGGAGCTGTACCATGTTTGGGTAAATACAATGTTTGATAAAATACTAACTAATAAATAACACTTGAACAACAAAATCTGTTTCAAGAGAACAAAAGTTACTCGGAAGTATCTGCATTCTGGGAGTCGTGTGACACAATCGTAGCCTTTCTTTAGCAAAATTGTCCCGAATAAAAATAATCTAATAATTGAATTGTATTACATATGTTTGCATGGCACCTCCTCAACTGTGGTGTGCCCTGTAGCAGAATCTTCTGTATCAATCTGCAGCATCAATATTGGTGCAAGCCCAAAAGGTGTATATATTTCTAACGTTGCTGGGGTAGGGGGGATTCTGGATTTAGAGTCCATGTCCAATATTTTTTTTAACAACAATATTTTAGTGTAAAAATTGAAACAAAAAATCTACAAAAAAATATATAAACTTGTGTGTAGGCTCATGAAATTATACTGAGGTTCAGGGCATATTTTTATAATGTTATACTTCTCGACTCTTAGCACTATGTGTTTTTAGAAAAAATGTTAAAAAAAACACCTAAACACTGAAATTACTAAATTTCAATATAAAATAGTTTTTTTTTTTTTTTTTTTAAACATAAAAAATGCCTTACATTTGAAAAATGCTCAATTATTAAAGTGAACCAATTAATATACATAGTTATTTACTCATTCGTATGAGGAAAACTTATGTAAAACTGTAAAAATATTAGTGTTTTACAGATTTACAATTTTCCAAGTTATGTTTAATCAATAACTATTCAATGTACTCAGATTGTGTTAAACTAACAATAAACCCAAAAATTAAGATTTTCCATTTTCACTCAATTGAAAAATCTTACTACTTTATGAAACAATTTTATCACAAAAATTGTTAACTCCTCCTAATACCAATATTTCTGAATTATGAACTTACTTTACTAATTTTTTCATACTTATCTGGAATTTCGTAGATATATTAAGGTAGTTGCATGTGTTGGTCTGATTTTTGCAGTATTGCTAGCTGGAGTTCACCATTTCTTTGGCTAAAAAAGTTAGTCCGAATTGTGTTTTTGTTAGCAAAATGCTACGATTGTTAAAATGTTCATCACTCTTGATGTTTAAAAACTAAAATTATTATTAACTTTAAAAATAAAGATTTTTATACAAAACTTGAATAGAAAATGTACTTCTGATCTTCAGTTTGTTCTTATAAGTCCCTGACTAATCTTCTGTAAACTATGACAATTTTGAGCAAATGATGGCTTAGTATTTTATCAAAAGAGCTGAATCACATTTTCTGTTTTTAGTATTACGGAAATTTTTGCATATTTTTCTAAAAACGCATTCGCAGCTTAATCTCTGTTGCAATTGAAGCATTTGCTGATGTGGCATAATAGAGTTGTATCCAAAAGATTGAAATTGTGAAAGTATTCAACTTTTTTTTTATTAATGTTATTATCTATCTTTTGTGAGTATGAGTATTATTCAGGAATGAGTTTCTTCCGCCATGTGGTGGAATTCCGCTTTTTTAATTTTTTAGAAAAAAATAATTCCGCTTTTTCAAAGAAAGTTCCGCTTTTCTAATTCCTGAAAAAAAATCCTTGTTTTCCCGCTTTTTCTATCCCACGGAAAAATAACTTTTTTTCTAAGGCTGGACCGCGAAGCAGCTTCACTTCCGAAAGATCGGGAAAGCTATCGCTCAGGGGTCGCATTACATTCCTGCCTTATTACTGCTCCTAGTACAAAAACCCACTGAAATGCATTTTTTAGTCAGATTGGTATTCAAACTTGCATTTTGTACATTTCCAACTGCAACGAAATTTGAACCTTTTGTGTCATTTTTTCTCTGCTCAAAATGCAAATTCCTTCTTACGATTTCACGCGATTAACGTATACTAATAATGCGCTTGCTTCCAAGTCTGACATCCACGGAACTATCGTTTATTTACGTTAGTATGTGTTTCTTGTTTTAGTTAAGCCTTACGCTGATGTAATGTCCGCTATGTTTTTTTATTTTTTTTTTAGAGTTATGGGGGTCCAAGTGTGATATATGTGTATCCTAGAAATAATTTGTTATTTTTGTTGTTTTTAATTGAGTATAGGACTTGGTTTGAGGAGTTTTAGATAATTTTTTTACCTAACATCTAAATGTTTAAAATTCACTTGTATATCTAGTCAGGGTCACAGATGAGGACCTCTTACAAAATCCAATTTTAAAATTGAGGAAGCTTGAAGCCTCAGGGTAAAGGGCCCCTGGAGTGTTTTTGTGTTATTTCAGGGCGTTATTTCAACCGGCTCCGACCTCCTACATATATACTGATTGCATAGAATAGTTGTCTCAACATAGTTGTTTCACAATAGGAAAACAATTTTTTTGAAGGTTTAAAAATTTTCAAGAACATTCTATTCAATATGTACTTTGAACATGATTGTATAGTATTATTTCTGCTGACTCCGACTTCCTGAATATATGCTGCTTGCATAGAATTGTGGTCTCAACATAGTAGCTTTGCAATATGGAAGAACATATTTTAAAGGTTAACATTTTTTTCAACTATATTCAAATTATTATGTAACTATTTTCAACGCAGATGCGATTTTTTGGTATTTCAATGGATTGTTGCAGCTGGCTTCCAAGTCCTACACATGGCTGTGGAGTTAGCGCTCTGGCCTTACAAGCTAAAGGTGCAGGGTTCGAATCCTGGGTTAGACATGGATGTTAATTGTGGTTCAGAATCTACGTTAAGCTGTAGGTCCAGGCCTAATTAGCTGTTATTCTGCACAAAAATAGGTCGTTGAGCGTACAAACAAACCAAGTCTTACACAAATGCTTCTTGCGTGGAATAATTGAGCAAGAAAATACAGGGATGAAACTTTTCCTCCATTTGGAGGATTTTCTCCTTTTTTGCTTTTTATGCAAGATTTTACTCTTTTTTTGTGTCTGTTTCGTGGATCCACATTTTTCTGATCTGAACCAGTTTTTCCCTGCATAAAGTATACTTTTCCTCATGTCTGAACAAGAGATTTTTGTCCTTCGCTTCCCTTTCCTCGCAAATTACTGATTACTTCACAAGCTCCTCATGGCCGGGATACATTTTGTACTGTGATTTGTTGCAAATGGCACTGCCCTTCTATGATTGGTTATTGAAGCACGTGATCACCTCAGTGTTTTAATGTGCAGATTCCTAAAACATCGAGGTGGCAGACAAGCAAAACAGATGTTAATAGAGTCCAAAGCGCTACAATATCGTTCTTTAACAAAAAAAATAATTAAATAAATGTTGTCTTATAAAATATATATAATCGCCAAAAAATTTGTTTAATGGTATATTTACATTGTTTGCTTCTTGGTGCTGAAGCACTTTCCATATAAACTCAATTGAAACCTCAATTTTTTTTTCAGCAATATCTTTGCAGAATAGTTCAAATAATAAAAGTATACTTTTAAATAATACTGAATAATATTTATTGTAATGCTTGAATCTGATTTAATTGTACTTTTGCTAGAAAGCATTGTCTAACATTAATAAGTTAAATATGATGGTTTTTGTCAAATCTGAGTACTTTATAAGCAGCAGAATAAGCAGATTTTATTATTTTATGCACCTTTTAATTTAAGCAACGTTATTTGTAGTTTATATGGATGGCATTTTCCTGATATTTTTTAGAACTGAAATTTGGAGAATACTATAGTACTTTGTTTTGAGAACAATATGTAGCACATATTTATTTGTTCCCTAATATTTGAAATGTAATTATTATATAGTATGAGAATTTTCATTGTATCTGTAAAATTATTGAATCATCCTTTCTGCATACTTCTCTATAGAATTTTTGTGCCTTATATTCTTCTGCGAGCTTTTTTGATATACTTTTGGGTATTGTCCCTTCCTCTTGCTTTTTAAAAAAAAAATTGGATTTTTTACTTTTTGCTCTCTGATCATTCTCATCCCTGATAATAGTTCCACACTATAAAAAACATTTTTTGAAGGTACTAGTATTTAACAAAAAAGAGTCAATTTTAGTAACCACGTTTAATCATTTTCTGTTGTTTCTCCGTCCATTGTTATTTCTTGTAAAAACATATCGCCTTACATATAACTTTTTCAACTACGCATTTTATAGAAAGCTTCCATCATTTCCAGGTATAAAAAGTTTGCAGTTCACATCATAGTTTTTTATTTTAATTTTTTTGACTTCGAATAAGTCAAGTAAGCCAACTGGAATATTATTAATAGTAATTGAAGTGGCTAATGCAAATTAAATTGAACGTGTCCAGAACATAGGTCCAGAAAGAGGTATGATTGCTATGTGCATTCCACTGACTAGATGATCTTGTAAATCCTGTTTATCTATAGCAGCATTCGCCACTAACTTTTAGAGGCAGGCTGTATGACTTATTTTGAAGCTTTTCACGGGACGCATGCACAAAGATATTTATATTTAATTATTATCGATTTAACAATTAATAGTCTTTCTGAAATCTGGAGTTTTTTTTATTATCTTAATGAAATTACAATTGATATTTTATTTTGTTTTTTCTTTAAATAATTTTAAAAAATAACAGTTTTCATATTAGTAAATCAAATTCTAAAAGAGAAGTAAATCTATTGTTTCAATGGGACAATGTGTCTCAACCTAACTTTTAAAAAAAGAATTTAAATTGTACATCCAAATTACTCTGTTTTAGTCTATATCAATTGTAAGACGAAATCGTTCAGTTTAATTTATGATAGTCGAGTTTTTCGTAATATTTGTTGCAATAAATTTAAAAAAATTGTCCAAATGAAATTCAGTTATTTTTGTATTTATTGAACTTAAATAATGTTACTTTTCTTTCAGCTTACTCTAGATTGGATGTAACAACTAGCTGGAAAATATTTAAAAAAATTTAACACCTTAGTGGTGTAGAAATCATTTCAAAAGAGGTACAGTATATTTTCGGACATTACGATGTCATCACAAGATTACTTTAAATAAAGTTTTATAACATAAATCTGCAATATTTTGAGGGAAAATTTAATGTATGCAGCAAAGACTGAGGAGATGCTATGCAAACAAGTACACTCTAAAAGTTTGCTGGGAAAACAAAATCAAAAACATTCTTTCATTCCTCACGCAAGCAAAATTTATATATTTTTTATCTAAAATCGATTGGTAAATTTTTGTAGAAATTTTAGTTATACATTGAAATTTGGGAATGTTTCCTTTTGCTTGGACTGGATGAATGTATTTTATTTTGCAAGAATGAAGAAGAATTTTGGGATATGTTTTCTGGAAACTTGATTTTTTTTCACATTGTCACACCGGCTATTTTTTGGGAATTGGTTTGTCCGAAAATTAGTTGAGACTTATTGCTATTGTTGTAGCTTTTTTGCAGTGTCAATTTTCTCCAGAATTCTTTTAGCAGCCATTTTTTTGTCAAATGGTTTGTTGCTAGTTCAGTCTCCACTTTAATCTTCACTCACGCTTTTTTGCTCCATCCCCTTTTCAGCTATTTGTTGGTATGAGTGTTTAATTTCTGTGACATTGTAGGAATTCAGCTCAATGTACTAAGATTCTAAAAGACTAATTAATACCTTTACTATGTTCCAATATTTCTAAACCCCAAAATTCTCTGTGACATTGTTAGAATTTAACCTTGTGTTATTTGTAGATTTGCACCCGAAAGGAACGATGTTTTTGTTTTTTTACTAGTTTTGGGTTTTGCTCTAGATGCGACATTGTCCTCTTCAACACTTTATCTCCGGCCCTCTCTTTCTCAATTTTAGCACTGCAATCATATTTGTCACAGATCATTAAAAACACTGATTTCAGCTCGTTTAACAGAAATATAGTGTAATAGTTTTAAGCTGTTTGACTTCTGAATTTTTATTTTTCCAGTGCATTTTTGTGAAGTTCAATATTTTTTTTTGCCTTTTTGGAAGCTGTACCATGTTTGGGTAAATACAATGTTTGATAAAATACTAACTAATAAATAACACTTGAACAACAAAATCTGTTTCAAGAGAACAAAAGTTACTCGGAAGTATCTGCATTCTGGGAGTCGTGTGACACAATCGTAGCCTTTCTTTAGCAAAATTGTCCCGAATAAAAATAATCTAATAATTGAATTGTATTACATATGTTTGCATGGCACCTCCTCAACTGTGGTGTGCCCTGTAGCAGAATCTTCTGTATCAATCTGCAGCATCAATATTGGTGCAAGCCCAAAAGGTGTATATATTTCTAACGTTGCTGGGGTAGGGGGGATTCTGGATTTAGAGTCCATGTCCAATATTTTTTTTAACAACAATATTTTAGTGTAAAAATTGAAACAAAAAATCTACAAAAAAATATATAAACTTGTGTGTAGGCTCATGAAATTATACTGAGGTTCAGGGCATATTTTTATAATGTTATACTTCTCGACTCTTAGCACTATGTGTTTTTAGAAAAAATGTTAAAAAAAACACCTAAACACTGAAATTACTAAATTTCAATATAAAATAGTTTTTTTTTTTTTTTTTTTTTTTTTAAACATAAAAAATGCCTTACATTTGAAAAATGCTCAATTATTAAAGTGAACCAATTAATATACATAGTTATTTACTCATTCGTATGAGGAAAACTTATGTAAAACTGTAAAAATATTAGTTTTTTACAGATTTACAATTTTCCAAGTTATGTTTAATCAATAACTATTCAATGTACAGAGATTGTGTTAAACTAACAATAAACCCAAAAATTAAGATTTTCCATTTTCACTCAATTGAAAAATCTTACTACTTTATGAAACAATTTTATCACAAAAATTGTTAACTCCTCCTAATACCAATATTTCTGAATTATGAACTTACTTTACTAATTTTTTCATACTTATCTGGAATTTCGTAGATATATTAAGGTAGTTGCATGTGTTGGTCTGATTTTTGCAGTATTGCTAGCTGGAGTTCACCATTTCTTTGGCTAAAAAAGTTAGTCCGAATTGTGTTTTTGTTAGCAAAATGCTACGATTGTTAAAATGTTCATCACTCTTGATGTTTAAAAACTAAAATTATTATTAACTTTAAAAATAAAGATTTTTATACAAAACTTGAATAGAAAATGTACTTCTGATCTTCAGTTTGTTCTTATAAGTCCCTGACTAATCTTCTGTAAACTATGACAATTTTGAGCAAATGATGGCTTAGTATTTTATCAAAAGAGCTGAATCACATTTTCTGTTTTTAGTATTACGGAAATTTTTGCATATTTTTCTAAAAACGCATTCGCAGCTTAATCTCTGTAGCAATTGAAGCATTTGCTGATGTGGCATAATAGAGTTGTATCCAAAAGATTGAAATTGTGAAAGTATTCAACTTTTTTTTTATTAATGTTATTATCTATCTTTTGTGAGTATGAGTATTATTCAGGAATGAGTTTCTTCCGCCATGTGGTGGAATTCCGCTTTTTTAATTTTTTAGAAAAAAATAATTCCGCTTTTTCAAAGAAAGTTCCGCTTTTCTAATTCCTGAAAAAAAATCCTTGTTTTCCCGCTTTTTCTATCCCACGGAAAAATAACTTTTTTTCTAAGGCTGGACCGCGAAGCAGCTTCACTTCCGAAAGATCGGGAAAGCTATCGCTCAGGGGTCGCATTACATTCCTGCCTTATTACTGCTCCTAGTACAAAAACCCACTGAAATGCATTTTTTAGTCAGATTGGTATTCAAACTTGCATTTTGTACATTTCCAACTGCAACGAAATTTGAACCTTTTGTGTCATTTTTTCTCTGCTCAAAATGCAAATTCCTTCTTACGATTTCACGCGATTAACGTATACTAATAATGCGCTTGCTTCCAAGTCTGACATCCACGGAACTATCGTTTATTTACGTTAGTATGTGTTTCTTGTTTTAGTTAAGCCTTACGCTGATGTAATGTCCGCTATGTTTTTTTATTTTTTTTTTAGAGTTATGGGGGTCCAAGTGTGATATATGTGTATCCTAGAAATAATTTGTTATTTTTGTTGTTTTTAATTGAGTATAGGACTTGGTTTGAGGAGTTTTAGATAATTTTTTTACCTAACATCTAAATGTTTAAAATTCACTTGTATATCTAGTATAACAGATGAGGACCTCTTACAAAATCCAATTTTAAAATTGAGGAAGCTTGAAGCCTCACGGTAAAGGGCCCCAAACATGACCCCTGGAGTGTTTTTGTGTTATTTCAGGGCGTTATTTCAACCGGCTCCGACCTCCTACATATATACTGATTGCATAGAATAGTTGTCTCAACATAGTTGTTTCACAATAGGAAAACAATTTTTTTGAAGGTTTAAAAATTTTCAAGAACATTCTATTCAATATGTACTTTGAACATGATTGTATAGTATTATTTCTGCTGACTCCGACTTCCTGAATATATGCTGCTTGCATAGAATTGTGGTCTCAACATAGTAGCTTTGCAATATGGAAGAACATATTTTAAAGGTTAACATTTTTTTCAACTATATTCAAATTATTATGTAACTATTTTCAACGCAGATGCGATTTTTTGGTATTTCAATGGATTGTTGCAGCTGGCTTCCAAGTCCTACACATGGCTGTGGAGTTAGCGCTCTGGCCTTACAAGCTAAAGGTGCAGGGTTCGAATCCTGGGTTAGACATGGATGTTAATTGTGGTTCAGAATCTACGTTAAGCTGTAGGTCCAGGCCTAATTAGCTGTTATTCTGCACAAAAATAGGTCGTTGAGCGTACAAACAAACCAAGTCTTACACGGATGAAACTTTTCCTCCATTTGGAGGATTTTCTCCTTTTTTGCTTTTTATGCAAGATTTTACTCTTTTTTTGTGTCTGTTTCGTGGATCCACATTTTTCTGATCTGAACCAGTTTTTCCCTGCATAAAGTATACTTTTCCTCATGTCTGAAAGAGAGATTTTTGTCCTTCGCTTCCCTTTCCTCGCAAATTACTGATTACTTCACAAGCTCCTCATGGCCGGAATACATTTTGTACTGTGATTTGTTGCAAATGGCACTGCCCTTCTATGATTGGTTATTGAAGCACGTGATCACCTCAGTGTTTTAATGTGCAGATTCCTAAAACATCGAGGTGGCAGACAAGCAAAACAGATGTTAATAGAGTCCAAAGCGCTACAATATCGTTCTTTAACAAAAAAATAATTAAATAAATGTTGTCTTATAAAATATATATAATCGCCAAAAAATTTGTTTAATGGTATATTTACATTGTTTGCTTCTTGGTGCTGAAGCACTTTCCATATAAACTCAGTTGAAACCTCATTTTTTTTTTCAGCAATATCTTTGCAGAATAGTTCAAATAATAAAAGTATACTTTTAAATAATACTGAATAATATTTATTGTAATGCTTGAATCTGATTTAATTGTACTTTTGCTAGAAAGCATTGTCTAACATTAATAAGTTAAATATGATGATTTTTGTCAAATCTGAGTACTTTATAAGCAGCAGAATAAGCAGATTTTATTATTTTATGCACCTTTTAATTTAAGCAACGTTATTTGTAGTTTATATGGATGGCATTTTCCTGATATTTTTTAGAACTGAAATTTGGAGAATACTATAGTACTTTGTTTTGAGAACAATATGTAGCACATATTTATTTGTTCCCTAATATTTGAAATGCAGGGGTCGCAGACGTCCTATATGTCCTATAAATCCTATATTTTTTAAAAAATCGATAAAAACGTCCTATATTGTCCTATATTTTACAATTGTCCTATATATCCTATATTTCTACATTGATTCGATCTATATTTTCTTCGAATTCGTAATAACGGCGCCGTTTGTTGCCATTTTTTAATATTTCGGATTCTTTGGCGCGATCGTAGGTGAAAAAGACCTGACAAAAACGATGTTTGTAGCGGCGGCGCGGCGTTTTATCTCTTGTGACGTCACGTGCTGCATAACCTACAACTCAACTCTACTGGACCGGCGGGAGTTGTAAACATGTGAACATTTCCATAACATAGAAGATTTCGATCTCGTATTCTTCTAGATGCTCAAAATTACGAGACGTATTTGGCTGTGTTAAGCACTTTATAAGTGGCAGAAATAGACAGTCGGTGGTTTCAAAACAAAACAAAAAACAATCGGTCTTGAATTTCTGATCTGATTTCTCCTCCAACGTAATAAATTAGTTGGCCATAATGCAGAGAGAGATGCAACAACAAAACTCTGCCGCGGGAAAAACGGATAAAAACAACTTGGGATTAACTTGCAGGACTACTAAAGAACGTTTTGAGTGCTCCGTCAATATTTGATGAAGGAAACTGTGGCGACATCAAATAACAGATCAAACTTCTGTGCACTGGAGTACTCTTTTGCACAGGGGTAAAGTATCTACTCCGAGACATCATGGTCCTCGGTTCAAACCCCGTTCGTCGCCCATTGAAAGCTAGCTTACGCTTTAAAACAAAAGGGTTAAGATTTACTGTATGATGTCGGATGGCGATTTTTTTATTCCGAATCCTGTACGGATTCTGCGCCAAGAATTGTTTACATCAAACCGCTCCAAATTATGGCAACCATAGACAGTTATCTTGCTCTTAAAAAATGGCAGGGCTGCCATTTTTTGGCGAAAATCGCCTTGGCGCAGAATTCGTACCGGATTCGGAATATTAGCCACGATTTTTTCATAAAAGTCGCCAAAATTGAAAATTACGTCAATACGTTGTGTTGTCAAATCCAAACGATCACTAGGGTTGCTTTAAAACCAAGTGCCAGGTTCGCCACATTCGGCGATAAATCTTCCACTTTTCGCCGCCAATCCAGCCGACACTGAACAGTAAATCTGAATCAACAAAAGACTGCAAACATTGATAAAAAGAAAATACTTAAAGAAATTGGAACAGTTAAAAATGCTGGAAGCAAAAGACTCATGATTGCAAATAATGTAATTAATAAAACTTGATTTAGGGATGGAATATTGAGGCAATAACGGATCACTTATTCAGGATCAGGCGATTTCTTTTTTTTAAAGGCGTGTTTTCTATTCTCTTAAATTCAATATAAAGAGTATATATATGTATAACGAGTATATATATGTATAACAAGTTAATTTTGAAGTTCAGTAGCAACTGTGTGCAGTTATTTGATGTTTTATATTGTCCTATATATTTTTTGAAAAAATCCTATATATTCTTATTTTGTCACTTTGACCCCTGGAAATGTAATTATTATATAGTATGAGAATTTTCATTGTATCTGTAAAATTATTGAATCATCCTTTCTGCATACTTCTCTATAGAATTTTTGTGCCTTATATTCTTCTGCGAGCTTTTTTGATATACTTTTGGGTATTGTCCCTTCCTCTTGCTTTTTAAAAAAAAAATTGGATTTTTTACTTTTTGCTCTCTGATCATTCTCATCCCTGATAATAGTTCCACACTATAAAAAACATTTTTTGAAGGTACTAGTATTTAACAAAAAAGAGTCAATTTTAGTAACCACGTTTAATCATTTTCTGTTGTTTCTCCGTCCATTGTTATTTCTTGTAAAAACATATCGCCTTACATATAACTTTTTCAACTACGCATTTTATAGAAAGCTTCCATCATTTCCAGGTATAAAAAGTTTGCAGTTCACATCATAGTTTTTTATTTTAATTTTTTTGACTTCGAATAAGTCAAGTAAGCCAACTGAAATATTATTAATAGTAATTGAAGTGGCTAATGCAAATTAAATTGAACGTGTCCAGAACATAGGTCCAGAAAGAGGTATGATTGCTATGTGCATTCCACTGACTAGATGATCTTGTAAATCCTGTTTATCTATAGCAGCATTCGCCACTAACTTTTAGAGGCAGGCTGTATGACTTATTTTGAAGCTTTTCACGGGACGCATGCACAAAGATATTTATATTTAATTATTATCGATTTAACAATTAATAGTCTTTCTGAAATCTGGAGTTTTTTTTATTATCTTAATGAAATTACAATTGATATTTTATTTTGTTTTTTCTTTAAATAATTTTAAAAAATAACAGTTTTCATATTAGTAAATCAAATTCTAAAAGAGAAGTAAATCTATTGTTTCAATGGGACAATGTGTCTCAACCTAACTTTTAAAAAAAGAATTTAAATTGTACATCCAAATTACTCTGTTTTAGTCTATATCAATTGTAAGACGAAATCGTTCAGTTTAATTTATGATAGTCGAGTTTTTCGTAATATTTGTTGCAATAAATTTAAAAAAATTGTCCAAATGAAATTCAGTTATTTTTGTATTTATTGAACTTAAATAATGTTACTTTTCTTTCAGCTTACTCTAGATTGGATGTAACAACTAGCTGGAAAATATTTAAAAAAATTTAACACCTTAGTGGTGTAGAAATCATTTCAAAAGAGGTACAGTATATTTTCGGACATTACGATGTCATCACAAGATTACTTTAAATAAAGTTTTATAACATAAATCTGCAATATTTTGAGGGAAAATTTAATGTATGCAGCAAAGACTGAGGAGATGCTATGCAAACAAGTACACTCTAAAAGTTTGCTGGGAAAACAAAATCAAAAACATTCTTTCATTCCTCACGCAAGCAAAATTTATATATTTTTTATCTAAAATCGATTGGTAAATTTTTGTAGAAATTTTAGTTATACATTGAAATTTGGGAATGTTTCTTTTTGCTTGGACTGGATGAATGTATTTTATTTTGCAAGAATGAAGAAGAATTTTGGGATATGTTTTCTGGAAACTTGATTTTTTTTCACATTGTCACACCAGCTATTTTTTGGGAATTGGTTTGTCCGAAAATTAGTTGAGACTTATTGCTATTGTTGTAGCTTTTTTGCAGTGTCAATTTTCTCCAGAATTCTTTTAGCAGCCATTTTTTTGTCAAATGGTTTGTTGCTAGTTCAGTCTCCACTTTAATCTTCACTCACGCTTTTTTGCTCCATCCCCTTTTCAGCTATTTGTTGGTATGAGTGTTTAATTTCTGTGACATTGTAGGAATTCAGCTCAATGTACTAAGATTCTAAAAGACTAATTAATACCTTTACTATGTTCCAATATTTCTAAACCCCAAAATTCTCTGTGACATTGTTAGAATTTAACCTTGTGTTATTTGTAGATTTGCACCCGAAAGGAACGATGTTTTTGTTTTTTTACTAGTTTTGGGTTTTGCTCTAGATGCGACATTGTCCTCTTCAACACTTTATCTCCGGCCCTCTCTTTCTCAATTTTAGCACTGCAATCATATTTGTCACAGATCATTAAAAACACTGATTTCAGCTCGTTTAACAGAAATATAGTGTAATAGTTTTAAGCTGTTTGACTTCTGAATTTTTATTTTTCCAGTGCATTTTTGTGAAGTTCAATATTTTTTTTTGCCTTTTTGGAAGCTGTACCATGTTTGGGTAAATACAATGTTTGATAAAATACTAACTAATAAATAACACTTGAACAACAAAATCTGTTTCAAGAGAACAAAAGTTACTCGGAAGTATCTGCATTCTGTGAGTCGTGTGACACAATCGTAGCCTTTCTTTAGCAAAATTGTCCCGAATAAAAATAATCTAATAATTGAATTGTATTACATATGTTTGCATGGCACCTCCTCAACTGTGGTGTGCCCTGTAGCAGAATCTTCTGTATCAATCTGCAGCATCAATATTGGTGCAAGCCCAAAAGGTGTATATATTTCTAACGTTGCTGGGGTAGGGGGGATTCTGGATTTAGAGTCCATGTCCAATATTTTTTTTAACAACAATATTTTAGTGTAAAAATTGAAACAAAAAATCTACAAAAAAATATATAAACTTGTGTGTAGGCTCATGAAATTATACTGAGGTTCAGGGCATATTTTTATAATGTTATACTTCTCGACTCTTAGCACTATGTGTTTTTAGAAAAAATGTTAAAAAAAACACCTAAACACTGAAATTACTAAATTTCAATATAAAATAGTTTTTTTTTTTTTTTTTTTTTTTTTTAAACATAAAAAATGCCTTACATTTGAAAAATGCTCAATTATTAAAGTGAACCAATTAATATACATAGTTATTTACTCATTCGTATGAGGAAAACTTATGTAAAACTGTAAAAATATTAGTGTTTTACAGATTTACAATTTTCCAAGTTATGTTTAATCAATAACTATTCAATGTACTCAGATTGTGTTAAACTAACAATAAACCCAAAAATTAAGATTTTCCATTTTCACTCAATTGAAAAATCTTACTACTTTATGAAACAATTTTATCACAAAAATTGTTAACTCCTCCTAATACCAATATTTCTGAATTATGAACTTACTTTACTAATTTTTTCATACTTATCTGGAATTTCGTAGATATATTAAGGTAGTTGCATGTGTTGGTCTGATTTTTGCAGTATTGCTAGCTGGAGTTCACCATTTCTTTGGCTAAAAAAGTTAGTCCGAATTGTGTTTTTGTTAGCAAAATGCTACGATTGTTAAAATGTTCATCACTCTTGATGTTTAAAAACTAAAATTATTATTAACTTTAAAAATAAAGATTTTTATACAAAACTTGAATAGAAAATGTACTTCTGATCTTCAGTTTGTTCTTATAAGTCCCTGACTAATCTTCTGTAAACTATGACAATTTTGAGCAAATGATGGCTTAGTATTTTATCAAAAGAGCTGAATCACATTTTCTGTTTTTAGTATTACGGAAATTTTTGCATATTTTTCTAAAAACGCATTCGCAGCTTAATCTCTGTAGCAATTGAAGCATTTGCTGATGTGGCATAATAGAGTTGTATCCAAAAGATTGAAATTGTGAAAGTATTCAACTTTTTTTTTATTAATGTTATTATCTATCTTTTGTGAGTATGAGTATTATTCAGGAATGAGTTTCTTCCGCCATGTGGTGGAATTCCGCTTTTTTAATTTTTTAGAAAAAAATAATTCCGCTTTTTCAAAGAAAGTTCCGCTTTTCTAATTCCTGAAAAAAAATCCTTGTTTTCCCGCTTTTTCTATCCCACGGAAAAATAACTTTTTTTCTAAGGCTGGACCGCGAAGCAGCTTCACTTCCGAAAGATCGGGAAAGCTATCGCTCAGGGGTCGCATTACATTCCTGCCTTATTACTGCTCCTAGTACAAAAACCCACTGAAATGCATTTTTTAGTCAGATTGGTATTCAAACTTGCATTTTGTACATTTCCAACTGCAACGAAATTTGAACCTTTTGTGTCATTTTTTCTCTGCTCAAAATGCAAATTCCTTCTTACGATTTCACGCGATTAACGTATACTAATAATGCGCTTGCTTCCAAGTCTGACATCCACGGAACTATCGTTTATTTACGTTAGTATGTGTTTCTTGTTTTAGTTAAGCCTTACGCTGATGTAATGTCCGCTATGTTTTTTTATTTTTTTTTAGAGTTATGGGGGTCCAAGTGTGATATATGTGTATCCTAGAAATAATTTGTTATTTTTGTTGTTTTTAATTGAGTATAGGACTTGGTTTGAGGAGTTTTAGATAATTTTTTTACCTAACATCTAAATGTTTAAAATTCACTTGTATATCTAGTCAGGGTCACAGATGAGGACCTCTTACAAAATCCAATTTTAAAATTGAGGAAGCTTGAAGCCTCAGGGTAAAGGGCCCCTGGAGTGTTTTTGTGTTATTTCAGGGCGTTATTTCAACCGGCTCCGACCTCCTACATATATACTGATTGCATAGAATAGTTGTCTCAACATAGTTGTTTCACAATAGGAAAACAATTTTTTTGAAGGTTTAAAAATTTTCAAGAACATTCTATTCAATATGTACTTTGAACATGATTGTATAGTATTATTTCTGCTGACTCCGACTTCCTGAATATATGCTGCTTGCATAGAATTGTGGTCTCAACATAGTAGCTTTGCAATATGGAAGAACATATTTTAAAGGTTAACATTTTTTTCAACTATATTCAAATTATTATGTAACTATTTTCAACGCAGATGCGATTTTTTGGTATTTCAATGGATTGTTGCAGCTGGCTTCCAAGTCCTACACATGGCTGTGGAGTTAGCGCTCTGGCCTTACAAGCTAAAGGTGCAGGGTTCGAATCCTGGGTTAGACATGGATGTTAATTGTGGTTCAGAATCTACGTTAAGCTGTAGGTCCAGGCCTAATTAGCTGTTATTCTGCACAAAAATAGGTCGTTGAGCGTACAAACAAACCAAGTCTTACACAAATGCTTCTTGCATGACATAATTGCGCAAGAAAATACAGGGATGAAACTTTTCCTCCATTTGGAGGATTTTCTCCTTTTTTGCTTTTTATGCAAGATTTTACTCTTTTTTTTGTGTCTGTTTCGTGGATCCACATTTTTCTGATCTGAACCAGTTTTTCCCTGCATAAAGTATACTTTTCCTCATGTCTGAACAAGAGATTTTTGTCCTTCGCTTCCCTTTCCTCGCAAATTACTGATTACTTCACAAGCTCCTCATGGCCGGGATACATTTTGTACTGTGATTTGTTGCAAATGGCACTGCCCTTCTATGATTGGTTATTGAAGCACGTGATCACCTCAGTGTTTTAATGTGCAGATTCCTAAAACATCGAGGTGGCAGACAAGCAAAACAGATGTTAATAGAGTCCAAAGCGCTACAATATCGTTCTTTAACAAAAAAATAATTAAATAAATGTTGTCTTATAAAATATATATAATCGCCAAAAAATTTGTTTAATGGTATATTTACATTGTTTGCTTCTTGGTGCTGAAGCACTTTCCATATAAACTCAGTTGAAACCTCAATTTTTTTTTCAGCAATATCTTTGCAGAATAGTTCAAATAATAAAAGTATACTTTTAAATAATACTGAATAATATTTATTGTAATGCTTGAATCTGATTTAATTGTACTTTTGCTAGAAAGCATTGTCTAACATTAATAAGTTAAATATGATGGTTTTTGTCAAATCTGAGTACTTTATAAGCAGCAGAATAAGCAGATTTTATTATTTTATGCACCTTTTAATTTAAGCAACGTTATTTGTAGTTTATATGGATGGCATTTTCCTGATATTTTTTAGAACTGAAATTTGGAGAATACTATAGTACTTTGTTTTGAGAACAATATGTAGCACATATTTATTTGTTCCCTAATATTTGAAATGTAATTATTATATAGTATGAGAATTTTCATTGTATCTGTAAAATTATTGAATCATCCTTTCTGCATACTTCTCTATAGAATTTTTGTGCCTTATATTCTTCTGCGAGCTTTTTTGATATACTTTTGGGTATTGTCCCTTCCTCTTGCTTTTAAAAAAAAAAATTGGATTTTTTACTTTTTGCTCTCTGATCATTCTCATCCCTGATAATAGTTCCACACTATAAAAAACATTTTTTGAAGGTACTAGTATTTAACAAAAAAGAGTCAATTTTAGTAACCACGTTTAATCATTTTCTGTTGTTTCTCCGTCCATTGTTATTTCTTGTAAAAACATATCGCCTTACATATAACTTTTTCAACTACGCATTTTATAGAAAGCTTCCATCATTTCCAGGTATAAAAAGTTTGCAGTTCACATCATAGTTTTTTATTTTAATTTTTTTGACTTCGAATAAGTCAAGTAAGCCAACTGGAATATTATTAATAGTAATTGAAGTGGCTAATGCAAATTAAATTGAACGTGTCCAGAACATAGGTCCAGAAAGAGGTATGATTGCTATGTGCATTCCACTGACTAGATGATCTTGTAAATCCTGTTTATCTATAGCAGCATTCGCCACTAACTTTTAGAGGCAGGCTGTATGACTTATTTTGAAGCTTTTCACGGGACGCATGCACAAAGATATTTATATTTAATTATTATCGATTTAACAATTAATAGTCTTTCTGAAATCTGGAGTTTTTTTTATTATCTTAATGAAATTACAATTGATATTTTATTTTGTTTTTTCTTTAAATAATTTTAAAAAATAACAGTTTTCATATTAGTAAATCAAATTCTAAAAGAGAAGTAAATCTATTGTTTCAATGGGACAATGTGTCTCAACCTAACTTTTAAAAAAAGAATTTAAATTGTACATCCAAATTACTCTGTTTTAGTCTATATCAATTGTAAGACGAAATCGTTCAGTTTAATTTATGATAGTCGAGTTTTTCGTAATATTTGTTGCAATAAATTTAAAAAAATTGTCCAAATGAAATTCAGTTATTTTTGTATTTATTGAACTTAAATAATGTTACTTTTCTTTCAGCTTACTCTAGATTGGATGTAACAACTAGCTGGAAAATATTTAAAAAAATTTAACACCTTAGTGGTGTAGAAATCATTTCAAAAGAGGTACAGTATATTTTCGGACATTACGATGTCATCACAAGATTACTTTAAATAAAGTTTTATAACATAAATCTGCAATATTTTGAGGGAAAATTTAATGTATGCAGCAAAGACTGAGGAGATGCTATGCAAACAAGTACACTCTAAAAGTTCGCTGGGAAAACAAAATCAAAAACATTCTTTCATTCCTCACGCAAGCAAAATTTATATATTTTTTATCTAAAATCGATTGTAAATTTTTGTAGAAATTTTAGTTATACATTGAAATTTGGGAATGTTTCTTTTTGCTTGGACTGGATGAATGTATTTTATTTTGCAAGAATGAAGAAGAATTTTGGGATATGTTTTCTGGAAACTTGATTTTTTTTCACATTGTCACACCGGCTATTTTTTGGGAATTGGTTTGTCCGAAAATTAGTTGAGACTTATTGCTATTGTTGTAGCTTTTTTGCAGTGTCAATTTTCTCCAGAATTCTTTTAGCAGCCATTTTTTTGTCAAATGGTTTGTTGCTAGTTCAGTCTCCACTTTAATCTTCACTCACGCTTTTTTGCTCCATCCCCTTTTCAGCTATTTGTTGGTATGAGTGTTTAATTTCTGTGACATTGTAGGAATTCAGCTCAATGTACTAAGATTCTAAAAGACTAATTAATACCTTTACTATGTTCCAATATTTCTAAACCCCAAAATTCTCTGTGACATTGTTAGAATTTAACCTTGTGTTATTTGTAGATTTGCACCCGAAAGGAACGATGTTTTTGTTTTTTTACTAGTTTTGGGTTTTGCTCTAGATGCGACATTGTCCTCTTCAACACTTTATCTCCGGCCCTCTCTTTCTCAATTTTAGCACTGCAATCATATTTGTCACAGATCATTAAAAACACTGATTTCAGCTCGTTTAACAGAAATATAGTGTAATAGTTTTAAGCTGTTTGACTTCTGAATTTTTATTTTTCCAGTGCATTTTTGTGAAGTTCAATATTTTTTTTTGCCTTTTTGGAAGCTGTACCATGTTTGGGTAAATACAATGTTTGATAAAATACTAACTAATAAATAACACTTGAACAACAAAATCTGTTTCAAGAGAACAAAAGTTACTCGGAAGTATCTGCATTCTGGGAGTCGTGTGACACAATCGTAGCCTTTCTTTAGCAAAATTGTCCCGAATAAAAATAATCTAATAATTGAATTGTATTACATATGTTTGCATGGCACCTCCTCAACTGTGGTGTGCCCTGTAGCAGAATCTTCTGTATCAATCTGCAGCATCAATATTGGTGCAAGCCCAAAAGGTGTATATATTTCTAACGTTGCTGGGGTAGGGGGGATTCTGGATTTAGAGTCCATGTCCAATATTTTTTTAACAACAATATTTTAGTGTAAAAATTGAAACAAAAAATCTACAAAAAAATATATAAACTTGTGTGTAGGCTCATGAAATTATACTGAGGTTCAGGGCATATTTTTATAATGTTATACTTCTCGACTCTTAGCACTATGTGTTTTTAGAAAAAATGTAAAAAAAAACACCTAAACACTGAAATTACTAAATTTCAATATAAAATAGTTTTTTTTTTTTTTTTTTTTTAAACATAAAAAATGCCTTACATTTGAAAAATGCTCAATTATTAAAGTGAACCAATTAATATACATAGTTATTTACTCATTCGTATGAGGAAAACTTATGTAAAACTGTAAAAATATTAGTTTTTTACAGATTTACAATTTTCCAAGTTATTTTTAATCAATAACTATTCAATGTACTCAGATTGTGTTAAACTAACAATAAACCCAAAAATTAAGATTTTCCATTTTCACTCAATTGAAAAATCTTACTACTTTATGAAACAATTTTATCACAAAAATTGTTAACTCCTCCTAATACCAATATTTCTGAATTATGAACTTACTTTACTAATTTTTTCATACTTATCTGGAATTTCGTAGATATATTAAGGTAGTTGCATGTGTTGGTCTGATTTTTGCAGTATTGCTAGCTGGAGTTCACCATTTCTTTGGCTAAAAAAGTTAGTCCGAATTGTGTTTTTGTTAGCAAAATGCTACGATTGTTAAAATGTTCATCACTCTTGATGTTTAAAAACTAAAATTATTATTAACTTTAAAAATAAAGATTTTTATACAAAACTTGAATAGAAAATGTACTTCTGATCTTCAGTTTGTTCTTATAAGTCCCTGACTAATCTTCTGTAAACTATGACAATTTTGAGCAAATGATGGCTTAGTATTTTATCAAAAGAGCTGAATCACATTTTCTGTTTTTAGTATTACGGAAATTTTTGCATATTTTTCTAAAAACGCATTCGCAGCTTAATCTCTGTAGCAATTGAAGCATTTGCTGATGTGGCATAATAGAGTTGTATCCAAAAGATTGAAATTGTGAAAGTATTCAACTTTTTTTTTATTAATGTTATTATCTATCTTTTGTGAGTATGAGTATTATTCAGGAATGAGTTTCTTCCGCCATGTGGTGGAATTCCGCTTTTTTAATTTTTTAGAAAAAAATAATTCCGCTTTTTCAAAGAAAGTTCCGCTTTTCTAATTCCTGAAAAAAAATCCTTGTTTTCCCGCTTTTTCTATCCCACGGAAAAATAACTTTTTTTCTAAGGCTGGACCGCGAAGCAGCTTCACTTCCGAAAGATCGGGAAAGCTATCGCTCAGGGGTCGCATTACATTCCTGCCTTATTACTGCTCCTAGTACAAAAACCCACTGAAATGCATTTTTTAGTCAGATTGGTATTCAAACTTGCATTTTGTACATTTCCAACTGCAACGAAATTTGAACCTTTTGTGTCATTTTTTCTCTGCTCAAAATGCAAATTCCTTCTTACGATTTCACGCGATTAACGTATACTAATAATGCTTTTGCTTCCAAGTCTGACATCCACGGAACTATCGTTTATTTACGTTAGTATGTGTTTCTTGTTTTAGTTAAGCCTTACGCTGATGTAATGTCCGCTATGTTTTTTTATTTTTTTTTTTAGAGTTATGGGGGTCCAAGTGTGATATATGTGTATCCTAGAAATAATTTGTTATTTTTGTTGTTTTTAATTGAGTATAGGACTTGGTTTGAGGAGTTTTAGATAATTTTTTTACCTAACATCTAAATGTTTAAAATTCACTTGTATATCTAGTCAGGGTCACAGATGAGGACCTCTTACAAAATCCAATTTTAAAATTGAGGAAGCTTGAAGCCTCAGGGTAAAGGGCCCCTGGAGTGTTTTTGTGTTATTTCAGGGCGTTATTTCAACCGGCTCCGACCTCCTACATATATACTGATTGCATAGAATAGTTGTCTCAACATAGTTGTTTCACAATAGGAAAACAATTTTTTTGAAGGTTTAAAAATTTTCAAGAACATTCTATTCAATATGTACTTTGAACATGATTGTATAGTATTATTTCTGCTGACTCCGACTTCCTGAATATATGCTGCTTGCATAGAATTGTGGTCTCAACATAGTAGCTTTGCAATATGGAAGAACATATTTTAAAGGTTAACATTTTTTTCAACTATATTCAAATTATTATGTAACTATTTTCAACGCAGATGCGATTTTTTGGTATTTCAATGGATTGTTGCAGCTGGCTTCCAAGTCCTACACATGGCTGTGGAGTTAGCGCTCTGGCCTTACAAGCTAAAGGTGCAGGGTTCGAATCCTGGGTTAGACATGGATGTTAATTGTGGTTCAGAATCTACGTTAAGCTGTAGGTCCAGGCCTAATTAGCTGTTATTCTGCACAAAAATAGGTCGTTGAGCGTACAAACAAACCAAGTCTTACACAAATGCTTCTTGCGTGGAATAATTGAGCAAGAAAATACAGGGATGAAACTTTTCCTCCATTTGGAGGATTTTCTCCTTTTTTGCTTTTTATGCAAGATTTTACTCTTTTTTTGTGTCTGTTTCGTGGATCCACATTTTTCTGATCTGAACCAGTTTTTCCCTGCATAAAGTATACTTTTCCTCATGTCTGAACAAGAGATTTTTGTCCTTCGCTTCCCTTTCCTCGCAAATTACTGATTACTTCACAAGCTCCTCATGGCCGGGATACATTTTGTACTGTGATTTGTTGCAAATGGCACTGCCCTTCTATGATTGGTTATTGAAGCACGTGATCACCTCAGTGTTTTAATGTGCAGATTCCTAAAACATCGAGGTGGCAGACAAGCAAAACAGATGTTAATAGAGTCCAAAGCGCTACAATATCGTTCTTTAACAAAAAAATAATTAAATAAATGTTGTCTTATAAAATATATATAATCGCCAAAAAATTTGTTTAATGGTATATTTACATTGTTTGCTTCTTGGTGCTGAAGCACTTTCCATATAAACTCAGTTGAAACCTCAATTTTTTTTTCAGCAATATCTTTGCAGAATAGTTCAAATAATAAAAGTATACTTTTAAATAATACTGAATAATATTTATTGTAATGCTTGAATCTGATTTAATTGTACTTTTGCTAGAAAGCATTGTCTAACATTAATAAGTTAAATATGATGGTTTTTGTCAAATCTGAGTACTTTATAAGCAGCAGAATAAGCAGATTTTATTATTTTATGCACCTTTTAATTTAAGCAACGTTATTTGTAGTTTATATGGATGGCATTTTCCTGATATTTTTTAGAACTGAAATTTGGAGAATACTATAGTACTTTGTTTTGAGAACAATATGTAGCACATATTTATTTGTTCCCTAATATTTGAAATGTAATTATTATATAGTATGAGAATTTTCATTGTATCTGTAAAATTATTGAATCATCCTTTCTGCATACTTCTCTATAGAATTTTTGTGCCTTATATTCTTCTGCGAGCTTTTTTGATATACTTTTGGGTATTGTCCCTTCCTCTTGCTTTTTAAAAAAAAAATTGGATTTTTTACTTTTTGCTCTCTGATCATTCTCATCCCTGATAATAGTTCCACACTATAAAAAACATTTTTTGAAGGTACTAGTATTTAACAAAAAAGAGTCAATTTTAGTAACCACGTTTAATCATTTTCTGTTGTTTCTCCGTCCATTGTTATTTCTTGTAAAAACATATCGCCTTACATATAACTTTTTCAACTACGCATTTTATAGAAAGCTTCCATCATTTCCAGGTATAAAAAGTTTGCAGTTCACATCATAGTTTTTTATTTTAATTTTTTTGACTTCGAATAAGTCAAGTAAGCCAACTGGAATATTATTAATAGTAATTGAAGTGGCTAATGCAAATTAAATTGAACGTGTCCAGAACATAGGTCCAGAAAGAGGTATGATTGCTATGTGCATTCCACTGACTAGATGATCTTGTAAATCCTGTTTATCTATAGCAGCATTCGCCACTAACTTTTAGAGGCAGGCTGTATGACTTATTTTGAAGCTTTTCACGGGACGCATGCACAAAGATATTTATATTTAATTATTATCGATTTAACAATTAATAGTCTTTCTGAAATCTGGAGTTTTTTTTATTATCTTAATGAAATTACAATTGATATTTTATTTTGTTTTTTCTTTAAATAATTTTAAAAAATAACAGTTTTCATATTAGTAAATCAAATTCTAAAAGAGAAGTAAATCTATTGTTTCAATGGGACAATGTGTCTCAACCTAACTTTTAAAAAAAGAATTTAAATTGTACATCCAAATTACTCTGTTTTAGTCTATATCAATTGTAAGACGAAATCGTTCAGTTTAATTTATGATAGTCGAGTTTTTCGTAATATTTGTTGCAATAAATTTAAAAAAATTGTCCAAATGAAATTCAGTTATTTTTGTATTTATTGAACTTAAATAATGTTACTTTTCTTTCAGCTTACTCTAGATTGGATGTAACAACTAGCTGGAAAATATTTAAAAAAATTTAACACCTTAGTGGTGTAGAAATCATTTCAAAAGAGGTACAGTATATTTTCGGACATTACGATGTCATCACAAGATTACTTTAAATAAAGTTTTATAACATAAATCTGCAATATTTTGAGGGAAAATTTAATGTATGCAGCAAAGACTGAGGAGATGCTATGCAAACAAGTACACTCTAAAAGTTTGCTGGGAAAACAAAATCAAAAACATTCTTTCATTCCTCACGCAAGCAAAATTTATATATTTTTTATCTAAAATCGATTGGTAAATTTTTGTAGAAATTTTAGTTATACATTGAAATTTGGGAATGTTTCTTTTTGCTTGGACTGGATGAATGTATTTTATTTTGCAAGAATGAAGAAGAATTTTGGGATATGTTTTCTGGAAACTTGATTTTTTTTCACATTGTCACACCGGCTATTTTTTGGGAATTGGTTTGTCCGAAAATTAGTTGAGACTTATTGCTATTGTTGTAGCTTTTTTGCAGTGTCAATTTTCTCCAGAATTCTTTTAGCAGCCATTTTTTTGTCAAATGGTTTGTTGCTAGTTCAGTCTCCACTTTAATCTTCACTCACGCTTTTTTGCTCCATCCCCTTTTCAGCTATTTGTTGGTATGAGTGTTTAATTTCTGTGACATTGTAGGAATTCAGCTCAATGTACTAAGATTCTAAAAGACTAATTAATACCTTTACTATGTTCCAATATTTCTAAACCCCAAAATTCTCTGTGACATTGTTAGAATTTAACCTTGTGTTATTTGTAGATTTGCACCCGAAAGGAACGATGTTTTTGTTTTTTTACTAGTTTTGGGTTTTGCTCTAGATGCGACATTGTCCTCTTCAACACTTTATCTCCGGCCCTCTCTTTCTCAATTTTAGCACTGCAATCATATTTGTCACAGATCATTAAAAACACTGATTTCAGCTCGTTTAACAGAAATATAGTGTAATAGTTTTAAGCTGTTTGACTTCTGAATTTTTATTTTTCCAGTGCATTTTTGTGAAGTTCAATATTTTTTTTTGCCTTTTTGGAAGCTGTACCATGTTTGGGTAAATACAATGTTTGATAAAATACTAACTAATAAATAACACTTGAACAACAAAATCTGTTTCAAGAGAACAAAAGTTACTCGGAAGTATCTGCATTCTGTGAGTCGTGTGACACAATCGTAGCCTTTCTTTAGCAAAATTGTCCCGAATAAAAATAATCTAATAATTGAATTGTATTACATATGTTTGCATGGCACCTCCTCAACTGTGGTGTGCCCTGTAGCAGAATCTTCTGTATCAATCTGCAGCATCAATATTGGTGCAAGCCCAAAAGGTGTATATATTTCTAACGTTGCTGGGGTAGGGGGGATTCTGGATTTAGAGTCCATGTCCAATATTTTTTTTAACAACAATATTTTAGTGTAAAAATTGAAACAAAAAATCTACAAAAAAATATATAAACTTGTGTGTAGGCTCATGAAATTATACTGAGGTTCAGGGCATATTTTTATAATGTTATACTTCTCGACTCTTAGCACTATGTGTTTTTAGAAAAAATGTAAAAAAAAACACCTAAACACTGAAATTACTAAATTTCAATATAAAATAGTTTTTTTTTTTTTTTTTTTTTTAAACATAAAAAATGCCTTACATTTGAAAAATGCTCAATTATTAAAGTGAACCAATTAATATACATAGTTATTTACTCATTCGTATGAGGAAAACTTATGTAAAACTGTAAAAATATTAGTTTTTTACAGATTTACAATTTTCCAAGTTATTTTTAATCAATAACTATTCAATGTACTCAGATTGTGTTAAACTAACAATAAACCCAAAAATTAAGATTTTCCATTTTCACTCAATTGAAAAATCTTACTACTTTATGAAACAATTTTATCACAAAAATTGTTAACTCCTCCTAATACCAATATTTCTGAATTATGAACTTACTTTACTAATTTTTTCATACTTATCTGGAATTTCGTAGATATATTAAGGTAGTTGCATGTGTTGGTCTGATTTTTGCAGTATTGCTAGCTGGAGTTCACCATTTCTTTGGCTAAAAAAGTTAGTCCGAATTGTGTTTTTGTTAGCAAAATGCTACGATTGTTAAAATGTTCATCACTCTTGATGTTTAAAAACTAAAATTATTATTAACTTTAAAAATAAAGATTTTTATACAAAACTTGAATAGAAAATGTACTTCTGATCTTCAGTTTGTTCTTATAAGTCCCTGACTAATCTTCTGTAAACTATGACAATTTTGAGCAAATGATGGCTTAGTATTTTATCAAAAGAGCTGAATCACATTTTCTGTTTTTAGTATTACGGAAATTTTTGCATATTTTTCTAAAAACGCATTCGCAGCTTAATCTCTGTAGCAATTGAAGCATTTGCTGATGTGGCATAATAGAGTTGTATCCAAAAGATTGAAATTGTGAAAGTATTCAACTTTTTTTTTATTAATGTTATTATCTATCTTTTGTGAGTATGAGTATTATTCAGGAATGAGTTTCTTCCGCCATGTGGTGGAATTCCGCTTTTTTAATTTTTTAGAAAAAAATAATTCCGCTTTTTCAAAGAAAGTTCCGCTTTTCTAATTCCTGAAAAAAAATCCTTGTTTTCCCGCTTTTTCTATCCCACGGAAAAATAACTTTTTTTCTAAGGCTGGACCGCGAAGCAGCTTCACTTCCGAAAGATCGGGAAAGCTATCGCTCAGGGGTCGCATTACATTCCTGCCTTATTACTGCTCCTAGTACAAAAACCCACTGAAATGCATTTTTTAGTCAGATTGGTATTCAAACTTGCATTTTGTACATTTCCAACTGCAACGAAATTTGAACCTTTTGTGTCATTTTTTCTCTGCTCAAAATGCAAATTCCTTCTTACGATTTCACGCGATTAACGTATACTAATAATGCGCTTGCTTCCAAGTCTGACATCCACGGAACTATCGTTTATTTACGTTAGTATGTGTTTCTTGTTTTAGTTAAGCCTTACGCTGATGTAATGTCCGCTATGTTTTTTTATTTTTTTTTTAGAGTTATGGGGGTCCAAGTGTGATATATGTGTATCCTAGAAATAATTTGTTATTTTTGTTGTTTTTAATTGAGTATAGGACTTGGTTTGAGGAGTTTTAGATAATTTTTTTACCTAACATCTAAATGTTTAAAATTCACTTGTATATCTAGTCAGGGTCACAGATGAGGACCTCTTACAAAATCCAATTTTAAAATTGAGGAAGCTTGAAGCCTCAGGGTAAAGGGCCCCTGGAGTGTTTTTGTGTTATTTCAGGGCGTTATTTCAACCGGCTCCGACCTCCTACATATATACTGATTGCATAGAATAGTTGTCTCAACATAGTTGTTTCACAATAGGAAAACAATTTTTTTGAAGGTTTAAAAATTTTCAAGAACATTCTATTCAATATGTACTTTGAACATGATTGTATAGTATTATTTCTGCTGACTCCGACTTCCTGAATATATGCTGCTTGCATAGAATTGTGGTCTCAACATAGTAGCTTTGCAATATGGAAGAACATATTTTAAAGGTTAACATTTTTTTCAACTATATTCAAATTATTATGTAACTATTTTCAACGCAGATGCGATTTTTTGGTATTTCAATGGATTGTTGCAGCTGGCTTCCAAGTCCTACACATGGCTGTGGAGTTAGCGCTCTGGCCTTACAAGCTAAAGGTGCAGGGTTCGAATCCTGGGTTAGACATGGATGTTAATTGTGGTTCAGAATCTACGTTAAGCTGTAGGTCCAGGCCTAATTAGCTGTTATTCTGCACAAAAATAGGTCGTTGAGCGTACAAACAAACCAAGTCTTACACAAATGCTTCTTGCGTGGAATAATTGCGCAAGAAAATACAGGGATGAAACTTTTCCTCCATTTGGAGGATTTTCTCCTTTTTTGCTTTTTATGCAAGATTTTACTCTTTTTTTGTGTCTGTTTCGTGGATCCACATTTTTCTGATCTGAACCAGTTTTTCCCTGCATAAAGTATACTTTTCCTCATGTCTGAACAAGAGATTTTTGTCCTTCGCTTCCCTTTCCTCGCAAATTACTGATTACTTCACAAGCTCCTCATGGCCGGGATACATTTTGTACTGTGATTTGTTGCAAATGGCACTGCCCTTCTATGATTGGTTATTGAAGCACGTGATCACCTCAGTGTTTTAATGTGCAGATTCCTAAAACATCGAGGTGGCAGACAAGCAAAACAGATGTTAATAGAGTCCAAAGCGCTACAATATCGTTCTTTAACAAAAAAATAATTAAATAAATGTTGTCTTATAAAATATATATAATCGCCAAAAAATTTGTTTAATGGTATATTTACATTGTTTGCTTCTTGGTGCTGAAGCACTTTCCATATAAACTCAGTTGAAACCTCAATTTTTTTTTCAGCAATATCTTTGCAGAATAGTTCAAATAATAAAAGTATACTTTTAAATAATACTGAATAATATTTATTGTAATGCTTGAATCTGATTTAATTGTACTTTTGCTAGAAAGCATTGTCTAACATTAATAAGTTAAATATGATGGTTTTTGTCAAATCTGAGTACTTTATAAGCAGCAGAATAAGCAGATTTTATTATTTTATGCACCTTTTAATTTAAGCAACGTTATTTGTAGTTTATATGGATGGCATTTTCCTGATATTTTTTAGAACTGAAATTTGGAGAATACTATAGTACTTTGTTTTGAGAACAATATGTAGCACATATTTATTTGTTCCCTAATATTTGAAATGTAATTATTATATAGTATGAGAATTTTCATTGTATCTGTAAAATTATTGAATCATCCTTTCTGCATACTTCTCTATAGAATTTTTGTGCCTTATATTCTTCTGCGAGCTTTTTTGATATACTTTTGGGTATTGTCCCTTCCTCTTGCTTTTTAAAAAAAAAATTGGATTTTTTACTTTTTGCTCTCTGATCATTCTCATCCCTGATAATAGTTCCACACTATAAAAAACATTTTTTGAAGGTACTAGTATTTAACAAAAAAGAGTCAATTTTAGTAACCACGTTTAATCATTTTCTGTTGTTTCTCCGTCCATTGTTATTTCTTGTAAAAACATATCGCCTTACATATAACTTTTTCAACTACGCATTTTATAGAAAGCTTCCATCATTTCCAGGTATAAAAAGTTTGCAGTTCACATCATAGTTTTTTATTTTAATTTTTTTGACTTCGAATAAGTCAAGTAAGCCAACTGGAATATTATTAATAGTAATTGAAGTGGCTAATGCAAATTAAATTGAACGTGTCCAGAACATAGGTCCAGAAAGAGGTATGATTGCTATGTGCATTCCACTGACTAGATGATCTTGTAAATCCTGTTTATCTATAGCAGCATTCGCCACTAACTTTTAGAGGCAGGCTGTATGACTTATTTTGAAGCTTTTCACGGGACGCATGCACAAAGATATTTATATTTAATTATTATCGATTTAACAATTAATAGTCTTTCTGAAATCTGGAGTTTTTTTTATTATCTTAATGAAATTACAATTGATATTTTATTTTGTTTTTTCTTTAAATAATTTTAAAAAATAACAGTTTTCATATTAGTAAATCAAATTCTAAAAGAGAAGTAAATCTATTGTTTCAATGGGACAATGTGTCTCAACCTAACTTTTAAAAAAAGAATTTAAATTGTACATCCAAATTACTCTGTTTTAGTCTATATCAATTGTAAGACGAAATCGTTCAGTTTAATTTATGATAGTCGAGTTTTTCGTAATATTTGTTGCAATAAATTTAAAAAAATTGTCCAAATGAAATTCAGTTATTTTTGTATTTATTGAACTTAAATAATGTTACTTTTCTTTCAGCTTACTCTAGATTGGATGTAACAACTAGCTGGAAAATATTTAAAAAAATTTAACACCTTAGTGGTGTAGAAATCATTTCAAAAGAGGTACAGTATATTTTCGGACATTACGATGTCATCACAAGATTACTTTAAATAAAGTTTTATAACATAAATCTGCAATATTTTGAGGGAAAATTTAATGTATGCAGCAAAGACTGAGGAGATGCTATGCAAACAAGTACACTCTAAAAGTTCGCTGGGAAAACAAAATCAAAAACATTCTTTCATTCCTCACGCAAGCAAAATTTATATATTTTTTATCTAAAATCGATTGTAAATTTTTGTAGAAATTTTAGTTATACATTGAAATTTGGGAATGTTTCTTTTTGCTTGGACTGGATGAATGTATTTTATTTTGCAAGAATGAAGAAGAATTTTGGGATATGTTTTCTGGAAACTTGATTTTTTTTCACATTGTCACACCGGCTATTTTTTGGGAATTGGTTTGTCCGAAAATTAGTTGAGACTTATTGCTATTGTTGTAGCTTTTTTGCAGTGTCAATTTTCTCCAGAATTCTTTTAGCAGCCATTTTTTTGTCAAATGGTTTGTTGCTAGTTCAGTCTCCACTTTAATCTTCACTCACGCTTTTTTGCTCCATCCCCTTTTCAGCTATTTGTTGGTATGAGTGTTTAATTTCTGTGACATTGTAGGAATTCAGCTCAATGTACTAAGATTCTAAAAGACTAATTAATACCTTTACTATGTTCCAATATTTCTAAACCCCAAAATTCTCTGTGACATTGTTAGAATTTAACCTTGTGTTATTTGTAGATTTGCACCCGAAAGGAACGATGTTTTTGTTTTTTTACTAGTTTTGGGTTTTGCTCTAGATGCGACATTGTCCTCTTCAACACTTTATCTCCGGCCCTCTCTTTCTCAATTTTAGCACTGCAATCATATTTGTCACAGATCATTAAAAACACTGATTTCAGCTCGTTTAACAGAAATATAGTGTAATAGTTTTAAGCTGTTTGACTTCTGAATTTTTATTTTTCCAGTGCATTTTTGTGAAGTTCAATATTTTTTTTTGCCTTTTTGGAAGCTGTACCATGTTTGGGTAAATACAATGTTTGATAAAATACTAACTAATAAATAACACTTGAACAACAAAATCTGTTTCAAGAGAACAAAAGTTACTCGGAAGTATCTGCATTCTGGGAGTCGTGTGACACAATCGTAGCCTTTCTTTAGCAAAATTGTCCCGAATAAAAATAATCTAATAATTGAATTGTATTACATATGTTTTGCATGGCACCTCCTCAACTGTGGTGTGCCCTGTAGCAGAATCTTCTGTATCAATCTGCAGCATCAATATTGGTGCAAGCCCAAAAGGTGTATATATTTCTAACGTTGCTGGGGTAGGGGGGGATTCTGGATTTAGAGTCCATGTCCAATATTTTTTTTAACAACAATATTTTAGTGTAAAAATTGAAACAAAAAATCTACAAAAAAATATATGCACTTGTGTGTAGGCTCATGAAATTATACTGAGGTTCAGGGCATATTTTTATAATGTTATACTTCTCGACTCTTAGCACTATGTGTTTTTAGAAAAAATGTAAAAAAAAACACCTAAACACTGAAATTACTAAATTTCAATATAAAATAGTTTTTTTTTTTTTTTTTTTTAAACATAAAAAATGCCTTACATTTGAAAAATGCTCAATTATTAAAGTGAACCAATTAATATACATAGTTATTTACTCATTCGTATGAGGAAAACTTATGTAAAACTGTAAAAATATTAGTTTTTTACAGATTTACAATTTTCCAAGTTATGTTTAATCAATAACTATTCAATGTACTCAGATTGTGTTAAACTAACAATAAACCCAAAAATTAAGATTTTCCATTTTCACTCAATTGAAAAATCTTACTTTTTTATGAAACAATTTTATCACAAAAATTGTTAACTCCTCCTAATACCAATATTTCTGAATTATGAACTTACTTTACTAATTTTTTCATACTTATCTGGAATTTCGTAGATATATTAAGGTAGTTGCATGTGTTGGTCTGATTTTTGCAGTATTGCTAGCTGGAGTTCACCATTTCTTTGGCTAAAAAAGTTAGTCCGAATTGTGTTTTTGTTAGCAAAATGCTACGATTGTTAAAATGTTCATCACTCTTGATGTTTAAAAACTAAAATTATTATTAACTTTAAAAATAAAGATTTTTATACAAAACTTGAATAGAAAATGTACTTCTGATCTTCAGTTTGTTCTTATAAGTCCCTGACTAATCTTCTGTAAACTATGACAATTTTGAGCAAATGATGGCTTAGTATTTTATCAAAAGAGCTGAATCACATTTTCTGTTTTTAGTATTACGGAAATTTTTGCATATTTTTCTAAAAACGCATTCGCAGCTTAATCTCTGTAGCAATTGAAGCATTTGCTGATGTGGCATAATAGAGTTGTATCCAAAAGATTGAAATTGTGAAAGTATTCAACTTTTTTTTTATTAATGTTATTATCTATCTTTTGTGAGTATGAGTATTATTCAGGAATGAGTTTCTTCCGCCATGTGGTGGAATTCCGCTTTTTTAATTTTTTAGAAAAAAATAATTCCGCTTTTTCAAAGAAAGTTCCGCTTTTCTAATTCCTGAAAAAAAAATCCTTGTTTTCCCGCTTTTTCTATCCCACGGAAAAATAACTTTTTTTCTAAGGCTGGACCGCGAAGCAGCTTCACTTCCGAAAGATCGGGAAAGCTATCGCTCAGGGGTCGCATTACATTCCTGCCTTATTACTGCTCCTAGTACAAAAACCCACTGAAATGCATTTTTTAGTCAGATTGGTATTCAAACTTGCATTTTGTACATTTCCAACTGCAACGAAATTTGAACCTTTTGTGTCATTTTTTCTCTGCTCAAAATGCAAATTCCTTCTTACGATTTCACGCGATTAACGTATACTAATAATGCGCTTGCTTCCAAGTCTGACATCCACGGAACTATCGTTTATTTACGTTAGTATGTGTTTCTTGTTTTAGTTAAGCCTTACGCTATGTTTTTTTATTTTTTTTTTAGAGTTATGGGGGTCCAAGTGTGATATATGTGTATCCTAGAAATAATTTGTTATTTTTGTTGTTTTTAATTGAGTATAGGACTTGGTTTGAGGAGTTTTAGATAATTTTTTTACCTAACATCTAAATGTTTAAAATTCACTTGTATATCTAGTCAGGGTCACAGATGAGGACCTCTTACAAAATCCAATTTTAAAATTGAGGAAGCTTGAAGCCTCAGGGTAAAGGGTCCCTGGAGTGTTTTTGTGTTATTTCAGGGCGTTATTTCAACCGGCTCCGACCTCCTACATATATACTGATTGCATAGAATAGTTGTCTCAACATAGTTGTTTCACAATAGGAAAACAATTTTTTTGAAGGTTTAAAAATTTTCAAGAACATTCTATTCAATATGTACTTTGAACATGATTGTATAGTATTATTTCTGCTGACTCCGACTTCCTGAATATATGCTGCTTGCATAGAATTGTGGTCTCAACATAGTAGCTTTGCAATATGGAAGAACATATTTTAAAGGTTAACATTTTTTTCAACTATATTCAAATTATTATGTAACTATTTTCAACGCAGATGCGATTTTTTGGTATTTCAATGGATTGTTGCAGCTGGCTTCCAAGTCCTACACATGGCTGTGGAGTTAGCGCTCTGGCCTTACAAGCTAAAGGTGCAGGGTTCGAATCCTGGGTTAGACATGGATGTTAATTGTGGTTCAGAATCTACGTTAAGCTGTAGGTCCAGGCCTAATTAGCTGTTATTCTGCACAAAAATAGGTCGTTGAGCGTACAAACAAACCAAGTCTTACACAAATGCTTCTTGCATGACATAATTGCGCAAGAAAATACAGGGATGAAACTTTTCCTCCATTTGGAGGATTTTCTCCTTTTTTGCTTTTTATGCAAGATTTTACTCTTTTTTTGTGTCTGTTTCGTGGATCCACATTTTTCTGATCTGAACCAGTTTTTCCCTGCATAAAGTATACTTTTCCTCATGTCTGAACAAGAGATTTTTGTCCTTCGCTTCCCTTTCCTCGCAAATTACTGATTACTTCACAAGCTCCTCATGGCCGGGATACATTTTGTACTGTGATTTGTTGCAAATGGCACTGCACTTCTATGATTGGTTATTGAAGCACGTGATCACCTCAGTGTTTTAATGTGCAGATTCCTAAAACATCGAGGTGGCAGACAAGCAAAACAGATGTTAATAGAGTCCAAAGCGCTACAATATCGTTCTTTAACAAAAAAATAATTAAATAAATGTTGTCTTATAAAATATATATAATCGCCAAAAAATTTGTTTAATGGTATATTTACATTGTTTGCTTCTTGGTGCTGAAGCACTTTCCATATAAACTCAGTTGAAACCTCAATTTTTTTTTCAGCAATATCTTTGCAGAATAGTTCAAATAATAAAAGTATACTTTTAAATAATACTGAATAATATTTATTGTAATGCTTGAATCTGATTTAATTGTACTTTTGCTAGAAAGCATTGTCTAACATTAATAAGTTAAATATGATGGTTTTTGTCAAATCTGAGTACTTTATAAGCAGCAGAATAAGCAGATTTTATTATTTTATGCACCTTTTAATTTAAGCAACGTTATTTGTAGTTTATATGGATGGCATTTTCCTGATATTTTTTAGAACTGAAATTTGGAGAATACTATAGTACTTTGTTTTGAGAACAATATGTAGCACATATTTTTTTATTCCCTAATATTTGAAATGTAATTATTATATAGTATGAGAATTTTCATTGTATCTGTAAAATTATTGAATCATCCTTTCTGCATACTTCTCTATAGAATTTTTGTGCCTTATATTCTTCTGCGAGCTTTTTTGATATACTTTTGGGTATTGTCCCTTCCTCTTGCTTTTTAAAAAAAAAATTGGATTTTTTACTTTTTGCTCTCTGATCATTCTCATCCCTGATAATAGTTCCACACTATAAAAAACATTTTTTGAAGGTACTAGTATTTAACAAAAAAGAGTCAATTTTAGTAACCACGTTTAATCATTTTCTGTTGTTTCTCCGTCCATTGTTATTTCTTGTAAAAACATATCGCCTTACATATAACTTTTTCAACTACGCATTTTATAGAAAGCTTCCATCATTTCCAGGTATAAAAAGTTTGCAGTTCACATCATAGTTTTTTATTTTAATTTTTTTGACTTCGAATAAGTCAAGTAAGCCAACTGGAATATTATTAATAGTAATTGAAGTGGCTAATGCAAATTAAATTGAACGTGTCCAGAACATAGGTCCAGAAAGAGGTATGATTGCTATGTGCATTCCACTGACTAGATGATCTTGTAAATCCTGTTTATCTATAGCAGCATTCGCCACTAACTTTTAGAGGCAGGCTGTATGACTTATTTTGAAGCTTTTCACGGGACGCATGCACAAAGATATTTATATTTAATTATTATCGATTTAACAATTAATAGTCTTTCTGAAATCTGGAGTTTTTTTTATTATCTTAATGAAATTACAATTGATATTTTATTTTGTTTTTTCTTTAAATAATTTTAAAAAATAACAGTTTTCATATTAGTAAATCAAATTCTAAAAGAGAAGTAAATCTATTGTTTCAATGGGACAATGTGTCTCAACCTAACTTTTAAAAAAAGAATTTAAATTGTACATCCAAATTACTCTGTTTTAGTCTATATCAATTGTAAGACGAAATCGTTCAGTTTAATTTATGATAGTCGAGTTTTTCGTAATATTTGTTGCAATAAATTTAAAAAAATTGTCCAAATGAAATTCAGTTATTTTTGTATTTATTGAACTTAAATAATGTTACTTTTCTTTCAGCTTACTCTAGATTGGATGTAACAACTAGCTGGAAAATATTTAAAAAAATTTAACACCTTAGTGGTGTAGAAATCATTTCAAAAGAGGTACAGTATATTTTCGGACATTACGATGTCATCACAAGATTACTTTAAATAAAGTTTTATAACATAAATCTGCAATATTTTGAGGGAAAATTTAATGTATGCAGCAAAGACTGAGGAGATGCTATGCAAACAAGTACACTCTAAAAGTTCGCTGGGAAAACAAAATCAAAAACATTCTTTCATTCCTCACGCAAGCAAAATTTATATATTTTTTATCTAAAATCGATTGTACATTTTTGTAGAAATTTTAGTTATACATTGAAATTTGGGAATGTTTCTTTTTGCTTGGACTGGATGAATGTATTTTATTTTGCAAGAATGAAGAAGAATTTTGGGATATGTTTTCTGGAAACTTGATTTTTTTTCACATTGTCACACCGGCTATTTTTTGGGAATTGGTTTGTCCGAAAATTAGTTGAGACTTATTGCTATTGTTGTAGCTTTTTTGCAGTGTCAATTTTCTCCAGAATTCTTTTAGCAGCCATTTTTTTGTCAAATGGTTTGTTGCTAGTTCAGTCTCCACTTTAATCTTCACTCACGCTTTTTTGCTCCATCCCCTTTTCAGCTATTTGTTGGTATGAGTGTTTAATTTCTGTGACATTGTAGGAATTCAGCTCAATGTACTAAGATTCTAAAAGACTAATTAATACCTTTACTATGTTCCAATATTTCTAAACCCCAAAATTCTCTGTGACATTGTTAGAATTTAACCTTGTGTTATTTGTAGATTTGCACCCGAAAGGAACGATGTTTTTGTTTTTTTACTAGTTTTGGGTTTTGCTCTAGATGCGACATTGTCCTCTTCAACACTTTATCTCCGGCCCTCTCTTTCTCAATTTTAGCACTGCAATCATATTTGTCACAGATCATTAAAAACACTGATTTCAGCTCGTTTAACAGAAATATAGTGTAATAGTTTTAAGCTGTTTGACTTCTGAATTTTTATTTTTCCAGTGCATTTTTGTGAAGTTCAATATTTTTTTTTGCCTTTTTGGAAGCTGTACCATGTTTGGGTAAATACAATGTTTGATAAAATACTAACTAATAAATAACACTTGAACAACAAAATCTGTTTCAAGAGAACAAAAGTTACTCGGAAGTATCTGCATTCTGGGAGTCGTGTGACACAATCGTAGCCTTTCTTTAGCAAAATTGTCCCGAATAAAAATAATCTAATAATTGAATTGTATTACATATGTTTGCATGGCACCTCCTCAACTGTGGTGTGCCCTGTAGCAGAATCTTCTGTATCAATCTGCAGCATCAATATTGGTGCAAGCCCAAAAGGTGTATATATTTCTAACGTTGCTGGGGTAGGGGGGGATTCTGGATTTAGAGTCCATGTCCAATATTTTTTTTAACAACAATATTTTAGTGTAAAAATTGAAACAAAAAATCTACAAAAAAATATATGCACTTGTGTGTAGGCTCATGAAATTATACTGAGGTTCAGGGCATATTTTTATAATGTTATACTTCTCGACTCTTAGCACTATGTGTTTTTAGAAAAAATGTAAAAAAAAACACCTAAACACTGAAATTACTAAATTTCAATATAAAATAGTTTTTTTTTTTTTTTTTTTTAAACATAAAAAATGCCTTACATTTGAAAAATGCTCAATTATTAAAGTGAACCAATTAATATACATAGTTATTTACTCATTCGTATGAGGAAAACTTATGTAAAACTGTAAAAATATTAGTTTTTTACAGATTTACAATTTTCCAAGTTATGTTTAATCAATAACTATTCAATGTACTCAGATTGTGTTAAACTAACAATAAACCCAAAAATTAAGATTTTCCATTTTCACTCAATTGAAAAATCTTACTTTTTTATGAAACAATTTTATCACAAAAATTGTTAACTCCTCCTAATACCAATATTTCTGAATTATGAACTTACTTTACTAATTTTTTCATACTTATCTGGAATTTCGTAGATATATTAAGGTAGTTGCATGTGTTGGTCTGATTTTTGCAGTATTGCTAGCTGGAGTTCACCATTTCTTTGGCTAAAAAAGTTAGTCCGAATTGTGTTTTTGTTAGCAAAATGCTACGATTGTTAAAATGTTCATCACTCTTGATGTTTAAAAACTAAAATTATTATTAACTTTAAAAATAAAGATTTTTATACAAAACTTGAATAGAAAATGTACTTCTGATCTTCAGTTTGTTCTTATAAGTCCCTGACTAATCTTCTGTAAACTATGACAATTTTGAGCAAATGATGGCTTAGTATTTTATCAAAAGAGCTGAATCACATTTTCTGTTTTTAGTATTACGGAAATTTTTGCATATTTTTCTAAAAACGCATTCGCAGCTTAATCTCTGTAGCAATTGAAGCATTTGCTGATGTGGCATAATAGAGTTGTATCCAAAAGATTGAAATTGTGAAAGTATTCAACTTTTTTTTTATTAATGTTATTATCTATCTTTTGTGAGTATGAGTATTATTCAGGAATGAGTTTCTTCCGCCATGTGGTGGAATTCCGCTTTTTTAATTTTTTAGAAAAAAATAATTCCGCTTTTTCAAAGAAAGTTCCGCTTTTCTAATTCCTGAAAAAAAAATCCTTGTTTTCCCGCTTTTTCTATCCCACGGAAAAATAACTTTTTTTCTAAGGCTGGACCGCGAAGCAGCTTCACTTCCGAAAGATCGGGAAAGCTATCGCTCAGGGGTCGCATTACATTCCTGCCTTATTACTGCTCCTAGTACAAAAACCCACTGAAATGCATTTTTTAGTCAGATTGGTATTCAAACTTGCATTTTGTACATTTCCAACTGCAACGAAATTTGAACCTTTTGTGTCATTTTTTCTCTGCTCAAAATGCAAATTCCTTCTTACGATTTCACGCGATTAACGTATACTAATAATGCGCTTGCTTCCAAGTCTGACATCCACGGAACTATCGTTTATTTACGTTAGTATGTGTTTCTTGTTTTAGTTAAGCCTTACGCTATGTTTTTTTATTTTTTTTTTAGAGTTATGGGGGTCCAAGTGTGATATATGTGTATCCTAGAAATAATTTGTTATTTTTGTTGTTTTTAATTGAGTATAGGACTTGGTTTGAGGAGTTTTAGATAATTTTTTTACCTAACATCTAAATGTTTAAAATTCACTTGTATATCTAGTCAGGGTCACAGATGAGGACCTCTTACAAAATCCAATTTTAAAATTGAGGAAGCTTGAAGCCTCAGGGTAAAGGGCCCCTGGAGTGTTTTTGTGTTATTTCAGGGCGTTATTTCAACCGGCTCCGACCTCCTACATATATACTGATTGCATAGAATAGTTGTCTCAACATAGTTGTTTCACAATAGGAAAACAATTTTTTTGAAGGTTTAAAAATTTTCAAGAACATTCTATTCAATATGTACTTTGAACATGATTGTATAGTATTATTTCTGCTGACTCCGACTTCCTGAATATATGCTGCTTGCATAGAATTGTGGTCTCAACATAGTAGCTTTGCAATATGGAAGAACATATTTTAAAGGTTAACATTTTTTTCAACTATATTCAAATTATTATGTAACTATTTTCAACGCAGATGCGATTTTTTGGTATTTCAATGGATTGTTGCAGCTGGCTTCCAAGTCCTACACATGGCTGTGGAGTTAGCGCTCTGGCCTTACAAGCTAAAGGTGCAGGGTTCGAATCCTGGGTTAGACATGGATGTTAATTGTGGTTCAGAATCTACGTTAAGCTGTAGGTCCAGGCCTAATTAGCTGTTATTCTGCACAAAAATAGGTCGTTGAGCGTACAAACAAACCAAGTCTTACACAAATGCTTCTTGCGTGGAATAATTGCGCAAGAAAATACAGGGATGAAACTTTTCCTCCATTTGGAGGATTTTCTCCTTTTTTGCTTTTTATGCAAGATTTTACTCTTTTTTTGTGTCTGTTTCGTGGATCCACATTTTTCTGATCTGAACCAGTTTTTCCCTGCATAAAGTATACTTTTCCTCATGTCTGAACAAGAGATTTTTGTCCTTCGCTTCCCTTTCCTCGCAAATTACTGATTACTTCACAAGCTCCTCATGGCCGGGATACATTTTGTACTGTGATTTGTTGCAAATGGCACTGCCCTTCTATGATTGGTTATTGAAGCACGTGATCACCTCAGTGTTTTAATGTGCAGATTCCTAAAACATCGAGGTGGCAGACAAGCAAAACAGATGTTAATAGAGTCCAAAGCGCTACAATATCGTTCTTTAACAAAAAAATAATTAAATAAATGTTGTCTTATAAAATATATATAATCGCCAAAAAATTTGTTTAATGGTATATTTACATTGTTTGCTTCTTGGTGCTGAAGCACTTTCCATATAAACTCAGTTGAAACCTCAATTTTTTTTTCAGCAATATCTTTGCAGAATAGTTCAAATAATAAAAGTATACTTTTAAATAATACTGAATAATATTTATTGTAATGCTTGAATCTGATTTAATTGTACTTTTGCTAGAAAGCATTGTCTAACATTAATAAGTTAAATATGATGGTTTTTGTCAAATCTGAGTACTTTATAAGCAGCAGAATAAGCAGATTTTATTATTTTATGCACCTTTTAATTTAAGCAACGTTATTTGTAGTTTATATGGATGGCATTTTCCTGATATTTTTTAGAACTGAAATTTGGAGAATACTATAGTACTTTGTTTTGAGAACAATATGTAGCACATATTTATTTGTTCCCTAATATTTGAAATGTAATTATTATATAGTATGAGAATTTTCATTGTATCTGTAAAATTATTGAATCATCCTTTCTGCATACTTCTCTATAGAATTTTTGTGCCTTATATTCTTCTGCGAGCTTTTTTGATATACTTTTGGGTATTGTCCCTTCCTCTTGCTTTTTAAAAAAAAAATTGGATTTTTTACTTTTTGCTCTCTGATCATTCTCATCCCTGATAATAGTTCCACACTATAAAAAACATTTTTTGAAGGTACTAGTATTTAACAAAAAAGAGTCAATTTTAGTAACCACGTTTAATCATTTTCTGTTGTTTCTCCGTCCATTGTTATTTCTTGTAAAAACATATCGCCTTACATATAACTTTTTCAACTACGCATTTTATAGAAAGCTTCCATCATTTCCAGGTATAAAAAGTTTGCAGTTCACATCATAGTTTTTTATTTTAATTTTTTTGACTTCGAATAAGTCAAGTAAGCCAACTGGAATATTATTAATAGTAATTGAAGTGGCTAATGCAAATTAAATTGAACGTGTCCAGAACATAGGTCCAGAAAGAGGTATGATTGCTATGTGCATTCCACTGACTAGATGATCTTGTAAATCCTGTTTATCTATAGCAGCATTCGCCACTAACTTTTAGAGGCAGGCTGTATGACTTATTTTGAAGCTTTTCACGGGACGCATGCACAAAGATATTTATATTTAATTATTATCGATTTAACAATTAATAGTCTTTCTGAAATCTGGAGTTTTTTTTATTATCTTAATGAAATTACAATTGATATTTTATTTTGTTTTTTTTTTTAAATAATTTTAAAAAATAACAGTTTTCATATTAGTAAATCAAATTCTAAAAGAGAAGTAAATCTATTGTTTCAATGGGACAATGTGTCTCAACCTAACTTTTAAAAAAAGAATTTAAATTGTACATCCAAATTACTCTGTTTTAGTCTATATCAATTGTAAGACGAAATCGTTCAGTTTAATTTATGATAGTCGAGTTTTTCGTAATATTTGTTGCAATAAATTTAAAAAAATTGTCCAAATGAAATTCAGTTATTTTTGTATTTATTGAACTTAAATAATGTTACTTTTCTTTCAGCTTACTCTAGATTGGATGTAACAACTAGCTGGAAAATATTTAAAAAAATTTAACACCTTAGTGGTGTAGAAATCATTTCAAAAGAGGTACAGTATATTTTCGGACATTACGATGTCATCACAAGATTACTTTAAATAAAGTTTTATAACATAAATCTGCAATATTTTGAGGGAAAATTTAATGTATGCAGCAAAGACTGAGGAGATGCTATGCAAACAAGTACACTCTAAAAGTTTGCTGGGAAAACAAAATCAAAAACATTCTTTCATTCCTCACGCAAGCAAAATTTATATATTTTTTATCTAAAATCGATTGGTAAATTTTTGTAGAAATTTTAGTTATACATTGAAATTTGGGAATGTTTCTTTTTGCTTGGACTGGATGAATGTATTTTATTTTGCAAGAATGAAGAAGAATTTTGGGATATGTTTTCTGGAAACTTGATTTTTTTTCACATTGTCACACCGGCTATTTTTTGGGAATTGGTTTGTCCGAAAATTAGTTGAGACTTATTGCTATTGTTGTAGCTTTTTTGCAGTGTCAATTTTCTCCAGAATTCTTTTAGCAGCCATTTTTTTGTCAAATGGTTTGTTGCTAGTTCAGTCTCCACTTTAATCTTCACTCACGCTTTTTTGCTCCATCCCCTTTTCAGCTATTTGTTGGTATGAGTGTTTAATTTCTGTGACATTGTAGGAATTCAGCTCAATGTACTAAGATTCTAAAAGACTAATTAATACCTTTACTATGTTCCAATATTTCTAAACCCCAAAATTCTCTGTGACATTGTTAGAATTTAACCTTGTGTTATTTGTAGATTTGCACCCGAAAGGAACGATGTTTTTGTTTTTTTACTAGTTTTGGGTTTTGCTCTAGATGCGACATTGTCCTCTTCAACACTTTATCTCCGGCCCTCTCTTTCTCAATTTTAGCACTGCAATCATATTTGTCACAGATCATTAAAAACACTGATTTCAGCTCGTTTAACAGAAATATAGTGTAATAGTTTTAAGCTGTTTGACTTCTGAATTTTTATTTTTCCAGTGCATTTTTGTGAAGTTCAATATTTTTTTTTGCCTTTTTGGAAGCTGTACCATGTTTGGGTAAATACAATGTTTGATAAAATACTAACTAATAAATAACACTTGAACAACAAAATCTGTTTCAAGAGAACAAAAGTTACTCGGAAGTATCTGCATTCTGGGAGTCGTGTGACACAATCGTAGCCTTTCTTTAGCAAAATTGTCCCGAATAAAAATAATCTAATAATTGAATTGTATTACATATGTTTGCATGGCACCTCCTCAACTGTGGTGTGCCCTGTAGCAGAATCTTCTGTATCAATCTGCAGCATCAATATTGGTGCAAGCCCAAAAGGTGTATATATTTCTAACGTTGCTGGGGTAGGGGGGATTCTGGATTTAGAGTCCATGTCCAATATTTTTTTTAACAACAATATTTTAGTGTAAAAATTGAAACAAAAAATCTACAAAAAAATATATAAACTTGTGTGTAGGCTCATGAAATTATACTGAGGTTCAGGGCATATTTTTATAATGTTATACTTCTCGACTCTTAGCACTATGTGTTTTTAGAAAAAATGTTAAAAAAAACACCTAAACACTGAAATTACTAAATTTCAATATAAAATAGTTTTTTTTTTTTTTTTTTTTTTTAAACATAAAAAATGCCTTACATTTGAAAAATGCTCAATTATTAAAGTGAACCAATTAATATACATAGTTATTTACTCATTCGTATGAGGAAAACTTATGTAAAACTGTAAAAATATTAGTTTTTTACAGATTTACAATTTTCCAAGTTATGTTTAATCAATAACTATTCAATGTACTCAGATTGTGTTAAACTAACAATAAACCCAAAAATTAAGATTTTCCATTTTCACTCAATTGAAAAATCTTACTACTTTATGAAACAATTTTATCACAAAAATTGTTAACTCCTCCTAATACCAATATTTCTGAATTATGAACTTACTTTACTAATTTTTTCATACTTATCTGGAATTTCGTAGATATATTAAGGTAGTTGCATGTGTTGGTCTGATTTTTGCAGTATTGCTAGCTGGAGTTCACCATTTCTTTGGCTAAAAAAGTTAGTCCGAATTGTGTTTTTGTTAGCAAAATGCTACGATTGTTAAAATGTTCATCACTCTTGATGTTTAAAAACTAAAATTATTATTAACTTTAAAAATAAAGATTTTTATACAAAACTTGAATAGAAAATGTACTTCTGATCTTCAGTTTGTTCTTATAAGTCCCTGACTAATCTTCTGTAAACTATGACAATTTTGAGCAAATGATGGCTTAGTATTTTATCAAAAGAGCTGAATCACATTTTCTGTTTTTAGTATTACGGAAATTTTTGCATATTTTTCTAAAAACGCATTCGCAGCTTAATCTCTGTAGCAATTGAAGCATTTGCTGATGTGGCATAATAGAGTTGTATCCAAAAGATTGAAATTGTGAAAGTATTCAACTTTTTTTTTATTAATGTTATTATCTATCTTTTGTGAGTATGAGTATTATTCAGGAATGAGTTTCTTCCGCCATGTGGTGGAATTCCGCTTTTTTAATTTTTTAGAAAAAAATAATTCCGCTTTTTCAAAGAAAGTTCCGCTTTTCTAATTCCTGAAAAAAAAATCCTTGTTTTCCCGCTTTTTCTATCCCACGGAAAAATAACTTTTTTTCTAAGGCTGGACCGCGAAGCAGCTTCACTTCCGAAAGATCGGGAAAGCTATCGCTCAGGGGTCGCATTACATTCCTGCCTTATTACTGCTCCTAGTACAAAAACCCACTGAAATGCATTTTTTAGTCAGATTGGTATTCAAACTTGCATTTTGTACATTTCCAACTGCAACGAAATTTGAACCTTTTGTGTCATTTTTTCTCTGCTCAAAATGCAAATTCCTTCTTACGATTTCACGCGATTAACGTATACTAATAATGCGCTTGCTTCCAAGTCTGACATCCACGGAACTATCGTTTATTTACGTTAGTATGTGTTTCTTGTTTTAGTTAAGCCTTACGCTGATGTAATGTCCGCTATGTTTTTTTATTTTTTTTTTAGAGTTATGGGGGTCCAAGTGTGATATATGTGTATCCTAGAAATAATTTGTTATTTTTGTTGTTTTTAATTGAGTATAGGACTTGGTTTGAGGAGTTTTAGATAATTTTTTTACCTAACATCTAAATGTTTAAAATTCACTTGTATATCTAGTATAACAGATGAGGACCTCTTACAAAATCCAATTTTAAAATTGAGGAAGCTTGAAGCCTCAGGGTAAAGGGCCCCAAACATGACCCCTGGAGTGTTTTTGTGTTATTTCAGGGCGTTATTTCAACCGGCTCCGACCTCCTACATATATACTGATTGCATAGAATAGTTGTCTCAACATAGTTGTTTCACAATAGGAAAACAATTTTTTTGAAGGTTTAAAAATTTTCAAGAACATTCTATTCAATATGTACTTTGAACATGATTGTATAGTATTATTTCTGCTGACTCCGACTTCCTGAATATATGCTGCTTGCATAGAATTGTGGTCTCAACATAGTAGCTTTGCAATATGGAAGAACATATTTTAAAGGTTAACATTTTTTTCAACTATATTCAAATTATTATGTAACTATTTTCAACGCAGATGCGATTTTTTGGTATTTCAATGGATTGTTGCAGCTGGCTTCCAAGTCCTACACATGGCTGTGGAGTTAGCGCTCTGGCCTTACAAGCTAAAGGTGCAGGGTTCGAATCCTGGGTTAGACATGGATGTTAATTGTGGTTCAGAATCTACGTTAAGCTGTAGGTCCAGGCCTAATTAGCTGTTATTCTGCACAAAAATAGGTCGTTGAGCGTACAAACAAACCAAGTCTTACACAAATGCTTCTTGCGTGGAATAATTGCGCAAGAAAATACAGGGATGAAACTTTTCCTCCATTTGGAGGATTTTCTCCTTTTTTGCTTTTTATGCAAGATTTTACTCTTTTTTTGTGTCTGTTTCGTGGATCCACATTTTTCTGATCTGAACCAGTTTTTCCCTGCATAAAGTATACTTTTCCTCATGTCTGAACAAGAGATTTTTGTCCTTCGCTTCCCTTTCCTCGCAAATTACTGATTACTTCACAAGCTCCTCATGGCCGGGATACATTTTGTACTGTGATTTGTTGCAAATGGCACTGCCCTTCTATGATTGGTTATTGAAGCACGTGATCACCTCAGTGTTTTAATGTGCAGATTCCTAAAACATCGAGGTGGCAGACAAGCAAAACAGATGTTAATAGAGTCCAAAGCGCTACAATATCGTTCTTTAACAAAAAAATAATTAAATAAATGTTGTCTTATAAAATATATATAATCGCCAAAAAATTTGTTTAATGGTATATTTACATTGTTTGCTTCTTGGTGCTGAAGCACTTTCCATATAAACTCAGTTGAAACCTCAATTTTTTTTTCAGCAATATCTTTGCAGAATAGTTCAAATAATAAAAGTATACTTTTAAATAATACTGAATAATATTTATTGTAATGCTTGAATCTGATTTAATTGTACTTTTGCTAGAAAGCATTGTCTAACATTAATAAGTTAAATATGATGGTTTTTGTCAAATCTGAGTACTTTATAAGCAGCAGAATAAGCAGATTTTATTATTTTATGCACCTTTTAATTTAAGCAACGTTATTTGTAGTTTATATGGATGGCATTTTCCTGATATTTTTTAGAACTGAAATTTGGAGAATACTATAGTACTTTGTTTTGAGAACAATATGTAGCACATATTTATTTGTTCCCTAATATTTGAAATGTAATTATTATATAGTATGAGAATTTTCATTGTATCTGTAAAATTATTGAATCATCCTTTCTGCATACTTCTCTATAGAATTTTTGTGCCTTATATTCTTCTGCGAGCTTTTTTGATATACTTTTGGGTATTGTCCCTTCCTCTTGCTTTTTAAAAAAAAAATTGGATTTTTTACTTTTTGCTCTCTGATCATTCTCATCCCTGATAATAGTTCCACACTATAAAAAACATTTTTTGAAGGTACTAGTATTTAACAAAAAAGAGTCAATTTTAGTAACCACGTTTAATCATTTTCTGTTGTTTCTCCGTCCATTGTTATTTCTTGTAAAAACATATCGCCTTACATATAACTTTTTCAACTACGCATTTTATAGAAAGCTTCCATCATTTCCAGGTATAAAAAGTTTGCAGTTCACATCATAGTTTTTTATTTTAATTTTTTTGACTTCGAATAAGTCAAGTAAGCCAACTGGAATATTATTAATAGTAATTGAAGTGGCTAATGCAAATTAAATTGAACGTGTCCAGAACATAGGTCCAGAAAGAGGTATGATTGCTATGTGCATTCCACTGACTAGATGATCTTGTAAATCCTGTTTATCTATAGCAGCATTCGCCACTAACTTTTAGAGGCAGGCTGTATGACTTATTTTGAAGCTTTTCACGGGACGCATGCACAAAGATATTTATATTTAATTATTATCGATTTAACAATTAATAGTCTTTCTGAAATCTGGAGTTTTTTTTATTATCTTAATGAAATTACAATTGATATTTTATTTTGTTTTTTCTTTAAATAATTTTAAAAAATAACAGTTTTCATATTAGTAAATCAAATTCTAAAAGAGAAGTAAATCTATTGTTTCAATGGGACAATGTGTCTCAACCTAACTTTTAAAAAAAGAATTTAAATTGTACATCCAAATTACTCTGTTTTAGTCTATATCAATTGTAAGACGAAATCGTTCAGTTTAATTTATGATAGTCGAGTTTTTCGTAATATTTGTTGCAATAAATTTAAAAAAATTGTCCAAATGAAATTCAGTTATTTTTGTATTTATTGAACTTAAATAATGTTACTTTTCTTTCAGCTTACTCTAGATTGGATGTAACAACTAGCTGGAAAATATTTAAAAAAATTTAACACCTTAGTGGTGTAGAAATCATTTCAAAAGAGGTACAGTATATTTTCGGACATTACGATGTCATCACAAGATTACTTTAAATAAAGTTTTATAACATAAATCTGCAATATTTTGAGGGAAAATTTAATGTATGCAGCAAAGACTGAGGAGATGCTATGCAAACAAGTACACTCTAAAAGTTCGCTGGGAAAACAAAATCAAAAACATTCTTTCATTCCTCACGCAAGCAAAATTTATATATTTTTTATCTAAAATCGATTGTAAATTTTTGTAGAAATTTTAGTTATACATTGAAATTTGGGAATGTTTCTTTTTGCTTGGACTGGATGAATGTATTTTATTTTGCAAGAATGAAGAAGAATTTTGGGATATGTTTTCTGGAAACTTGATTTTTTTTCACATTGTCACACCGGCTATTTTTTGGGAATTGGTTTGTCCGAAAATTAGTTGAGACTTATTGCTATTGTTGTAGCTTTTTTGCAGTGTCAATTTTCTCCAGAATTCTTTTAGCAGCCATTTTTTTGTCAAATGGTTTGTTGCTAGTTCAGTCTCCACTTTAATCTTCACTCACGCTTTTTTGCTCCATCCCCTTTTCAGCTATTTGTTGGTATGAGTGTTTAATTTCTGTGACATTGTAGGAATTCAGCTCAATGTACTAAGATTCTAAAAGACTAATTAATACCTTTACTATGTTCCAATATTTCTAAACCCCAAAATTCTCTGTGACATTGTTAGAATTTAACCTTGTGTTATTTGTAGATTTGCACCCGAAAGGAACGATGTTTTTGTTTTTTTACTAGTTTTGGGTTTTGCTCTAGATGCGACATTGTCCTCTTCAACACTTTATCTCCGGCCCTCTCTTTCTCAATTTTAGCACTGCAATCATATTTGTCACAGATCATTAAAAACACTGATTTCAGCTCGTTTAACAGAAATATAGTGTAATAGTTTTAAGCTGTTTGACTTCTGAATTTTTATTTTTCCAGTGCATTTTTGTGAAGTTCAATATTTTTTTTTGCCTTTTTGGAAGCTGTACCATGTTTGGGTAAATACAATGTTTGATAAAATACTAACTAATAAATAACACTTGAACAACAAAATCTGTTTCAAGAGAACAAAAGTTACTCGGAAGTATCTGCATTCTGGGAGTCGTGTGACACAATCGTAGCCTTTCTTTAGCAAAATTGTCCCGAATAAAAATAATCTAATAATTGAATTGTATTACATATGTTTTGCATGGCACCTCCTCAACTGTGGTGTGCCCTGTAGCAGAATCTTCTGTATCAATCTGCAGCATCAATATTGGTGCAAGCCCAAAAGGTGTATATATTTCTAACGTTGCTGGGGTAGGGGGGGATTCTGGATTTAGAGTCCATGTCCAATATTTTTTTTAACAACAATATTTTAGTGTAAAAATTGAAACAAAAAATCTACAAAAAAATATATGCACTTGTGTGTAGGCTCATGAAATTATACTGAGGTTCAGGGCATATTTTTATAATGTTATACTTCTCGACTCTTAGCACTATGTGTTTTTAGAAAAAATGTAAAAAAAAACACCTAAACACTGAAATTACTAAATTTCAATATAAAATAGTTTTTTTTTTTTTTTTTTTTAAACATAAAAAATGCCTTACATTTGAAAAATGCTCAATTATTAAAGTGAACCAATTAATATACATAGTTATTTACTCATTCGTATGAGGAAAACTTATGTAAAACTGTAAAAATATTAGTTTTTTACAGATTTACAATTTTCCAAGTTATGTTTAATCAATAACTATTCAATGTACTCAGATTGTGTTAAACTAACAATAAACCCAAAAATTAAGATTTTCCATTTTCACTCAATTGAAAAATCTTACTTTTTTATGAAACAATTTTATCACAAAAATTGTTAACTCCTCCTAATACCAATATTTCTGAATTATGAACTTACTTTACTAATTTTTTCATACTTATCTGGAATTTCGTAGATATATTAAGGTAGTTGCATGTGTTGGTCTGATTTTTGCAGTATTGCTAGCTGGAGTTCACCATTTCTTTGGCTAAAAAAGTTAGTCCGAATTGTGTTTTTGTTAGCAAAATGCTACGATTGTTAAAATGTTCATCACTCTTGATGTTTAAAAACTAAAATTATTATTAACTTTAAAAATAAAGATTTTTATACAAAACTTGAATAGAAAATGTACTTCTGATCTTCAGTTTGTTCTTATAAGTCCCTGACTAATCTTCTGTAAACTATGACAATTTTGAGCAAATGATGGCTTAGTATTTTATCAAAAGAGCTGAATCACATTTTCTGTTTTTAGTATTACGGAAATTTTTGCATATTTTTCTAAAAACGCATTCGCAGCTTAATCTCTGTAGCAATTGAAGCATTTGCTGATGTGGCATAATAGAGTTGTATCCAAAAGATTGAAATTGTGAAAGTATTCAACTTTTTTTTTATTAATGTTATTATCTATCTTTTGTGAGTATGAGTATTATTCAGGAATGAGTTTCTTCCGCCATGTGGTGGAATTCCGCTTTTTTAATTTTTTAGAAAAAAATAATTCCGCTTTTTCAAAGAAAGTTCCGCTTTTCTAATTCCTGAAAAAAAAATCCTTGTTTTCCCGCTTTTTCTATCCCACGGAAAAATAACTTTTTTTCTAAGGCTGGACCGCGAAGCAGCTTCACTTCCGAAAGATCGGGAAAGCTATCGCTCAGGGGTCGCATTACATTCCTGCCTTATTACTGCTCCTAGTACAAAAACCCACTGAAATGCATTTTTTAGTCAGATTGGTATTCAAACTTGCATTTTGTACATTTCCAACTGCAACGAAATTTGAACCTTTTGTGTCATTTTTTCTCTGCTCAAAATGCAAATTCCTTCTTACGATTTCACGCGATTAACGTATACTAATAATGCGCTTGCTTCCAAGTCTGACATCCACGGAACTATCGTTTATTTACGTTAGTATGTGTTTCTTGTTTTAGTTAAGCCTTACGCTATGTTTTTTTATTTTTTTTTTAGAGTTATGGGGGTCCAAGTGTGATATATGTGTATCCTAGAAATAATTTGTTATTTTTGTTGTTTTTAATTGAGTATAGGACTTGGTTTGAGGAGTTTTAGATAATTTTTTTACCTAACATCTAAATGTTTAAAATTCACTTGTATATCTAGTCAGGGTCACAGATGAGGACCTCTTACAAAATCCAATTTTAAAATTGAGGAAGCTTGAAGCCTCAGGGTAAAGGGCCCCTGGAGTGTTTTTGTGTTATTTCAGGGCGTTATTTCAACCGGCTCCGACCTCCTACATATATACTGATTGCATAGAATAGTTGTCTCAACATAGTTGTTTCACAATAGGAAAACAATTTTTTTGAAGGTTTAAAAATTTTCAAGAACATTCTATTCAATATGTACTTTGAACATGATTGTATAGTATTATTTCTGCTGACTCCGACTTCCTGAATATATGCTGCTTGCATAGAATTGTGGTCTCAACATAGTAGCTTTGCAATATGGAAGAACATATTTTAAAGGTTAACATTTTTTTCAACTATATTCAAATTATTATGTAACTATTTTCAACGCAGATGCGATTTTTTGGTATTTCAATGGATTGTTGCAGCTGGCTTCCAAGTCCTACACATGGCTGTGGAGTTAGCGCTCTGGCCTTACAAGCTAAAGGTGCAGGGTTCGAATCCTGGGTTAGACATGGATGTTAATTGTGGTTCAGAATCTACGTTAAGCTGTAGGTCCAGGCCTAATTAGCTGTTATTCTGCACAAAAATAGGTCGTTGAGCGTACAAACAAACCAAGTCTTACACAAATGCTTCTTGCATGACATAATTGCGCAAGAAAATACAGGGATGAAACTTTTCCTCCATTTGGAGGATTTTCTCCTTTTTTGCTTTTTATGCAAGATTTTACTCTTTTTTTGTGTCTGTTTCGTGGATCCACATTTTTCTGATCTGAACCAGTTTTTCCCTGCATAAAGTATACTTTTCCTCATGTCTGAACAAGAGATTTTTGTCCTTCGCTTCCCTTTCCTCGCAAATTACTGATTACTTCACAAGCTCCTCATGGCCGGGATACATTTTGTACTGTGATTTGTTGCAAATGGCACTGCACTTCTATGATTGGTTATTGAAGCACGTGATCACCTCAGTGTTTTAATGTGCAGATTCCTAAAACATCGAGGTGGCAGACAAGCAAAACAGATGTTAATAGAGTCCAAAGCGCTACAATATCGTTCTTTAACAAAAAAATAATTAAATAAATGTTGTCTTATAAAATATATATAATCGCCAAAAAATTTGTTTAATGGTATATTTACATTGTTTGCTTCTTGGTGCTGAAGCACTTTCCATATAAACTCAGTTGAAACCTCAATTTTTTTTTCAGCAATATCTTTGCAGAATAGTTCAAATAATAAAAGTATACTTTTAAATAATACTGAATAATATTTATTGTAATGCTTGAATCTGATTTAATTGTACTTTTGCTAGAAAGCATTGTCTAACATTAATAAGTTAAATATGATGGTTTTTGTCAAATCTGAGTACTTTATAAGCAGCAGAATAAGCAGATTTTATTATTTTATGCACCTTTTAATTTAAGCAACGTTATTTGTAGTTTATATGGATGGCATTTTCCTGATATTTTTTAGAACTGAAATTTGGAGAATACTATAGTACTTTGTTTTGAGAACAATATGTAGCACATATTTTTTTATTCCCTAATATTTGAAATGTAATTATTATATAGTATGAGAATTTTCATTGTATCTGTAAAATTATTGAATCATCCTTTCTGCATACTTCTCTATAGAATTTTTGTGCCTTATATTCTTCTGCGAGCTTTTTTGATATACTTTTGGGTATTGTCCCTTCCTCTTGCTTTTTAAAAAAAAAATTGGATTTTTTACTTTTTGCTCTCTGATCATTCTCATCCCTGATAATAGTTCCACACTATAAAAAACATTTTTTGAAGGTACTAGTATTTAACAAAAAAGAGTCAATTTTAGTAACCACGTTTAATCATTTTCTGTTGTTTCTCCGTCCATTGTTATTTCTTGTAAAAACATATCGCCTTACATATAACTTTTTCAACTACGCATTTTATAGAAAGCTTCCATCATTTCCAGGTATAAAAAGTTTGCAGTTCACATCATAGTTTTTTATTTTAATTTTTTTGACTTCGAATAAGTCAAGTAAGCCAACTGGAATATTATTAATAGTAATTGAAGTGGCTAATGCAAATTAAATTGAACGTGTCCAGAACATAGGTCCAGAAAGAGGTATGATTGCTATGTGCATTCCACTGACTAGATGATCTTGTAAATCCTGTTTATCTATAGCAGCATTCGCCACTAACTTTTAGAGGCAGGCTGTATGACTTATTTTGAAGCTTTTCACGGGACGCATGCACAAAGATATTTATATTTAATTATTATCGATTTAACAATTAATAGTCTTTCTGAAATCTGGAGTTTTTTTTATTATCTTAATGAAATTACAATTGATATTTTATTTTGTTTTTTCTTTAAATAATTTTAAAAAATAACAGTTTTCATATTAGTAAATCAAATTCTAAAAGAGAAGTAAATCTATTGTTTCAATGGGACAATGTGTCTCAACCTAACTTTTAAAAAAAGAATTTAAATTGTACATCCAAATTACTCTGTTTTAGTCTATATCAATTGTAAGACGAAATCGTTCAGTTTAATTTATGATAGTCGAGTTTTTCGTAATATTTGTTGCAATAAATTTAAAAAAATTGTCCAAATGAAATTCAGTTATTTTTGTATTTATTGAACTTAAATAATGTTACTTTTCTTTCAGCTTACTCTAGATTGGATGTAACAACTAGCTGGAAAATATTTAAAAAAATTTAACACCTTAGTGGTGTAGAAATCATTTCAAAAGAGGTACAGTATATTTTCGGACATTACGATGTCATCACAAGATTACTTTAAATAAAGTTTTATAACATAAATCTGCAATATTTTGAGGGAAAATTTAATGTATGCAGCAAAGACTGAGGAGATGCTATGCAAACAAGTACACTCTAAAAGTTCGCTGGGAAAACAAAATCAAAAACATTCTTTCATTCCTCACGCAAGCAAAATTTATATATTTTTTATCTAAAATCGATTGTACATTTTTGTAGAAATTTTAGTTATACATTGAAATTTGGGAATGTTTCTTTTTGCTTGGACTGGATGAATGTATTTTATTTTGCAAGAATGAAGAAGAATTTTGGGATATGTTTTCTGGAAACTTGATTTTTTTTCACATTGTCACACCGGCTATTTTTTGGGAATTGGTTTGTCCGAAAATTAGTTGAGACTTATTGCTATTGTTGTAGCTTTTTTGCAGTGTCAATTTTCTCCAGAATTCTTTTAGCAGCCATTTTTTTGTCAAATGGTTTGTTGCTAGTTCAGTCTCCACTTTAATCTTCACTCACGCTTTTTTGCTCCATCCCCTTTTCAGCTATTTGTTGGTATGAGTGTTTAATTTCTGTGACATTGTAGGAATTCAGCTCAATGTACTAAGATTCTAAAAGACTAATTAATACCTTTACTATGTTCCAATATTTCTAAACCCCAAAATTCTCTGTGACATTGTTAGAATTTAACCTTGTGTTATTTGTAGATTTGCACCCGAAAGGAACGATGTTTTTGTTTTTTTACTAGTTTTGGGTTTTGCTCTAGATGCGACATTGTCCTCTTCAACACTTTATCTCCGGCCCTCTCTTTCTCAATTTTAGCACTGCAATCATATTTGTCACAGATCATTAAAAACACTGATTTCAGCTCGTTTAACAGAAATATAGTGTAATAGTTTTAAGCTGTTTGACTTCTGAATTTTTATTTTTCCAGTGCATTTTTGTGAAGTTCAATATTTTTTTTTGCCTTTTTGGAAGCTGTACCATGTTTGGGTAAATACAATGTTTGATAAAATACTAACTAATAAATAACACTTGAACAACAAAATCTGTTTCAAGAGAACAAAAGTTACTCGGAAGTATCTGCATTCTGGGAGTCGTGTGACACAATCGTAGCCTTTCTTTAGCAAAATTGTCCCGAATAAAAATAATCTAATAATTGAATTGTATTACATATGTTTGCATGGCACCTCCTCAACTGTGGTGTGCCCTGTAGCAGAATCTTCTGTATCAATCTGCAGCATCAATATTGGTGCAAGCCCAAAAGGTGTATATATTTCTAACGTTGCTGGGGTAGGGGGGGATTCTGGATTTAGAGTCCATGTCCAATATTTTTTTTAACAACAATATTTTAGTGTAAAAATTGAAACAAAAAATCTACAAAAAAATATATGCACTTGTGTGTAGGCTCATGAAATTATACTGAGGTTCAGGGCATATTTTTATAATGTTATACTTCTCGACTCTTAGCACTATGTGTTTTTAGAAAAAATGTAAAAAAAAACACCTAAACACTGAAATTACTAAATTTCAATATAAAATAGTTTTTTTTTTTTTTTTTTTTAAACATAAAAAATGCCTTACATTTGAAAAATGCTCAATTATTAAAGTGAACCAATTAATATACATAGTTATTTACTCATTCGTATGAGGAAAACTTATGTAAAACTGTAAAAATATTAGTTTTTTACAGATTTACAATTTTCCAAGTTATGTTTAATCAATAACTATTCAATGTACTCAGATTGTGTTAAACTAACAATAAACCCAAAAATTAAGATTTTCCATTTTCACTCAATTGAAAAATCTTACTTTTTTATGAAACAATTTTATCACAAAAATTGTTAACTCCTCCTAATACCAATATTTCTGAATTATGAACTTACTTTACTAATTTTTTCATACTTATCTGGAATTTCGTAGATATATTAAGGTAGTTGCATGTGTTGGTCTGATTTTTGCAGTATTGCTAGCTGGAGTTCACCATTTCTTTGGCTAAAAAAGTTAGTCCGAATTGTGTTTTTGTTAGCAAAATGCTACGATTGTTAAAATGTTCATCACTCTTGATGTTTAAAAACTAAAATTATTATTAACTTTAAAAATAAAGATTTTTATACAAAACTTGAATAGAAAATGTACTTCTGATCTTCAGTTTGTTCTTATAAGTCCCTGACTAATCTTCTGTAAACTATGACAATTTTGAGCAAATGATGGCTTAGTATTTTATCAAAAGAGCTGAATCACATTTTCTGTTTTTAGTATTACGGAAATTTTTGCATATTTTTCTAAAAACGCATTCGCAGCTTAATCTCTGTAGCAATTGAAGCATTTGCTGATGTGGCATAATAGAGTTGTATCCAAAAGATTGAAATTGTGAAAGTATTCAACTTTTTTTTTATTAATGTTATTATCTATCTTTTGTGAGTATGAGTATTATTCAGGAATGAGTTTCTTCCGCCATGTGGTGGAATTCCGCTTTTTTAATTTTTTAGAAAAAAATAATTCCGCTTTTTCAAAGAAAGTTCCGCTTTTCTAATTCCTGAAAAAAAAATCCTTGTTTTCCCGCTTTTTCTATCCCACGGAAAAATAACTTTTTTTCTAAGGCTGGACCGCGAAGCAGCTTCACTTCCGAAAGATCGGGAAAGCTATCGCTCAGGGGTCGCATTACATTCCTGCCTTATTACTGCTCCTAGTACAAAAACCCACTGAAATGCATTTTTTAGTCAGATTGGTATTCAAACTTGCATTTTGTACATTTCCAACTGCAACGAAATTTGAACCTTTTGTGTCATTTTTTCTCTGCTCAAAATGCAAATTCCTTCTTACGATTTCACGCGATTAACGTATACTAATAATGCGCTTGCTTCCAAGTCTGACATCCACGGAACTATCGTTTATTTACGTTAGTATGTGTTTCTTGTTTTAGTTAAGCCTTACGCTATGTTTTTTTATTTTTTTTTTAGAGTTATGGGGGTCCAAGTGTGATATATGTGTATCCTAGAAATAATTTGTTATTTTTGTTGTTTTTAATTGAGTATAGGACTTGGTTTGAGGAGTTTTAGATAATTTTTTTACCTAACATCTAAATGTTTAAAATTCACTTGTATATCTAGTCAGGGTCACAGATGAGGACCTCTTACAAAATCCAATTTTAAAATTGAGGAAGCTTGAAGCCTCAGGGTAAAGGGCCCCTGGAGTGTTTTTGTGTTATTTCAGGGCGTTATTTCAACCGGCTCCGACCTCCTACATATATACTGATTGCATAGAATAGTTGTCTCAACATAGTTGTTTCACAATAGGAAAACAATTTTTTTGAAGGTTTAAAAATTTTCAAGAACATTCTATTCAATATGTACTTTGAACATGATTGTATAGTATTATTTCTGCTGACTCCGACTTCCTGAATATATGCTGCTTGCATAGAATTGTGGTCTCAACATAGTAGCTTTGCAATATGGAAGAACATATTTTAAAGGTTAACATTTTTTTCAACTATATTCAAATTATTATGTAACTATTTTCAACGCAGATGCGATTTTTTGGTATTTCAATGGATTGTTGCAGCTGGCTTCCAAGTCCTACACATGGCTGTGGAGTTAGCGCTCTGGCCTTACAAGCTAAAGGTGCAGGGTTCGAATCCTGGGTTAGACATGGATGTTAATTGTGGTTCAGAATCTACGTTAAGCTGTAGGTCCAGGCCTAATTAGCTGTTATTCTGCACAAAAATAGGTCGTTGAGCGTACAAACAAACCAAGTCTTACACAAATGCTTCTTGCGTGGAATAATTGCGCAAGAAAATACAGGGATGAAACTTTTCCTCCATTTGGAGGATTTTCTCCTTTTTTGCTTTTTATGCAAGATTTTACTCTTTTTTTGTGTCTGTTTCGTGGATCCACATTTTTCTGATCTGAACCAGTTTTTCCCTGCATAAAGTATACTTTTCCTCATGTCTGAACAAGAGATTTTTGTCCTTCGCTTCCCTTTCCTCGCAAATTACTGATTACTTCACAAGCTCCTCATGGCCGGGATACATTTTGTACTGTGATTTGTTGCAAATGGCACTGCCCTTCTATGATTGGTTATTGAAGCACGTGATCACCTCAGTGTTTTAATGTGCAGATTCCTAAAACATCGAGGTGGCAGACAAGCAAAACAGATGTTAATAGAGTCCAAAGCGCTACAATATCGTTCTTTAACAAAAAAATAATTAAATAAATGTTGTCTTATAAAATATATATAATCGCCAAAAAATTTGTTTAATGGTATATTTACATTGTTTGCTTCTTGGTGCTGAAGCACTTTCCATATAAACTCAGTTGAAACCTCAATTTTTTTTTCAGCAATATCTTTGCAGAATAGTTCAAATAATAAAAGTATACTTTTAAATAATACTGAATAATATTTATTGTAATGCTTGAATCTGATTTAATTGTACTTTTGCTAGAAAGCATTGTCTAACATTAATAAGTTAAATATGATGGTTTTTGTCAAATCTGAGTACTTTATAAGCAGCAGAATAAGCAGATTTTATTATTTTATGCACCTTTTAATTTAAGCAACGTTATTTGTAGTTTATATGGATGGCATTTTCCTGATATTTTTTAGAACTGAAATTTGGAGAATACTATAGTACTTTGTTTTGAGAACAATATGTAGCACATATTTATTTGTTCCCTAATATTTGAAATGTAATTATTATATAGTATGAGAATTTTCATTGTATCTGTAAAATTATTGAATCATCCTTTCTGCATACTTCTCTATAGAATTTTTGTGCCTTATATTCTTCTGCGAGCTTTTTTGATATACTTTTGGGTATTGTCCCTTCCTCTTGCTTTTTAAAAAAAAAATTGGATTTTTTACTTTTTGCTCTCTGATCATTCTCATCCCTGATAATAGTTCCACACTATAAAAAACATTTTTTGAAGGTACTAGTATTTAACAAAAAAGAGTCAATTTTAGTAACCACGTTTAATCATTTTCTGTTGTTTCTCCGTCCATTGTTATTTCTTGTAAAAACATATCGCCTTACATATAACTTTTTCAACTACGCATTTTATAGAAAGCTTCCATCATTTCCAGGTATAAAAAGTTTGCAGTTCACATCATAGTTTTTTATTTTAATTTTTTTGACTTCGAATAAGTCAAGTAAGCCAACTGGAATATTATTAATAGTAATTGAAGTGGCTAATGCAAATTAAATTGAACGTGTCCAGAACATAGGTCCAGAAAGAGGTATGATTGCTATGTGCATTCCACTGACTAGATGATCTTGTAAATCCTGTTTATCTATAGCAGCATTCGCCACTAACTTTTAGAGGCAGGCTGTATGACTTATTTTGAAGCTTTTCACGGGACGCATGCACAAAGATATTTATATTTAATTATTATCGATTTAACAATTAATAGTCTTTCTGAAATCTGGAGTTTTTTTTATTATCTTAATGAAATTACAATTGATATTTTATTTTGTTTTTTTTTTTAAATAATTTTAAAAAATAACAGTTTTCATATTAGTAAATCAAATTCTAAAAGAGAAGTAAATCTATTGTTTCAATGGGACAATGTGTCTCAACCTAACTTTTAAAAAAAGAATTTAAATTGTACATCCAAATTACTCTGTTTTAGTCTATATCAATTGTAAGACGAAATCGTTCAGTTTAATTTATGATAGTCGAGTTTTTCGTAATATTTGTTGCAATAAATTTAAAAAAATTGTCCAAATGAAATTCAGTTATTTTTGTATTTATTGAACTTAAATAATGTTACTTTTCTTTCAGCTTACTCTAGATTGGATGTAACAACTAGCTGGAAAATATTTAAAAAAATTTAACACCTTAGTGGTGTAGAAATCATTTCAAAAGAGGTACAGTATATTTTCGGACATTACGATGTCATCACAAGATTACTTTAAATAAAGTTTTATAACATAAATCTGCAATATTTTGAGGGAAAATTTAATGTATGCAGCAAAGACTGAGGAGATGCTATGCAAACAAGTACACTCTAAAAGTTTGCTGGGAAAACAAAATCAAAAACATTCTTTCATTCCTCACGCAAGCAAAATTTATATATTTTTTATCTAAAATCGATTGGTAAATTTTTGTAGAAATTTTAGTTATACATTGAAATTTGGGAATGTTTCTTTTTGCTTGGACTGGATGAATGTATTTTATTTTGCAAGAATGAAGAAGAATTTTGGGATATGTTTTCTGGAAACTTGATTTTTTTTCACATTGTCACACCGGCTATTTTTTGGGAATTGGTTTGTCCGAAAATTAGTTGAGACTTATTGCTATTGTTGTAGCTTTTTTGCAGTGTCAATTTTCTCCAGAATTCTTTTAGCAGCCATTTTTTTGTCAAATGGTTTGTTGCTAGTTCAGTCTCCACTTTAATCTTCACTCACGCTTTTTTGCTCCATCCCCTTTTCAGCTATTTGTTGGTATGAGTGTTTAATTTCTGTGACATTGTAGGAATTCAGCTCAATGTACTAAGATTCTAAAAGACTAATTAATACCTTTACTATGTTCCAATATTTCTAAACCCCAAAATTCTCTGTGACATTGTTAGAATTTAACCTTGTGTTATTTGTAGATTTGCACCCGAAAGGAACGATGTTTTTGTTTTTTTACTAGTTTTGGGTTTTGCTCTAGATGCGACATTGTCCTCTTCAACACTTTATCTCCGGCCCTCTCTTTCTCAATTTTAGCACTGCAATCATATTTGTCACAGATCATTAAAAACACTGATTTCAGCTCGTTTAACAGAAATATAGTGTAATAGTTTTAAGCTGTTTGACTTCTGAATTTTTATTTTTCCAGTGCATTTTTGTGAAGTTCAATATTTTTTTTTGCCTTTTTGGAAGCTGTACCATGTTTGGGTAAATACAATGTTTGATAAAATACTAACTAATAAATAACACTTGAACAACAAAATCTGTTTCAAGAGAACAAAAGTTACTCGGAAGTATCTGCATTCTGGGAGTCGTGTGACACAATCGTAGCCTTTCTTTAGCAAAATTGTCCCGAATAAAAATAATCTAATAATTGAATTGTATTACATATGTTTGCATGGCACCTCCTCAACTGTGGTGTGCCCTGTAGCAGAATCTTCTGTATCAATCTGCAGCATCAATATTGGTGCAAGCCCAAAAGGTGTATATATTTCTAACGTTGCTGGGGTAGGGGGGATTCTGGATTTAGAGTCCATGTCCAATATTTTTTTTAACAACAATATTTTAGTGTAAAAATTGAAACAAAAAATCTACAAAAAAATATATAAACTTGTGTGTAGGCTCATGAAATTATACTGAGGTTCAGGGCATATTTTTATAATGTTATACTTCTCGACTCTTAGCACTATGTGTTTTTAGAAAAAATGTTAAAAAAAACACCTAAACACTGAAATTACTAAATTTCAATATAAAATAGTTTTTTTTTTTTTTTTTTTTTTTAAACATAAAAAATGCCTTACATTTGAAAAATGCTCAATTATTAAAGTGAACCAATTAATATACATAGTTATTTACTCATTCGTATGAGGAAAACTTATGTAAAACTGTAAAAATATTAGTTTTTTACAGATTTACAATTTTCCAAGTTATGTTTAATCAATAACTATTCAATGTACTCAGATTGTGTTAAACTAACAATAAACCCAAAAATTAAGATTTTCCATTTTCACTCAATTGAAAAATCTTACTACTTTATGAAACAATTTTATCACAAAAATTGTTAACTCCTCCTAATACCAATATTTCTGAATTATGAACTTACTTTACTAATTTTTTCATACTTATCTGGAATTTCGTAGATATATTAAGGTAGTTGCATGTGTTGGTCTGATTTTTGCAGTATTGCTAGCTGGAGTTCACCATTTCTTTGGCTAAAAAAGTTAGTCCGAATTGTGTTTTTGTTAGCAAAATGCTACGATTGTTAAAATGTTCATCACTCTTGATGTTTAAAAACTAAAATTATTATTAACTTTAAAAATAAAGATTTTTATACAAAACTTGAATAGAAAATGTACTTCTGATCTTCAGTTTGTTCTTATAAGTCCCTGACTAATCTTCTGTAAACTATGACAATTTTGAGCAAATGATGGCTTAGTATTTTATCAAAAGAGCTGAATCACATTTTCTGTTTTTAGTATTACGGAAATTTTTGCATATTTTTCTAAAAACGCATTCGCAGCTTAATCTCTGTAGCAATTGAAGCATTTGCTGATGTGGCATAATAGAGTTGTATCCAAAAGATTGAAATTGTGAAAGTATTCAACTTTTTTTTTATTAATGTTATTATCTATCTTTTGTGAGTATGAGTATTATTCAGGAATGAGTTTCTTCCGCCATGTGGTGGAATTCCGCTTTTTTAATTTTTTAGAAAAAAATAATTCCGCTTTTTCAAAGAAAGTTCCGCTTTTCTAATTCCTGAAAAAAAAATCCTTGTTTTCCCGCTTTTTCTATCCCACGGAAAAATAACTTTTTTTCTAAGGCTGGACCGCGAAGCAGCTTCACTTCCGAAAGATCGGGAAAGCTATCGCTCAGGGGTCGCATTACATTCCTGCCTTATTACTGCTCCTAGTACAAAAACCCACTGAAATGCATTTTTTAGTCAGATTGGTATTCAAACTTGCATTTTGTACATTTCCAACTGCAACGAAATTTGAACCTTTTGTGTCATTTTTTCTCTGCTCAAAATGCAAATTCCTTCTTACGATTTCACGCGATTAACGTATACTAATAATGCGCTTGCTTCCAAGTCTGACATCCACGGAACTATCGTTTATTTACGTTAGTATGTGTTTCTTGTTTTAGTTAAGCCTTACGCTGATGTAATGTCCGCTATGTTTTTTTATTTTTTTTTTAGAGTTATGGGGGTCCAAGTGTGATATATGTGTATCCTAGAAATAATTTGTTATTTTTGTTGTTTTTAATTGAGTATAGGACTTGGTTTGAGGAGTTTTAGATAATTTTTTTACCTAACATCTAAATGTTTAAAATTCACTTGTATATCTAGTATAACAGATGAGGACCTCTTACAAAATCCAATTTTAAAATTGAGGAAGCTTGAAGCCTCAGGGTAAAGGGCCCCAAACATGACCCCTGGAGTGTTTTTGTGTTATTTCAGGGCGTTATTTCAACCGGCTCCGACCTCCTACATATATACTGATTGCATAGAATAGTTGTCTCAACATAGTTGTTTCACAATAGGAAAACAATTTTTTTGAAGGTTTAAAAATTTTCAAGAACATTCTATTCAATATGTACTTTGAACATGATTGTATAGTATTATTTCTGCTGACTCCGACTTCCTGAATATATGCTGCTTGCATAGAATTGTGGTCTCAACATAGTAGCTTTGCAATATGGAAGAACATATTTTAAAGGTTAACATTTTTTTCAACTATATTCAAATTATTATGTAACTATTTTCAACGCAGATGCGATTTTTTGGTATTTCAATGGATTGTTGCAGCTGGCTTCCAAGTCCTACACATGGCTGTGGAGTTAGCGCTCTGGCCTTACAAGCTAAAGGTGCAGGGTTCGAATCCTGGGTTAGACATGGATGTTAATTGTGGTTCAGAATCTACGTTAAGCTGTAGGTCCAGGCCTAATTAGCTGTTATTCTGCACAAAAATAGGTCGTTGAGCGTACAAACAAACCAAGTCTTACACAAATGCTTCTTGCGTGGAATAATTGCGCAAGAAAATACAGGGATGAAACTTTTCCTCCATTTGGAGGATTTTCTCCTTTTTTGCTTTTTATGCAAGATTTTACTCTTTTTTTGTGTCTGTTTCGTGGATCCACATTTTTCTGATCTGAACCAGTTTTTCCCTGCATAAAGTATACTTTTCCTCATGTCTGAACAAGAGATTTTTGTCCTTCGCTTCCCTTTCCTCGCAAATTACTGATTACTTCACAAGCTCCTCATGGCCGGGATACATTTTGTACTGTGATTTGTTGCAAATGGCACTGCCCTTCTATGATTGGTTATTGAAGCACGTGATCACCTCAGTGTTTTAATGTGCAGATTCCTAAAACATCGAGGTGGCAGACAAGCAAAACAGATGTTAATAGAGTCCAAAGCGCTACAATATCGTTCTTTAACAAAAAAATAATTAAATAAATGTTGTCTTATAAAATATATATAATCGCCAAAAAATTTGTTTAATGGTATATTTACATTGTTTGCTTCTTGGTGCTGAAGCACTTTCCATATAAACTCATTTGAAACCTCAATTTTTTTTTCAGCAATATCTTTGCAGAATAGTTCAAATAATAAAAGTATACTTTTAAATAATACTGAATAATATTTATTGTAATGCTTGAATCTGATTTAATTGTACTTTTGCTAGAAAGCATTGTCTAACATTAATAAGTTAAATATGATGGTTTTTGTCAAATCTGAGTACTTTATAAGCAGCAGAATAAGCAGATTTTATTATTTTATGCACCTTTTAATTTAAGCAACGTTATTTGTAGTTTATATGGATGGCATTTTCCTGATATTTTTTAGAACTGAAATTTGGAGAATACTATAGTACTTTGTTTTGAGAACAATATGTAGCACATATTTATTTGTTCCCTAATATTTGAAATGTAATTATTATATAGTATGAGAATTTTCATTGTATCTGTAAAATTATTGAATCATCCTTTCTGCATACTTCTCTATAGAATTTTTGTGCCTTATATTCTTCTGCGAGCTTTTTTGATATACTTTTGGGTATTGTCCCTTCCTCTTGCTTTTTAAAAAAAAAATTGGATTTTTTACTTTTTGCTCTCTGATCATTCTCATCCCTGATAATAGTTCCACACTATAAAAAACATTTTTTGAAGGTACTAGTATTTAACAAAAAAGAGTCAATTTTAGTAACCACGTTTAATCATTTTCTGTTGTTTCTCCGTCCATTGTTATTTCTTGTAAAAACATATCGCCTTACATATAACTTTTTCAACTACGCATTTTATAGAAAGCTTCCATCATTTCCAGGTATAAAAAGTTTGCAGTTCACATCATAGTTTTTTATTTTAATTTTTTTGACTTCGAATAAGTCAAGTAAGCCAACTGGAATATTATTAATAGTAATTGAAGTGGCTAATGCAAATTAAATTGAACGTGTCCAGAACATAGGTCCAGAAAGAGGTATGATTGCTATGTGCATTCCACTGACTAGATGATCTTGTAAATCCTGTTTATCTATAGCAGCATTCGCCACTAACTTTTAGAGGCAGGCTGTATGACTTATTTTGAAGCTTTTCACGGGACGCATGCACAAAGATATTTATATTTAATTATTATCGATTTAACAATTAATAGTCTTTCTGAAATCTGGAGTTTTTTTTATTATCTTAATGAAATTACAATTGATATTTTATTTTGTTTTTTCTTTAAATAATTTTAAAAAATAACAGTTTTCATATTAGTAAATCAAATTCTAAAAGAGAAGTAAATCTATTGTTTCAATGGGACAATGTGTCTCAACCTAACTTTTAAAAAAAGAATTTAAATTGTACATCCAAATTACTCTGTTTTAGTCTATATCAATTGTAAGACGAAATCGTTCAGTTTAATTTATGATAGTCGAGTTTTTCGTAATATTTGTTGCAATAAATTTAAAAAAATTGTCCAAATTAAATTCAGTTATTTTTGTATTTATTGAACTTAAATAATGTTACTTTTCTTTCAGCTTACTCTAGATTGGATGTAACAACTAGCTGGAAAATATTTAAAAAAATTTAACACCTTAGTGGTGTAGAAATCATTTCAAAAGAGGTACAGTATATTTTCGGACATTACGATGTCATCACAAGATTACTTTAAATAAAGTTTTATAACATAAATCTGCAATATTTTGAGGGAAAATTTAATGTATGCAGCAAAGACTGAGGAGATGCTATGCAAACAAGTACACTCTAAAAGTTCGCTGGGAAAACAAAATCAAAAACATTCTTTCATTCCTCACGCAAGCAAAATTTATATATTTTTTATCTAAAATCGATTGTACATTTTTGTAGAAATTTTAGTTATACATTGAAATTTGGGAATGTTTCTTTTTGCTTGGACTGGATGAATGTATTTTATTTTGCAAGAATGAAGAAGAATTTTGGGATATGTTTTCTGGAAACTTGATTTTTTTTCACATTGTCACACCGGCTATTTTTTGGGAATTGGTTTGTCCGAAAATTAGTTGAGATTTATTGCTATTGTTGTAGCTTTTTTGCAGTGTCAATTTTCTCCAGAATTCTTTTAGCAGCCATTTTTTTGTCAAATGGTTTGTTGCTAGTTCAGTCTCCACTTTAATCTTCACTCACGCTTTTTTGCTCAATCCCCTTTTCAGCTATTTGTTGGTATGAGTGTTTAATTTCTGTGACATTGTAGGAATTCAGCTCAATGTACTAAGATTCTAAAAGACTAATTAATACCTTTACTATGTTCCAATATTTCTAAACCCCAAAATTCTCTGTGACATTGTTAGAATTTAACCTTGTGTTATTTGTAGATTTGCACCCGAAAGGAACGATGTTTTTGTTTTTTTACTAGTTTTGGGTTTTGCTCTAGATGCGACATTGTCCTCTTCAACACTTTATCTCCGGCCCTCTCTTTCTCAATTTTAGCACTGCAATCATATTTGTCACAGATCATTAAAAACACTGATTTCAGCTCGTTTAACAGAAATATAGTGTAATAGTTTTAAGATGTTTGACTTCTGAATTTTTATTTTTCCAGTGCATTTTTGTGAAGTTCAATATTTTTTTTTGCCTTTTTGGAAGCTGTACCATGTTTGGGTAAATACAATGTTTGATAAAATACTAACTAATAAATAACACTTGAACAACAAAATCTGTTTCAAGAGAACAAAAGTTACTCGGAAGTATCTGCATTCTGGGAGTCGTGTGACACAATCGTAGCCTTTCTTTAGCAAAATTGTCCCGAATAAAAATAATCTAATAATTGAATTGTATTACATATGTTTGCATGGCACCTCCTCAACTGTGGTGTGCCCTGTAGCAGAATCTTCTGTATCAATCTGCAGCATCAATATTGGTGCAAGCCCAAAAGGTGTATATATTTCTAACGTTGCTGGGGTAGGGGGGATTCTGGATTTAGAGTCCATGTCCAATATTTTTTTTAACAACAATATTTTAGTGTAAAAATTGAAACAAAAAATCTACAAAAAAATATATAAACTTGTGTGTAGGCTCATGAAATTATACTGAGGTTCAGGGCATATTTTTATAATGTTATACTTCTCGACTCTTAGCACTATGTGTTTTTAGAAAAAATGTAAAAAAAAACACCTAAACACTGAAATTACTAAATTTCAATATAAAATAGTTTTTTTTTTTTTTTTTTTTTTAAACATAAAAAATGCCTTACATTTGAAAAATGCTCAATTATTAAAGTGAACCAATTAATATACATAGTTATTTACTCATTCGTATGAGGAAAACTTATGTAAAACTGTAAAAATATTAGTTTTTTACAGATTTACAATTTTCCAAGTTATGTTTAATCAATAACTATTCAATGTACTCAGATTGTGTTAAACTAACAATAAACCCAAAAATTAAGATTTTCCATTTTCACTCAATTGAAAAATCTTACTACTTTATGAAACAATTTTATCACAAAAATTGTTAACTCCTCCTAATACCAATATTTCTGAATTATGAACTTACTTTACTAATTTTTTCATACTTATCTGGAATTTCGTAGATATATTAAGGTAGTTGCATGTGTTGGTCTGATTTTTGCAGTATTGCTAGCTGGAGTTCACCATTTCTTTGGCTAAAAAAGTTAGTCCGAATTGTGTTTTTGTTAGCAAAATGCTACGATTGTTAAAATGTTCATCACTCTTGATGTTTAAAAACTAAAATTATTATTAACTTTAAAAATAAAGATTTTTATACAAAACTTGAATAGAAAATGTACTTCTGATCTTCAGTTTGTTCTTATAAGTCCCTGACTAATCTTCTGTAAACTATGACAATTTTGAGCAAATGATGGCTTAGTATTTTATCAAAAGAGCTGAATCACATTTTCTGTTTTTAGTATTACGGAAATTTTTGCATATTTTTCTAAAAACGCATTCGCAGCTTAATCTCTGTAGCAATTGAAGCATTTGCTGATGTGGCATAATAGAGTTGTATCCAAAAGATTGAAATTGTGAAAGTATTCAACTTTTTTTTTATTAATGTTATTATCTATCTTTTGTGAGTATGAGTATTATTCAGGAATGAGTTTCTTCCGCCATGTGGTGGAATTCCGCTTTTTTAATTTTTTAGAAAAAAATAATTCCGCTTTTTCAAAGAAAGTTCCGCTTTTCTAATTCCTGAAAAAAAAATCCTTGTTTTCCCGCTTTTTCTATCCCACGGAAAAATAACTTTTTTTCTAAGGCTGGACCGCGAAGCAGCTTCACTTCCGAAAGATCGGGAAAGCTATCGCTCAGGGGTCGCATTACATTCCTGCCTTATTACTGCTCCTAGTACAAAAACCCACTGAAATGCATTTTTTAGTCAGATTGGTATTCAAACTTGCATTTTGTACATTTCCAACTGCAACGAAATTTGAACCTTTTGTGTCATTTTTTCTCTGCTCAAAATGCAAATTCCTTCTTACGATTTCACGCGATTAACGTATACTAATAATGCGCTTGCTTCCAAGTCTGACATCCACGGAACTATCGTTTATTTACGTTAGTATGTGTTTCTTGTTTTAGTTAAGCCTTACGCTATGTTTTTTAATTTTTTTTTTAGAGTTATGGGGGTCCAAGTGTGATATATGTGTATCCTAGAAATAATTTGTTATTTTTGTTGTTTTTAATTGAGTATAGGACTTGGTTTGAGGAGTTTTAGATAATTTTTTTACCTAACATCTAAATGTTTAAAATTCACTTGTATATCTAGTCAGGGTCACAGATGAGGACCTCTTACAAAATCCAATTTTAAAATTGAGGAAGCTTGAAGCCTCAGGGTAAAGGGCCCCTGGAGTGTTTTTGTGTTATTTCAGGGCGTTATTTCAACCGGCTCCGACCTCCTACATATATACTGATTGCATAGAATAGTTGTCTCAACATAGTTGTTTCACAATAGGAAAACAATTTTTTTGAAGGTTTAAAAATTTTCAAGAACATTCTATTCAATATGTACTTTGAACATGATTGTATAGTATTATTTCTGCTGACTCCGACTTCCTGAATATATGCTGCTTGCATAGAATTGTGGTCTCAACATAGTAGCTTTGCAATATGGAAGAACATATTTTAAAGGTTAACATTTTTTTCAACTATATTCAAATTATTATGTAACTATTTTCAACGCAGATGCGATTTTTTGGTATTTCAATGGATTGTTGCAGCTGGCTTCCAAGTCCTACACATGGCTGTGGAGTTAGCGCTCTGGCCTTACAAGCTAAAGGTGCAGGGTTCGAATCCTGGGTTAGACATGGATGTTAATTGTGGTTCAGAATCTACGTTAAGCTGTAGGTCCAGGCCTAATTAGCTGTTATTCTGCACAAAAATAGGTCGTTGAGCGTACAAACAAACCAAGTCTTACACAAATGCTTCTTGCGTGGAATAATTGCGCAAGAAAATACAGGGATGAAACTTTTCCTCCATTTGGAGGATTTTCTCCTTTTTTGCTTTTTATGCAAGATTTTACTCTTTTTTTGTGTCTGTTTCGTGGATCCACATTTTTCTGATCTGAACCAGTTTTTCCCTGCATAAAGTATACTTTTCCTCATGTCTGAACAAGAGATTTTTGTCCTTCGCTTCCCTTTCCTCGCAAATTACTGATTACTTCACAAGCTCCTCATGGCCGGGATACATTTTGTACTGTGATTTGTTGCAAATGGCACTGCCCTTCTATGATTGGTTATTGAAGCACGTGATCACCTCAGTGTTTTAATGTGCAGATTCCTAAAACATCGAGGTGGCAGACAAGCAAAACAAATGTTAATAGAGTCCAAAGCGCTACAATATCGTTCTTTAACAAAAAAATAATTAAATAAATGTTGTCTTATAAAATATATATAATCGCCAAAAAATTTGTTTAATGGTATATTTACATTGTTTGCTTCTTGGTGCTGAAGCACTTTCCATATAAACTCAGTTGAAACCTCAATTTTTTTTTTCAGCAATATCTTTGCAGAATAGTTCAAATAATAAAAGTATACTTTTAAATAATACTGAATAATATTTATTGTAATGCTTGAATCTGATTTAATTGTACTTTTGCTAGAAAGCATTGTCTAACATTAATAAGTTAAATATGATGGTTTTTGTCAAATCTGAGTACTTTATAAGCAGCAGAATAAGCAGATTTTATTATTTTATGCACCTTTTAATTTAAGCAACGTTATTTGTAGTTTATATGGATGGCATTTTCCTGATATTTTTTAGAACTGAAATTTGGAGAATACTATAGTACTTTGTTTTGAGAACAATATGTAGCACATATTTATTTGTTCCCTAATATTTGAAATGTAATTATTATATAGTATGAGAATTTTCATTGTATCTGTAAAATTATTGAATCATCCTTTCTGCATACTTCTCTATAGAATTTTTGTGCCTTATATTCTTCTGCGAGCTTTTTTGATATACTTTTGGGTATTGTCCCTTCCTCTTGCTTTTTAAAAAAAAAATTGGATTTTTTACTTTTTGCTCTCTGATCATTCTCATCCCTGATAATAGTTCCACACTATAAAAAACATTTTTTGAAGGTACTAGTATTTAACAAAAAAGAGTCAATTTTAGTAACCACGTTTAATCATTTTCTGTTGTTTCTCCGTCCATTGTTATTTCTTGTAAAAACATATCGCCTTACATATAACTTTTTCAACTACGCATTTTATAGAAAGCTTCCATCATTTCCAGGTATAAAAAGTTTGCAGTTCACATCATAGTTTTTTATTTTAATTTTTTTGACTTCGAATAAGTCAAGTAAGCCAACTGGAATATTATTAATAGTAATTGAAGTGGCTAATGCAAATTAAATTGAACGTGTCCAGAACATAGGTCCAGAAAGAGGTATGATTGCTATGTGCATTCCACTGACTAGATGATCTTGTAAATCCTGTTTATCTATAGCAGCATTCGCCACTAACTTTTAGAGGCAGGCTGTATGACTTATTTTGAAGCTTTTCACGGGACGCATGCACAAAGATATTTATATTTAATTATTATCGATTTAACAATTAATAGTCTTTCTGAAATCTGGAGTTTTTTTTATTATCTTAATGAAATTACAATTGATATTTTATTTTGTTTTTTCTTTAAATAATTTTAAAAAATAACAGTTTTCATATTAGTAAATCAAATTCTAAAAGAGAAGTAAATCTATTGTTTCAATGGGACAATGTGTCTCAACCTAACTTTTAAAAAAAGAATTTAAATTGTACATCCAAATTACTCTGTTTTAGTCTATATCAATTGTAAGACGAAATCGTTCAGTTTAATTTATGATAGTCGAGTTTTTCGTAATATTTGTTGCAATAAATTTAAAAAAATTGTCCAAATGAAATTCAGTTATTTTTGTATTTATTGAACTTAAATAATGTTACTTTTCTTTCAGCTTACTCTAGATTGGATGTAACAACTAGCTGGAAAATATTTAAAAAAATTTAACACCTTAGTGGTGTAGAAATCATTTCAAAAGAGGTACAGTATATTTTCGGACATTACGATGTCATCACAAGATTACTTTAAATAAAGTTTTATAACATAAATCTGCAATATTTTGAGGGAAAATTTAATGTATGCAGCAAAGACTGAGGAGATGCTATGCAAACAAGTACACTCTAAAAGTTCGCTGGGAAAACAAAATCAAAAACATTCTTTCATTCCTCACGCAAGCAAAATTTATATATTTTTTATCTAAAATCGATTGTACATTTTTGTAGAAATTTTAGTTATACATTGAAATTTGGGAATGTTTCTTTTTGCTTGGACTGGATGAATGTATTTTATTTTGCAAGAATGAAGAAGAATTTTGGGATATGTTTTCTGGAAACTTGATTTTTTTTCACATTGTCACACCGGCTATTTTTTGGGAATTGGTTTGTCCGAAAATTAGTTGAGACTTATTGCTATTGTTGTAGCTTTTTTGCAGTGTCAATTTTCTCCAGAATTCTTTTAGCAGCCATTTTTTTGTCAAATGGTTTGTTGCTAGTTCAGTCTCCACTTTAATCTTCACTCACGCTTTTTTGCTCAATCCCCTTTTCAGCTATTTGTTGGTATGAGTGTTTAATTTCTGTGACATTGTAGGAATTCAGCTCAATGTACTAAGATTCTAAAAGACTAATTAATACCTTTACTATGTTCCAATATTTCTAAACCCCAAAATTCTCTGTGACATTGTTAGAATTTAACCTTGTGTTATTTGTAGATTTGCACCCGAAAGGAACGATGTTTTTGTTTTTTTACTAGTTTTGGGTTTTGCTCTAGATGCGACATTGTCCTCTTCAACACTTTATCTCCGGCCCTCTCTTTCTCAATTTTAGCACTGCAATCATATTTGTCACAGATCATTAAAAACACTGATTTCAGCTCGTTTAACAGAAATATAGTGTAATAGTTTTAAGCTGTTTGACTTCTGAATTTTTATTTTTCCAGTGCATTTTTGTGAAGTTCAATATTTTTTTTTGCCTTTTTGGAAGCTGTACCATGTTTGGGTAAATACAATGTTTGATAAAATACTAACTAATAAATAACACTTGAACAACAAAATCTGTTTCAAGAGAACAAAAGTTACTCGGAAGTATCTGCATTCTGGGAGTCGTGTGACACAATCGTAGCCTTTCTTTAGCAAAATTGTCCCGAATAAAAATAATCTAATAATTGAATTGTATTACATATGTTTGCATGGCACCTCCTCAACTGTGGTGTGCCCTGTAGCAGAATCTTCTGTATCAATCTGCAGCATCAATATTGGTGCAAGCCCAAAAGGTGTATATATTTCTAACGTTGCTGGGGTAGGGGGGATTCTGGATTTAGAGTCCATGTCCAATATTTTTTTTAACAACAATATTTTAGTGTAAAAATTGAAACAAAAAATCTACAAAAAAATATATAAACTTGTGTGTAGGCTCATGAAATTATACTGAGGTTCAGGGCATATTTTTATAATGTTATACTTCTCGACTCTTAGCACTATGTGTTTTTAGAAAAAATGTAAAAAAAAACACCTAAACACTGAAATTACTAAATTTCAATATAAAATAGTTTTTTTTTTTTTTTTTTTTTTTTCAACATAAAAAATGCCTTACATTTGAAAAATGCTCAATTATTAAAGTGAACCAATTAATATACATAGTTATTTACTCATTCGTATGAGGAAAACTTATGTAAAACTGTAAAAATATTAGTTTTTTACAGATTTACAATTTTCCAAGTTATGTTTAATCAATAACTATTCAATGTACTCAGATTGTGTTAAACTAACAATAAACCCAAAAATTAAGATTTTCCATTTTCACTCAATTGAAAAATCTTACTACTTTATGAAACAATTTTATCACAAAAATTGTTAACTCCTCCTAATACCAATATTTCTGAATTATGAACTTACTTTACTAATTTTTTCATACTTATCTGGAATTTCGTAGATATATTAAGGTAGTTGCATGTGTTGGTCTGATTTTTGCAGTATTGCTAGCTGGAGTTCACCATTTCTTTGGCTAAAAAAGTTAGTCCGAATTGTGTTTTTGTTAGCAAAATGCTACGATTGTTAAAATGTTCATCACTCTTGATGTTTAAAAACTAAAATTATTATTAACTTTAAAAATAAAGATTTTTATACAAAACTTGAATAGAAAATGTACTTCTGATCTTCAGTTTGTTCTTATAAGTCCCTGACTAATCTTCTGTAAACTATGACAATTTTGAGCAAATGATGGCTTAGTATTTTATCAAAAGAGCTGAATCGCATTTTCTGTTTTTAGTATTACGGAAATTTTTGCATATTTTTCTAAAAACGCATTCGCAGCTTAATCTCTGTAGCAATTGAAGCATTTGCTGATGTGGCATAATAGAGTTGTATCCAAAAGATTGAAATTGTGAAAGTATTCAACTTTTTTTTTATTAATGTTATTATCTATCTTTTGTGAGTATGAGTATTATTCAGGAATGAGTTTCTTCCGCCATGTGGTGGAATTCCGCTTTTTTAATTTTTTAGAAAAAAATAATTCCGCTTTTTCAAAGAAAGTTCCGCTTTTCTAATTCCTGAAAAAAAATCCTTGTTTTCCCGCTTTTTCTATCCCACGGAAAAATAACTTTTTTTCTAAGGCTGGACCGCGAAGCAGCTTCACTTCCGAAAGATCGGGAAAGCTATCGCTCAGGGGTCGCATTACATTCCTGCCTTATTACTGCTCCTAGTACAAAAACCCACTGAAATGCATTTTTTAGTCAGATTGGTATTCAAACTTGCATTTTGTACATTTCCAACTGCAACGAAATTTGAACCTTTTGTGTCATTTTTTCTCTGCTCAAAATGCAAATTCCTTCTTACGATTTCACGCGATTAACGTATACTAATAATGCGCTTGCTTCCAAGTCTGACATCCACGGAACTATCGTTTATTTACGTTAGTATGTGTTTATTGTTTTACTTAAGCCTTACGCTGATGTAATGTCCGCTATGTTTTTTTATTTTTTTTTTAGAGTTATGGGGGTCCAAGTGTGATATATGTGTATCCTAGAAATAATTTGTTATTTTTGTTGTTTTTAATTGAGTATAGGACTTGGTTTGAGGAGTTTTAGATAATTTTTTTACCTAACATCTAAATGTTTAAAATTCACTTGTATATCTAGTATAACAGATGAGGACCTCTTACAAAATCCAATTTTAAAATTGAGGAAGCTTGAAGCCTCAGGGTAAAGGGCCCCAAACATGACCCCTGGAGTGTTTTTGTGTTATTTCAGGGCGTTATTTCAACCGGCTCCGACCTCCTACATATATACTGATTGCATAGAATAGTTGTCTCAACATAGTTGTTTCACAATAGGAAAACAATTTTTTTGAAGGTTTAAAAATTTTCAAGAACATTCTATTCAATATGTACTTTGAACATGATTGTATAGTATTATTTCTGCTGACTCCGACTTCCTGAATATATGCTGCTTGCATAGAATTGTGGTCTCAACATAGTAGCTTTGCAATATGGAAGAACATATTTTAAAGGTTAACATTTTTTTCAACTATATTCAAATTATTATGTAACTATTTTCAACGCAGATGCGATTTTTTGGTATTTCAATGGATTGTTGCAGCTGGCTTCCAAGTCCTACACATGGCTGTGGAGTTAGCGCTCTGGCCTTACAAGCTAAAGGTGCAGGGTTCGAATCCTGGGTTAGACATGGATGTTAATTGTGGTTCAGAATCTACGTTAAGCTGTAGGTCCAGGCCTAATTAGCTGTTATTCTGCACAAAAATAGGTCGTTGAGCGTACAAACAAACCAAGTCTTACACAAATGCTTTTTGCGTGGAATAATTGCGCAAGAAAATACAGGGATGAAACTTTTCCTCCATTTGGAGGATTTTCTCCTTTTTTGCTTTTTATGCAAGATTTTACTCTTTTTTTGTGTCTGTTTCGTGGATCCACATTTTTCTGATCTGAACCAGTTTTTCCCTGCATAAAGTATACTTTTCCTCATGTCTGAACAAGAGATTTTTGTCCTTCGCTTCCCTTTCCTCGCAAATTACTGATTACTTCACAAGCTCCTCATGGCCGGGATACATTTTGTACTGTGATTTGTTGCAAATGGCACTGCCCTTCTATGATTGGTTATTGAAGCACGTGATCACCTCAGTGTTTTAATGTGCAGATTCCTAAAACATCGAGGTGGCAGACAAGCAAAACAAATGTTAATAGAGTCCAAAGCGCTACAATATCGTTCTTTAACAAAAAAATAATTAAATAAATGTTGTCTTATAAAATATATATAATCGCCAAAAAATTTGTTTAATGGTATATTTACATTGTTTGCTTCTTGGTGCTGAAGCACTTTCCATATAAACTCAGTTGAAACCTCAATTTTTTTTTCAGCAATATCTTTGCAGAATAGTTCAAATAATAAAAGTATACTTTTAAATAATACTGAATAATATTTATTGTAATGCTTGAATCTGATTTAATTGTACTTTTGCTAGAAAGCATTGTCTAACATTAATAAGTTAAATATGATGGTTTTTGTCAAATCTGAGTACTTTATAAGCAGCAGAATAAGCAGATTTTATTATTTTATGCACCTTTTAATTTAAGCAACGTTATTTGTAGTTTATATGGATGGCATTTTCCTGATATTTTTTAGAACTGAAATTTGGAGAATACTATAGTACTTTGTTTTGAGAACAATATGTAGCACATATTTATTTGTTCCCTAATATTTGAAATGTAATTATTATATAGTATGAGAATTTTCATTGTATCTGTAAAATTATTGAATCATCCTTTCTGCATACTTCTCTATAGAATTTTTGTGCCTTATATTCTTCTGCGAGCTTTTTTGATATACTTTTGGGTATTGTCCCTTCCTCTTGCTTTTTAAAAAAAAAATTGGATTTTTTACTTTTTGCTCTCTGATCATTCTCATCCCTGATAATAGTTCCACACTATAAAAAACATTTTTTGAAGGTACTAGTATTTAACAAAAAAGAGTCAATTTTAGTAACCACGTTTAATCATTTTCTGTTGTTTCTCCGTCCATTGTTATTTCTTGTAAAAACATATCGCCTTACATATAACTTTTTCAACTACGCATTTTATAGAAAGCTTCCATCATTTCCAGGTATAAAAAGTTTGCAGTTCACATCATAGTTTTTTATTTTAATTTTTTTGACTTCGAATAAGTCAAGTAAGCCAACTGGAATATTATTAATAGTAATTGAAGTGGCTAATGCAAATTAAATTGAACGTGTCCAGAACATAGGTCCAGAAAGAGGTATGATTGCTATGTGCATTCCACTGACTAGATGATCTTGTAAATCCTGTTTATCTATAGCAGCATTCGCCACTAACTTTTAGAGGCAGGCTGTATGACTTATTTTGAAGCTTTTCACGGGACGCATGCACAAAGATATTTATATTTAATTATTATCGATTTAACAATTAATAGTCTTTCTGAAATCTGGAGTTTTTTTTATTATCTTAATGAAATTACAATTGATATTTTATTTTGTTTTTTCTTTAAATAATTTTAAAAAATAACAGTTTTCATATTAGTAAATCAAATTCTAAAAGAGAAGTAAATCTATTGTTTCAATGGGACAATGTGTCTCAACCTAACTTTTAAAAAAAGAATTTAAATTGTACATCCAAATTACTCTGTTTTAGTCTATATCAATTGTAAGACGAAATCGTTCAGTTTAATTTATGATAGTCGAATTTTTCGTAATATTTGTTGCAATAAATTTAAAAAAATTGTCCAAATGAAATTCAGTTATTTTTGTATTTATTGAACTTAAATAATGTTACTTTTCTTTCAGCTTACTCTAGATTGGATGTAACAACTAGCTGGAAAATATTTAAAAAAATTTAACACCTTAGTGGTGTAGAAATCATTTCAAAAGAGGTACAGTATATTTTCGGACATTACGATGTCATCACAAGATTACTTTAAATAAAGTTTTATAACATAAATCTGCAATATTTTGAGGGAAAATTTAATGTATGCAGCAAAGACTGAGGAGATGCTATGCAAACAAGTACACTCTAAAAGTTCGCTGGGAAAACAAAATCAAAAACATTCTTTCATTCCTCACGCAAGCAAAATTTATATATTTTTTATCTAAAATCGATTGGTAAATTTTTGTAGAAATTTTAGTTATACATTGAAATTTGGGAATGTTTCTTTTTGCTTGGACTGGATGAATGTATTTTATTTTGCAAGAATGAAGAAGAATTTTGGGATATGTTTTCTGGAAACTTGATTTTTTTTCACATTGTCACACCGGCTATTTTTTGGGAATTGGTTTGTCCGAAAATTAGTTGAGACTTATTGCTATTGTTGTAGCTTTTTTGCAGTGTCAATTTTCTCCAGAATTCTTTTAGCAGCCATTTTTTTGTCAAATGGTTTGTTGCTAGTTCAGTCTCCACTTTAATCTTCACTCACGCTTTTTTGCTCAATCCCCTTTTCAGCTATTTGTTGGTATGAGTGTTTAATTTCTGTGACATTGTAGGAATTCAGCTCAATGTACTAAGATTCTAAAAGACTAATTAATACCTTTACTATGTTCCAATATTTCTAAACCCCAAAATTCTCTGTGACATTGTTAGAATTTAACCTTGTGTTATTTGTAGATTTGCACCCGAAAGGAACGATGTTTTTGTTTTTTTACTAGTTTTGGGTTTTGCTCTAGATGCGACATTGTCCTCTTCAACACTTTATCTCCGGCCCTCTCTTTCTCAATTTTAGCACTGCAATCATATTTGTCACAGATCATTAAAAACACTGATTTCAGCTCGTTTAACAGAAATATAGTGTAATAGTTTTAAGCTGTTTGACTTCTGAATTTTTATTTTTCCAGTGCATTTTTGTGAAGTTCAATATTTTTTTTTGCCTTTTTGGAAGCTGTACCATGTTTGGGTAAATACAATGTTTGATAAAATACTAACTAATAAATAACACTTGAACAACAAAATCTGTTTCAAGAGAACAAAAGTTACTCGGAAGTATCTGCATTCTGGGAGTCGTGTGACACAATCGTAGCCTTTCTTTAGCAAAATTGTCCCGAATAAAAATAATCTAATAATTGAATTGTATTACATATGTTTGCATGGCACCTCCTCAACTGTGGTGTGCCCTGTAGCAGAATCTTTTGCATCAATCTGCAGCATCAATATTGGTGCAAGCCCAAAAGGTGTATATATTTCTAACGTTGCTGCACTGTAAATGCTGGTGTCTTAAATTTAGACACAAAATGTCTGAAAAATTCATTTCAGACACATTAGGTGACTTATTTTGCACAAAGGTGGTTTACTTCTTCGATTTTCAGACATTACACGGGTCTTAAATTGCTTTCAGTCACAACAAGTAACTGAAAATAAGACACTTCGAACCAAATTCAGACATTTCCAAAATTCAGACGCTTCTCTCTTTCAGACAGTACGACCATGGGCCGTAGCAATTATATCATTCAAGTTCATTTACCAACTAAAAGGAATACCTTTAAATTTTGAAGGATCCCAAAAAAAGTGTTGTTTTTCACAGAAATCCAAAGTTGTTGTTGTGATTTTCCATGTATCGAACCTGGCAACACTCTCGCCAGTTGAGAAACGTAAACAAAACATGTAGCACATTTGAACCTCTCGCGGCATTGCTTAGCATCCCGATGTCAACAAACAAACGAGATGGTGAGTGAATACGTTTAGGCCCTCAAACATCTAAGCAAGAACTGTGAATTCAAAGCTGTTACTGCTGAACTCTATAAAAACGAATACATTCGTGATGCATTTATAAGGGGATTAAAGAGCTCCCGTATCCGCGAACGTTTACTTGAAAACTCTTCTGTTACCTTAGAAATGGCTGTCGACCAAGCTCATGCCCTCGAACTGGCGGAATCTCATTCTGCATCATACCTCACTGTACCTCAGCCGATGACTTCTGCTGCAGTGGAAACTGCCGAGTCTGATCAAATACTCGAGGAAGAGCAAGTTGCTGCTGTCTCCCGCTCTGGTTCATGTTTCTTCTGTGGCTATGATCGTCACCTTCGAAGCGCTTGCCCAGCCAAAAATGTAGTTTGTAACAAGTGCGGCAAGAAAGGACATTTTCAGCGGGTATGTAAAGCTAAAAATTCTCGTGGTTCTGGAAATGTAGCTTTTGCACATTTTGTGTTAGGCCTCCCTTAGAAATCTGTGCTTTGACCAAGGCTGATGTCCCACCAGTCTCCTTGTTCTCAAATCTTACGCCTGACTGTAGACCCATTCAAACAAAATCAAGACGTCTTCCCTCAGAGGATCGTGAATTTATTGCTAAAGAAGTGGACAGACTCATCAATGAAGGAGTCATCGAACAAAGCAATTCCCCATGGAGAGCCCAAGCATTTGTCATCAAAGGAGATAATAAAAAATCTCGAATGGTCATAGACTACTCCCAGACAATTAATAGATTTACTATGTTGGATGCCTATCCGCTTCCCAAAATAGAGGAACTCATCTCCCAGATCGCAACCTATCGAGTTAGCTCACATTCGCTCCAAAGTAGTGGGTACCGAACAACTGAATCATGCTGTCATCTATCGGCGCCTTCAGAAAAATTTACTGCATGACCTCCACACTACCAACTCAGCAAGCAACTTTTTCTCTCACACAACCACTCAACTCTCATGTAACAAACTCAACTCGCACTCAAGCAACTCAATCGTTCGACCCCTTCGTGACTCACTGCGACGTGTCTATGTGGTGGTCTCGTGTACAAATGACAGATACAACAACTAGGCACTAGTGGTTCTTTTTGCCTATCTACTGACCTAGGAGTCCTGGGTTCGAATCCCGTTGGCGCACATTCGCTCCAGCATAGACAGCAATACGACATTCATTTTCATATGTAATTGCGGTTTTTTTTTGTATTTAAAGTGTATTCTCAGCAAAAATTCTATCTATTAAAGCAAACTTTGTCCAAATTGGTTCTGTAGATCATGAGTTATAGGCCAATATTAACCTATTCCTGATCAATGATTACAACATCATTTGAATTCTTCCATTTGACGGGTACCAGATAAAAATAGCCAATTTGCAGCGATAACTTATTCAAACTAATAACTTCCAATCTATGATAAGGTTTGGTTTGGCAGTCTCCCAAACTAATGAATAAAAATAAAATTTCACTAGATCAAAATATTATTTTCGCGTAAACATTTCAGCTTGGCGATAACTACGCCAACTTTCCGACTTAACGGTTTTTGGTACCCGTCTAACGGAAAAGTATCAAATATTGTTGCCAGAGTTTTCTCACGTACCCAAATGTGTCTTGAGTGTTTTTTTGTTTTTTTTAATATTCAATTGGGGGTTATAGGAAAAATATTCCTCATTAATCTGATGCAATAAAAGTGTGATCAGAAGTGTTGGTATCGCTTGCCTCTTCTAGAACTGCTGCCACTGCTGAATCATGGACGAACGGTATACACTATGTTCTAATTGCCCTTTAATACTGTTACTTCATACTCAATAGCACTTAGCAACATATCCAAACTGAGCATCGTTGCCAAGCTGTTGGAGCAGTACTCTTTGATTGCATGATATGAGAGTAAGTACTATGTCATGAAAAACATAACTTGAACGCCGAGGGATATTAATGATAACTGTATTCAAACTTGAAATAATTATGTGCTTGAAGTAGTCAAATGTTTTGATCAGCATTAAAAAGCATTTGTTCACAATAATATATACATGAACAAGTAGAATAGTATTTAAGTGACTTGACAATCAATTGCTCAAACTCAGAAATGATTATTTTGATATGCACAACGGTCCCCACAACGGCTTCATTCCTAGTGAAAAAGTTGGTTTATGTAATATTATTTATCTTATTTTCAGTGCTTTTATTACAGTAAATTTTAATTGATCGATTTCTAAATCACCCTCACAGAATTCTAAATTTTCTGTTTTTAACATTCAATTACATTTTTGTTGGTTTTGTTGCATATTACAGGTACTAATGATTTTGAAAATATATTTAGCATGATTTGATGTAATTTGGATAAAATTTATTGTGTCCTTGAATTTTATTTTATGAATGATCTTATATGTTCCATATTATTACATCTGAGGATATTTATGATATGACCTGCATATTATGAGGACTGGGTACTCGATGACAGCATTAAAATCAGAAAAATCAACGCATTTGAAAGAAATTGAATATTGGTCAAAATGAAGAAATTTTTTTTACATATGTTGTTCAAACCTTTTTTAAATTATATTTTAGAAAAAAGTTTATAATAATAGGCTAATAATTTATTAATAATCACTTATTCAAAACTCGATTAAAAAAAAAATTTGCAATGAGTTGAATTTGGTTACATTCGTAGAGGAATCTTCTTAAAACTAATAAAAAGTTTTTTTGCTTTTTATTTCTTAGAAATGTCTATATACTACATTAAATATCAGCTTTCTCAAAATAATAATAGAAAGTTTTTTTATGTGGTAATTTGTTGAGCGTATGAAAATTTGCAATTTTTTAAGTAATAATAATTAAAAACTAAATTGTATAGATTTGAATAATATTTTTGTTTAATATGTACTTCAGATGTTATATAATTGCCATAAAAAATTTCAATTCTATATCTTGCATAGTCTTTTATATGAGCATACCAAAAGTTGGAAAATCAACGTTTTGAGAAAACGTGAAAGAACTATAAAAGTTTTAATAACTTGCATGTTTTCCAAGTTTAATGTGCTTCAACTCTGTATTTTGAAGCAGCCATCTTTACAGATATTTCAAATTCCTTTTTTAATTCCCCCCTCCCCCTTTTCTTACATTTTTTTAGGTTTTTTAAATGCCCTCTCTTCTTTAGCTTCTCAACGATTAAAGAAAAGTCTCAGCGATAGGGAAAATTGTTGTAAAAAGGTCCCATCCCCAAATTACTGGAATTTTAATATTATTTTAGTTTTAGTATGCACTTAATATGTTATTTAATCATAATAACAAATTTCAACTGTATATCTGGCATATTTTTTTTACAAGCATACAAAAATTTGGGAAACTGACGTTTTCAGAAACGCAAAATTTTTTGCACAACTTGCATACTTTTCAAATTTAATATACTCTACCTCCATATTCTGAAATGTCTCCTTACAGATACTTCTATGCCTTCTTGTTTTAATTGTTTATCTTTTATGCATCTTTTAAAGTTTTTTTTTTTTAAAGTCCTATATCTGCTTCAACTATTCGACAATAATTGAAGCATTGTAGTGTTTATTATGTAGTGTTATTATAGGGAAATGTTATAAACAAGTTAAATTCCCAGATGGAGAATAATTAGATTATTACTGCTTGATTCATCATTCAAATAAGTTTATGTTGCCACATAATGTATCTTAGACTTGCCAATGCAACTACTATATAAGTGTTTACATCACGCTTGTTATTTGATGTTAAAATTGACTTGTAAAAAGCAACTTAAAACTGTGATACAATCTTGGAAGTCAAACCTTTTCTATTTAAGATTCAGCCACAATACAATGTCCATTTTATCCCAATACATATATTTACATTAAGTCCCAAATCCCTTGCTTGGATATATTAATAGTTGTGTGCCTATTATTAACAGTTGTGTTGCAGTTTTGCAATCCCATGCTTAAATTTACCAGGAAAGTGAAACATAGTCAACAAAAAGTTATTTTGACTTTTATTTTAATAAAAATTTGTAATTTAACACAAGCTCATTTATTGCATTTTAATTTAAATAAATGTATTTTTAGCTTCCCAACATCTGAAAGGTAACATAAACAACCCTTTCAGACACATCAACTGTCTGAAAATATCCCCAATTCAGACAGTCTAAACGTCTGAAAATACCCCATTTTAAGACACTTCAAGTGTCTTAAAGATTAAGACACCATTTTAGATCTTAAAACAGTGCCACTTGTTTAAGACAATTTTGTGTCTTATTTTAAGACATTTCCATTTGCTGTGTGGGGTAGGGGGGATTCTGGATTTAGAGTCCATGTCCAATATTTTTTTTAACAACAATATTTTAGTGTAAAAATTGAAACAAAAAATCTACAAAAAAATATATAAACTTGTGTGTAGGCTCATGAAATTATACTGAGGTTCAGGGCATATTTTTATAATGTTATACTTCTCGACTCTTAGCACTATGTGTTTTTAGAAAAAATGTAAAAAAAAACACCTAAACACTGAAATTACTAAATTTCAATATAAAATAGTTTTTTTTTTTTTTTTTTTTTTTAAACATAAAAAATGCCTTACATTTGAAAAATGCTCAATTATTAAAGTGAACCAATTAATATACATAGTTATTTACTCATTCGTATGAGGAAAACTTATGTAAAACTGTAAAAATATTAGTTTTTTACAGATTTACAATTTTCCAAGTTATGTTTAATCAATAACTATTCAATGTACTCAGATTGTGTTAAACTAACAATAAACCCAAAAATTAAGATTTTCCATTTTCACTCAATTGAAAAATCTTACTACTTTATGAAACAATTTTATCACAAAAATTGTTAACTCCTCCTAATACCAATATTTCTGAATTATGAACTTACTTTACTAATTTTTTCATACTTATCTGGAATTTCGTAGATATATTAAGGTAGTTGCATGTGTTTGTCTGATTTTTGCAGTATTGCTAGCTGGAGTTCACCATTTCTTTGGCTAAAAAAGTTAGTCCGAATTGTGTTTTTGTTAGCAAAATGCTACGATTGTTAAAATGTTCATCACTCTTGATGTTTAAAAACTAAAATTATTATTAACTTTAAAAATAAAGATTTTTATACAAAACTTGAATAGAAAATGTACTTCTGATCTTCAGTTTGTTCTTATAAGTCCCTGACTAATCTTCTGTAAACTATGACAATTTTGAGCAAATGATGGCTTAGTATTTTATCAAAAGAGCTGAATCGCATTTTCTGTTTTTAGTATTACGGAAATTTTTGCATATTTTTCTAAAAACGCATTCGCAGCTTAATCTCTGTAGCAATTGAAGCATTTGCTGATGTGGCATAATAGAGTTGTATCCAAAAGATTGAAATTGTGAAAGTATTCAACTTTTTTTTTATTAATGTTATTATCTATCTTTTGTGAGTATGAGTATTATTCAGGAATGAGTTTCTTCCGCCATGTGGTGGAATTCCGCTTTTTTAATTTTTTAGAAAAAAATAATTCCGCTTTTTCAAAGAAAGTTCCGCTTTTCTAATTCCTGAAAAAAAATCCTTGTTTTCCCGCTTTTTCTATCCCACGGAAAAATAACTTTTTTTCTAAGGCTGGACCGCGAAGCAGCTTCACTTCCGAAAGATCGGGAAAGCTATCGCTCAGGGGTCGCATTACATTCCTGCCTTATTACTGCTCCTAGTACAAAAACCCACTGAAATGCATTTTTTAGTCAGATTGGTATTCAAACTTGCATTTTGTACATTTCCAACTGCAACGAAATTTGAACCTTTTGTGTCATTTTTTCTCTGCTCAAAATGCAAATTCCTTCTTACGATTTCACGCGATTAACGTATACTAATAATGCGCTTGCTTCCAAGTCTGACATCCACGGAACTATCGTTTATTTACGTTAGTATGTGTTTCTTGTTTTAGTTAAGCCTTACGCTGATGTAATGTCCGCTATGTTTTTTTATTTTTTTTTTAGAGTTATGGGGGTCCAAATGTGATATATGTGTATCCTAGAAATAATTTGTTATTTTTGTTGTTTTTAATTGAGTATAGGACTTGGTTTGAGGAGTTTTAGATAATTTTTTTACCTAACATCTAAATGTTTAAAATTCACTTGTATATCTAGTATAACAGATGAGGACCTCTTACAAAATCCAATTTTAAAATTGAGGAAGCTTGAAGCCTCAGGGTAAAGGGCCCCAAACATGACCCCTGGAGTGTTTTTGTGTTATTTCAGGGCGTTATTTCAACCGGCTCCGACCTCCTACATATATACTGATTGCATAGAATAGTTGTCTCAACATAGTTGTTTCACAATAGGAAAACAATTTTTTTGAAGGTTTAAAAATTTTCAAGAACATTCTATTCAATATGTACTTTGAACATGATTGTATAGTATTATTTCTGCTGACTCCGACTTCCTGAATATATGCTGCTTGCATAGAATTGTGGTCTCAACATAGTAGCTTTGCAATATGGAAGAACATATTTTAAAGGTTAACATTTTTTTCAACTATATTCAAATTATTATGTAACTATTTTCAACGCAGATGCGATTTTTTGGTATTTCAATGGATTGTTGCAGCTGGCTTCCAAGTCCTACACATGGCTGTGGAGTTAGCGCTCTGGCCTTACAAGCTAAAGGTGCAGGGTTCGAATCCTGGGTTAGACATGGATGTTAATTGTGGTTCAGAATCTACGTTAAGCTGTAGGTCCAGGCCTAATTAGCTGTTATTCTGCACAAAAATAGGTCGTTGAGCGTACAAACAAACCAAGTCTTACACAAATGCTTCTTGCGTGGAATAATTGCGCAAGAAAATACAGGGATGAAACTTTTCCTCCATTTGGAGGATTTTCTCCTTTTTTGCTTTTTATGCAAGATTTTACTCTTTTTTTGTGTCTGTTTCGTGGATCCACATTTTTCTGATCTGAACCAGTTTTTCCCTGCATAAAGTATACTTTTCCTCATGTCTGAACAAGAGATTTTTGTCCTTCGCTTCCCTTTCCTCGCAAATTACTGATTACTTCACAAGCTCCTCATGGCCGGGATACATTTTGTACTGTGATTTGTTGCAAATGGCACTGCCCTTCTATGATTGGTTATTGAAGCACGTGATCACCTCAGTGTTTTAATGTGCAGATTCCTAAAACATCGAGGTGGCAGACAAGCAAAACAAATGTTAATAGAGTCCAAAGCGCTACAATATCGTTCTTTAACAAAAAAATAATTAAATAAATGTTGTCTTATAAAATATATATAATCGCCAAAAAATTTGTTTAATGGTATATTTACATTGTTTGCTTCTTGGTGCTGAAGCACTTTCCATATAAACTCAGTTGAAACCTCAATTTTTTTTTCAGCAATATCTTTGCAGAATAGTTCAAATAATAAAAGTATACTTTTAAATAATACTGAATAATATTTATTGTAATGCTTGAATCTGATTTAATTGTACTTTTGCTAGAAAGCATTGTCTAACATTAATAAGTTAAATATGATGGTTTTTGTCAAATCTGAGTACTTTATAAGCAGCAGAATAAGCAGATTTTATTATTTTATGCACCTTTTAATTTAAGCAACGTTATTTGTAGTTTATATGGATGGCATTTTCCTGATATTTTTTAGAACTGAAATTTGGAGAATACTATAGTACTTTGTTTTGAGAACAATATGTAGCACATATTTATTTGTTCCCTAATATTTGAAATGTAATTATTATATAGTATGAGAATTTTCATTGTATCTGTAAAATTATTGAATCATCCTTTCTGCATACTTCTCTATAGAATTTTTGTGCCTTATATTCTTCTGCGAGCTTTTTTGATATACTTTTGGGTATTGTCCCTTCCTCTTGCTTTTTAAAAAAAAAAATTGGATTTTTTACTTTTTGCTCTCTGATCATTCTCATCCCTGATAATAGTTCCACACTATAAAAAACATTTTTTGAAGGTACTAGTATTTAACAAAAAAGAGTCAATTTTAGTAACCACGTTTAATCATTTTCTGTTGTTTCTCCGTCCATTGTTATTTCTTGTAAAAACATATCGCCTTACATATAACTTTTTCAACTACGCATTTTATAGAAAGCTTCCATCATTTCCAGGTATAAAAAGTTTGCAGTTCACATCATAGTTTTTTATTTTAATTTTTTTGACTTCGAATAAGTCAAGTAAGCCAACTGGAATATTATTAATAGTAATTGAAGTGGCTAATGCAAATTAAATTGAACGTGTCCAGAACATAGGTCCAGAAAGAGGTATGATTGCTATGTGCATTCCACTGACTAGATGATCTTGTAAATCCTGTTTATCTATAGCAGCATTCGCCACTAACTTTTAGAGGCAGGCTGTATGACTTATTTTGAAGCTTTTCACGGGACGCATGCACAAAGATATTTATATTTAATTATTATCGATTTAACAATTAATAGTCTTTCTGAAATCTGGAGTTTTTTTTATTATCTTAATGAAATTACAATTGATATTTTATTTTGTTTTTTCTTTAAATAATTTTAAAAAATAACAGTTTTCATATTAGTAAATCAAATTCTAAAAGAGAAGTAAATCTATTGTTTCAATGGGACAATGTGTCTCAACCTAACTTTTAAAAAAAGAATTTAAATTGTACATCCAAATTACTCTGTTTTAGTCTATATCAATTGTAAGACGAAATCGTTCAGTTTAATTTATGATAGTCGAGTTTTTCGTAATATTTGTTGCAATAAATTTAAAAAAATTGTCCAAATGAAATTCAGTTATTTTTGTATTTATTGAACTTAAATAATGTTACTTTTCTTTCAGCTTACTCTAGATTGGATGTAACAACTAGCTGGAAAATATTTAAAAAAATTTAACACCTTAGTGGTGTAGAAATCATTTCAAAAGAGGTACAGTATATTTTCGGACATTACGATGTCATCACAAGATTACTTTAAATAAAGTTTTATAACATAAATCTGCAATATTTTGAGGGAAAATTTAATGTATGCAGCAAAGACTGAGGAGATGCTATGCAAACAAGTACACTCTAAAAGTTCGCTGGGAAAACAAAATCAAAAACATTCTTTCATTCCTCACGCAAGCAAAATTTATATATTTTTTATCTAAAATCGATTGGTAAATTTTTGTAGAAATTTTAGTTATACATTGAAATTTGGGAATGTTTCTTTTTGCTTGGACTGGATGAATGTATTTTATTTTGCAAGAATGAAGAAGAATTTTGGGATATGTTTTCTGGAAACTTGATTTTTTTTCACATTGTCACACCGGCTATTTTTTGGGAATTGGTTTGTCCGAAAATTAGTTGAGACTTATTGCTATTGTTGTAGCTTTTTTGCAGTGTCAATTTTCTCCAGAATTCTTTTAGCAGCCATTTTTTTGTCAAATGGTTTGTTGCTAGTTCAGTCTCCACTTTAATCTTCACTCACGCTTTTTTGCTCAATCCCCTTTTCAGCTATTTGTTGGTATGAGTGTTTAATTTCTGTGACATTGTAGGAATTCAGCTCAATGTACTAAGATTCTAAAAGACTAATTAATACTTTTACTATGTTCCAATATTTCTAAACCCCAAAATTCTCTGTGACATTGTTAGAATTTAACCTTGTGTTATTTGTAGATTTGCACCCGAAAGGAACGATGTTTTTGTTTTTTTACTAGTTTTGGGTTTTGCTCTAGATGCGACATTGTCCTCTTCAACACTTTATCTCCGGCCCTCTCTTTCTCAATTTTAGCACTGCAATCATATTTGTCACAGATCATTAAAAACACTGATTTCAGCTCGTTTAACAGAAATATAGTGTAATAGTTTTAAGCTGTTTGACTTCTGAATTTTTATTTTTCCAGTGCATTTTTGTGAAGTTCAATATTTTTTTTTGCCTTTTTGGAAGCTGTACCATGTTTGGGTAAATACAATGTTTGATAAAATACTAACTAATAAATAACACTTGAACAACAAAATCTGTTTCAAGAGAACAAAAGTTACTCGGAAGTATCTGCATTCTGGGAGTCGTGTGACACAATCGTAGCCTTTCTTTAGCAAAATTGTCCCGAATAAAAATAATCTAATAATTGAATTGTATTACATATGTTTGCATGGCACCTCCTCAACTGTGGTGTGCCCTGTAGCAGAATCTTCTGTATCAATCTGCAGCATCAATATTGGTGCAAGCCCAAAAGGTGTATATATTTCTAACGTTGCTGGGGTAGGGGGATTCTGGATTTAGAGTCCATGTCCAATATTTTTTTTAACAACAATATTTTAGTGTAAAAATTGAAACTAAAAATCTACAAAAAAATATATAAACTTGTGTGTAGGCTCATGAAATTATACTGAGGTTCAGGGCATATTTTTATAATGTTATACTTCTCGACTCTTAGCACTATGTGTTTTTAGAAAAAATGTAAAAAAAAACACCTAAACACTGAAATTACTAAATTTCAATATAAAATAGTTTTTTTTTTTTTTTTTTTTTTAAAACATAAAAAATGCCTTACATTTGAAAAATGCTCAATTATTAAAGTGAACCAATTAATATACATAGTTATTTACTCATTCGTATGAGGAAAACTTATGTAAAACTGTAAAAATATTAGTGTTTTACAGATTTACAATTTTCCAAGTTATGTTTAATCAATAACTATTCAATGTACTCAGATTGTGTTAAACTAACAATAAACCCAAAAATTAAGATTTTCCATTTTCACTCAATTGAAAAATCTTACTACTTTATGAAACAATTTTATCACAAAAATTGTTAACTCCTCCTAATACCAATATTTCTGAATTATGAACTTACTTTACTAATTTTTTCATACTTATCTGGAATTTCGTAGATATATTAAGGTAGTTGCATGTGTTGGTCTGATTTTTGCAGTATTGCTAGCTGGAGTTCACCATTTCTTTGGCTAAAAAAGTTAGTCCGAATTGTGTTTTTGTTAGCAAAATGCTACGATTGTTAAAATGTTCATCACTCTTGATGTTTAAAAACTAAAATTATTATTAACTTTAAAAATAAAGATTTTTATACAAAACTTGAATAGAAAATGTACTTCTGATCTTCAGTTTGTTCTTATAAGTCCCTGACTAATCTTCTGTAAACTATGACAATTTTGAGCAAATGATGGCTTAGTATTTTATCAAAAGAGCTGAATCGCATTTTCTGTTTTTAGTATTACGGAAATTTTTGCATATTTTTCTAAAAACGCATTCGCAGCTTAATCTCTGTAGCAATTGAAGCATTTGCTGATGTGGCATAATAGAGTTGTATCCAAAAGATTGAAATTGTGAAAGTATTCAACTTTTTTTTTATTAATGTTATTATCTATCTTTTGTGAGTATGAGTATTATTCAGGAATGAGTTTCTTCCGCCATGTGGTGGAATTCCGCTTTTTTAATTTTTTAGAAAAAAATAATTCCGCTTTTTCAAAGAAAGTTCCGCTTTTCTAATTCCTGAAAAAAAATCCTAGTTTTCCCGCTTTTTCTATCCCACGGAAAAATAACTTTTTTTCTAAGGCTGGACCGCGAAGCAGCTTCACTTCCGAAAGATCGGGAAAGCTATCGCTCAGGGGTCGCATTACATTCCTGCCTTATTACTGCTCCTAGTACAAAAACCCACTGAAATGCATTTTTTAGTCAGATTGGTATTCAAACTTGCATTTTGTACATTTCCAACTGCAACGAAATTTGAACCTTTTGTGTCATTTTTTCTCTGCTCAAAATGCAAATTCCTTCTTACGATTTCACGCGATTAACGTATACTAATAATGCGCTTGCTTCCAAGTCTGACATCCACGGAACTATCGTTTATTTACGTTAGTATGTGTTTCTTGTTTTAGTTAAGCCTTACGCTGATGTAATGTCCGCTATGTTTTTTTATTTTTTTTTTAGAGTTATGGGGGTCCAAGTGTGATATATGTGTATCCTAGAAATAATTTGTTATTTTTGTTGTTTTTAATTGAGTATAGGACTTGGTTTGAGGAGTTTTAGATAATTTTTTTACCTAACATCTAAATGTTTAAAATTCACTTGTATATCTAGTATAACAGATGAGGACCTCTTACAAAATCCAATTTTAAAATTGAGGAAGCTTGAAGCCTCAGGGTAAAGGGCCCCAAACATGACCCCTGGAGTGTTTTTGTGTTATTTCAGGGCGTTATTTCAACCGGCTCCGACCTCCTACATATATACTGATTGCATAGAATAGTTGTCTCAACATAGTTGTTTCACAATAGGAAAACAATTTTTTTGAAGGTTTAAAAATTTTCAAGAACATTCTATTCAATATGTACTTTGAACATGATTGTATAGTATTATTTCTGCTGACTCCGACTTCCTGAATATATGCTGCTTGCATAGAATTGTGGTCTCAACATAGTAGCTTTGCAATATGGAAGAACATATTTTAAAGGTTAACATTTTTTTCAACTATATTCAAATTATTATGTAACTATTTTCAACGCAGATGCGATTTTTTGGTATTTCAATGGATTGTTGCAGCTGGCTTCCAAGTCCTACACATGGCTGTGGAGTTAGCGCTCTGGCCTTACAAGCTAAAGGTGCAGGGTTCGAATCCTGGGTTAGACATGGATGTTAATTGTGGTTCAGAATCTACGTTAAGCTGTAGGTCCAGGCCTAATTAGCTGTTATTCTGCACAAAAATAGGTCGTTGAGCGTACAAACAAACCAAGTCTTACACAAATGCTTCTTGCGTGGAATAATTGCGCAAGAAAATACAGGGATGAAACTTTTCCTCCATTTGGAGGATTTTCTCCTTTTTTGCTTTTTATGCAAGATTTTACTCTTTTTTTGTGTCTGTTTCGTGGATCCACATTTTTCTGATCTGAACCAGTTTTTCCCTGCATAAAGTATACTTTTCCTCATGTCTGAACAAGAGATTTTTGTCCTTCGCTTCCCTTTCCTCGCAAATTACTGATTACTTCACAAGCTCCTCATGGCCGGGATACATTTTGTACTGTGATTTGTTGCAAATGGCACTGCCCTTCTATGATTGGTTATTGAAGCACGTGATCACCTCAGTGTTTTAATGTGCAGATTCCTAAAACATCGAGGTGGCAGACAAGCAAAACAAATGTTAATAGAGTCCAAAGCGCTACAATATCGTTCTTTAACAAAAAAATAATTAAATAAATGTTGTCTTATAAAATATATATAATCGCCAAAAAATTTGTTTAATGGTATATTTACATTGTTTGCTTCTTGGTGCTGAAGCACTTTCCATATAAACTCAGTTGAAACCTCAATTTTTTTTTTCAGCAATATCTTTGCAGAATAGTTCAAATAATAAAAGTATACTTTTAAATAATACTGAATAATATTTATTGTAATGCTTGAATCTGATTTAATTGTACTTTTGCTAGAAAGCATTGTCTAACATTAATAAGTTAAATATGATGGTTTTTGTCAAATCTGAGTACTTTATAAGCAGCAGAATAAGCAGATTTTATTATTTTATGCACCTTTTAATTTAAGCAACGTTATTTGTAGTTTATATGGATGGCATTTTCCTGATATTTTTTAGAACTGAAATTTGGAGAATACTATAGTACTTTGTTTTGAGAACAATATGTAGCACATATTTATTTGTTCCCTAATATTTGAAATGTAATTATTATATAGTATGAGAATTTTCATTGTATCTGTAAAATTATTGAATCATCCTTTCTGCATACTTCTCTATAGAATTTTTGTGCCTTATATTCTTCTGCGAGCTTTTTTGATATACTTTTGGGTATTGTCCCTTCCTCTTGCTTTTAAAAAAAAAAATTGGATTTTTTACTTTTTGCTCTCTGATCATTCTCATCCCTGATAATAGTTCCACACTATAAAAAACATTTTTTGAAGGTACTAGTATTTAACAAAAAAGAGTCAATTTTAGTAACCACGTTTAATCATTTTCTGTTGTTTCTCCGTCCATTGTTATTTCTTGTAAAAACATATCGCCTTACATATAACTTTTTCAACTACGCATTTTATAGAAAGCTTCCATCATTTCCAGGTATAAAAAGTTTGCAGTTCACATCATAGTTTTTTATTTTAATTTTTTTGACTTCGAATAAGTCAAGTAAGCCAACTGGAATATTATTAATAGTAATTGAAGTGGCTAATGCAAATTAAATTGAACGTGTCCAGAACATAGGTCCAGAAAGAGGTATGATTGCTATGTGCATTCCACTGACTAGATGATCTTGTAAATCCTGTTTATCTATAGCAGCATTCGCCACTAACTTTTAGAGGCAGGCTGTATGACTTATTTTGAAGCTTTTCACGGGACGCATGCACAAAGATATTTATATTTAATTATTATCGATTTAACAATTAATAGTCTTTCTGAAATCTGGAGTTTTTTTTATTATCTTAATGAAATTACAATTGATATTTTATTTTGTTTTTTCTTTAAATAATTTTAAAAAATAACAGTTTTCATATTAGTAAATCAAATTCTAAAAGAGAAGTAAATCTATTGTTTCAATGGGACAATGTGTCTCAACCTAACTTTTAAAAAAAGAATTTAAATTGTACATCCAAATTACTCTGTTTTAGTCTATATCAATTGTAAGACGAAATCGTTCAGTTTAATTTATGATAGTCGAGTTTTTCGTAATATTTGTTGCAATAAATTTAAAAAAATTGTCCAAATGAAATTCAGTTATTTTTGTATTTATTGAACTTAAATAATGTTACTTTTCTTTCAGCTTACTCTAGATTGGATGTAACAACTAGCTGGAAAATATTTAAAAAAATTTAACACCTTAGTGGTGTAGAAATCATTTCAAAAGAGGTACAGTATATTTTCGGACATTACGATGTCATCACAAGATTACTTTAAATAAAGTTTTATAACATAAATCTGCAATATTTTGAGGGAAAATTTAATGTATGCAGCAAAGACTGAGGAGATGCTATGCAAACAAGTACACTCTAAAAGTTCGCTGGGAAAACAAAATCAAAAACATTCTTTCATTCCTCACGCAAGCAAAATTTATATATTTTTTATCTAAAATCGATTGTACATTTTTGTAGAAATTTTAGTTATACATTGAAATTTGGGAATGTTTCTTTTTGCTTGGACTGGATGAATGTATTTTATTTTGCAAGAATGAAGAAGAATTTTGGGATATGTTTTCTGGAAACTTGATTTTTTTTCACATTGTCACACCGGCTATTTTTTGGGAATTGGTTTGTCCGAAAATTAGTTGAGACTTATTGCTATTGTTGTAGCTTTTTTGCAGTGTCAATTTTCTCCAGAATTCTTTTAGCAGCCATTTTTTTGTCAAATGGTTTGTTGCTAGTTCAGTCTCCACTTTAATCTTCACTCACGCTTTTTTGCTCAATCCCCTTTTCAGCTATTTGTTGGTATGAGTGTTTAATTTCTGTGACATTGTAGGAATTCAGCTCAATGTACTAAGATTCTAAAAGACTAATTAATACCTTTACTATGTTCCAATATTTCTAAACCCCAAAATTCTCTGTGACATTGTTAGAATTTAACCTTGTGTTATTTGTAGATTTGCACCCGAAAGGAACGATGTTTTTGTTTTTTTACTAGTTTTGGGTTTTGCTCTAGATGCGACATTGTCCTCTTCAACACTTTATCTCCGGCCCTCTCTTTCTCAATTTTAGCACTGCAATCATATTTGTCACAGATCATTAAAAACACTGATTTCAGCTCGTTTAACAGAAATATAGTGTAATAGTTTTAAGCTGTTTGACTTCTGAATTTTTATTTTTCCAGTGCATTTTTGTGAAGTTCAATATTTTTTTTTGCCTTTTTGGAAGCTGTACCATGTTTGGGTAAATACAATGTTTGATAAAATACTAACTAATAAATAACACTTGAACAACAAAATCTGTTTCAAGAGAACAAAAGTTACTCGGAAGTATCTGCATTCTGGGAGTCGTGTGACACAATCGTAGCCTTTCTTTAGCAAAATTGTCCCGAATAAAAATAATCTAATAATTGAATTGTATTACATATGTTTGCATGGCACCTCCTCAACTGTGGTGTGCCCTGTAGCAGAATCTTCTGTATCAATCTGCAGCATCAATATTGGTGCAAGCCCAAAAGGTGTATATATTTCTAACGTTGCTGGGGTAGGGGGGATTCTGGATTTAGAGTCCATGTCCAATATTTTTTTTAACAACAATATTTTAGTGTAAAAATTGAAACAAAAAATCTACAAAAAAATATATAAACTTGTGTGTAGGCTCATGAAATTATACTGAGGTTCAGGGCATATTTTTATAATGTTATACTTCTCGACTCTTAGCACTATGTGTTTTTAGAAAAAATGTAAAAAAAAACACCTAAACACTGAAATTACTAAATTTCAATATAAAATAGTTTTTTTTTTTTTTTTTTTTTTTTTCAACATAAAAAATGCCTTACATTTGAAAAATGCTCAATTATTAAAGTGAACCAATTAATATACATAGTTATTTACTCATTCGTATGAGGAAAACTTATGTAAAACTGTAAAAATATTAGTTTTTTACAGATTTACAATTTTCCAAGTTATGTTTAATCAATAACTATTCAATGTACTCAGATTGTGTTAAACTAACAATAAACCCAAAAATTAAGATTTTCCATTTTCACTCAATTGAAAAATCTTACTACTTTATGAAACAATTTTATCACAAAAATTGTTAACTCCTCCTAATACCAATATTTCTGAATTATGAACTTACTTTACTAATTTTTTCATACTTATCTGGAATTTCGTAGATATATTAAGGTAGTTGCATGTGTTGGTCTGATTTTTGCAGTATTGCTAGCTGGAGTTCACCATTTCTTTGGCTAAAAAAGTTAGTCCGAATTGTGTTTTTGTCAGCAAAATGCTACGATTGTTAAAATGTTCATCACTCTTGATGTTTAAAAACTAAAATTATTATTAACTTTAAAAATAAAGATTTTTATACAAAACTTGAATAGAAAATGTACTTCTGATCTTCAGTTTGTTCTTATAAGTCCCTGACTAATCTTCTGTAAACTATGACAATTTTGAGCAAATGATGGCTTAGTATTTTATCAAAAGAGCTGAATCGCATTTTCTGTTTTTAGTATTACGGAAATTTTTGCATATTTTTCTAAAAACGCATTCGCAGCTTAATCTCTGTAGCAATTGAAGCATTTGCTGATGTGGCATAATAGAGTTGTATCCAAAAGATTGAAATTGTGAAAGTATTCAACTTTTTTTTTATTAATGTTATTATCTATCTTTTGTGAGTATGAGTATTATTCAGGAATGAGTTTCTTCCGCCATGTGGTGGAATTCCGCTTTTTTAATTTTTTAGAAAAAAATAATTCCGCTTTTTCAAAGAAAGTTCCGCTTTTCTAATTCCTGAAAAAAAATCCTTGTTTTCCCGCTTTTTCTATCCCACGGAAAAATAACTTTTTTTCTAAGGCTGGACCGCGAAGCAGCTTCACTTCCGAAAGATCGGGAAAGCTATCGCTCAGGGGTCGCATTACATTCCTGCCTTATTACTGCTCCTAGTACAAAAACCCACTGAAATGCATTTTTTAGTCAGATTGGTATTCAAACTTGCATTTTGTACATTTCCAACTGCAACGAAATTTGAACCTTTTGTGTCATTTTTTCTCTGCTCAAAATGCAAATTCCTTCTTACGATTTCACGCGATTAACGTATACTAATAATGCGCTTGCTTCCAAGTCTGACATCCACGGAACTATCGTTTATTTACGTTAGTATGTGTTTATTGTTTTACTTAAGCCTTACGCTGATGTAATGTCCGCTATGTTTTTTTATTTTTTTTTTAGAGTTATGGGGGTCCAAGTGTGATATATGTGTATCCTAGAAATAATTTGTTATTTTTGTTGTTTTTAATTGAGTATAGGACTTGGTTTGAGGAGTTTTAGATAATTTTTTTACCTAACATCTAAATGTTTAAAATTCACTTGTATATCTAGTATAACAGATGAGGACCTCTTACAAAATCCAATTTTAAAATTGAGGAAGCTTGAAGCCTCAGGGTAAAGGGCCCCAAACATGACCCCTGGAGTGTTTTTGTGTTATTTCAGGGCGTTATTTCAACCGGCTCCGACCTCCTACATATATACTGATTGCATAGAATAGTTGTCTCAACATAGTTGTTTCACAATAGGAAAACAATTTTTTTGAAGGTTTAAAAATTTTCAAGAACATTCTATTCAATATGTACTTTGAACATGATTGTATAGTATTATTTCTGCTGACTCCGACTTCCTGAATATATGCTGCTTGCATAGAATTGTGGTCTCAACATAGTAGCTTTGCAATATGGAAGAACATATTTTAAAGGTTAACATTTTTTTCAACTATATTCAAATTATTATGTAACTATTTTCAACGCAGATGCGATTTTTTGGTATTTCAATGGATTGTTGCAGCTGGCTTCCAAGTCCTACACATGGCTGTGGAGTTAGCGCTCTGGCCTTACAAGCTAAAGGTGCAGGGTTCGAATCCTGGGTTAGACATGGATGTTAATTGTGGTTCAGAATCTACGTTAAGCTGTAGGTCCAGGCCTAATTAGCTGTTATTCTGCACAAAAATAGGTCGTTGAGCGTACAAACAAACCAAGTCTTACACAAATGCTTCTTGCGTGGAATAATTGCGCAAGAAAATACAGGGATGAAACTTTTCCTCCATTTGGAGGATTTTCTCCTTTTTTGCTTTTTATGCAAGATTTTACTCTTTTTTTGTGTCTGTTTCGTGGATCCACATTTTTCTGATCTGAACCAGTTTTTCCCTGCATAAAGTATACTTTTCCTCATGTCTGAACAAGAGATTTTTGTCCTTCGCTTCCCTTTCCTCGCAAATTACTGATTACTTCACAAGCTCCTCATGGCCGGGATACATTTTGTACTGTGATTTGTTGCAAATGGCACTGCCCTTCTATGATTGGTTATTGAAGCACGTGATCACCTCAGTGTTTTAATGTGCAGATTCCTAAAACATCGAGGTGGCAGACAAGCAAAACAAATGTTAATAGAGTCCAAAGCGCTACAATATCGTTCTTTAACAAAAAAATAATTAAATAAATGTTGTCTTATAAAATATATATAATCGCCAAAAAATTTGTTTAATGGTATATTTACATTGTTTGCTTCTTGGTGCTGAAGCACTTTCCATATAAACTCAGTTGAAACCTCAATTTTTTTTTCAGCAATATCTTTGCAGAATAGTTCAAATAATAAAAGTATACTTTTAAATAATACTGAATAATATTTATTGTAATGCTTGAATCTGATTTAATTGTACTTTTGCTAGAAAGCATTGTCTAACATTAATAAGTTAAATATGATGGTTTTTGTCAAATCTGAGTACTTTATAAGCAGCAGAATAAGCAGATTTTATTATTTTATGCACCTTTTAATTTAAGCAACGTTATTTGTAGTTTATATGGATGGCATTTTCCTGATATTTTTTAGAACTGAAATTTGGAGAATACTATAGTACTTTGTTTTGAGAACAATATGTAGCACATATTTATTTGTTCCCTAATATTTGAAATGTAATTATTATATAGTATGAGAATTTTCATTGTATCTGTAAAATTATTGAATCATCCTTTCTGCATACTTCTCTATAGAATTTTTGTGCCTTATATTCTTCTGCGAGCTTTTTTGATATACTTTTGGGTATTGTCCCTTCCTCTTGCTTTTTAAAAAAAAAATTGGATTTTTTACTTTTTGCTCTCTGATCATTCTCATCCCTGATAATAGTTCCACACTATAAAAAACATTTTTTGAAGGTACTAGTATTTAACAAAAAAGAGTCAATTTTAGTAACCACGTTTAATCATTTTCTGTTGTTTCTCCGTCCATTGTTATTTCTTGTAAAAACATATCGCCTTACATATAACTTTTTCAACTACGCATTTTATAGAAAGCTTCCATCATTTCCAGGTATAAAAAGTTTGCAGTTCACATCATAGTTTTTTATTTTAATTTTTTTGACTTCGAATAAGTCAAGTAAGCCAACTGGAATATTATTAATAGTAATTGAAGTGGCTAATGCAAATTAAATTGAACGTGTCCAGAACATAGGTCCAGAAAGAGGTATGATTGCTATGTGCATTCCACTGACTAGATGATCTTGTAAATCCTGTTTATCTATAGCAGCATTCGCCACTAACTTTTAGAGGCAGGCTGTATGACTTATTTTGAAGCTTTTCACGGGACGCATGCACAAAGATATTTATATTTAATTATTATCGATTTAACAATTAATAGTCTTTCTGAAATCTGGAGTTTTTTTTATTATCTTAATGAAATTACAATTGATATTTTATTTTGTTTTTTCTTTAAATAATTTTAAAAAATAACAGTTTTCATATTAGTAAATCAAATTCTAAAAGAGAAGTAAATCTATTGTTTCAATGGGACAATGTGTCTCAACCTAACTTTTAAAAAAAGAATTTAAATTGTACATCCAAATTACTCTGTTTTAGTCTATATCAATTGTAAGACGAAATCGTTCAGTTTAATTTATGATAGTCGAATTTTTCGTAATATTTGTTGCAATAAATTTAAAAAAATTGTCCAAATGAAATTCAGTTATTTTTGTATTTATTGAACTTAAATAATGTTACTTTTCTTTCAGCTTACTCTAGATTGGATGTAACAACTAGCTGGAAAATATTTAAAAAAATTTAACACCTTAGTGGTGTAGAAATCATTTCAAAAGAGGTACAGTATATTTTCGGACATTACGATGTCATCACAAGATTACTTTAAATAAAGTTTTATAACATAAATCTGCAATATTTTGAGGGAAAATTTAATGTATGCAGCAAAGACTGAGGAGATGCTATGCAAACAAGTACACTCTAAAAGTTCGCTGGGAAAACAAAATCAAAAACATTCTTTCATTCCTCACGCAAGCAAAATTTATATATTTTTTATCTAAAATCGATTGGTAAATTTTTGTAGAAATTTTAGTTATACATTGAAATTTGGGAATGTTTATTTTTGCTTGGACTGGATGAATGTATTTTATTTTGCAAGAATGAAGAAGAATTTTGGGATATGTTTTCTGGAAACTTGATTTTTTTTCACATTGTCACACCGGCTATTTTTTGGGAATTGGTTTGTCCGAAAATTAGTTGAGACTTATTGCTATTGTTGTAGCTTTTTTGCAGTGTCAATTTTCTCCAGAATTCTTTTAGCAGCCATTTTTTTGTCAAATGGTTTGTTGCTAGTTCAGTCTCCACTTTAATCTTCACTCACGCTTTTTTGCTCAATCCCCTTTTCAGCTATTTGTTGGTATGAGTGTTTAATTTCTGTGACATTGTAGGAATTCAGCTCAATGTACTAAGATTCTAAAAGACTAATTAATACCTTTACTATGTTCCAATATTTCTAAACCCCAAAATTCTCTGTGACATTGTTAGAATTTAACCTTGTGTTATTTGTAGATTTGCACCCGAAAGGAACGATGTTTTTGTTTTTTTACTAGTTTTGGGTTTTGCTCTAGATGCGACATTGTCCTCTTCAACACTTTATCTCCGGCCCTCTCTTTCTCAATTTTAGCACTGCAATCATATTTGTCACAGATCATTAAAAACACTGATTTCAGCTCGTTTAACAGAAATATAGTGTAATAGTTTTAAGCTGTTTGACTTCTGAATTTTTATTTTTCCAGTGCATTTTTGTGAAGTTCAATATTTTTTTTTGCCTTTTTGGAAGCTGTACCATGTTTGGGTAAATACAATGTTTGATAAAATACTAACTAATAAATAACACTTGAACAACAAAATCTGTTTCAAGAGAACAAAAGTTACTCGGAAGTATCTGCATTCTGGGAGTCGTGTGACACAATCGTAGCCTTTCTTTAGCAAAATTGTCCCGAATAAAAATAATCTAATAATTGAATTGTATTACATATGTTTGCATGGCACCTCCTCAACTGTGGTGTGCCCTGTAGCAGAATCTTTTGCATCAATCTGCAGCATCAATATTGGTGCAAGCCCAAAAGGTGTATATATTTCTAACGTTGCTGCACTGTAAATGCTGGTGTCTTAAATTTAGACACAAAATGTCTGAAAAATTCATTTCAGACACATTAGGTGACTTATTTTGCACAAAGGTGGTTTACTTCTTCGATTTTCAGACATTACACGGGTCTTAAATTGCTTTCAGTCACAACAAGTAACTGAAAATAAGACACTTCGAACCAAATTCAGACATTTCCAAAATTCAGACGCTTCTCTCTTTCAGACAGTACGACCATGGGCCGTAGCAATTATATCATTCAAGTTCATTTACCAACTAAAAGGAATACCTTTAAATTTTGAAGGATCCCAAAAAAAGTGTTGTTTTTCACAGAAATCCAAAGTTGTTGTTGTGATTTTCCATGTATCGAACCTGGCAACACTCTCGCCAGTTGAGAAACGTAAACAAAACATGTAGCACATTTGAACCTCTCGCGGCATTGCTTAGCATCCCGATGTCAACAAACAAACGAGATGGTGAGTGAATACGTTTAGGCCCTCAAACATCTAAGCAAGAACTGTGAATTCAAAGCTGTTACTGCTGAACTCTATAAAAACGAATACATTCGTGATGCATTTATAAGGGGATTAAAGAGCTCCCGTATCCGCGAACGTTTACTTGAAAACTCTTCTGTTACCTTAGAAATGGCTGTCGACCAAGCTCATGCCCTCGAACTGGCGGAATCTCATTCTGCATCATACCTCACTGTACCTCAGCCGATGACTTCTGCTGCAGTGGAAACTGCCGAGTCTGATCAAATACTCGAGGAAGAGCAAGTTGCTGCTGTCTCCCGCTCTGGTTCATGTTTCTTCTGTGGCTATGATCGTCACCTTCGAAGCGCTTGCCCAGCCAAAAATGTAGTTTGTAACAAGTGCGGCAAGAAAGGACATTTTCAGCGGGTATGTAAAGCTAAAAATTCTCGTGGTTCTGGAAATGTAGCTTTTGCACATTTTGTGTTAGGCCTCCCTTAGAAATCTGTGCTTTGACCAAGGCTGATGTCCCACCAGTCTCCTTGTTCTCAAATCTTACGCCTGACTGTAGACCCATTCAAACAAAATCAAGACGTCTTCCCTCAGAGGATCGTGAATTTATTGCTAAAGAAGTGGACAGACTCATCAATGAAGGAGTCATCGAACAAAGCAATTCCCCATGGAGAGCCCAAGCATTTGTCATCAAAGGAGATAATAAAAAATCTCGAATGGTCATAGACTACTCCCAGACAATTAATAGATTTACTATGTTGGATGCCTATCCGCTTCCCAAAATAGAGGAACTCATCTCCCAGATCGCAACCTATCGAGTTAGCTCACATTCGCTCCAAAGTAGTGGGTACCGAACAACTGAATCATGCTGTCATCTATCGGCGCCTTCAGAAAAATTTACTGCATGACCTCCACACTACCAACTCAGCAAGCAACTTTTTCTCTCACACAACCACTCAACTCTCATGTAACAAACTCAACTCGCACTCAAGCAACTCAATCGTTCGACCCCTTCGTGACTCACTGCGACGTGTCTATGTGGTGGTCTCGTGTACAAATGACAGATACAACAACTAGGCACTAGTGGTTCTTTTTGCCTATCTACTGACCTAGGAGTCCTGGGTTCGAATCCCGTTGGCGCACATTCGCTCCAGCATAGACAGCAATACGACATTCATTTTCATATGTAATTGCGGTTTTTTTTTGTATTTAAAGTGTATTCTCAGCAAAAATTCTATCTATTAAAGCAAACTTTGTCCAAATTGGTTCTGTAGATCATGAGTTATAGGCCAATATTAACCTATTCCTGATCAATGATTACAACATCATTTGAATTCTTCCATTTGACGGGTACCAGATAAAAATAGCCAATTTGCAGCGATAACTTATTCAAACTAATAACTTCCAATCTATGATAAGGTTTGGTTTGGCAGTCTCCCAAACTAATGAATAAAAATAAAATTTCACTAGATCAAAATATTATTTTCGCGTAAACATTTCAGCTTGGCGATAACTACGCCAACTTTCCGACTTAACGGTTTTTGGTACCCGTCTAACGGAAAAGTATCAAATATTGTTGCCAGAGTTTTCTCACGTACCCAAATGTGTCTTGAGTGTTTTTTTGTTTTTTTTAATATTCAATTGGGGGTTATAGGAAAAATATTCCTCATTAATCTGATGCAATAAAAGTGTGATCAGAAGTGTTGGTATCGCTTGCCTCTTCTAGAACTGCTGCCACTGCTGAATCATGGACGAACGGTATACACTATGTTCTAATTGCCCTTTAATACTGTTACTTCATACTCAATAGCACTTAGCAACATATCCAAACTGAGCATCGTTGCCAAGCTGTTGGAGCAGTACTCTTTGATTGCATGATATGAGAGTAAGTACTATGTCATGAAAAACATAACTTGAACGCCGAGGGATATTAATGATAACTGTATTCAAACTTGAAATAATTATGTGCTTGAAGTAGTCAAATGTTTTGATCAGCATTAAAAAGCATTTGTTCACAATAATATATACATGAACAAGTAGAATAGTATTTAAGTGACTTGACAATCAATTGCTCAAACTCAGAAATGATTATTTTGATATGCACAACGGTCCCCACAACGGCTTCATTCCTAGTGAAAAAGTTGGTTTATGTAATATTATTTATCTTATTTTCAGTGCTTTTATTACAGTAAATTTTAATTGATCGATTTCTAAATCACCCTCACAGAATTCTAAATTTTCTGTTTTTAACATTCAATTACATTTTTGTTGGTTTTGTTGCATATTACAGGTACTAATGATTTTGAAAATATATTTAGCATGATTTGATGTAATTTGGATAAAATTTATTGTGTCCTTGAATTTTATTTTATGAATGATCTTATATGTTCCATATTATTACATCTGAGGATATTTATGATATGACCTGCATATTATGAGGACTGGGTACTCGATGACAGCATTAAAATCAGAAAAATCAACGCATTTGAAAGAAATTGAATATTGGTCAAAATGAAGAAATTTTTTTTACATATGTTGTTCAAACCTTTTTTAAATTATATTTTAGAAAAAAGTTTATAATAATAGGCTAATAATTTATTAATAATCACTTATTCAAAACTCGATTAAAAAAAAAATTTGCAATGAGTTGAATTTGGTTACATTCGTAGAGGAATCTTCTTAAAACTAATAAAAAGTTTTTTTGCTTTTTATTTCTTAGAAATGTCTATATACTACATTAAATATCAGCTTTCTCAAAATAATAATAGAAAGTTTTTTTATGTGGTAATTTGTTGAGCGTATGAAAATTTGCAATTTTTTAAGTAATAATAATTAAAAACTAAATTGTATAGATTTGAATAATATTTTTGTTTAATATGTACTTCAGATGTTATATAATTGCCATAAAAAATTTCAATTCTATATCTTGCATAGTCTTTTATATGAGCATACCAAAAGTTGGAAAATCAACGTTTTGAGAAAACGTGAAAGAACTATAAAAGTTTTAATAACTTGCATGTTTTCCAAGTTTAATGTGCTTCAACTCTGTATTTTGAAGCAGCCATCTTTACAGATATTTCAAATTCCTTTTTTAATTCCCCCCTCCCCCTTTTCTTACATTTTTTTAGGTTTTTTAAATGCCCTCTCTTCTTTAGCTTCTCAACGATTAAAGAAAAGTCTCAGCGATAGGGAAAATTGTTGTAAAAAGGTCCCATCCCCAAATTACTGGAATTTTAATATTATTTTAGTTTTAGTATGCACTTAATATGTTATTTAATCATAATAACAAATTTCAACTGTATATCTGGCATATTTTTTTTACAAGCATACAAAAATTTGGGAAACTGACGTTTTCAGAAACGCAAAATTTTTTGCACAACTTGCATACTTTTCAAATTTAATATACTCTACCTCCATATTCTGAAATGTCTCCTTACAGATACTTCTATGCCTTCTTGTTTTAATTGTTTATCTTTTATGCATCTTTTAAAGTTTTTTTTTTTTAAAGTCCTATATCTGCTTCAACTATTCGACAATAATTGAAGCATTGTAGTGTTTATTATGTAGTGTTATTATAGGGAAATGTTATAAACAAGTTAAATTCCCAGATGGAGAATAATTAGATTATTACTGCTTGATTCATCATTCAAATAAGTTTATGTTGCCACATAATGTATCTTAGACTTGCCAATGCAACTACTATATAAGTGTTTACATCACGCTTGTTATTTGATGTTAAAATTGACTTGTAAAAAGCAACTTAAAACTGTGATACAATCTTGGAAGTCAAACCTTTTCTATTTAAGATTCAGCCACAATACAATGTCCATTTTATCCCAATACATATATTTACATTAAGTCCCAAATCCCTTGCTTGGATATATTAATAGTTGTGTGCCTATTATTAACAGTTGTGTTGCAGTTTTGCAATCCCATGCTTAAATTTACCAGGAAAGTGAAACATAGTCAACAAAAAGTTATTTTGACTTTTATTTTAATAAAAATTTGTAATTTAACACAAGCTCATTTATTGCATTTTAATTTAAATAAATGTATTTTTAGCTTCCCAACATCTGAAAGGTAACATAAACAACCCTTTCAGACACATCAACTGTCTGAAAATATCCCCAATTCAGACAGTCTAAACGTCTGAAAATACCCCATTTTAAGACACTTCAAGTGTCTTAAAGATTAAGACACCATTTTAGATCTTAAAACAGTGCCACTTGTTTAAGACAATTTTGTGTCTTATTTTAAGACATTTCCATTTGTTGTGTGGGGTAGGGGGGATTCTGGATTTAGAGTCCATGTCCAATATTTTTTTTAACAACAATATTTTAGTGTAAAAATTGAAACAAAAAATCTACAAAAAAATATATAAACTTGTGTGTAGGCTCATGAAATTATACTGAGGTTCAGGGCATATTTTTATAATGTTATACTTCTCGACTCTTAGCACTATGTGTTTTTAGAAAAAATGTAAAAAAAAACACCTAAACACTGAAATTACTAAATTTCAATATAAAATAGTTTTTTTTTTTTTTTTTTTTTTTAAACATAAAAAATGCCTTACATTTGAAAAATGCTCAATTATTAAAGTGAACCAATTAATATACATAGTTATTTACTCATTCGTATGAGGAAAACTTATGTAAAACTGTAAAAATATTAGTTTTTTACAGATTTACAATTTTCCAAGTTATGTTTAATCAATAACTATTCAATGTACTCAGATTGTGTTAAACTAACAATAAACCCAAAAATTAAGATTTTCCATTTTCACTCAATTGAAAAATCTTACTACTTTATGAAACAATTTTATCACAAAAATTGTTAACTCCTCCTAATACCAATATTTCTGAATTATGAACTTACTTTACTAATTTTTTCATACTTATCTGGAATTTCGTAGATATATTAAGGTAGTTGCATGTGTTGGTCTGATTTTTGCAGTATTGCTAGCTGGAGTTCACCATTTCTTTGGCTAAAAAAGTTAGTCCGAATTGTGTTTTTGTTAGCAAAATGCTACGATTGTTAAAATGTTCATCACTCTTGATGTTTAAAAACTAAAATTATTATTAACTTTAAAAATAAAGATTTTTATACAAAACTTGAATAGAAAATGTACTTCTGATCTTCAGTTTGTTCTTATAAGTCCCTGACTAATCTTCTGTAAACTATGACAATTTTGAGCAAATGATGGCTTAGTATTTTATCAAAAGAGCTGAATCGCATTTTCTGTTTTTAGTATTACGGAAATTTTTGCATATTTTTCTAAAAACGCATTCGCAGCTTAATCTCTGTAGCAATTGAAGCATTTGCTGATGTGGCATAATAGAGTTGTATCCAAAAGATTGAAATTGTGAAAGTATTCAACTTTTTTTTTATTAATGTTATTATCTATCTTTTGTGAGTATGAGTATTATTCAGGAATGAGTTTCTTCCGCCATGTGGTGGAATTCCGCTTTTTTAATTTTTTAGAAAAAAATAATTCCGCTTTTTCAAAGAAAGTTCCGCTTTTCTAATTCCTGAAAAAAAATCCTTGTTTTCCCGCTTTTTCTATCCCACGGAAAAATAACTTTTTTTCTAAGGCTGGACCGCGAAGCAGCTTCACTTCCGAAAGATCGGGAAAGCTATCGCTCAGGGGTCGCATTACATTCCTGCCTTATTACTGCTCCTAGTACAAAAACCCACTGAAATGCATTTTTTAGTCAGATTGGTATTCAAACTTGCATTTTGTACATTTCCAACTGCAACGAAATTTGAACCTTTTGTGTCATTTTTTCTCTGCTCAAAATGCAAATTCCTTCTTACGATTTCACGCGATTAACGTATACTAATAATGCGCTTGCTTCCAAGTCTGACATCCACGGAACTATCGTTTATTTACGTTAGTATGTGTTTATTGTTTTACTTAAGCCTTACGCTGATGTAATGTCCGCTATGTTTTTTTATTTTTTTTTTAGAGTTATGGGGGTCCAAGTGTGATATATGTGTATCCTAGAAATAATTTGTTATTTTTGTTGTTTTTAATTGAGTATAGGACTTGGTTTGAGGAGTTTTAGATAATTTTTTTACCTAACATCTAAATGTTTAAAATTCACTTGTATATCTAGTATAACAGATGAGGACCTCTTACAAAATCCAATTTTAAAATTGAGGAAGCTTGAAGCCTCAGGGTAAAGGGCCCCAAACATGACCCCTGGAGTGTTTTTGTGTTATTTCAGGGCGTTATTTCAACCGGCTCCGACCTCCTACATATATACTGATTGCATAGAATAGTTGTCTCAACATAGTTGTTTCACAATAGGAAAACAATTTTTTTGAAGGTTTAAAAATTTTCAAGAACATTCTATTCAATATGTACTTTGAACATGATTGTATAGTATTATTTCTGCTGACTCCGACTTCCTGAATATATGCTGCTTGCATAGAATTGTGGTCTCAACATAGTAGCTTTGCAATATGGAAGAACATATTTTAAAGGTTAACATTTTTTTCAACTATATTCAAATTATTATGTAACTATTTTCAACGCAGATGCGATTTTTTGGTATTTCAATGGATTGTTGCAGCTGGCTTCCAAGTCCTACACATGGCTGTGGAGTTAGCGCTCTGGCCTTACAAGCTAAAGGTGCAGGGTTCGAATCCTGGGTTAGACATGGATGTTAATTGTGGTTCAGAATCTACGTTAAGCTGTAGGTCCAGGCCTAATTAGCTGTTATTCTGCACAAAAATAGGTCGTTGAGCGTACAAACAAACCAAGTCTTACACAAATGCTTCTTGCGTGGAATAATTGCGCAAGAAAATACAGGGATGAAACTTTTCCTCCATTTGGAGGATTTTCTCCTTTTTTGCTTTTTATGCAAGATTTTACTCTTTTTTTGTGTCTGTTTCGTGGATCCACATTTTTCTGATCTGAACCAGTTTTTCCCTGCATAAAGTATACTTTTCCTCATGTCTGAACAAGAGATTTTTGTCCTTCGCTTCCCTTTCCTCGCAAATTACTGATTACTTCACAAGCTCCTCATGGCCGGGATACATTTTGTACTGTGATTTGTTGCAAATGGCACTGCCCTTCTATGATTGGTTATTGAAGCACGTGATCACCTCAGTGTTTTAATGTGCAGATTCCTAAAACATCGAGGTGGCAGACAAGCAAAACAAATGTTAATAGAGTCCAAAGCGCTACAATATCGTTCTTTAACAAAAAAATAATTAAATAAATGTTGTCTTATAAAATATATATAATCGCCAAAAAATTTGTTTAATGGTATATTTACATTGTTTGCTTCTTGGTGCTGAAGCACTTTCCATATAAACTCAGTTGAAACCTCAATTTTTTTTTCAGCAATATCTTTGCAGAATAGTTCAAATAATAAAAGTATACTTTTAAATAATACTGAATAATATTTATTGTAATGCTTGAATCTGATTTAATTGTACTTTTGCTAGAAAGCATTGTCTAACATTAATAAGTTAAATATGATGGTTTTTGTCAAATCTGAGTACTTTATAAGCAGCAGAATAAGCAGATTTTATTATTTTATGCACCTTTTAATTTAAGCAACGTTATTTGTAGTTTATATGGATGGCATTTTCCTGATATTTTTTAGAACTGAAATTTGGAGAATACTATAGTACTTTGTTTTGAGAACAATATGTAGCACATATTTATTTGTTCCCTAATATTTGAAATGTAATTATTATATAGTATGAGAATTTTCATTGTATCTGTAAAATTATTGAATCATCCTTTCTGCATACTTCTCTATAGAATTTTTGTGCCTTATATTCTTCTGCGAGCTTTTTTGATATACTTTTGGGTATTGTCCCTTCCTCTTGCTTTTTAAAAAAAAAAATTGGATTTTTTACTTTTTGCTCTCTGATCATTCTCATCCCTGATAATAGTTCCACACTATAAAAAACATTTTTTGAAGGTACTAGTATTTAACAAAAAAGAGTCAATTTTAGTAACCACGTTTAATCATTTTCTGTTGTTTCTCCGTCCATTGTTATTTCTTGTAAAAACATATCGCCTTACATATAACTTTTTCAACTACGCATTTTATAGAAAGCTTCCATCATTTCCAGGTATAAAAAGTTTGCAGTTCACATCATAGTTTTTTATTTTAATTTTTTTGACTTCGAATAAGTCAAGTAAGCCAACTGGAATATTATTAATAGTAATTGAAGTGGCTAATGCAAATTAAATTGAACGTGTCCAGAACATAGGTCCAGAAAGAGGTATGATTGCTATGTGCATTCCACTGACTAGATGATCTTGTAAATCCTGTTTATCTATAGCAGCATTCGCCACTAACTTTTAGAGGCAGGCTGTATGACTTATTTTGAAGCTTTTCACGGGACGCATGCACAAAGATATTTATATTTAATTATTATCGATTTAACAATTAATAGTCTTTCTGAAATCTGGAGTTTTTTTTATTATCTTAATGAAATTACAATTGATATTTTATTTTGTTTTTTCTTTAAATAATTTTAAAAAATAACAGTTTTCATATTAGTAAATCAAATTCTAAAAGAGAAGTAAATCTATTGTTTCAATGGGACAATGTGTCTCAACCTAACTTTTAAAAAAAGAATTTAAATTGTACATCCAAATTACTCTGTTTTAGTCTATATCAATTGTAAGACGAAATCGTTCAGTTTAATTTATGATAGTCGAATTTTTCGTAATATTTGTTGCAATAAATTTAAAAAAATTGTCCAAATGAAATTCAGTTATTTTTGTATTTATTGAACTTAAATAATGTTACTTTTCTTTCAGCTTACTCTAGATTGGATGTAACAACTAGCTGGAAAATATTTAAAAAAATTTAACACCTTAGTGGTGTAGAAATCATTTCAAAAGAGGTACAGTATATTTTCGGACATTACGATGTCATCACAAGATTACTTTAAATAAAGTTTTATAACATAAATCTGCAATATTTTGAGGGAAAATTTAATGTATGCAGCAAAGACTGAGGAGATGCTATGCAAACAAGTACACTCTAAAAGTTCGCTGGGAAAACAAAATCAAAAACATTCTTTCATTCCTCACGCAAGCAAAATTTATATATTTTTTATCTAAAATCGATTGGTAAATTTTTGTAGAAATTTTAGTTATACATTGAAATTTGGGAATGTTTCTTTTTGCTTGGACTGGATGAATGTATTTTATTTTGCAAGAATGAAGAAGAATTTTGGGATATGTTTTCTGGAAACTTGATTTTTTTTCACATTGTCACACCGGCTATTTTTTGGGAATTGGTTTGTCCGAAAATTAGTTGAGACTTATTGCTATTGTTGTAGCTTTTTTGCAGTGTCAATTTTCTCCAGAATTCTTTTAGCAGCCATTTTTTTGTCAAATGGTTTGTTGCTAGTTCAGTCTCCACTTTAATCTTCACTCACGCTTTTTTGCTCAATCCCCTTTTCAGCTATTTGTTGGTATGAGTGTTTAATTTCTGTGACATTGTAGGAATTCAGCTCAATGTACTAAGATTCTAAAAGACTAATTAATACCTTTACTATGTTCCAATATTTCTAAACCCCAAAATTCTCTGTGACATTGTTAGAATTTAACCTTGTGTTATTTGTAGATTTGCACCCGAAAGGAACGATGTTTTTGTTTTTTTACTAGTTTTGGGTTTTGCTCTAGATGCGACATTGTCCTCTTCAACACTTTATCTCCGGCCCTCTCTTTCTCAATTTTAGCACTGCAATCATATTTGTCACAGATCATTAAAAACACTGATTTCAGCTCGTTTAACAGAAATATAGTGTAATAGTTTTAAGCTGTTTGACTTCTGAATTTTTATTTTTCCAGTGCATTTTTGTGAAGTTCAATATTTTTTTTTGCCTTTTTGGAAGCTGTACCATGTTTGGGTAAATACAATGTTTGATAAAATACTAACTAATAAATAACACTTGAACAACAAAATCTGTTTCAAGAGAACAAAAGTTACTCGGAAGTATCTGCATTCTGGGAGTCGTGTGACACAATCGTAGCCTTTCTTTAGCAAAATTGTCCCGAATAAAAATAATCTAATAATTGAATTGTATTACATATGTTTGCATGGCACCTCCTCAACTGTGGTGTGCCCTGTAGCAGAATCTTTTGCATCAATCTGCAGCATCAATATTGGTGCAAGCCCAAAAGGTGTATATATTTCTAACGTTGCTGCACTGTAAATGCTGGTGTCTTAAATTTAGACACAAAATGTCTGAAAAATTCATTTCAGACACATTAGGTGACTTATTTTGCACAAAGGTGGTTTACTTCTTCGATTTTCAGACATTACACGGGTCTTAAATTGCTTTCAGTCACAACAAGTAACTGAAAATAAGACACTTCGAACCAAATTCAGACATTTCCAAAATTCAGACGCTTCTCTCTTTCAGACAGTACGACCATGGGCCGTAGCAATTATATCATTCAAGTTCATTTACCAACTAAAAGGAATACCTTTAAATTTTGAAGGATCCCAAAAAAAGTGTTGTTTTTCACAGAAATCCAAAGTTGTTGTTGTGATTTTCCATGTATCGAACCTGGCAACACTCTCGCCAGTTGAGAAACGTAAACAAAACATGTAGCACATTTGAACCTCTCGCGGCATTGCTTAGCATCCCGATGTCAACAAACAAACGAGATGGTGAGTGAATACGTTTAGGCCCTCAAACATCTAAGCAAGAACTGTGAATTCAAAGCTGTTACTGCTGAACTCTATAAAAACGAATACATTCGTGATGCATTTATAAGGGGATTAAAGAGCTCCCGTATCCGCGAACGTTTACTTGAAAACTCTTCTGTTACCTTAGAAATGGCTGTCGACCAAGCTCATGCCCTCGAACTGGCGGAATCTCATTCTGCATCATACCTCACTGTACCTCAGCCGATGACTTCTGCTGCAGTGGAAACTGCCGAGTCTGATCAAATACTCGAGGAAGAGCAAGTTGCTGCTGTCTCCCGCTCTGGTTCATGTTTCTTCTGTGGCTATGATCGTCACCTTCGAAGCGCTTGCCCAGCCAAAAATGTAGTTTGTAACAAGTGCGGCAAGAAAGGACATTTTCAGCGGGTATGTAAAGCTAAAAATTCTCGTGGTTCTGGAAATGTAGCTTTTGCACATTTTGTGTTAGGCCTCCCTTAGAAATCTGTGCTTTGACCAAGGCTGATGTCCCACCAGTCTCCTTGTTCTCAAATCTTACGCCTGACTGTAGACCCATTCAAACAAAATCAAGACGTCTTCCCTCAGAGGATCGTGAATTTATTGCTAAAGAAGTGGACAGACTCATCAATGAAGGAGTCATCGAACAAAGCAATTCCCCATGGAGAGCCCAAGCATTTGTCATCAAAGGAGATAATAAAAAATCTCGAATGGTCATAGACTACTCCCAGACAATTAATAGATTTACTATGTTGGATGCCTATCCGCTTCCCAAAATAGAGGAACTCATCTCCCAGATCGCAACCTATCGAGTTAGCTCACATTCGCTCCAAAGTAGTGGGTACCGAACAACTGAATCATGCTGTCATCTATCGGCGCCTTCAGAAAAATTTACTGCATGACCTCCACACTACCAACTCAGCAAGCAACTTTTTCTCTCACACAACCACTCAACTCTCATGTAACAAACTCAACTCGCACTCAAGCAACTCAATCGTTCGACCCCTTCGTGACTCACTGCGACGTGTCTATGTGGTGGTCTCGTGTACAAATGACAGATACAACAACTAGGCACTAGTGGTTCTTTTTGCCTATCTACTGACCTAGGAGTCCTGGGTTCGAATCCCGTTGGCGCACATTCGCTCCAGCATAGACAGCAATACGACATTCATTTTCATATGTAATTGCGGTTTTTTTTTGTATTTAAAGTGTATTCTCAGCAAAAATTCTATCTATTAAAGCAAACTTTGTCCAAATTGGTTCTGTAGATCATGAGTTATAGGCCAATATTAACCTATTCCTGATCAATGATTACAACATCATTTGAATTCTTCCATTTGACGGGTACCAGATAAAAATAGCCAATTTGCAGCGATAACTTATTCAAACTAATAACTTCCAATCTATGATAAGGTTTGGTTTGGCAGTCTCCCAAACTAATGAATAAAAATAAAATTTCACTAGATCAAAATATTATTTTCGCGTAAACATTTCAGCTTGGCGATAACTACGCCAACTTTCCGACTTAACGGTTTTTGGTACCCGTCTAACGGAAAAGTATCAAATATTGTTGCCAGAGTTTTCTCACGTACCCAAATGTGTCTTGAGTGTTTTTTTGTTTTTTTTAATATTCAATTGGGGGTTATAGGAAAAATATTCCTCATTAATCTGATGCAATAAAAGTGTGATCAGAAGTGTTGGTATCGCTTGCCTCTTCTAGAACTGCTGCCACTGCTGAATCATGGACGAACGGTATACACTATGTTCTAATTGCCCTTTAATACTGTTACTTCATACTCAATAGCACTTAGCAACATATCCAAACTGAGCATCGTTGCCAAGCTGTTGGAGCAGTACTCTTTGATTGCATGATATGAGAGTAAGTACTATGTCATGAAAAACATAACTTGAACGCCGAGGGATATTAATGATAACTGTATTCAAACTTGAAATAATTATGTGCTTGAAGTAGTCAAATGTTTTGATCAGCATTAAAAAGCATTTGTTCACAATAATATATACATGAACAAGTAGAATAGTATTTAAGTGACTTGACAATCAATTGCTCAAACTCAGAAATGATTATTTTGATATGCACAACGGTCCCCACAACGGCTTCATTCCTAGTGAAAAAGTTGGTTTATGTAATATTATTTATCTTATTTTCAGTGCTTTTATTACAGTAAATTTTAATTGATCGATTTCTAAATCACCCTCACAGAATTCTAAATTTTCTGTTTTTAACATTCAATTACATTTTTGTTGGTTTTGTTGCATATTACAGGTACTAATGATTTTGAAAATATATTTAGCATGATTTGATGTAATTTGGATAAAATTTATTGTGTCCTTGAATTTTATTTTATGAATGATCTTATATGTTCCATATTATTACATCTGAGGATATTTATGATATGACCTGCATATTATGAGGACTGGGTACTCGATGACAGCATTAAAATCAGAAAAATCAACGCATTTGAAAGAAATTGAATATTGGTCAAAATGAAGAAATTTTTTTTACATATGTTGTTCAAACCTTTTTTAAATTATATTTTAGAAAAAAGTTTATAATAATAGGCTAATAATTTATTAATAATCACTTATTCAAAACTCGATTAAAAAAAAAATTTGCAATGAGTTGAATTTGGTTACATTCGTAGAGGAATCTTCTTAAAACTAATAAAAAGTTTTTTTGCTTTTTATTTCTTAGAAATGTCTATATACTACATTAAATATCAGCTTTCTCAAAATAATAATAGAAAGTTTTTTTATGTGGTAATTTGTTGAGCGTATGAAAATTTGCAATTTTTTAAGTAATAATAATTAAAAACTAAATTGTATAGATTTGAATAATATTTTTGTTTAATATGTACTTCAGATGTTATATAATTGCCATAAAAAATTTCAATTCTATATCTTGCATAGTCTTTTATATGAGCATACCAAAAGTTGGAAAATCAACGTTTTGAGAAAACGTGAAAGAACTATAAAAGTTTTAATAACTTGCATGTTTTCCAAGTTTAATGTGCTTCAACTCTGTATTTTGAAGCAGCCATCTTTACAGATATTTCAAATTCCTTTTTTAATTCCCCCCTCCCCCTTTTCTTACATTTTTTTAGGTTTTTTAAATGCCCTCTCTTCTTTAGCTTCTCAACGATTAAAGAAAAGTCTCAGCGATAGGGAAAATTGTTGTAAAAAGGTCCCATCCCCAAATTACTGGAATTTTAATATTATTTTAGTTTTAGTATGCACTTAATATGTTATTTAATCATAATAACAAATTTCAACTGTATATCTGGCATATTTTTTTTACAAGCATACAAAAATTTGGGAAACTGACGTTTTCAGAAACGCAAATTTTTTTGCACAACTTGCATACTTTTCAAATTTAATATACTCTACCTCCATATTCTGAAATGTCTCCTTACAGATACTTCTATGCCTTCTTGTTTTAATTGTTTATCTTTTATGCATCTTTTAAAGTTTTTTTTTTTTAAAGTCCTATATCTGCTTCAACTATTCGACAATAATTGAAGCATTGTAGTGTTTATTATGTAGTGTTATTATAGGGAAATGTTATAAACAAGTTAAATTCCCAGATGGAGAATAATTAGATTATTACTGCTTGATTCATCATTCAAATAAGTTTATGTTGCCACATAATGTATCTTAGACTTGCCAATGCAACTACTATATAAGTGTTTACATCACGCTTGTTATTTGATGTTAAAATTGACTTGTAAAAAGCAACTTAAAACTGTGATACAATCTTGGAAGTCAAACCTTTTCTATTTAAGATTCAGCCACAATACAATGTCCATTTTATCCCAATACATATATTTACATTAAGTCCCAAATCCCTTGCTTGGATATATTAATAGTTGTGTGCCTATTATTAACAGTTGTGTTGCAGTTTTGCAATCCCATGCTTAAATTTACCAGGAAAGTGAAACATAGTCAACAAAAAGTTATTTTGACTTTTATTTTAATAAAAATTTGTAATTTAACACAAGCTCATTTATTGCATTTTAATTTAAATAAATGTATTTTTAGCTTCCCAACATCTGAAAGGTAACATAAACAACCCTTTCAGACACATCAACTGTCTGAAAATATCCCCAATTCAGACAGTCTAAACGTCTGAAAATACCCCATTTTAAGACACTTCAAGTGTCTTAAAGATTAAGACACCATTTTAGATCTTAAAACAGTGCCACTTGTTTAAGACAATTTTGTGTCTTATTTTAAGACATTTCCATTTGCTGTGTGGGGTAGGGGGGATTCTGGATTTAGAGTCCATGTCCAATATTTTTTTTAACAACAATATTTTAGTGTAAAAATTGAAACAAAAAATCTACAAAAAAATATATAAACTTGTGTGTAGGCTCATGAAATTATACTGAGGTTCAGGGCATATTTTTATAATGTTATACTTCTCGACTCTTAGCACTATGTGTTTTTAGAAAAAATGTAAAAAAAAACACCTAAACACTGAAATTACTAAATTTCAATATAAAATAGTTTTTTTTTTTTTTTTTTTTTTTAAACATAAAAAATGCCTTACATTTGAAAAATGCTCAATTATTAAAGTGAACCAATTAATATACATAGTTATTTACTCATTCGTATGAGGAAAACTTATGTAAAACTGTAAAAATATTAGTTTTTTACAGATTTACAATTTTCCAAGTTATGTTTAATCAATAACTATTCAATGTACTCAGATTGTGTTAAACTAACAATAAACCCAAAAATTAAGATTTTCCATTTTCACTCAATTGAAAAATCTTACTACTTTATGAAACAATTTTATCACAAAAATTGTTAACTCCTCCTAATACCAATATTTCTGAATTATGAACTTACTTTACTAATTTTTTCATACTTATCTGGAATTTCGTAGATATATTAAGGTAGTTGCATGTGTTTGTCTGATTTTTGCAGTATTGCTAGCTGGAGTTCACCATTTCTTTGGCTAAAAAAGTTAGTCCGAATTGTGTTTTTGTTAGCAAAATGCTACGATTGTTAAAATGTTCATCACTCTTGATGTTTAAAAACTAAAATTATTATTAACTTTAAAAATAAAGATTTTTATACAAAACTTGAATAGAAAATGTACTTCTGATCTTCAGTTTGTTCTTATAAGTCCCTGACTAATCTTCTGTAAACTATGACAATTTTGAGCAAATGATGGCTTAGTATTTTATCAAAAGAGCTGAATCGCATTTTCTGTTTTTAGTATTACGGAAATTTTTGCATATTTTTCTAAAAACGCATTCGCAGCTTAATCTCTGTAGCAATTGAAGCATTTGCTGATGTGGCATAATAGAGTTGTATCCAAAAGATTGAAATTGTGAAAGTATTCAACTTTTTTTTTATTAATGTTATTATCTATCTTTTGTGAGTATGAGTATTATTCAGGAATGAGTTTCTTCCGCCATGTGGTGGAATTCCGCTTTTTTAATTTTTTAGAAAAAAATAATTCCGCTTTTTCAAAGAAAGTTCCGCTTTTCTAATTCCTGAAAAAAAATCCTTGTTTTCCCGCTTTTTCTATCCCACGGAAAAATAACTTTTTTTCTAAGGCTGGACCGCGAAGCAGCTTCACTTCCGAAAGATCGGGAAAGCTATCGCTCAGGGGTCGCATTACATTCCTGCCTTATTACTGCTCCTAGTACAAAAACCCACTGAAATGCATTTTTTAGTCAGATTGGTATTCAAACTTGCATTTTGTACATTTCCAACTGCAACGAAATTTGAACCTTTTGTGTCATTTTTTCTCTGCTCAAAATGCAAATTCCTTCTTACGATTTCACGCGATTAACGTATACTAATAATGCGCTTGCTTCCAAGTCTGACATCCACGGAACTATCGTTTATTTACGTTAGTATGTGTTTCTTGTTTTAGTTAAGCCTTACGCTGATGTAATGTCCGCTATGTTTTTTTATTTTTTTTTTAGAGTTATGGGGGTCCAAATGTGATATATGTGTATCCTAGAAATAATTTGTTATTTTTGTTGTTTTTAATTGAGTATAGGACTTGGTTTGAGGAGTTTTAGATAATTTTTTTACCTAACATCTAAATGTTTAAAATTCACTTGTATATCTAGTATAACAGATGAGGACCTCTTACAAAATCCAATTTTAAAATTGAGGAAGCTTGAAGCCTCAGGGTAAAGGGCCCCAAACATGACCCCTGGAGTGTTTTTGTGTTATTTCAGGGCGTTATTTCAACCGGCTCCGACCTCCTACATATATACTGATTGCATAGAATAGTTGTCTCAACATAGTTGTTTCACAATAGGAAAACAATTTTTTTGAAGGTTTAAAAATTTTCAAGAACATTCTATTCAATATGTACTTTGAACATGATTGTATAGTATTATTTCTGCTGACTCCGACTTCCTGAATATATGCTGCTTGCATAGAATTGTGGTCTCAACATAGTAGCTTTGCAATATGGAAGAACATATTTTAAAGGTTAACATTTTTTTCAACTATATTCAAATTATTATGTAACTATTTTCAACGCAGATGCGATTTTTTGGTATTTCAATGGATTGTTGCAGCTGGCTTCCAAGTCCTACACATGGCTGTGGAGTTAGCGCTCTGGCCTTACAAGCTAAAGGTGCAGGGTTCGAATCCTGGGTTAGACATGGATGTTAATTGTGGTTCAGAATCTACGTTAAGCTGTAGGTCCAGGCCTAATTAGCTGTTATTCTGCACAAAAATAGGTCGTTGAGCGTACAAACAAACCAAGTCTTACACAAATGCTTCTTGCGTGGAATAATTGCGCAAGAAAATACAGGGATGAAACTTTTCCTCCATTTGGAGGATTTTCTCCTTTTTTGCTTTTTATGCAAGATTTTACTCTTTTTTTGTGTCTGTTTCGTGGATCCACATTTTTCTGATCTGAACCAGTTTTTCCCTGCATAAAGTATACTTTTCCTCATGTCTGAACAAGAGATTTTTGTCCTTCGCTTCCCTTTCCTCGCAAATTACTGATTACTTCACAAGCTCCTCATGGCCGGGATACATTTTGTACTGTGATTTGTTGCAAATGGCACTGCCCTTCTATGATTGGTTATTGAAGCACGTGATCACCTCAGTGTTTTAATGTGCAGATTCCTAAAACATCGAGGTGGCAGACAAGCAAAACAAATGTTAATAGAGTCCAAAGCGCTACAATATCGTTCTTTAACAAAAAAATAATTAAATAAATGTTGTCTTATAAAATATATATAATCGCCAAAAAATTTGTTTAATGGTATATTTACATTGTTTGCTTCTTGGTGCTGAAGCACTTTCCATATAAACTCAGTTGAAACCTCAATTTTTTTTTCAGCAATATCTTTGCAGAATAGTTCAAATAATAAAAGTATACTTTTAAATAATACTGAATAATATTTATTGTAATGCTTGAATCTGATTTAATTGTACTTTTGCTAGAAAGCATTGTCTAACATTAATAAGTTAAATATGATGGTTTTTGTCAAATCTGAGTACTTTATAAGCAGCAGAATAAGCAGATTTTATTATTTTATGCACCTTTTAATTTAAGCAACGTTATTTGTAGTTTATATGGATGGCATTTTCCTGATATTTTTTAGAACTGAAATTTGGAGAATACTATAGTACTTTGTTTTGAGAACAATATGTAGCACATATTTATTTGTTCCCTAATATTTGAAATGTAATTATTATATAGTATGAGAATTTTCATTGTATCTGTAAAATTATTGAATCATCCTTTCTGCATACTTCTCTATAGAATTTTTGTGCCTTATATTCTTCTGCGAGCTTTTTTGATATACTTTTGGGTATTGTCCCTTCCTCTTGCTTTTTAAAAAAAAAAATTGGATTTTTTACTTTTTGCTCTCTGATCATTCTCATCCCTGATAATAGTTCCACACTATAAAAAACATTTTTTGAAGGTACTAGTATTTAACAAAAAAGAGTCAATTTTAGTAACCACGTTTAATCATTTTCTGTTGTTTCTCCGTCCATTGTTATTTCTTGTAAAAACATATCGCCTTACATATAACTTTTTCAACTACGCATTTTATAGAAAGCTTCCATCATTTCCAGGTATAAAAAGTTTGCAGTTCACATCATAGTTTTTTATTTTAATTTTTTTGACTTCGAATAAGTCAAGTAAGCCAACTGGAATATTATTAATAGTAATTGAAGTGGCTAATGCAAATTAAATTGAACGTGTCCAGAACATAGGTCCAGAAAGAGGTATGATTGCTATGTGCATTCCACTGACTAGATGATCTTGTAAATCCTGTTTATCTATAGCAGCATTCGCCACTAACTTTTAGAGGCAGGCTGTATGACTTATTTTGAAGCTTTTCACGGGACGCATGCACAAAGATATTTATATTTAATTATTATCGATTTAACAATTAATAGTCTTTCTGAAATCTGGAGTTTTTTTTATTATCTTAATGAAATTACAATTGATATTTTATTTTGTTTTTTCTTTAAATAATTTTAAAAAATAACAGTTTTCATATTAGTAAATCAAATTCTAAAAGAGAAGTAAATCTATTGTTTCAATGGGACAATGTGTCTCAACCTAACTTTTAAAAAAAGAATTTAAATTGTACATCCAAATTACTCTGTTTTAGTCTATATCAATTGTAAGACGAAATCGTTCAGTTTAATTTATGATAGTCGAGTTTTTCGTAATATTTGTTGCAATAAATTTAAAAAAATTGTCCAAATGAAATTCAGTTATTTTTGTATTTATTGAACTTAAATAATGTTACTTTTCTTTCAGCTTACTCTAGATTGGATGTAACAACTAGCTGGAAAATATTTAAAAAAATTTAACACCTTAGTGGTGTAGAAATCATTTCAAAAGAGGTACAGTATATTTTCGGACATTACGATGTCATCACAAGATTACTTTAAATAAAGTTTTATAACATAAATCTGCAATATTTTGAGGGAAAATTTAATGTATGCAGCAAAGACTGAGGAGATGCTATGCAAACAAGTACACTCTAAAAGTTCGCTGGGAAAACAAAATCAAAAACATTCTTTCATTCCTCACGCAAGCAAAATTTATATATTTTTTATCTAAAATCGATTGGTAAATTTTTGTAGAAATTTTAGTTATACATTGAAATTTGGGAATGTTTCTTTTTGCTTGGACTGGATGAATGTATTTTATTTTGCAAGAATGAAGAAGAATTTTGGGATATGTTTTCTGGAAACTTGATTTTTTTTCACATTGTCACACCGGCTATTTTTTGGGAATTGGTTTGTCCGAAAATTAGTTGAGACTTATTGCTATTGTTGTAGCTTTTTTGCAGTGTCAATTTTCTCCAGAATTCTTTTAGCAGCCATTTTTTTGTCAAATGGTTTGTTGCTAGTTCAGTCTCCACTTTAATCTTCACTCACGCTTTTTTGCTCAATCCCCTTTTCAGCTATTTGTTGGTATGAGTGTTTAATTTCTGTGACATTGTAGGAATTCAGCTCAATGTACTAAGATTCTAAAAGACTAATTAATACTTTTACTATGTTCCAATATTTCTAAACCCCAAAATTCTCTGTGACATTGTTAGAATTTAACCTTGTGTTATTTGTAGATTTGCACCCGAAAGGAACGATGTTTTTGTTTTTTTACTAGTTTTGGGTTTTGCTCTAGATGCGACATTGTCCTCTTCAACACTTTATCTCCGGCCCTCTCTTTCTCAATTTTAGCACTGCAATCATATTTGTCACAGATCATTAAAAACACTGATTTCAGCTCGTTTAACAGAAATATAGTGTAATAGTTTTAAGCTGTTTGACTTCTGAATTTTTATTTTTCCAGTGCATTTTTGTGAAGTTCAATATTTTTTTTTGCCTTTTTGGAAGCTGTACCATGTTTGGGTAAATACAATGTTTGATAAAATACTAACTAATAAATAACACTTGAACAACAAAATCTGTTTCAAGAGAACAAAAGTTACTCGGAAGTATCTGCATTCTGGGAGTCGTGTGACACAATCGTAGCCTTTCTTTAGCAAAATTGTCCCGAATAAAAATAATCTAATAATTGAATTGTATTACATATGTTTGCATGGCACCTCCTCAACTGTGGTGTGCCCTGTAGCAGAATCTTCTGTATCAATCTGCAGCATCAATATTGGTGCAAGCCCAAAAGGTGTATATATTTCTAACGTTGCTGGGGTAGGGGGATTCTGGATTTAGAGTCCATGTCCAATATTTTTTTTAACAACAATATTTTAGTGTAAAAATTGAAACTAAAAATCTACAAAAAAATATATAAACTTGTGTGTAGGCTCATGAAATTATACTGAGGTTCAGGGCATATTTTTATAATGTTATACTTCTCGACTCTTAGCACTATGTGTTTTTAGAAAAAATGTAAAAAAAAACACCTAAACACTGAAATTACTAAATTTCAATATAAAATAGTTTTTTTTTTTTTTTTTTTTTTAAAACATAAAAAATGCCTTACATTTGAAAAATGCTCAATTATTAAAGTGAACCAATTAATATACATAGTTATTTACTCATTCGTATGAGGAAAACTTATGTAAAACTGTAAAAATATTAGTGTTTTACAGATTTACAATTTTCCAAGTTATGTTTAATCAATAACTATTCAATGTACTCAGATTGTGTTAAACTAACAATAAACCCAAAAATTAAGATTTTCCATTTTCACTCAATTGAAAAATCTTACTACTTTATGAAACAATTTTATCACAAAAATTGTTAACTCCTCCTAATACCAATATTTCTGAATTATGAACTTACTTTACTAATTTTTTCATACTTATCTGGAATTTCGTAGATATATTAAGGTAGTTGCATGTGTTGGTCTGATTTTTGCAGTATTGCTAGCTGGAGTTCACCATTTCTTTGGCTAAAAAAGTTAGTCCGAATTGTGTTTTTGTTAGCAAAATGCTACGATTGTTAAAATGTTCATCACTCTTGATGTTTAAAAACTAAAATTATTATTAACTTTAAAAATAAAGATTTTTATACAAAACTTGAATAGAAAATGTACTTCTGATCTTCAGTTTGTTCTTATAAGTCCCTGACTAATCTTCTGTAAACTATGACAATTTTGAGCAAATGATGGCTTAGTATTTTATCAAAAGAGCTGAATCGCATTTTCTGTTTTTAGTATTACGGAAATTTTTGCATATTTTTCTAAAAACGCATTCGCAGCTTAATCTCTGTAGCAATTGAAGCATTTGCTGATGTGGCATAATAGAGTTGTATCCAAAAGATTGAAATTGTGAAAGTATTCAACTTTTTTTTTATTAATGTTATTATCTATCTTTTGTGAGTATGAGTATTATTCAGGAATGAGTTTCTTCCGCCATGTGGTGGAATTCCGCTTTTTTAATTTTTTAGAAAAAAATAATTCCGCTTTTTCAAAGAAAGTTCCGCTTTTCTAATTCCTGAAAAAAAATCCTAGTTTTCCCGCTTTTTCTATCCCACGGAAAAATAACTTTTTTTCTAAGGCTGGACCGCGAAGCAGCTTCACTTCCGAAAGATCGGGAAAGCTATCGCTCAGGGGTCGCATTACATTCCTGCCTTATTACTGCTCCTAGTACAAAAACCCACTGAAATGCATTTTTTAGTCAGATTGGTATTCAAACTTGCATTTTGTACATTTCCAACTGCAACGAAATTTGAACCTTTTGTGTCATTTTTTCTCTGCTCAAAATGCAAATTCCTTCTTACGATTTCACGCGATTAACGTATACTAATAATGCGCTTGCTTCCAAGTCTGACATCCACGGAACTATCGTTTATTTACGTTAGTATGTGTTTCTTGTTTTAGTTAAGCCTTACGCTGATGTAATGTCCGCTATGTTTTTTTATTTTTTTTTTAGAGTTATGGGGGTCCAAGTGTGATATATGTGTATCCTAGAAATAATTTGTTATTTTTGTTGTTTTTAATTGAGTATAGGACTTGGTTTGAGGAGTTTTAGATAATTTTTTTACCTAACATCTAAATGTTTAAAATTCACTTGTATATCTAGTATAACAGATGAGGACCTCTTACAAAATCCAATTTTAAAATTGAGGAAGCTTGAAGCCTCAGGGTAAAGGGCCCCAAACATGACCCCTGGAGTGTTTTTGTGTTATTTCAGGGCGTTATTTCAACCGGCTCCGACCTCCTACATATATACTGATTGCATAGAATAGTTGTCTCAACATAGTTGTTTCACAATAGGAAAACAATTTTTTTGAAGGTTTAAAAATTTTCAAGAACATTCTATTCAATATGTACTTTGAACATGATTGTATAGTATTATTTCTGCTGACTCCGACTTCCTGAATATATGCTGCTTGCATAGAATTGTGGTCTCAACATAGTAGCTTTGCAATATGGAAGAACATATTTTAAAGGTTAACATTTTTTTCAACTATATTCAAATTATTATGTAACTATTTTCAACGCAGATGCGATTTTTTGGTATTTCAATGGATTGTTGCAGCTGGCTTCCAAGTCCTACACATGGCTGTGGAGTTAGCGCTCTGGCCTTACAAGCTAAAGGTGCAGGGTTCGAATCCTGGGTTAGACATGGATGTTAATTGTGGTTCAGAATCTACGTTAAGCTGTAGGTCCAGGCCTAATTAGCTGTTATTCTGCACAAAAATAGGTCGTTGAGCGTACAAACAAACCAAGTCTTACACAAATGCTTCTTGCGTGGAATAATTGCGCAAGAAAATACAGGGATGAAACTTTTCCTCCATTTGGAGGATTTTCTCCTTTTTTGCTTTTTATGCAAGATTTTACTCTTTTTTTGTGTCTGTTTCGTGGATCCACATTTTTCTGATCTGAACCAGTTTTTCCCTGCATAAAGTATACTTTTCCTCATGTCTGAACAAGAGATTTTTGTCCTTCGCTTCCCTTTCCTCGCAAATTACTGATTACTTCACAAGCTCCTCATGGCCGGGATACATTTTGTACTGTGATTTGTTGCAAATGGCACTGCCCTTCTATGATTGGTTATTGAAGCACGTGATCACCTCAGTGTTTTAATGTGCAGATTCCTAAAACATCGAGGTGGCAGACAAGCAAAACAAATGTTAATAGAGTCCAAAGCGCTACAATATCGTTCTTTAACAAAAAAATAATTAAATAAATGTTGTCTTATAAAATATATATAATCGCCAAAAAATTTGTTTAATGGTATATTTACATTGTTTGCTTCTTGGTGCTGAAGCACTTTCCATATAAACTCAGTTGAAACCTCAATTTTTTTTTTCAGCAATATCTTTGCAGAATAGTTCAAATAATAAAAGTATACTTTTAAATAATACTGAATAATATTTATTGTAATGCTTGAATCTGATTTAATTGTACTTTTGCTAGAAAGCATTGTCTAACATTAATAAGTTAAATATGATGGTTTTTGTCAAATCTGAGTACTTTATAAGCAGCAGAATAAGCAGATTTTATTATTTTATGCACCTTTTAATTTAAGCAACGTTATTTGTAGTTTATATGGATGGCATTTTCCTGATATTTTTTAGAACTGAAATTTGGAGAATACTATAGTACTTTGTTTTGAGAACAATATGTAGCACATATTTATTTGTTCCCTAATATTTGAAATGTAATTATTATATAGTATGAGAATTTTCATTGTATCTGTAAAATTATTGAATCATCCTTTCTGCATACTTCTCTATAGAATTTTTGTGCCTTATATTCTTCTGCGAGCTTTTTTGATATACTTTTGGGTATTGTCCCTTCCTCTTGCTTTTTAAAAAAAAAATTGGATTTTTTACTTTTTGCTCTCTGATCATTCTCATCCCTGATAATAGTTCCACACTATAAAAAACATTTTTTGAAGGTACTAGTATTTAACAAAAAAGAGTCAATTTTAGTAACCACGTTTAATCATTTTCTGTTGTTTCTCCGTCCATTGTTATTTCTTGTAAAAACATATCGCCTTACATATAACTTTTTCAACTACGCATTTTATAGAAAGCTTCCATCATTTCCAGGTATAAAAAGTTTGCAGTTCACATCATAGTTTTTTATTTTAATTTTTTTGACTTCGAATAAGTCAAGTAAGCCAACTGGAATATTATTAATAGTAATTGAAGTGGCTAATGCAAATTAAATTGAACGTGTCCAGAACATAGGTCCAGAAAGAGGTATGATTGCTATGTGCATTCCACTGACTAGATGATCTTGTAAATCCTGTTTATCTATAGCAGCATTCGCCACTAACTTTTAGAGGCAGGCTGTATGACTTATTTTGAAGCTTTTCACGGGACGCATGCACAAAGATATTTATATTTAATTATTATCGATTTAACAATTAATAGTCTTTCTGAAATCTGGAGTTTTTTTTATTATCTTAATGAAATTACAATTGATATTTTATTTTGTTTTTTCTTTAAATAATTTTAAAAAATAACAGTTTTCATATTAGTAAATCAAATTCTAAAAGAGAAGTAAATCTATTGTTTCAATGGGACAATGTGTCTCAACCTAACTTTTAAAAAAAGAATTTAAATTGTACATCCAAATTACTCTGTTTTAGTCTATATCAATTGTAAGACGAAATCGTTCAGTTTAATTTATGATAGTCGAGTTTTTCGTAATATTTGTTGCAATAAATTTAAAAAAATTGTCCAAATGAAATTCAGTTATTTTTGTATTTATTGAACTTAAATAATGTTACTTTTCTTTCAGCTTACTCTAGATTGGATGTAACAACTAGCTGGAAAATATTTAAAAAAATTTAACACCTTAGTGGTGTAGAAATCATTTCAAAAGAGGTACAGTATATTTTCGGACATTACGATGTCATCACAAGATTACTTTAAATAAAGTTTTATAACATAAATCTGCAATATTTTGAGGGAAAATTTAATGTATGCAGCAAAGACTGAGGAGATGCTATGCAAACAAGTACACTCTAAAAGTTCGCTGGGAAAACAAAATCAAAAACATTCTTTCATTCCTCACGCAAGCAAAATTTATATATTTTTTATCTAAAATCGATTGTACATTTTTGTAGAAATTTTAGTTATACATTGAAATTTGGGAATGTTTCTTTTTGCTTGGACTGGATGAATGTATTTTATTTTGCAAGAATGAAGAAGAATTTTGGGATATGTTTTCTGGAAACTTGATTTTTTTTCACATTGTCACACCGGCTATTTTTTGGGAATTGGTTTGTCCGAAAATTAGTTGAGACTTATTGCTATTGTTGTAGCTTTTTTGCAGTGTCAATTTTCTCCAGAATTCTTTTAGCAGCCATTTTTTTGTCAAATGGTTTGTTGCTAGTTCAGTCTCCACTTTAATCTTCACTCACGCTTTTTTGCTCAATCCCCTTTTCAGCTATTTGTTGGTATGAGTGTTTAATTTCTGTGACATTGTAGGAATTCAGCTCAATGTACTAAGATTCTAAAAGACTAATTAATACCTTTACTATGTTCCAATATTTCTAAACCCCAAAATTCTCTGTGACATTGTTAGAATTTAACCTTGTGTTATTTGTAGATTTGCACCCGAAAGGAACGATGTTTTTGTTTTTTTACTAGTTTTGGGTTTTGCTCTAGATGCGACATTGTCCTCTTCAACACTTTATCTCCGGCCCTCTCTTTCTCAATTTTAGCACTGCAATCATATTTGTCACAGATCATTAAAAACACTGATTTCAGCTCGTTTAACAGAAATATAGTGTAATAGTTTTAAGCTGTTTGACTTCTGAATTTTTATTTTTCCAGTGCATTTTTGTGAAGTTCAATATTTTTTTTTGCCTTTTTGGAAGCTGTACCATGTTTGGGTAAATACAATGTTTGATAAAATACTAACTAATAAATAACACTTGAACAACAAAATCTGTTTCAAGAGAACAAAAGTTACTCGGAAGTATCTGCATTCTGGGAGTCGTGTGACACAATCGTAGCCTTTCTTTAGCAAAATTGTCCCGAATAAAAATAATCTAATAATTGAATTGTATTACATATGTTTGCATGGCACCTCCTCAACTGTGGTGTGCCCTGTAGCAGAATCTTCTGTATCAATCTGCAGCATCAATATTGGTGCAAGCCCAAAAGGTGTATATATTTCTAACGTTGCTGGGGTAGGGGGGATTCTGGATTTAGAGTCCATGTCCAATATTTTTTTTAACAACAATATTTTAGTGTAAAAATTGAAACAAAAAATCTACAAAAAAATATATAAACTTGTGTGTAGGCTCATGAAATTATACTGAGGTTCAGGGCATATTTTTATAATGTTATACTTCTCGACTCTTAGCACTATGTGTTTTTAGAAAAAATGTAAAAAAAAACACCTAAACACTGAAATTACTAAATTTCAATATAAAATAGTTTTTTTTTTTTTTTTTTTTTTTTTCAACATAAAAAATGCCTTACATTTGAAAAATGCTCAATTATTAAAGTGAACCAATTAATATACATAGTTATTTACTCATTCGTATGAGGAAAACTTATGTAAAACTGTAAAAATATTAGTTTTTTACAGATTTACAATTTTCCAAGTTATGTTTAATCAATAACTATTCAATGTACTCAGATTGTGTTAAACTAACAATAAACCCAAAAATTAAGATTTTCCATTTTCACTCAATTGAAAAATCTTACTACTTTATGAAACAATTTTATCACAAAAATTGTTAACTCCTCCTAATACCAATATTTCTGAATTATGAACTTACTTTACTAATTTTTTCATACTTATCTGGAATTTCGTAGATATATTAAGGTAGTTGCATGTGTTGGTCTGATTTTTGCAGTATTGCTAGCTGGAGTTCACCATTTCTTTGGCTAAAAAAGTTAGTCCGAATTGTGTTTTTGTCAGCAAAATGCTACGATTGTTAAAATGTTCATCACTCTTGATGTTTAAAAACTAAAATTATTATTAACTTTAAAAATAAAGATTTTTATACAAAACTTGAATAGAAAATGTACTTCTGATCTTCAGTTTGTTCTTATAAGTCCCTGACTAATCTTCTGTAAACTATGACAATTTTGAGCAAATGATGGCTTAGTATTTTATCAAAAGAGCTGAATCGCATTTTCTGTTTTTAGTATTACGGAAATTTTTGCATATTTTTCTAAAAACGCATTCGCAGCTTAATCTCTGTAGCAATTGAAGCATTTGCTGATGTGGCATAATAGAGTTGTATCCAAAAGATTGAAATTGTGAAAGTATTCAACTTTTTTTTTATTAATGTTATTATCTATCTTTTGTGAGTATGAGTATTATTCAGGAATGAGTTTCTTCCGCCATGTGGTGGAATTCCGCTTTTTTAATTTTTTAGAAAAAAATAATTCCGCTTTTTCAAAGAAAGTTCCGCTTTTCTAATTCCTGAAAAAAAATCCTTGTTTTCCCGCTTTTTCTATCCCACGGAAAAATAACTTTTTTTCTAAGGCTGGACCGCGAAGCAGCTTCACTTCCGAAAGATCGGGAAAGCTATCGCTCAGGGGTCGCATTACATTCCTGCCTTATTACTGCTCCTAGTACAAAAACCCACTGAAATGCATTTTTTAGTCAGATTGGTATTCAAACTTGCATTTTGTACATTTCCAACTGCAACGAAATTTGAACCTTTTGTGTCATTTTTTCTCTGCTCAAAATGCAAATTCCTTCTTACGATTTCACGCGATTAACGTATACTAATAATGCGCTTGCTTCCAAGTCTGACATCCACGGAACTATCGTTTATTTACGTTAGTATGTGTTTATTGTTTTACTTAAGCCTTACGCTGATGTAATGTCCGCTATGTTTTTTTATTTTTTTTTTAGAGTTATGGGGGTCCAAGTGTGATATATGTGTATCCTAGAAATAATTTGTTATTTTTGTTGTTTTTAATTGAGTATAGGACTTGGTTTGAGGAGTTTTAGATAATTTTTTTACCTAACATCTAAATGTTTAAAATTCACTTGTATATCTAGTATAACAGATGAGGACCTCTTACAAAATCCAATTTTAAAATTGAGGAAGCTTGAAGCCTCAGGGTAAAGGGCCCCAAACATGACCCCTGGAGTGTTTTTGTGTTATTTCAGGGCGTTATTTCAACCGGCTCCGACCTCCTACATATATACTGATTGCATAGAATAGTTGTCTCAACATAGTTGTTTCACAATAGGAAAACAATTTTTTTGAAGGTTTAAAAATTTTCAAGAACATTCTATTCAATATGTACTTTGAACATGATTGTATAGTATTATTTCTGCTGACTCCGACTTCCTGAATATATGCTGCTTGCATAGAATTGTGGTCTCAACATAGTAGCTTTGCAATATGGAAGAACATATTTTAAAGGTTAACATTTTTTTCAACTATATTCAAATTATTATGTAACTATTTTCAACGCAGATGCGATTTTTTGGTATTTCAATGGATTGTTGCAGCTGGCTTCCAAGTCCTACACATGGCTGTGGAGTTAGCGCTCTGGCCTTACAAGCTAAAGGTGCAGGGTTCGAATCCTGGGTTAGACATGGATGTTAATTGTGGTTCAGAATCTACGTTAAGCTGTAGGTCCAGGCCTAATTAGCTGTTATTCTGCACAAAAATAGGTCGTTGAGCGTACAAACAAACCAAGTCTTACACAAATGCTTCTTGCGTGGAATAATTGCGCAAGAAAATACAGGGATGAAACTTTTCCTCCATTTGGAGGATTTTCTCCTTTTTTGCTTTTTATGCAAGATTTTACTCTTTTTTTGTGTCTGTTTCGTGGATCCACATTTTTCTGATCTGAACCAGTTTTTCCCTGCATAAAGTATACTTTTCCTCATGTCTGAACAAGAGATTTTTGTCCTTCGCTTCCCTTTCCTCGCAAATTACTGATTACTTCACAAGCTCCTCATGGCCGGGATACATTTTGTACTGTGATTTGTTGCAAATGGCACTGCCCTTCTATGATTGGTTATTGAAGCACGTGATCACCTCAGTGTTTTAATGTGCAGATTCCTAAAACATCGAGGTGGCAGACAAGCAAAACAAATGTTAATAGAGTCCAAAGCGCTACAATATCGTTCTTTAACAAAAAAATAATTAAATAAATGTTGTCTTATAAAATATATATAATCGCCAAAAAATTTGTTTAATGGTATATTTACATTGTTTGCTTCTTGGTGCTGAAGCACTTTCCATATAAACTCAGTTGAAACCTCAATTTTTTTTTCAGCAATATCTTTGCAGAATAGTTCAAATAATAAAAGTATACTTTTAAATAATACTGAATAATATTTATTGTAATGCTTGAATCTGATTTAATTGTACTTTTGCTAGAAAGCATTGTCTAACATTAATAAGTTAAATATGATGGTTTTTGTCAAATCTGAGTACTTTATAAGCAGCAGAATAAGCAGATTTTATTATTTTATGCACCTTTTAATTTAAGCAACGTTATTTGTAGTTTATATGGATGGCATTTTCCTGATATTTTTTAGAACTGAAATTTGGAGAATACTATAGTACTTTGTTTTGAGAACAATATGTAGCACATATTTATTTGTTCCCTAATATTTGAAATGTAATTATTATATAGTATGAGAATTTTCATTGTATCTGTAAAATTATTGAATCATCCTTTCTGCATACTTCTCTATAGAATTTTTGTGCCTTATATTCTTCTGCGAGCTTTTTTGATATACTTTTGGGTATTGTCCCTTCCTCTTGCTTTTTAAAAAAAAAATTGGATTTTTTACTTTTTGCTCTCTGATCATTCTCATCCCTGATAATAGTTCCACACTATAAAAAACATTTTTTGAAGGTACTAGTATTTAACAAAAAAGAGTCAATTTTAGTAACCACGTTTAATCATTTTCTGTTGTTTCTCCGTCCATTGTTATTTCTTGTAAAAACATATCGCCTTACATATAACTTTTTCAACTACGCATTTTATAGAAAGCTTCCATCATTTCCAGGTATAAAAAGTTTGCAGTTCACATCATAGTTTTTTATTTTAATTTTTTTGACTTCGAATAAGTCAAGTAAGCCAACTGGAATATTATTAATAGTAATTGAAGTGGCTAATGCAAATTAAATTGAACGTGTCCAGAACATAGGTCCAGAAAGAGGTATGATTGCTATGTGCATTCCACTGACTAGATGATCTTGTAAATCCTGTTTATCTATAGCAGCATTCGCCACTAACTTTTAGAGGCAGGCTGTATGACTTATTTTGAAGCTTTTCACGGGACGCATGCACAAAGATATTTATATTTAATTATTATCGATTTAACAATTAATAGTCTTTCTGAAATCTGGAGTTTTTTTTATTATCTTAATGAAATTACAATTGATATTTTATTTTGTTTTTTCTTTAAATAATTTTAAAAAATAACAGTTTTCATATTAGTAAATCAAATTCTAAAAGAGAAGTAAATCTATTGTTTCAATGGGACAATGTGTCTCAACCTAACTTTTAAAAAAAGAATTTAAATTGTACATCCAAATTACTCTGTTTTAGTCTATATCAATTGTAAGACGAAATCGTTCAGTTTAATTTATGATAGTCGAATTTTTCGTAATATTTGTTGCAATAAATTTAAAAAAATTGTCCAAATGAAATTCAGTTATTTTTGTATTTATTGAACTTAAATAATGTTACTTTTCTTTCAGCTTACTCTAGATTGGATGTAACAACTAGCTGGAAAATATTTAAAAAAATTTAACACCTTAGTGGTGTAGAAATCATTTCAAAAGAGGTACAGTATATTTTCGGACATTACGATGTCATCACAAGATTACTTTAAATAAAGTTTTATAACATAAATCTGCAATATTTTGAGGGAAAATTTAATGTATGCAGCAAAGACTGAGGAGATGCTATGCAAACAAGTACACTCTAAAAGTTCGCTGGGAAAACAAAATCAAAAACATTCTTTCATTCCTCACGCAAGCAAAATTTATATATTTTTTATCTAAAATCGATTGGTAAATTTTTGTAGAAATTTTAGTTATACATTGAAATTTGGGAATGTTTATTTTTGCTTGGACTGGATGAATGTATTTTATTTTGCAAGAATGAAGAAGAATTTTGGGATATGTTTTCTGGAAACTTGATTTTTTTTCACATTGTCACACCGGCTATTTTTTGGGAATTGGTTTGTCCGAAAATTAGTTGAGACTTATTGCTATTGTTGTAGCTTTTTTGCAGTGTCAATTTTCTCCAGAATTCTTTTAGCAGCCATTTTTTTGTCAAATGGTTTGTTGCTAGTTCAGTCTCCACTTTAATCTTCACTCACGCTTTTTTGCTCAATCCCCTTTTCAGCTATTTGTTGGTATGAGTGTTTAATTTCTGTGACATTGTAGGAATTCAGCTCAATGTACTAAGATTCTAAAAGACTAATTAATACCTTTACTATGTTCCAATATTTCTAAACCCCAAAATTCTCTGTGACATTGTTAGAATTTAACCTTGTGTTATTTGTAGATTTGCACCCGAAAGGAACGATGTTTTTGTTTTTTTACTAGTTTTGGGTTTTGCTCTAGATGCGACATTGTCCTCTTCAACACTTTATCTCCGGCCCTCTCTTTCTCAATTTTAGCACTGCAATCATATTTGTCACAGATCATTAAAAACACTGATTTCAGCTCGTTTAACAGAAATATAGTGTAATAGTTTTAAGCTGTTTGACTTCTGAATTTTTATTTTTCCAGTGCATTTTTGTGAAGTTCAATATTTTTTTTTGCCTTTTTGGAAGCTGTACCATGTTTGGGTAAATACAATGTTTGATAAAATACTAACTAATAAATAACACTTGAACAACAAAATCTGTTTCAAGAGAACAAAAGTTACTCGGAAGTATCTGCATTCTGGGAGTCGTGTGACACAATCGTAGCCTTTCTTTAGCAAAATTGTCCCGAATAAAAATAATCTAATAATTGAATTGTATTACATATGTTTGCATGGCACCTCCTCAACTGTGGTGTGCCCTGTAGCAGAATCTTTTGCATCAATCTGCAGCATCAATATTGGTGCAAGCCCAAAAGGTGTATATATTTCTAACGTTGCTGCACTGTAAATGCTGGTGTCTTAAATTTAGACACAAAATGTCTGAAAAATTCATTTCAGACACATTAGGTGACTTATTTTGCACAAAGGTGGTTTACTTCTTCGATTTTCAGACATTACACGGGTCTTAAATTGCTTTCAGTCACAACAAGTAACTGAAAATAAGACACTTCGAACCAAATTCAGACATTTCCAAAATTCAGACGCTTCTCTCTTTCAGACAGTACGACCATGGGCCGTAGCAATTATATCATTCAAGTTCATTTACCAACTAAAAGGAATACCTTTAAATTTTGAAGGATCCCAAAAAAAGTGTTGTTTTTCACAGAAATCCAAAGTTGTTGTTGTGATTTTCCATGTATCGAACCTGGCAACACTCTCGCCAGTTGAGAAACGTAAACAAAACATGTAGCACATTTGAACCTCTCGCGGCATTGCTTAGCATCCCGATGTCAACAAACAAACGAGATGGTGAGTGAATACGTTTAGGCCCTCAAACATCTAAGCAAGAACTGTGAATTCAAAGCTGTTACTGCTGAACTCTATAAAAACGAATACATTCGTGATGCATTTATAAGGGGATTAAAGAGCTCCCGTATCCGCGAACGTTTACTTGAAAACTCTTCTGTTACCTTAGAAATGGCTGTCGACCAAGCTCATGCCCTCGAACTGGCGGAATCTCATTCTGCATCATACCTCACTGTACCTCAGCCGATGACTTCTGCTGCAGTGGAAACTGCCGAGTCTGATCAAATACTCGAGGAAGAGCAAGTTGCTGCTGTCTCCCGCTCTGGTTCATGTTTCTTCTGTGGCTATGATCGTCACCTTCGAAGCGCTTGCCCAGCCAAAAATGTAGTTTGTAACAAGTGCGGCAAGAAAGGACATTTTCAGCGGGTATGTAAAGCTAAAAATTCTCGTGGTTCTGGAAATGTAGCTTTTGCACATTTTGTGTTAGGCCTCCCTTAGAAATCTGTGCTTTGACCAAGGCTGATGTCCCACCAGTCTCCTTGTTCTCAAATCTTACGCCTGACTGTAGACCCATTCAAACAAAATCAAGACGTCTTCCCTCAGAGGATCGTGAATTTATTGCTAAAGAAGTGGACAGACTCATCAATGAAGGAGTCATCGAACAAAGCAATTCCCCATGGAGAGCCCAAGCATTTGTCATCAAAGGAGATAATAAAAAATCTCGAATGGTCATAGACTACTCCCAGACAATTAATAGATTTACTATGTTGGATGCCTATCCGCTTCCCAAAATAGAGGAACTCATCTCCCAGATCGCAACCTATCGAGTTAGCTCACATTCGCTCCAAAGTAGTGGGTACCGAACAACTGAATCATGCTGTCATCTATCGGCGCCTTCAGAAAAATTTACTGCATGACCTCCACACTACCAACTCAGCAAGCAACTTTTTCTCTCACACAACCACTCAACTCTCATGTAACAAACTCAACTCGCACTCAAGCAACTCAATCGTTCGACCCCTTCGTGACTCACTGCGACGTGTCTATGTGGTGGTCTCGTGTACAAATGACAGATACAACAACTAGGCACTAGTGGTTCTTTTTGCCTATCTACTGACCTAGGAGTCCTGGGTTCGAATCCCGTTGGCGCACATTCGCTCCAGCATAGACAGCAATACGACATTCATTTTCATATGTAATTGCGGTTTTTTTTTGTATTTAAAGTGTATTCTCAGCAAAAATTCTATCTATTAAAGCAAACTTTGTCCAAATTGGTTCTGTAGATCATGAGTTATAGGCCAATATTAACCTATTCCTGATCAATGATTACAACATCATTTGAATTCTTCCATTTGACGGGTACCAGATAAAAATAGCCAATTTGCAGCGATAACTTATTCAAACTAATAACTTCCAATCTATGATAAGGTTTGGTTTGGCAGTCTCCCAAACTAATGAATAAAAATAAAATTTCACTAGATCAAAATATTATTTTCGCGTAAACATTTCAGCTTGGCGATAACTACGCCAACTTTCCGACTTAACGGTTTTTGGTACCCGTCTAACGGAAAAGTATCAAATATTGTTGCCAGAGTTTTCTCACGTACCCAAATGTGTCTTGAGTGTTTTTTTGTTTTTTTTAATATTCAATTGGGGGTTATAGGAAAAATATTCCTCATTAATCTGATGCAATAAAAGTGTGATCAGAAGTGTTGGTATCGCTTGCCTCTTCTAGAACTGCTGCCACTGCTGAATCATGGACGAACGGTATACACTATGTTCTAATTGCCCTTTAATACTGTTACTTCATACTCAATAGCACTTAGCAACATATCCAAACTGAGCATCGTTGCCAAGCTGTTGGAGCAGTACTCTTTGATTGCATGATATGAGAGTAAGTACTATGTCATGAAAAACATAACTTGAACGCCGAGGGATATTAATGATAACTGTATTCAAACTTGAAATAATTATGTGCTTGAAGTAGTCAAATGTTTTGATCAGCATTAAAAAGCATTTGTTCACAATAATATATACATGAACAAGTAGAATAGTATTTAAGTGACTTGACAATCAATTGCTCAAACTCAGAAATGATTATTTTGATATGCACAACGGTCCCCACAACGGCTTCATTCCTAGTGAAAAAGTTGGTTTATGTAATATTATTTATCTTATTTTCAGTGCTTTTATTACAGTAAATTTTAATTGATCGATTTCTAAATCACCCTCACAGAATTCTAAATTTTCTGTTTTTAACATTCAATTACATTTTTGTTGGTTTTGTTGCATATTACAGGTACTAATGATTTTGAAAATATATTTAGCATGATTTGATGTAATTTGGATAAAATTTATTGTGTCCTTGAATTTTATTTTATGAATGATCTTATATGTTCCATATTATTACATCTGAGGATATTTATGATATGACCTGCATATTATGAGGACTGGGTACTCGATGACAGCATTAAAATCAGAAAAATCAACGCATTTGAAAGAAATTGAATATTGGTCAAAATGAAGAAATTTTTTTTACATATGTTGTTCAAACCTTTTTTAAATTATATTTTAGAAAAAAGTTTATAATAATAGGCTAATAATTTATTAATAATCACTTATTCAAAACTCGATTAAAAAAAAAATTTGCAATGAGTTGAATTTGGTTACATTCGTAGAGGAATCTTCTTAAAACTAATAAAAAGTTTTTTTGCTTTTTATTTCTTAGAAATGTCTATATACTACATTAAATATCAGCTTTCTCAAAATAATAATAGAAAGTTTTTTTATGTGGTAATTTGTTGAGCGTATGAAAATTTGCAATTTTTTAAGTAATAATAATTAAAAACTAAATTGTATAGATTTGAATAATATTTTTGTTTAATATGTACTTCAGATGTTATATAATTGCCATAAAAAATTTCAATTCTATATCTTGCATAGTCTTTTATATGAGCATACCAAAAGTTGGAAAATCAACGTTTTGAGAAAACGTGAAAGAACTATAAAAGTTTTAATAACTTGCATGTTTTCCAAGTTTAATGTGCTTCAACTCTGTATTTTGAAGCAGCCATCTTTACAGATATTTCAAATTCCTTTTTTAATTCCCCCCTCCCCCTTTTCTTACATTTTTTTAGGTTTTTTAAATGCCCTCTCTTCTTTAGCTTCTCAACGATTAAAGAAAAGTCTCAGCGATAGGGAAAATTGTTGTAAAAAGGTCCCATCCCCAAATTACTGGAATTTTAATATTATTTTAGTTTTAGTATGCACTTAATATGTTATTTAATCATAATAACAAATTTCAACTGTATATCTGGCATATTTTTTTTACAAGCATACAAAAATTTGGGAAACTGACGTTTTCAGAAACGCAAAATTTTTTGCACAACTTGCATACTTTTCAAATTTAATATACTCTACCTCCATATTCTGAAATGTCTCCTTACAGATACTTCTATGCCTTCTTGTTTTAATTGTTTATCTTTTATGCATCTTTTAAAGTTTTTTTTTTTTAAAGTCCTATATCTGCTTCAACTATTCGACAATAATTGAAGCATTGTAGTGTTTATTATGTAGTGTTATTATAGGGAAATGTTATAAACAAGTTAAATTCCCAGATGGAGAATAATTAGATTATTACTGCTTGATTCATCATTCAAATAAGTTTATGTTGCCACATAATGTATCTTAGACTTGCCAATGCAACTACTATATAAGTGTTTACATCACGCTTGTTATTTGATGTTAAAATTGACTTGTAAAAAGCAACTTAAAACTGTGATACAATCTTGGAAGTCAAACCTTTTCTATTTAAGATTCAGCCACAATACAATGTCCATTTTATCCCAATACATATATTTACATTAAGTCCCAAATCCCTTGCTTGGATATATTAATAGTTGTGTGCCTATTATTAACAGTTGTGTTGCAGTTTTGCAATCCCATGCTTAAATTTACCAGGAAAGTGAAACATAGTCAACAAAAAGTTATTTTGACTTTTATTTTAATAAAAATTTGTAATTTAACACAAGCTCATTTATTGCATTTTAATTTAAATAAATGTATTTTTAGCTTCCCAACATCTGAAAGGTAACATAAACAACCCTTTCAGACACATCAACTGTCTGAAAATATCCCCAATTCAGACAGTCTAAACGTCTGAAAATACCCCATTTTAAGACACTTCAAGTGTCTTAAAGATTAAGACACCATTTTAGATCTTAAAACAGTGCCACTTGTTTAAGACAATTTTGTGTCTTATTTTAAGACATTTCCATTTGTTGTGTGGGGTAGGGGGGATTCTGGATTTAGAGTCCATGTCCAATATTTTTTTTAACAACAATATTTTAGTGTAAAAATTGAAACAAAAAATCTACAAAAAAATATATAAACTTGTGTGTAGGCTCATGAAATTATACTGAGGTTCAGGGCATATTTTTATAATGTTATACTTCTCGACTCTTAGCACTATGTGTTTTTAGAAAAAATGTAAAAAAAAACACCTAAACACTGAAATTACTAAATTTCAATATAAAATAGTTTTTTTTTTTTTTTTTTTTTTTAAACATAAAAAATGCCTTACATTTGAAAAATGCTCAATTATTAAAGTGAACCAATTAATATACATAGTTATTTACTCATTCGTATGAGGAAAACTTATGTAAAACTGTAAAAATATTAGTTTTTTACAGATTTACAATTTTCCAAGTTATGTTTAATCAATAACTATTCAATGTACTCAGATTGTGTTAAACTAACAATAAACCCAAAAATTAAGATTTTCCATTTTCACTCAATTGAAAAATCTTACTACTTTATGAAACAATTTTATCACAAAAATTGTTAACTCCTCCTAATACCAATATTTCTGAATTATGAACTTACTTTACTAATTTTTTCATACTTATCTGGAATTTCGTAGATATATTAAGGTAGTTGCATGTGTTGGTCTGATTTTTGCAGTATTGCTAGCTGGAGTTCACCATTTCTTTGGCTAAAAAAGTTAGTCCGAATTGTGTTTTTGTTAGCAAAATGCTACGATTGTTAAAATGTTCATCACTCTTGATGTTTAAAAACTAAAATTATTATTAACTTTAAAAATAAAGATTTTTATACAAAACTTGAATAGAAAATGTACTTCTGATCTTCAGTTTGTTCTTATAAGTCCCTGACTAATCTTCTGTAAACTATGACAATTTTGAGCAAATGATGGCTTAGTATTTTATCAAAAGAGCTGAATCGCATTTTCTGTTTTTAGTATTACGGAAATTTTTGCATATTTTTCTAAAAACGCATTCGCAGCTTAATCTCTGTAGCAATTGAAGCATTTGCTGATGTGGCATAATAGAGTTGTATCCAAAAGATTGAAATTGTGAAAGTATTCAACTTTTTTTTTATTAATGTTATTATCTATCTTTTGTGAGTATGAGTATTATTCAGGAATGAGTTTCTTCCGCCATGTGGTGGAATTCCGCTTTTTTAATTTTTTAGAAAAAAATAATTCCGCTTTTTCAAAGAAAGTTCCGCTTTTCTAATTCCTGAAAAAAAATCCTTGTTTTCCCGCTTTTTCTATCCCACGGAAAAATAACTTTTTTTCTAAGGCTGGACCGCGAAGCAGCTTCACTTCCGAAAGATCGGGAAAGCTATCGCTCAGGGGTCGCATTACATTCCTGCCTTATTACTGCTCCTAGTACAAAAACCCACTGAAATGCATTTTTTAGTCAGATTGGTATTCAAACTTGCATTTTGTACATTTCCAACTGCAACGAAATTTGAACCTTTTGTGTCATTTTTTCTCTGCTCAAAATGCAAATTCCTTCTTACGATTTCACGCGATTAACGTATACTAATAATGCGCTTGCTTCCAAGTCTGACATCCACGGAACTATCGTTTATTTACGTTAGTATGTGTTTCTTGTTTTAGTTAAGCCTTACGCTGATGTAATGTCCGCTATGTTTTTTTATTTTTTTTTTAGAGTTATGGGGGTCCAAGTGTGATATATGTGTATCCTAGAAATAATTTGTTATTTTTGTTGTTTTTAATTGAGTATAGGACTTGGTTTGAGGAGTTTTAGATAATTTTTTTACCTAACATCTAAATGTTTAAAATTCACTTGTATATCTAGTATAACAGATGAGGACCTCTTACAAAATCCAATTTTAAAATTGAGGAAGCTTGAAGCCTCACGGTAAAGGGCCCCAAACATGACCCCTGGAGTGTTTTTGTGTTATTTCAGGGCGTTATTTCAACCGGCTCCGACCTCCTACATATATACTGATTGCATAGAATAGTTGTCTCAACATAGTTGTTTCACAATAGGAAAACAATTTTTTTGAAGGTTTAAAAATTTTCAAGAACATTCTATTCAATATGTACTTTGAACATGATTGTATAGTATTATTTCTGCTGACTCCGACTTCCTGAATATATGCTGCTTGCATAGAATTGTGGTCTCAACATAGTAGCTTTGCAATATGGAAGAACATATTTTAAAGGTTAACATTTTTTTCAACTATATTCAAATTATTATGTAACTATTTTCAACGCAGATGCGATTTTTTGGTATTTCAATGGATTGTTGCAGCTGGCTTCCAAGTCCTACACATGGCTGTGGAGTTAGCGCTCTGGCCTTACAAGCTAAAGGTGCAGGGTTCGAATCCTGGGTTAGACATGGATGTTAATTGTGGTTCAGAATCTACGTTAAGCTGTAGGTCCAGGCCTAATTAGCTGTTATTCTGCACAAAAATAGGTCGTTGAGCGTACAAACAAACCAAGTCTTACACAAATGCTTCTTGCGTGGAATAATTGCGCAAGAAAATACAGGGATGAAACTTTTCCTCCATTTGGAGGATTTTCTCCTTTTTTGCTTTTTATGCAAGATTTTACTCTTTTTTTGTGTCTGTTTCGTGGATCCACATTTTTCTGATCTGAACCAGTTTTTCCCTGCATAAAGTATACTTTTCCTCATGTCTGAACAAGAGATTTTTGTCCTTCGCTTCCCTTTCCTCGCAAATTACTGATTACTTCACAAGCTCCTCATGGCCGGGATACATTTTGTACTGTGATTTGTTGCAAATGGCACTGCCCTTCTATGATTGGTTATTGAAGCACGTGATCACCTCAGTGTTTTAATGTGCAGATTCCTAAAACATCGAGGTGGCAGACAAGCAAAACAAATGTTAATAGAGTCCAAAGCGCTACAATATCGTTCTTTAACAAAAAAATAATTAAATAAATGTTGTCTTATAAAATATATATAATCGCCAAAAAATTTGTTTAATGGTATATTTACATTGTTTGCTTCTTGGTGCTGAAGCACTTTCCATATAAACTCAGTTGAAACCTCAATTTTTTTTTCAGCAATATCTTTGCAGAATAGTTCAAATAATAAAAGTATACTTTTAAATAATACTGAATAATATTTATTGTAATGCTTGAATCTGATTTAATTGTACTTTTGCTAGAAAGCATTGTCTAACATTAATAAGTTAAATATGATGGTTTTTGTCAAATCTGAGTACTTTATAAGCAGCAGAATAAGCAGATTTTATTATTTTATGCACCTTTTAATTTAAGCAACGTTATTTGTAGTTTATATGGATGGCATTTTCCTGATATTTTTTAGAACTGAAATTTGGAGAATACTATAGTACTTTGTTTTGAGAACAATATGTAGCACATATTTATTTGTTCCCTAATATTTGAAATGTAATTATTATATAGTATGAGAATTTTCATTGTATCTGTAAAATTATTGAATCATCCTTTCTGCATACTTCTCTATAGAATTTTTGTGCCTTATATTCCTGCGAGCTTTTTTGATATACTTTTGGGTATTGTCCCTTCCTCTTGCTTTTTAAAAAAAAAAATTGGATTTTTTACTTTTTGCTCTCTGATCATTCTCATCCCTGATAATAGTTCCACACTATAAAAAACATTTTTTGAAGGTACTAGTATTTAACAAAAAAGAGTCAATTTTAGTAACCACGTTTAATCATTTTCTGTTGTTTCTCCGTCCATTGTTATTTCTTGTAAAAACATATCGCCTTACATATAACTTTTTCAACTACGCATTTTATAGAAAGCTTCCATCATTTCCAGGTATAAAAAGTTTGCAGTTCACATCATAGTTTTTTATTTTAATTTTTTTGACTTCGAATAAGTCAAGTAAGCCAACTGGAATATTATTAATAGTAATTGAAGTGGCTAATGCAAATTAAATTGAACGTGTCCAGAACATAGGTCCAGAAAGAGGTATGATTGCTATGTGCATTCCACTGACTAGATGATCTTGTAAATCCTGTTTATCTATAGCAGCATTCGCCACTAACTTTTAGAGGCAGGCTGTATGACTTATTTTGAAGCTTTTCACGGGACGCATGCACAAAGATATTTATATTTAATTATTATCGATTTAACAATTAATAGTCTTTCTGAAATCTGGAGTTTTTTTTATTATCTTAATGAAATTACAATTGATATTTTATTTTGTTTTTTCTTTAAATAATTTTAAAAAATAACAGTTTTCATATTAGTAAATCAAATTCTAAAAGAGAAGTAAATCTATTGTTTCAATGGGACAATGTGTCTCAACCTAACTTTTAATAAAAGAATTTAAATTGTACATCCAAATTACTCTGTTTTAGTCTATATCAATTGTAAGACGAAATCGTTCAGTTTAATTTATGATAGTCGAGTTTTTCGTAATATTTGTTGCAATAAATTTAAAAAAATTGTCCAAATGAAATTCAGTTATTTTTGTATTTATTGAACTTAAATAATGTTACTTTTCTTTCAGCTTACTCTAGATTGGATGTAACAACTAGCTGGAAAATATTTAAAAAAATTTAACACCTTAGTGGTGTAGAAATCATTTCAAAAGAGGTACAGTATATTTTCGGACATTACGATGTCATCACAAGATTACTTTAAATAAAGTTTTATAACATAAATCTGCAATATTTTGAGGGAAAATTTAATGTATGCAGCAAAGACTGAGGAGATGCTATGCAAACAAGTACACTCTAAAAGTTCGCTGGGAAAACAAAATCAAAAACATTCTTTCAATCCTCACGCAAGCAAAATTTATATATTTTTTATCTAAAATCGATTGGTAAATTTTTGTAGAAATTTTAGTTATACATTGAAATTTGGGAATGTTTCTTTTTGCTTGGACTGGATGAATGTATTTTATTTTGCAAGAATGAAGAAGAATTTTGGGATATGTTTTCTGGAAACTTGATTTTTTTTCACATTGTCACACCGGCTATTTTTTGGGAATTGGTTTGTCCGAAAATTAGTTGAGACTTATTGCTATTGTTGTAGCTTTTTTGCAGTGTCAATTTTCTCCAGAATTCTTTTAGCAGCCATTTTTTTGTCAAATGGTTTGTTGCTAGTTCAGTCTCCACTTTAATCTTCACTCACGCTTTTTTGCTCAATCCCCTTTTCAGCTATTTGTTGGTATGAGTGTTTAATTTCTGTGACATTGTAGGAATTCAGCTCAATGTACTAAGATTCTAAAAGACTAATTAATACTTTTACTATGTTCCAATATTTCTAAACCCCAAAATTCTCTGTGACATTGTTAGAATTTAACCTTGTGTTATTTGTAGATTTGCACCCGAAAGGAACGATGTTTTTGTTTTTTTACTAGTTTTGGGTTTTGCTCTAGATGCGACATTGTCCTCTTCAACACTTTATCTCCGGCCCTCTCTTTCTCAATTTTAGCACTGCAATCATATTTGTCACAGATCATTAAAAACACTGATTTCAGCTCGTTTAACAGAAATATAGTGTAATAGTTTTAAGCTGTTTGACTTCTGAATTTTTATTTTTCCAGTGCATTTTTGTGAAGTTCAATATTTTTTTTTGCCTTTTTGGAAGCTGTACCATGTTTGGGTAAATACAATGTTTGATAAAATACTAACTAATAAATAACACTTGAACAACAAAATCTGTTTCAAGAGAACAAAAGTTACTCGGAAGTATCTGCATTCTGGGAGTCGTGTGACACAATCGTAGCCTTTCTTTAGCAAAATTGTCCCGAATAAAAATAATCTAATAATTGAATTGTATTACATATGTTTGCATGGCACCTCCTCAACTGTGGTGTGCCCTGTAGCAGAATCTTCTGTATCAATCTGCAGCATCAATATTGGTGCAAGCCCAAAAGGTGTATATATTTCTAACGTTGCTGTGGGGTAGGGGGGATTCTGGATTTAGAGTCCATGTCCAATATTTTTTTTAACAACAATATTTTAGTGTAAAAATTGAAACAAAAAATCTACAAAAAAATATATAAACTTGTGTGTAGGCTCATGAAATTATACTGAGGTTCAGGGCATATTTTTATAATGTTATACTTCTCGACTCTTAGCACTATGTGTTTTTAGAAAAAATGTAAAAAAAAACACCTAAACACTGAAATTACTAAATTTCAATATAAAATAGTTTTTTTTTTTTTTTTTTTTTTTAAACATAAAAAATGCCTTACATTTGAAAAATGCTCAATTATTAAAGTGAACCAATTAATATACATAGTTATTTACTCATTCGTATGAGGAAAACTTATGTAAAACTGTAAAAATATTAGTTTTTTACAGATTTACAATTTTCCAAGTTATGTTTAATCAATAACTATTCAATGTACTCAGATTGTGTTAAACTAACAATAAACCCAAAAATTAAGATTTTCCATTTTCACTCAATTGAAAAATCTTACTACTTTATGAAACAATTTTATCACAAAAATTGTTAACTCCTCCTAATACCAATATTTCTGAATTATGAACTTACTTTACTAATTTTTTCATACTTATCTGGAATTTCGTAGATATATTAAGGTAGTTGCATGTGTTGGTCTGATTTTTGCAGTATTGCTAGCTGGAGTTCACCATTTCTTTGGCTAAAAAAGTTAGTCCGAATTGTGTTTTTGTTAGCAAAATGCTACGATTGTTAAAATGTTCATCACTCTTGATGTTTAAAAACTAAAATTATTATTAACTTTAAAAATAAAGATTTTTATACAAAACTTGAATAGAAAATGTACTTCTGATCTTCAGTTTGTTCTTATAAGTCCCTGACTAATCTTCTGTAAACTATGACAATTTTGAGCAAATGATGGCTTAGTATTTTATCAAAAGAGCTGAATCGCATTTTCTGTTTTTAGTATTACGGAAATTTTTGCATATTTTTCTAAAAACGCATTCGCAGCTTAATCTCTGTAGCAATTGAAGCATTTGCTGATGTGGCATAATAGAGTTGTATCCAAAAGATTGAAATTGTGAAAGTATTCAACTTTTTTTTTATTAATGTTATTATCTATCTTTTGTGAGTATGAGTATTATTCAGGAATGAGTTTCTTCCGCCATGTGGTGGAATTCCGCTTTTTTAATTTTTTAGAAAAAAATAATTCCGCTTTTTCAAAGAAAGTTCCGCTTTTCTAATTCCTGAAAAAAAATCCTTGTTTTCCCGCTTTTTCTATCCCACGGAAAAATAACTTTTTTTCTAAGGCTGGACCGCGAAGCAGCTTCACTTCCGAAAGATCGGGAAAGCTATCGCTCAGGGGTCGCATTACATTCCTGCCTTATTACTGCTCCTAGTACAAAAACCCACTGAAATGCATTTTTTAGTCAGATTGGTATTCAAACTTGCATTTTGTACATTTCCAACTGCAACGAAATTTGAACCTTTTGTGTCATTTTTTCTCTGCTCAAAATGCAAATTCCTTCTTACGATTTCACGCGATTAACGTATACTAATAATGCGCTTGCTTCCAAGTCTGACATCCACGGAACTATCGTTTATTTACGTTAGTATGTGTTTCTTGTTTTAGTTAAGCCTTACGCTGATGTAATGTCCGCTATGTTTTTTTATTTTTTTTTTAGAGTTATGGGGGTCCAAGTGTGATATATGTGTATCCTAGAAATAATTTGTTATTTTTGTTGTTTTTAATTGAGTATAGGACTTGGTTTGAGGAGTTTTAGATAATTTTTTTACCTAACATCTAAATGTTTAAAATTCACTTGTATATCTAGTATAACAGATGAGGACCTCTTACAAAATCCAATTTTAAAATTGAGGAAGCTTGAAGCCTCAGGGTAAAGGGCCCCAAACATGACCCCTGGAGTGTTTTTGTGTTATTTCAGGGCGTTATTTCAACCGGCTCCGACCTCCTACATATATACTGATTGCATAGAATAGTTGTCTCAACATAGTTGTTTCACAATAGGAAAACAATTTTTTTGAAGGTTTAAAAATTTTCAAGAACATTCTATTCAATATGTACTTTGAACATGATTGTATAGTATTATTTCTGCTGACTCCGACTTCCTGAATATATGCTGCTTGCATAGAATTGTGGTCTCAACATAGTAGCTTTGCAATATGGAAGAACATATTTTAAAGGTTAACATTTTTTTCAACTATATTCAAATTATTATGTAACTATTTTCAACGCAGATGCGATTTTTTGGTATTTCAATGGATTGTTGCAGCTGGCTTCCAAGTCCTACACATGGCTGTGGAGTTAGCGCTCTGGCCTTACAAGCTAAAGGTGCAGGGTTCGAATCCTGGGTTAGACATGGATGTTAATTGTGGTTCAGAATCTACGTTAAGCTGTAGGTCCAGGCCTAATTAGCTGTTATTCTGCACAAAAATAGGTCGTTGAGCGTACAAACAAACCAAGTCTTACACAAATGCTTCTTGCGTGGAATAATTGCGCAAGAAAATACAGGGATGAAACTTTTCCTCCATTTGGAGGATTTTCTCCTTTTTTGCTTTTTATGCAAGATTTTACTCTTTTTTTGTGTCTGTTTCGTGGATCCACATTTTTCTGATCTGAACCAGTTTTTCCCTGCATAAAGTATACTTTTCCTCATGTCTGAACAAGAGATTTTTGTCCTTCGCTTCCCTTTCCTCGCAAATTACTGATTACTTCACAAGCTCCTCATGGCCGGGATACATTTTGTACTGTGATTTGTTGCAAATGGCACTGCCCTTCTATGATTGGTTATTGAAGCACGTGATCACCTCAGTGTTTTAATGTGCAGATTCCTAAAACATCGAGGTGGCAGACAAGCAAAACAAATGTTAATAGAGTCCAAAGCGCTACAATATCGTTCTTTAACAAAAAAATAATTAAATAAATGTTGTCTTATAAAATATATATAATCGCCAAAAAATTTGTTTAATGGTATATTTACATTGTTTGCTTCTTGGTGCTGAAGCACTTTCCATATAAACTCAGTTGAAACCTCAATTTTTTTTTCAGCAATATCTTTGCAGAATAGTTCAAATAATAAAAGTATACTTTTAAATAATACTGAATAATATTTATTGTAATGCTTGAATCTGATTTAATTGTACTTTTGCTAGAAAGCATTGTCTAACATTAATAAGTTAAATATGATGGTTTTTGTCAAATCTGAGTACTTTATAAGCAGCAGAATAAGCAGATTTTATTATTTTATGCACCTTTTAATTTAAGCAACGTTATTTGTAGTTTATATGGATGGCATTTTCCTGATATTTTTTAGAACTGAAATTTGGAGAATACTATAGTACTTTGTTTTGAGAACAATATGTAGCACATATTTATTTGTTCCCTAATATTTGAAATGTAATTATTATATAGTATGAGAATTTTCATTGTATCTGTAAAATTATTGAATCATCCTTTCTGCATACTTCTCTATAGAATTTTTGTGCCTTATATTCTTCTGCGAGCTTTTTTGATATACTTTTGGGTATTGTCCCTTCCTCTTGCTTTTTAAAAAAAAAATTGGATTTTTTACTTTTTGCTCTCTGATCATTCTCATCCCTGATAATAGTTCCACACTATAAAAAACATTTTTTGAAGGTACTAGTATTTAACAAAAAAGAGTCAATTTTAGTAACCACGTTTAATCATTTTCTGTTGTTTCTCCGTCCATTGTTATTTCTTGTAAAAACATATCGCCTTACATATAACTTTTTCAACTACGCATTTTATAGAAAGCTTCCATCATTTCCAGGTATAAAAAGTTTGCAGTTCACATCATAGTTTTTTATTTTAATTTTTTTGACTTCGAATAAGTCAAGTAAGCCAACTGGAATATTATTAATAGTAATTGAAGTGGCTAATGCAAATTAAATTGAACGTGTCCAGAACATAGGTCCAGAAAGAGGTATGATTGCTATGTGCATTCCACTGACTAGATGATCTTGTAAATCCTGTTTATCTATAGCAGCATTCGCCACTAACTTTTAGAGGCAGGCTGTATGACTTATTTTGAAGCTTTTCACGGGACGCATGCACAAAGATATTTATATTTAATTATTATCGATTTAACAATTAATAGTCTTTCTGAAATCTGGAGTTTTTTTTATTATCTTAATGAAATTACAATTGATATTTTATTTTGTTTTTTCTTTAAATAATTTTAAAAAATAACAGTTTTCATATTAGTAAATCAAATTCTAAAAGAGAAGTAAATCTATTGTTTCAATGGGACAATGTGTCTCAACCTAACTTTTAAAAAAAGAATTTAAATTGTACATCCAAATTACTCTGTTTTAGTCTATATCAATTGTAAGACGAAATCGTTCAGTTTAATTTATGATAGTCGAGTTTTTCGTAATATTTGTTGCAATAAATTTAAAAAAATTGTCCAAATGAAATTCAGTTATTTTTGTATTTATTGAACTTAAATAATGTTACTTTTCTTTCAGCTTACTCTAGATTGGATGTAACAACTAGCTGGAAAATATTTAAAAAAATTTAACACCTTAGTGGTGTAGAAATCATTTCAAAAGAGGTACAGTATATTTTCGGACATTACGATGTCATCACAAGATTACTTTAAATAAAGTTTTATAACATAAATCTGCAATATTTTGAGGGAAAATTTAATGTATGCAGCAAAGACTGAGGAGATGCTATGCAAACAAGTACACTCTAAAAGTTCGCTGGGAAAACAAAATCAAAAACATTCTTTCATTCCTCACGCAAGCAAAATTTATATATTTTTTATCTAAAATCGATTGGTAAATTTTTGTAGAAATTTTAGTTATACATTGAAATTTGGGAATGTTTCTTTTTGCTTGGACTGGATGAATGTATTTTATTTTGCAAGAATGAAGAAGAATTTTGGGATATGTTTTCTGGAAACTTGATTTTTTTTCACATTGTCACACCGGCTATTTTTTGGGAATTGGTTTGTCCGAAAATTAGTTGAGACTTATTGCTATTGTTGTAGCTTTTTTGCAGTGTCAATTTTCTCCAGAATTCTTTTAGCAGCCATTTTTTTGTCAAATGGTTTGTTGCTAGTTCAGTCTCCACTTTAATCTTCACTCACGCTTTTTTGCTCCATCCCCTTTTCAGCTATTTGTTGGTATGAGTGTTTAATTTCTGTGACATTGTAGGAATTCAGCTCAATGTACTAAGATTCTAAAAGACTAATTAATACCTTTACTATGTTCCAATATTTCTAAACCCCAAAATTCTCTGTGACATTGTTAGAATTTAACCTTGTGTTATTTGTAGATTTGCACCCGAAAGGAACGATGTTTTTGTTTTTTTACTAGTTTTGGGTTTTGCTCTAGATGCGACATTGTCCTCTTCAACACTTTATCTCCGGCCCTCTCTTTCTCAATTTTAGCACTGCAATCATATTTGTCACAGATCATTAAAAACACTGATTTCAGCTCGTTTAACAGAAATATAGTGTAATAGTTTTAAGCTGTTTGACTTCTGAATTTTTATTTTTCCAGTGCATTTTTGTGAAGTTCAATATTTTTTTTTGCCTTTTTGGAAGCTGTACCATGTTTGGGTAAATACAATGTTTGATAAAATACTAACTAATAAATAACACTTGAACAACAAAATCTGTTTCAAGAGAACAAAAGTTACTCGGAAGTATCTGCATTCTGGGAGTCGTGTGACACAATCGTAGCCTTTCTTTAGCAAAATTGTCTCGAATAAAAATAATCTAATAATTGAATTGTATTACATATGTTTGCATGGCACCTCCTCAACTGTGGTGTGCCCTGTAGCAGAATCTTCTGTATCAATCTGCAGCATCAATATTGGTGCAAGCCCAAAAGGTGTATATATTTCTAACGTTGCTGGGGTAGGGGGGATTCTGGATTTAGAGTCCATGTCCAATATTTTTTTTAACAACAATATTTTAGTGTAAAAATTGAAACAAAAAATCTACAAAAAAATATATAAACTTGTGTGTAGGCTCATGAAATTATACTGAGGTTCAGGGCATATTTTTATAATGTTATACTTCTCGACTCTTAGCACTATGTGTTTTTAGAAAAAATGTAAAAAAAAACACCTAAACACTGAAATTACTAAATTTCAATATAAAATAGTTTTTTTTTTTTTTTTTTTTTTTAAACATAAAAAATGCCTTACATTTGAAAAATGCTCAATTATTAAAGTGAACCAATTAATATACATAGTTATTTACTCATTCGTATGAGGAAAACTTATGTAAAACTGTAAAAATATTAGTTTTTTACAGATTTACAATTTTCCAAGTTATGTTTAATCAATAACTATTCAATGTACTCAGATTGTGTTAAACTAACAATAAACCCAAAAATTAAGATTTTCCATTTTCACTCAATTGAAAAATCTTACTACTTTATGAAACAATTTTATCACAAAAATTGTTAACTCCTCCTAATACCAATATTTCTGAATTATGAACTTACTTTACTAATTTTTTCATACTTATCTGGAATTTCGTAGATATATTAAGGTAGTTGCATGTGTTTGTCTGATTTTTGCAGTATTGCTAGCTGGAGTTCACCATTTCTTTGGCTAAAAAAGTTAGTCCGAATTGTGTTTTTGTTAGCAAAATGCTACGATTGTTAAAATGTTCATCACTCTTGATGTTTAAAAACTAAAATTATTATTAACTTTAAAAATAAAGATTTTTATACAAAACTTGAATAGAAAATGTACTTCTGATCTTCAGTTTGTTCTTATAAGTCCCTGACTAATCTTCTGTAAACTATGACAATTTTGAGCAAATGATGGCTTAGTATTTTATCAAAAGAGCTGAATCGCATTTTCTGTTTTTAGTATTACGGAAATTTTTGCATATTTTTCTAAAAACGCATTCGCAGCTTAATCTCTGTAGCAATTGAAGCATTTGCTGATGTGGCATAATAGAGTTGTATCCAAAAGATTGAAATTGTGAAAGTATTCAACTTTTTTTTTATTAATGTTATTATCTATCTTTTGTGAGTATGAGTATTATTCAGGAATGAGTTTCTTCCGCCATGTGGTGGAATTCCTCTTTTTTAATTTTTTAGAAAAAAATAATTCCGCTTTTTCAAAGAAAGTTCCGCTTTTCTAATTCCTGAAAAAAAATCCTTGTTTTCCCGCTTTTTCTATCCCACGGAAAAATAACTTTTTTTCTAAGGCTGGACCGCGAAGCAGCTTCACTTCCGAAAGATCGGGAAAGCTATCGCTCAGGGGTCGCATTACATTCCTGCCTTATTACTGCTCCTAGTACAAAAACCCACTGAAATGCATTTTTTAGTCAGATTGGTATTCAAACTTGCATTTTGTACATTTCCAACTGCAACGAAATTTGAACCTTTTGTGTCATTTTTTCTCTGCTCAAAATGCAAATTCCTTCTTACGATTTCACGCGATTAACGTATACTAATAATGCGCTTGCTTCCAAGTCTGACATCCACGGAACTATCGTTTATTTACGTTAGTATGTGTTTCTTGTTTTAGTTAAGCCTTACGCTGATGTAATGTCCGCTATGTTTTTTTATTTTTTTTTTAGAGTTATGGGGGTCCAAGTGTGATATATGTGTATCCTAGAAATAATTTGTTATTTTTGTTGTTTTTAATTGAGTATAGGACTTGGTTTGAGGAGTTTTAGATAATTTTTTTACCTAACATCTAAATGTTTAAAATTCACTTGTATATCTAGTATAACAGATGAGGACCTCTTACAAAATCCAATTTTAAAATTGAGGAAGCTTGAAGCCTCACGGTAAAGGGCCCCAAACATGACCCCTGGAGTGTTTTTGTGTTATTTCAGGGCGTTATTTCAACCGGCTCCGACCTCCTACATATATACTGATTGCATAGAATAGTTGTCTCAACATAGTTGTTTCACAATAGGAAAACAATTTTTTTGAAGGTTTAAAAATTTTCAAGAACATTCTATTCAATATGTACTTTGAACATGATTGTATAGTATTATTTCTGCTGACTCCGACTTCCTGAATATATGCTGCTTGCATAGAATTGTGGTCTCAACATAGTAGCTTTGCAATATGGAAGAACATATTTTAAAGGTTAACATTTTTTTCAACTATATTCAAATTATTATGTAACTATTTTCAACGCAGATGCGATTTTTTGGTATTTCAATGGATTGTTGCAGCTGGCTTCCAAGTCCTACACATGGCTGTGGAGTTAGCGCTCTGGCCTTACAAGCTAAAGGTGCAGGGTTCGAATCCTGGGTTAGACATGGATGTTAATTGTGGTTCAGAATCTACGTTAAGCTGTAGGTCCAGGCCTAATTAGCTGTTATTCTGCACAAAAATAGGTCGTTGAGCGTACAAACAAACCAAGTCTTACACAAATGCTTCTTGCGTGGAATAATTGCGCAAGAAAATACAGGGATGAAACTTTTCCTCCATTTGGAGGATTTTCTCCTTTTTTGCTTTTTATGCAAGATTTTACTCTTTTTTTGTGTCTGTTTCGTGGATCCACATTTTTCTGATCTGAACCAGTTTTTCCCTGCATAAAGTATACTTTTCCTCATGTCTGAACAAGAGATTTTTGTCCTTCGCTTCCCTTTCCTCGCAAATTACTGATTACTTCACAAGCTCCTCATGGCCGGGATACATTTTGTACTGTGATTTGTTGCAAATGGCACTGCCCTTCTATGATTGGTTATTGAAGCACGTGATCACCTCAGTGTTTTAATGTACAGATTCCTAAAACATCGAGGTGGCAGACAAGCAAAACAAATGTTAATAGAGTCCAAAGCGCTACAATATCGTTCTTTAACAAAAAAATAATTAAATAAATGTTGTCTTATAAAATATATATAATCGCCAAAAAATTTGTTTAATGGTATATTTACATTGTTTGCTTCTTGGTGCTGAAGCACTTTCCATATAAACTCAGTTGAAACCTCAATTTTTTTTTCAGCAATATCTTTGCAGAATAGTTCAAATAATAAAAGTATACTTTTAAATAATACTGAATAATATTTATTGTAATGCTTGAATCTGATTTAATTGTACTTTTGCTAGAAAGCATTGTCTAACATTAATAAGTTAAATATGATGGTTTTTGTCAAATATGAGTACTTTATAAGCAGCAGAATAAGCAGATTTTATTATTTTATGCACCTTTTAATTTAAGCAACGTTATTTGTAGTTTATATGGATGGCATTTTCCTGATATTTTTTAGAACTGAAATTTGGAGAATACTATAGTACTTTGTTTTGAGAACAATATGTAGCACATATTTATTTGTTCCCTAATATTTGAAATGTAATTATTATATAGTATGAGAATTTTCATTGTATCTGTAAAATTATTGAATCATCCTTTCTGCATACTTCTCTATAGAATTTTTGTGCCTTATATTCTTCTGCGAGCTTTTTTGATATACTTTTGGGTATTGTCCCTTCCTCTTGCTTTTTAAAAAAAAAATTGGATTTTTTACTTTTTGCTCTCTGATCATTCTCATCCCTGATAATAGTTCCACACTATAAAAAACATTTTTTGAAGGTACTAGTATTTAACAAAAAAGAGTCAATTTTAGTAACCACGTTTAATCATTTTCTGTTGTTTCTCCGTCCATTGTTATTTCTTGTAAAAACATATCGCCTTACATATAACTTTTTCAACTACGCATTTTATAGAAAGCTTCCATCATTTCCAGGTATAAAAAGTTTGCAGTTCACATCATAGTTTTTTATTTTAATTTTTTTGACTTCGAATAAGTCAAGTAAGCCAACTGGAATATTATTAATAGTAATTGAAGTGGCTAATGCAAATTAAATTGAACGTGTCCAGAACATAGGTCCAGAAAGAGGTATGATTGCTATGTGCATTCCACTGACTAGATGATCTTGTAAATCCTGTTTATCTATAGCAGCATTCGCCACTAACTTTTAGAGGCAGGCTGTATGACTTATTTTGAAGCTTTTCACGGGACGCATGCACAAAGATATTTATATTTAATTATTATCGATTTAACAATTAATAGTCTTTCTGAAATCTGGAGTTTTTTTTATTATCTTAATGAAATTACAATTGATATTTTATTTTGTTTTTTCTTTAAATAATTTTAAAAAATAACAGTTTTCATATTAGTAAATCAAATTCTAAAAGAGAAGTAAATCTATTGTTTCAATGGGACAATGTGTCTCAACCTAACTTTTAAAAAAAGAATTTAAATTGTACATCCAAATTACTCTGTTTTAGTCTATATCAATTGTAAGACGAAATCGTTCAGTTTAATTTATGATAGTCGAGTTTTTCGTAATATTTGTTGCAATAAATTTAAAAAAATTGTCCAAATGAAATTCAGTTATTTTTGTATTTATTGAACTTAAATAATGTTACTTTTCTTTCAGCTTACTCTAGATTGGATGTAACAACTAGCTGGAAAATATTTAAAAAAATTTAACACCTTAGTGGTGTAGAAATCATTTCAAAAGAGGTACAGTATATTTTCGGACATTACGATGTCATCACAAGATTACTTTAAATAAAGTTTTATAACATAAATCTGCAATATTTTGAGGGAAAATTTAATGTATGCAGCAAAGACTGAGGAGATGCTATGCAAACAAGTACACTCTAAAAGTTCGCTGGGAAAACAAAATCAAAAACATTCTTTCATTCCTCACGCAAGCAAAATTTATATATTTTTTATCTAAAATCGATTGTACATTTTTGTAGAAATTTTAGTTATACATTGAAATTTGGGAATGTTTCTTTTTGCTTGGACTGGATGAATGTATTTTATTTTGCAAGAATGAAGAAGAATTTTGGGATATGTTTTCTGGAAACTTGATTTTTTTTCACATTGTCACACCGGCTATTTTTTGGGAATTGGTTTGTCCGAAAATTAGTTGAGACTTATTGCTATTGTTGTAGCTTTTTTGCAGTGTCAATTTTCTCCAGAATTCTTTTAGCAGCCATTTTTTTGTCAAATGGTTTGTTGCTAGTTCAGTCTCCACTTTAATCTTCACTCACGCTTTTTTGCTCAATCCCCTTTTCAGCTATTTGCTGGTATGAGTGTTTAATTTCTGTGACATTGTAGGAATTCAGCTCAATGTACTAAGATTCTAAAAGACTAATTAATACCTTTACTATGTTCCAATATTTCTAAACCCCAAAATTCTCTGTGACATTGTTAGAATTTAACCTTGTGTTATTTGTAGATTTGCACCCGAAAGGAACGATGTTTTTGTTTTTTTACTAGTTTTGGGTTTTGCTCTAGATGCGACATTGTCCTCTTCAACACTTTAACTCCGGCCCTCTCTTTCTCAATTTTAGCACTGCAATCATATTTGTCACAGATCATTAAAAACACTGATTTCAGCTCGTTTAACAGAAATATAGTGTAATAGTTTTAAGCTGTTTGACTTCTGAATTTTTATTTTTCCAGTGCATTTTTGTGAAGTTCAATATTTTTTTTTGCCTTTTTGGAAGCTGTACCATGTTTGGGTAAATACAATGTTTGATAAAATACTAACTAATAAATAACACTTGAACAACAAAATCTGTTTCAAGAGAACAAAAGTTACTCGGAAGTATCTGCATTCTGGGAGTCGTGTGACACAATCGTAGCCTTTCTTTAGCAAAATTGTCCCGAATAAAAATAATCTAATAATTGAATTGTATTACATATGTTTGCATGGCACCTCCTCAACTGTGGTGTGCCCTGTAGCAGAATCTTCTGTATCAATCTGCAGCATCAATATTGGTGCAAGCCCAAAAGGTGTATATATTTCTAACGTTGCTGGGGGTAGGGGGGATTCTGGATTTAGAGTCCATGTCCAATATTTTTTTTAACAACAATATTTTAGTGTAAAAATTGAAACAAAAAATCTACAAAAAAATATATAAACTTGTGTGTAGGCTCATGAAATTATACTGAGGTTCAGGGCATATTTTTATAATGTTATACTTCTCGACTCTTAGCACTATGTGTTTTTAGAAAAAATGTAAAAAAAAACACCTAAACACTGAAATTACTAAATTTCAATATAAAATAGTTTTTTTTTTTTTTTTTTTTAAACATAAAAAATGCCTTACATTTGAAAAATGCTCAATTATTAAAGTGAACCAATTAATATACATAGTTATTTACTCATTCGTATGAGGAAAACTTATGTAAAACTGTAAAAATATTAGTTTTTTACAGATTTACAATTTTCCAAGTTATGTTTAATCAATAACTATTCAATGTACTCAGATTGTGTTAAACTAACAATAAACCCAAAAATTAAGATTTTCCATTTTCCCTCAATTGAAAAATCTTACTACTTTATGAAACAATTTTATCACAAAAATTGTTAACTCCTCCTAATACCAATATTTCTGAATTATGAACTTACTTTACTAATTTTTTCATACTTATCTGGAATTTCGTAGATATATTAAGGTAGTTGCATGTGTTGGTCTGATTTTTGCAGTATTGCTAGCTGGAGTTCACCATTTCTTTGGCTAAAAAAGTTAGTCCGAATTGTGTTTTTGTTAGCAAAATGCTACGATTGTTAAAATGTTCATCACTCTTGATGTTTAAAAACTAAAATTATTATTAACTTTAAAAATAAAGATTTTTATACAAAACTTGAATAGAAAATGTACTTCTGATCTTCAGTTTGTTCTTATAAGTCCCTGACTAATCTTCTGTAAACTATGACAATTTTGAGCAAATGATGGCTTAGTATTTTATCAAAAGAGCTGAATCGCATTTTCTGTTTTTAGTATTACGGAAATTTTTGCATATTTTTCTAAAAACGCATTCGCAGCTTAATCTCTGTAGCAATTGAAGCATTTGCTGATGTGGCATAATAGAGTTGTATCCAAAAGATTGAAATTGTGAAAGTATTCAACTTTTTTTTTATTAATGTTATTATCTATCTTTTGTGAGTATGAGTATTATTCAGGAATGAGTTTCTTCCGCCATGTGGTGGAATTCCGCTTTTTTAATTTTTTAGAAAAAAATAATTCCGCTTTTTCAAAGAAAGTTCCGCTTTTCTAATTCCTGAAAAAAAATCCTTGTTTTCCCGCTTTTTCTATCCCACGGAAAAATAACTTTTTTTCTAAGGCTGGACCGCGAAGCAGCTTCACTTCCGAAAGATCGGGAAAGCTATCGCTCAGGGGTCGCATTACATTCCTGCCTTATTACTGCTCCTAGTACAAAAACCCACTGAAATGCATTTTTTAGTCAGATTGGTATTCAAACTTGCATTTTGTACATTTCCAACTGCAACGAAATTTGAACCTTTTGTGTCAATTTTTCTCTGCTCAAAATGCAAATTCCTTCTTACGATTTCACGCGATTAACGTATACTAATAATGCGCTTGCTTCCAAGTCTGACATCCACGGAACTATCGTTTATTTACGTTAGTATGTGTTTCTTGTTTTAGTTAAGCCTTACGCTGATGTAATGTCCGCTATGTTTTTTTATTTTTTTTTTAGAGTTATGGGGGTCCAAGTGTGATATATGTGTATCCTAGAAATAATTTGTTATTTTTGTTGTTTTTAATTGAGTATAGGACTTGGTTTGAGGAGTTTTAGATAATTTTTTTACCTAACATCTAAATGTTTAAAATTCACTTGTATATCTAGTATAACAGATGAGGACCTCTTACAAAATCCAATTTTAAAATTGAGGAAGCTTGAAGCCTCACGGTAAAGGGCCCCAAACATGACCCCTGGAGTGTTTTTGTGTTATTTCAGGGCGTTATTTCAACCGGCTCCGACCTCCTACATATATACTGATTGCATAGAATAGTTGTCTCAACATAGTTGTTTCACAATAGGAAAACAATTTTTTTGAAGGTTTAAAAATTTTCAAGAACATTCTATTCAATATGTACTTTGAACATGATTGTATAGTATTATTTCTGCTGACTCCGACTTCCTGAATATATGCTGCTTGCATAGAATTGTGGTCTCAACATAGTAGCTTTGCAATATGGAAGAACATATTTTAAAGGTTAACATTTTTTTCAACTATATTCAAATTATTATGTAACTATTTTCAACGCAGATGCGATTTTTTGGTATTTCAATGGATTGTTGCAGCTGGCTTCCAAGTCCTACACATGGCTGTGGAGTTAGCGCTCTGGCCTTACAAGCTAAAGGTGCAGGGTTCGAATCCTGGGTTAGACATGGATGTTAATTGTGGTTCAGAATCTACGTTAAGCTGTAGGTCCAGGCCTAATTAGCTGTTATTCTGCACAAAAATAGGTCGTTGAGCGTACAAACAAACCAAGTCTTACACAAATGCTTCTTGCGTGGAATAATTGCGCAAGAAAATACAGGGATGAAACTTTTCCTCCATTTGGAGGATTTTCTCCTTTTTTGCTTTTTATGCAAGATTTTACTCTTTTTTTGTGTCTGTTTCGTGGATCCACATTTTTCTGATCTGAACCAGTTTTTCCCTGCATAAAGTATACTTTTCCTCATGTCTGAACAAGAGATTTTTGTCCTTCGCTTCCCTTTCCTCGCAAATTACTGATTACTTCACAAGCTCCTCATGGCCGGGATACATTTTGTACTGTGATTTGTTGCAAATGGCACTGCCCTTCTATGATTGGTTATTGAAGCACGTGATCACCTCAGTGTTTTAATGTGCAGATTCCTAAAACATCGAGGTGGCAGACAAGCAAAACAAATGTTAATAGAGTCCAAAGCGCTACAATATCGTTCTTTAACAAAAAAATAATTAAATAAATGTTGTCTTATAAAATATATATAATCGCCAAAAAATTTGTTTAATGGTATATTTACATTGTTTGCTTCTTGGTGCTGAAGCACTTTCCATATAAACTCAGTTGAAACCTCAATTTTTTTTTCAGCAATATCTTTGCAGAATAGTTCAAATAATAAAAGTATACTTTTAAATAATACTGAATAATATTTATTGTAATGCTTGAATCTGATTTAATTGTACTTTTGCTAGAAAGCATTGTCTAACATTAATAAGTTAAATATGATGGTTTTTGTCAAATCTGAGTACTTTATAAGCAGCAGAATAAGCAGATTTTATTATTTTATGCACCTTTTAATTTAAGCAACGTTATTTGTAGTTTATATGGATGGCATTTTCCTGATATTTTTTAGAACTGAAATTTGGAGAATACTATAGTACTTTGTTTTGAGAACAATATGTAGCACATATTTATTTGTTCCCTAATATTTGAAATGTAATTATTATATAGTATGAGAATTTTCATTGTATCTGTAAAATTATTGAATCATCCTTTCTGCATACTTCTCTATAGAATTTTTGTGCCTTATATTCTTCTGCGAGCTTTTTTGATATACTTTTGGGTATTGTCCCTTCCTCTTGCTTTTTAAAAAAAAAATTGGATTTTTTACTTTTTGCTCTCTGATCATTCTCATCCCTGATAATAGTTCCACACTATAAAAAACATTTTTTGAAGGTACTAGTATTTAACAAAAAAGAGTCAATTTTAGTAACCACGTTTAATCATTTTCTGTTGTTTCTCCGTCCATTGTTATTTCTTGTAAAAACATATCGCCTTACATATAACTTTTTCAACTACGCATTTTATAGAAAGCTTCCATCATTTCCAGGTATAAAAAGTTTGCAGTTCACATCATAGTTTTTTATTTTAATTTTTTTGACTTCGAATAAGTCAAGTAAGCCAACTGGAATATTATTAATAGTAATTGAAGTGGCTAATGCAAATTAAATTGAACGTGTCCAGAACATAGGTCCAGAAAGAGGTATGATTGCTATGTGCATTCCACTGACTAGATGATCTTGTAAATCCTGTTTATCTATAGCAGCATTCGCCACTAACTTTTAGAGGCAGGCTGTATGACTTATTTTGAAGCTTTTCACGGGACGCATGCACAAAGATATTTATATTTAATTATTATCGATTTAACAATTAATAGTCTTTCTGAAATCTGGAGTTTTTTTTATTATCTTAATGAAATTACAATTGATATTTTATTTTGTTTTTTCTTTAAATAATTTTAAAAAATAACAGTTTTCATATTAGTAAATCAAATTCTAAAAGAGAAGTAAATCTATTGTTTCAATGGGACAATGTGTCTCAACCTAACTTTTAAAAAAAGAATTTAAATTGTACATCCAAATTACTCTGTTTTAGTCTATATCAATTGTAAGACGAAATCGTTCAGTTTAATTTATGATAGTCGAGTTTTTCGTAATATTTGTTGCAATAAATTTAAAAAAATTGTCCAAATGAAATTCAGTTATTTTTGTATTTATTGAACTTAAATAATGTTACTTTTCTTTCAGCTTACTCTAGATTGGATGTAACAACTAGCTGGAAAATATTTAAAAAAATTTAACACCTTAGTGGTGTAGAAATCATTTCAAAAGAGGTACAGTATATTTTCGGACATTACGATGTCATCACAAGATTACTTTAAATAAAGTTTTATAACATAAATCTGCAATATTTTGAGGGAAAATTTAATGTATGCAGCAAAGACTGAGGAGATGCTATGCAAACAAGTACACTCTAAAAGTTCGCTGGGAAAACAAAATCAAAAACATTCTTTCATTCCTCACGCAAGCAAAATTTATATATTTTTTATCTAAAATCGATTGGTAAATTTTTGTAGAAATTTTAGTTATACATTGAAATTTGGGAATGTTTCTTTTTGCTTGGACTGGATGAATGTATTTTATTTTGCAAGAATGAAGAAGAATTTTGGGATATGTTTTCTGGAAACTTGATTTTTTTTCACATTGTCACACCGGCTATTTTTTGGGAATTGGTTTGTCCGAAAATTAGTTGAGACTTATTGCTATTGTTGTAGCTTTTTTGCAGTGTCAATTTTCTCCAGAATTCTTTTAGCAGCCATTTTTTTGTCAAATGGTTTGTTGCTAGTTCAGTCTCCACTTTAATCTTCACTCACGCTTTTTTGCTCCACCCCCTTTTCAGCTATTTGTTGGTATGAGTGTTTAATTTCTGTGACATTGTAGGAATTCAGCTCAATGTACTAAGATTCTAAAAGACTAATTAATACCTTTACTATGTTCCAATATTTCTAAACCCCAAAATTCTCTGTGACATTGTTAGAATTTAACCTTGTGTTATTTGTAGATTTGCACCCGAAAGGAACTATTAAGGATCTTTCCCTATACTCGCTATGTTACAATCTTCTGGCACAGTTCATTTATAAACTACTTTGTATAGTACTTTGAAATTTAGTGAGTTAGGTATGAAATTGGCCACTTAATGAAATGACAAAAATTAAAAACTTGAATACAGCGTCTAAAATTATTTTATTTTACATTTGAAGTCCTTACGTTAATACCTATGAAGTAGCGCCAACGGAAAATGGTGTTTTGCTTTTTTAATTTTCATTGATAACAGAGAGATATTCAATGAAAACAATGTATGTCATTTCATTAAGTGATCCTTTTCGTACCTACTCATTAAATGTCAAATTTTTATAGAAAGTAGTTTCTAAATGCACTGGGATAGAAGATTGTAACATGGCGAGTATAGGGAAGGATCCTTACTTGGACTTCATCTTAAAGTAGTTCTCTAAATAGAAATGAATTGACTATATTGGATGAATTGATTTAGCTCGCCAAAATTTTAAGCCCGATTGTAAATCTCAAAATTATTTGAAATTTAATTACTTCATTTTATTTTGTCGAAGTGGAGTACCTTATTCAGAGAACCGTATTTTTCTCAATAGTGGTTATCAAAATATTCATTTCTTTCAAGGGTTCCTGAAAAATTTTGCTTTTCAGAGCTGAATCCTTTTCTCATAGTCGATTAAAATGCGGGAGTATTTTACGAAGGATTCTCGAACTTTCTGAATCTATCAGTGAGAGACAGAAAGAGGCACAAGTAGTGTGTAGCATAGACAGGTATAAAATGTTAAATACTGCGGATTGCAAAATTAGTGCAACAGTTAGTACAATATTGAAATGTAACTGAATATACAGCGAAAGTTCTTCTTCATTAAAAAGCGCCATATGATCCTTTTACTGAATAGTGTTTCTCAAACGATCACTTTTGCCAGACACATAGATGAGCATTTATCATCCGATAATGGACACTTCCCGCATTTTTATTTAATTTTAAATGTTTCGAAAAGGCCATAAACACACAAATTTCTGCTCAATGCGCTTTTCCTTTTTTTTTTTTTTTTTTTTTAATTTGCGATCAAAATTTCCTTGTTAAACGTTGGTGAGAAAACGACTCATTTCGCTGGCATTTAATGTGACGTCAGGGCTTCGCAAACCTCTTGGCTAGAAATGCAGCAGAGGGAAACCAGATTTGCAAGTTTCTCGCAAATCACGCCAACCTGTACGGAATGTGGCAATGGTCTACCAAAGCCAATTCTTTCGACGCCAACTATTTAGCAGAAACCTCACGATAACCATAGAAACGATAGGTTTTCTTTACGTCACGGACTTTGTTGACTGTTTCGATCGGACTGGTTTTGTCTCGGTTTTGGGGCATTTTCTTTTCTTAATATTTAAATAACTAATTTTTTTAAAAAGATTTTTTGTTTGAATATTTTGAATCAGAAAGAAATTCTTTATAAATATAAACTAATTTCACTCGTTTTTAAAAAAATGCGGGAATTGTCCATTACCAGTTTTGTTTTTTGATCAATACGTCCTAATGAAAGTAGATCGCTTCGGCCAATCATATGCATCCGTCATCAAATGTACACCCATCAACTAAATTTTCCAAACAGGTGAATTTTAAATTCCATACCTGTCTCTCCATCTTACCACTTGTCTCTTCTTTCTGCTTTTTTCACAATTTATCTCATCTTAAAGTGAGGGATTCCCCTTTTAGATTGAGAGGCCACTGCTAGTTTAGGTACCCCCATCGAACATCATTCTGAATTTTTTTTTAATAGAAATGTTAGATCATGATTCCACTGGTCTGCCGGGGTAAAAACGGCCTAAACTATTAAAAACCCGACTTTAATAGAAGTGAGCTAAATCTGATTTCCAAATATGTTATAACTTTAGAAAAAATGAACATCTTTTTTTTTTTTTTGGTCTGCTAACCCAACACTTTTTAATTTTAATTAAGAGGGTAGCTGGCGATATTTTTTTTCTGGCTCTAAGATTTTTCATTTTTTTAAAAAGTCAGTCAAATAGGCAATAAAAATTACTTTATCAGTGAAGTAATATTTATCGTCAACTTAGCTCTTTTTTTTATAGGTGGATGTATTTTTCACCAGAGAATAAATATCGTCTGCTCTCGTCCTTATTGAAAACTAAAGAGCAGAGAGTTGCCACTTTTTTTTCGCTATTTGTCAAGTTATGACATATTTGGCAATCGGATTTAGTTCAACTCATTCAAAGTCTATTTTTGAATAGTTTCGGCCATTTTTATCTCGGCAGACCAGTGGATTCATGGTCTACTAAAATTTCTCCACATTCCATATATATATATATATATATATATTTATCGAGAAGTGACACTCACTCACCACTAGGTTTAATGCTGAAATTCGATGCAATGACTGTTTATGTTTAGTTTCTTTCCGCAACCACGAACCAAAACAAAAATGTTGCTAAACGTCTCGAGTTGCTGGTTCTTCCGCGTGAAAAAGGCCTCGAGCGCAAAGGGTTAACCTGCAGTAGCTTCTCGAATTATTTCTGATGTATATGTTCCCAATTAAAAACTAAAAATGTTGCAGGTTATCCCCTCCTCCGTATGCATCGTGGGCGCCTGGATGCTGGAAGTGGACTCGAGATCCAAACAGGACAAGAACGCTCCCGGATTCCGGTACCAAGTCCCGGATCCAATCACAATCCTCTTCAACCCGTGGTGTGAAGGTAAGATGCACAACTCGGTTGCTCAATTGGGGAGAACGCTCGTTTATTCCACTCCTTAACAGGTTATCCCCTCCTCCGTAACCTGGATCGTGCATGTATGATTTTTGATTTGAAGCACTGGTGGGGCAAATAAAAGTGGCCTGGAGGACAGAGTGCTAGGTTACAAAGAAGCAAAGGAAACAGTTCGCTAACCTGCTTATAGCAGATGTTGAAAATGACCACCATTCATTTCTTGGCACCTTTGGGTCCTAGTTGCGGAAGGCAGATCGACGTTGGTTGGTTGTTTTCAGATTATCTGGCGCCGTCAGCAACACGAGGGCCATAATGCGCCGAAACATTCGTCATTTAACAAACCAACATACATTTACAAACACCCCTAGTAGCAATCACTGCATGGCGTTTCGTCGGCCAATGATCGGAATTCATCAAAGTCATCGGCGATTCCCCAGACTGATATATAAACACACCCGTATTTCCTCGTCTGCCGATGACCCTAAACTCATCTGCAAAAGATATCTTCCCAATATCGGTGGCCGGTGAAATTTCGGATTATCGTTTTTTGATCGGCGAAAGATATCGGAACGACATCGACAGCCGATAAAAAACTTATGTTTCTTTTTCTTGCAATTCCACTGAATTAGAGGCGATCCTTGAATGTATTTCAAATTTAAATCAAGTATACAATTTGCTAAACATTTCGCTTTGGCAATAAGTGAAAAATATTTTAAAAATAAGTGTACGAAAATTTTTAAATGTAAAAATATATTTTGAAAAAATGCAAACCACATAATTATATATTGCTTATCTAATACGTCAATAAAATCCATAAATACATTTTTTTATAGTGTAAAAAAATATAGGAACAATTTTCTAAAATTAAAAATAAATTCTCCCATTTCAATTTCAATATAAAATAAAAATATAGTCCTTGTTTTTAAATAGTTTTCATTATAATTTGCCGAACTCATTTTGGTCCGTTTTTTAAACATCTTTTAAGTAAAATAAAAATATGTTTATATGTTTCAAAAAGTTAATCAAACTAAATATAGTTTTTTAAAAAAATTAAAAATGAAATATATATTTTTAAATGTCAAAATTATTAAGTAAACTCTTAAATTGCATTTAAAAAAATATCATAAAATGTACACGTCAATTAAAATTTTCCAAAATAGATGGCGACACTATTTATTATGAATACAAAAACTAAATATGTTTTCATATGGGATATATATACTTTTTTGCTATAATAAATAAATTAATATCATTTTCCCAAATTTACGGAGGATTTGCTATTTTCCAAAAATTCCCCATATATAAAAAAAAATGTCGGTCAATTTTCTTGCAAAGTCTGTATGATAGTAGAGTTTTGTACTACAATACAATTGCTATACCAAGAATCGCTAGTACCATATCAGTCCAGTGGCCAAGTTACCGCGCTTCGGAGACCAACATCCATGGTTCGATTCCAGGGTAAGTAAATTAGACAATTCTGGCGTGAGTAATTTGATGGTGTTTCGATTTGTACTCTTAATATGTCACTAGAAATACTACAATATAAGAATTACGCGCTCTGGGAAAATATTTTAGTTTTGCATTATTTTAACTTGTCGTTTTTAATATTCGATACTTACATCTTTATAATTATTTAATGTTTATTAATTGGTATTTTCGACAAAATAACGACCGTTTCGATATTTCTTGAGAGCAAAATTTCCCTCGGCCTTCAAACGAATTCTTGCCGGCTTCTCCTCGAATTCGATCAGTTTCCGGACATCGGCCAATGGCCGGCCACGGGGACAAAATGGATTAGTTGCCAAGGGAAAGATAAGTTTAGGGTGAGTTTCCGGTGAATCGCCAATCATCGGCGATTCACCTGGGGATGGAATTCCGATCATCGCCCGAGGTAAAATTGCTACTAGGGACCCATGCCAACGCGGGACTCGAACCCGCAACCTCGCGGTCTAGAAGCCAGCACGCTAACCACTATACCGTTTGGTCGGCATTGGTAGCATAGGAATTACCCTTTTCTTAGTTTTGCTATTTAATTTGAATAGGAAAGCATTTAGAAAACATTTTTTTTTTTTATTGACAGTGATAATTGAAATTTTTTTTAATATTTATGTTCAACTCTTATTATGAATTTTATTCCAAAATACAACACCAAATATAGATAAACTATTTTTATTTTATTCACAAACCATAGTTATTATTAATCAATAAAACATTTTAAAGCAAAATAGCTTAATGTTGCCATTTATTAACTTCAAAATTACTTTAATATTTGAAGTTTTCTTTCTTATTTTCAACATCCTTTTGCTTCAACAATTTTTTTTCCATTAACAGGTTGTCATTTTGTTGCCTACAATAACTATTTCGATATGTTTGCAGCATCCCTTAGAATACTTTCTACAACAAATTTTTATATTATGTTCTTTACATTCATGCGGAATATTATATATTTCTTTACCATTAATAGTATCTAAAGTTAAACTTGTTGAAAGCAATCTCTGACCTTCAAAAATTCTAAAACAACTCCTCATATATTACAGAAATGAACTTTTGATTTACAACATATAAATACAAAATAACATTCAAAACCTCAAGTTTTAGATAGCATAAATCATCTAGATTATCATAAACCATCCAGATTCAAAATATAATTATTCTTATCATTATCAATCAAAAGCATCATCGATGTTTTCAAGTATTAAAATATTTTTAGAGCTAGAACATTTGCTGAATTTCACAATGGAATGGTCACAATTACCGGCACTGTAAATTAGTAATGGCAATAAAATCTTCTTCGGAAAGTGTAATTTCTTTAAAACAAGAAATGTCGACTTTTTTAAATTGACCACATTCTTTTAAACCAGTGAATGACACATTTCAATCCTTTAGAGTCCTGTTGGATAGCTTTGCTGAAATTTTGTTCATTCGCTATTACAATCTTTTCTGCAGGACTTGGGTCTTGATACTGTGGCTTTAGACATGTAGCTAGGATGGCTTTCAAAAATAGAAGGTACCACTCCATCTCTCAGCTTACCCTTGAACTAGAAGTAACTACGAAAAATTTTCTCGAAACAGCAGTTATCCATCTTCTTTTAAGTTTAATATCCATGGGAAATATAAATACCGGAACTCTTGGCCCATTTTTAAAATTTCCTTTGCAGTTTACCACAGAGCATTGAAATGGAATTTAATATAATTTATACCACTCTTAATGCAGTAGTCTTTACGTTTTCGTAACAAAAAATACAGCAAACTATACGTGTTTGAAACAGAAAATGCAGCAGACATAACGTATTCGGTAAACAAAATGGCGATGTTGATTTTTTTTTATCATCCGTCGTACGCCAGAGTTATGTCTCAAAATAGATCTTGACGAATCACAAGCACGTAAGACGTCGCCAAACTATATGTCCACGAATCACAAGCACGTAAATTGTCGCCAAACCATTTATCGCCAAATCGAAAAGATATCTTCTTCTAAATGGCACCCCGTATGGAAGAAGTTCGTAGTTTTCAAGTTTGACTATTTTAATGACGTCATATTTAAAAGTGGTAACCCGTGCAGAGGCTTTCTTATATAGGAGGTGTTGCTCAATCACACCACTCTATTATCACCGCTTCAATAGCTCAGACACACCACTCGAAGCGATACATGCAATCCTATGGAGCTTATTATACTGAGCCACAATAGCAATGGCGGATCCAGCCAGCGTGCGCCCCCCCCCCCCTCCTCAGGTGGTGTTTTTTTTTTTACAATTTACAGAAATAAATAATAATAATAATAATAATAATAAAAATATATACATATATTTTTTTCGCAAGTGTTTTTCAATAAGCTCACGCAACAATTATATTTTAACCTTCATCTATTTTCCGAAAAAAGCAACAAAAAAAAAGAGCTTATTTTTGTACCAAGGTTCTATTTATAGCCATCTCTCTTCCCATTCAAACGGATGTTGGAAGACTGTACAAGTATTCAAACCTCCACACTCTTGACCTTGAAGATATCTTGGACCCCTGATACCCGATCCCTTTTCTGTCGAGTGGGAGGAAGAGATTTTGACTCACATGCGTAATGTCCAACGCCAACCAGGGGGAGGGGGGGGGGGATAATGAGAGGTTGACTATTTGGGTTACCCCCGGAAATGGCCACCCCCATTCAACTGGACATGGTAATAGGCTAAACTTAAAACTTTTTAAAGAAAGGAAGAAAAAGGTTATTTATTAACTGCATAAGAACTCGTCCAGCTCTAATTTCTGCTTCGGCTTGTAAATAAGCGTCATATTTGAATTTCGATTAACAATCCTCTCTTGCACCACACTGGAAAAGTATGCCAATTGTTTGTTTTTTTACATAAAATAGACTTATAAACAATTTTGTAAGCAGTATTATCTGTGTAAAGTAGCACTACAGTAACAGAATTAATTATTTAAAAATATATCGCTTTCAAACCCTCTGTACGAAATTAAACGAATGAATTAACAAAATAAATGTGTATGACTTTTGCGATAATTTGAAAAGCTTTGTACAAATATTCACCTGGACATGCTTTCAAATTCTTTTTTTTTTTTTTTTTTTTTTTTTTGCAGAAGTAATGCATGAAATATTGCACTTTATAAGTAATTATAACGCTTACGGCATAATATACATACATATTTTTAGAGAAGGCAAAGATTATTCTAAGCCTATTCTTCCAAAACATATTTTTTACGAAACTTCTGATTCTTGTTCAAAAGTTTCGTGAAAGAAGTAAAATGATATTGCAACTCAAAATGAAGTTCTTAAATTTTTTTTAAGTACAATGATCCTCCTACAATTTCTCTCTTCCAGTTATAATTGAAGAATTGGAACAAAATATTTCAGTATGCGATGTTTTTTTAATTTGTCACGGAGCGTTCGCATTATCTCAATTCTTTTGAGGTGGGAATGATTAGAACACCTTTAAAGACATTTTTATAGCGATTATAATCAAAATCGTTAAAACCATTTTTTATTAATCGCTGAAAAACGTAATTTTTTTAATATCAGCTACTTAATGCACATGTGCAATTTTGACGAAAACCGTAATGCCAGGTCCCATGGCCATCAATAACCTGTGCATAAAAATTGAACATCGCAAGTCAATCCGTTTTGGGAGTTATGCTGATAACTAACAGGCACAAACATTTTTTTGAATTCATCACGTTCCAAAACGTGTAGAAATGCAATAAAATCGATTTTTTTTTACCGAATTCAATACTTTTATACCATACGGGTAATTGAAAGTAAAAAAAAAAGAATATGGATGTATAAAATCGCACCAAATATATATATTAGTGCTGGTAAAATAGTACCCAAGACCATAAGAAAAACAAAAAAATTGGTTCGTTGATCAAACTTGGCAAAAATGTTCTATATTTGTCATGAAAATGAATATTCAAATGAGTCCATAAAAATATCTAGCAAAGAAGGGTTTTTTTGGGGGGGTCAGGGGGTTTTGTGGCTGAAATATTAATTTTGAAGCAATCTAGGCATGTGACACATGTTTTTTGAGTACTTTTTTTTACGCTGAATCGAATGAAAAAAAGCAAAACGATATAACTAATCTAAAAAAATTTACAGTGTAATCCATGTAAAATCCAAGGAAAGGTTAAATACGACATTAAAAAATAAAAAATTGGTCCGTTTATGAAACTTTGCAAAAACGTTTTATTTGTCATGAGTATAAAGAAACAAAGGAGTTCATAGAAATATCTAGCATAGAAGGGTGTTTTTTGAGGAGTGGGAGGGGGGATTTTTTTTTGTTTTTTTTTTAAACTGAAAAGTAATTTTGGTATAACCTGGGCATTTCACGTTACGCTAAGATAGCGAGTCAGAATTGTGACGAAAAAGGGGGGGGGGGGTCAATCAATGGATACGGATTATCTTGAAGTATATTTCTAGAACACTGCATAGATTTTTTTTTTTTTAACCTTTTTTAAAATATTCGATTTCATCCTGGCTAAGGCACAGGTGTTGCGCCCCCCCCCCCTCAGGAAAATCCTAGATCCGCCACTGCACAGTAGTGGCCAAACCGGGCGTCCAAAAGTGGCGCACGTTTGCTACAGGAGTGGCTCTGTATAATAAGGGCCTTAGGTATCAAACTATCAAGTCTGATGATTTTTTAAATGTCTTCCTATCAAACTGGTCTTCTGTAAGGCAACGTTACTGTAACTACATAACATACGCTCTACATTTAAAGTTTTTGCAGTGGAACTGTGGGCCGATTCAACATAAGTACGCAAGACTTTTATCACTCTGCTTTTAATCTATTACCTAACCTGATTAACAGTAAGAAGATATGGTTTTCACAGAAATACCCTCCTTTTTTGAGAGGGAAGCCTTGATTATTTTTTTCTTTGGGATTTTTTTTTGAAAACCAAATTTGTTTATTGCTCACGAGTAATTTTGTCTCCTGTATATCTATAAGAAGGTCTTAAAAGCGATACTAAGTGGCTCTTTATTTTGTGTGTTGAGGAATTTCCACGTTTGGAGCGAGGCGTGGATGCAAAGACCTGATCTGGAACCGGGTGGCTTCGGGGGATGGCAAGCGGCGGACTGCACACCTCAAGAGGAGTCGGACGGTGAGGCTTCTTTTCATGTATTTAGGCTGTTGTGTATATTGAAGTTGTTCTATTAATGTTGTCTAGAAGTTGTGTATTAAAGGCATGAATGTCATAAAAAAAATTCTTATTTTCTAATATACACTGATGTAATATACAATATGTTAGTGTTTTGAAATGAATAATGATGCAACAAAGAAGCGTTTACAACACATTGAAAGATTTTTGTGTTTTTGAATCGGTTAAAATATTGAATGAGAGTTAAAAATATGAATTACTGCCAGGCTTTTTTTTGTTTTGTTTGTCAGGGCAAATTTTCCGCCTTTTCTTTTTTCCTTGACACTTGATCTACTCTCAAAAGCTTTCATATCTGGCTATGTTATTACTTTGGAACAGTATAATTCTTTATTTTTTAAGATTTTTTTTTTTTTTAATTCGATTTCATTCGATATTAACGCTGCGTGGTATTTGCGCGTGCGCTTTACAATATCGAAGCATAGTTACAAAAAAATTTGGCTACCAGAGTAAGTACAGTTGTCGAGGAGAGAATTCCTTCCGGATGGACTTTCAAGGGGAACTGCTATCCAGGAATTAACTACAAATGTGTGACGTCTCTGCGAGATTTAGCACAGCTTTGCAACGGTTCTACGGGAATCGAACTCTTATATGAAATAATGCTCTATCCAGAACAGACCACATACTATCGGTTTACGAGGAGAAGATTTGGCTCAGTATGGCCCACGATTTGCCCTTTTCGCCATTAAAATTCAATCAACCTAACCTATCAACTAATCAAGAGAAGTCTGGTTGATGGCGGTTACTGTAGGTATAAGACTCGTTGATTTAGAAAAGGGTTATTCATGTATGAAATTAATGTCCAAAGCCTATAAAGAATAGATGTACTTCTCCTGGTAACCGACGCGGAAAATAGAGCTTGTCTTACTTCCATGGCAACATATGTCGACCAAACGGTATAGTGGTTAGCGTGCTAGCTTCTAGACCGCGAGGTTGCGGGTTCCGAGTCCCGTGTTTGGCATGGGTGTTTGTAAATGTATGTTGGCTTGTCTAATGACAAATGTTTCGGCGCATTATAGCCCTCGTGTTGCTGACGGCGCCAGATAATCTGAATACAACCAACCATGGCAACATACAATGCTAAACAATCTGGCGGGAGCTATTTTTGTAATCGACACAGTATTTATCTCTATAAATTAAGAGAAAGTCCTAGTAAGGATCATTCCATATACTCGCTATTTTACGATCTTCTAGCCCACTGCATTTAGAAACTACTTTCCATAAAACTTTTAAATTTGGTGAGAAGGTACGAAAAAGATCTCTTAATGAAATGACAAATTGTTTTCTTTTAATATCTATCCATTATAATGTCTATAATTTAAAATAGCAATGGACAAAACCAAGTGGAGCTACTGCATATGTATTGACATAAGTAGTTCAAATATAAAATAAATGATATTAGACGTTATTTTCGATGTTTTTTTTTTTTTTTTTTATGTCATTTCATTAAGTGATCATTTTCGTACCTACTCTCCAAATGTCAAGGTTTTATAGAAAGTATTTTCTAAATGCATTGGGCTAGAAGATTGTAAAATAGCGAGTATAGGGAATGATCCTTGTCTTGACATAGTCTTGTCTTTCAGGTGTGTTCCGTTGTGGCCCCGCGAGTGTGGCGGCTGTGAAGAGGGGGGAGGTGCAACGGGCGTTCGATACCCAATTCCTGTTCGCCGAGGTGAATGCCGACAAGGTGTACTGGAGGTACCACGGGCCCCAACAACCACTCAAACTCATCAAGAAAGCCACAGACCAGTGAGTACACCAAATATTACTACAAATATGCTTACAATTCTTTTGTTTTTACAAGTTAAACTATATTGTATTTTCAGCTGTCATTTGATATCTTGCTCAGCTTGTTTTAAAAAAAATGCTCTTCTTTCAGGATTGGGCACTGCATCAGTACGAAAGCTGTAGGAAAGTATGAAAGAGAGGATATCACTCACGAGTACAAACACGTGGAACGTAAGTTGGACAAATGCATTTCTCAAAAAAACATTTTGCGCGAATCTCAACTGATTTGCGGCATAGTGGTTAGCGTACTAGCTTCTAGACAGCGAGGTTGCGGGTTCGAGTCCCCTGTTAGGCATGGGTGTTTGTAAATGTATGTTGGCTTGTCTAATGACGAATGTTTCGGCGCATTATAGCCCTCGTGTTGCTGACGACGCCAGATAATCTGAATACAACCAACCAACTCAACTGATTTGCAGTTTTATTTGTACTGTTAATTTGTCTTCTTTTCAAGTGTTTGGTGGTTTAAGTCAAGTCTTTCTTAACACACTTTTATTAGCTTCGCATATATCTATGTTACGGAATCTTTGAACTCTATTTTCGACCCCTTCAAAACGTTGGATTAATTTGAAATTTTGCGCAGTTATCAAGGACCAATGACAATATAATAATTCAATAAGTTTGTCGCATTATCGAAAGGATTAGCTCGTGTTGCGCTGAACTCCAACCAACCAACCTTCTCCGGAAATCGAATCCTGGTGTCCCGTTACCCGTTACAACCCCAGTAGTCACAGAACCTACCATCGACAGTTGTTCTGTCATGGGCATTACGGTTATACTATCAGCAAAAACTTATTCATATTTATCATATAATAATGATGGACGAGACACCGATTGGTTTTCATATAATATTAAAGCGTTCCTTTCATCTGGTCGGAACTCTGGATTGCAAGGATTAGCTCTAGAAATACCATAGTTTTCCATATAAATATGGTCACGATATAAGGGGCTATAACCGAATTAATGAGCTATTCGCGGTTTCACCTTAATACGACGTGTACTGAGACATGCAAGAGTTAATCATTGAGACAAGCATATGACTACTGGCCAGATCAACTAATAGGGAGTTTCATTCACGTTTCATAATTTGAATAGTTGATAGTTAAAAAAACTAACAAACCCGCTATAATGGAAAGCGTGTTTTTTTAGTCGCATTATCCTTACCAGGATCTTCAGGATTAGCGATTTTTCATATTCAGAGACACGGTATTGTTTTGTGCCAAGTAATACTGCGTGTACTAAGGCATACACATCATGACTTAAATTTGGGAAAAGCATGTGACTATTGGCAGGAACAACAGGCGAGTTTTGTACACTAAACTAAAAAAAATATAGTTCACAACAAAAATAATTAATAGTTTAAAAAACACGCTTTAGTAGAAAATAAATAATAAGTTAAAAAAATAAAAAACACTCTTTAATAGAAAAGTGAACTAAAAAGTAGAAAATAATTTTAAGTAAGTTTGAAATAAGAATAGAGTAATTAGCAAGAAATATTTATTTTATCGTAAAAAAGCACGGTGTGTGCTGTTTAAGATATTTTCATAATGACTCTACTTTTACCAATATCTGTCATTAAATATTTGCAACAACTGAAATCAAGCACCCCACGCTTTTTTACGATAAAATAAATATTTCTTGTTTATCTTTCTATATACGAGCAAGGAATATAAATGATTTATAATACAACTTTTGCTTTTCGGTATTATTTTTTTAATTAATCTGTTGCCTAGGTTCCAAGCAGGAGAGGGAGGTGATGCTTCGGGCATTGAGGGAGTGCAAAGATGCCTTCTCCAGATACTATCTCAACGAGGACATCGAAGATGTGCACTTCGAATTCACTCTCCTGGACGACATCGTGATCGGAGCGCCCTTCACCGTAAGTCTTCTCCACAGGAAAATTTTTTAGATTTAATAATCCACAAAGAAAAATGTGGGTAGTTTTTTTTATCAACAGATGGCTCTAAAGATATTTATGAACACTTACTTATAACTGATTTACACCTACTGGTCTCCAAGTACAGCTTCTGTATAGCTTATAAGCGGTCTCTGCTCTTCAGGAAGATGAATCCCCATCTATGCTACATAACAGGTTTCCCATCGCTACCAATACATTCAAACCATCGATATAGATAAACAACTGGATAGACTGCTTCGATGGAAATGCAAGGGAAAAAACACGCACGTCCGTTGATGATGATGGTTGGACGGCTATCCAATTACGGTTCACTTCAATAGTCTGGTGGGAATGCGGGCAATCTAGTAAAGTGCTAGAACAGATATATTTGTGCATATTATTACTAATTAAGGTCTACTATTGACAGTTCTGATGTGCACAACCAAAGATCTTTCTTTCAATCCTCGACAATCCGTATTTTTCATCCACTCAACGATCTGGAAACGGCTTCATTTTCCAAGCGATAAGCAGTCTATTCAGTTGTTTATCTACATCGATGATTCTAACTGGTTTGGAGTGGAAGTTGTGCATAGATCTTCTTGGTGATTGTTAAGCTTTCTTCGGCTTCAAGTCAATAAACAAGCAGGCACTATCCAGAAGTTGCACAGTTAAGAGTGTCAATTCGTTCCCAGTCGGCGAACCAATTGAGATTGCCATTTTAATTAATTTTATTATCTTGAGACATTATTTCTTCTTGGTCTCCATGCCGAACTTTATGAAGCTATGTTACAAAGGGCAAACTCTAAAAATATGTACAGTATCACCCAAGAATGCCCTTTATGATCACTGTTAGTATCCATTAAGTTGAAATTTAGAAGTAACTGATAAACTATGGTAAAGCATCGACGAAAACGCGTTGGCAGAAATTTTCGTCACCCCCACCCTAATTTTAACTTTTGGGTTCGTCGTTACCCAGAAGTTAAAATTAGAAAAAATTATTATTTCTTCCCTTTCGGTTTTAGCCAAATTCGCTATATTTTCCATAGAAGTTGATTCTGCTGTTATTTACCAGTGTTATGACGCAAAGTGATTTCCGGTGGAAAAATATTTCTAAAAAATTAAAAGCCATTCCATTGGAAGAAATTTCCACTGGCAAAACGGTGACACATTTGTTTCATCAAACCGACTAAAGATGTCGCTGGCGTAGCCCGTGGATGCAAAAATGTAACGAAGATGAGGGTTGTTGAGTGGTTAGTAGAAATAGAAATTTGCGCAATGACCAATATCACTCTTTGCAGGTGAAGTTGAAGGCTTTAGACAAGAGGGATGTTGAAAAAGGCGAGAAGGAGTACACAGTGAAGGTGTCGCTTAACGTGTACTCTGCAATATACACGGGCGAAACGAAGAAACTCGTCAAGCGAGACGAATTCGAAATACAGCTCGCGCCTGGTGTCGGTAAGGATCGTTCAATCAGTCCCGCAATTGTTTACCTTAATGTTAATTAATTATAACGTCTCAATCATTTGTACTATGCATAAGTTTTTTGATACTTAATATCCCGTCAACTGTTGTCGACGAAAAGTTTGAATCGTCTGGTCTCTTCAGAGGTCCGGTTCGAATCAGAGTCGAAACTTTCCAGTGGTATGCCTCAGATGCCCGATGGACCAGACACGTTCTGACGGAATATGCGAAACCTTTTGGCAAGCTGCCAACAGTCGACGGGATATTACGCAAGTGCCTTTATATTTAATAAGATTTGGACACTGTGCTGTCTTTAACGTAACTTTGATGTGCAGCTAAATAATCACTGCCAAGCCAGGTCATCGATTTGCTGGTATTAAAATGTTAGTATACTAATTTGAGATTCATATTTCATAATGATAGTAGGCACCATCATAAGGCATATTTCCTATCTTTACATGCGATCATACAAGGGAAAATAATGCCGCGCGATGATTGGCTGGCTGTGGCTGCTTGCCTAGGGTCTTTATTTTCACCACGGTGCCTTCGAGTTACCTACTTCATATTACCAGAAACTTAAAAAAATAATAATAAAAGTTTGTAAACGACTAGAACACTACTTCATAAAATACTACAATTTAGATGTATCTCATGCTTTGAAATAAATTTATAATAAACGGGAAATTAAATTATGCGGTAAAAATAATAATAGGTTTTAAATGACTAGAAAACTAATTAACTGCATAAAGAACTATACAATCGCCTCATTCAGTACCATTATGAGTTATTATTGCAACCAATAATAAAATTAGCAATGAATTATTAATTTCAACACCAACAATCGCCATTGGGGGCCCCTTTCTGCTATGTTGTACCTCAATCAATCGGGACCTGGGTGTTGTAACTGAGTGAATTGGGAAAAATTGAATGTAAAGAAATTATTATTCAGAATTTATTGAGATGGTCTCTTGAAGATTTCTTGCTCAGACATTTTTCAGCTTTAAATTATTCAATTGGTTCTAGCAAAAATATATAGGATGGTTAAGTGCTTACTTTCTTAAAAAGAAGTCCTAGTAAGGATCATTTCCTATACTCGCTATGTTACAATCTTCTAGCCCCCCCCCCCCCCCAGTGCGTTTAGAAAGAACTTTCTGTAAAACCTTGACATTTGGTGAGTAGGTACGAAAATGATCACTTAATTTAAATGACAGACTAAAACTTGAAAATAGCTTCCAATATATTTTATTTTGTATTTTAAATCCTTACGTCAATGTCTATGCAGTGGCGCCACCTGCAATAGTCTTTTTTTTTTTAAATTTCCATTTATAATAGTTTGACATTAAATGAAAACAATTTATGTCATTAAGTACCTTTTCGTACGTACTCACCAAAAGTCAGGGTTTTATGCAAAGTAATTTCTACATGAACTGGGCTTGAAGATTGTAACATAGCGAGTATAGGTAGGGTGAGATTCTTAGGACTTCTTCTTAAGTTTCTTCTTCTTAAATAAACCAAAACAGTATAAATGTAAACGGGTTGGCTTGAAGAACTGTTCTGAGCCCACTTCTAACCGATATCAGTCCGATGTGTCTCATGTTTTAATAGTCTCATCAGTTCAAATTTTTTGGCTCGAGCTCGCACCATTTTCCCCAACGGACCTGACAATTTCACGTGTCTGTTCGGAATATTAACATGGAATTTACACACCAAACTGATCGTGTATGCATTGTGTCGCCAATGGACAATTCCCGCATTTTTTTATTAAATGTTTCGAAAAGGCCATAAACAGGAAAGTTTCTGCTCAATGCGCTTTTTCTATTTTTAAATTTGCAACCAAAGTTCCGCTGTTAGACGTTGGCGAGAAAACGATTCATTCTGCTAGAATTGAATGTGATGTCAAGAGTTCCCAAACATCTTGGTTTGATATGCGGCAGCGGAAACCAGTTTATCAAGTTTCTCGCAAATCATGCCAACCTGTAGAGAATATGGCAATGGTCTACCAACGCCAACTATTTCAACACCAACTATTTGGCTGAAACCTCACGATATCCATAGAAACGGAAGGAAGCTTTGACGTCGCAGATTTTGTTGAGTGTTTTGATTGACTCGGTTTTGGGTCATTTTCTTTTCTTAATATTTAAATAACTAATTTTTTTAAAGAACTTTTGTTTAAATATTTGGAACAGGAAATAAAGTCTTCATAAATATAAACTAATTTCACTCGTTTTTTTTTTTTTTTTTTTTAAATATGCGGAAATTGTCCATTGACGATATCTCATACATAGATCTCCGTGTTTCAGAGAACGTGATGAAGATGTGCGTTTCGTACGAGGAGTACGCCGTGTCTCTGTGCGACCAGTGTTCGTTCGTCGTAACTGCAGCGGCCCACGTGCATGAGACTGGATTCGATTTCTGCGCGCAGGACGACTTCAGGGTTCGCATGCCGGATATAGGCATACAGGTAAAAAAAAAAAGGATCGATTGAAGAGGAAATTCTAGTGAGAATCGTTTCCTATACTAGCTATGTTACAATCTTCTAGCCCCAGTGCATTTAGAAACTACTTTGTATAAAACCTTCGACATTTGGGGTGAGTAGGTACGAAAATGATCACCTTAATGAAATGACAGAAATTAAAAACTCGAAAATAGTGTCTAATATATTTTGTTTTATGTTTGAAATCCTTACGTCAATGCATATGCAGTGGCTCCACCTGCAATCATTACATGATCTTTTTCATACCTACTCACCAAATTTCAAGATTTTATACAAAGAAGTATCTAAATGCACTGGGTTAGCATAGCGAGCATATTGAATGATTCTTACTAGGTTGGTTGGTTGTATTCAGATTATCTGGCGCCGTCAGCAGCACGAGGGCTATAATGCGCCGAAACATTCGTCATTAGACAAGCCAACATACACTTACAAACACCCATGCCTAACTCGAGACTCGGAACCCGCAACCTCGCGGTCTAGAAGCCAGCACGCTAACCACTATACCGTTTGATTCTTACAAGGACTTTGCCGATCAAACGGTATAGTGGTTAGCGTGCTGGCTTCTAGACCGCGAGGTTGCGGGTTCCGAGTCCCGTTTCAGGCATGGGTGTTTGTAAATGTATGTTGGCTTGTCTAATGACCAATGTTTCGGCGCATTCTCGTGTTGCTGACGGCGCCAGATAATCTGAAAACAACCAACTTACTAGGACTTCCTCGGAAGCTCATGTTAAAAGTATCTTTTTCATTGATATTTTTTCTCATTATCTACTAGTGACGTTGACGCTTTTAAAAGAATTATCACCTTCTCCTTTATTCATAATTCTTCTGGGACTCGTAATATCTGTCGAAGCTTTGAAGCATATGTCATATTTTATTGTAAATAATATTTAGTCATATTCAGGGTTCCCACGGTCCTTGAAAGTCCTGGAAAGTCCTTGAATTTTTTTTGAGGAAATTTGGTCCTTGAAAGTCCTTGAAAAAAGCATAAGGTCCTTGAAAGTCCTTGAATTTTTATGTGACCAATGACAGTGGTGTAGTGTAAAATAAAAAAGTGTGGGAATGCTATGTTGCATTGTTACAAATGTATATATTTTTTTCTGTGTGTAGGGGAGGGGGGAGAGAGTGAAAATGACCCCCAGGAGGGGGTCATTTTCACTCTCTCCCCTTCTTTTAACTTTAACACTCTCTCCCCTTCTCACTCTCTCCCCCATTTTCACTCTCTCCCCTTCTTTTAACTTTAAATAGTTTTGTTAATATTACTATAATAATACCCCTTATTGCCGCCACTGTATGATTTTTTTTAAGAACTGCTGCTACGTTTATGGAATAAATTCTGTAATAACTGTAAATGTAAAACTTTCCCATTCTCAAACCGAAAAGCAATTTAATTTTGCATTTTAAAGTAGTACATCTGAATTGCTTTCCTACTTGTTCGCAGCCCAATTTCGATGTATTATACCCATTTGTATTATATTAAGGAAAATCAAATATACAGAACCGGCCTTAGAGTAAAATGCTATGTGTGCAAGAATGAGTTTTGGCGCCCCTTACAATGAAAATGAGTATAGAAAACACTCGAAAAATGGTAAGGGTGCTCTATATGGTATGGGTGCAAACTATTAAAATCGTATTGTTTTCTGCACTAAATAACATTATTTTAAGTCAGCTTTTATTAAGGAACCCACGAATTCAATTTTTTTTTTTTATAAAATATAAAAATTGTTATAAAATTATTTTTGTAAGAATTGAATAAAATGCGTGTTATTAAAATTACTAATTTTTGCTACGTATTACTTTTTTTAGTAGTCCTCCTAAAGTAGTACTCTTAGCGCAAGTCTTGGAACCCCTTTTCAACTTTGGGTTGTGAAGGGCTGCAATTTGGCTAATGTAGCATTATCAGTACTGCCAAGTTAAAGTGAAACAAAGTAAACAACTGTTCAGTTCTGTCACAACAACGTAGCGGAGCTCTTGAAGCCAGTCTCTTTACTGTACATTCAAGCAACATTTTATGTGTTGAACTAAACATATTCAAATTCACAAACATTCAAAAGCGAAGCATTTAAAAATCAATACTATTTTGAACATATTTTTTCATGTTCAAACAAGTTACATTTGATTTTTCCAATAACTGGGAATAAAATATTTCCCAATATCTGACAAAATATAAATGCATAATTCCGTGATCTCAAAACACCTTAAAAGCTAATACAAAATATCAACATTCTGCTCTTACCTATCTGGATATTTAGCACTCCAGTTTTTTCCGTCGGAACCGCAGGTTTGCTTAACTTTTTTGGATTATGAAAAAACCCCATCTTTATTGTCATTTGTTTTTTCCTCTTGAACGAATTCATTTCTTAGGTACATTGAGAGGTTTACAAATAATTTATTAAATCCGTCCGTGATATAAAAATTAAAAAAAAAATAATTACATAACTTTTGTTGATAAATCGGTTAGCGTCCCCGTTAAAATTAGAGGAGGCGAAATATTCTTCAAGGAAAGGGCTCAAAGAACTGAATGTGCTAGGTCACAGTTTTGTTCTTTAAAAATGTAGATAATTGGCATGAATTTGTGTATGTAAGTTTTAGTCTGTATATACGACGAACCATACAAATTTGACGTCTGGAATTCCTCCATAAATACAGATTATTCGTTGAAGAGGATAATTGCTATTGAATGAATCATAGCTAGATGTAAACATATATGTCAGTTCATTTCTAATCAAGGAGAAATGGCCATGTATGGGTTGCCGCGCCTCTTTCAAGTGTTTTACAAAAACTAGAACTTGCCTGCTCAGCTCTGAAGTTGTGGATCCCAGACGAAAGCAAGTTCACAGGAAATGATGTTTTTGTTTGCTTACTTGGCTTTGAGTTCAGTATCACGTAAAAAGAAGAAGAAAAAATTTTTTAGATGAGGGAACGTCATTCCGCCTTCTATAAATGTAAAGGACCGCCGTTGCCTCGTGTTTCCACTCCACTACATCCCTGACCACCGATAAACTCCGTTTTGTAATTTTACATCTGATGTAATATTTAAAATTATAGTCCTTAAATTTTTCTAAAAAGGTCCTTGAATTTTCTTAAAAAGGTCCTTGAAAGTCCTTGAATTTTTTTCTTCAATAAGAGTGGGAACCCTGATATTTTATTGTAAATAATATTTGTATTATTGCTATTTCTTATAAAAACAAATTGAAATATTAAGCCACAATAGGATTTATCTTTGCCCTAAGAGTGGATCCACTGATTAATGTGTATTCAATTTCTATTGTAACGTATTGTAACTGTTAATTGATATTTTAAAGTATAGAGTGCACCACTAAACAGAGTTGGAAGTTGTATTTTTTTTTTGTTGTTGCTTGGTTTCCTACGAGAGAGGACAGACGATTCAAAGATGTAACACGAACACCTGCGCCACTGTGAAGTTCTTAGAATAAATGTGCTTTGTTTTCGTTCGAAATACTATCCTCTTTTTCCTCCATTCAAAGCCAATTTTTCAAAGTTTTGTATTAGCTTGATTGCAGTTTAAATTGAATGTATTTTCCGACAAAGGTGGACGGTGAAATCGTGGTGGACCACCCGGTGACTGTGACCGCGACCCTCACCAACCCTTTGCCCAAGCCCCTGCGATTGGGCGAGTTCATCCTCGAAGGACCCGGATTCGAAAAGCCTGCCAAGATCGCCAGCAAGGGGTGAGTACTCTGCGGAAGAACAAAAAAGTGCAACACGGAAAAACTCGTTGACGTTTATTTCCCTCCAAATTTGAGCTGCATAATAAATTCAACTTAGTCAAATTTTAAGCATTTGTTATACAGAGCCACAACACCTGTGGCCAACGTACGCCACATTAAAAACCTCCGGGCTTGCTACTGCTGTGGCTCAGAAGCTCCATGTTTCGCTTAGAATCTGAGTGCTCCAAGCGACAGACGCAACCTCTAGCCCAGTGATTCTCAACCTTTTTTTTTGTCGCGGCACACATTTAACGATTTCAAAATTTGGCGGCACACAAAGAGCCTGAGTTTAAAAGTTGTTTACTTACCTATAATACACTGTGTAAAATAATTTATGATAATAATTTGGAATGTAAAATAAAATAATATAATATGTACTACAAAAACAACAGTACGTTTATTAAGGGATTAATTACAAATGAATAATAAGAATACTTTTAATGAGAAATTTGAGCTTGGTGTTTTTTGATAATTTCATTTATATTTGGTCGTAAAAATGACAATGCTACTCTCATATCGTCTTCTACATTTAACAGTCTCGATCTTTTTTTCGTTTTTATGTTGGTTAATACTGAAAATCCGAATTCACACAAATAAGATGTAGAAAATTTTAATAATATTTTTAAAGCTTTTTTTTTTTTTTTTGCTATCATGGGATAATCGCATTTAATGTTAATCCAAAATAAATTAATTGATTCATCTGGAATATTTTAAAATTAAATCTTGATTATTAGAAAGCGAAATTAGTTCTTCCTCTTCATTCAAAGTTAATTCAAATACAGAAATATTCCTTATCGCAAATGGATTACGAACCCAATCAAAGTTTTTTTATATCTAATAATAAAAATAGGTCAAAAACGAGACACAGAGAAATATGTAACGAAGCGGTGAAAGTGAAAAATCTTCGTTTCAATATTCATCTATATATATAAAAGAAAGTCGTGTTAGTTACACCACTTATAACTCAAGAACGGCAGAACAGATTTGGGTGAAAATTGGTATGGATGTAGCTTAGAGCCAGGAGACGGACATAAGATACTTTTTATCCCGTTCGACAACGTTCCCGTGTGACTTGACAACAAAACGCAAATGATAGCTATGTAATTGACGTATAATGACAGCTATGTAATGACGTATAGATGACAATTTGATATTTATAAAACTCGGTATGGTTGAAAATTTGAGTTTTGAAATAAATTTTTAGGTGAATTGAAGTGAAGTGAAGTTTAATTAATAATGCCGCGAGCAAGACGATCGAATCTTTCCCGACAAAGCCGTAATGCAAGAAGAATACGAAATACTGCAAATGAAAGGACTGAAGAAGAACAAGAAATTGCACGTGAACAGCGCCGTGATAGTATGGCTCGACTTCGTGCTTCTCAATCACGAGAGCAAAGTGAAGCAGCCCGTGAAACAGCTCGGTTGGCAATGCGGAATCGTCGAGCGAACAACAGAGGTCAACAAATAGATAATTTGCGACGCAGAACAAGATATTTATCAAGTGCTGATTTGAATCGAGCAGCGTTTCGATACGATTGCAGCAATGATTACAGCTTGCATCCTAGCGTTTGTATTGGGCAAATGGACGTTGTTTGTGAGTATTGTGGTGCATTAAAGTTTTCCGGAGAAACGGCTGGATTATGCTGCCTTAATGGTAAAGTGAAATTACCGTTGTTGACTCCGCCACATGAGCCATTGTATTCATTGCTTTGAATATTTGTTTTTAAAATAGAAGCTGGAGCTGCACTATAGACACCAGGCATATTTTATTGAGTATGTTCACTGGTGTTTTGTACGTATTAAAAAAATATATACAAAATTCTTTTAAGCAGTAGCAGTAATATTATTTCTACGTTTACAAAATTTTTAATGGTTAAATTTTTCTAGCTGGCTTTTTTAACCCTTTACACTCGAGGCCACATGATTGGATGCCGCAACTCGAGAAGACCACTAGGTTTGATGCGGAAATTCGATGCAAGGCCAATGACTGTTTAGTTTCTATGAAGCTAATCCCTAACCTCGGATTGAACCAAAAATCCCGCGAAACGTCTCAAGTTGCTGGTACCTCAGCGCGAAAAAGGCCTCGAGTGCAAAGGGTTAAAATTATGAATCTAACTTTATTTAATGAGAGTGAGTCAAAACATACATAGAATCTGGCATAGCAAAGGATTATTTAGACTCAATTTGACTTCACACTTGCAACCTAAAACGTAGATTCAGCGAAGATTAATGAAATTCACTGAAAACTTTCAAATCATTTCGACATTTGCCACCAAAGAGAAGAATGAATATAGATTCAAAATATAAAGCATCTGCGGCCAAGAGAACTAGGGCATCACCGCTGTAAAAACAGCATCAACTGGAGAATGACAGAGCTCGCTATTACAAAATGAACCAAAACATGAAACTGTTATTGTACTTTGGAAGCTGATCACCAACAACAATTAATCCGAAGAAATTCCGCGTCTATGTAACACAGAACAGATAGATATCCTTCAGCGGGTCCCCAGCAGCGCGGGGCCACACAGCTAGTATATATATATAAGTACTTTTCTTTAATTTAAACTTTACTCGTAATAAAAAAAAAAGCATAATTTTTACTATATACATTTCTAAAATTTGGCGGCACACTTTAAGAATTTGGCAACACAGTGGTTGAGAATCACTGCTCTAGCCTCAGCAGTGGCGTAGTATAATAAGCTCCATAGGATTGCTCGTGTCGCTTCAAGTGGCTTGTCTGAGCGTTAGAAGTAGTGGCGTGCGTTCAACACTGGAGGGGCTCTGTACAAAAAAAGTCATAATAGTCCTAGAGGCGACTGCACTTTTTGGACCCCATCGAACATCATTCTGAATTTTTTATAGAAATTGGAGAAAAGTGAGTAGATTAGGAATCCACTAGTCTGCCGTGGCAAAAATGGCCGAAACTAGTCAAAAATCGTCTTTTAATAAGTTAAACTAAATCCAATTGCCAAATGCGCCATAACTTGCGAAATAATGAGCAATTTTTTTTTTTTTATTTGGTAACCCTCACTCTTTAATTTTCAATTAAGAAGGTTGCAGACGATTCAGATATCTGGCGACAGTCTACTTGCATCCATTAAAAGGGAGCCAAGTTGGCAATAAACATTACGTCACTGATGACCTAACTAATATCTCCAATTTGGCTTACTTTTAAAAGATACGAATTTTCCGAGCCAGAGATCAAAATCGTTTGCTCTTTTTCTCATTGATCCATTAAAAGGGAGCCAAGTTGGCAATAAACATTACGTCACTGATGACCTAACTAATATCTCCAATTTGGCTTACTTTTAAAAGATACGAATTTTCCGAGCCAGAGATCAAAATCGTTTGCTCTTTTTCTCATTGAAAATCAAATGCAGTGGGTTACCAGACGAAAAAGTTTGTTCTCTTTTTGGCAAGTTATGACATATTTGGCAATCGGATTTCAGTTCAACTCATTCAAAGTCGATTTTTAAATAGTTTCGGCCATTTTCGCAACGGCAGACCAGTGGATTCCTAATCTACTCACTTTTCTCCAATTTCTATAAAAAAATCAGAATGATGTTCGATGGGGTCCAAAAATTGCAGTCGCCTCTCGGACTATAAGCGATATATGCAATTATATGGAGCCCATTAGGCTGGGCCACAACTGCAGCCAGCTCAAGCGTCTTTGCTGAGGCACGAGTTCGCTTCACGCTGGACCATAGACAGGGGAGGGGGGTGACCAACGGGATACCCTCCTCCCGAAATTGCGTGAAATCTTGTTTCACCACTTCCAACTTCTCTTTTTGGGCAACTGGTTATATATGTATTTAGTTAAATAATCGACCATAATCTCCCCCTCCGAAAAAAATTCTGGCTACGGACTTGCGTCACGAGTGGCTCTGTATAATAAAGGCCTAATTCATCGTGCGACGTTACTATCGTTAAAAGACAGCTATTTTTATTGAAGGAAAAAAAAAACTGGCATTTTCTCTGCACTTTTGATACATAACTGCACATTTCAATCATCAATAATCAATTTTTTAAACTTTCTTTTTGTATTCTCATGCTTCCTGCGTGTGAAGGAATTAAAGTCCGAGTGGTCTTTTTCGACAATTCTAACTTAAGTTTAGAAATGCAATCTAGGTGGGCTAAACTGTTGAAAAGAAAAAAAACGAACTAAGTTCCGACTTCAATATTTCGTCAACAGGTTGCGGAACAATATGGGCATGTAAACAAAATAGGATTTTTTATCAAGAATAAAATCTTTTGTACTTCAAAATACTCAATCTACACCACTCTAGCCACTGCCTGTATTTCTTGATAATAACTCCCACTACTTTGTCTAGCATTGTATGTTGCCGTGTGAAGAACCCAGATGAATTGTAACTATTTTTGGCGAAAAAAATGTCATGTGTGCATCACCCTTGTTCTAAATGGACGAGTCTTGTTTCGCCACCATCTAAACAATCTGCTCATTTGAAACGTCTAACACTGGGGGACTTCTGTTTCAGGATCATCCCGGCAGGTGGCGATGCCAAAGTGAAATGCAAGATGACCCCGACACTCTCCGGCTGCAAGGCGGTCATTGCCAAGTTCCGATCGAAAGAGCTCGAAGACGTCGACGGATACCACACGATAGTGGTCAAGTCATCCACTGAAGCAGACAAGGAAAGCCACCTGTAGGACAACAGCTCATCGTTTTAAGATTGATCCGAGCAAAATTTAAGACTGCCCAACTTCTAATAAACGAATAATTTATCTATCTACAAACAGCATTTCTATAGTGGAGCGAGATGTTTAGGAAACACTGAACTAAATTTAAGCTATGTTTAATGACTATTATTTAATAACTAATTATTAATTTTTATGTTTTTTTTTTTTTTTTAACATAAAAAAATTATTCACCTGTAAGAAAGAAGACAAGAAAATATCACGAACTTTCATTATGTGTATCCTTCAGCAACACATCCTTTGGCTTTGTAAGTAATAAGGAAAATATCCATTCTATGATTGTGACTAATATCATTGTTATAAATTAAATTGCAGTGATGAAGACGTAAAATTATATATGTTTTTATTAAAAAAATCTTTTTGTTAATGTTCATTGTTTTTACATTTTCACTTGCTGTCTCTTAACTACATTAACTATGCAAAAAATATTTTACTTAACGTCTTTTATCAAAATATTATTAATAGACGTACGTGGCATTTTTTAAATAATATTATAAATCTAAATTAAAATTTTAACCTGCGGTTTGCAACGAATTGCTACGTAGTGACTTTTATTTGATAAATGGATGTTTTTGTATACAATTTTGATGACAGAGTGAAATGATCTGACATTTGTACAAGAAAGAAACTCATCGGCAGCTGGCTGAGAGTTAACCTCTGTATAAGCGTTGGGAATGTAGTAAATATGGTCTGATTGTAACCCAAATCAGGTGGAATAACTGAAGTCCCCCCCCCCCTCGTAATGTATATAATATACTACCCATAAAAAAAAAAACATTAATACACTATCTGGCCAAAAGTATCCGGACACCCCTTAAAAAAGTGGTTCTGGTGAGTGACGCAATTTGATACGTAATTGAAAGCTATAAAAGTGTTGGTAGTGGTTTGTCAGATTGTATTTATGCGTTTGTGAGGCAATGAGTAAGTCAAAGGAGCTTAGTGAGTTTGATCATGGGTGGGATGGCAGCTTTGTGGGAAATCAGTTCGTGAGATTGCGGACATTCTACAGAAGCCTAAATCCACTGTGAGTGATGTAATTGTGAAGTGGAAACGTCGAGGCAGTGAAACGGCAGAAAAACGAACCGGTAGGCCGAAAACACTTGGTGAACGCAGCTGCAGAACTCTGAAAAGGGTAGTGAAACAAAATCGCAAGTCTTCGTTGGTGGAAATTTCTCAGGAGTTCCAAAGTTCATCAGGCGTTAGTGTTAGCAGCAGGACTGTCCGTCGAGAGTTAAAAGACTTGGGATTCCATGGTCGTGCAGCCGCTCACAAGCCGAACATCACTCCACAGAATGCGAAGCATCGTTTGCAATGGTGTAGAGCTCACCGTCATTGGACTGTGGACATATGGAAAACTGTTCTTTGGAGTGATGAATCTCTCTTTACAGTCTGGCAGTCGGATGGACGCGTCTGGGTTTGGCGGATGCCCGGCGAACGTTTCTATAGTGACTGCATTGTGCCGACTGTTAAGTTTGGTGGTGGAAGCATAATGGTGTGGGGGTGTTTCTCGTGGTTTGGCCTGGGTCCGTTAGTTTCTGTGGTTGGAAACATGAACTCTGAGATGTATGTGGACATTATGGACAATGCTGCACTCCCAACTCTATGGCAATATTTCGGGGAAGGCCCATTTCTCTTCCAGCAGGATAACTGCTCCATTCACACATCGAGGCTTTCACAGACGTGGTTTGACGAAATGGGTGTTCAAAAACTGGACTGGCCTTCTCAGAGCCCCGATCTAAATCCCATAGAACACCTTTGGGACGAATTAGAGCGCAGATTACGTAGCCAGCCAAATCGACCATCTTCACTGCAAGCACTCATTTCAGCTGTGATGGACGCCTGGAAGGCAATTCCTATGGCCACCTATCAAAAATTGACGGAAAGTTTTCCCAAACGTGTGCAGGCTGTCATCGATGCAAAAGGGGGACCAACATCAAATTAATATCTGCCTCAAGACTATCTTAGTCCATACCACTGGGTGTCCGGATACTTTTGGCCAGACAGTGTATTAATCCTTTATATGCATTGCCAATTATTATGTGCAATTGCAACTCATCGAGCTCAGATCGAGTTTTCACAGTGTTTGACAACTATGAACAGAATGTTCATTCCGAAATATGTCATCCATAACGATTGTAATTGCCATGATTCAGCTAGATTGGATAATGGAGAGTGGGTTTATTAACCCTCCGAAGATTTTGGCACGTCAATCTCAATAGGGGAAGATATCGGACATGCAATACCGCCAAATTGAACATGTTTGAACAAAACTTGGTGTTTGGGGAATAGAACACGAGTAAAAACCGATAAGCCTGACGTAAGGCGATTGAGGGGGGTGTAAAATCGGCCTTGCCGTCATCAAATCGAGATGAAACTTGGCAAATAGGATCAATGTCAAAGACAATACATTCCATCATATTTCGGGGCTGTTTTTGTCACTAAAAGGTCGCTTTTACGGAATACTGATAAGCCAACTTGCCGTCATTCAATTGCGTTAAAAACCCATTGAACCGGCCATTGTTGAAACTCTTTCCTGTGTTTTAATAAATAAATAATAAAATTACTTTAATCGAGGTCGTGCGCGTAATACCAGTATCTTGCTAGATGCTCTGTTTCACGAGCAGAGTGTTTGTTGTAACAGGCTCGAAACAGCCAGATCGTGACGTCATAGAAGAAACCCATCACCAGATCGCTACTTAAGTAAGATTGCACACGAAGATGGTTAAAGAGTTGATGATACGAAGATGGGTAAAAAGCATCCAAGTTGGAATACTTACAATCCCTAACTACGTAATCTATTCTAAATTAAATTATAGAAATGGGAATAAATTTAAAATTGTTAAAAATTTAAGGAATAAATTTAAAAAAATTCATTTGTTCGAAATTAGTTCATCCAAAAGCTTGTTTTTTCAAAACTGATAGGAGGTTACACTGAAATAATTTCAGTTTAATTTTTCTTAGAAACTAAAATACAAAAAAAAAATGATTTAAATAATCTTTTACTTCAATAACATCAAACCAGAAATTCCTTTACGAAGAAATTGTACATTTCCCCACAAATGATTTCTTTTAAGAGACTAATTATGTAAAAATATCTTTTAGTATTCAAGAAACTTCTCTTATCTAGATTTAACGCAAAACATGGTTTATATAATTTAGTGCCTGATTAAAAAAATTATGTAAAAATTTCATTCAATTTTAAATATATAACTCTTTAAGAGTATTTTGAAGTAGATTTAATTCTTTAGAAATTGATTGTTTGTCCAGGCTAAGCTGTTTTGTTAGCATGATAAAGAATATTTCATGCACAAAAGTTTGTACTTACACGATGTTTCAAATGGCCAATTGAATCAGTACATCTCTTTATCCATACCTCCTGATGATATGCTATGGATGTTTGTTCTTCTACACACAAAAAAAAGCAATTCAGCTGGGTGTCTATGTATATAGACAACTCAGCAAGAATTACTCATTTAGTTTTTATACGGCTGAAACTAAAGGGTCAATTATACGGGGCGAGAGTTTACTAGCTACTACTGGCTAGTTAACTAGTTGATAGTAATCTTGCTCCGTGTCATCCAATCACTGGCAGGGCTGGATGCTAGTAAAACAGGTGGGGGAAAAGTTGCAAGCCGGGCTACTTTACTCGCTACTCGCCGATGTTTGAGCGAGTTGGCAAGTAAATTAGCAGTGAGTCATCAGAGTTGCCAGTGCAAAAGCGGCAAGTCGATGCCAAAGACGTGGTTTTCTACACACCAGCTAGTGAGCGTGTGGGAAGCTTTTAGTGTCATCGTCAACTAGAGCACTCGCCGCCGACTAAACTATACTAAACTCCAACTTAACTTGACATCACTAGACGATAGATCTTCACCGTGCTCAGAGGTAGTTAATCCATTTTAGCGGAGTGAAGACATAATTCTCGCCAAACCTTGTAGCCTTTTGTTCTCTACAGGGTTGTGGTTTGGCAAACATTATGCTTTCACGCCGCCAAAATGGATTAAATACCAATGAGCACTGTGACGATCTACCGTCTAGTGATGTCAAGTTAAGATGAAGTTTAGTATAGCCGGTTAGTAGCTAGTAAACTCGCCCCGTGTAATTGACCCTTAAGGTGAAGTAGAATTAAACAACATCCTTTTTCCTACATGAAAATGTATTTTATAAGAAATCTCCAAATGTAAAAATTAAATTAAAACCACAATTTATAATACTTAATATAATATGATATGATGTATAATATGCTGCTTTCGTTAAAGTTTTTTTTTTTAAAGTCCAATGAATTCATATCCCACTCACTTCTACTTGCCCCCTATATTATTGCACTAGTTGCGTGGCGAGTGCGTAGGTCCCAGATTTCGACGTTTCGCAAACCTGGCTCGCTGAAAAGTACAATTCTAACAAAGCATAGGCTCGCGTCGTTGGCTTGAATTTCGTAGCTTTAGGCCTATTTTAGGTTACGTTATGGCACCAGGCACGGCCAGGCAGAGTGGGATTGTTGGAATGTTGTAGAGCCAGGCAGAGTGGGATTGTTTGATTACCATGGCACTTGTTGGATCATTGGATTAACCCTTTCCACTCGAGGCCTTTTCCTCGCGCGTAGGCAACAGCGACTCGAGTTGTTTCTCAGCGATTTTGGTTCGGTACGTGGCTGGAGATTCGCTTCAAAGAAACTAAACATAAGCAGGTTTTGCATCGAATTTCCGCATCAAACCTAATGGTGAGCGAGATTCACCTCTGGAGTTGATGCATCCAGTCATGTGGTGAGTAAGAGTCACCTCTCGAGTGCTAATATTGGTTGGTTGAACTCCCGGCTGGGAGTGGAAAGGAAGGACTTTGTGAACTAGCACCTGCCTCCGCGTATGTATGTGAGAGAACCAACTCTCCGGAATAGATTAAGGTAAAAAAAAAGAAACCCGGGTTGTCAAATTATTTCGGTGCAGAAGGATTTTTGCCATTTCAATGCTTTCTCCGGGTGAGGACGTGGACACACACCTACAAAGTAAATTAGAGTGCTAATATTGGTTAATATTAGTTATAATTGCAATGCAGTGAAGTGAAGAAAGAAAGGCAAGTGTGACGGACTTCGGTTTTTCGAAGGAGCGAAAAAGGGTTGTGCTAGTTTGATGAAGGACTGTGATTGAACTTAAAGTAGGGAGCTGCTGGTTTTTGTTTGTGTGCTCGAAAAGTTGAACTATCAACTACCGGATTCTGCCCGATGCTATATAACCGAACAGGATGAATTTTGCTCACTTAATATGCTGAAGGAACCGGTTCTTCCATTGTTGTAGGCTACTCAGTGAGCTCAGGGTATGACTTTGGACTTTCGTAGTTGAGGTGATTTGATGAGATCTCCTTACCAAGCTTCTAATAGGTAAGTGCCATTTTTTTCTCCGCTCATGTCTGGCTGCCGTGTTTTTAGATTATCTATAAAATATATTTTATTGAAGAATTTAAAAATTATACGTCAATAGTTTAGTAGTTTTTATGTCGATCCAGATTTTACTTATTGGATGTATACCTTTTAATGTGTTTTACTATTTTATACTTAAAGTGTAGTATTTTATATCGAGGAATAACGATCCTTGGGTTTGGAATCTCATATTTAATTCGTTGTATTGTTTGAATGCAAATAAACAGAGGTCAGGACCCTTTACAATACGCAGTAGTTATTTTTAAGGAACATGTTGAACAACGAGGTAACATGAAGTTTGTATTTTTATTTCCGCGATTTTGAACACTTAATAAACAGGTAACGATTTTTGATATGAATGGATTTTGTTAAAAATTCTCGAGCCGTTTCTCGCTTTTCTTCTAAATACCATCAAACACTGGAAATAGTCTAAGAAATTAATAGAAAAGTTGCATCTCACGCGTTCAACGTCATTTCGACGAAGGTGCTCCTTCCGGAGACGTCGTCGAAATTATCGTCTCCGGAATGACGAATTTCCTTTCTACATCTTTTGTAGCGATTATGTTTAACCGCGGACCATGTGAGGCTTCATAAATAAAGCCACTTGTCAATGTAATCATTCATGTCAGCAGTTTAATATTCAGCATATTAAAACATTACAAATGGACAGTCGCCATAATGACTATATGCACGCATGAAGTTGTTAAGACTAATTATCAATCGATTTTAAAGTGAAAAATAAAATTACGCCCTTAGCTTGATCAAGTGCGAATTACTAGTTTTTCACTAAAATGTGAAGAGTTCAACTGTTTACGTTAAATGATTACGGGATTACGGTTTCGCCATGAAAAACTGGTGACGTCATCGAAATGACTCCAGATTCGGGGACACAGTAGAGACTGAAAAAAAAGACTATTTTTGTACAAAAAAAAGTTAGTTTCTTATTATTTACTATTACAGAATATTCAGAGTTAGTAATTAGCTATAATTTGTAAAAGAAATAAAAATAACTAGGGGGCTCCGCCCCCTGCTCGCTGACGCTCGCCAACCCCCTGGATTGCTATGCAATCCCCTTGGCTCGCTTTGCTCGCCTCAAAGTGAAGCATTAAAATATGCCCTAGCAAAAAGCTATCTCAGCTGCATAATGCCATGAAATTGAAAACATTTTGTTAATTATGAAGAGCCTGAATACTTGCCATGTCATTATCTTACTACATATGTCGAGACGCGTTAAGCAGTGCGGCAACGTAGTAGAAAGTTCTTGGAAAACAACAAAAATAAACAGTATCGTACATATATTTAAAAAAGATTGGTTATTTCATTGAACAATTAAAATTTACGGGCTGGTATCGTATGAAGCGCTAAAATAATTAAAGTTGTTTATAGAAATTTCTTAACGAAGCAATCATATGTTCGCATAATCTTTTTGCGATACTTAGAAAATAAAATAAAACAGTGAAAGGCCAATTATCCGGCATTCAATCAACAGGCATTTTTTGAAAATCAAATTTGGCGAGAAAATTAACCCTATTCCGCCAAAAGTTTTTTTTTTAATATCATATGAGATTTTGAAGTTGAGTGGGTGGTTTTGTTCGTTAATTTGATAGTTTTCAATTCGATAGCTGAATTTGCACTGATTAGAAATGAATATAGGTTCAGATTTACTGCACAATGTTTCTCAGCGACTTTTTCAAAGTTGGCGATTTAGCGCTGAATGCAACCCGGCGACCTCCGGAACATGTTCAGCAGATAACTTTTCCGAAAAGTCTGGTTTATCCGAAATTCTAATCCAAAAGAAATGTACACACCTTGGATCCATTTATTCTTACATCATCGTAACTATTAAATCAATACGTTTTAAATAGGCAATAATTTCTATCTGTAGACTGTAATTAGAAAAACAAAATATAGCGAATCCAAGTTGTTGCTGTTGCCAGTTGTATTAGTCAAATTTCAAAAGATATATTGTGATTGGCTGGATTGCTGAATTTGGAAATTCGTGCATAAAGTACATTTAGAAGATCATTGCCATTCTGCTCACAGAAATACAGCCGAATTTGGACGTTACGCAAGAGAATTATATATATAGATTGTCTCATACAATTCAAATGATTTTGCTTGATACTCGCCGGCAGAGTTCGCCAAAATGCATGAAATTTGCTTGAACACGCATTGCAAATCAACTTCACCCCAAAGAATTTTCCTCATGCGTGAATTCACGCATCGTCACATAATAGTTAAATTTTTCAAAATAATCCTACCATTTTATAAAATCAGAGATCCTCCTAGCTGTTTTTGGAAGGACGGTTTCCTAGACATATATGGGGAAGCTATCCTCTCCTCAAGAACATTGGTTTCGGCAACACACTCATCGCCTGCACTCTGTTCAAGATTTGATTCTAGAACTAACTGTCCTCTCCTCCCGTGAAATGAGTGTCGGCTTCGCGTCCCCACTTATAGTACGCTGAGTCCAAGCAATGCCTAGCCCATATCAGGAAGTCGATTCTAATTGGAACCCGCCTAAAACTATTTTTTTAAACAATATTCAAATTACAATTTTTTTTCTTATAAAAAAAAATATTTAAAAAATTGGTTTTTGGCAACTATATAATGCTATAATATATGTTTACCCTTAACTTCATTAAGTACAATTGTTCTGAGATTAAAAAAATTCCTCTTAGAGACAATTGAACACCTAGCCAACCCGGGAAAATTGAGCTTAGCAATTATCTAATCAAAGGGCATTTGTTAGAAGAACTGTTTGCACCACCCTCTACCTCCCACGCAAATAGTTTCGAGGTCGCGTTCTAAATTTTATCTGCGATGTGTCTGGACAATTTATATATTTGAATGATTTTTTTTTCCCTATCAGAAAAATTGTAAATATTAACGTTGTCCCATGAAATGTAAAATTAAAAATTTTAATTTCCTTATTTATTTAAGGCAAGTGGAGCATTTCACAATTATCTATTTTTACACGATTTTCCTAGACATACATGGGGAAGCTATCCTCTAATCAAGAATATTGAGTTTCGGCAACAAGCTCATCGCCTACACTCTGTTCAAGATTTGATTCTAGCACTAACTGTCCTCTCCTCCCGTGAAATGAGTGTCGGCTTCGCATCCCCACGTATAGTACGCTGAGTCCAAGCAATGCCTAGCCCATATGAGGAAGTCGATTCTAGTTGGAACCAGCCTAAAACTCTTGTTTTAACCAATATTCAAAATACAATTTTTTTTTCTTTTAAAAAAATTGGTTTTTGTCAGCTATAAAATGTATAATATATATTTAACCTAAACTTCATTAAGGACAATTGTTCTGAGCTTAAAAAAAATTCATTTTAGTGCCAATTTAACACCTAGCCAAACCAGGAAAATTGAATTTAGAAATTATATTATCAAAGGGCATTTGTTAGAAGAACTGTTTGCAACACCCTCTACCTCCCACGCAAACAGTTTCGAGGTCGTGTTTTCAATTTTAATTGCGATGTGACTGGACAACTTATATATTTGAATGATTAATTTTTATTTTTCCCTATCAGAAAAATTGTAAATATTAACTTTAGTCAATGAAATGTAAAATTAAAATTTAAAATTTCATAATTTAGTTGAAGCAAGTGGACTATTTAACAATTATCTATACTTACGCAGTTTTCCTATACATAAATGAGGAAGCTACCCTCTCCTCAAGAATATTGAGTATCGGCAACACGCTCATCACCTACACTCTGTTCAAGATTTGATTCTAGCCCTAACTTGCCTAATTAAATTGAAATAAACTGGAAACTGTCCTCTGCTCCAGTAAAATGAGTGTCGGCTTCTCGTTCTCACTTATAGTAAGCTGAGTCCAAGCAATGCCTAGCCCATATCAGGAAGTCGATTCTAGTTGGAGCACGCCTAAAACAACTTTTTTAACCAATATTCAATATACAATTTTTTTTTCTTATAAAAAAAATAAAATTTTGGCAACTATATAATGTATTATGTGTATTTACCCTAAACTTCATTAAGGACAATTGTTCTAAACTTAAAAAAAATCATTTTAGTGCCTACGTAACACCTAGCCTACCCATGGAAATTGAACTTTATTTTTAAATTATTGTTTTATTTTATCCCATTAAAAAAATTGTAAAAATAAACGTTGTCCAATTAAATGTAAAATTACGATTTAAAATTTCCTAATTTAGTTAAGGCATGTGGATCATTTCACAATTATCTATTTTTACGCGGTTTTCCTAATTATCGATGGGGAAGCTATCCTCTCCTCAAGAACATTGAGTTTCGGCAACACGCTCATCGCCTACACTCTGTTCAAGATTTGATTCTAGCCCTAACTGGGCCCCAACTGTCCTCTCCTCCCGTGAAATGAGTGTCGGCTTCGCGTCCCCACGTATAGTACGCTGAGTCCAAGCAATGCCTAGCCCATATCAGGAAGTCGATTCTAGTTGGAACCCGCCTAAAACAACTTTTTTAACCAATATTCAAAATACAATTTTTTTTTCTTATAAAAAAAAAATTTGGCAACTATATAATGTATTATGTATATTTACCCTAAACTTCATTAAGGACAATTGTTCTGAGCTTAAATTAATTCATTTTTGAGACAATTTAACACCTAGCCAACCCATGAAAATTGAACTTAGAAATATCTTATCAAAGAGCATTTTTTAGAAAAATTGTTTGCACCACCCTCTACCTCCCACGCAAACAGTTTCGAGGTCGTGTTCTCAATTTTAATTGTGATGTGTCTGGACAACTTATATATTTGAATTATTGTTTTTTTTTTTTAATTTTATATTTTCCTATCAGAAAAATTGTAAATATTAACGTTGTCCAATTAAATGTAAAATTACGATTTAAAATTTCCTAATTTAGTTAAGGCAAGTGGATCATTTCACAATTATCTATTTTTACGCGGTTTTCCTAATTATCGATGGGGAAGCTATCCTCTCCTCAAGAACATCGAGTTTCGGCAACACGCTCATCGCCTACACTCTGTTCAAGATTTGATTCTAGCCCTAACTGGGCCCCAACTGTCCTCTCCTCCCGTGAAATGAGTGTCGGCTTCGCGTCCCCACGTATAGTACGCTGAGTCCAAGCAATGCCTAGCCCATATCAGGAAGTCGATTCTAGTTGGAACCCGCCTAAAACAACTTTTTTAACCAATATTCAAAATACAATTTTTTTTTCTTATAAAAAAAAAATTTGGCAACTATATAATGTATTATGTATATTTACCCTAAACTTCATTAAGGACAATTGTTCTGAGCTTAAATTAATTCATTTTTGAGACAATTTAACACCTAGCCAACCCATGAAAATTGAACTTAGAAATATCTTATCAAAGAGCATTTTTTAGAAAAATTGTTTGCACCACCCTCTACCTCCCACGCAAACAGTTTCGAGGTCGTGTTCTCAATTTTAATTGTGATGTGTCTGGACAACTTATATATTTGAATTATTGTTTTTTTTTTTTAATTTTATATTTTCCTATCAGAAAAATTGTAAATATTAACGTTGTCCAATTAAATGTAAAATTACGATTTAAAATTTCCTAATTTAGTTAAGGCAAGTGGATCATTTCACAATTATCTATTTTTACGCGGTTTTCCTAATTATCGATGGGGAAGCTATCCTCTCCTCAAGAACATCGAGTTTCGGCAACACGCTCATCGCCTACACTCTGTTCAAGATTTGATTCTAGCCCTAACTGGGCCCCAACTGTCCTCTCCTCCCGTGAAATGAGTGTCGGCTTCGCGTCCCCACGTATAGTACGCTGAGTCCAAGCAATGCCTAGCCCATATCAGGAAGTCGATTCTAGTTGGAACCCGCCTAAAACAACTTTTTTAACCAATATTCAAAATACAATTTTTTTTTCTTATAAAAAAAAAATTTGGCAACTATATAATGTATTATGTATATTTACCCTAAACTTCATTAAGGACAATTGTTCTGAGCTTAAATTAATTCATTTTTAAGACAATTTGACACCTAGCCAACCCATGAAAATTGAACTTAGAAATATCTTATCAAAGAGCAATTTTTAGAATAATTGTTTGCACCACCCTCTACCTCCCACGCAAACAGTTTCGAGGTCGTGTTCTCAATTTTAATTGTGATGTGTCTGGACAACTTATATATTTGAATTATTGTTTTTTTTTTTATTTATTTTTTTCCTATCAGAAAAATTGTAAATATTAACTTTGTTCAATAAAATGTAAAATTAAAATTTAAAATTTCCTAATTTAGTTAAAGCAAGGGGATTATTTCCCAATTATCTATATTTACGCAGTTTTCCAATACATAAATGGGGAAGCTACCCTCTCCTCAAGAAAATTGAGTTTCGGCAACATGCTCATCACCTACACTCTGTTCAAGATTTGATTCTAGACCTAGCTTGCCGAATTAAATTGAAATAAACTGGAAACTGTCCACTGCTCCCGTAAAATGAATTGGCTTCGCGTTCTCACTTATAGTAAGCTGAATCCAATTAATGTCTAGCCCATATCTGGAAGTCAATTCTAGTTGGAACTCGCCTAAAGCTACTTTTTTAACCAAGATTCAAAATACAATTTTTTTTTCTTATAAAAAAAAAATAGGTTTTTGGGAACTATATTATGTATTATATATATATTAACCCTAAACTTCATTAAGGACAATTGTTCTAAACTTTAAAAAAAATCATTTTAGTGCCTACAAAACACCTAGCCAACCCATGGAAATTGAACTTAGAAATATCTTATCAAAATGCATTTGTTAGAAGAACTGTTTGCACCACCCTCTACATCCCACGCAAACAAATTAAAGGTCACGTTCTCAAATTTAATTGCGATGTGTCCGTAAAACACATATTTTTAAATTATTGTTTTATTTTATCCCATTAAAAAAATTGTAAATATTAACGTTGTCCAATTAAATGTAAAATTACGATTTAAAATTTCCTAATTTAGTTAAGGCAAGTGGATCATTTCACAATTATCTATTTTTACGCGGTTTTCCTAATTATCGATGGGGAAGCTATCCTCTCCTCAAGAACATCGAGTTTCGGCAACACGCTCATCGCCTACACTCTGTTCAAGATTTGATTCTAGCCCTAACTGGGCCCTAACTGTCCTCTCCTCCCGTGAAATGAGTGTCGGCTTCGCGTCCCCACGTATAGTACGCTGAGTCCAAGCAATGCCTAGCCCATATCAGGAAGTCGATTCTAGTTGGAACCCGCCTAAAACAACTTTTTTAATCAATATTCAAAATACAATTTTTTTTTCTTATAAAAAAAATGATTTTGGCAACTATATAATGTATTATGTATATTTACCCTAAACTTCATTAAGGACAATTGTTCTGAGCTTAAATTAATTCATTTTTGAGACAATTTAACACCTAGCCAACCCATTAAAATTGAACTTAGAAATATCTTATCAAAGAGCATTTTTTAGAAAAATTGTTTGCACCACCCTCTACCTCCCACGCAAACAGTTTCGAGGTCGTGTTCTCAATTTTAATTGTGATGTGTCTGGACAACTTATACATTTGAATTATTTTTTTTTTTTTTTTTTATTTTTTTTTTTCCTGATTCCTGTTCAAGATTTGATTCTAGCCCTAACTGGGCCCCAACTGTCCTCTCCTCCCGTGAAATGAGTGTCGGCTTCGCGTCCCCACGTAAAGTACGCTGAGTCCAAGCAATGCCTAGCCCATATCAGGAAGTCGATTCTACTTGGAACCCACCTAAAACAACTTTTTTAACCAATATTCAAAATACAATTTTTTTTTCTTATAAAAAAAAATAAAATTTTGGCAACTATATAATGTTTTATGTATATTTACCCTAAACTTCATTAAGGACAATTGTTCTGAGCTTAAATTAATTCATTTTTAAGACAATTTGACACCTAGCCAACCCATGAAAATTGTACTTAGAAATATCTTATCAAAGAGCATTTTTTAGAAAAATTGTTTGCATAACCCTCTACCTCCCTCGCAAACAGTTTCGAGGTCGTGTTCTCAATTTTAATTGTGATGTGTCTGGACAACTTGTACATTTGAATTATTGTTTTTTTTTTTTTTTATTTATTTTTTTCCTGATTCCTGTTCAAGATTTGATTCTAGCCCTAACTGGGCCCCAACTGTCCTCTCCTCCCGTGAAATGAGTGTCGGCTTCGCGTCCCCACGTATAGTACGATGAGTCCAAGCAATGCCTAGCCCATATCAGGAAGTCGATTCTAGTTGGAACCCGCCTAAATCAACTTTTTTAACCAATATTCAAAATTCAATTTTTTTTTTCTTATAAAAAAAAAAATTTTGGCAACTATATAATGTATTATGTATATTTACCCTAAACTTCATTAAGGACAATTGTTCTGAGCTTAAATTAATTCATTTTTGAGACAATTTAACACCTAGCCAACCCATGAAAATTGAACTTAGAAATATCTTATCAAAGAGCATTTTTTAGAAAAATTGTTTGCACTACCCTCTACCTCCCACACAAACAGTTTCGAGGTCGTGTTCTCAATTTTAATTGTGATGTGTCTGGACAACTTATATATTTGAATTATTGTTTTTTTTTTAATTTTATTTTTTCCTATCAGAAAAATTGTAAATATTAACGTTGTCCAATTAAATGTAAAATTACGATTTAAAATTTCCTAATTTAGTTAAGGCAAGTGGATCATTTCAAAATTATCTATTTTTACGCGGTTTTCCTAATTATCAATGGGGAAGCTATCCTCTCCTCAAGAACATCGAGTTTCGGCAACACGCTCATTGCCTACACTCTGTTCAAGATTTGATTCTAGCCCTAACTGGGCCCCAACTGTCCTCTCCTCCCGTGAAATGAGTGTCGGCTTCGCGTCCCCACGTATAGTACGCTGAGTCCAAGCAATGCCTAGCCCATATCAGGAAGTCGATTCTAGTTGGAACCCGCCTAAAACAACTATTTTAACCAATATTCAAAATACAATTTTTTTTTCTTATAAAAAAAAATAAAATTTGGGCAACTATATAATGTTTTATGTATATTTACCCTAAACTTCATTAAGGACAATTGTTCTGAGCTTAAATTAATTCATTTTTAAGACAATTTGACACCTAGCCAACCCATGAAAATTGTACTTAGAAATATCTTATCAAAGAGCATTTTTTTAGAAAAATTGTTTGCACCACCCTCTACCTCCCACGGAAACAGTTTCGAGGTCGTGTTCTCAATTTTAATTGTGATGTGTCTGGACAACTTATATATTTGAATTATTGTTTTTTTTTTATTTATTTTTTTCCTATCAGAAAAATTGTAAATATTAACTTTGTTCAATAAAATGTAAAATTAAAATTTAAAATTTCCTAATTTAGTTAAAGCAAGGGGACTATTTCCCAATTATCTATATTTACGCAGTTTTCCAATACATAAATGGGGAAGCTACCCTCTACTCAAGAAAATTGAGTTTCGGCAACATGCTCATCACCTACACTCTGTTCAAGATTTGATTCTAGACCTAACTTGCCGAATTAAATTGAAATAAACTGGAAACTGTCCACTGCTCCCGTAAAATGAATTGGCTTCGCGTTCTCACTTATAGTAAGATGAATCCAATTAATGTCTAGCCCATATCTGGAAGTCGATTCTAGTTGGAACTCGCCTAAAGCTACTTTTTTAACCAAGATTCAAAATACAATTTTTTTTCTTATAAAAAAATAGGTTTTTGGCAACTATATTATGTATTATATATATTTACCTAAACTTCATTAAGGACAATTGTTCTAAACTTAAAAAAAATCATTTTAGGGCCATAGAAATTGAACTTAGAAATATCTTATCAAAGAGCATTTTTTAGAAAAATTGTTTGCATAACCCTCTACCTCCCACGCAAACAGTTTCGAGGTCGTGTTCTCAATTTTAAGTGTGATGTGTCTGGACAACTTATACATTTGAATTATTGTTTTTTTTTTTATTTATTTTTTTCCTGATTCCTGTTCAAGATTTGATTCTAGCCCTAACTGGGCCCCAACTGTCCTCTCCTCCCTTGAAATGAGTGTCGGCTTCGCGTCCCCACGTATAGTACGCTGAGTCCTAGCAATGCCTAGCCTAAATCAGGAAGTCGATTCTAGTTGGAACCCGCCTAAATCAACTTTTTTAACCAATATTCAAAATTCAATTTTTTCTTTCTTATAAAAAAAATTTTTTTGGCAACTATATAATGTATTATGTATATTTACCCTAAACTTCATTAAGGACAATTGTTCTGAGCTTAAATTAATTCATTTTTGAGACAATTTAACACCTAGCCAACCCATGAAAATTGAACTTAGAAATATCTTATCAAAGAGCATTTTTTAGAAAAATTGTTTGCACCACCCTCTACCTCCCACACAAACAGTTTCGAGGTCGTGTTCTCAATTTTAATTGTGATGTGTCTGGACAACTTATACATTTGAATTATTGTTTTTTTTTTTTTTATTTATTTTTTTACTGATTCCTGTTCAAGATTTGATTCTAACCCTAACTGGGCCCCAACTGTCCTCTCCTCCCTTGAAATGAGTGTCGGCTTCGCGTCCCCACGTATAGTACGCTGAGTCCAAGCAATGCCTAGCCCATATCAGGAAGTCGATTCTAGTTGGAACCCGCCTAAAACAACTTTTTTAACCAATATTCAAAATACAATTTTTTTTTCTTATAAAAAAAATTATTTTGGCAACTATATAATGTATTATGTATATTTACCCTAAACTTCATTAAGGACAATTGTTCTGAGCTTAAATTAATTCATTTTTGAGACAATTTAACACCTAGCCAACCCATTAAAATTGAACTTAGAAATATCTTATCAAAGAGCATTTTTTTAGAAAAATTGTTTGCACCACCCTCTACCTCCCACGCAAACAAATTAAAGGTCACGATCTCAAATTTAATTGCGATGTGTCCGTAAAACACATATTTTTAAATTATTGTTTTATTTTATCCCATTAAAAAAATTGTAAATATTAAAGTTGTCCAATTAAATGTAAAATTACGATTTAAAATTTCCTAATTTAGTTAAGGCAAGTGGATCATTTCACAATAATCTATTTTTACGCGGTTTTCCTAATTATCGATGGGGAAGCTATCCTCTCCTCAAGAACATCGAGTTTCGGCAACACGCTCATCGCCTACACTCTGTTCAAGATTTGATTCTAGCCCTAACTGGGCCCTAACTGTCCTCTCCTCCCGTGAAATGAGTGTCGGCTTCACGTCCCCACGTATAGTACGCTGAGTCCAAGCAATGCCTAGCCCATATCAGGAAGTCGATTCTAGTTGGAACCCGCCTAAAACAACTTTTTTAACCAATATTCAAAATACAATTTTTTTTTCTTATAAAAAAAATTATTTTGGCAACTATATAATGTATTATGTATATTTACCCTAAACTTCATTAGGACAATTGTTCTGAGCTTAAATTAATTCATTTTTAAGACAATTTGACACCTAGCCAACCCATGAAAATTGTACTTAGAAATATCTTATCAAAGAGCATTTTTTAGAAAAATTGTTTGCATAACCCTCTACCTCCCACGCAAACAGTTTCGAGGTCGTGTTCTCAATTTTAATTGTGATGTGTCTGGACAACTTATACATTTGAATTATTGTTTTTTTTTTTATTTATTTATTTTTTTCCTGATTCCTGTTCAAGATTTGATTCTAGCCCTAACTGGGCCCCAACTGTCCTCTTCTCCCGTGAAATGAGTGTCGGCTTCACGTCCCCACGTATAGTACGCTGAGTCCAAGCAATGCCTAGCCCATATCAGGAAGTCGATTCTAGTTGGAACCCGCCTAAAACAACTTTTTTAACCAATATTCAAAATACAATTTTTTTTTCTTATAAAAAAATTATTTTGGCAACTATATAATGTATTATGTATATTTACCCTAAACTTCATTAAGGACAATTGTTCTGAGCTTAAATTAATTCATTTTTGAGACAATTTAACACCTATCCAACCCATGAAAATTGAACTTAGAAATATCTTATCAAAGAGCATTTTTTAGAAAAATTGTTTGCACCACCCTCTACCTCCCACGCAAACAGTTTCGAGGTCGTGTTCTCAATTTTAATTGTGATGTGTCTGGATAACTTATATATTTGAATTATTATTTTTTTATTTATTTTATTTTTTCCTATCAGAAAAATTGTAAATATTAACGTTGTCCAATTAAATGTAAAATTACAATTTAAAATTTCCTAATTTAGTTAAGGCAAGTGGATCATTTCACAATTATCTATTTTTACGCGGTTTTCCTAATTATCGATGGGGAAGCTATCCTCTCCTCAAGAACATCGAGTTTCGGCAACACGCTCATCGCCTACACTCTGTTCAAGATTTGATTCTAGCCCTAACTGGGCCCTAACTGTCCTCTCCTCCCGTGAAATGAGTGTCGGCTTCACGTCCCCACGTATAGTACGCTGAGTCCAAGCAATGCCTAGCCCATATCAGGAAGTCGATTCTAGTTGGAACCCGCCTAAAACAACTTTTTTAACCAATATTCAAAATACAATTTTTTTTTCTTATAAAAAAAATTATTTTGGCAACTATATAATGTATTATGTATATTTACCCTAAACTTCATTAGGACAATTGTTCTGAGCTTAAATTAATTCATTTTTAAGACAATTTGACACCTAGCCAACCCATGAAAATTGTACTTAGAAATATCTTATCAAAGAGCATTTTTTAGAAAAATTGTTTGCATAACCCTCTACCTCCCACGCAAACAGTTTCGAGGTCGTGTTCTCAATTTTAATTGTGATGTGTCTGGACAACTTATATATTTGAATTATTGTTTTTTTTTTTAATTTTATTTTTTCCTATCAGAAAAATTGTAAATATTAACATTGTCCAATTAAATTTAAAATTACGATTTAAAATTTCCTAATTTAGTTAAGGCAAGTGGATCATTTCACAATTATCTATTTTTACGCGGTTTTCCTAATTATCGATGGGGAAGCTATCCTCTCCTCAAGAACATCGAGTTTCGGCAACACGCTCATCGCCTACACTCTGTTCAAGATTTGATTCTAGCCCTAACTGGGCCCCAACTGTCCTCTCCTCCCGTGAAATGAGTGTCGGCTTCGCGTCCCCACGTATAGTACGCTGAGTCCAAGCAATGCCTAGCCCATATCAGGAAGTCGATTCTAGTTGGAACCCGCCTAAAACAACTTTTTTAACCAATATTCAAAATACAATTTTTTTTTCTTATAAAAAAATTATTTTGGCAACTATATAATGTATTATGTATATTTACCCTAAACTTCATTAAGGACAATTGTTCTGAGCTTAAATTAATTCATTTTTGAGACAATTTAACACCTATCCAACCCATGAAAATTGAACTTAGAAATATCTTATCAAAGAGCATTTTTTAGAAAAATTGTTTGCACCACCCTCTACCTCCCACGCAAACAGTTTCGAGGTCGTGTTCTCAATTTTAATTGTGATGTGTCTGGACAACTTATATATTTGAATTATTGTTTTTTTTTTTAATTTTATTTTTTCCTATCAGAAAAATTGTAAATATTAACGTTGTCCAATTAAATGTAAAATTACGATTTAAAATTTCCTAATTTAGTTAAGGCAAGTGGATCATTTCACAATTATCTATTTTTACGCGGTTTTCCTAATTATCGATGGGGAAGCTATCCTCTCCTCAAGAACATTGAGTTTCGGCAACACGCTCATAGCCTACACTCTGTTCAAGATTTGATTCTAGCCCTAACTGGGCCCCAATTGTCCTCTCCTCCCGTGAAATGAGTGTCGGCTTCGCGTCCCCACGTATAGTACGCTGAGTCCAAGCAATGCCTAGCCCATATCAGGAAGTCAATTCTAGTTGGAACCCGCCTAAAACAACTATTTTAACCAATATTCAAAATACAATTTTTTTTTCTTATAAAAAAAAAAAAAATTTTGGCAACTATATAATGTTTTATATATATTTACCCTAAACTTCATTAAGGACAATTGTTCTGAGCTTAAATTAATTCATTTTTAAGACAATTTGACACCTAGCCAACCCATGAAAATTGTACTTAGAAATATCTTATCAAAGAGCATTTTTTAGAAAAATTGTTTGCATAACCCTCTACCTCCCACGCAAACAGTTTCGAGGTCGTGTTCTCAATTTTAATTGTGATGTGTCTGGACAACTTATACATTTGAATTATTGTTTTTTTTTTTTTTTTATTTATTTTTTTCCTGATTCCTGTTCAAGATTTGATTCTAGCCCTAACTGGGCCCCATTTGTCCTCTCCTCCCTTGAAATGAGTGTCGGCTTCGCGTCCCCACGTATAGTACGCTGAGTCCAAGCAATGCCTAGCCCATATCAGGAAGTCGATTCTAGTTGGAACTCGCCTAAAACAACTTTTTTAACCAATATTCGAAATACAATTTTTTTTTCTTATAAAAAAAAAAAAAATTTGGCAACTATATAATGTATTATGTATATTTACCCTAAACTTCATTAAGGACAATTGTTCTGAGCTTAAATTAATTCATTTTTGAGACAATTTAACACCTAGCCAAACCACGAAAATTGAACTTAGAAATATCTTATCAAAGAGCATTTTTTAGAAAAATTGTTTGCACCACCCTCTACCTCCCACGCAAACAGTTTCGAGGTCGTGTTCTCAATTTTAATTGTGATGTGTCTGGACAACTTATACATTTGAATTATTGTTTTTTTTTTTTTTTTTTTTTTTTTTTTTTTCCTGATTCCTGTTCAAGATTTGATTCTAGCCCTAACTGGGCCCCAACTGTCCTCTCCTCCCTTGAAATGAGTGTCGGCTTCGCGTCCCCACGTATAGTACGCTGAGTCCAAGCAATGCCTAGCCCATATCAGGAAGTCGATTCTAGTTGGAACTCGCCTAAAACAACTTTTTTAACCAATATTCAAAATACAATTTTTATTTCTTATAAAAAAAATTATTTTGGCAACTATATAATGTATTATGTATATTTACCCTAAACTTCATTAAGGACAATTGTTCTGAGCTTAAATTAATTCATATTTGAGACAATTTAACACCTAGCCAACCCATTAAAATTGAACTTAGAAATATCTTATCAAAGAGCATTTTTTAGAAAAATTGTTTGCACCACCCTCTACCTCCCACGCAAACAGTTTCGTGGTCGTGTTCTCAATTTTAATTGTGATGTGTCTGGACAACTTATATATTTGAATTATTATTTTTTTATTTATTTTATTTTTTCCTATCAGAAAAATTGTAAATATTAACGTTGTCCAATTAAATGTAAAATTACAATTTAAAATTTCCTAATTTAGTTAAGGCAAGTGGATCATTTCACAATTATCTATTTTTACGCGGTTTTCCTAATTATCGATGGGGAAGCTATCCTCTCCTCAAGAACATCGAGTTTCGGCAACACGCTCATCGCCTACACTCTGTTCAAGATTTGATTCTAGCCCTAACTGGGCCCCAACTGTCCTCTCCTCCCGTGAAATGAGTGTCGGCTTCGCGTCCCCACGTATAGTACGCTGAGTCCAAGCAATGCCTAGCCCATATCAGGAAGTCGATTCTAGTTGGAACCCGCCTAAAACAACTTTTTTAACCAATATTCGAAATACAATTTTTTTTTCTTATAAAAAAAAAAAAAATTTGGCAACTATATAATGTATTATGTATATTTACCCTAAACTTCATTAAGGACAATTGTTCTGAGCTTAAATTAATTCATTTTTGAGACAATTTAACACCTAGCCAAACCACGAAAATTGAACTTAGAAATATCTTATCAAAGAGCATTTTTTAGAAAAATTGTTTGCACCACCCTCTACCTCCCACGCAAACAGTTTCGAGGTCGTGTTCTCAATTTTAATTGTGATGTGTCTGGACAACTTATATATTTGAATTATTGTTTTTTTTTTTTTTATTTATTTTTTTCCTATCAGAAAAATTGTAAATATTAACTTCGTTCAATAAAATGTAAAATTAAAATTTAAAATTTCCTAATTTAGTTAAAGCAAGGGGACTATTTCCCAATTATCTATATTTACGCAGTTTTCCAATACATAAATGGGGAAGCTACCCTCTACTCAAGAAAATTGAGTTTCGGCAACATGCTCATCACCTACACTCTGTTCAAGATTTGATTCTAGACCTAACTTGCCGAATTAAATTGAAATAAACTGGAAACTGTCCACTGCTCCCGTAAAATGAATTGGCTTCGCGTTCTCACTTATAGTAAGATGAATCCAATTAATGTCTAGCCCATATCTGGAAGTCGACTCTAGTTGGAACTCGCCTAAAGCTACTTTTTTAACCAAGATTCAAAATACAATTTTTTTTCTTATAAAAAAATAGGTTTTTGGCAACTATATTATGTATTATATATATTTACCTAAACTTCATTAAGGACAATTGTTCTAAACTTAAAAAAAATCATTTTAGGGCCTACGTAACACCTAGCCAACCCATAGAAATTGAACTTAGAAATATCTTATCAAAATGCATTTGTTAGAAGAACTGTTTGCACCACCCTCAACATCCCACGCAAACAAATTAAAGGTCACGATCTCAAATTTAATTGCGATGTGTCCGTAAAACACATATTTTTAAATTATTGTTTTATTTTATCCCATTAAAAAAATTGTAAATATTAAAGTTGTCCAATTAAATGTAAAATTACGATTTAAAATTTCCTAATTTAGTTAAGGCAAGTGGATCATTTCACAATTATCTATTTTTACGCGGTTTTCCTAATTATCGATGGGGAAGCTATCCTCTCCTCAAGAACATTGAGTTTCGGCAACACGCTCATCGCCTACACTCTGTTCAAGATTTGATTCTAGCCCTAACTGGGCCCTAACTGTCCTCTCCTCCCGTGAAATGAGAGTCGGCTTCGCGTCCCCACGTATAGTACACTGAGTCCAAGCAATGCCTAGCCCATATCAGGAAGTCGATTCTAGTTGGAACCCGCCTAAAACAACTTTTTTAACCAATATTCAAAATACAATTTTTTTTTCTTATAAAAAAAGAAAAAATTTGGCAACTATATAATGTATTATGTATATTTACCCTAAACTTCATTAAGGACAATTGTTCTGAGCTTAAATTAATTCATTTTTAAGACAATTTGACACCTAGCCAACCCATGAAAATTGTACTTAGAAATATCTTATCAAAGAGCATTTTTTAGAAAAATTGTTTGCACCACACTCTACCTCCCACGCAAACAGTTTCGAGTTCGTGTTCTCAATTTTAATTGTGATGTGTCTGGACAACTTATATATTTGAATTATTGTTTTTTTTTTTAATTTTATTTTTTCCTATCAGAAAAATTGTAAATATTAACGTTGTCCAATTAAATTTAAAATTACGATTTAAAATTTCCTAATTTAGTTAAGGCAAGTGGATCATTTCACAATTATCTATTTTTACGCGGTTTTCCTAATTATCGATGGGGAAGCTATCCTCTCCTCAAGAACATCGAGTTTCGGCAACACGCTCATCGCCTACACTCTGTTCAAGATTTGATTCTAGCCCTAACTGGGCCCCAACTGTCCTCTCCTCCCGTGAAATGAGTGTCGGCTTCGCGTCCCCACGTATAGTACGCTGAGTCCAAGCAATGCCTAGCCCATATCAGGAAGTCGATTCTAGTTGGAACCCGCCTAAAACAACTTTTTTAACCAATATTCAAAATACAATTTTTTTTTCTTATAAAAAAAATTATTTTGGCAACTATATAATGTATTATGTATATTTACCCTAAACTTCATTAAGGACAATACTTCTGAGCTTAAATTAATTCATTTTTGAGACAATTTAACACCTATCCAACCCATGAAAATTGAACTTAGAAATATCTTATCAAAGAGCATTTTTTAGAAAAATTGTTTGCACCACCCTCTACCTCCCACGCAAACAGTTTCGAGGTCGTGTTCTCAATTTTAATTGTGATGTGTCTGGACAACTTATATATTTGAATTATTGTTTTTTTTTTTTAATTTTATTTTTTCCTATCAGAAAAATTGTAAATATTAACGTTGTCCAATTAAATGTAAAATTACGATTTAAAATTTCCTAATTTAGTTAAGGCAAGTGGATCATTTCACAATTATCTATTTTTACGCAGTTTTCCTAATTATCGATGGGGAAGCTATCCTCTCCTCAAGAACATTGAGTTTCGGCAACACGCTCATCGCCTACACTCTGTTCAAGATTTGATTCTAGCCCTAAATGGGCCCCAACTGTCCTCTCCTTCCGTGAAATGAGTGTCGGCTTCGCGTCCCCACGTATAGTACGCTGAGTCCAAGCAATGCCTAGCCCATATCAGGAAGTCGATTCTAGTTGGAACCCGCATAAAACAACTTTTTTAACCAATATTCAAAATACAATTTTTTTTTCTTATAAAAAAATTTATTTTGGCAACTATATAATGTATTATGTATATTTACCCTAAACTTCATTAAGGACAATTGTTCTGAGCTTAAATTAATTCATTTTTGAGACAATTTAACACCTATCCAACCCATGAAAATTGAACTTAGAAATATCTTATCAAAGAGCATTTTTTAGAAAAATTGTTTGCACCACCCTCTACCTCCCACGCAAACAGTTTCGAAGGTCGTGTTCTCAATTTTAATTGTGATGTGTCTGGACAACTTATATATTTGAATTATTGTTTTTTTTTTTAATTTTATTTTTTCCTATCAGAAAAATTGTAAATATTAACGTTGTCCAATTAAATGTAAAATTACGATTTAAAATTTCCTAATTTAGTTAAGGCAAGTGGATCATTTCACAATTATCTATTTTTACGCGGTTTTCCTAATTATCGATGGGAAAGCTATCCTCTCCTCAAGAACATTGAGTTTCGGCAACAAGCTCATCGCCTACACTCTGTTCAAGATTTGATTCTAGCCCTAACTGGGCCCCAACTGTCCTCTCCTCCCGTGAAATGAGTGTCGGCTTCGCGTCCCCACGTATAGTACGCTGAGTCCAAGCAATGCCTAGCCCATATCAGGAAGTCGATTCTAGTTGGAACCCGCATAAAACAACTTTTTTAACCAATATTCAAAATACAATTTTTTTTTCTTATAAAAAAAATTATTTTGGCAACTATATAATGTATTATGTATATTTACCCTAAGCTTCATTAAGGACAATTGTTCTGAGCTTAAATTAATTCATTTTTGAGACAATTTAACACCTAGCCAACCCATGAAAATTGAACTTAGAAATATCTTATCAAAGAGCATTTTTTAGAAAAATTGTTTGCACCACCCTCTACCTCCCACGCAAACAGGTTCGAGGTCGTGTTCTCAATTTTAATTGTGATGTGTCTGGACAACTTATATATTTGAATTATTGTTTTTTTTTTTTTTTTCTTTTTTTTTTCCTGATTCCTGTTCAAGATTTGATTCTAGCCCTAACTGGGCCCCAACTGTCCTCTCCTCCCGTGAAATTAGTGTCGGCTTCGCGTCCCCACGTATAGTACGCTGAGTCCAAGCAATGCCTAGCCCATATCAGGAAGTCGATTCTAGTTGGAACCCACCTAAAACAACTTTTTTAACCAATATTCAAAATACAATTTTTTTTTCTTATAAAAAAAAAAAACTTTTGGCAACTATATAATGTATTATGTATATTTACCTTAAACTTCATTAAGGACAATTGTTCTGAGCTAAAATTAATTCATTTTTAAGACAATTTGACACCTAGCCAACCCATGAAAATTGTACTTAGAAATATCTTATCAAAGAGCATTTTTTAGAAAAATTGTTTGCATAACCCTCTACCTCCCACGCAAACAGGTTCGAGGTCGTGTTCTCAATTTTAATTGTGATGTGTCTGGACAACTTATATATTTGAATTATTGTTTTTTTTTTTATTTATTTTTTTCCTATCAGAAAAATTGTAAATATTAACTTTGTTCAATAAAATGTAAAATTAAAATTTAAAATTTCCTAATTTAGTTAAAGCAAGGGGACTATTTCCCAATTATCTATATTTACGCAGTTTTCCAATACATAAATGGGGAAGCTACCCTCTACTCAAGAAAATTGAGTTTCGGCAACATGCTCATCACCTACACTCTGTTCAAGATTTGATTCTAGACCTAACTTGCCGAATTAAATTGAAATAAACTGGAAACTGTCCACTGCTCCCGTAAAATGAATTGGCTTCGCGTTCTCACTTATAGTAAGATGAATCCAATTAATGTCTAGCCCATATCTGGAAGTCGATTCTAGTTGGAACTCGCCTAAAGCTACTTTTTTAACCAAGATTCAAAATACAATTTTTTTTCTTATAAAAAAATAGGTTTTTGGCAACTATATTATGTATTATATATATTTACCTAAACTTCATTAAGGACAATTGTTCTGAGCTAAAATTAATTCATTTTTAAGACAATTTGACACCTAGCCAACCCATGAAAATTGTACTTAGAAATATCTTATCAAAATGCATTTGTTAGAGGAACTGTTTGCACCACCCTCTACATCCCACGCAAACAAATTAAAGGTCACGTTCTCAAATTTAATTGCGATGTGTCCGTAAAACACATATTTTTAAATTATTGTTTTATTTTATCCCATTAAAAAAATTGTAAATATTAACGTTGTCCAATTAAATGTAAAATTACGATTTAAAATTTCCTAATTTAGTTAAGGCAAGTGGATCATTTCAAAATTATCTATTTTTACGCGGTTTTCCTAATTATCAATGGGGAAGCTATCCTCTCCTCAAGAACATCGAGTTTCGGCAACACGCTCATTGCCTACACTCTGTTCAAGATTTGATTCTAGCCCTAACTGGGCCCCAACTGTCCTCTCCTCCCGTGAAATGAGTGTCGGCTTCGCGTCCCCACGTATAGTACGCTGAGTCCAAGCAATGCCTAGCCCATATCAGGAAGTCGATTCTAGTTGGAACCCGCCTAAAACAACTATTTTAACCAATATTCAAAATACAATTTTTTTTTCTTATAAAAAAAAATAAAATTTTGGCAACTATATAATGTTTTATGTATATTTACCCTAAACTTCATTAAGGACAATTGTTTTGAGCTTAAATTAATTCATTTTTAAGACAATTTGACACCTAGCCAACCCATGAAAATTGTACTTAGAAATATCTTATCAAAGAGCATTTTTTAGAAAAATTGTTTGCATAACCCTCTACCTCCCACGCAAACAGTTTCGAGGTCGTGTTCTCAATTTTAATTGTGATGTGTCTGGACAACTTATACATTTGAATTATTGTTTTTTTTTTTTATTTTTTTTTTTTTTTCCTGATTCCTGTTCAAGATTTGATTCTAGCCCTAACTGGGCCCCAACTGTCCTCTCCTCCCTTGAAATGAGTGTCGGCTTCGCGTCCCCACGTATAGTACGCTGAGTCCAAGCAATGCCTAGCCCATATCAGGAAGTCGATTCTAGTTGGAACCCGCCTAAAACAACTTTTTTAACCAATATTCAAAATACAATTTTTTTTTCTTATAAAAAAAATTATTTTGGCAACTATATAATGTATTATGTATATTTACCCTAAACTTCATGAAGGACAATTGTTCTGAGCTTAAATTAATTCATTTTTGAGACAATTTAACACCTAGCCAACCCATTAAAATTGAACTTAGAAATATCTTATCAAAGAGCATTTTTTAGAAAAATTGTTTGCACCACCCTCTACCTCCCACGCAAACAGTTTCGAGGTCGTGTTCTCAATTTTAATTGTGATGTGTCTGGACCACTTATATATTTGAATTATTGTTTTTTTTTTTTTTTTTTTTAATTTTATTTTTTCCTATCAGAAAAATTGTAAATATTAACGTTGTCCAATTAAATGTAAAATTACGATTTAAAATTTCCTAATTTAGTTAAGGCAAGTGGATCATTTCACAATTATCTATTTTTACGCGGTTTTCCTAATTATCGATGGGGAAGCTATCCTCTCCTCAAGAACATTGAGTTTCGGCAACACGCTCATCGCCTACACTCTGTTCAAGATTTGATTCTAGCCCTAACTGGGCCCCAACTGTCCTCTCCTCCCGTGAAATGAGTGTCGGCTTCGCGTCCCCACGTATAGTACGCTGAGTCCAAGCAATGCCTAGCCCATATCAGGAAGTCGATTCTAGTTGGAACCCGCATAAAACAACTTTTTTAACCAATATTCAAAATACAATTTTTTTTTCTTATAAAAAAAATTATTTTGGCAACTATATAATGTATTATGTATATTTACCCTAAACTTCATTAAGGACAATTGTTCTGAGCTTAAATTAATTCATTTTTGAGACAATTTAACACCTATCCAACCCATGAAAATTGAACTTAGAAATATCTTATCAAAGAGCATTTTTTAGAAAAATTGTTTGCACCACCCTCTACCTCCCACGCAAACAGTTTCGAAGGTCGTGTTCTCAATTTTAATTGTGATGTGTCTGGACAACTTATATATTTGAATTATTGTTTTTTTTTTTAATTTTATTTTTTCCTATCAGAAAAATTGTAAATATTAACGTTGTCCAATTAAATGTAAAATTACGATTTAAAATTTCCTAATTTAGTTAAGGCAAGTGGATCATTTCACAATTATCTATTTTTACGCGGTTTTCCTAATTATCGATGGGGAAGCTACCTCTCCTCAAGAACATTGAGTTTCGGCAACAAGCTCATCGCCTACACTCTGTTCAAGATTTGATTCTAGCCCTAACTGGGCCCCAACTGTCCTCTCCTCCCGTGAAATGAGTGTCGGCTTCGCGTCCCCACGTAAAGTACGCTGAGTCCAAGCAATGCCTAGCCCATATCAGGAAGTCGATTCTACTTGGAACCCGCCTAAAACAACTTTTTTAACCAATATTCAAAATACATTTTTTTTTTCTTATAAAAAAAAATAAAATTTTGGCAACTATATAATGTTTTATGTATATTTACCCTAAACTTCATTAAGGACAATTGTTCTGAGCTTAAATTAATTCATTTTTAAGACAATTTGACACCTAGCCAACCCATGAAAATTGTACTTAGAAATATCTTATCAAAGATCATTTTTTAGAAAAATTGTTTGCATAACCCTCTACCTCCCACGCAAACAGTTTCGAGGTCGTGTTCTCAATTTTAATTGTGATGTGTCTGGACAACTTGTACATTTGAATTATTGTTTTTTTTTTTTTTACTTATTTTTTTCCTGATTCCTGTTCAAGATTTGATTCTAGCCCTAACTGGGCCCCAACTGTCCTCTCCTCCCGTGAAATGAGTGTCGGCTTCGCATCCCCACGTATAGTACGATGAGTCCAAGCAATGCCTAGCCCATATCAGGAAGTCGATTCTAGTTGGAACCCGCCTAAATCAACTTTTTTAACCAATATTCAAAATTCAATTTTTTTTTTCTTATAAAAAAAAAAATTTTGGCAACTATATAATGTATTATGTATATTTACCCTAAACTTCATTAAGGACAATTGTTCTGAGCTTAAATTAATTCATTTTTGAGACAATTTAACACCTAGCCAACCCATGAAAATTGAACTTAGAAATATCTTATCAAAGAGCATTTTTTAGAAAAATTGTTTGCATAACCCTCTACCTCCCACGCAAACAGTTTCGAGGTCGTGTTCTCAATTTTAATTGTGATGTGTCTGGACAACTTATACATTTGAATTATTGTTTTTTTTTTTTTATTTTTTTTTTCCTGATTCCTGTTCAAGATTTGATTCTAGCCCTAACTGGGCCCCAACTGTCCTCTCCTCCCTTGAAATGAGTGTCGGCTTCGCGTCCCCACGTATAGTACGCTGAGTCCAAGCAATGCCTAGCCCATATCAGGAAGTCGATTCTAGTTGGAACCCGCCTAAAACAACTTTTTTAACCAATATTCAAAATACAATTTTTTTTTCTTATAAAAAAAATTATTTTGGCAACTATATAATGTATTATGTATATTTACCCTAAACTTCATTAAGGACAATTGTTCTGAGCTTAAATTAATTCATTTTTGAGACAATTTAACACCTAGCCAACCCATGAAAATTGTACTTAGAAATATCTTATCAAAGAGCATTTTTTTAGAAAAATTGTTTGCACCACCCTCTACCTCCCACGGAAACAGTTTCGAGGTCGTGTTCTCAATTTTAATTGTGATGTGTCTGGACAACTTATATATTTGAATTATTGTTTTTTTTTTATTTATTTTTTTCCTATCAGAAAAATTGTAAATATTAACTTTGTTCAATAAAATGTAAAATTAAAATTTAAAATTTCCTAATTTAGTTAAAGCAAGGGGACTATTTCCCAATTATCTATATTTACGCAGTTTTCCAATACATAAATGGGGAAGCTACCCTCTACTCAAGAAAATTGAGTTTCGGCAACATGCTCATCACCTACACTCTGTTCAAGATTTGATTCTAGACCTAACTTGCCGAATTAAATTGAAATAAACTGGAAACTGTCCACTGCTCCCGTAAAATGAATTGGCTTCGCGTTCTCACTTATAGTAAGATGAATCCAATTAATGTCTAGCCCATATCTGGAAGTCGATTCTAGTTGGAACTCGCCTAAAGCTACTTTTTTAACCAAGATTCAAAATACAATTTTTTTTCTTATAAAAAAATAGGTTTTTGGCAACTATATTATGTATTATATATATTTACCTAAACTTCATTAAGGACAATTGTTCTAAACTTAAAAAAAATCATTTTAGAGCCATAGAAATTGAACTTAGAAATATCTTATCAAAGAGCATTTTTTAGAAAAATTGTTTGCATAACCCTCTACCTCCCACGCAAACAGTTTCGAGGTCGTGTTCTCAATTTTAAGTGTGATGTGTCTGGACAACTTATACATTTGAATTATTGTTTTTTTTTTTATTTATTTTTTTCCTGATTCCTGTTCAAGATTTGATTCTAGCCCTAACTGGGCCCCAACTGTCCTCTCCTCCCTTGAAATGAGTGTCGGCTTCGCGTCCCCACGTATAGTACGCTGAGTCCTAGCAATGCCTAGCCTAAATCAGGAAGTCGATTCTAGTTGGAACCCGCCTAAATCAACTTTTTTAACCAATATTCAAAATTCAATTTTTTCTTTCTTATAAAAAAAATTTTTTTGGCAACTATATAATGTATTATGTATATTTACCCTAAACTTCATTAAGGACAATTGTTCTGAGCTTAAATTAATTCATTTTTGAGACAATTTAACACCTAGCCAACCCATGAAAATTGAACTTAGAAATATCTTATCAAAGAGCATTTTTTAGAAAAATTGTTTGCACCACCCTCTACCTCCCACACAAACAGTTTCGAGGTCGTGTTCTCAATTTTAATTGTGATGTGTCTGGATAACTTATATATTTGAATTATTATTTTTTTATTTATTTTATTTTTTCCTATCAGAAAAATTGTAAATATTAACGTTGTCCAATTAAATGTAAAATTACAATTTAAAATTTCCTAATTTAGTTAAGGCAAGTGGATCATTTCACAATTATCTATTTTTACGCGGTTTTCCTAATTATCGATGGGGAAGCTATCCTCTCCTCAAGAACATCGAGTTTCGGCAACACGCTCATCGCCTACACTCTGTTCAAGATTTGATTCTAGCCCTAACTGGGCCCTAACTGTCCTCTCCTCCCGTGAAATGAGTGTCGGCTTCACGTCCCCACGTATAGTACGCTGAGTCCAAGCAATGCCTAGCCCATATCAGGAAGTCGATTCTAGTTGGAACCCGCCTAAAACAACTTTTTTAACCAATATTCAAAATACAATTTTTTTTTCTTATAAAAAAAATTATTTTGGCAACTATATAATGTATTATGTATATTTACCCTAAACTTCATTAGGACAATTGTTCTGAGCTTAAATTAATTCATTTTTAAGACAATTTGACACCTAGCCAACCCATGAAAATTGTACTTAGAAATATCTTATCAAAGAGCATTTTTTAGAAAAATTGTTTGCATAACCCTCTACCTCCCACGCAAACAGTTTCGAGGTCGTGTTCTCAATTTTAATTGTGATGTGTCTGGACAACTTATATATTTGAATTATTGTTTTTTTTTTTAATTTTATTTTTTCCTATCAGAAAAATTGTAAATATTAACATTGTCCAATTAAATTTAAAATTACGATTTAAAATTTCCTAATTTAGTTAAGGCAAGTGGATCATTTCACAATTATCTATTTTTACGCGGTTTTCCTAATTATCGATGGGGAAGCTATCCTCTCCTCAAGAACATCGAGTTTCGGCAACACGCTCATCGCCTACACTCTGTTCAAGATTTGATTCTAGCCCTAACTGGGCCCCAACTGTCCTCTCCTCCCGTGAAATGAGTGTCGGCTTCGCGTCCCCACGTATAGTACGCTGAGTCCAAGCAATGCCTAGCCCATATCAGGAAGTCGATTCTAGTTGGAACCCGCCTAAAACAACTTTTTTAACCAATATTCAAAATACAATTTTTTTTTCTTATAAAAAAATTATTTTGGCAACTATATAATGTATTATGTATATTTACCCTAAACTTCATTAAGGACAATTGTTCTGAGCTTAAATTAATTCATTTTTGAGACAATTTAACACCTATCCAACCCATGAAAATTGAACTTAGAAATATCTTATCAAAGAGCATTTTTTAGAAAAATTGTTTGCACCACCCTCTACCTCCCACGCAAACAGTTTCGAGGTCGTGTTCTCAATTTTAATTGTGATGTGTCTGGACAACTTATATATTTGAATTATTGTTTTTTTTTTTAATTTTATTTTTTCCTATCAGAAAAATTGTAAATATTAACGTTGTCCAATTAAATGTAAAATTAAGATTTAAAATTTCCTAATTTAGTTAAGGCAAGTGGATCATTTCACAATTATCTATTTTTACGCGGTTTTCCTAATTATCGATGGGGAAGCTATCCTCTCCTCAAGAACATTGAGTTTCGGCAACACGCTCATAGCCTACACTCTGTTCAAGATTTGATTCTAGCCCTAACTGGGCCCCAATTGTCCTCTCCTCCCGTGAAATGAGTGTCGGCTTCGCGTCCCCACGTATAGTACGCTGAGTCCAAGCAATGCCTAGCCCATATCAGGAAGTCAATTCTAGTTGGAACCCGCCTAAAACAACTATTTTAACCAATATTCAAAATACAATTTTTTTTCTTATAAAAAAAAATAAAATTTTGGCAACTATATAATGTTTTATATATATTTACCCTAAACTTCATTAAGGACAATTGTTCTGAGCTTAAATTAATTCATTTTTAAGACAATTTGACACCTAGCCAACCCATGAAAATTGTACTTAGAAATATCTTATCAAAGAGCATTTTTTAGAAAAATTGTTTGCACCACACTCTACCTCCCACGCAAACAGTTTCGAGTTCGTGTTCTCAATTTTAATTGTGATGTGTCTGGACAACTTATATATTTGAATTATTGTTTTTTTTTTTAATTTTATTTTTTCCTATCAGAAAAATTGTAAATATTAACGTTGTCCAATTAAATTTAAAATTACGATTTAAAATTTCCTAATTTAGTTAAGGCAAGTGGATCATTTCACAATTATCTATTTTTACGCGGTTTTCCTAATTATCGATGGGGAAGCTATCCTCTCCTCAAGAACATCGAGTTTCGGCAACACGCTCATCGCCTACACTCTGTTCAAGATTTGATTCTAGCCCTAACTGGGCCCCAACTGACCTCTCCTCCCGTGAAATGAGTGTCGGCTTCGCGTCCCCACGTATAGTACGCTGAGTCCAAGCAATGCCTAGCCCATATCAGGAAGTCGATTCTAGTTGGAACCCGCCTAAAACAACTTTTTTAACCAATATTCAAAATACAATTTTTTTTTCTTATAAAAAAAATTATTTTGGCAACTATATAATGTATTATGTATATTTACCCTAAACTTCATTAAGGACAATACTTCTGAGCTTAAATTAATTCATTTTTGAGACAATTTAACACCTATCCAACCCATGAAAATTGAACTTAGAAATATCTTATCAAAGAGCATTTTTTAGAAAAATTGTTTGCACCACCCTCTACCTCCCACGCAAACAGTTTCGAGGTCGTGTTCTCAATTTTAATTGTGATGTGTCTGGACAACTTATATATTTGAATTATTGTTTTTTTTTTTTAATTTTATTTTTTCCTATCAGAAAAATTGTAAATATTAACGTTGTCCAATTAAATGTAAAATTACGATTTAAAATTTCCTAATTTAGTTAAGGCAAGTGGATCATTTCACAATTATCTATTTTTACGCAGTTTTCCTAATTATCGATGGGGAAGCTATCCTCTCCTCAAGAACATTGAGTTTCGGCAACACGCTCATCGCCTACATTCTGTTCAAGATTTGATTCTAGCCCTAAATGGGCCCCAACTGTCCTCTCCTTCCGTGAAATGAGTGTCGGCTTCGCGTCCCCACGTATAGTACGCTGAGTCCAAGCAATGCCTAGCCCATATCAGGAAGTCGATTCTAGTTGGAACCCGCATAAAACAACTTTTTTAACCAATATTCAAAATACAATTTTTTTTTCTTATAAAAAAATTTATTTTGGCAACTATATAATGTATTATGTATATTTACCCTAAACTTCATTAAGGACAATTGTTCTGAGCTTAAATTAATTCATTTTTGAAACAATTTAACACCTATCCAACCCATGAAAATTGAACTTAGAAATATCTTATCAAAGAGCATTTTTTAGAAAAATTGTTTGCACCACCCTCTACCTCCCACGCAAACAGTTTCGAAGGTCGTGTTCTCAATTTTAATTGTGATGTGTCTGGACAACTTATATATTTGAATTATTGTTTTTTTTTTTAATTTTATTTTTTCCTATCAGAAAAATTGTAAATATTAACGTTGTCCAATTAAATGTAAAATTACGATTTAAAATTTCCTAATTTAGTTAAGGCAAGTGGATCATTTCACAATTATCTATTTTTACGCGGTTTTCCTAATTATCGATGGGAAAGCTATCCTCTCCTCAAGAACATTGAGTTTCGGCAACAAGCTCATCGCCTACACTCTGTTCAAGATTTGATTCTAGCCCTAACTGGGCCCCAACTGTCCTCTCCTCCCGTGAAATGAGTGTCGGCTTCGCGTCCCCACGTATAGTACGCTGAGTCCAAGCAATGCCTAGCCCATATCAGGAAGTCGATTCTAGTTGGAACCCGCATAAAACAACTTTTTTAACCAATATTCAAAATACAATTTTTTTTTCTTATAAAAAAAATTATTTTGGCAACTATATAATGTATTATGTATATTTACCCTAAGCTTCATTAAGGACAATTGTTCTGAGCTTAAATTAATTCATTTTTGAGACAATTTAACACCTAGCCAACCCATGAAAATTGAACTTAGAAATATCTTATCAAAGAGCATTTTTTAGAAAAATTGTTTGCACCACCCTCTACCTCCCACGCAAACAGGTTCGAGGTCGTGTTCTCAATTTTAATTGTGATGTGTCTGGACAACTTATATATTTGAATTATTGTTTTTTTTTTTTTTTTTTTTCTTTTTTTTTTCCTGATTCCTGTTCAAGATTTGATTCTAGCCCTAACTGGGCCCCAACTGTCCTCTCCTCCCGTGAAATTAGTGTCGGCTTCGCGTCCCCACGTATAGTACGCTGAGTCCAAGCAATGCCTAGCCCATATCAGGAAGTCGATTCTAGTTGGAACCCACCTAAAACAACTTTTTTAACCAATATTCAAAATACAATTTTTTTTTCTTATAAAAAAAAAAAACTTTTGGCAACTATATAATGTATTATGTATATTTACCTTAAACTTCATTAAGGACAATTGTTCTGAGCTAAAATTAATTCATTTTTAAGACAATTTGACACCTAGCCAACCCATGAAAATTGTACTTAGAAATATCTTATCAAAGAGCATTTTTTAGAAAAATTGTTTGCATAACCCTCTACCTCCCACGCAAACAGGTTCGAGGTCGTGTTCTCAATTTTAATTGTGATGTGTCTGGACAACTTATATATTTGAATTATTGTTTTTTTTTTTATTTATTTTTTTCCTATCAGAAAAATTGTAAATATTAACTTTGTTCAATAAAATGTAAAATTAAAATTTAAAATTTCCTAATTTAGTTAAAGCAAGGGGACTATTTCCCAATTATCTATATTTACGCAGTTTTCCAATACATAAATGGGGAAGCTACCCTCTACTCAAGAAAATTGAGTTTCGGCAACATGCTCATCACCTACACTCTGTTCAAGATTTGATTCTAGACCTAACTTGCCGAATTAAATTGAAATAAACTGGAAACTGTCCACTGCTCCCGTAAAATGAATTGGCTTCGCGTTCTCACTTATAGTAAGATGAATCCAATTAATGTCTAGCCCATATCTGGAAGTCGATTCTAGTTGGAACTCGCCTAAAGCTACTTTTTTAACCAAGATTCAAAATACAATTTTTTTTCTTATAAAAAAATAGGTTTTTGGCAACTATATTATGTATTATATATATTTACCTAAACTTCATTAAGGACAATTGTTCTAAACTTAAAAAAAATCATTTTAGGGCCTACGTAACACCTAGCCAACCCATAGAAATTGAACTTAGAAATATCTTATCAAAATGCATTTGTTAGAAGAACTGTTTGCACCACCCTCAACATCCCACGCAAACAAATTAAAGGTCACGATCTCAAATTTAATTGCGATGTGTCCGTAAAACACATATTTTTAAATTATTGTTTTATTTTATCCCATTAAAAAAATTGTAAATATTAAAGTTGTCCAATTAAATGTAAAATTACGATTTAAAATTTCCTAATTTAGTTAAGGCAAGTGGATCATTTCACAATTATCTATTTTTACGCGGTTTTCCTAATTATCGATGGGGAAGCTATCCTCTCCTCAAGAACATTGAGTTTCGGCAACACGCTCATCGCCTACACTCTGTTCAAGATTTGATTCTAGCCCTAACTGGGCCCTAACTGTCCTCTCCTCCCGTGAAATGAGAGTCGGCTTCGCGTCCCCACGTATAGTACACTGAGTCCAAGCAATGCCTAGCCCATATCAGGAAGTCGATTCTAGTTGGAACCCGCCTAAAACAACTTTTTTAACCAATATTCAAAATACAATTTTTTTTTCTTATAAAAAAAGAAAAAATTTGGCAACTATATAATGTATTATGTATATTTACCCTAAACTTCATTAAGGACAATTGTTCTGAGCTTAAATTAATTCATTTTTAAGACAATTTGACACCTAGCCAACCCATGAAAATTGTACTTAGAAATATCTTATCAAAGAGCATTTTTTAGAAAAATTGTTTGCACCACACTCTACCTCCCACGCAAACAGTTTCGAGTTCGTGTTCTCAATTTTAATTGTGATGTGTCTGGACAACTTATATATTTGAATTATTGTTTTTTTTTTTAATTTTATTTTTTCCTATCAGAAAAATTGTAAATATTAACGTTGTCCAATTAAATTTAAAATTACGATTTAAAATTTCCTAATTTAGTTAAGGCAAGTGGATCATTTCACAATTATCTATTTTTACGCGGTTTTCCTAATTATCGATGGGGAAGCTATCCTCTCCTCAAGAACATCGAGTTTCGGCAACACGCTCATCGCCTACACTCTGTTCAAGATTTGATTCTAGCCCTAACTGGGCCCCAACTGTCCTCTCCTCCCGTGAAATGAGTGTCGGCTTCGCGTCCCCACGTATAGTACGCTGAGTCCAAGCAATGCCTAGCCCATATCAGGAAGTCGATTCTAGTTGGAACCCGCCTAAAACAACTTTTTTAACCAATATTCAAAATACAATTTTTTTTTCTTATAAAAAAAATTATTTTGGCAACTATATAATGTATTATGTATATTTACCCTAAACTTCATTAAGGACAATACTTCTGAGCTTAAATTAATTCATTTTTGAGACAATTTAACACCTATCCAACCCATGAAAATTGAACTTAGAAATATCTTATCAAAGAACATTTTTTAGAAAAATTGTTTGCACCACCCTCTACCTCCCACGCAAACAGTTTCGAGGTCGTGTTCTCAATTTTAATTGTGATGTGTCTGGACAACTTATATATTTGAATTATTGTTTTTTTTTTTTAATTTTATTTTTTCCTATCAGAAAAATTGTAAATATTAACGTTGTCCAATTAAATGTAAAATTACGATTTAAAATTTCCTAATTTAGTTAAGGCAAGTGGATCATTTCACAATTATCTATTTTTACGCAGTTTTCCTAATTATCGATGGGGAAGCTATCCTCTCCTCAAGAACATTGAGTTTCGGCAACACGCTCATCGCCTACACTCTGTTCAAGATTTGATTCTAGCCCTAAATGGGCCCCAACTGTCCTCTCCTTCCGTGAAATGAGTGTCGGCTTCGCGTCCCCACGTATAGTACGCTGAGTCCAAGCAATGCCTAGCCCATATCAGGAAGTCGATTCTAGTTGGAACCCGCATAAAACAACTTTTTTAACCAATATTCAAAATACAATTTTTTTTTCTTATAAAAAAATTTATTTTGGCAACTATATAATGTATTATGTATATTTACCCTAAACTTCATTAAGGACAATTGTTCTGAGCTTAAATTAATTCATTTTTGAGACAATTTAACACCTATCCAACCCATGAAAATTGAACTTAGAAATATCTTATCAAAGAGCATTTTTTAGAAAAATTGTTTGCACCACCCTCTACCTCCCACGCAAACAGTTTCGAAGGTCGTGTTCTCAATTTTAATTGTGATGTGTCTGGACAACTTATATATTTGAATTATTGTTTTTTTTTTAATTTTATTTTTTCCTATCAGAAAAATTGTAAATATTAACGTTGTCCAATTAAATGTAAAATTACGATTTAAAATTTCCTAATTTAGTTAAGGCAAGTGGATCATTTCACAATAATCTATTTTTACGCGGTTTTCCTAATTATCGATGGGGAAGCTATCCTCTCCTCAAGAACATCGAGTTTCGGCAACACGCTCATCGCCTACACTCTGTTCAAGATTTGATTCTAGCCCTAACTGGGCCCTAACTGTCCTCTCCTCCCGTGAAATGAGTGTCGGCTTCGCGTCCCCACGTATAGTACGCTGAGTCCAAGCAATGCCTAGCCCATATCAGGAAGTCGATTCTAGTTGGAACCCGCATAAAACAACTTTTTTAACCAATATTCAAAATACAATTTTTTTTTCTTATAAAAAAAATTATTTTGGCAACTATATAATGTATTATGTATATTTACCCTAAGCTTCATTAAGGACAATTGTTCTGAGCTTAAATTAATTCATTTTTGAGACAATTTAACACTTAGCCAACCCATGAAAATTGAACTTAGAAATATCTTATCAAAGAGCATTTTTTAGAAAAATTGTTTGCACCACCCTCTACCTCCCACGCAAACAGGTTCGAGGTCGTGTTCTCAATTTTAATTGTGATGTGTCTGGACAACTTATATATTTGAATTATTGTTTTTTTTTTTTTTTTCTTTTTTTTTTCCTGATTCCTGTTCAAGATTTGATTCTAGCCCTAACTGGGCCCCAACTGTCCTCTCCTCCCGTGAAATTAGTGTCGGCTTCGCGTCCCCACGTATAGTACGCTGAGTCCAAGCAATGCCTAGCCCATATCAGGAAGTCGATTCTAGTTGGAACCCACCTAAAACAACTTTTTTAACCAATATTCAAAATACAATTTTTTTTTCTTATAAAAAAAGAAAAAATTTGGCAACTATATAATGTATTATGTATATTTACCCTAAACTTCATTAAGGACAATTGTTCTGAGCTTAAATTAATTCATTTTTAAGACAATTTGACACCTAGCCAACCCATGAAAATTGTACTTAGAAATATCTTATCAAAGAGCATTTTTTTAGAAAAATTGTTTGCACCACCCTCTACCTCCCACGCAAACAGTTTCGAGGTCGTGTTCTCAATTTTAATTGTGATGTGTCTGGACAACTTATATATTTGAATTATTGTTTTTTTTTTTTTTTATTTTTTTTTTTCCTATCAGAAAAATTGTAAATATTAACTTTGTTCAATAAAATGTAAAATTAAAATTTAAAATTTCCTAATTTAGTTAAAGCAAGGGGACTATTTCCCAATTATCTATATTTACGCAGTTTTCCAATACATAAATGGGGAAGCTACCCTCTACTCAAGAAAATTGAGTTTCGGCAACATGCTCATCACCTACACTCTGTTCAAGATTTGATTCTAGACCTAACTTGCCGAATTAAATTGAAATAAACTGGAAACTGTCCACTGCTCCCGTAAAATGAATTGGCTTCGCGTTCTCACTTATAGTAAGATGAATCCAATTAATGTCTAGCCCATATCTGGAAGTCGATTCTAGTTGGAACTCGCCTAAAGCTACTTTTTTAACCAAGATTCAAAATACAATTTTTTTTCTTATAAAAAAATAGGTTTTTGGCAACTATATTATGTATTATATATATTTACCTAAACTTCATTAAGGACAATTGTTCTAAACTTAAAAAAAATCATTTTAGGGCCATAGAAATTGAACTTAGAAATATCTTATCAAAGAGCATTTTTTAGAAAAATTGTTTGCATAACCCTCTACCTCCCACGCAAACAGTTTCGAGGTCGTGTTCTCAATTTTAAGTGTGATGTGTCTGGACAACTTATACATTTGAATTATTGTTTTTTTTTTTATTTATTTTTTTCCTGATTCCTGTTCAAGATTTGATTCTAGCCCTAACTGGGCCCCAACTGTCCTCTCCTCCCTTGAAATGAGTGTCGGCTTCGCGTCCCCACGTATAGTACGCTGAGTCCTAGCAATGCCTAGCCTAAATCAGGAAGTCGATTCTAGTTGGAACCCGCCTAAATCAACTTTTTTAACCAATATTCAAAATTCAATTTTTTCTTTCTTATAAAAAAAATTTTTTTGGCAACTATATAATGTATTATGTATATTTACCCTAAACTTCATTAAGGACAATTGTTCTGAGCTTAAATTAATTCATTTTTGAGACAATTTAACACCTAGCCAACCCATGAAAATTGAACTTAGAAATATCTTATCAAAATGCATTTGTTAGAAGAACTGTTTGCACCACCCTCAACATCCCACGCAAACAAATTAAAGGTCACGATCTCAAATTTAATTGCGATGTGTCCGTAAAACACATATTTTTAAATTATTGTTTTATTTTATCCCATTAAAAAAATTGTAAATATTAAAGTTGTCCAATTAAATGTAAAATTACGATTTAAAATTTCCTAATTTAGTTAAGGCAAGTGGATCATTTCACAATTATCTATTTTTACGCGGTTTTCCTAATTATCGATGGGGAAGCTATCCTCTCCTCAAGAACATTGAGTTTCGGCAACACGCTCATCGCCTACACTCTGTTCAAGATTTGATTCTAGCCCTAACTGGGCCCTAACTGTCCTCTCCTCCCGTGAAATGAGTGTCGGCTTCGCGTCCCCACGTATAGTACACTGAGTCCAAGCAATGCCTAGCCCATATCAGGAAGTCGATTCTAGTTGGAACCCGCCTAAAACAACTTTTTTAACCAATATTCAAAATACAATTTTTTTTTCTTATAAAAAAAGAAAAAATTTGGCAACTATATAATGTATTATGTATATTTACCCTAAACTTCATTAAGGACAATTGTTCTGAGCTTAAATTAATTCATTTTTAAGACAATTTGACACCTAGCCAACCCATGAAAATTGTACTTAGAAATATCTTATCAAAGAGCATTTTTTAGAAAAATTGTTTGCACCACACTCTACCTCCCACGCAAACAGTATCGAGTTCGTGTTCTCAATTTTAATTGTGATGTGTCTGGACAACTTATATATTTGAATTATTGTTTTTTTTTTTAATTTTATTTTTTCCTATCAGAAAAATTGTAAATATTAACGTTGTCCAATTAAATTTAAAATTACGATTTAAAATTTCCTAATTTAGTTAAGGCAAGTGGATCATTTCACAATTATCTATTTTTACGCGGTTTTCCTAATTATCGATGGGGAAGCTATCCTCTCCTCAAGAACATCGAATTTCGGCAACACGCTCATCGCCTACACTCTGTTCAAGATTTGATTCTAGCCCTAACTGGGCCCCAACTGTCCTCTCCTCCCGTGAAATGAGTGTCGGCTTCGCGTCCCCACGTATAGTACGCTGAGTCCAAGCAATGCCTAGCCCATATCAGGAAGTCGATTCTAGTTGGAACCCGCCTAAAACAACTTTTTTAACCAATATTCAAAATACAATTTTTTTTTCTTATAAAAAAAATTATTTTGGCAACTATATAATGTATTATGTATATTTACCCTAAACTTCATTAAGGACAATACTTCTGAGCTTAAATTAATTCATTTTTGAGACAATTTAACACCTATCCAACCCATGAAAATTGAACTTAGAAATATCTTATCAAAGAGCATTTTTTAGAAAAATTGTTTGCACCACCCTCTACCTCCCACGCAAACAGTTTCGAGGTCGTGTTCTCAATTTTAATTGTGATGTGTCTGGACAACTTATATATTTGAATTATTGTTTTTTTTTTTAATTTTATTTTTTCCTATCAGAAAAATTGTAAATATTAACGTTGTCCAATTAAATGTAAAATTACGATTTAAAATTTCCTAATTTAGTTAAGGCAAGTGGATCATTTCACAATTATCTATTTTTACGCAGTTTTCCTAATTATCGATGGGGAAGCTATCCTCTCCTCAAGAACATTGAGTTTCGGCAACACGCTCATCGCCTACACTCTGTTCAAGATTTGATTCTAGCCCTAAATGGGCCCCAACTGTCCTCTCCTTCCGTGAAATGAGTGTCGGCTTCGCGTCCCCACGTATAGTACGCTGAGTCCAAGCAATGCCTAGCCCATATCAGGAAGTCGATTCTAGTTGGAACCCGCATAAAACAACTTTTTTAACCAATATTCAAAATACAATTTTTTTTCTTATAAAAAAAATTATTTTGGCAACTATATAATGTATTATGTATATTTACCCTAAACTTCATTAAGGACAATTGTTCTGAGCTTAAATTAATTCATTTTTGAGACAATTTAACACCTATCCAACCCATGAAAATTGAACTTAGAAATATCTTATCAAAGAGCATTTTTTAGAAAAATTGTTTGCACCACCCTCTACCTCCCACACAAACAGTTTCGAGGTCGTGTTCTCAATTTTAATTGTGATGTGTCTGGACAACTTATATATTTGAATTATTGTTTTTTTTTTTTAATTTTATTTTTTCCTATCAGAAAAATTGTAAATATTAACGTTGTCCAATTAAATGTAAAATTACGATTTAAAATTTCCTAATTTAGTTAAGGCAAGTGGATCATTTCACAATTATCTATTTTTACGCGGTTTTCCTAATTATCGATGGGGAAGCTATCCTCTCCTCAAGAACATCGAGTTTCGGCAACACGCTCATCGCCTACACTCTGTTCAAGATTTGATTCTAGCCCTAACTGGGCCCTAACTGTCCTCTCCTCCCGTGAAATGAGTGTCGGCTTCGCGTCCCCACGTATAGTACGCTGAGTCCAAGCAATGCCTAGCCCATATCAGGAAGTCGATTCTAGTTGGAACCCGCCTAAAACAACTTTTTTAACCAATATTCAAAATACAATTTTTTTTTCTTATAAAAAAAATGATTTTGGCAACTATATAATGTATTATGTATATTTACCCTAAACTTCATTAAGGACAATTGTTCTGAGCTTAAATTAATTCATTTTTGAGACAATTTAACACCTAGCCAACCCATTAAAATTGAACTTAGAAATGTCTTATCAAAGAGCATTTTTTAGAAAAATTGTTTGCACCACCCTCTACCTCCCACGCAAACAGTTTCGAGGTCGTGTTCTCAATTTTAATTGTGATGTGTCTGGACAACTTATATATTTGAATTATTGTTTTTTTTTTATTTTATTTTTTCCTTTCAGAAAAATTGTAAATATTAACGTTGTCCAATTAAATGTAAAATTACGATTTAAAATTTCCTAATTTAGTTAAGGCAAGTGGATCATTTCACAATTATCTATTTTTACGCTGTTTTCCTAATTATCGATGGGGAAGCTATCCTCTCCTCAAGAACATCGAGTTTCGGCAACACGCTCATCGCCTACACTCTGTTCAAGATTTGATTCTAGCCCTAACTGGGCCCCAACTGTCCTCTCCTCCCGTGAAATGAGTGTCGGCTTCGCGTCCCCACGTATAGTACGCTGAGTCCAAGCAATGCCTAGCCCATATCAGGAAGTCGATTCTAGTTGGAACCCGCCTAAAACAACTATTTTAACCAATATTCAAAATACAATTTTTTTTTCTTATAAAAAAAAAAAAAAATTTTGGCAACTATATAATGTTTTATGTATATTTACCCTAAACTTCATTAAGGACAATTGTTCTGAGCTTAAATTAATTCATTTTTAAGACAATTTGACACCTAGCCAACCCATGAAAATTGTACTTAGAAATATCTTATCAAAGAGCATTTTTTAGAAAAATTGTTTGCATAACCCTCTACCTCCCACGCAAACAGTTTCGAGGTCGTGTTCTCAATTTTAATTGTGATGTGTCTGGACAACTTATACATTTGAATTATTGTTTTTTTTTTTTTTTTATTTATTTTTTTACTGATTCCTGTTCAAGATTTGATTCTAGCCCTAACTGGGCCCCAACTGTCCTCTCCTCCCTTGAAATGAGTGTCGGCTTCGCGTCCCCACGTATAGTACGCTGAGTCCAAGCAATGCCTAGCCCATATCAGGAAGTCGATTCTAGTTGGAACCCGCCTAAAACAACTTTTTTAACCAATATTCAAAATACAATTTTTTTTTCTTATAAAAAAAATATTTTGGCAACTATATAATGTATTATGTATATTTACCCTAAACTTCATTAAGGACAATTGTTCTGAGCTTAAATTAATTCATTTTTGAGACAATTTAACACCTAGCCAACCCATTAAAATTGAACTTAGAAATATCTTATCAAAGAGCATTTTTTTAGAAAAATTGTTTGCACCACCCTCTACCTCCCACGCAAACAGTTTCGAGGTCGTGTTCTCAATTTTAATTGTGATGTGTCTGGACAACTTATATATTTGAATTATTGTTTTTTTTTTTATTTATTTTTTTCCTATCAGAAAAATTGTAAATATTAACTTTGTTCAATAAAATGTAAAATTAAAATTTAAAATTTCCTAATTTAGTTAAAGCAAGGGGACTATTTCCCAATTATCTATATTTACGCAGTTTTCCAATACATAAATGGGGAAGCTACCCTCTACTCAAGAAAATTGAGTTTCGGCAACATGCTCATCACCTACACTCTGTTCAAGATTTGATTCTAGACCTAACTTGCCGAATTAAATTGAAATAAACTGGAAACTGTCCACTGCTCCCGTAAAATGAATTGGCTTCGCGTTCTCACTTATAGTAAGATGAATCCAATTAATGTCTAGCCCATATCTGGAAGTCGATTCTAGTTGGAACTCGCCTAAAGCTACTTTTTTAACCAAGATTCAAAATACAATTTTTTTTCTTATAAAAAAATAGGTTTTTGGCAACTATATTATGTATTATATATATTTACCTAAACTTCATTAAGGACAATTGTTCTAAACTTAAAAAAAATCATTTTAGGGCCTACGTAACACCTAGCCAACCCATAGAAATTGAACTTAGAAATATCTTATCAAAATGCATTTGTTAGAAGAACTGTTTGCACCACCCTCAACATCCCACGCAAACAAATTAAAGGTCACGATCTCAAATTTAATTGCGATGTGTCCGTAAAACACATATTTTTAAATTATTGTTTTATTTTATCCCATTAAAAAAATTGTAAATATTAAAGTTGTCCAATTAAATGTAAAATTACGATTTAAAATTTCCTAATTTAGTTAAGGCAAGTGGATCATTTCACAATAATCTATTTTTACGCGGTTTTCCTAATTATCGATGGGGAAGCTATCCTCTCCTCAAGAACATCGAGTTTCGGCAACACGCTCATCGCCTACACTCTGTTCAAGATTTGATTCTAGCCCTAACTGGGCCCTAACTGTCCTCTCCTCCCGTGAAATGAGTGTCGGCTTCACGTCCCCACGTATAGTACGCTGAGTCCAAGCAATGCCTAGCCCATATCAGGAAGTCGATTCTAGTTGGAACCCGCCTAAAACAACTTTTTTAACCAATATTCAAAATACAATTTTTTTTTCTTATAAAAAAAATTATTTTGGCAACTATATAATGTATTATGTATATTTACCCTAAACTTCATTAGGACAATTGTTCTGAGCTTAAATTAATTCATTTTTAAGACAATTTGACACCTAGCCAACCCATGAAAATTGTACTTAGAAATATCTTATCAAAGAGCATTTTTTAGAAAAATTGTTTGCATAACCCTCTACCTCCCACGCAAACAGTTTCGAGGTCGTGTTCTCAATTTTAATTGTGATGTGTCTGGACAACTTATATATTTGAATTATTGTTTTTTTTTTTTAATTTTATTTTTTCCTATCAGAAAAATTGTAAATATTAACGTTGTCCAATTAAATTTAAAATTACGATTTAAAATTTCCTAATTTAGTTAAGGCAAGTGGATCATTTCACAATTATCTATTTTTACGCGGTTTTCCTAATTATCGATGGGGAAGCTATCCTCTCCTCAAGAACATCGAGTTTCGGCAACACGCTCATCGCCTACACTCTGTTCAAGATTTGATTCTAGCCCTAACTGGGCCCCAACTGTCCTCTCCTCCCGTGAAATGAGTGTCGGCTTCGCGTCCCCACGTATAGTACGCTGAGTCCAAGCAATGCCTAGCCCATATCAGGAAGTCGATTCTAGTTGGAACCCGCCTAAAACAACTTTTTTAACCAATATTCAAAATACAATTTTTTTTTCTTATAAAAAAATTATTTTGGCAACTATATAATGTATTATGTATATTTACCCTAAACTTCATTAAGGACAATTGTTCTGAGCTTAAATTAATTCATTTTTGAGACAATTTAACACCTAGCCAAACCACGAAAATTGAACTTAGAAATATCTTATCAAAGAGCATTTTTTAGAAAAATTGTTTGCACCACCCTCTACCTCCCACGCAAACAGTTTCGAGGTCGTGTTCTCAATTTTAATTGTGATGTGTCTGGACAACTTATATATTTGAATTATTGTTTTTTTTTTTTTTTATTTATTTTTTTCCTATCAGAAAAATTGTAAATATTAACTTTGTTCAATAAAATGTAAAATTAAAATTTAAAATTTCCTAATTTAGTTAAAGCAAGGGGACTATTTCCCAATTATCTATATTTACGCAGTTTTCCAATACATAAATGGGGAAGCTACCCTCTACTCAAGAAAATTGAGTTTCGGCAACATGCTCATCACCTACACTCTGTTCAAGATTTGATTCTAGACCTAACTTGCCGAATTAAATTGAAATAAACTGGAAACTGTCCACTGCTCCCGTAAAATGAATTGGCTTCGCGTTCTCACTTATAGTAAGATGAATCCAATTAATGTCTAGCCCATATCTGGAAGTCGATTCTAGTTGGAACTCGCCTAAAGCTACTTTTTTAACCAAGATTCAAAATACAATTTTTTTTCTTATAAAAAAATAGGTTTTTGGCAACTATATTATGTATTATATATATTTACCTAAACTTCATTAAGGACAATTGTTCTAAACTTAAAAAAAATCATTTTAGGGCCTACGTAACACCTAGCCAACCCATAGAAATTGAACTTAGAAATATCTTATCAAAATGCATTTGTTAGAAGAACTGTTTGCACCACCCTCAACATCCCACGCTAACAAATTAAAGGTCACGATCTCAAATTTAATTGCGATGTGTCCGTAAAACACATATTTTTAAATTATTGTTTTATTTTATCCCATTAAAAAAATTGTAAATATTAAAGTTGTCCAATTAAATGTAAAATTACGATTTAAAATTTCCTAATTTAGTTAAGGCAAGTGGATCATTTCACAATTATCTATTTTTACGCGGTTTTCCTAATTATCGATGGGGAAGCTATCCTCTCCTCAAGAACATTGAGTTTCGGCAACACGCTCATCGCCTACACTCTGTTCAAGATTTGATTCTAGCCCTAACTGGGCCCTAACTGTCCTCTCCTCCCGTGAAATGAGTGTCGGCTTCGCGTCCCCACGTATAGTACGCTGAGTCCAAGCAATGCCTAGCCCATATCAGGAAGTCGATTCTAGTTGGAACCCGCCTAAAACAACTTTTTTAACCAATATTCAAAATACAATTTTTTTTTCTTATAAAAAAAGAAAAAATTTGGCAACTATATAATGTATTATGTATATTTACCCTAAACTTCATTAAGGACAATTGTTCTGAGCTTAAATTAATTCATTTTTAAGACAATTTGACACCTAGCCAACCCATGAAAATTGTACTTAGAAATATCTTATCAAAGAGCATTTTTTAGAAAAATTGTTTGCACCACACTCTACCTCCCACGCAAACAGTTTCGAGTTCGTGTTCTCAATTTTAATTGTGATGTGTCTGGACAACTTATATATTTGAATTATTGTTTTTTTTTTTAATTTTATTTTTTCCTATCAGAAAAATTGTAAATATTAACGTTGTCCAATTAAATTTAAAATTACGATTTAAAATTTCCTAATTTAGTTAAGGCAAGTGGATCATTTCACAATTATCTATTTTTACGCGGTTTTCCTAATTATCGATGGGGAAGCTATCCTCTCCTCAAGAACATCGAGTTTCGGCAACACGCTCATCGCCTACACTCTGTTCAAGATTTGATTCTAGCCCTAACTGGGCCCCAACTGTCCTCTCCTCCCGTGAAATGAGTGTCGGCTTCGCGTCCCCACGTATAGTACGCTGAGTCCAAGCAATGCCTAGCCCATATCAGGAAGTCGATTCTAGTTGGAACCCGCCTAAAACAACTTTTTTAACCAATATTCAAAATACAATTTTTTTTTCTTATAAAAAAAATTATTTTGGCAACTATATAATGTATTATGTATATTTACCCTAAACTTCATTAAGGACAATTGTTCTGAGCTTAAATTAATTCATTTTTGAGACAATTTAACACCTATCCAACCCATGAAAATTGAACTTAGAAATATCTTATCAAAGAGCATTTTTTAGAAAAATTGTTTGCACCACCCTCTACCTCCCACGCAAACAGTTTCGAAGGTCGTGTTCTCAATTTTAATTGTGATGTGTCTGGACAACTTATATATTTGAATTATTGTTTTTTTTTTTAATTTTATTTTTTCCTATCAGAAAAATTGTAAATATTAACGTTGTCCAATTAAATGTAAAATTACGATTTAAAATTTCCTAATTTAGTTAAGGCAAGTGGATCATTTCACAATTATCTATTTTTACGCGGTTTTCCTAATTATCGATGGGGAAGCTATCCTCTCCTCAAGAACATCGAGTTTTGCCTACACTCTGTTCAAGATTTGATTCTAGCCCTAACTGGGCCCCAACTGTCCTCTCCTCCCGTGAAATGAGTGTCGGCTTCGCGTCCCCACGTATAGTACGCTGAGTCCAAGCAATGCCTAGCCCATATCAGGAAGTCGATTCTAGTTGGAACCCGCCTAAAACAACTTTTTTAACCAATATTCAAAATACAATTTTTTTTTCTTATAAAAAAAATTATTTTGGCAACTATATAATGTATTATGTATATTTACCCTAAACTTCATTAAGGACAATTGTTCTGAGCTTAAATTAATTCATTTTTGAGACAATTTAACACCTATCCAACCCATGAAAATTGAACTTAGAAATATCTTATCAAAGAGCATTTTTTAGAAAAATTGTTTGCACCACCCTCTACCTCCCACGCAAACAGTTTCGAAGGTCGTGTTCTCAATTTTAATTGTGATGTGTCTGGACAACTTATATATTTGAATTATTGTTTTTTTTTTTTAATTTTATTTTTTCCTATCAGAAAAATTGTAAATATTAACGTTGTCCAATTAAATATAAAATTACGATTTAAAATTTCCTAATTTAGTTAAGGCAAGTGGATCATTTCACAATTATCTATTTTTACGCGGTTTTCCTAATTATCGATGGGGAAGCTATCCTCTCCTCAAGAACATCGAGTTTTGCCTACACTCTGTTCAAGATTTGATTCTAGCCCTAACTGGGCCCCAACTGTCCTCTCCTCCCGTGAAATGAGTGTCGGCTTCGCGTCCCCACGTATAGTACGCTGAGTCCAAGCAATGCCTAGCCCATATCAGGAAGTCGATTCTAGTTGGAACCCGCCTAAAACAACTTTTTTAACCAATATTCAAAATACAATTTTTTTTTCTTATAAAAAAAAAAAAAATTTGGCAACTATATAATGTATTATGTATATTTACCCTAAACTTCATTAAGGACAATTGTTCTGAGCTTAAATTAATTCATTTTTGAGACAATTTAACACCTAGCCAACCCATGAAAATTGAACTTAGAAATATCTTATCAAAGAGCATTTTTTAGAAAAATTGTTTGCACCACCCTCTACCTCCCACGCAAACAGTTTCGAGGTCGTGTTCTCAATTTTAATTGTGATGTGTCTGGACAACTTATATATTTGAATTATTGTTTTTTTTTTTAATTTTATTTTTTCCTATCAGAAAAATTGTAAATATTAACGTTGTCCAATTAAATTTAAAATTACGATTTAAAATTTCCTAATTTAGTTAAGGCAAGTGGATCATTTCACAATTATCTATTTTTACGCGGTTTTCCTAATTATCGATGGGGAAGCTATCCTCTCCTCAAGAACATCGAGTTTCGGCAACACGCTCATCGCCTACACTCTGTTCAAGATTTGATTCTAGCCCTAACTGGGCCCCAACTGTCCTCTCCTCCCGTGAAATGAGTGTCGGCTTCGCGTCCCCACGTATAGTACGCTGAGTCCAAGCAATGCCTAGCCCATATCAGGAAGTCGATTCTAGTTGGAACCCGCCTAAAACAACTTTTTTAACCAATATTCAAAATACAATTTTTTTTTCTTATAAAAAAAATTATTTTGGCAACTATATAATGTATTATGTATATTTACCCTAAACTTCATTAAGGACAATTGTTCTGAGCTTAAATTAATTCATTTTTGAGACAATTTAACACCTATCCAACCCATGAAAATTGAACTTAGAAATATCTTATCAAAGAGCATTTTTTAGAAAAATTGTTTGCACCACCCTCTACCTCCCACGCAAACAGTTTCGAAGGTCGTGTTCTCAATTTTAATTGTGATGTGTCTGGACAACTTATATATTTGAATTATTGTTTTTTTTTTTAATTTTATTTTTTCCTATCAGAAAAATTGTAAATATTAACGTTGTCCAATTAAATGTAAAATTACGATTTAAAATTTCCTAATTTAGTTAAGGCAAGTGGATCATTTCACAATTATCTATTTTTACGCGGTTTTCCTAATTATCGATGGGGAAGCTATCCTCTCCTCAAGAACATCGAGTTTCGGCAACACGCTCATCGCCTACACTCTGTTCAAGATTTGATTCTAGCCCTAACTGGGCCCCAACTGTCCTCTCCTCCCGTGAAATGAGTGTCGGCTTCGCGTCCCCACGTATAGTACGCTGAGTCCAAGCAATGCCTAGCCCATATCAGGAAGTCGATTCTAGTTGGAACCCGCCTAAAACAACTTTTTTAACCAATATTCAAAATACAATTTTTTTTCTTATAAAAAAAAAATTTTGGCAACTATATAATGTATTATGTATATTTACCCTAAACTTCATTAAGGACAATTGTTCTGAGCTTAAATTAATTCATTTTTGAGACAATTTAACACCTAGCCAACCCATGAAAATTGAACTTAGAAATATCTTATCAAAGAGCATTTTTTAGAAAAATTGTTTGCACCACCCTCTACCTCCCACGCAAACAGGTTCGAGGTCGTGTTCTCAATTTTAATTGTGATGTGTCTGGACAACTTATATATTTGAATTATTGTTTTTTTTTTTTTTTCTTTTTTTTTTCCTGATTCCTGTTCAAGATTTGATTCTAGCCCTAACTGGGCACCAACTGTCCTCTCCTCCCGTGAAATGAGTGTCGGCTTCGCGTCCCCACGTATAGTACGCTGAGTCCAAGCAATGCCTAGCCCATATCAGGAAGTCGATTCTAGTTGGAACCCACCTAAAACAACTTTTTTAACCAATATTCAAAATACAATTTTTTTTTCTTATAAAAAAAAAAATTTTTGGCAACTATATAATGTATTATGTATATTTACCTTAAACTTCATTAAGGACAATTGTTCTGAGCTAAAATTAATTCATTTTTAAGACAATTTGACACCTAGCCAACCCATGAAAATTTAACTTAGAAATATCTTATCAAAGAGCATTTTTAGAAAAATTGTTTGCACCGCACTCTACCTCCCACGCAAACAGTTTCGAGGTCGTGTTCTCAATTTTAATTGTGATGTGTCTGGACAACTTATATATTTGAATTATTGTTTTTTTTTTATTTTATTTTTTCCTATCAGAAAAATTGTAAATATTAACGTTGTCCAATTAAATGTAAAATTACGATTTAAAATTTCCTAATTTAGTTAAGGCAAGTGGATCATTTCACAATTATCTATTTTTACGCGGTTTTCCTAATTATCGATGGGGAAGCTATCCTCTCCTCAAGAACATCGAGTTTCGGCAACACGCTCATCGCCTACACTCTGTTCAAGATTTGATTCTAGCCCTAACTGGGCCCCAACTGTCCTCTCCTCCCGTGAAATGAGTGTCGGCTTCGCGTCCCCACGTATAGTACGCTGAGTCCAAGCAATGCCTAGCCCATATCAGGAAGTCGATTCTAGTTGGAACCCGCCTAAAACAACTTTTTTAACCAATATTCAAAATACAATTTTTTTTCTTATAAAAAAAAAAAATTTTTGGCAACTATATAATGTATTATGTATATTTACCCTAAACTTCATTAAGGACAATTGTTCTGAGCTTAAATTAATTCATTTTTGAGACAATTTAACACCTAGCCAACCCATGAAAATTGAACTTAGAAATATCTTATCAAAGAGCATTTTTTAGAAAAATTGTTTGCATAACCCTCTACCTCCCACGCAAACAGGTTCGAGGTCGTGTTCTCAATTTTAATTGTGATGTGTCTGGACAACTTATATATTTGAATTATTGTTTTTTTTTTTATTTATTTTTTTCCTATCAGAAAAATTGTAAATATTAACTTTGTTCAATAAAATGTAAAATTAAAATTTAAAATTTCCTAATTTAGTTAAAGCAAGGGGACTATTTCCCAATTATCTATATTTACGCAGTTTTCCAATACATAAATGGGGAAGCTACCCTCTACTCAAGAAAATTGAGTTTCGGCAACATGCTCATCACCTACACTCTGTTCAAGATTTGATTCTAGACCTAACTTGCCGAATTAAATTGAAATAAACTGGAAACTGTCCACTGCTCCCGTAAAATGAATTGGCTTCGCGTTCTCACTTATAGTAAGATGAATCCAATTAATGTCTAGCCCATATCTGGAAGTCGATTCTAGTTGGAACTCGCCTAAAGCTACTTTTTTAACCAAGATTCAAAATACAATTTTTTTTCTTATAAAAAAATAGGTTTTTGGCAACTATATTATGTATTATATATATTTACCTAAACTTCATTAAGGACAATTGTTCTAAACTTAAAAAAAATCATTTTAGGGCCTACGTAACACCTAGCCAACCCATAGAAATTGAACTTAGAAATATCTTATCAAAATGCATTTGTTAGAAGAACTGTTTGCACCACCCTCAACATCCCACGCAAACAAATTAAAGGTCACGATCTCAAATTTAATTGCGATGTGTCCGTAAAACACATATTTTTAAATTATTGTTTTATTTTATCCCATTAAAAAAATTGTAAATATTAAAGTTGTCCAATTAAATGTAAAATTACGATTTAAAATTTCCTAATTTAGTTAAGGCAAGTGGATCATTTCACAATTATCTATTTTTACGCGGTTTTCCTAATTATCGATGGGGAAGCTATCCTCTCCTCAAGAACATTGAGTTTCGGCAACACGCTCATCGCCTACACTCTGTTCAAGATTTGATTCTAGCCCTAACTGGGCCCTAACTGTCCTCTCCTCCCGTGAAATGAGAGTCGGCTTCGCGTCCCCACGTATAGTACACTGAGTCCAAGCAATGCCTAGCCCATATCAGGAAGTCGATTCTAGTTGGAACCCGCCTAAAACAACTTTTTTAACCAATATTCAAAATACAATTTTTTTTTCTTATAAAAAAAGAAAAAATTTGGCAACTATATAATGTATTATGTATATTTACCCTAAACTTCATTAAGGACAATTGTTCTGAGCTTAAATTAATTCATTTTTAAGACAATTTGACACCTAGCCAACCCATGAAAATTGTACTTAGAAATATCTTATCAAAGAGCATTTTTTAGAAAAATTGTTTGCACCACACTCTACCTCCCACGCAAACAGTTTCGAGTTCGTGTTCTCAATTTTAATTGTGATGTGTCTGGACAACTTATATATTTGAATTATTGTTTTTTTTTTTTAATTTTATTTTTTCCTATCAGAAAAATTGTAAATATTAACGTTGTCCAATTAAATTTAAAATTACGATTTAAAATTTCCTAATTTAGTTAAGGCAAGTGGATCATTTCACAATTATCTATTTTTACGCGGTTTTCCTAATTATCGATGGGGAAGCTATCCTCTCCTCAAGAACATCGAGTTTCGGCAACACGCTCATCGCCTACACTCTGTTCAAGATTTGATTCTAGCCCTAACTGGGCCCCAACTGTCCTCTCCTCCCGTGAAATGAGTGTCGGCTTCGCGTCCCCACGTATAGTACGCTGAGTCCAAGCAATGCCTAGCCCATATCAGGAAGTCGATTCTAGTTGGAACCCGCCTAAAACAACTTTTTTAACCAATATTCAAAATACAATTTTTTTTTGTTATAAAAAAAATTATTTTGGCAACTATATAATGTATTATGTATATTTACCCTAAACTTCATTAAGGACAATACTTCTGAGCTTAAATTAATTCATTTTTGAGACAATTTAACACCTATCCAACCCATGAAAATTGAACTTAGAAATATCTTATCAAAGAGCATTTTTTAGAAAAATTGTTTGCACCACCCTCTACCTCCCACGCAAACAGTTTCGAGGTCGTGTTCTCAATTTTAATTGTGATGTGTCTGGACAACTTATATATTTGAATTATTGTTTTTTTTTTTAATTTTATTTTTTCCTATCAGAAAAATTGTAAATATTAACGTTGTCCAATTAAATGTAAAATTACGATTTAAAATTTCCTAATTTAGTTAAGGCAAGTGGATCATTTCACAATTATCTATTTTTACGCAGTTTTCCTAATTACCGATGGGGAAGCTATCCTCTCCTCAAGAACATTGAGTTTCGGCAACACGCTCATCGCCTACACTCTGTTCAAGATTTGATTCTAGCCCTAACTGGGCCCCAACTGTCCTCTCCTCCCGTGAAATGAGTGTCGGCTTCGCGTCCCCACGTATAGTACGCTGAGTCCAAGCAATGCCTAGCCCATATCAGGAAGTCGATTCTAGTTGGAACCCGCCTAAAACAACTTTTTTAACCAATATTCAAAATACAATTTTTTTTCTTATAAAAAAAAAATTTTGGCAACTATATAATGTATTATGTATATTTACCCTAAACTTCATTAAGGACAATTGTTCTGAGCTTAAATTAATTCATTTTTGAGACAATTTAACACCTAGCCAACCCATGAAAATTGAACTTAGAAATATCTTATCAAAGAGCATTTTTTAGAAAAATTGTTTGCACCACCCTCTACCTCCCACGCAAACAGGTTCGAGGTCGTGTTCTCAATTTTAATTGTGATGTGTCTGGACAACTTATATATTTGAATTATTGTTGTTTTTTTTTTTTTTTTCTTTTTTTTTTCCTGATTCCTGTTCAAGATTTGATTCTAGCCCTAACTGGGCACCAACTGTCCTCTCCTCCCGTGAAATGAGTGTCGGCTTCGCGTCCCCACGTATAGTACGCTGAGTCCAAGCAATGCCTAGCCCATATCAGGAAGTCGATTCTAGTTGGAACCCACCTAAAACAACTTTTTTAACCAATATTCAAAATACAATTTTTTTTTCTTATAAAAAAAAAAAATTTTTGGCAACTATATAATGTATTATGTATATTTACCTTAAACTTCATTAAGGACAATTGTTCTGAGCTAAAATTAATTCATTTTTAAGACAATTTGACACCTAGCCAACCCATGAAAATTTAACTTAGAAATATCTTATCAAAGAGCATTTTTAGAAAAATTGTTTGCACCGCACTCTACCTCCCACGCAAACAGTTTCGAGGTCGTGTTCTCAATTTTAATTGTGATGTGTCTGGACAACTTATATATTTGAATTATTGTTTTTTTTTTATTTTATTTTTTCCTATCAGAAAAATTGTAAATATTAACGTTGTCCAATTAAATGTAAAATTACGATTTAAAATTTCCTAATTTAGTTAAGGCAAGTGGATCATTTCACAATTATCTATTTTTACGCGGTTTTCCTAATTATCGATGGGGAAGCTATCCTCTCCTCAAGAACATCGAGTTTCGGCAACACGCTCATCGCCTACACTCTGTTCAAGATTTGATTCTAGCCCTAACTGGGCCCCAACTGTCCTCTCCTCCCGTGAAATGAGTGTCGGCTTCGCGTCCCCACGTATAGTACGCTGAGTCCAAGCAATGCCTAGCCCATATCAGGAAGTCGATTCTAGTTGGAACCCGCCTAAAACAACTTTTTTAACCAATATTCAAAATACAATTTTTTTTCTTATAAAAAAAAAATTTTGGCAACTATATAATGTATTATGTATATTTACCCTAAACTTCATTAAGGACAATTGTTCTGAGCTTAAATTAATTCATTTTTGAGACAATTTAACACCTAGCCAACCCATGAAAATTGAACTTAGAAATATCTTATCAAAGAGCATTTTTTAGAAAAATTGTTTGCACCACCCTCTACCTCCCACGCAAACAGGTTCGAGGTCGTGTTCTCAATTTTAATTGTGATGTGTCTGGACAACTTATATATTTGAATTATTGTTGTTTTTTTTTTTTTTTCTTTTTTTTTTCCTGATTCCTGTTCAAGATTTGATTCTAGCCCTAACTGGGCACCAACTGTCCTCTCCTCCCGTGAAATGAGTGTCGGCTTCGCGTCCCCACGTATAGTACGCTGAGTCCAAGCAATGCCTAGCCCATATCAGGAAGTCGATTCTAGTTGGAACCCACCTAAAACAACTTTTTTAACCAATATTCAAAATACAATTTTTTTTTCTTATAAAAAAAAAAAATTTTTGGCAACTATATAATGTATTATGTATATTTACCTTAAACTTCATTAAGGACAATTGTTCTGAGCTAAAATTAATTCATTTTTAAGACAATTTGACACCTAGCCAACCCATGAAAATTTAACTTAGAAATATCTTATCAAAGAGCATTTTTAGAAAAATTGTTTGCACCGCACTCTACCTCCCACGCAAACAGTTTCGAGGTCGTGTTCTCAATTTTAATTGTGATGTGTCTGGACAACTTATATATTTGAATTATTGTTTTTTTTTTATTTTATTTTTTCCTATCAGAAAAATTGTAAATATTAACGTTGTCCAATTAAATGTAAAATTACGATTTAAAATTTCCTAATTTAGTTAAGGCAAGTGGATCATTTCACAATTATCTATTTTTACGCGGTTTTCCTAATTATCGATGGGGAAGCTATCCTCTCCTCAAGAACATCGAGTTTCGGCAACACGCTCATCGCCTACACTCTGTTCAAGATTTGATTCTAGCCCTAACTGGGCCCCAACTGTCCTCTCCTCCCGTGAAATGAGTGTCGGCTTCGCGTCCCCACGTATAGTACGCTGAGTCCAAGCAATGCCTAGCCCATATCAGGAAGTCGATTCTAGTTGGAACCCGCCTAAAACAACTTTTTTAACCAATATTCAAAATACAATTTTTTTTCTTATAAAAAAAAAAAATTTTTGGCAACTATATAATGTATTATGTATATTTACCCTAAACTTCATTAAGGACAATTGTTCTGAGCTTAAATTAATTCATTTTTGAGACAATTTAACACCTAGCCAACCCATGAAAATTGAACTTAGAAATATCTTATCAAAGAGCATTTTTTAGAAAAATTGTTTGCATAACCCTCTACCTCCCACGCAAACAGGTTCGAGGTCGTGTTCTCAATTTTAATTGTGATGTGTCTGGACAACTTATATATTTGAATTATTGTTTTTTTTTTTATTTATTTTTTTCCTATCAGAAAAATTGTAAATATTAACTTTGTTCAATAAAATGTAAAATTAAAATTTAAAATTTCCTAATTTAGTTAAAGCAAGGGGACTATTTCCCAATTATCTATATTTACGCAGTTTTCCAATACATAAATGGGGAAGCTACCCTCTACTCAAGAAAATTGAGTTTCGGCAACATGCTCATCACCTACACTCTGTTCAAGATTTGATTCTAGACCTAACTTGCCGAATTAAATTGAAATAAACTAGAAACTGTCCACTGCTCCCGTAAAATGAATTGGCTTCGCGTTCTCACTTATAGTAAGATGAATCCAATTAATGTCTAGCCCATATCTGGAAGTCGATTCTAGTTGGAACTCGCCTAAAGCTACTTTTTTAACCAAGATTCAAAATACAATTTTTTTTCTTATAAAAAAATAGGTTTTTGGCAACTATATTATGTATTATATATATTTACCTAAACTTCATTAAGGACAATTGTTCTAAACTTAAAAAAAATCATTTTAGGGCCTACGTAACACCTAGCCAACCCATAGAAATTGAACTTAGAAATATCTTATCAAAATGCATTTGTTAGAAGAACTGTTTGCACCACCCTCAACATCCCACGCAAACAAATTAAAGGTCACGATCTCAAATTTAATTGCGATGTGTCCGTAAAACACATATTTTTAAATTATTGTTTTATTTTATCCCATTAAAAAAATTGTAAATATTAAAGTTGTCCAATTAAATGTAAAATTACGATTTAAAATTTCCTAATTTAGTTAAGGCAAGTGGATCATTTCACAATTATCTATTTTTACGCGGTTTTCCTAATTATCGATGGGGAAGCTATCCTCTCCTCAAGAACATTGAGTTTCGGCAACACGCTCATCGCCTACACTCTGTTCAAGATTTGATTCTAGCCCTAACTGGGCCCTAACTGTCCTCTCCTCCCGTGAAATGAGTGTCGGCTTCGCGTCCCCACGTATAGTACGCTGAGTCCAAGCAATGCCTAGCCCATATCAGGAAGTCGATTCTAGTTGGAACCCGCCTAAAACAACTTTTTTAACCAATATTCAAAATACAATTTTTTTTTCTTATAAAAAAAATGATTTTGGCAACTATATAATGTATTATGTATATTTACCCTAAACTTCATTAAGGACAATTGTTCTGAGCTTAAATTAATTCATTTTTGAGACAATTTAACACCTAGCCAACCCATTAAAATTGAACTTAGAAATGTCTTATCAAAGAGCATTTTTTAGAAAAATTGTTTGCACCACCCTCTACCTCCCACGCAAACAGTTTCGAGGTCGTGTTCTCAATTTTAATTGTGATGTGTCTGGACAACTTATATATTTGAATTATTGTTTTTTTTTTATTTTATTTTTTCCTTTCAGAAAAATTGTAAATATTAACGTTGTCCAATTAAATGTAAAATTACGATTTAAAATTTCCTAATTTAGTTAAGGCAAGTGGATCATTTCACAATTATCTATTTTTACGCTGTTTTCCTAATTATCGATGGGGAAGCTATCCTCTCCTCAAGAACATCGAGTTTCGGCAACACGCTCATCGCCTACACTCTGTTCAAGATTTGATTCTAGCCCTAACTGGGCCCCAACTGTCCTCTCCTCCCGTGAAATGAGTGTCGGCTTCGCGTCCCCACGTATAGTACGCTGAGTCCAAGCAATGCCTAGCCCATATCAGGAAGTCGATTCTAGTTGGAACCCGCCTAAAACAACTATTTTAACCAATATTCAAAATACAATTTTTTTTTCTTATAAAAAAAAAAAAAAATTTTGGCAACTATATAATGTTTTATGTATATTTACCCTAAACTTCATTAAGGACAATTGTTCTGAGCTTAAATTAATTCATTTTTAAGACAATTTGACACCTAGCCAACCCATGAAAATTGTACTTAGAAATATCTTATCAAAGAGCATTTTTTAGAAAAATTGTTTGCATAACCCTCTACCTCCCACGCAAACAGTTTCGAGGTCGTGTTCTCAATTTTAATTGTGATGTGTCTGGACAACTTATACATTTGAATTATTGTTTTTTTTTTTTTTTTATTTATTTTTTTACTGATTCCTGTTCAAGATTTGATTCTAGCCCTAACTGGGCCCCAACTGTCCTCTCCTCCCGTGAAATGAGTGTCGGCTTCGCGTCCCCACGTATAGTACGCTGAGTCCAAGCAATGCCTAGCCCATATCAGGAAGTCGATTCTAGTTGGAACCCGCCTAAAACAACTTTTTTAACCAATATTCAAAATACAATTTTTTTTTCTTATAAAAAAATTATTTTGGCAACTATATAATGTATTATGTATATTTACCCTAAACTTCATTAAGGACAATTGTTCTGAGCTTAAATTAATTCATTTTTGAGACAATTTAACACCTAGCCAAACCACGAAAATTGAACTTAGAAATATCTTATCAAAGAGCATTTTTTAGAAAAATTGTTTGCACCACCCTCTACCTCCCACGCAAACAGTTTCGAGGTCGTGTTCTCAATTTTAATTGTGATGTGTCTGGACAACTTATATATTTGAATTATTGTTTTTTTTTTTTTTTATTTATTTTTTTCCTATCAGAAAAATTGTAAATATTAACTTTGTTCAATAAAATGTAAAATTAAAATTTAAAATTTCCTAATTTAGTTAAAGCAAGGGGACTATTTCCCAATTATCTATATTTACGCAGTTTTCCAATACATAAATGGGGAAGCTACCCTCTACTCAAGAAAATTGAGTTTCGGCAACATGCTCATCACCTACACTCTGTTCAAGATTTGATTCTAGACCTAACTTGCCGAATTAAATTGAAATAAACTGGAAACTGTCCACTGCTCCCGTAAAATGAATTGGCTTCGCGTTCTCACTTATAGTAAGATGAATCCAATTAATGTCTAGCCCATATCTGGAAGTCGATTCTAGTTGGAACTCGCCTAAAGCTACTTTTTTAACCAAGATTCAAAATACAATTTTTTTTCTTATAAAAAAATAGGTTTTTGGCAACTATATTATGTATTATATATATTTACCTAAACTTCATTAAGGACAATTGTTCTAAACTTAAAAAAAATCATTTTAGGGCCTACGTAACACCTAGCCAACCCATAGAAATTGAACTTAGAAATATCTTATCAAAATGCATTTGTTAGAAGAACTGTTTGCACCACCCTCAACATCCCACGCTAACAAATTAAAGGTCACGATCTCAAATTTAATTGCGATGTGTCCGTAAAACACATATTTTTAAATTATTGTTTTATTTTATCCCATTAAAAAAATTGTAAATATTAAAGTTGTCCAATTAAATGTAAAATTACGATTTAAAATTTCCTAATTTAGTTAAGGCAAGTGGATCATTTCACAATTATCTATTTTTACGCGGTTTTCCTAATTATCGATGGGGAAGCTATCCTCTCCTCAAGAACATTGAGTTTCGGCAACACGCTCATCGCCTACACTCTGTTCAAGATTTGATTCTAGCCCTAACTGGGCCCTAACTGTCCTCTCCTCCCGTGAAATGAGTGTCGGCTTCGCGTCCCCACGTATAGTACGCTGAGTCCAAGCAATGCCTAGCCCATATCAGGAAGTCGATTCTAGTTGGAACCCGCCTAAAACAACTTTTTTAACCAATATTCAAAATACAATTTTTTTTTCTTATAAAAAAAGAAAAAATTTGGCAACTATATAATGTATTATGTATATTTACCCTAAACTTCATTAAGGACAATTGTTCTGAGCTTAAATTAATTCATTTTTAAGACAATTTGACACCTAGCCAACCCATGAAAATTGTACTTAGAAATATCTTATCAAAGAGCATTTTTTAGAAAAATTGTTTGCACCACACTCTACCTCCCACGCAAACAGTTTCGAGTTCGTGTTCTCAATTTTAATTGTGATGTGTCTGGACAACTTATATATTTGAATTATTGTTTTTTTTTTTAATTTTATTTTTTCCTATCAGAAAAATTGTAAATATTAACGTTGTCCAATTAAATTTAAAATTACGATTTAAAATTTCCTAATTTAGTTAAGGCAAGTGGATCATTTCACAATTATCTATTTTTACGCGGTTTTCCTAATTATCGATGGGGAAGCTATCCTCTCCTCAAGAACATCGAGTTTCGGCAACACGCTCATCGCCTACACTCTGTTCAAGATTTGATTCTAGCCCTAACTGGGCCCCAACTGTCCTCTCCTCCCGTGAAATGAGTGTCGGCTTCGCGTCCCCACGTATAGTACGCTGAGTCCAAGCAATGCCTAGCCCATATCAGGAAGTCGATTCTAGTTGGAACCCGCCTAAAACAACTTTTTTAACCAATATTCAAAATACAATTTTTTTTTCTTATAAAAAAAATTATTTTGGCAACTATATAATGTATTATGTATATTTACCCTAAACTTCATTAAGGACAATTGTTCTGAGCTTAAATTAATTCATTTTTGAGACAATTTAACACCTATCCAACCCATGAAAATTGAACTTAGAAATATCTTATCAAAGAGCATTTTTTAGAAAAATTGTTTGCACCACCCTCTACCTCCCACGCAAACAGTTTCGAAGGTCGTGTTCTCAATTTTAATTGTGATGTGTCTGGACAACTTATATATTTGAATTATTGTTTTTTTTTTTAATTTTATTTTTTCCTATCAGAAAAATTGTAAATATTAACGTTGTCCAATTAAATGTAAAATTACGATTTAAAATTTCCTAATTTAGTTAAGGCAAGTGGATCATTTCACAATTATCTATTTTTACGCGGTTTTCCTAATTATCGATGGGGAAGCTATCCTCTCCTCAAGAACATCGAGTTTTGCCTACACTCTGTTCAAGATTTGATTCTAGCCCTAACTGGGCCCCAACTGTCCTCTCCTCCCGTGAAATGAGTGTCGGCTTCGCGTCCCCACGTATAGTACGCTGAGTCCAAGCAATGCCTAGCCCATATCAGGAAGTCGATTCTAGTTGGAACCCGCCTAAAACAACTTTTTTAACCAATATTCAAAATACAATTTTTTTTTCTTATAAAAAAAATTATTTTGGCAACTATATAATGTATTATGTATATTTACCCTAAACTTCATTAAGGACAATTGTTCTGAGCTTAAATTAATTCATTTTTGAGACAATTTAACACCTATCCAACCCATGAAAATTGAACTTAGAAATATCTTATCAAAGAGCATTTTTTAGAAAAATTGTTTGCACCACCCTCTACCTCCCACGCAAACAGTTTCGAAGGTCGTGTTCTCAATTTTAATTGTGATGTGTCTGGACAACTTATATATTTGAATTATTGTTTTTTTTTTTTAATTTTATTTTTTCCTATCAGAAAAATTGTAAATATTAACGTTGTCCAATTAAATATAAAATTACGATTTAAAATTTCCTAATTTAGTTAAGGCAAGTGGATCATTTCACAATTATCTATTTTTACGCGGTTTTCCTAATTATCGATGGGGAAGCTATCCTCTCCTCAAGAACATCGAGTTTTGCCTACACTCTGTTCAAGATTTGATTCTAGCCCTAACTGGGCCCCAACTGTCCTCTCCTCCCGTGAAATGAGTGTCGGCTTCGCGTCCCCACGTATAGTACGCTGAGTCCAAGCAATGCCTAGCCCATATCAGGAAGTCGATTCTAGTTGGAACCCGCCTAAAACAACTTTTTTAACCAATATTCAAAATACAATTTTTTTTTCTTATAAAAAAAAAAAAAATTTGGCAACTATATAATGTATTATGTATATTTACCCTAAACTTCATTAAGGACAATTGTTCTGAGCTTAAATTAATTCATTTTTGAGACAATTTAACACCTAGCCAACCCATGAAAATTGAACTTAGAAATATCTTATCAAAGAGCATTTTTTAGAAAAATTGTTTGCACCACCCTCTACCTCCCACGCAAACAGTTTCGAGGTCGTGTTCTCAATTTTAATTGTGATGTGTCTGGACAACTTATATATTTGAATTATTGTTTTTTTTTTTAATTTTATTTTTTCCTATCAGAAAAATTGTAAATATTAACGTTGTCCAATTAAATTTAAAATTACGATTTAAAATTTCCTAATTTAGTTAAGGCAAGTGGATCATTTCACAATTATCTATTTTTACGCGGTTTTCCTAATTATCGATGGGGAAGCTATCCTCTCCTCAAGAACATCGAGTTTCGGCAACACGCTCATCGCCTACACTCTGTTCAAGATTTGATTCTAGCCCTAACTGGGCCCCAACTGTCCTCTCCTCCCGTGAAATGAGTGTCGGCTTCGCGTCCCCACGTATAGTACGCTGAGTCCAAGCAATGCCTAGCCCATATCAGGAAGTCGATTCTAGTTGGAACCCGCCTAAAACAACTTTTTTAACCAATATTCAAAATACAATTTTTTTTTCTTATAAAAAAAATTATTTTGGCAACTATATAATGTATTATGTATATTTACCCTAAACTTCATTAAGGACAATTGTTCTGAGCTTAAATTAATTCATTTTTGAGACAATTTAACACCTATCCAACCCATGAAAATTGAACTTAGAAATATCTTATCAAAGAGCATTTTTTAGAAAAATTGTTTGCACCACCCTCTACCTCCCACGCAAACAGTTTCGAAGGTCGTGTTCTCAATTTTAATTGTGATGTGTCTGGACAACTTATATATTTGAATTATTGTTTTTTTTTTTAATTTTATTTTTTCCTATCAGAAAAATTGTAAATATTAACGTTGTCCAATTAAATGTAAAATTACGATTTAAAATTTCCTAATTTAGTTAAGGCAAGTGGATCATTTCACAATTATCTATTTTTACGCGGTTTTCCTAATTATCGATGGGGAAGCTATCCTCTCCTCAAGAACATCGAGTTTCGGCAACACGCTCATCGCCTACACTCTGTTCAAGATTTGATTCTAGCCCTAACTGGGCCCCAACTGTCCTCTCCTCCCGTGAAATGAGTGTCGGCTTCGCGTCCCCACGTATAGTACGCTGAGTCCAAGCAATGCCTAGCCCATATCAGGAAGTCGATTCTAGTTGGAACCCGCCTAAAACAACTTTTTTAACCAATATTCAAAATACAATTTTTTTTCTTATAAAAAAAAAATTTTGGCAACTATATAATGTATTATGTATATTTACCCTAAACTTCATTAAGGACAATTGTTCTGAGCTTAAATTAATTCATTTTTGAGACAATTTAACACCTAGCCAACCCATGAAAATTGAACTTAGAAATATCTTATCAAAGAGCATTTTTTAGAAAAATTGTTTGCACCACCCTCTACCTCCCACGCAAACAGGTTCGAGGTCGTGTTCTCAATTTTAATTGTGATGTGTCTGGACAACTTATATATTTGAATTATTGTTTTTTTTTTTTTTTTCTTTTTTTTTTCCTGATTCCTGTTCAAGATTTGATTCTAGCCCTAACTGGGCACCAACTGTCCTCTCCTCCCGTGAAATGAGTGTCGGCTTCGCGTCCCCACGTATAGTACGCTGAGTCCAAGCAATGCCTAGCCCATATCAGGAAGTCGATTCTAGTTGGAACCCACCTAAAACAACTTTTTTAACCAATATTCAAAATACAATTTTTTTTTCTTATAAAAAAAAAAATTTTTGGCAACTATATAATGTATTATGTATATTTACCTTAAACTTCATTAAGGACAATTGTTCTGAGCTAAAATTAATTCATTTTTAAGACAATTTGACACCTAGCCAACCCATGAAAATTTAACTTAGAAATATCTTATCAAAGAGCATTTTTAGAAAAATTGTTTGCACCGCACTCTACCTCCCACGCAAACAGTTTCGAGGTCGTGTTCTCAATTTTAATTGTGATGTGTCTGGACAACTTATATATTTGAATTATTGTTTTTTTTTTATTTTATTTTTTCCTATCAGAAAAATTGTAAATATTAACGTTGTCCAATTAAATGTAAAATTACGATTTAAAATTTCCTAATTTAGTTAAGGCAAGTGGATCATTTCACAATTATCTATTTTTACGCGGTTTTCCTAATTATCGATGGGGAAGCTATCCTCTCCTCAAGAACATCGAGTTTCGGCAACACGCTCATCGCCTACACTCTGTTCAAGATTTGATTCTAGCCCTAACTGGGCCCCAACTGTCCTCTCCTCCCGTGAAATGAGTGTCGGCTTCGCGTCCCCACGTATAGTACGCTGAGTCCAAGCAATGCCTAGCCCATATCAGGAAGTCGATTCTAGTTGGAACCCGCCTAAAACAACTTTTTTAACCAATATTCAAAATACAATTTTTTTTCTTATAAAAAAAAAAAATTTTTGGCAACTATATAATGTATTATGTATATTTACCCTAAACTTCATTAAGGACAATTGTTCTGAGCTTAAATTAATTCATTTTTGAGACAATTTAACACCTAGCCAACCCATGAAAATTGAACTTAGAAATATCTTATCAAAGAGCATTTTTTAGAAAAATTGTTTGCATAACCCTCTACCTCCCACGCAAACAGGTTCGAGGTCGTGTTCTCAATTTTAATTGTGATGTGTCTGGACAACTTATATATTTGAATTATTGTTTTTTTTTTTATTTATTTTTTTCCTATCAGAAAAATTGTAAATATTAACTTTGTTCAATAAAATGTAAAATTAAAATTTAAAATTTCCTAATTTAGTTAAAGCAAGGGGACTATTTCCCAATTATCTATATTTACGCAGTTTTCCAATACATAAATGGGGAAGCTACCCTCTACTCAAGAAAATTGAGTTTCGGCAACATGCTCATCACCTACACTCTGTTCAAGATTTGATTCTAGACCTAACTTGCCGAATTAAATTGAAATAAACTGGAAACTGTCCACTGCTCCCGTAAAATGAATTGGCTTCGCGTTCTCACTTATAGTAATATGAATCCAATTAATGTCTAGCCCATATCTGGAAGTCGATTCTAGTTGGAACTCGCCTAAAGCTACTTTTTTAACCAAGATTCAAAATACAATTTTTTTTCTTATAAAAAAATAGGTTTTTGGCAACTATATTATGTATTATATATATTTACCTAAACTTCATTAAGGACAATTGTTCTAAACTTAAAAAAAATCATTTTAGGGCCTACGTAACACCTAGCCAACCCATAGAAATTGAACTTAGAAATATCTTATCAAAATGCATTTGTTAGAAGAACTGTTTGCACCACCCTCAACATCCCACGCAAACAAATTAAAGGTCACGATCTCAAATTTAATTGCGATGTGTCCGTAAAACACATATTTTTAAATTATTGTTTTATTTTATCCCATTAAAAAAATTGTAAATATTAAAGTTGTCCAATTAAATGTAAAATTACGATTTAAAATTTCCTAATTTAGTTAAGGCAAGTGGATCATTTCACAATTATCTATTTTTACGCGGTTTTCCTAATTATCGATGGGGAAGCTATCCTCTCCTCAAGAACATTGAGTTTCGGCAACACGCTCATCGCCTACACTCTGTTCAAGATTTGATTCTAGCCCTAACTGGGCCCTAACTGTCCTCTCCTCCCGTGAAATGAGAGTCGGCTTCGCGTCCCCACGTATAGTACACTGAGTCCAAGCAATGCCTAGCCCATATCAGGAAGTCGATTCTAGTTGGAACCCGCCTAAAACAACTTTTTTAACCAATATTCAAAATACAATTTTTTTTTCTTATAAAAAAAGAAAAAATTTGGCAACTATATAATGTATTATGTATATTTACCCTAAACTTCATTAAGGACAATTGTTCTGAGCTTAAATTAATTCATTTTTAAGACAATTTGACACCTAGCCAACCCATGAAAATTGTACTTAGAAATATCTTATCAAAGAGCATTTTTTAGAAAAATTGTTTGCACCACACTCTACCTCCCACGCAAACAGTTTCGAGTTCGTGTTCTCAATTTTAATTGTGATGTGTCTGGACAACTTATATATTTGAATTATTGTTTTTTTTTTTTAATTTTATTTTTTCCTATCAGAAAAATTGTAAATATTAACGTTGTCCAATTAAATTTAAAATTACGATTTAAAATTTCCTAATTTAGTTAAGGCAAGTGGATCATTTCACAATTATCTATTTTTACGCGGTTTTCCTAATTATCGATGGGGAAGCTATCCTCTCCTCAAGAACATCGAGTTTCGGCAACACGCTCATCGCCTACACTCTGTTCAAGATTTGATTCTAGCCCTAACTGGGCCCCAACTGTCCTCTCCTCCCGTGAAATGAGTGTCGGCTTCGCGTCCCCACGTATAGTACGCTGAGTCCAAGCAATGCCTAGCCCATATCAGGAAGTCGATTCTAGTTGGAACCCGCCTAAAACAACTTTTTTAACCAATATTCAAAATACAATTTTTTTTTGTTATAAAAAAAATTATTTTGGCAACTATATAATGTATTATGTATATTTACCCTAAACTTCATTAAGGACAATACTTCTGAGCTTAAATTAATTCATTTTTGAGACAATTTAACACCTATCCAACCCATGAAAATTGAACTTAGAAATATCTTATCAAAGAGCATTTTTTAGAAAAATTGTTTGCACCACCCTCTACCTCCCACGCAAACAGTTTCGAGGTCGTGTTCTCAATTTTAATTGTGATGTGTCTGGACAACTTATATATTTGAATTATTGTTTTTTTTTTAATTTTATTTTTTCCTATCAGAAAAATTGTAAATATTAACGTTGTCCAATTAAATGTAAAATTACGATTTAAAATTTCCTAATTTAGTTAAGGCAAGTGGATCATTTCACAATTATCTATTTTTACGCGGTTTTCCTAATTATCGATGGGGAAGCTATCCTCTCCTCAAGAACATCGAGTTTCGGCAACACGCTCATCGCCTACACTCTGTTCAAGATTTGATTCTAGCCCTAACTGGGCCCCAACTGTCCTCTCCTCCCGTGAAATGAGTGTCGGCTTCGCGTCCCCACGTATAGTACGCTGAGTCCAAGCAATGCCTAGCCCATATCAGGAAGTCGATTCTAGTTGGAACCCGCCTAAAACAACTTTTTTAACCAATATTCAAAATACAATTTTTTTTCTTATAAAAAAAAAATTTTGGCAACTATATAATGTATTATGTATATTTACCCTAAACTTCATTAAGGACAATTGTTCTGAGCTTAAATTAATTCATTTTTGAGACAATTTAACACCTAGCCAACCCATGAAAATTGAACTTAGAAATATCTTATCAAAGAGCATTTTTTAGAAAAATTGTTTGCACCACCCTCTACCTCCCACGCAAACAGGTTCGAGGTCGTGTTCTCAATTTTAATTGTGATGTGTCTGGACAACTTATATATTTGAATTATTGTTGTTTTTTTTTTTTTTCTTTTTTTTTTCCTGATTCCTGTTCAAGATTTGATTCTAGCCCTAACTGGGCACCAACTGTCCTCTCCTCCCGTGAAATGAGTGTCGGCTTCGCGTCCCCACGTATAGTACGCTGAGTCCAAGCAATGCCTAGCCCATATCAGGAAGTCGATTCTAGTTGGAACCCACCTAAAACAACTTTTTTAACCAATATTCAAAATACAATTTTTTTTTCTTATAAAAAAAAAAAATTTTTGGCAACTATATAATGTATTATGTATATTTACCTTAAACTTCATTAAGGACAATTGTTCTGAGCTAAAATTAATTCATTTTTAAGACAATTTGACACCTAGCCAACCCATGAAAATTTAACTTAGAAATATCTTATCAAAGAGCATTTTTAGAAAAATTGTTTGCACCGCACTCTACCTCCCACGCAAACAGTTTCGAGGTCGTGTTCTCAATTTTAATTGTGATGTGTCTGGACAACTTATATATTTGAATTATTGTTTTTTTTTTATTTTATTTTTTCCTATCAGAAAAATTGTAAATATTAACGTTGTCCAATTAAATGTAAAATTACGATTTAAAATTTCCTAATTTAGTTAAGGCAAGTGGATCATTTCACAATTATCTATTTTTACGCGGTTTTCCTAATTATCGATGGGGAAGCTATCCTCTCCTCAAGAACATCGAGTTTCGGCAACACGCTCATCGCCTACACTCTGTTCAAGATTTGATTCTAGCCCTAACTGGGCCCCAACTGTCCTCTCCTCCCGTGAAATGAGTGTCGGCTTCGCGTCCCCACGTATAGTACGCTGAGTCCAAGCAATGCCTAGCCCATATCAGGAAGTCGATTCTAGTTGGAACCCGCCTAAAACAACTTTTTTAACCAATATTCAAAATACAATTTTTTTTCTTATAAAAAAAAAAAATTTTTGGCAACTATATAATGTATTATGTATATTTACCCTAAACTTCATTAAGGACAATTGTTCTGAGCTTAAATTAATTCATTTTTGAGACAATTTAACACCTAGCCAACCCATGAAAATTGAACTTAGAAATATCTTATCAAAGAGCATTTTTTAGAAAAATTGTTTGCATAACCCTCTACCTCCAACGCAAACAGGTTCGAGGTCGTGTTCTCAATTTTAATTGTGATGTGTCTGGACAACTTATATATTTGAATTATTGTTTTTTTTTTTATTTATTTTTTTCCTATCAGAAAAATTGTAAATATTAACTTTGTTCAATAAAATGTAAAATTAAAATTTAAAATTTCCTAATTTAGTTAAAGCAAGGGGACTATTTCCCAATTATCTATATTTACGCAGTTTTCCAATACATAAATGGGGAAGCTACCCTCTACTCAAGAAAATTGAGTTTCGGCAACATGCTCATCACCTACACTCTGTTCAAGATTTGATTCTAGACCTAACTTGCCGAATTAAATTGAAATAAACTAGAAACTGTCCACTGCTCCCGTAAAATGAATTGGCTTCGCGTTCTCACTTATAGTAAGATGAATCCAATTAATGTCTAGCCCATATCTGGAAGTCGATTCTAGTTGGAACTCGCCTAAAGCTACTTTTTTAACCAAGATTCAAAATACAATTTTTTTTCTTATAAAAAAATAGGTTTTTGGCAACTATATTATGTATTATATATATTTACCTAAACTTCATTAAGGACAATTGTTCTAAACTTAAAAAAAATCATTTTAGGGCCTACGTAACACCTAGCCAACCCATAGAAATTGAACTTAGAAATATCTTATCAAAATGCATTTGTTAGAAGAACTGTTTGCACCACCCTCAACATCCCACGCAAACAAATTAAAGGTCACGATCTCAAATTTAATTGCGATGTGTCCGTAAAACACATATTTTTAAATTATTGTTTTATTTTATCCCATTAAAAAAATTGTAAATATTAAAGTTGTCCAATTAAATGTAAAATTACGATTTAAAATTTCCTAATTTAGTTAAGGCAAGTGGATCATTTCACAATTATCTATTTTTACGCGGTTTTCCTAATTATCGATGGGGAAGCTATCCTCTCCTCAAGAACATTGAGTTTCGGCAACACGCTCATCGCCTACACTCTGTTCAAGATTTGATTCTAGCCCTAACTGGGCCCTAACTGTCCTCTCCTCCCGTGAAATGAGTGTCGGCTTCGCGTCCCCACGTATAGTACGCTGAGTCCAAGCAATGCCTAGCCCATATCAGGAAGTCGATTCTAGTTGGAACCCGCCTAAAACAACTTTTTTAACCAATATTCAAAATACAATTTTTTTTTCTTATAAAAAAAGAAAAAATTTGGCAACTATATAATGTATTATGTATATTTACCCTAAACTTCATTAAGGACAATTGTTCTGAGCTTAAATTAATTCATTTTTAAGACAATTTGACACCTAGCCAACCCATGAAAATTGTACTTAGAAATATCTTATCAAAGAGCATTTTTTAGAAAAATTGTTTGCACCACACTCTACCTCCCACGCAAACAGTTTCGAGTTCGTGTTCTCAATTTTAATTGTGATGTGTCTGGACAACTTATATATTTGAATTATTGTTTTTTTTTTTTAATTTTATTTTTTCCTATCAGAAAAATTGTAAATATTAACGTTGTCCAATTAAATTTAAAATTACGATTTAAAATTTCCTAATTTAGTTAAGGCAAGTGGATCATTTCACAATTATCTATTTTTACGCGGTTTTCCTAATTATCGATGGGGAAGCTATCCTCTCCTCAAGAACATCGAGTTTCGGCAACACGCTCATCGCCTACACTCTGTTCAAGATTTGATTCTAGCCCTAACTGGGCCCCAACTGTCCTCTCCTCCCGTGAAATGAGTGTCGGCTTCGCGTCCCCACGTATAGTACGCTGAGTCCAAGCAATGCCTAGCCCATATCAGGAAGTCGATTCTAGTTGGAACCCGCATAAAACAACTTTTTTAACCAATATTCAAAATACAATTTTTTTTTCTTATAAAAAATATTATTTTGGCAACTATATAATGTATTATGTATATTTACCCTAAACTTCATTAAGGACAATTGTTCTGAGCTTAAATTAATTCATTTTTGAGACAATTTAACACCTATCCAACCCATGAAAATTGAACTTAGAAATATCTTATCAAAGAGCATTTTTTAGAAAAATTGTTTGCACCACCCTCTACCTCCCACGCAAACAGTTTCGAAGGTCGTGTTCTCAATTTTAATTGTGATGTGTCTGGACAACTTATATATTTGAATTATTGTTTTTTTTTTAATTTTATTTTTTCCTATCAGAAAAATTGTAAATATTAACGTTGTCCAATTAAATGTAAAATTACGATTTAAAATTTCCTAATTTAGTTAAGGCAAGTGGATCATTTCACAATTATCTATTTTTACGCGGTTTTCCTAATTATCGATGGGAAAGCTATCCTCTCCTCAAGAACATTGAGTTTCGGCAACAAGCTCATCGCCTACACTCTGTTCAAGATTTGATTCTAGCCCTAACTGGGCCCCAACTGTCCTCTCCTCCTGTGAAATGAGTGTCGGCTTCGCGTCCCCACGTATAGTACGCTGAGTCCAAGCAATGCCTAGCCCATATCAGGAAGTCGATTCTAGTTGGAACCCGCATAAAACAACTTTTTTAACCAATATTCAAAATACAATTTTTTCTTCTTATAAAAAAAATTATTTTGGCAACTATATAATGTATTATGTATATTTACCCTAAACTTCATTAAGGACAATTGTTCTGAGCTTAAATTAATTCATTTTTGAGACAATTTAACACCTATCCAACCCATGAAAATTGAACTTAGAAATATCTTATCAAAGAGCATTTTTTAGAAAAATTGTTTGCACCACCCTCTACCTCCCACGCAAACAGTTTCGAAGGTCGTGTTCTCAATTTTAATTGTGATGTGTCTGGACAACTTATATATTTGAATTATTGTTTTTTTTTTAATTTTATTTTTTCCTATCAGAAAAATTGTAAATATTAACGTTGTCCAATTAAATGTAAAATTACGATTTAAAATTTCCTAATTTAGTTAAGGCAAGTGGATCATTTCACAATTATCTATTTTTACGCGGTTTTCCTAATTATCGATGGGGAAGCTATCCTCTCCTCAAGAACATTGAGTTTCGGCAACAAGCTCATCGCCTACACTCTGTTCAAGATTTGATACTAGCCCTAACTGGTCCCCAACTGTCCTCTCCTCCCGTGAAATGAATGTCGGCTTCGCGTCCCCACGTAAAGTACGCTGAGTCCAAGCAATGCCTAGCCCATATCAGGAAGTCGATTCTACTTGGAACCCGCCTAAAACAACTTTTTTAACCAATATTCAAAATACAATTTTTTTTTCTTATAAAAAAAAAATTTTGGCAACTATATAATGTTTTATGTATATTTACCCTAAACTTCATTAAGGACAATTGTTCTGAGCTTAAATTAATTCATTTTTAAGACAATTTGACACCTAGCCAACCCATGAAAATTGTACTTAGAAATATCTTATCAAAGAGCATTTTTTAGAAAAATTGTTTGCATAACCCTCTACCTCCCACGCAAACAGTTTCGAGGTCGTGTTCTCAATTTTAATTGTGATGTGTCTGGACAACTTGTACATTTGAATTATTGTTTTTTTTTTTTTTTATTTATTTTTTTCCTGATTCCTGTTCAAGATTTTATTCTAGCCCTAACTGGGCCCCAACTGTCCTCTCCTCCCGTGAAATGAGTGTCGGCTTCGCGTCCCCACGTATAGTACGATGAGTCCAAGCAATGCCTAGCCCATATCAGGAAGTCGATTCAAGTTGGAACCCGCCTAAATCAACTTTTTTAACCAATATTCAAAATTCAATTTTTTTTTTCTTATAAAAAAAAAAATTTTGGCAACTATATAATGTATTATGTATATTTACCCTAAACTTCATTAAGGACAATTGTTCTGAGCTTAAATTAATTCATTTTTAAGACAATTTGACACCTAGCCAACCCATGAAAATTGAACTTAGAAATATCTTATCAAAGAGCATTTTTTAGAAAAATTGTTTGCACCACCCTCTACCTCCCACGCAAACAGTTTCGAGGTCGTGTTCTCAATTTTAATTGTGATGTGTCTGGACAACTTATATATTTGAATTATTGTTTTTTTTTTTATTTATTTTTTTCCTATCAGAAAAATTGTAAATATTAACTTTGTTCAATAAAATGTAAAATTAAAATTTAAAATTTCCTAATTTAGTTAAAGCAAGGGGACTATTTCCCAATTATCTATATTTACGCAGTTTTCCAATACATAAATGGGGAAGCTACCCTCTACTCAAGAAAATTGAGTTTCGGCAACATGCTCATCACCTACACTCTGTTCAAGATTTGATTCTAGACCTAACTTGCCGAATTAAATTGAAATAAACTGGAAACTGTCCACTGCTCCCGTAAAATGAATTGGCTTCGCGTTCTCACTTATAGTAAGATGAATCCAATTAATGTCTAGCCCATATCTGGAAGTCGATTCTAGTTGGAACTCGCCTAAAGCTACTTTTTTAACCAAGATTCAAAATACAATTTTTTTTCTTATAAAAAAATAGGTTTTTGGCAACTATATTATGTATTATATATATTTACCTAAACTTCATTAAGGACAATTGTTCTAAACTTAAAAAAAATCATTTTAGGGCCTACGTAACACCTAGCCAACCCATAGAAATTGAACTTAGAAATATCTTATCAAAATGCATTTGTTAGAAGAACTGTTTGCACCACCCTCAACATCCCACGCAAACAAATTAAAGGTCACGATCTCAAATTTAATTGCGATGTGTCCGTAAAACACATATTTTTAAATTATTGTTTTATTTTATCCCATTAAAAAAATTGTAAATATTAAAGTTGTCCAATTAAATGTAAAATTACGATTTAAAATTTCCTAATTTAGTTAAGGCAAGTGGATCATTTCACAATTATCTATTTTTACGCGGTTTTCCTAATTATCGATGGGGAAGCTATCCTCTCCTCAAGAACATTGAGTTTCGGCAACACGCTCATCGCCTACACTCTGTTCAAGATTTGATTCTAGCCCTAACTGGGCCCTAACTGTCCTCTCCTCCCGTGAAATGAGTGTCGGCTTCGCGTCCCCACGTATAGTACACTGAGTCCAAGCAATGCCTAGCCCATATCAGGAAGTCGATTCTAGTTGGAACCCGCCTAAAACAACTTTTTTAACCAATATTCAAAATACAATTTTTTTTTCTTATAAAAAAAGAAAAAATTTGGCAACTATATAATGTATTATGTATATTTACCCTAAACTTCATTAAGGACAATTGTTCTGAGCTTAAATTAATTCATTTTTAAGACAATTTGACACCTAGCCAACCCATGAAAATTGTACTTAGAAATATCTTATCAAAGAGCATTTTTTAGAAAAATTGTTTGCACCACACTCTACCTCCCACGCAAACAGTTTCGAGTTCGTGTTCTCAATTTTAATTGTGATGTGTCTGGACAACTTATATATTTGAATTATTGTTTTTTTTTTTAATTTTATTTTTTCCTATCAGAAAAATTGTAAATATTAACGTTGTCCAATTAAATTTAAAATTACGATTTAAAATTTCCTAATTTAGTTAAGGCAAGTGGATCATTTCACAATTATCTATTTTTACGCAGTTTTCCTAATTATCGATGGGGAAGCTATCCTCTCCTCAAGAACATTGAGTTTCGGCAACACGCTCATCGCCTACACTCTGTTCAAGATTTGATTCTAGCCCTAAATGGGCCCCAACTGTCCTCTCCTTCCGTGAAATGAGTGTCGGCTTCGCGTCCCCACGTATAGTACGCTGAGTCCAAGCAATGCCTAGCCCATATCAGGAAGTCGATTCTAGTTGGAACCCGCATAAAACAACTTTTTTAACCAATATTCAAAATACAATTTTTTCTTCTTATAAAAAAAATTATTTTGGCAACTATATAATGTATTATGTATATTTACCCTAAACTTCATTAAGGACAATTGTTCTGAGCTTAAATTAATTCATTTTTGAGACAATTTAACACCTATCCAACCCATGAAAATTGAACTTAGAAATATCTTATCAAAGAGCATTTTTTAGAAAAATTGTTTGCACCACGCTCTACCTCCCACGCAAACAGTTTCGAAGGTCGTGTTCTCAATTTTAATTGTGATGTGTCTGGACAACTTATATATTTGAATTATTGTTTTTTTTTTAATTTTATTTTTTCCTATCAGAAAAATTGTAAATATTAACGTTGTCCAATTAAATGTAAAATTACGATTTAAAATTTCCTAATTTAGTTAAGGCAAGTGGATCATTTCACAATTATCTATTTTTACGCGGTTTTCCTAATTATCGATGGGGAAGCTATCCTCTCCTCAAGAACATTGAGTTTCGGCAACAAGCTCATCGCCTACACTCTGTTCAAGATTTGATACTAGCCCTAACTGGTCCCCAACTGTCCTCTCCTCCCGTGAAATGAATGTCGGCTTCGCGTCCCCACGTAAAGTACGCTGAGTCCAAGCAATGCCTAGCCCATATCAGGAAGTCGATTCTACTTGGAACCCGCCTAAAACAACTTTTTTAACCAATATTCAAAATACAATTTTTTTTTCTTATAAAAAAAAAATTTTGGCAACTATATAATGTTTTATGTATATTTACCCTAAACTTCATTAAGGACAATTGTTCTGAGCTTAAATTAATTCATTTTTAAGACAATTTGACACCTAGCCAACCCATGAAAATTGTACTTAGAAATATCTTATCAAAGAGCATTTTTTAGAAAAATTGTTTGCATAACCCTCTACCTCCCACGCAAACAGTTTCGAGGTCGTGTTCTCAATTTTAATTGTGATGTGTCTGGACAACTTGTACATTTGAATTATTGTTTTTTTTTTTTTTATTTTTTTTTTTCCTGATTCCTGTTCAAGATTTTATTCTAGCCCTAACTGGGCCCCAACTGTCCTCTCCTCCCGTGAAATGAGTGTCGGCTTCGCGTCCCCACGTATAGTACGATGAGTCCAAGCAATGCCTAGCCCATATCAGGAAGTCGATTCAAGTTGGAACCCGCCTAAATCAACTTTTTTAACCAATATTCAAAATTCAATTTTTTTTTTCTTATAAAAAAAAAAATTTTGGCAACTATATAATGTATTATGTATATTTACCCTAAACTTCATTAAGGACAATTGTTCTGAGCTTAAATTAATTCATTTTTAAGACAATTTGACACCTAGCCAACCCATGAAAATTGAACTTAGAAATATCTTATCAAAGAGCATTTTTTAGAAAAATTGTTTGCACCACCCTCTACCTCCCACGCAAACAGTTTCGAGGTCGTGTTCTCAATTTTAATTGTGATGTGTCTGGACAACTTATATATTTGAATTATTGTTTTTTTTTTTATTTATTTTTTTCCTATCAGAAAAATTGTAAATATTAACTTTGTTCAATAAAATGTAAAATTAAAATTTAAAATTTCCTAATTTAGTTAAAGCAAGGGGACTATTTCCCAATTATCTATATTTACGCAGTTTTCCAATACATAAATGGGGAAGCTACCCTCTACTCAAGAAAATTGAGTTTCGGCAACATGCTCATCACCTACACTTTGTTCAAGATTTGATTCTAGACCTAACTTGCCGAATTAAATTGAAATAAACTGGAAACTGTCCACTGCTCCCGTAAAATGAATTGGCTTCGCGTTCTCACTTATAGTAAGATGAATCCAATTAATGTCTAGCCCATATCTGGAAGTCGATTCTAGTTGGAACTCGCCTAAAGCTACTTTTTTAACCAAGATTCAAAATACAATTTTTTTTCTTATAAAAAAATAGGTTTTTGGCAACTATATTATGTATTATATATATTTACCTAAACTTCATTAAGGACAATTGTTCTAAACTTAAAAAAAATCATTTTAGGGCCTACGTAACACCTAGCCAACCCATAGAAATTGAACTTAGAAATATCTTATCAAAATGCATTTGTTAGAAGAACTGTTTGCACCACCCTCAACATCCCACGCAAACAAATTAAAGGTCACGATCTCAAATTTAATTGCGATGTGTCCGTAAAACACATATTTTTAAATTATTGTTTTATTTTATCCCATTAAAAAAATTGTAAATATTAAAGTTGTCCAATTAAATGTAAAATTACGATTTAAAATTTCCTAATTTAGTTAAGGCAAGTGGATCATTTCACAATTATCTATTTTTACGCGGTTTTCCTAATTATCGATGGGGAAGCTATCCTCTCCTCAAGAACATTGAGTTTCGGCAACACGCTCATCGCCTACACTCTGTTCAAGATTTGATTCTAGCCCTAACTGGGCCCTAACTGTCCTCTCCTCCCGTGAAATGAGTGTCGGCTTCGCGTCCCCACGTATAGTACACTGAGTCCAAGCAATGCCTAGCCCATATCAGGAAGTCGATTCTAGTTGGAACCCGCCTAAAACAACTTTTTTAACCAATATTCAAAATACAATTTTTTTTTCTTATAAAAAAAGAAAAAATTTGGCAACTATATAATGTATTATGTATATTTACCCTAAACTTCATTAAGGACAATTGTTCTGAGCTTAAATTAATTCATTTTTAAGACAATTTGACACCTAGCCAACCCATGAAAATTGTACTTAGAAATATCTTATCAAAGAGCATTTTTTAGAAAAATTGTTTGCACCACACTCTACCTCCCACGCAAACAGTTTCGAGTTCGTGTTCTCAATTTTAATTGTGATGTGTCTGGACAACTTATATATTTGAATTATTGTTTTTTTTTTTAATTTTATTTTTTCCTATCAGAAAAATTGTAAATATTAACGTTGTCCAATTAAATTTAAAATTACGATTTAAAATTTCCTAATTTAGTTAAGGCAAGTGGATCATTTCACAATTATCTATTTTTACGCGGTTTTCCTAATTATCGATGGGGAAGCTATCCTCTCCTCAAGAACATCGAGTTTCGGCAACACGCTCATCGCCTACACTCTGTTCAAGATTTGATTCTAGCCCTAACTGGGCCCCAACTGTCCTCTCCTCCCGTGAAATGAGTGTCGGCTTCGCGTCCCCACGTATAGTACGCTGAGTCCAAGCAATGCCTAGCCCATATCAGGAAGTCGATTCTAGTTGGAACCCGCCTAAAACAACTTTTTTAACCAATATTCAAAATACAATTTTTTTTTCTTATAAAAAAAATTATTTTGGCAACTATATAATGTATTATGTATATTTACCCTAAACTTCATTAAGGACAATACTTCTGAGCTTAAATTAATTCATTTTTGAGACAATTTAACACCTATCCAACCCATGAAAATTGAACTTAGAAATATCTTATCAAAGAGCATTTTTTAGAAAAATTGTTTGCACCACCCTCTACCTCCCACGCAAACAGTTTCGAGGTCGTGTTCTCAATTTTAATTGTGATGTGTCTGGACAACTTATATATTTGAATTATTGTTTTTTTTTTTAATTTTATTTTTTCCTATCAGAAAAATTGTAAATATTAACGTTGTCCAATTAAATGTAAAATTACGATTTAAAATTTCCTAATTTAGTTAAGGCAAGTGGATCATTTCACAATTATCTATTTTTACGCAGTTTTCCTAATTATCGATGGGGAAGCTATCCTCTCCTCAAGAACATTGAGTTTCGGCAACACGCTCATCGCCTACACTCTGTTCAAGATTTGATTCTAGCCCTAAATGGGCCCCAACTGTCCTCTCCTTCCGTGAAATGAGTGTCGGCTTCGCGTCCCCACGTATAGTACGCTGAGTCCAAGCAATGCCTAGCCCATATCAGGAAGTCGATTCTAGTTGGAACCCGCATAAAACAACTTTTTTAACCAATATATTAAAAATACAATTTTTTTTTCTTATAAAAAAATTTATTTTGGCAACTATATAATGTATTATGTATATTTACCCTAAACTTCATTAAGGACAATTGTTCTGAGCTTAAATTAATTCATTTTTGAGACAATTTAACACCTAGCCAACCCATGAAAATTGAACTTAGAAATATCTTATCAAAGAGCATTTTTTAGAAAAATTGTTTGCACCACCCTCTACCTCCCACGCAAACAGTTTCGAGGTCGTGTTTTCAATTTTAATTGCGATGTGACTGGACAACTTATATATTTGAATGATTAATTTTTATTTTTCCCTATCAGAAAAATTGTAAATATTAACTTTAGTCAATGAAATGTAAAATTAAAATTTAAAATTTCATAATTTAGTTGAAGCAAGTGGACTATTTAACAATTATCTATACTTACGCAGTTTTCCTATACATAAATGGGGAAGCTACCCTCTCCTCAAGAATATTGAGTATCGGCAACACGCTCATCACCTACACTCTGTTCAAGATTTGATTCTAGCCCTAACTTGCCTAATTAAATTGAAATAAACTGGAAACTGTCCTCTGCTCCAGTAAAATGAGTGTCGGCTTCTCGTTCTCACTTATAGTAAGCTGAGTCCAAGCAATGCCTAGCCCATATCAGGAAGTCGATTCTAGTTGGAACACGCCTAAAACAACTTTTTTAACCAATATTCAATATACAACTTTTTTTTCTTATAAAAAAAATAAAATTTTGGCAACTATATAATGTATTATGTGTATTTACCCTAAACTTCATGAAGGACAATTGTTCTGAGCTTAAATTAATTCATTTTTGAGACAATTTAACACCTAGCCAACCCATTAAAATTGAACTTAGAAATATCATATCAAAGAGCATTTTTTAGAAAAATTGTTTGCACCACCCTCTACCTCCCACGCAAACAGTTTCGAGGTCGTGTTCTCAATTTTAATTGTGATGTGTCTGGACAACTTATATATTTGAATTATTGTTTTTTTTTTTTTTTTAATTTTATTTTTTCCTATCAGAAAAATTGTAAATATTAACGTTGTCCAATTAAATGTAAAATTACGATTTAAAATTTCCTAATTTAGTTAAGGCAAGTGGATCATTTCACAATTATCTATTTTTACGCGGTTTTCCTAATTATCGATGGGGAAGCTATCCTCTCCTCAAGAACATTGAGTTTCGGCAACACGCTCATCGCCTACACTCTGTTCAAGATTTGATTCTAGCCCTAACTGGGCCCCAACTGTCCTCTCCTCCCGTGAAATGAGTGTCGGCTTCGCGTCCCCACGTATAGTACGCTGAGTCCAAGCAATGCCTAGCCCATATCAGGAAGTCGATTCTAGTTGGAACCCGCATAAAACAACTTTTTTAACCAATATTCAAAATACAATTTTTTTTTCTTATAAAAAAAATTATTTTGGCAACTATATAATGTATTATGTATATTTACCCTAAACTTCATTAAGGACAATTGTTCTGAGCTTAAATTAATTCATTTTTGAGACAATTTAACACCTAGCCAACCCATGAAAATTGAACTTAGAAATATCTTATCAAAGAGCATTTTTTAGAAAAATTGTTAGCACCACCCTCTACCTCCCACACAAACAGTTTCGAGGTCGTGTTCTCAATTTTAATTGTGATGTGTCTGGACAACTTATATATTTGAATTATTGTTTTTTTTTAATTTTATTTTTTCCTATCAGAAAAATTGTAAAAATTAACGTTGTCCAATTAAATGTAAAATTACGATTTAAAATTTCCTAATTTAGTTAAGGCAAGTGGATCATTTCAAAATTATCTATTTTTACGCGGTTTTCCTAATTATCAATGGGGAAGCTATCCTCTCCTCAAGAACATCGAGTTTCGGCAACACGCTCATTGCCTACACTCTGTTCAAGATTTGATTCTAGCCCTAACTGGGCCCCAACTGTCCTCTCCTCCCGTGAAATGAGTGTCGGCTTCGCGTCCCCACGTATAGTACGCTGAGTCCAAGCAATGCCTAGCCCATATCAGGAAGTCGATTCTAGTTGGAACCCGCCTAAATCAACTTTTTTAACCAATATTCAAAATTATATTTTTTTTTTCTTATAAAAAAAAAATTTTTGGCAACTATATAATGTATTATGTATATTTACCCTAAACTTCATTAAGGACAATTGTTCTGAGCTTAAATTAATTCATTTTTGAGACAATTTAACACCTAGCCAACCCATGAAAATTGAACTTAGAAATATCTTATCAAAGAGCATTTTTTAGAAAAATTGTTTGCACCACCCTCTACCTCCCACACAAACAGTTTCGAGGTCGTGTTCTCAATTTTAATTGTGATGTGTCTGGACAACTTATATATTTGAATTATTGTTTTTTTTTTTTTAATTTTATTTTTTCCTATCAGAAAAATTGTTAATATTAACGTTGTCCAATTAAATGTAAAATTACGATTTAAAATTTCCTAATTTAGTTAAGGCAAGTGGATCATTTCACAATTATCTATTTTTACGCGGTTTTCCTAATTATCGATGGGGAAGCTATCCTCTCCTCAAGAACATCGAGTTTCGGCAACACGCTCATCGCCTACACTCTGTTCAAGATTTGATTCTAGCCCTAACTGGGCCCTAACTGTCCTCTCCTCCCGTGAAATGAGTGTCGGCTTCGCGTCCCCACGTATAGTACGCTGAGTCCAAGCAATGCCTAGCCCATATCAGGAAGTCGATTCTAGTTGGAACCCGCCTAAAACAACTTTTTTAACCAATATTCAAAATACAATTTTTTTTTCTTATAAAAAAAAATAAAATTTTGGCAACTATATAATGTTTTATGTATATTTACCCTAAACTTCATTAAGGACAATTGTTCTGAGCTTAAATTAATTCATTTTTAAGACAATTTGACACCTAGCCAACCCATGAAAATTGTACTTAGAAATATCTTATCAAAGAGCATTTTTTAGAAAAATTGTTTGCATAACCCTCTACCTCCCACGCAAACAGTTTCGAGGTCGTGTTCTCAATTTTAATTGTGATGTGTCTGGACAACTTATACATTTGAATTATTGTTTTTTTTTTTTTTTTAATTTTTTTTTTCCTGATTCCTGTTCAAGATTTGATTCTAGCCCTAACTGGGCCCCAACTGTCCTCTCCTCCCTTGAAATGAGTGTCGGCTTCGCGTCCCCACGTATAGTACGCTGAGTCCAAGCAATGCCTAGCCCATATCAGGAAGTCGATTCTAGTTGGAACCCGCCTAAAACAACTTTTTTAACCAATATTCAAAATACAATTTTTTTTTCTTATAAAAAAAATTATTTTGGCAACTATATAATGTATTATGTATATTTACCCTAAACTTCATTAAGGACAATTGTTCTGAGCTTAAATTAATTCATTTTTGAGACAATTTAACACCTAGCCAACCCATTAAAATTGAACTTAGAAATATCTTATCAAAGAGCATTTTTTTAGAAAAATTGTTTGCACCACCCTCTACCTCCCACGCAAACAGGTTCGAGGTCGTGTTCTCAATTTTAATTGTGATGTGTCTGGACAACTTATATATTTGAATTATTGTTTTTTTTTTTATTTATTTTTTTCCTATCAGAAAAATTGTAAATATTAACTTTGTTCAATAAAATGTAAAATTAAAATTTAAAATTTCCTAATTTAGTTAAAGCAAGGGGACTATTTCCCAATTATCTATATTTACGCAGTTTTCCAATACATAAATGGGGAAGCTACCCTCTACTCAAGAAAATTGAGTTTCGGCAACATGCTCATCACCTACACTCTGTTCAAGATTTGATTCTAGACCTAACTTGCCGAATTAAATTGAAATAAACTGGAAACTGTCCACTGCTCCCGTAAAATGAATTGGCTTCGCGTTCTCACTTATAGTAAGATGAATCCAATTAATGTCTAGCCCATATCTGGAAGTCGATTCTAGTTGGAACTCGCCTAAAGCTACTTTTTTAACCAAGATTCAAAATACAATTTTTTTTCTTATAAAAAAATAGGTTTTTGGCAACTATATTATGTATTATATATATTTACCTAAACTTCATTAAGGACAATTGTTCTAAACTTAAAAAAAATCATTTTAGGGCCTACGTAACACCTAGCCAACCCATAGAAATTGAACTTAGAAATATCTTATCAAAATGCATTTGTTAGAAGAACTGTTTGCACCACCCTCAACATCCCACGCAAACAAATTAAAGGTCACGATCTCAAATTTAATTGCGATGTGTCCGTAAAACACATATTTTTAAATTATTGTTTTATTTTATCCCATTAAAAAAATTGTAAATATTAAAGTTGTCCAATTAAATGTAAAATTACGATTTAAAATTTCCTAATTTAGTTAAGGCAAGTGGATCATTTCACAATTATCTATTTTTACGCGGTTTTCCTAATTATCGATGGGGAAGCTATCCTCTCCTCAAGAACATTGAGTTTCGGCAACACGCTCATCGCCTACACTCTGTTCAAGATTTGATTCTAGCCCTAACTGGGCCCTAACTGTCCTCTCCTCCCGTGAAATGAGAGTCGGCTTCGCGTCCCCACGTATAGTACACTGAGTCCAAGCAATGCCTAGCCCATATCAGGAAGTCGATTCTAGTTGGAACCCGCCTAAAACAACTTTTTTAACCAATATTCAAAATACAATTTTTTTTTCTTATAAAAAAAGAAAAAATTTGGCAACTATATAATGTATTATGTATATTTACCCTAAACTTCATTAAGGACAATTGTTCTGAGCTTAAATTAATTCATTTTTAAGACAATTTGACACCTAGCCAACCCATGAAAATTGTACTTAGAAATATCTTATCAAAGAGCATTTTTTAGAAAAATTGTTTGCACCACACTCTACCTCCCACGCAAACAGTTTCGAGTTCGTGTTCTCAATTTTAATTGTGATGTGTCTGGACAACTTATATATTTGAATTATTGTTTTTTTTTTTTAATTTTATTTTTTCCTATCAGAAAAATTGTAAATATTAACGTTGTCCAATTAAATTTAAAATTACGATTTAAAATTTCCTAATTTAGTTAAGGCAAGTGGATCATTTCACAATTATCTATTTTTACGCGGTTTTCCTAATTATCGATGGGGAAGCTATCCTCTCCTCAAGAACATCGAGTTTCGGCAACACGCTCATCGCCTACACTCTGTTCAAGATTTGATTCTAGCCCTAACTGGGCCCCAACTGTCCTCTCCTCCCGTGAAATGAGTGTCGGCTTCGCGTCCCCACGTATAGTACGCTGAGTCCAAGCAATGCCTAGCCCATATCAGGAAGTCGATTCTAGTTGGAACCCGCCTAAAACAACTTTTTTAACCAATATTCAAAATACAATTTTTTTTTGTTATAAAAAAAATTATTTTGGCAACTATATAATGTATTATGTATATTTACCCTAAACTTCATTAAGGACAATACTTCTGAGCTTAAATTAATTCATTTTTGAGACAATTTAACACCTATCCAACCCATGAAAATTGAACTTAGAAATATCTTATCAAAGAGCATTTTTTAGAAAAATTGTTTGCACCACCCTCTACCTCCCACGCAAACAGTTTCGAGGTCGTGTTCTCAATTTTAATTGTGATGTGTCTGGACAACTTATATATTTGAATTATTGTTTTTTTTTTTAATTTTATTTTTTCCTATCAGAAAAATTGTAAATATTAACGTTGTCCAATTAAATGTAAAATTACGATTTAAAATTTCCTAATTTAGTTAAGGCAAGTGGATCATTTCACAATTATCTATTTTTACGCAGTTTTCCTAATTACCGATGGGGAAGCTATCCTCTCCTCAAGAACATTGAGTTTCGGCAACACGCTCATCGCCTACACTCTGTTCAAGATTTGATTCTAGCCCTAAATGGGCCCCAACTGTCCTCTCCTTCCGTGAAATGAGTGTCGGCTTCGCGTCCCCACGTATAGTACGCTGAGTCCAAGCAATGCCTAGCCCATATCAGGAAGTCGATTCTAGTTGGAACCCGCATAAAACAACTTTTTTAACTAATATTCAAAATACAATTTTTTTTTCTTATAAAAAATATTATTTTGGCAACTATATAATGTATTATGTATATTTACCCTAAACTTCATTAAGGACAATTGTTCTGAGCTTAAATTAATTCATTTTTGAGACAATTTAACACCTATCCAACCCATGAAAATTGAACTTAGAAATATCTTATCAAAGAGCATTTTTTAGAAAAATTGTTTGCACCACCCTCTACCTCCCACGCAAACAGTTTCGAAGGTCGTGTTCTCAATTTTAATTGTGATGTGTCTGGACAACTTATATATTTGAATTATTGTTTTTTTTTTAATTTTATTTTTTCCTATCAGAAAAATTGTAAATATTAACGTTGTCCAATTAAATGTAAAATTACGATTTAAAATTTCCTAATTTAGTTAAGGCAAGTGGATCATTTCACAATTATCTATTTTTACGCGGTTTTCCTAATTATCGATGGGAAAGCTATCCTCTCCTCAAGAACATTGAGTTTCGGCAACAAGCTCATCGCCTACACTCTGTTCAAGATTTGATTCTAGCCCTAACTGGGCCCCAACTGTCCTCTCCTCCCGTGAAATGAGTGTCGGCTTCGCGTCCCCACGTATAGTACGCTGAGTCCAAGCAATGCCTAGCCCATATCAGGAAGTCGATTCTAGTTGGAACCCGCATAAAACAACTTTTTTAACCAATATTCAAAATACAATTTTTTCTTCTTATAAAAAAAATTATTTTGGCAACTATATAATGTATTATGTATATTTACCCTAAACTTCATTAAGGACAATTGTTCTGAGCTTAAATTAATTCATTTTTGAGACAATTTAACACCTATCCAACCCATGAAAATTGAACTTAGAAATATCTTATCAAAGAGCATTTTTTAGAAAAATTGTTTGCACCACCCTCTACCTCCCACGCAAACAGTTTCGAAGGTCGTGTTCTCAATTTTAATTGTGATGTGTCTGGACAACTTATATATTTGAATTATTGTTTTTTTTTTAATTTTATTTTTTCCTATCAGAAAAATTGTAAATATTAACGTTGTCCAATTAAATGTAAAATTACGATTTAAAATTTCCTAATTTAGTTAAGGCAAGTGGATCATTTCACAATTATCTATTTTTACGCGGTTTTCCTAATTATCGATGGGGAAGCTATCCTCTCCTCAAGAACATTGAGTTTCGGCAACAAGCTCATCGCCTACACTCTGTTCAAGATTTGATACTAGCCCTAACTGGTCCCCAACTGTCCTCTCCTCCCGTGAAATGAATGTCGGCTTCGCGTCCCCACGTAAAGTACGCTGAGTCCAAGCAATGCCTAGCCCATATCAGGAAGTCGATTCTACTTGGAACCCGCCTAAAACAACTTTTTTAACCAATATTCAAAATACAATTTTTTTTTCTTATAAAAAAAAAATTTTGGCAACTATATAATGTTTTATGTATATTTACCCTAAACTTCATTAAGGACAATTGTTCTGAGCTTAAATTAATTCAATTTTAAGACAATTTGACACCTAGCCAACCCATGAAAATTGTACTTAGAAATATCTTATCAAAGAGCATTTTTTAGAAAAATTGTTTGCATAACCCTCTACCTCCCACGCAAACAGTTTCGAGGTCGTGTTCTCAATTTTAATTGTGATGTGTCTGGACAACTTGTACATTTGAATTATTGTTTTTTTTTTTTTTATTTATTTTTTTCCTGATTCCTGTTCAAGATTTTATTCTAGCCCTAACTGGGCCCCAACTGTCCTCTCCTCCCGTGAAATGAGTGTCGGCTTCGCGTCCCCACGTATAGTACGATGAGTCCAAGCAATGCCTAGCCCATATCAGGAAGTCGATTCAAGTTGGAACCCTCCTAAATCAACTTTTTTAACCAATATTCAAAATTCAATTTTTTTTTTCTTATAAAAAAAAAAGTTTTGGCAACTATATAATGTATTATGTATATTTACCCTAAACTTCATTAAGGACAATTGTTCTGAGCTTAAATTAATTCATTTTTAAGACAATTTGACACCTAGCCAACCCATGAAAATTGAACTTAGAAATATCTTATCAAAGAGCATTTTTTAGAAAAATTGTTTGCACCACCCTCTACCTCCCACGCAAACAGTTTCGAGGTCGTGTTCTCAATTTTAATTGTGATGTGTCTGGACAACTTATATATTTGAATTATTGTTTTTTTTTTTATTTATTTTTTTCCTATCAGAAAAATTGTAAATATTAACTTTGTTCAATAAAATGTAAAATTAAAATTTAAAATTTCCTAATTTAGTTAAAGCAAGGGGACTATTTCCCAATTATCTATATTTACGCAGTTTTCCAATACATAAATGGGGAAGCTACCCTCTACTCAAGAAAATTGAGTTTCGGCAACATGCTCATCACCTACACTCTGTTCAAGATTTGATTCTAGACCTAACTTGCCGAATTAAATTGAAATAAACTGGAAACTGTCCACTGCTCCCGTAAAATGAATTGGCTTCGCGTTCTCACTTATAGTAAGATGAATCCAATTAATGTCTAGCCCATATCTGGAAGTCGATTCTAGTTGGAACTCGCCTAAAGCTACTTTTTTAACCAAGATTCAAAATACAATTTTTTTTCTTATAAAAAAATAGGTTTTTGGCAACTATATTATGTATTATATATATTTACCTAAACTTCATTAAGGACAATTGTTCTAAACTTAAAAAAAATCATTTTAGGGCCTACGTAACACCTAGCCAACCCATAGAAATTGAACTTAGAAATATCTTATCAAAATGCATTTGTTAGAAGAACTGTTTGCACCACCCTCAACATCCCACGCAAACAAATTAAAGGTCACGATCTTAAATTTAATTGCGATGTGTCCGTAAAACACATATTTTTAAATTATTGTTTTATTTTATCCCATTAAAAAAATTGTAAATATTAAAGTTGTCCAATTAAATGTAAAATTACGATTTAAAATTTCCTAATTTAGTTAAGGCAAGTGGATCATTTCACAATTATCTATTTTTACGCGGTTTTCCTAATTATCGATGGGGAAGCTATCCTCTCCTCAAGAACATTGAGTTTCGGCAACACGCTCATCGCCTACACTCTGTTCAAGATTTGATTCTAGCCCTAACTGGGCCCTAACTGTCCTCTCCTCCCGTGAAATGAGTGTCGGCTTCGCGTCCCCACGTATAGTACACTGAGTCCAAGCAATGCCTAGCCCATATCAGGAAGTCGATTCTAGTTGGAACCCGCCTAAAACAACTTTTTTAACCAATATTCAAAATACAATTTTTTTTTCTTATAAAAAAAGAAAAAATTTGGCAACTATATAATGTATTATGTATATTTACCCTAAACTTCATTAAGGACAATTGTTCTGAGCTTAAATTAATTCATTTTTAAGACAATTTGACACCTAGCCAACCCATGAAAATTGTACTTAGAAATATCTTATCAAAGAGCATTTTTTAGAAAAATTGTTTGCACCACACTCTACCTCCCACGCAAACAGTTTCGAGTTCGTGTTCTCAATTTTAATTGTGATGTGTCTGGACAACTTATATATTTGAATTATTGTTGTTTTTTTTAATTTTATTTTTTCCTATCAGAAAAATTGTAAATATTAACGTTGTCCAATTAAATTTAAAATTACGATTTAAAATTTCCTAATTTAGTTAAGGCAAGTGGATCATTTCACAATTATCTATTTTTACGCGGTTTTCCTAATTATCGATGGGGAAGCTATCCTCTCCTCAAGAACATCGAGTTTCGGCAACACGCTCATCGCCTACACTCTGTTCAAGATTTGATTCTAGCCCTAACTGGGCCCCAACTGTCCTCTCCTCCCGTGAAATGAGTGTCGGCTTCGCGTCCCCACGTATAGTACGCTGAGTCCAAGCAATGCCTAGCCCATATCAGGAAGTCGATTCTAGTTGGAACCCGCCTAAAACAACTTTTTTAACCAATATTCAAAATACAATTTTTTTTTCTTATAAAAAAAATTATTTTGGCAACTATATAATGTATTATGTATATTTACCCTAAACTTCATTAAGGACAATACTTCTGAGCTTAAATTAATTCATTTTTGAGACAATTTAACACCTATCCAACCCATGAAAATTGAACTTAGAAATATCTTATCAAAGAGCATTTTTTAGAAAAATTGTTTGCACCACCCTCTACCTCCCACGCAAACAGTTTCGAGGTCGTGTTCTCAATTTTAATTGTGATGTGTCTGGACAACTTATATATTTGAATTATTGTTTTTTTTTTAATTTTATTTTTTCCTATCAGAAAAATTGTAAATATTAACGTTGTCCAATTAAATGTAAAATTACGATTTAAAATTTCCTAATTTAGTTAAGGCAAGTGGATCATTTCACAATTATCTATTTTTACGCGGTTTTCCTAATTATCGATGGGAAAGCTATCCTCTCCTCAAGAACATAGAGTTTCGGCAACAAGCTCATCGCCTACACTCTGTTCAAGATTTGATTCTAGCCCTAACTGGGCCCCAACTGTCCTCTCCTCCCGTGAAATGAGTGTCGGCTTCGCGTCCCCACGTATAGTACGCTGAGTCCAAGCAATGCCTAGCCCATATCAGGAAGTCGATTCTAGTTGGAACCCGCATAAAACAACTTTTTTAACCAATATTCAAAATACAATTTTTTTTTCTTATGAAAAAAATTATTTTGGCAACTATATAATGTATTATGTATATTTACCCTAAACTTCATTAAGGACAATTGTTCTGAGCTTAAATTAATTCATTTTTGAGACAATTTAACACCTATCCAACCCATGAAAATTGAACTTAGAAATATCTTATCAAAGAGCATTTTTTAGAAAAATTGTTTGCACCACCCTCTACCTCCCACGCAAACAGTTTCGAAGGTCGTGTTCTCAATTTTAATTGTGATGTGTCTGGACAACTTATATATTTGAATTATTGTTTTTTTTTTAATTTTATTTTTTCCTATCAGAAAAATTGTAAATATTAACGTTGTCCAATTAAATGTAAAATTACGATTTAAAATTTCCTAATTTAGTTAAGGCAAGTGGATCATTTCACAATTATCTATTTTTACGCGGTTTTCCTAATTATCGATGGGGAAGCTATGCTCTCCTCAAGAACATTGAGTTTCGGCAACAAGCTCATCGCCTACACTCTGTTCAAGATTTGATACTAGCCCTAACTGGGCCCCAACTGTCCTCTCCTCCCGTGAAATGAGTGTCGGCTTCGCGTCCCCGCGTAAAGTACGCTGAGTCCAAGCAATGCCTAGCCCATATCAGGAAGTCGATTCTACTTGGAACCCGCCTAAAACAACTTTTTTAACCAATATTCAAAATACAATTTTTTTTTCTTATAAAAAAAAAATTTTGGCAACTATATAATGTTTTATGTATATTTACCCTAAAATTCATTAAGGACAATTGTTCTGAGCTTAAATTAATTCATTTTTAAGACAATTTGACACCTAGCCAACCCATGAAAATTGTACTTAGAAATATCTTATCAAAGAGCATTTTTTAGAAAAATTGTTTGCATAACCCTCTACCTCCCACGCAAACAGTTTCGAGGTCGTGTTCTCAATTTTAATTGTGATGTGTCTGGACAACTTGTACATTTGAATTATATTTTTTTTTTTTTTTTATTTTTTTTTTCCTGATTCCTGTTCAAGATTTTATTCTAGCCCTAACTGGGCCCCAACTGTCCTCTCCTCCCGTGAAATGAGTGTCGGCTTCGCGTCCCCACGTATAGTACGATGAGTCCAAGCAATGCCTAGCCCATATCAGGAAGTCGATTCTAGTTGGAACCCGCCTAAATCAACTTTTTTAACCAATATTCAAAATTCAATTTTTTTTTTCTTATAAAAAAAAATTTTTTGGCAACTATATAATGTATTATGTATATTTACCCTAAACTTCATTAAGGACAATTGTTCTGAGCTTAAATTAATTCATTTTTGAGACAATTTAACACCTAGCCAACCCATGAAAATTGAACTTAGAAATATCTTATCAAAGAGCATTTTTTAGAAAAATTGTTTGCACCACCCTCTACCTCCCACGCAAACAGTTTCGAGGTCGTGTTTTCAATTTTAATTGCGATGTGACTGGACAACTTATATATTTGAATGATTAATTTTTATTTTTCCCTATCAGAAAAATTGTAAATATTAACTTTAGTCAATGAAATGTAAAATTAAAATTTAAAATTTCATAATTTAGTTGAAGCAAGTGGACTATTTAACAATTATCTATACTTACGCAGTTTTCCTATACATAAATGGGGAAGCTACCCTCTCCTCAAGAATATTGAGTATCGGCAACACGCTCATCACCTACACTCTGTTCAAGATTTGATTCTAGCCCTAACTTGCCTAATTAAATTGAAATAAACTGGAAACTGTCCTCTGCTCCAGTAAAATGAGTGTCGGCTTCTCGTTCTCACTTATAGTAAGCTGAGTCCAAGCAATGCCTAGCCCATATCAGGAAGTCGATTCTAGTTGGAACACGCCTAAAACAACTTTTTTAACCAATATTCAATATACAACTTTTTTTTCTTATAAAAAAAATAAAATTTTGGCAACTATATAATGTATTATGTGTATTTACCCTAAACTTCATGAAGGACAATTGTTCTGAGCTTAAATTAATTCATTTTTGAGACAATTTAACACCTAGCCAACCCATTAAAATTGAACTTAGAAATATCTTATCAAAGAGCATTTTTTAGAAAAATTGTTTGCACCACCCTCTACCTCCCACGCAAACAGTTTCGAGGTCGTGTTCTCAATTTTAATTGTGATGTGTCTGGACAACTTATATATTTGAATTATTGTTTTTTTTTTTTTTTTTAATTTTATTTTTTCCTATCAGAAAAATTGTAAATATTAACGTTGTCCAATTAAATGTAAAATTACGATTTAAAATTTCCTAATTTAGTTAAGGCAAGTGGATCATTTCACAATTATCTATTTTTACGCGGTTTTCCTAATTATCGATGGGGAAGCTATCCTCTCCTCAAGAACATTGAGTTTCGGCAACACGCTCATCGCCTACACTCTGTTCAAGATTTGATTCTAGCCCTAACTGGGCCCCAACTGTCCTCTCCTCCCGTGAAATGAGTGTCGGCTTCGCGTCCCCACGTATAGTACGCTGAGTCCAAGCAATGCCTAGCCCATATCAGGAAGTCGATTCTAGTTGGAACCCGCATAAAACAACTTTTTTAACCAATATTCAAAATACAATTTTTTTTTCTTATAAAAAAAATTATTTTGGCAACTATATAATGTATTATGTATATTTACCCTAAACTTCATTAAGGACAATTGTTCTGAGCTTAAGGGGACTGGGTAGTCAACGACAGCACAAAATCAGAAAAATCAAGGCTTCAAAATAATTCACGTAAAGAATTAAATATTAGTCGAAAAGAAATAATTTTTTGCATAAATGTTGTTCAAATATTTTTAAATTACACTGTAAAAAAAGATCTCATTTAAATAGGTTATTATTTTTTTAATAAGTATTTAAATAAAACTTAGTTTAAAAAAAAAATTCGGAGTGAATTCACTTGTGGTACGCTCGTAGAAAAAACTTAAAACTAAAATGAACTGTTTTTTGTTTTATATTACTTAGAAATGTTTATACAATGTATTAAATATAATATTTTGCAAAATAATAATTAAAAAAATAATTTTATACACTAATTTGTTGAATGTATGAAAAATTGCAATTTTTTAAGGTAATAATTACTAATTAAAAAAATAAATTACACAGATTTAAAAAAAAAAAATGTTTTACTATGTACCTCGTATGGTATTTAATCAACATGAAAAATTTCAACTGCATATCTTGTATAGTTTTCTCTACGAGCGTACCAAAAGTTCAAAAATCAACGTTTTTAGAAAACGCAAAAAAACTAAAAAAGTTCAAATAACTTACATATTTTTGAAATTTAATGGGCTCCACTTCCATATTCTGAAGTGTCCATCTTTGCAGATACTTCAGATTTCCTCTGCTTTTTCTTTTTTTCCTTTCTTGCCTCTTTTGAAGCCTTTTTAAATGCGTTATCCGCTTCAGTTACTCGACGATTATCAAAGCGTCGCAGGGATCGCAACATATTGTACCCAGGTTTCATTCCTAAATGTTCAAAAACTAATTTCCGACTGCTTGAACCATTGTTGAAACAAAGTACCGCATCTCTTGCACCTATTTCTAAAGCTTTGAGGCTAACAAAAGTTGTTTTGGGAAGTCTCTCCCAGACACAATTATTAAAACTCTCGTTAGGATTCTGTGTTTTACCATGGGTACATTTGGCAAGTAATTTTTGGCAGCTTAATGATCGGAACACAGGTTTTATTTCCAACATAACCGCCTCTGGTAAACTGTTCTTGTGAGAGTAACTTTCACCAGTCAGCAAAGCTTTGTTATATTTACACCATGTGTCGTCGTCAGTGGGGCAAAGACCATGCTGTGGAATGGTATCTGTCGACAATTTGTGAAAGTAGATCGCCCATACTGCTTTACTCATCTCACTAACACTATTCCCAACATTGCGTCTTATTGCCAAGCCATAATAATTCTGAATACGCTTAATTTCAGTATTCGTAAGTCGGTTCTTACCCGACAAACCTTTACCATCAGAAAGTTTCTTTTTCTTATTATCCGTTTTGAGTTTTAACAATCTAGAGCCCATTCGCTTTTGGACATGGCCAATGCACTCTAACTTACTAATACTTACACCTTCCCCATAAACTTGAAGTCCGCACACTTGATCAAAGGCCTTTGAGTCTCCGTCACCTAAGTAGTTTGTGTATCGTACAGATCGGGAATCCAACGATCTTTCGAAGATCTTTAATACGCCGTGGCTTTCCATCCCACCACTAGTTCCATCGTAGTTTTTTTGGCAGTTGTGTGGGCTGGGACTATCACTTTTTGTGCAGACAGAACAATATTTCGACATGCACTCAATGTCTATTACTTTTCCATTTTCGAGGGAAGTTGCAACGACAACACCGTTTAACGATGTGTGCCCACGCTTTTGCCATGTTCCATCAAATGCGGCACAAATATCCCGCCCAGAACCTCCTAACTGAACAGTTTCTTCGATTGCAGTTGTCATCGAGTCATCAGATACTTTCACTAAGCTTTTCAAGAGTTTATCATATACACTGGCAAACTTTGTCGGTGGAGGGGGCAAGTTCATAATGCCACACAAAGTATCGGCAGCATTTTTTGATTTTCCAATACAACGCATGCCATAAACAAGTCGCATGTTTACATCATATGTACTACTTGTTGTTGAAGATGACATAGAATAGTCTGTATTTCCACAGCTTTTGCACTTCAATACAAGTTTAGATGCTAAACCTTGTCTGCTTGAGATGTCTTCTTCGGCAACAATTGAATTTGTAGTGTCACAAAATCTGCATTTGACAAAACGTTCCAGTAGTGAAGATAACAAATCAACTTCAATGATAATTCTATTACCTACCATGTTGCACGAAGAGATGTCAGCATACTTCACTTTTTTTTTCGAAGAGCTACATGGTGCATTTTCATCTGAAGAATGCATTTTTTCTTCAGTACTCCAGACATTTTTATGTTGATTAAAGTGGGATTTTCTTTTCCCAAAAGATTTAACACGTCCCATTTTATAAACAGCCTATAAATCAAATGTAAAGCGCAAAATACTAACAGTAAAAATTCTCAGACAGACTAAATCAAGATTAAGTTTGCAAAAGATAATGTTTACTTCATCGAGTATTTTAAACAACACGCGGAAAATATAGCCACAGTTACAGTTAAAACTCGTTTCTACAATAAATAAATCAAACATTGAAAAAAAATAATTAAATATTGTAATAAATCAAAGTTAAATAGAAATCGAAACTAGAAAATCGAAACCGAAACTAAAATCATTAATTAATATTAATATAAAAAAAAGTAGTTCTAATTGGTTTATGAATAAAAGTAATATATCAAAAGATTCAGCGTAGCGCCCTCTATGAAATACAACTATAATTGAAAGTTCGATATTTTCAAAAATTTTGACTACCCAGTCCCCTTAAATTAATTCATTTTTGAGACAATTTAACACCTAGCCAACCCATGAAAATTGAACTTAGAAATATCTTATCAAAGAGCATTTTTTAGAAAAATTGTTAGCACCACCCTCTACCTCCCACACAAACAGTTTCGAGGTCGTGTTCTCAATTTTAATTGTGATGTGTCTGGACAACTTATATATTTGAATTATTGTTTTTTTTTAATTTTATTTTTTCCTATCAGAAAAATTGTAAATATTAACGTTGTCCAATTAAATGTAAAATTACGATTTAAAATTTCCTAATTTAGTTAAGGCAAGTGGATCATTTCAAAATTATCTATTTTTACGCGGTTTTCCTAATTATCAATGGGGAAGCTATCCTCTCCTCAAGAACATCGAGTTTCGGCAACACGCTCATTGCCTACACTCTGTTCAAGATTTGATTCTAGCCCTAACTGGGCCCCAACTGTCCTCTCCTCCCGTGAAATGAGTGTCGGCTTCGCGTCCCCACGTATAGTACGCTGAGTCCAAGCAATGCCTAGCCCATATCAGGAAGTCGATTCTAGTTGGAACCCGCCTAAATCAACTTTTTTAACCAATATTCAAAATTGTATTTTTTTTTTCTTATAAAAAAAAAATTTTTGGCAACTATATAATGTATTATGTATATTTACCCTAAACTTCATTAAGGACAATTGTTCTGAGCTTAAATTAATTCATTTTTGAGACAATTTAACACCTAGCCAACCCATGAAAATTGAACTTAGAAATATCTTATCAAAGAGCATTTTTTAGAAAAATTGTTTGCACCACCCTCTACCTCCCACACAAACAGTTTCGAGGTCGTGTTCTCAATTTTAATTGTGATGTGTCTGGACAACTTATATATTTGAATTATTGTTTTTTTTTTTTAATTTTATTTTTTCCTATCAGAAAAATTGTTAATATTAACGTTGTCCAATTAAATGTAAAATTACGATTTAAAATTTCCTAATTTAGTTAAGGCAAGTGGATCATTTCACAATTATCTATTTTTACGCGGTTTTCCTAATTATCGATGGGGAAGCTATCCTCTCCTCAAGAACATCGAGTTTCGGCAACACGCTCATCGCCTACACTCTGTTCAAGATTTGATTCTAGCCCTAACTGGGCCCTAACTGTCCTCTCCTCCCGTGAAATGAGTGTCGGCTTCGCGTCCCCACGTATAGTACGCTGAGTCCAAGCAATGCCTAGCCCATATCAGGAAGTCGATTCTAGTTGGAACCCGCCTAAAACAACTTTTTTAACCAATATTCAAAATACAATTTTTTTTTCTTATAAAAAAAATGGTTTTGGCAACTATATAATGTATTATGTATATTTACCCTAAACTTCATTAAGGACAATTGTTCTGAGCTTAAATTAATTCATTTTTGAGACAATTTAACACCTAGCCAACCCATTAAAATTGAACTTAGAAATATCTTATCAAAGAGCATTTTTTAGAAAAATTGTTTGCACCACCCTCTACCTCCCACGCAAACAGTTTCGAGGTCGTGTTCTCAATTTTAATTGTGATGTGTCTGGATAACTTATATATTTGAATTATTATTTTTTTATTTATTTTATTTTTTCCTATCAGAAAAATTGTAAATATTAACGTTGTCCAATTAAATGTAAAATTACAATTTAAAATTTCCTAATTTAGTTAAGGCAAGTGGATCATTTCACAATTATCTATTTTTACGCGGTTTTCCTAATTATCGATGGGGAAGCTATCCTCTCCTCAAGAACATCGAGTTTCGGCAACACGCTCATCGCCTTCACTCTGTTCAAGATTTGATTCTAGCCCTAACTGGGCCCCAACTGTCCTCTCCTCCCGTGAAATGAGTGTCGGCTTCGCGTCCCCACGTATAGTACGCTGAGTCCAAGCAATGCCTAGCCCATATCAGGAAGTCGATTCTAGTTGGAACCCGCCTAAAACAACTATTTTAACCAATATTCAAAATACAATTTTTTTTTCTTATAAAAAAAAATAAAATTTTGGCAACTATATAATGTTTTATGTATATTTACCCTAAACTTCATTAAGGACAATTGTTCTGAGCTTAAATTAATTCATTTTTAAGACAATTTGACACCTAGCCAACCCATGAAAATTGTACTTAGAAATATCTTATCAAAGAGCATTTTTTAGAAAAATTGTTTGCATAACCCTCTACCTCCCACGCAAACAGTTTCGAGGTCGTGTTCTCAATTTTAATTGTGATGTGTCTGGACAACTTATACATTTGAATTATTGTTTTTTTTTTTTTTTAATTTTTTTTTTCCTGATTCCTGTTCAAGATTTGATTCTAGCCCTAACTGGGCCCCAACTGTCCTCTCCTCCCTTGAAATGAGTGTCGGCTTCGCGTCCCCACGTATAGTACGCTGAGTCCAAGCAATGCCTAGCCCATATCAGGAAGTCGATTCTAGTTGGAACCCGCCTAAAACAACTTTTTTAACCAATATTCAAAATACAATTTTTTTTTCTTATAAAAAAAATTATTTTGGCAACTATATAATGTATTATGTATATTTACCCTAAACTTCATTAAGGACAATTGTTCTGAGCTTAAATTAATTCATTTTTGAGACAATTTAACACCTAGCCAACCCATTAAAATTGAACTTAGAAATATCTTATCAAAGAGCATTTTTTTAGAAAAATTGTTTGCACCACCCTCTACCTCCCACGCAAACAGTTTCGAGGTCGTGTTCTCAATTTTAATTGTGATGTGTCTGGACAACTTATATATTTGAATTATTGTTTTTTTTTTTTATTTATTTTTTTCCTATCAGAAAAATTGTAAATATTAACTTTGTTCAATAAAATGTAAAATTAAAATTTAAAATTTCCTAATTTAGTTAAAGCAAGGGGACTATTTCCCAATTATCTATATTTACGCAGTTTTAAAATACATAAATGGGGAAGCTACCCTCTACTCAAGAAAATTGAGTTTCGGCAACATGCTCATCACCTACACTCTGTTCAAGATTTGATTCTAGACCTAACTTGCCGAATTAAATTGAAATAAACTGGAAACTGTCCACTGCTCCCGTAAAATGAATTGGCTTCGCGTTCTCACTTATAGTAAGATGAATCCAATTAATGTCTAGCCCATATCTGGAAGTCGATTCTAGTTGGAACTCGCCTAAAGCTACTTTTTTAACCAAGATTCAAAATACAATTTTTTTTCTTATAAAAAAATAGGTTTTTGGCAACTATATTATGTATTATATATATTTACCTAAACTTCATTAAGGACAATTGTTCTAAACTTAAAAAAAATCATTTTAGGGCCTACGTAACACCTAGCCAACCCATAGAAATTGAACTTAGAAATATCTTATCAAAATGCATTTGTTAGAAGAACTGTTTGCACCACCCTCAACATCCCACGCAAACAAATTAAAGGTCACGATCTCAAATTTAATTGCGATGTGTCCGTAAAACACATATTTTTAAATTATTGTTTTATTTTATCCCATTAAAAAAATTGTAAATATTAAAGTTGTCCAATTAAATGTAAAATTACGATTTAAAATTTCCTAATTTAGTTAAGGCAAGTGGATCATTTCAAAATATTCTATTTTTACGCGGTTTTCCTAATTATCGATGGGGAAGCTATCCTCTCCTCAAGAACATCGAGTTTCGGCAACACGCTCATCGCCTACACTCTGTTCAAGATTTGATTCTAGCCCTAACTGGGCCCTAACTGTCCTCTCCTCCCGTGAAATGAGTGTCGGCTTCACGTCCCCACGTATAGTACGCTGAGTCCAAGCAATGCCTAGCCCATATCAGGAAGTCGATTCTAGTTGGAACCCGCCTAAATCAACTTTTTTAACCAATATTCAAAATTATATTTTTTTTTTCTTATAAAAAAAAAATTTTTGGCAACTATATAATGTATTATGTATATTTACCCTAAACTTCATTAAGGACAATTGTTCTGAGCTTAAATTAATTCATTTTTGAGACAATTTAACACCTAGCCAACCCATGAAAATTGAACTTAGAAATATCTTATCAAAGAGCATTTTTTAGAAAAATTGTTTGCACCACCCTCTACCTCCCACACAAACAGTTTCGAGGTCGTGTTCTCAATTTTAATTGTGATGTGTCTGGACAACTTATATATTTGAATTATTGTTTTTTTTTTTTAATTTTATTTTTTCCTATCAGAAAAATTGTTAATATTAACGTTGTCCAATTAAATGTAAAATTACGATTTAAAATTTCCTAATTTAGTTAAGGCAAGTGGATCATTTCACAATTATCTATTTTTACGCGGTTTTCCTAATTATCGATGGGGAAGCTATCCTCTCCTCAAGAACATCGAGTTTCGGCAACACGCTCATCGCCTACACTCTGTTCAAGATTTGATTCTAGCCCTAACTGGGCCCTAACTGTCCTCTCCTCCCGTGAAATGAGTGTCGGCTTCGCGTCCCCACGTATAGTACGCTGAGTCCAAGCAATGCCTAGCCCATATCAGGAAGTCGATTCTAGTTGGAACCCGCCTAAAACAACTTTTTTAACCAATATTCAAAATACAATTTTTTTTTCTTATAAAAAAAATGGTTTTGGCAACTATATAATGTATTATGTATATTTACCCTAAACTTCATTAAGGACAATTGTTCTGAGCTTAAATTAATTCATTTTTGAGACAATTTAACACCTAGCCAACCCATTAAAATTGAACTTAGAAATATCTTATCAAAGAGCATTTTTTAGAAAAATTGTTTGCACCACCCTCTACCTCCCACGCAAACAGTTTCGAGGTCGTGTTCTCAATTTTAATTGTGATGTGTCTGGATAACTTATATATTTGAATTATTATTTTTTTATTTATTTTATTTTTTCCTATCAGAAAAATTGTAAATATTAACGTTGTCCAATTAAATGTAAAATTACAATTTAAAATTTCCTAATTTAGTTAAGGCAAGTGGATCATTTCACAATTATCTATTTTTACGCGGTTTTCCTAATTATCGATGGGGAAGCTATCCTCTCCTCAAGAACATCGAGTTTCGGCAACACGCTCATCGCCTTCACTCTGTTCAAGATTTGATTCTAGCCCTAACTGGGCCCCAACTGTCCTCTCCTCCCGTGAAATGAGTGTCGGCTTCGCGTCCCCACGTATAGTACGCTGAGTCCAAGCAATGCCTAGCCCATATCAGGAAGTCGATTCTAGTTGGAACCCGCCTAAAACAACTATTTTAACCAATATTCAAAATACAATTTTTTTTTCTTATAAAAAAAAATAAAATTTTGGCAACTATATAATGTTTTATGTATATTTACCCTAAACTTCATTAAGGACAATTGTTCTGAGCTTAAATTAATTCATTTTTAAGACAATTTGACACCTAGCCAACCCATGAAAATTGTACTTAGAAATATCTTATCAAAGAGCATTTTTTAGAAAAATTGTTTGCATAACCCTCTACCTCCCACGCAAACAGTTTCGAGGTCGTGTTCTCAATTTTAATTGTGATGTGTCTGGACAACTTATACATTTGAATTATTGTTTTTTTTTTTTTTTAATTTTTTTTTTCCTGATTCCTGTTCAAGATTTGATTCTAGCCCTAACTGGGCCCCAACTGTCCTCTCCTCCCTTGAAATGAGTGTCGGCTTCGCGTCCCCACGTATAGTACGCTGAGTCCAAGCAATGCCTAGCCCATATCAGGAAGTCGATTCTAGTTGGAACCCGCCTAAAACAACTTTTTTAACCAATATTCAAAATACAATTTTTTTTTCTTATAAAAAAAATTATTTTGGCAACTATATAATGTATTATGTATATTTACCCTAAACTTCATTAAGGACAATTGTTCTGAGCTTAAATTAATTCATTTTTGAGACAATTTAACACCTAGCCAACCCATTAAAATTGAACTTAGAAATATCTTATCAAAGAGCATTTTTTTAGAAAAATTGTTTGCACCACCCTCTACCTCCCACGCAAACAGTTTCGAGGTCGTGTTCTCAATTTTAATTGTGATGTGTCTGGACAACTTATATATTTGAATTATTGTTTTTTTTTTTTATTTTTTTTTTTCCTATCAGAAAAATTGTAAATATTAACTTTGTTCAATAAAATGTAAAATTAAAATTTAAAATTTCCTAATTTAGTTAAAGCAAGGGGACTATTTCCCAATTATCTATATTTACGCAGTTTTAAAATACATAAATGGGGAAGCTACCCTCTACTCAAGAAAATTGAGTTTCGGCAACATGCTCATCACCTACACTCTGTTCAAGATTTGATTCTAGACCTAACTTGCCGAATTAAATTGAAATAAACTGGAAACTGTCCACTGCTCCCGTAAAATGAATTGGCTTCGCGTTCTCACTTATAGTAAGATGAATCCAATTAATGTCTAGCCCATATCTGGAAGTCGATTCTAGTTGGAACTCGCCTAAAGCTACTTTTTTAACCAAGATTCAAAATACAATTTTTTTTCTTATAAAAAAATAGGTTTTTGGCAACTATATTATGTATTATATATATTTACCTAAACTTCATTAAGGACAATTGTTCTAAACTTAAAAAAAATCATTTTAGGGCCTACGTAACACCTAGCCAACCCATAGAAATTGAACTTAGAAATATCTTATCAAAATGCATTTGTTAGAAGAACTGTTTGCACCACCCTCAACATCCCACGCAAACAAATTAAAGGTCACGATCTCAAATTTAATTGCGATGTGTCCGTAAAACACATATTTTTAAATTATTGTTTTATTTTATCCCATTAAAAAAATTGTAAATATTAAAGTTGTCCAATTAAATGTAAAATTACGATTTAAAATTTCCTAATTTAGTTAAGGCAAGTGGATCATTTCACAATAATCTATTTTTACGCGGTTTTCCTAATTATCGATGGGGAAGCTATCCTCTCCTCAAGAACATCGAGTTTCGGCAACACGCTCATCGCCTACACTCTGTTCAAGATTTGATTCTAGCCCTAACTGGGCCCTAACTGTCCTCTCCTCCCGTGAAATGAGTGTCGGCTTCACGTCCCCACGTATAGTACGCTGAGTCCAAGCAATGCCTAGCCCATATCAGGAAGTCGATTCTAGTTGGAACCCGCCTAAAACAACTTTTTTAACCAATATTCAAAATACAATTTTTTTTTTCTTATAAAAAAAATTATTTTGGCAACTATATAATGTATTATGTATATTTACCCTAAACTTCATTAGGACAATTGTTCTGAGCTTAAATTAATTCATTTTTAAGACAATTTGACACCTAGCCAACCCATGAAAATTGTACTTAGAAATATCTTATCAAAGAGCATTTTTTAGAAAAATTGTTTGCATAACCCTCTACCTCCCACGCAAACAGTTTCGAGGTCGTGTTCTCAATTTTAATTGTGATGTGTCTGGACAACTTATACATTTGAATTATTGTTTTTTTTTTTATTTATTTATTTTTTTCCTGATTCCTGTTCAAGATTTGATTCTAGCCCTAACTGGGCCCCAACTGTCCTCTCCTCCCTTGAAATGAGTGTCGGCTTCGCGTCCCCACGTATAGTACGCTGAGTCCAAGCAATGCCTAGCCCATATCAGGAAGTCGATTCTAGTTGGAACCCGCCTAAAACAACTTTTTTAACCAATATTCAAAATACAATTTTTTTTTCTTATAAAAAAAATGGTTTTGGCAACTATATAATGTATTATGTATATTTACCCTAAACTTCATTAAGGACAATTGTTCTGAGCTTAAATTAATTCATTTTTGAGACAATTTAACACCTAGCCAACCCATTAAAATTGAACTTAGAAATATCTTATCAAAGAGCATTTTTTAGAAAAATTGTTTGCACCACCCTCTACCTCCCACGCAAACAGTTTCGAGGTCGTGTTCTCAATTTTAATTGTGATGTGTCTGGATAACTTATATATTTGAATTATTATTTTTTTATTTATTTTATTTTTTCCTATCAGAAAAATTGTAAATATTAACGTTGTCCAATTAAATGTAAAATTACAATTTAAAATTTCCTAATTTAGTTAAGGCAAGTGGATCATTTCACAATTATCTATTTTTACGCGGTTTTCCTAATTATCGATGGGGAAGCTATCCTCTCCTCAAGAACATCGAGTTTCGGCAACACGCTCATCGCCTACACTCTGTTCAAGATTTGATTCTAGCCCTAACTGGGCCCCAACTGTCCTCTCCTCCCGTGAAATGAGTGTCGGCTTCGCGTCCCCACGTATAGTACGCTGAGTCCAAGCAATGCCTAGCCCATATCAGGAAGTCGATTCTAGTTGGAACCCGCCTAAAACAACTATTTTAACCAATATTCAAAATACAATTTTTTTTTCTTATAAAAAAAAATAAAATTTTGGCAACTATATAATGTTTTATGTATATTTACCCTAAACTTCATTAAGGACAATTGTTCTGAGCTTAAATTAATTCATTTTTAAGACAATTTGACACCTAGCCAACCCATGAAAATTGTACTTAGAAATATCTTATCAAAGAGCATTTTTTAGAAAAATTGTTTGCATAACCCTCTACCTCCCACGCAAACAGTTTCGAGGTCGTGTTCTCAATTTTAATTGTGATGTGTCTGGACAACTTATACATTTGAATTATTGTTTTTTTTTTTTTTTTATTGTTTTTTTCCTGATTCCTGTTCAAGATTTGATTCTAGCCCTAACTGGGCCCCAACTGTCCTCTCCTCCCTTGAAATGAGTGTCGGCTTCGCGTCCCCACGTATAGTACGCTGAGTCCAAGCAATGCCTAGCCCATATCAGGAAGTCGATTCTAGTTGGAACCCGCCTAAAACAACTTTTTTAACCAATATTCAAAATACAATTTTTTTTTCTTATAAAAAAAATTATTTTGGCAACTATATAATGTATTATGTATATTTACCCTAAACTTCATTAAGGACAATTGTTCTGAGCTTAAATTAATTCATTTTTGAGACAATTTAACACCTAGCCAACCCATTAAAATTGAACTTAGAAATATCTTATCAAAGAGCATTTTTTTAGAAAAATTGTTTGCACCACCCTCTACCTCCCACGCAAACAGTTTCGAGGTCGTGTTCTCAATTTTAATTGTGATGTGTCTGGACAACTTATATATTTGAATTATTGTTTTTTTTTTTTATTTATTTTTTTCCTATCAGAAAAATTGTAAATATTAACTTTGTTCAATAAAATGTAAAATTAAAATTTAAAATTTCCTAATTTAGTTAAAGCAAGGGGACTATTTCCCAATTATCTATATTTACGCAGTTTTCCAATACATAAATGGGGAAGCTACCCTCTACTCAAGAAAATTGAGTTTCGGCAACATGCTCATCACCTACACTCTGTTCAAGATTTGATTCTAGACCTAACTTGCCGAATTAAATTGAAATAAACTGGAAACTGTCCACTGCTCCCGTAAAATGAATTGGCTTCGCGTTCTCACTTATAGTAAGATGAATCCAATTAATGTCTAGCCCATATCTGGAAGTCGATTCTAGTTGGAACTCGCCTAAAGCTACTTTTTTAACCAAGATTCAAAATACAATTTTTTTTCTTATAAAAAAATAGGTTTTTGGCAACTATATTATGTATTATATATATTTACCTAAACTTCATTAAGGACAATTGTTCTAAACTTAAAAAAAATCATTTTAGGGCCTACGTAACACCTAGCCAACCCATAGAAATTGAACTTAGAAATATCTTATCAAAATGCATTTGTTAGAAGAACTGTTTGCACCACCCTCAACATCCCACGCAAACAAATTAAAGGTCACGATCTCAAATTTAATTGCGATGTGTCCGTAAAACACATATTTTTAAATTATTGTTTTATTTTATCCCATTAAAAAAATTGTAAATATTAAAGTTGTCCAATTAAATGTAAAATTACGATTTAAAATTTCCTAATTTAGTTAAGGCAAGTGGATCATTTCACAATAATCTATTTTTACGCGGTTTTCCTAATTATCGATGGGGAAGCTATCCTCTCCTCAAGAACATCGAGTTTCGGCAACACGCTCATCGCCTACACTCTGTTCAAGATTTGATTCTAGCCCTAACTGGGCCCTAACTGTCCTCTCCTCCCGTGAAATGAGTGTCGGCTTCACGTCCCCACGTATAGTACGCTGAGTCCAAGCAATGCCTAGCCCATATCAGGAAGTCGATTCTAGTTGGAACCCGCCTAAAACAACTTTTTTAACCAATATTCAAAATACAATTTTTTTTTCTTATAAAAAAAATTATTTTGGCAACTATATAATGTATTATGTATATTTACCCTAAACTTCATTAAGGACAATTGTTCTGAGCTTAAATTAATTCATTTTTGAGACAATTTAACACCTATCCAACCCATGAAAATTGAACTTAGAAATATCTTATCAAAGAGCATTTTTTAGAAAAATTGTTTGCACCACCCTCTACCTCCCACGCAAACAGTTTCGAGGTCGTGTTCTCAATTTTAATTGTGATGTGTCTGGACAACTTATATATTTGAATTATTGTTTTTTTTTTTAATTTTATTTTTTCCTATCAGAAAAATTGTAAATATTAACGTTGTCCAATTAAATGTAAAATTACGATTTAAAATTTCCTAATTTAGTTAAGGCAAGTGGATCATTTCACAATTATCTATTTTTACGCGGTTTTCCTAATTATCGATGGGGAAGCTATCCTCTCCTCAAGAACATTGAGTTTCGGCAACACGCTCATCGCCTACAGTCTGTTCAAGATTTGATTCTAGCCCTAACTGGGCCCCAATTGTCCTCTCCTCCCGTGAAATGAGTGTCGGCTTCGCGTCCCCACGTATAGTACGCTGAGTCCAAGCAATGCCTAGCCCATATCAGGAAGTCAATTCTAGTTGGAACCCGCCTAAAACAACTATTTTAACCAATATTCAAAATACAATTTTTTTTTCTTATAAAAAAAAATAAAATTTTGGCAACTATATAATGTTTTATATATATTTACCCTAAACTTCATTAAGGACAATTGTTCTGAGCTTAAATTAATTCATTTTTAAGACAATTTGACACCTAGACAACCCATGAAAATTGTACTTAGAAATATCTTATCAAAGAGCATTTTTTAGAAAAATTGTTTGCATAACCCTCTACCTCCCACGCAAACAGTTTCGAGGTCGTGTTCTCAATTTTAATTGTGATGTGTCTGGACAACTTATACATTTGAATTATTGTTTTTTTTTTTTTTTTTATTTTTTTTTTCCTGATTCCTGTTCAAGATTTGATTCTAGCCCTAACTGGGCCCCAACTGTCCTCTCCTCCCTTGAAATGAGTGTCGGCTTCGCGTCCCCACGTATAGTACGCTGAGTCCAAGCAATGCCTAGCCCATATCAGGAAGTCGATTCTAGTTGGAACCCGCCTAAAACAACTTTTTTAACCAATATTCGAAATACAATTTTTTTTTCTTATAAGAAAAATTATTTTGGCAACTATATAATGTATTATGTATATTTACCCTAAACTTCATTAAGGACAATTGTTCTGAGCTTAAATTAATTCATTTTTGAGACAATTTAACACCTAGCCAACCCATGAAAATTGAACTTAGAAATATCTTATCAAAGAGCATTTTTTAGAAAAATTGTTTGCACCACCCTCTACATCCCACGCAAACATATTAAAGGTCACGTTCTCAAATTTAATTGCGATGTGTCCGTAAAACACATATTTTTAAATTATTGTTTTATTTTATCCCATTAAAAAAATTGTAAATATTAACTCTGTCCAATTATATGTAAAATTACGATTTAAAATTTCCTAATTTAGTTAAGGCAAGTGGATCATTTCACAATTATCTATTTTTACGCGGTTTTCCTAATTATCGATAGGGAAGCTATCCTCTCCTCAAGAACATTGAGTTTTGCCTACACTCTGTTCAAGATTTGATTCTAGCCCTAACTGGGCCCCAACTGTCCTCTCCTCCCGTGAAATGAGTGTCGGCTTCGCGTCCCCACGTATAGTACGCTGAGTCCAAGCAATGCCTAGCCCATATCAGGAAGTCGATTCTAGTTGGAACCCGCCTAAAACAACTTTTTTAACCAATATTCAAAATACAATTTTTTTTTCTTATAAAAAAAAAAAAAAAATTTGGCAACTATATAATGTATTATGTATATTTACCCTAAACTTCATTAAGGACAATTGTTCTGAGCTTAAATTAATTCATTTTTGAGACAATTTAACACCTAGCCAACCCATGAAAATTGAACTTAGAAATATCTTATCAAAGAGCATTTTTTAGAAAAATTGTTTGCACCACCCTCTACCTCCCACGCAAACAGTTTCGAGGTCGTGTTCTCAATTTTAATTGTGATGTGTCTGGACAACTTATATATTTGAATTATTGTTTTTTTTTTTAATTTTATTTTTTCCTATCAGAAAAATTGTAAATATTAACGTTGTCCAATTAAATTTAAAATTACGATTTAAAATTTCCTAATTTAGTTAAGGCAAGTGGATCATTTCACAATAATCTATTTTTACGCGGTTTTCCTAATTATCGATGGGGAAGCTATCCTCTCCTCAAGAACATCGAGTTTCGGCAACACGCTCATCGCCTACACTCTGTTCAAGATTTGATTCTAGCCCTAACTGGGCCCCAACTGTCCTCTCCTCCCGTGAAATGAGTGTCGGCTTCGCGTCCCCACGTATAGTACGCTGAGTCCAAGCAATGCCTAGCCCATATCAGGAAGTCGATTCTAGTTGGAACCCGCCTAAAACAACTTTTTTAACCAATATTCAAAATACAATTTTTTTTTCTTATAAAAAAAATTATTTTGGCAACTATATAATGTATTATGTATATTTACCCTAAACTTCATTAAGGACAATTGTTCTGAGCTTAAATTAATTCATTTTTGAGACAATTTAACACCTATCCAACCCATGAAAATTGAACTTAGAAATATCTTATCAAAGAGCATTTTTTAGAAAAATTGTTTGCACCACCCTCTACCTCCCACGCAAACAGTTTCGAGGTCGTGTTCTCAATTTTAATTGTGATGTGTCTGGACAACTTATATATTTGAATTGTTTTTTTTTTTAATTTTATTTTTTCCTATCAGAAAAATTGTAAATATTAACGTTGTCCAATTAAATGTAAAATTACGATTTAAAATTTCCTAATTTAGTTAAGGCAAGTGGATCATTTCACAATTATCTATTTTTACGCAGTTTTCCTAATTATCGATGGGGAAGCTATCCTCTCCTCAAGAACATTGAGTTTCGGCAACACGCTCATCGCCTACACTCTGTTCAAGATTTGATTCTAGCCCTAACTGGGCCCCAACTGTCCTCTCCTCCCGTGAAATGAGTGTCGGCTTCGCGTCCCCACGTATAGTACGCTGAGTCCAAGCAATGCCTAGCCCATATCAGGAAGTCGATTCTAGTTGGAACCCGCATAAAACAACTTTTTTAACCAATATTCAAAATACAATTTTTTTTTCTTATAAAAAAAATTATTTTGGCAACTATATAATGTATTATGTATATTTACCCTAAACTTCATTAAGGACAATTGTTCTGAGCTTAAATTAATTCATTTTTGAGACAATTTAACACCTATCCAACCCATGAAAATTGAACTTAGAAATATCTTATCAAAGAGCATTTTTTAGAAAAATTGTTTGCACCACCCTCTACCTCCCACGCAAACAGTTTCGAAGGTCGTGTTCTCAATTTTAATTGTGATGTGTCTGGACAACTTATATATTTGAATTATTGTTTTTTTTTTTTAATTTTATTTTTTCCTATCAGAAAAATTGTAAATATTAACGTTGTCCAATTAAATGTAAAATTACGATTTAAAATTTCCTAATTTAGTTAAGGCAAGTGGATCATTTCACAATTATCTATTTTTACGCGGTTTTCCTAATTATCGATGGGGAAGCTATGCTCTCCTCAAGAACATTGAGTTTCGGCAACAAGCTCATCGCCTACACTCTGTTCAAGATTTGATACTAGCCCTAACTGGGCCCCAACTGTCCTCTCCTCCCGTGAAATGAGTGTCGGCTTCGCGTCCCCGCGTAAAGTACGCTGAGTCCAAGCAATGCCTAGCCCATATCAGGAAGTCGATTCTACTTGGAACCCTCCTAAAACAACTTTTTTAACCAATATTCAAAATACAATTTTTTTTTCTTATAAAAAAAAAATTTTGGCAACTATATAATGTTTTATGTATATTTACCCTAAAATTCATTAAGGACAATTGTTCTGAGCTTAAATTAATTCATTTTTAAGACAATTTGACACCTAGCCAACCCATGAAAATTGTACTTAGAAATATCTTATCAAAGAGCATTTTTTAGAAAAATTGTTTGCATAACCCTCTACCTCCCACGCAAACAGTTTCGAGGTCGTGTTCTCAATTTTAATTGTGATGTGTCTGGACAACTTGTACATTTGAATTATATTTTTTTTTTTTTTTATTTTTTTTTTCCTGATTCCTGTTAGAGATTTTATTCTAGCCCTAACTGGGCCCCAACTGTCCTCTCCTCCCGTGAAATGAGTGTCGGCTTCGCGTCCCCACGTATAGTACGATGAGTCCAAGCAATGCCTAGCCCATATCAGGAAGTCGATTCTAGTTGGAACCCGCCTAAATCAACTTTTTTAACCAATATTCAAAATTCAATTTTTTTTTTCTTATAAAAAAAAATTTTTTGGCAACTATATAATGTATTATGTATATTTACCCTAAACTTCATTAAGGACAATTGTTCTGAGCTTAAATTAATTCATTTTTGAGACAATTTAACACCTAGCCAACCCATGAAAATTGAACTTAGAAATATCTTATCAAAGAGCATTTTTTAGAAAAATTGTTTGCACCACCCTCTACCTCCCACGCAAACAGTTTCGAGGTCGTGTTTTCAATTTTAATTGCGATGTGACTGGACAACTTATATATTTGAATGATTAATTTTTATTTTTCCCTATCAGAAAAATTGTAAATATTAACTTTAGTCAATGAAATGTAAAATTAAAATTTAAAATTTCATAATTTAGTTGAAGCAAGTGGACTATTTAACAATTATCTATACTTACGCAGTTTTCCTATACATAAATGGGGAAGCTACCCTCTCCTCAAGAATATTGAGTATCGGCAACACGCTCATCACCTACACTCTGTTCAAGATTTGATTCTAGCCCTAACTTGCCTAATTAAATTGAAATAAACTGGAAACTGTCCTCTGCTCCAGTAAAATGAGTGTCGGCTTCTCGTTCTCACTTATAGTAAGCTGAGTCCAAGCAATGCCTAGCCCATATCAGGAAGTCGATTCTAGTTGGAACACGCCTAAAACAACTTTTTTAACCAATATTCAATATACAACTTTTTTTTCTTATAAAAAAAATAAAATTTTGGCAACTATATAATGTATTATGTGTATTTACCCTAAACTTCATGAAGGACAATTGTTCTGAGCTTAAATTAATTCATTTTTGAGACAATTTAACACCTAGCCAACCCATTAAAATTGAACTTAGAAATATCTTATCAAAGAGCATTTTTTAGAAAAATTGTTTGCACCACCCTCTACCTCCCACGCAAACAGTTTCGAGGTCGTGTTCTCAATTTTAATTGTGATATGTCTGGACAACTTATATATTTGAATTATTGTTTTTTTTTTTTTTTTTAATTTTATTTTTTCCTATCAGAAAAATTGTAAATATTAACGTTGTCCAATTAAATGTAAAATTACGATTTAAAATTTCCTAATTTAGTTAAGGCAAGTGGATCATTTCAAAATTATCTATTTTTACGCGGTTTTCCTAATTATCAATGGGGAAGCTATCCTCTCCTCAAGAACATCGAGTTTCGGCAACACGCTCATTGCCTACACTCTGTTCAAGATTTGATTCTAGCCCTAACTGGGCCCCAACTGTCCTCTCCTCCCGTGAAATGAGTGTCGGCTTCGCGTCCCCACGTATAGTACGCTGAGTCCAAGCAATGCCTAGCCCATATCAGGAAGTCGATTCTAGTTGGAACCCGCCTAAATCAACTTTTTTAACCAATATTCAAAATTATATTTTTTTTTTCTTATAAAAAAAAAATTTTTGGCAACTATATAATGTATTATGTATATTTACCCTAAACTTCATTAAGGACAATTGTTCTGAGCTTAAATTAATTCATTTTTGAGACAATTTAACACCTAGCCAACCCATGAAAATTGAACTTAGAAATATCTTATCAAAGAGCATTTTTTAGAAAAATTGTTTGCACCACCCTCTACCTCCCACACAAACAGTTTCGAGGTCGTGTTCTCAATTTTAATTGTGATGTGTCTGGACAACTTATATATTTGAATTATTGTTTTTTTTTTTTAATTTTATTTTTTCCTATCAGAAAAATTGTTAATATTAACGTTGTCCAATTAAATGTAAAATTACGATTTAAAATTTCCTAATTTAGTTAAGGCAAGTGGATCATTTCACAATTATCTATTTTTACGCAGTTTTCCTAATTATCGATGGGGAAGCTATCCTCTCCTCAAGAACATTGAGTTTCGGCAACACGCTCATCGCCTACACTCTGTTCAAGATTTGATTCTAGCCCTAACTGGGCCCCAACTGTCCTCTCCTCCCGTGAAATGAGTGTCGGCTTCGCGTCCCCACGTATAGTACGCTGAGTCCAAGCAATGCCTAGCCCATATCAGGAAGTCGATTCTAGTTGGAACCCGCATAAAACAACTTTTTTAACCAATATTCAAAATACAATTTTTTTTTCTTATAAAAAAAATTATTTTGGCAACTATATAATGTATTATGTATATTTACCCTAAACTTCATTAAGGACAATTGTTCTGAGCTTAAATTAATTCATTTTTGAGACAATTTAACACCTATCCAACCCATGAAAATTGAACTTAGAAATATCTTATCAAAGAGCATTTTTTAGAAAAATTGTTTGCACCACCCTCTACCTCCCACGCAAACAGTTTCGAAGGTCGTGTTCTCAATTTTAATTGTGATGTGTCTGGACAACTTATATATTTGAATTATTGTTTTTTTTTTTTAATTTTATTTTTTCCTATCAGAAAAATTGTAAATATTAACGTTGTCCAATTAAATGTAAAATTACGATTTAAAATTTCCTAATTTAGTTAAGGCAAGTGGATCATTTCACAATTATCTATTTTTACGCGGTTTTCCTAATTATCGATGGGGAAGCTATGCTCTCCTCAAGAACATTGAGTTTCGGCAACAAGCTCATCGCCTACACTCTGTTCAAGATTTGATACTAGCCCTAACTGGGCCCCAACTGTCCTCTCCTCCCGTGAAATGAGTGTCGGCTTCGCGTCCCCACGTATAGTACGCTGAGTCCAAGCAATGCCTAGCCCATATCAGGAAGTCGATTCTAGTTGGAACCCGCATAAAACAACTTTTTTAACCAATATTCAAAATACAATTTTTTTTTCTTATAAAAAAAATTATTTTGGCAACTATATAATGTATTATGTATATTTACCCTAAACTTCATTAAGGACAATTGTTCTGAGCTTAAATTAATTCATTTTTGAGACAATTTAACACCTATCCAACCCATGAAAATTGAACTTAGAAATATCTTATCAAAGAGCATTTTTTAGAAAAATTGTTTGCACCACCCTCTACCTCCCACGCAAACAGTTTCGAAGGTCGTGTTCTCAATTTTAATTGTGATGTGTCTGGACAACTTATATATTTGAATTATTGTTTTTTTTTTTTAATTTTATTTTTTCCTATCAGAAAAATTGTAAATATTAACGTTGTCCAATTAAATGTAAAATTACGATTTAAAATTTCCTAATTTAGTTAAGGCAAGTGGATCATTTCACAATTATCTATTTTTACGCGGTTTTCCTAATTATCGATGGGGAAGCTATGCTCTCCTCAAGAACATTGAGTTTCGGCAACAAGCTCATCGCCTACACTCTGTTCAAGATTTGATACTAGCCCTAACTGGGCCCCAACTGTCCTCTCCTCCCGTGAAATGAGTGTCGGCTTCGCGTCCCCGCGTAAAGTACGCTGAGTCCAAGCAATGCCTAGCCCATATCAGGAAGTCGATTCTACTTGGAACCCTCCTAAAACAACTTTTTTAACCAATATTCAAAATACAATTTTTTTTTCTTATAAAAAAAAAATTTTGGCAACTATATAATGTTTTATGTATATTTACCCTAAAATTCATTAAGGACAATTGTTCTGAGCTTAAATTAATTCATTTTTAAGACAATTTGACACCTAGCCAACCCATGAAAATTGTACTTAGAAATATCTTATCAAAGAGCATTTTTTAGAAAAATTGTTTGCATAACCCTCTACCTCCCACGCAAACAGTTTCGAGGTCGTGTTCTCAATTTTAATTGTGATGTGTCTGGACAACTTGTACATTTGAATTATATTTTTTTTTTTTTTTATTTTTTTTTTCCTGATTCCTGTTAGAGATTTTATTCTAGCCCTAACTGGGCCCCAACTGTCCTCTCCTCCCGTGAAATGAGTGTCGGCTTCGCGTCCCCACGTATAGTACGATGAGTCCAAGCAATGCCTAGCCCATATCAGGAAGTCGATTCTAGTTGGAACCCGCCTAAATCAACTTTTTTAACCAATATTCAAAATTCAATTTTTTTTTTCTTATAAAAAAAAATTTTTTGGCAACTATATAAAGTATTATGTATATTTACCCTAAACTTCATTAAGGACAATTGTTCTGAGCTTAAATTAATTCATTTTTGAGACAATTTAACACCTAGCCAACCCATGAAAATTGAACTTAGAAATATCTTATCAAAGAGCATTTTTTAGAAAAATTGTTTGCACCACCCTCTACCTCCCACGCAAACAGTTTCGAGGTCGTGTTTTCAATTTTAATTGCGATGTGACTGGACAACTTATATATTTGAATGATTAATTTTTATTTTTCCCTATCAGAAAAATTGTAAATATTAACTTTAGTCAATGAAATGTAAAATTAAAATTTAAAATTTCATAATTTAGTTGAAGCAAGTGGACTATTTAACAATTATCTATACTTACGCAGTTTTCCTATACATAAATGGGGAAGCTACCCTCTCCTCAAGAATATTGAGTATCGGCAACACGCTCATCACCTACACTCTGTTCAAGATTTGATTCTAGCCCTAACTTGCCTAATTAAATTGAAATAAACTGGAAACTGTCCTCTGCTCCAGTAAAATGAGTGTCGGCTTCTCGTTCTCACTTATAGTAAGCTGAGTCCAAGCAATGCCTAGCCCATATCAGGAAGTCGATTCTAGTTGGAACACGCCTAAAACAACTTTTTTAACCAATATTCAATATACAACTTTTTTTTCTTATAAAAAAAATAAAATTTTGGCAACTATATAATGTATTATGTGTATTTACCCTAAACTTCATGAAGGACAATTGTTCTGAGCTTAAATTAATTCATTTTTGAGACAATTTAACACCTAGCCAACCCATTAAAATTGAACTTAGAAATATCTTATCAAAGAGCATTTTTTAGAAAAATTGTTTGCACCACCCTCTACCTCCCACGCAAACAGTTTCGAGGTCGTGTTCTCAATTTTAATTGTGATATGTCTGGACAACTTATATATTTGAATTATTGTTTTTTTTTTTTTTTTTAATTTTATTTTTTCCTATCAGAAAAATTGTAAATATTAACGTTGTCCAATTAAATGTAAAATTACGATTTAAAATTTCCTAATTTAGTTAAGGCAAGTGGATCATTTCAAAATTATCTATTTTTACGCGGTTTTCCTAATTATCAATGGGGAAGCTATCCTCTCCTCAAGAACATCGAGTTTCGGCAACACGCTCATTGCCTACACTCTGTTCAAGATTTGATTCTAGCCCTAACTGGGCCCCAACTGTCCTCTCCTCCCGTGAAATGAGTGTCGGCTTCGCGTCCCCACGTATAGTACGCTGAGTCCAAGCAATGCCTAGCCCATATCAGGAAGTCGATTCTAGTTGGAACCCGCCTAAATCAACTTTTTTAACCAATATTCAAAATTATATTTTTTTTTTCTTATAAAAAAAAAATTTTTGGCAACTATATAATGTATTATGTATATTTACCCTAAACTTCATTAAGGACAATTGTTCTGAGCTTAAATTAATTCATTTTTGAGACAATTTAACACCTAGCCAACCCATGAAAATTGAACTTAGAAATATCTTATCAAAGAGCATTTTTTAGAAAAATTGTTTGCACCACCCTCTACCTCCCACACAAACAGTTTCGAGGTCGTGTTCTCAATTTTAATTGTGATGTGTCTGGACAACTTATATATTTGAATTATTGTTTTTTTTTTTTAATTTTATTTTTTCCTATCAGAAAAATTGTTAATATTAACGTTGTCCAATTAAATGTAAAATTACGATTTAAAATTTCCTAATTTAGTTAAGGCAAGTGGATCATTTCACAATTATCTATTTTTACGCGGTTTTCCTAATTATCGATGGGGAAGCTATCCTCTCCTCAAGAACATCGAGTTTCGGCAACACGCTCATCGCCTACACTCTGTTCAAGATTTGATTCTAGCCCTAACTGGGCCCTAACTGTCCTCTCCTCCCGTGAAATGAGTGTCGGCTTCGCGTCCCCACGTATAGTACGCTGAGTCCAAGCAATGCCTAGCCCATATCAGGAAGTCGATTCTAGTTGGAACCCGCCTAAAACAACTTTTTTAACCAATATTCAAAATACAATTTTTTTTTCTTATAAAAAAAATTATTTTGGCAACTATATAATGTATTATGTATATTTACCCTAAACTTCATTAAGGACAATTGTTCTGAGCTTAAATTAATTCATTTTTGAGACAATTTAACACCTAGCCAACCCATGAAAATTGAACTTAGAAATATCTTATCAAAGAGCATTTTTTAGAAAAATTGTTAGCACCACCCTCTACCTCCCACACAAACAGTTTCGAGGTCGTGTTCTCAATTTTAATTGTGATGTGTCTGGACAACTTATATATTTGAATTATTGTTTTTTTTTAATTTTATTTTTTCCTATCAGAAAAATTGTAAATATTAACGTTGTCCAATTAAATGTAAAATTACGATTTAAAATTTCCTAATTTAGTTAAGGCAAGTGGATCATTTCAAAATTATCTATTTTTACGCGGTTTTCCTAATTATCAATGGGGAAGCTATCCTCTCCTCAAGAACATCGAGTTTCGGCAACACGCTCATTGCCTACACTCTGTTCAAGATTTGATTCTAGCCCTAACTGGGCCCCAACTGTCCTCTCCTCCCGTGAAATGAGTGTCGGCTTCGCGTCCCCACGTATAGTACGCTGAGTCCAAGCAATGCCTAGCCCATATCAGGAAGTCGATTCTAGTTGGAACCCGCCTAAATCAACTTTTTTAACCAATATTCAAAATTATATTTTTTTTTTCTTATAAAAAAAAAATTTTTGGCAACTATATAATGTATTATGTATATTTACCCTAAACTTCATTAAGGACAATTGTTCTGAGCTTAAATTAATTCATTTTTGAGACAATTTAACACCTAGCCAACCCATGAAAATTGAACTTAGAAATATCTTATCAAAGAGCATTTTTTAGAAAAATTGTTTGCACCACCCTCTACATCCCACGCAAACATATTAAAGGTCACGTTCTCAAATTTAATTGCGATGTGTCCGTAAAACACATATTTTTAAATTATTGTTTTATTTTATCCCATTAAAAAAATTGTAAATATTAACTCTGTCCAATTATATGTAAAATTACGATTTAAAATTTCCTAATTTAGTTAAGGCAAGTGGATCATTTCACAATTATCTATTTTTACGCGGTTTTCCTAATTATCGATGGGGAAGCTATCCTCTCCTCAAGAACATTGAGTTTCGGCAACACGCTCATCGCCTACACTCTGTTCAAGATTTGATTCTAGCCCTAACTATATTATGTATTATATATATTTACCTAAACTTCATTAAGGACAATTGTTCTAAACTTAAAAAAAATCATTTTAGGGCCTACGTAACACCTAGCCAACCCATAGAAATTGAACTTAGAAATATCTTATCAAAATGCATTTGTTAGAAGAACTGTTTGCACCACCCTCTACCTCCCACGCAAACAGTTTCGAGGTCGTGTTCTCAATTTTAATTGTGATGTGTCTGGACAACTTATATATTTGAATTGTTTTTTTTTTTAATTTTATTTTATCCCATTAAAAAAATTGTAAATATTAAAGTTGTCCAATTAAATGTAAAATTACGATTTAAAATTTCCTAATTTAGTTAAGGCAAGTGGATCATTTCACAATTATCTATTTTTACGCGGTTTTCCTAATTATCGATGGGGAAGCTATCCTCTCCTCAAGAACATTGAGTTTCGGCAACACGCTCATCGCCTACACTCTGTTCAAGATTTGATTCTAGCCCTAACTGGGCCCCAACTGTCCTCTCCTCCCGTGAAATGAGTGTCGGCTTCGCGTCCCCACGTATAGTACACTGAGTCCAAGCAATGCCTAGCCCATATCAGGAAGTCGATTCTAGTTGGAACCCGCCTAAAACAACTTTTTTAACCAATATTCAAAATACAATTTTTTTTTCTTATAAAAAAAGAAAAAATTTGGCAACTATATAATGTATTATGTATATTTACCCTAAACTTCATTAAGGACAATTGTTCTGAGCTTAAATTAATTCATTTTTAAGACAATTTAACACCTATCCAACCCATGAAAATTGAACTTAGAAATATCTTATCAAAGAGCATTTTTTAGAAAAATTGTTTGCACCACCCTCTACCTCCCACGCAAACAGTTTCGAGTTCGTGTTCTCAATTTTAATTGTGATGTGTCTGGACAACTTATATATTTGAATTATTGTTTTTTTTTTTTAATTTTATTTTTTCCTATCAGAAAAATTGTAAATATTAACGTTGTCCAATTAAATTTAAAATTACGATTTAAAATTTCCTAATTTAGTTAAGGCAAGTGGATCATTTCACAATTATCTATTTTTAAGCGGTTTTCCTAATTATCGATGGGGAAGCTATCCTCTCCTCAAGAACATCGAGTTTCGGCAACACGCTCATCGCCTACACTCTGTTCAAGATTTGATTCTAGCCCTAACTGGGCCCCAACTGTCCTCTCCTCCCGTGAAATGAGTGTCGGCTTCGCGTCCCCACGTATAGTACGCTGAGTCCAAGCAATGCCTAGCCCATATCAGGAAGTCGATTCTAGTTGGAACCCGCCTAAAACAACTTTTTTAACCAATATTCAAAATACAATTTTTTTTTGTTATAAAAAAAATTATTTTGGCAACTATATAATGTATTATGTATATTTACCCTAAACTTCATTAAGGACAATACTTCTGAGCTTAAATTAATTCATTTTTGAGACAATTTAACACCTATCCAACCCATGAAAATTGAACTTAGAAAAAATCTTATCAAAGAGCATTTTTTAGAAAAATTGTTTGCACCACCCTCTACCTCCCACGCAAACAGTTTCGAGGTCGTGTTCTCAATTTTAATTGTGATGTGTCTGGACAACTTATATATTTGAATTATTGTTTTTTTTTTTTTTTTTTTAATTTTATTTTTTCCTATCAGAAAAATTGTAAATATTAACGTTGTCCAATTAAATGTAAAATTACGATTTAAAATTTCCTAATTTAGTTAAGGCAAGTGGATCATTTCACAATTATCTATTTTTACGCAGTTTTCCTAATTATCGATGGGGAAGCTATCCTCTCCTCAAGAACATTGAGTTTCGGCAACACGCTCATCGCCTACACTCTGTTCAAGATTTGATTCTAGCCCTAAATGGGCCCCAACTGTCCTCTCCTTCCGTGAAATGAGTGTCGGCTTCGCGTCCCCACGTATAGTACGCTGAGTCCAAGCAATGCCTAGCCCATATCAGGAAGTCGATTCTAGTTGGAACCCGCATAAAACAACTTTTTTAACCAATATTCAAAATACAATTTTTTTTTCTTATAAAAAAAATTATTTTGGCAACTATATAATGTATTATGTATATTTACCCTAAACTTCATTAAGGACAATTGTTCTGAGCTTAAATTAATTCATTTTTGAGACAATTTAACACCTATCCAACCCATGAAAATTGAACTTAGAAATATCTTATCAAAGAGCATTTTTTAGAAAAATTGTTTGCACCACCCTCTACCTCCCACGCAAACAGTTTCGAAGGTCGTGTTCTCAATTTTAATTGTGATGTGTCTGGACAACTTATATATTTGAATTATTGTTTTTTTTTTTAATTTTATTTTTTCCTATCAGAAAAATTGTAAATATTAACGTTGTCCAATTAAATGTAAAATTACGATTTAAAATTTCCTAATTTAGTTAAGGCAAGTGGATCATTTCACAATTATCTATTTTTACGCGGTTTTCCTAATTATCGATGGGGAAGCTATCCTCTCCTCAAGAACATTGAGTTTCGGCAACAAGCTCATCGCCTACACTCAGTTCAAGATTTGATACTAGCCCTAACTGGGCCCCAACTGTCCTCTCCTCCCGTGAAATGAGTGTCGGCTTCGCGTCCCCACGTAAAGTACGCTGAGTCCAAGCAATGCCTAGCCCATATCAGGAAGTCGATTCTACTTGGAACCCGCCTAAAACAACTTTTTTAACCAATATTCAAAATACAATTTTTTTTTCTTATAAAAAAAAAATTTTGGCAACTATATAATGTTTTATGTATATTTACCCTAAACTTCATTAAGGACAATTGTTCTGAGCTTAAATTAATTCATTTTTAAGACAATTTGACACCTAGCCAACCCATGAAAATTGTACTTAGAAATATCTTATCAAAGAGCATTTTTTAGAAAAATTGTTTGCATAACCCTCTACCTCCCACGCAAACAGTTTCGAGGTCGTGTTCTCAATTTTAATTGTGATGTGTCTGGACAACTTGTACATTTGAATTATTGTTTTTTTTTTTTTTATTTATTTTTTTCCTGATTCCTGTTCAAGATTTTATTCTAGCCCTAACTGGGCCCCAACTGTCCTCTCCTCCCGTGAAATGAGTGTCGGCTTCGCGTCCCCACGTATAGTACGATGAGTCCAAGCAATGCCTAGCCCATATCAGGAAGTCGATTCAAGTTGGAACCCGCCTAAATCAACTTTTTTAACCAATATTCAAAATTCAATTTTTTTTTTTCTTATAAAAAAAAAAAATTTGGCAACTATATAATGTATTATGTATATTTACCCTAAACTTCATTAAGGACAATTGTTCTGAGCTTAAATTAATTCATTTTTGAGACAATTTAACACCTAGCCAACCCATGAAAATTGAACTTAGAAATATCTTATCAAAGAGCATTTTTTTAGAAAAATTGTTTGCATAACCCTCTACCTCCCACGCAAACAGGTTCGAGGTCGTGTTCTCAATTTTAATTGTGATGTGTCTGGACAACTTATATATTTGAATTATTGTTTTTTTTTCTTTTTTTTTTTCCTGATTCCTGTTCAAGATTTGATTCTAGCCCTAACTGGGCCCCAACTGTCCTCTCCTCCCGTGAAATGAGTGTCGGCTTCGCGTCCCCACGTATAGTACGATGAGTCCAAGCAATGCCTAGCCCATATCAGGAAGTCGATTCTAGTTGTAACCCGCCTAAAACAACTTTTTTAACCAATATTCAAAATACAATTTTTTTTTCTTATAAAAAAAAAAAAAAATTTGGCAACTATATAATGTATTATGTATATTTACCCTAAACTTCATTAAGGACAATTGTTCTGAGCTTAAATTAATTCATTTTTAAGACAATTTGACACCTAGCCAACCCATGAAAATTGAACTTAGAAATATCTTATCAAAGAGCATTTTTTAGAAAAATTGTTTGCACCACCCTCTACCTCCCACGCAAACAGTTTCGAGGTCGTGTTCTCAATTTTAATTGTGATGTGTCTGGACAACTTATATATTTGAATTATTGTTTTTTTTTTTTATTTATTTTTTTCCTATCAGAAAAATTGTAAATATTAACTTTGTTCAATAAAATGTAAAATTAAAATTTAAAATTTCCTAATTTAGTTAAAGCAAGGGGACTATTTCCCAATTATCTATATTTACGCAGTTTTCCAATACATAAATGGGGAAGCTACCCTCTACTCAAGAAAATTGAGTTTCGGCAACATGCTCATCACCTACACTCTGTTCAAGATTTGATTCTAGACCTAACTTGCCGAATTAAATTGAAATAAACTGGAAACTGTCCACTGCTCCCGTAAAATGAATTGGCTTCGCGTTCTCACTTATAGTAAGATGAATCCAATTAATGTCTAGCCCATATCTGGAAGTCGATTCTAGTTGGAACTCGCCTAAAGCTACTTTTTTAACCAAGATTCAAAATACAATTTTTTTTCTTATAAAAAAATAGGTTTTTGGCAACTATATTATGTATTATATATATTTACCTAAACTTCATTAAGGACAATTGTTCTAAACTTAAAAAAAATCATTTTAGGGCCTACGTAACACCTAGCCAACCCATAGAAATTGAACTTAGAAATATCTTATCAAAATGCATTTGTTAGAAGAACTGTTTGCACCACCCTCAACATCCCACGCAAACAAATTAAAGGTCACGATCTCAAATTTAATTGCGATGTGTCCGTAAAACACATATTTTTAAATTATTGTTTTATTTTATCCCATTAAAAAAATTGTAAATATTAAAGTTGTCCAATTAAATGTAAAATTACGATTTAAAATTTCCTAACTTAGTTAAGGCAAGTGGATCATTTCACAATTATCTATTTTTACGCGGTTTTCCTAATTATCGATGGGGAAGCTATCCTCTCCTCAAGAACATTGAGTTTCGGCAACACGCTCATCGCCTACACTCTGTTCAAGATTTGATTCTAGCCCTAACTGGGCCCTAACTGTCCTCTCCTCCCGTGAAATGAGTGTCGGCTTCGCGTCCCCACGTATAGTACGCTGAGTCCAAGCAATGCCTAGCCCATATCAGGAAGTCGATTCTAGTTGGAACCCGCCTAAAACAACTTTTTTAACCAATATTCAAAATACAATTTTTTTTTCTTATAAAAAAAGAAAAAATTTGGCAACTATATAATGTATTATGTATATTTACCCTAAACTTCATTAAGGACAATTGTTCTGAGCTTAAATTAATTCATTTTTAAGACAATTTGACACCTAGCCAACCCATGAAAATTGTACTTAGAAATATCTTATCAAAGAGCATTTTTTAGAAAAATTGTTTGCACCACACTCTACCTCCCACGCAAACAGTTTCGAGTTCGTGTTCTCAATTTTAATTGTGATGTGTCTGGACAACTTATATATTTGAATTATTGTTTTTTTTTTTAATTTTATTTTTTCCTATCAGAAAAATTGTAAATATTAACGTTGTCCAATTAAATTTAAAATTACGATTTAAAATTTCCTAATTTAGTTAAGGCAAGTGGATCATTTCACAATTATCTATTTTTACGCGGTTTTCCTAATTATCGATGGGGAAGCTATCCTCTCCTCAAGAACATCGAGTTTCGGCAACACGCTCATCGCCTACACTCTGTTCAAGATTTGATTCTAGCCCTAACTGGGCCCCAACTGTCCTCTCCTCCCGTGAAATGAGTGTCGGCTTCGCGTCCCCACGTATAGTACGCTGAGTCCAAGCAATGCCTAGCCCATATCAGGAAGTCGATTCTAGTTGGAACCCGCCTAAAACAACTTTTTTAACCAATATTCAAAATACAATTTTTTTTTCTTATAAAAAAAATTATTTTGGCAACTATATAATGTATTATGTATATTTACCCTAAACTTCATTAAGGACAATTGTTCTGAGCTTAAATTAATTCATTTTTGAGACAATTTAACACCTATCCAACCCATGAAAATTGAACTTAGAAATATCTTATCAAAGAGCATTTTTTAGAAAAATTGTTTGCACCACCCTCTACCTCCCACGCAAACAGTTTCGAAGGTCGTGTTCTCAATTTTAATTGTGATGTGTCTGGACAACTTATATATTTGAATTATTGTTTTTTTTTTAATTTTATTTTTTCCTATCAGAAAAATTGTAAATATTAACGTTGTCCAATTAAATGTAAAATTACGATTTAAAATTTCCTAATTTAGTTAAGGCAAGTGGATCATTTCACAATTATCTATTTTTACGCGGTTTTCCTAATTATCGATGGGAAAGCTATCCTCTCCTCAAGAACATTGAGTTTCGGCAACAAGCTCATCGCCTACACTCTGTTCAAGATTTGATTCTAGCCCTAACTGGGCCCCAACTGTCCTCTCCTCCCGTGAAATGAGTGTCGGCTTCGCGTCCCCACGTATAGTACGCTGAGTCCAAGCAATGCCTAGCCCATATCAGGAAGTCGATTCTAGTTGGAACCCGCATAAAACAACTTTTTTAACCAATATTCAAAATACAATTTTTTTTTCTTATAAAAAAAATTATTTTGGCAACTATATAATGTATTATGTATATTTACCCTAAACTTCATTAAGGACAATTGTTCTGAGCTTAAATTAATTCATTTTTGAGACAATTTAACACCTAGCCAACCCATGAAAATTGAACTTAGAAATATCTTATCAAAGAGCATTTTTTAGAAAAATTGTTTGCACCACCCTCTACCTCCCACGCAAACAGTTTCGAGGTCGTGTTCTCAATTTTAATTGTGATGTGTCTGGACAACTTATATATTTGAATTATTGTTTTTTTTTTTAATTTAATTTTTTCCTATCAGAAAAATTGTAAATATTAACGTTGTCCAATTAAATTTAAAATTACGATTTAAAATTTCCTAATTTAGTTAAGGCAAGTGGATCATTTCACAATTATCTATTTTTACGCGGTTTTCCTAATTATCGATGGGGAAGCTATCCTCTCCTCAAGAACATCGAGTTTCGGCAACACGCTCATCACCTACACTCTGTTCAAGATTTGATTCTAGACCTAACTTGCCGAATTAAATTGAAATAAACTGGAAACTGTCCACTGCTCCCGTAAAATGAATTGGCTGCGCGTTCTCACTTATAGTAAGATGAATCCAATTAATGTCTAGCCCATATCTGGAAGTCGATTCTAGTTGGAACTCGCCTAAAGCTACTTTTTTAACCAAGATTCAAAATACAATTTTTTTTCTTATAAAAAAATAGGTTTTTGGCAACTATATTATGTATTATATATATTTACCTAAACTTCATTAAGGACAATTGTTCTAAACTTAAAAAAAATCATTTTAGGGCCTACGTAACACCTAGCCAACCCATAGAAATTGAACTTAGAAATATCTTATCAAAATGCATTTGTTAGAAGAACTGTTTGCACCACCCTCAACATCCCACGCAAACAAATTAAAGGTCACGATCTCAAATTTAATTGCGATGTGTCCGTAAAACACATATTTTTAAATTATTGTTTTATTTTATCCCATTAAAAAAATTGTAAATATTAAAGTTGTCCAATTAAATGTAAAATTACGATTTAAAATTTCCTAATTTAGTTAAGGCAAGTGGATCATTTCACAATTATCTATTTTTACGCGGTTTTCCTAATTATCGATGGGGAAGCTATCCTCTCCTCAAGAACATTGAGTTTCGGCAACACGCTCATCGCCTACACTCTGTTCAAGATTTGATTCTAGCCCTAACTGGGCCCTAACTGTCCTCTCCTCCCGTGAAATGAGTGTCGGCTTCGCGTCCCCACGTATAGTACACTGAGTCCAAGCAATGCCTAGCCCATATCAGGAAGTCGATTCTAGTTGGAACCCGCCTAAAACAACTTTTTTAACCAATATTCAAAATACAATTTTTTTTTCTTATAAAAAAAGAAAAAATTTGGCAACTATATAATGTATTATGTATATTTACCCTAAACTTCATTAAGGACAATTGTTCTGAGCTTAAATTAATTCATTTTTAAGACAATTTGACACCTAGCCAACCCATGAAAATTGTACTTAGAAATATCTTATCAAAGAGCATTTTTTAGAAAAATTGTTTGCACCACACTCTACCTCCCACGCAAACAGTTTCGAGTTCGTGTTCTCAATTTTAATTGTGATGTGTCTGGACAACTTATATATTTGAATTATTGTTTTTTTTTTTTAATTTTATTTTTTCCTATCAGAAAAATTGTAAATATTAACGTTGTCCAATTAAATTTAAAATTACGATTTAAAATTTCCTAATTTAGTTAAGGCAAGTGGATCATTTCACAATTATCTATTTTTACGCGGTTTTCCTAATTATCGATGGGGAAGCTATCCTCTCCTCAAGAACATCGAGTTTCGGCAACACGCTCATCGCCTACACTCTGTTCAAGATTTGATTCTAGCCCTAACTGGGCCCCAACTGTCCTCTCCTCCCGTGAAATGAGTGTCGGCTTCGCGTCCCCACGTATAGTACGCTGAGTCCAAGCAATGCCTAGCCCATATCAGGAAGTCGATTCTAGTTGGAACCCGCCTAAAACAACTTTTTTAACCAATATTCAAAATACAATTTTTTTTTGTTATAAAAAAAATTATTTTGGCAACTATATAATGTATTATGTATATTTACCCTAAACTTCATTAAGGACAATACTTCTGAGCTTAAATTAATTCATTTTTGAGACAATTTAACACCTATCCAACCCATGAAAATTGAACTTCGAAAAAATCTTATCAAAGAGCATTTTTTAGAAAAATTGTTTGCACCACCCTCTACCTCCCACGCAAACAGTTTCGAGGTCGTGTTCTCAATTTTAATTGTGATGTGTCTGGACAACTTATATATTTGAATTATTGTTTTTTGTTTTTTTTTTAATTTTATTTTTTCCTATCAGAAAAATTGTAAATATTAACGTTGTCCAATTAAATGTAAAATTACGATTTAAAATTTCCTAATTTAGTTAAGGCAAGTGGATCATTTCACAATTATCTATTTTTACGCAGTTTTCCTAATTATCGATGGGGAAGCTATCCTCTCCTCAAGAACATTGAGTTTCGGCAACACGCTCATCGCCTACACTCTGTTCAAGATTTGATTCTAGCCCTAAATGGGCCCCAACTGTCCTCTCCTTCCGTGAAATGAGTGTCGGCTTCGCGTCCCCACGTATAGTACGCTGAGTCCAAGCAATGCCTAGCCCATATCAGGAAGTCGATTCTAGTTGGAACCCGCATAAAACAACTTTTTTAACCAATATTCAAAATACAATTTTTTTTTGTTATAAAAAAAATTATTTTGGCAACTATATAATGTATTATGTATATTTACCCTAAACTTCATTAAGGACAATACTTCTGAGCTTAAATTAATTCATTTTTGAGACAATTTAACACCTATCCAACCCATGAAAATTGAACTTAGAAAAAATCTTATCAAAGAGCATTTTTTAGAAAAATTGTTTGCACCACCCTCTACCTCCCACGCAAACAGTTTCGAAGGTCGTGTTCTCAATTTTAATTGTGATGTGTCTGGACAACTTATATATTTGAATTATTGTTTTTTTTTTTAATTTTATTTTTTCCTATCAGAAAAATTGTAAATATTAACGTTGTCCAATTAAATGTAAAATTACGATTTAAAATTTCCTAATTTAGTTAAGGCAAGTGGATCATTTCACAATTATCTATTTTTACGCGGTTTTCCTAATTATCGATGGGGAAGCTATCCTCTCCTCAAGAACATTGAGTTTCGGCAACAAGCTCATCGCCTACACTCTGTTCAAGATTTGATACTAGCCCTAACTGGGCCCCAACTGTCCTCTCCTCCCGTGAAATGAGTGTCGGCTTCGCGTCCCCACGTAAAGTACGCTGAGTCCAAGCAATGCCTAGCCCATATCAGGAAGTCGATTCTACTTGGAACCCGCCTAAAACAACTTTTTTAACCAATATTCAAAATACAATTTTTTTTTCTTATAAAAAAAAAATTTTGGCAACTATATAATGTTTTATGTATATTTACCCTAAACTTCATTAAGGACAATTGTTCTGAGCTTAAATTAATTCATTTTTAAGACAATTTGACACCTAGCCAACCCATGAAAATTGTACTTAGAAATATCTTATCAAAGAGCATTTTTTAGAAAAATTGTTTGCATAACCCTCTACCTCCCACGCAAACAGTTTCGAGGTCGTGTTCTCAATTTTAATTGTGATGTGTCTGGACAACTTGTACATTTGAATTATTGTTTTTTTTTTTTTTTATTTATTTTTTTCCTGATTCCTGTTCAAGATTTTATTCTAGCCCTAACTGGGCCCCAACTGTCCTCTCCTCCCGTGAAATGAGTGTCGGCTTCGCGTCCCCACGTATAGTACGATGAGTCCAAGCAATGCCTAGCCCATATCAGGAAGTCGATTCAAGTTGGAACCCGCCTAAATCAACTTTTTTAACCAATATTCAAAATTCAATTTTTTTTTTTCTTATAAAAAAAAAAATTTTGGCAACTATATAATGTATTATGTATATTTACCCTAAACTTCATTAAGGACAATTGTTCTGAGCTTAAATTAATTCATTTTTGAGACAATTTAACACCTAGCCAACCCATGAAAATTGAACTTAGAAATATCTTATCAAAGAGCATTTTTTTAGAAAAATTGTTTGCATAACCCTCTACCTCCCACGCAAACAGGTTCGAGGTCGTGTTCTCAATTTTAATTGTGATGTGTCTGGACAACTTATATATTTGAATTATTGTTTTTTTTTTCTTTTTTTTTTCCTGATTCCTGTTCAAGATTTGATTCTAGCCCTAACTGGGCCCCAACTGTCCTCTCCTCCCGTGAAATGAGTGTCGGCTTCGCGTCCCCACGTATAGTACGATGAGTCCAAGCAATGCCTAGCCCATATCAGGAAGTCGATTCTAGTTGTAACCCGCCTAAAACAACTTTTTTAACCAATATTCAAAATACAATTTTTTTTTCTTATAAAAAAAAAATTTGGCAACTATATAATGTATTATGTATATTTACCCTAAACTTCATTAAGGACAATTGTTCTGAGCTTAAATTAATTCATTTTTAAGACAATTTGACACCTAGCCAACCCATGAAAATTGAACTTAGAAATATCTTATCAAAGAGCATTTTTTAGAAAAATTGTTTGCACCACCCTCTACCTCCCACGCAAACAGTTTCGAGGTCGTGTTCTCAATTTTAATTGTGATGTGTCTGGACAACTTATATATTTGAATTATTGTTTTTTTTTTTATTTATTTTTTTCCTATCAGAAAAATTGTAAATATTAACTTTGTTCAATAAAATGTAAAATTAAAATTTAAAATTTCCTAATTTAGTTAAAGCAAGGGGACTATTTCCCAATTATCTATATTTACGCAGTTTTCCAATACATAAATGGGGAAGCTACCCTCTACTCAAGAAAATTGAGTTTCGGCAACATGCTCATCACCTACACTCTGTTCAAGATTTGATTCTAGACCTAACTTGCCGAATTAAATTGAAATAAACTGGAAACTGTCCACTGCTCCCGTAAAATGAATTGGCTTCGCGTTCTCACTTATAGTAAGATGAATCCAATTAATGTCTAGCCCATATCTGGAAGTCGATTCTAGTTGGAACTCGCCTAAAGCTACTTTTTTAACCAAGATTCAAAATACAATTTTTTTTCTTATAAAAAAATAGGTTTTTGGCAACTATATTATGTATTATATATATTTACCTAAACTTCATTAAGAACAATTGTTCTAAACTTAAAAAAAATCATTTTAGGGCCTACGTAACACCTAGCCAACCCATAGAAATTGAACTTAGAAATATCTTATCAAAATGCATTTGTTAGAAGAACTGTTTGCACCACCCTCAACATCCCACGCAAACAAATTAAAGGTCACGATCTCAAATTTAATTGCGATGTGTCCGTAAAACACATATTTTTAAATTATTGTTTTATTTTATCCCATTAAAAAAATTGTAAATATTAAAGTTGTCCAATTAAATGTAAAATTACGATTTAAAATTTCCTAATTTAGTTAAGGCAAGTGGATCATTTCACAATTATCTATTTTTACGCGGTTTTCCTAATTATCGATGGGGAAGCTATCCTCTCCTCAAGAACATTGAGTTTCGGCAACACGCTCATCGCCTACACTCTGTTCAAGATTTGATTCTAGCCCTAACTGGGCCCTAACTGTCCTCTCCTCCCGTGAAATGAGTGTCGGCTTCGCGTCCCCACGTATAGTACACTGAGTCCAAGCAATGCCTAGCCCATATCAGGAAGTCGATTCTAGTTGGAACCCGCCTAAAACAACTTTTTTAACCAATATTCAAAATACAATTTTTTTTTCTTATAAAAAAAGAAAAAATTTGGCAACTATATAATGTATTATGTATATTTACCCTAAACTTCATTAAGGACAATTGTTCTGAGCTTAAATTAATTCATTTTTAAGACAATTTGACACCTAGCCAACCCATGAAAATTGTACTTAGAAATATCTTATCAAAGAGCATTTTTTAGAAAAATTGTTTGCACCACACTCTACCTCCCACGCAAACAGTTTCGAGTTCGTGTTCTCAATTTTAATTGTGATGTGTCTGGACAACTTATATATTTGAATTATTGTTTTTTTTTTTAATTTTATTTTTTCCTATCAGAAAAATTGTAAATATTAACGTTGTCCAATTAAATTTAAAATTACGATTTAAAATTTCCTAACTTAGTTAAGGCAAGTGGATCATTTCACAATTATCTATTTTTACGCGGTTTTCCTAATTATCGATGGGGAAGCTATCCTCTCCTCAAGAACATCGAGTTTCGGCAACACGCTCATCGCCTACACTCTGTTCAAGATTTGATTCTAGCCCTAACTGGGCCCCAACTGTCCTCTCCTCCCGTGAAATGAGTGTCGGCTTCGCGTCCCCACGTATAGTACGCTGAGTCCAAGCAATGCCTAGCCCATATCAGGAAGTCGATTCTAGTTGGAACCCGCCTAAAACAACTTTTTTAACCAATATTCAAAATACAATTTTTTTTTCTTATAAAAAAAATTATTTTGGCAACTATATAATGTATTATGTATATTTACCCTAAACTTCATTAAGGACAATACTTCTGAGCTTAAATTAATTCATTTTTGAGACAATTTAACACCTATCCAACCCATGAAAATTGAACTTAGAAATATCTTATCAAAGAGCATTTTTTAGAAAAATTGTTTGCACCACCCTCTACCTCCCACGCAAACAGTTTCGAGGTCGTGTTCTCAATTTTAATTGTGATGTGTCTGGACAACTTATATATTTGAATTATTGTTGGTTTTTTTTAATTTTATTTTTTCCTATCAGAAAAATTGTAAATATTAACGTTGTCCAATTAAATGTAAAATTACGATTTAAAATTTCCTAATTTAGTTAAGGCAAGTGGATCATTTCACAATTATCTATTTTTACGCAGTTTTCCTAATTATCGATGGGGAAGCTATCTTCTCCTCAAGAACATTGAGTTTCGGCAACACGCTCATCGCCTACACTCTGTTCAAGATTTGATTCTAGCCCTAAATGGGCCCCAACTGTCCTCTCCTTCCGTGAAATGAGTGTCGGCTTCGCGTCCCCACGTATAGTACGCTGAGTCCAAGCAATGCCTAGCCCATATCAGGAAGTCGATTCTAGTTGGAACCCGCATAAAACAACTTTTTTAACCAATATTCAAAATACAATTTTTTTTTCTTATAAAAAAATTTATTTTGGCAACTATATAATGTATTATGTATATTTACCCTAAACTTCATTAAGGACAATTGTTCTGAGCTTAAATTAATTCATTTTTGAGACAATTTAACACCTATCCAACCCATGAAAATTGAACTTAGAAATATCTTATCAAAGAGCATTTTTTAGAAAAATTGTTTGCACCACCCTCTACCTCCCACACAAACAGTTTCGAAGGTCGTGTTCTCAATTTTAATTGTGATGTGTCTGGACAACTTATATATTTGAATTATTGTTTTTTTTTTAATTTTATTTTTTCCTATCAGAAAAATTGTAAATATTAACGTTGTCCAATTAAATGTAAAATTACGATTTAAAATTTCCTAATTTAGTTAAGGCAAGTGGATCATTTCACAATTATCTATTTTTACGCGGTTTTCCTAATTATCGATGGGGAAGCTATCCTCTCCTCAAGAACATTGAGTTTCGGCAACAAGCTCATCGCCTACACTCTGTTCAAGATTTGATACTAGCCCTAACTGGGCCCCAACTGTCCTCTCCTCCCGTGAAATGAGTGTCGGCTTCGCGTCCCCACGTAAAGTACGCTGAGTCCAAGCAATGCCTAGCCCATATCAGGAAGTCGATTCTACTTGGAACCCGCCTAAAACAACTTTTTTAACCAATATTCAAAATACAATTTTTTTTTCTTATAAAAAAAAAATTTTGGCAACTATATAATGTTTTATGTATATTTACCCTAAAATTCATTAAGGACAATTGTTCTGAGCTTAAATTAATTCATTTTTAAGACAATTTGACACCTAGCCAACCCATGAAAATTGTACTTAGAAATATCTTATCAAAGAGCATTTTTTAGAAAAATTGTTTGCATAACCCTCTACCTCCCACGCAAACAGTTTCGAGGTCGTGTTCTCAATTTTAATTGTGATGTGTCTGGACAACTTGTACATTTGAATTATTGTTTTTTTTTTTTTTATTTATTTTTTTCCTGATTCCTGTTCAAGATTTTATTCTAGCCCTAACTGGGCCCCAACTGTCCTCTCCTCCCGTGAAATGAGTGTCGGCTTCGCGTCCCCACGTATAGTACGCTGAGTCCAAGCAATGCCTAGCCCATATCAGGAAGTCGATTCTAGTTGGAACCCGCCTAAATCAACTTTTTTAACCAATATTCAAAATTATATTTTTTTTTTCTTATAAAAAAAAAATTTTTGGCAACTATATAATGTATTATGTATATTTACCCTAAACTTCATTAAGGACAATTGTTCTGAGCTTAAATTAATTCATTTTTGAGACAATTTAACACCTAGCCAACCCATGAAAATTGAACTTAGAAATATCTTATCAAAGAGCATTTTTTAGAAAAATTGTTTGCACCACCCTCTACCTCCCACGCAAACAGTTTCGAGGTCGTGTTCTCAATTTTAATTGTGATGTGTCTGGACAACTTATATATTTGAATTATTGTTTTTTTTTTATTTTATTTTTTCCTTTCAGAAAAATTGTAAATATTAACGTTGTCCAATTAAATGTAAAATTACGATTTAAAATTTCCTAATTTAGTTAAGGCAAGTGGATCATTTCACAATTATCTATTTTTACGCGGTTTTCCTAATTATCGATGGGGAAGCTATCCTCTCCTCAAGAACATCGAGTTTCGGCAACACGCTCATCGCCTACACTCTGTTCAAGATTTCATTCTAGCCCTAACTGGGCCCCAACTGTCCTCTCCTCCCGTGAAATGAGTGTCGGCTTCGCGTCCCCACGTATAGTACGCTGAGTCCAAGCAATGCCTAGCCCATATCAGGAAGTCGATTCTAGTTGGAACCCGCCTAAAACAACTATTTTAACCAATATTCAAAATACAATTTTTTTTTCTTATAAAAAAAAAAAAAATTTTGGCAACTATATAATGTTTTATGTATATTTACCCTAAACTTCATTAAGGACAATTGTTCTGAGCTTAAATTAATTCATTTTTAAGACAATTTGACACCTAGCCAACCCATGAAAATTGTACTTAGAAATATCTTATCAAAGAGCATTTTTTAGAAAAATTGTTTGCATAACCCTCTACCTCCCACGCAAACAGTTTCGAGGTCGTGTTCTCAATTTTAATTGTGATGTGTCTGGACAACTTATATATTTGAATTATTGTTTTTTTTTTTATTTATTTTTTTCCTATCAGAAAAATTGTAAATATTAACTTTGTTCAATAAAATGTAAAATTAAAATTTAAAATTTCCTAATTTAGTTAAAGCAAGGGGACTATTTCCCAATTATCTATATTTACGCAGTTTTCCAATACATAAATGGGGAAGCTACCCTCTACTCAAGAAAATTGAGTTTCGGCAACATGCTCATCACCTACACTCTGTTCAAGATTTGATTTTAGACCTAACTTGCCGAATTAAATTGAAATAAACTGGAAACTGTCCACTGCTCCAGTAAAATGAATTGGCTTCGCGTTCTCACTTATAGTAAGATGAATCCAATTAATGTCTAGCCCATATCTGGAAGTCGATTCTAGTTGGAACTCGCCTAAAGCTACTTTTTTAACCAAGATTCAAAATACAATTTTTTTTCTTATAAAAAAATAGGTTTTTGGCAACTATATTATGTATTATATATATTTACCTAAACTTCATTAAGGACAATTGTTCTAAACTTAAAAAAAATCATTTTAGGGCCTACGTAACACCTAGCCAACCCATAGAAATTGAACTTAGAAATATCTTATCAAAATGCATTTGTTAGAAGAACTGTTTGCACCACCCTCAACATCCCACGCAAACAAATTAAAGGTCACGATCTCAAATTTAATTGCAATGTGTCCGTAAAACACATATTTTTAAATTATTGTTTTATTTTATCCCATTAAAAAAATTGTAAATATTAAAGTTGTCCAATTAAATGTAAAATTACGATTTAAAATTTCCTAATTTAGTTAAGGCAAGTGGATCATTTCACAATAATCTATTTTTACGCGGTTTTCCTAATTATCGATGGGGAAGCTATCCTCTCCTCAAGAACATCGAGTTTCGGCAACACGCTCATCGCCTACACTCTATTCAAGATTTGATTCTAGCCCTAACTGGGCCCTAACTGTCCTCTCCTCCCGTGAAATGAGTGTCGGCTTCACGTCCCCACGTATAGTACGCTGAGTCCAAGCAATGCCTAGCCCATATCAGGAAGTCGATTCTAGTTGGAACCCGCCTAAAACAACTTTTTTAACCAATATTCAAAATACAATTTTTTTTTCTTATAAAAAAAATTATTTTGGCAACTATATAATGTATTATGTATATTTACCCTAAACTTCATTAGGACAATTGTTCTGAGCTTAAATTAATTCATTTTTAAGACAATTTGACACCTAGCCAACCCATGAAAATTGTACTTAGAAATATCTTATCAAAGAGCATTTTTTAGAAAAATTGTTTGCATAACCCTCTACCTCCCACGCAAACAGTTTCGAGGTCGTGTTCTCAATTTTAATTGTGATGTGTCTGGACAACTTATACATTTGAATTATTGTTTTTTTTTTTTATTTATTTATTTTTTTCCTGATTCCTGTTCAAGATTTGATTCTAGCCCTAACTGGGCCCCAACTGTCCTCTCCTCCCTTGAAATGAGTGTCGGCTTCGCGTCCCCACGTATAGTACGCTGAGTCCAAGCAATGCCTAGCCCATATCAGGAAGTCGATTCTAGTTGGAACCCGCCTAAAACAACTTTTTTAACCAATATTCAAAATACAATTTTTTTTTCTTATAAAAAAAATGGTTTTGGCAACTATATAATGTATTATGTATATTTACCCTAAACTTCATTAAGGACAATTGTTCTGAGCTTAAATTAATTCATTTTTGAGACAATTTAACACCTAGCCAACCCATTAAAATTGAACTTAGAAATATCTTATCAAAGAGCATTTTTTAGAAAAATTGTTTGCACCACCCTCTACCTCCCACGCAAACAGTTTCGAGGTCGTGTTCTCAATTTTAATTGTGATGTGTCTGGATAACTTATATATTTGAATTATTATTTTTTTATTTATTTTATTTTTTCCTATCAGAAAAATTGTAAATATTAACGTTGTCCAATTAAATGTAAAATTACAATTTAAAATTTCCTAATTTAGTTAAGGCAAGTGGATCATTTCACAATTATCTATTTTTACGCGGTTTTCCTAATTATCGATGGGGAAGCTATCCTCTCCTCAAGAACATCGAGTTTCGGCAACACGCTCATCGCCTACACTCTGTTCAAGATTTGATTCTAGCCCTAACTGGGCCCCAACTGTCCTCTCCTCCCGTGAAATGAGTGTCGGCTTCGCGTCCCCACGTATAGTACGCTGAGTCCAAGCAATGCCTAGCCCATATCAGGAAGTCGATTCTAGTTGGAACCCGCCTAAAACAACTATTTTAACCAATATTCAAAATACAATTTTTTTTTCTTATAAAAAAAAATAAAATTTTGGCAACTATATAATGTTTTATGTATATTTACCCTAAACTTCATTAAGGACAATTGTTCTGAGCTTAAATTAATTCATTTTTAAGACAATTTGACACCTAGCTAACCCATGAAAATTGTACTTAGAAATATCTTATCAAAGAGCATTTTTTAGAAAAATTGTTTGCATAACCCTCTACCTCCCACGCAAACAGTTTCGAGGTCGTGTTCTCAATTTTAATTGTGATGTGTCTGGACAACTTATACATTTGAATTATTGTTTTTTTTTTTTTATTTTTTTTTTCCTGATTCCTGTTCAAGATTTGATTCTAGCCCTAACTGGGCCCCAACTGTCCTCTCCTCCCTTGAAATGAGTGTCGGCTTCGCGTCCCCACGTATAGTACGCTGAGTCCAAGCAATGCCTAGCCCATATCAGGAAGTCGATTCTAGTTGGAACCCGCCTAAAACAACTTTTTTAACCAATATTCAAAATACAATTTTTTTTTCTTATAAAAAAAATTATTTTGGCAACTATATAATGTATTATGTATATTTACCCTAAACTTCATTAAGGACAATTGTTCTGAGCTTAAATTAATTCATTTTTGAGACAATTTAACACCTAGCCAACCCATTAAAATTGAACTTAGAAATATCTTATCAAAGAGCATTTTTTTAGAAAAATTGTTTGCACCACCCTCTACCTCCCACGCAAACAGTTTCGAGGTCGTGTTCTCAATTTTAATTGTGATGTGTCTGGACAACTTATATATTTGAATTATTGTTTTTTTTATTTATTTATTTTTTTCCTATCAGAAAAATTGTAAATATTAACTTTGTTCAATAAAATGTAAAATTAAAATTTAAAATTTCCTAATTTAGTTAAAGCAAGGGGACTATTTCCCAATTATCTATATTTACGCAGTTTTCCAATACATAAATGGGGAAGCTACCCTCTACTCAAGAAAATTGAGTTTCGGCAACATGCTCATCACCTACACTCTGTTCAAGATTTGATTCTAGACCTAACTTGCCGAATTAAATTGAAATAAACTGGAAACTGTCCACTGCTCCCGTAAAATGAATTGGCTTCGCGTTCTCACTTATAGTAAGATGAATCCAATTAATGTCTAGCCCATATCTGGAAGTCGATTCTAGTTGGAACTCGCCTAAAGCTACTTTTTTAACCAAGATTCAAAATACAATTTTTTTTCTTATAAAAAAATAGGTTTTTGGCAACTATATTATGTATTATATATATTTACCTAAACTTCATTAAGGACAATTGTTCTAAACTTAAAAAAAATCATTTTAGGGCCTACGTAACACCTAGCCAACCCATAGAAATTGAACTTAGAAATATCTTATCAAAATGCATTTGTTAGAAGAACTGTTTGCACCACCCTCAACATCCCACGCAAACAAATTAAAGGTCACGATCTCAAATTTAATTGCGATGTGTCCGTAAAACACATATTTTTAAATTATTGTTTTATTTTATCCCATTAAAAAAATTGTAAATATTAAAGTTGTCCAATTAAATGTAAAATTACGATTTAAAATTTCCTAATTTAGTTAAGGCAAGTGGATCATTTCACAATAATCTATTTTTACGCGGTTTTCCTAATTATCGATGGGGAAGCTATCCTCTCCTCAAGAACATCGAGTTTCGGCAACACGCTCATCGCCTACACTCTGTTCAAGATTTGATTCTAGCCCTAACTGGGCCCTAACTGTCCTCTCCTCCCGTGAAATGAGTGTCGGCTTCACGTCCCCACGTATAGTACGCTGAGTCCAAGCAATGCCTAGCCCATATCAGGAAGTCGATTCTAGTTGGAACCTGCCTAAAACAACTTTTTTAACCAATATTCAAAATACAATTTTTTTTTCTTATAAAAAAAATTATTTTGGCAACTATATAATGTATTATGTATATTTACCCTAAACTTCATTAGGACAATTGTTCTGAGCTTAAATTAATTCATTTTTAAGACAATTTGACACCTAGCCAACCCATGAAAATTGTACTTAGAAATATCTTATCAAAGAGCATTTTTTAGAAAAATTGTTTGCATAACCCTCTACCTCCCACGCAAACAGTTTCGAGGTCGTGTTCTCAATTTTAATTGTGATGTGTCTGGACAACTTATATATTTGAATTATTGTTTTTTTTTTTAATTTTATTTTTTCCTATCAGAAAAATTGTAAATATTAACGTTGTCCAATTAAATTTAAAATTACGATTTAAAATTTCCTAATTTAGTTAAGGCAAGTGGATCATTTCACAATTATCTATTTTTACGCGGTTTTCCTAATTATCGATGGGGAAGCTATCCTCTCCTCAAGAACATTGAGTTTCGGCAACACGCTCATCGCCTACACTCTGTTCAAGATTTGATTCTAGCCCTAACTGGGCCCCAATTGTCCTCTCCTCCCGTGAAATGAGTGTCGGCTTCGCGTCCCCACGTATAGTACGCTGAGTCCAAGCAATGCCTAGCCCATATCAGGAAGTCGATTCTAGTTGGAACCCGCCTAAAACAACTATTTTAACCAATATTCAAAATACAATTTTTTTTTCTTATAAAAAAAAAAAAATTTGGCAACTATATAATGTATTATGTATATTTACCCTAAACTTCATTAAGGACAATTGTTCTGAGCTTAAATTAATTCATTTTTGAGACAATTTAACACCTAGCCAAACCACGAAAATTGAACTTAGAAATATCTTATCAAAGAGCATTTTTTAGAAAAATTGTTTGCACCACCCTCTACCTCCCACGCAAACAGTTTCGAGGTCGTGTTCTCAATTTTAATTGTGATGTGTCTGGACAACTTATACATTTGAATTATTGTTTTTTTTTTTTTTTATTTATTTTTTTCCTGATTCCTGTTCAAGATTTGATTCTAGCCCTAACTGGGCCCCAACTGTCCTCTCCTCCCTTGAAATGAGTGTCGGCTTCGCGTCCCCACGTATAGTACGCTGAGTCCAAGCAATGCCTAGCCCATATCAGGAAGTCGATTCTAGTTGGAACTCGCCTAAAACAACTTTTTTAACCAATATTCAAAATACAATTTTTATTTCTTATAAAAAAAATTATTTTGGCAACTATATAATGTATTATGTATATTTACCCTAAACTTCATTAAGGACAATTGTTCTGAGCTTAAATTAATTCATTTTTGAGACAATTTAACACCTAGCCAAACCACGAAAATTGAACTTAGAAATATCTTATCAAAGAGCATTTTTTAGAAAAATTGTTTGCACCACCCTCTACCTCCCACGCAAACAGTTTCGAGGTCGTGTTCTCAATTTTAATTGTGATGTGTCTGGACAACTTATATATTTGAATTATTGTTTTTTTTTTTTTATTTATTTTTTTCCTATCAGAAAAATTGTAAATATTAACTTTGTTCAATAAAATGTAAAATTAAAATTTAAAATTTCCTAATTTAGTTAAAGCAAGGGGACTATTTCCCAATTATCTATATTTACGCAGTTTTCCAATACATAAATGGGGAAGCTACCCTCTACTCAAGAAAATTGAGTTTCGGCAACATGCTCATCACCTACACTCTGTTCAAGATTTGATTCTAGACCTAACTTGCCGAATTAAATTGAAATAAACTGGAAACTGTCCACTGCTCCCGTAAAATGAATTGGCTTCGCGTTCTCACTTATAGTAAGATGAATCCAATTAATGTCTAGCCCATATCTGGAAGTCGATTCTAGTTGGAACTCGCCTAAAGCTACTTTTTTAACCAAGATTCAAAATACAATTTTTTTTCTTATAAAAAAATAGGTTTTTGGCAACTATATTATGTATTATATATATTTACCTAAACTTCATTAAGGACAATTGTTCTAAACTTAAAAAAAATCATTTTAGGGCCTACGTAACACCTAGCCAACCCATAGAAATTGAACTTAGAAATATCTTATCAAAATGCATTTGTTAGAAGAACTGTTTGCACCACCCTCAACATCCCACGCAAACAAATTAAAGGTCACGATCTCAAATTTAATTGCGATGTGTCCGTAAAACACATATTTTTAAATTATTGTTTTATTTTATCCCATTAAAAAAATTGTAAATATTAAAGTTGTCCAATTAAATGTAAAATTACGATTTAAAATTTCCTAATTTAGTTAAGGCAAGTGGATCATTTCACAATTATCTATTTTTACGCGGTTTTCCTAATTATCGATGGGGAAGCTATCCTCTCCTCAAGAACATTGAGTTTCGGCAACACGCTCATCGCCTACACTCTGTTCAAGATTTGATTCTAGCCCTAACTGGGCCCTAACTGTCCTCTCCTCCCGTGAAATGAGTGTCGGCTTCGCGTCCCCACGTATAGTACACTGAGTCCAAGCAATGCCTAGCCCATATCAGGAAGTCGATTCTAGTTGGAACCCGCCTAAAACAACTTTTTTAACCAATATTCAAAATACAATTTTTTTTTCTTATAAAAAAAGAAAAAATTTGGCAACTATATAATGTATTATGTATATTTACCCTAAACTTCATTAAGGACAATTGTTCTGAGCTTAAATTAATTCATTTTTAAGACAATTTGACACCTAGCCAACCCATGAAAATTGTACTTAGAAATATCTTATCAAAGAGCATTTTTTAGAAAAATTGTTTGCACCACACTCTACCTCCCACGCAAACAGTTTCGAGTTCGTGTTCTCAATTTTAATTGTGATGTGTCTGGACAACTTATATATTTGAATTATTGTTTTTTTTTTTAATTTTATTTTTTCCTATCAGAAAAATTGTAAATATTAACGTTGTCCAATTAAATTTAAAATTACGATTTAAAATTTCCTAATTTAGTTAAGGCAAGTGGATCATTTCACAATTATCTATTTTTAAGCGGTTTTCCTAATTATCGATGGGGAAGCTATCCTCTCCTCAAGAACATCGAGTTTCGGCAACACGCTCATCGCCTACACTCTGTTCAAGATTTGATTCTAGCCCTAACTGGGCCCCAACTGTCCTCTCCTCCCGTGAAATGAGTGTCGGCTTCGCGTCCCCACGTATAGTACGCTGAGTCCAAGCAATGCCTAGCCCATATCAGGAAGTCGATTCTAGTTGGAACCCGCCTAAAACAACTTTTTTAACCAATATTCAAAATACAATTTTTTTTTGTTATAAAAAAAATTATTTTGGCAACTATATAATGTATTATGTATATTTACCCTAAACTTCATTAAGGACAATACTTCTGAGCTTAAATTAATTCATTTTTGAGACAATTTAACACCTATCCAACCCATGAAAATTGAACTTAGAAAAAATCTTATCAAAGAGCATTTTTTAGAAAAATTGTTTGCACCACCCTCTACCTCCCACGCAAACAGTTTCGAGGTCGTGTTCTCAATTTTAATTGTGATGTGTCTGGACAACTTATATATTTGAATTATTGTTTTTTTTTTTTTTTTTTTTTAATTTTATTTTTTCCTATCAGAAAAATTGTAAATATTAACGTTGTCCAATTAAATGTAAAATTACGATTTAAAATTTCCTAATTTAGTTAAGGCAAGTGGATCATTTCACAATTATCTATTTTTACGCAGTTTTCCTAATTATCGATGGGGAAGCTATCCTCTCCTCAAGAACATTGAGTTTCGGCAACACGCTCATCGCCTACACTCTGTTCAAGATTTGATTCTAGCCCTAAATGGGCCCCAACTGTCCTCTCCTTCCGTGAAATGAGTGTCGGCTTCGCGTCCCCACGTATAGTACGCTGAGTCCAAGCAATGCCTAGCCCATATCAGGAAGTCGATTCTAGTTGGAACCCGCATAAAACAACTTTTTTAACCAATATTCAAAATACAATTTTTTTTTCTTATAAAAAAAATTATTTTGGCAACTATATAATGTATTATGTATATTTACCCTAAACTTCATTAAGGACAATTGTTCTGAGCTTAAATTAATTCATTTTTGAGACAATTTAACACCTATCCAACCCATGAAAATTGAACTTAGAAATATCTTATCAAAGAGCATTTTTTAGAAAAATTGTTTGCACCACCCTCTACCTCCCACGCAAACAGTTTCGAAGGTCGTGTTCTCAATTTTAATTGTGATGTGTCTGGACAACTTATATATTTGAATTATTGTTTTTTTTTTTAATTTTATTTTTTCCTATCAGAAAAATTGTAAATATTAACGTTGTCCAATTAAATGTAAAATTACGATTTAAAATTTCCTAATTTAGTTAAGGCAAGTGGATCATTTCACAATTATCTATTTTTACGCGGTTTTCCTAATTATCGATGGGGAAGCTATCCTCTCCTCAAGAACATTGAGTTTCGGCAACAAGCTCATCGCCTACACTCAGTTCAAGATTTGATACTAGCCCTAACTGGGCCCCAACTGTCCTCTCCTCCCGTGAAATGAGTGTCGGCTTCGCGTCCCCACGTAAAGTACGCTGAGTCCAAGCAATGCCTAGCCCATATCAGGAAGTCGATTCTACTTGGAACCCGCCTAAAACAACTTTTTTAACCAATATTCAAAATACAATTTTTTTTTCTTATAAAAAAAAAATTTTGGCAACTATATAATGTTTTATGTATATTTACCCTAAACTTCATTAAGGACAATTGTTCTGAGCTTAAATTAATTCATTTTTAAGACAATTTGACACCTAGCCAACCCATGAAAATTGTACTTAGAAATATCTTATCAAAGAGCATTTTTTAGAAAAATTGTTTGCATAACCCTCTACCTCCCACGCAAACAGTTTCGAGGTCGTGTTCTCAATTTTAATTGTGATGTGTCTGGACAACTTGTACATTTGAATTATTGTTTTTTTTTTTTTTATTTATTTTTTTCCTGATTCCTGTTCAAGATTTTATTCTAGCCCTAACTGGGCCCCAACTGTCCTCTCCTCCCGTGAAATGAGTGTCGGCTTCGCGTCCCCACGTATAGTACGATGAGTCCAAGCAATGCCTAGCCCATATCAGGAAGTCGATTCAAGTTGGAACCCGCCTAAATCAACTTTTTTAACCAATATTCAAAATTCAATTTTTTTTTTTTCTTATAAAAAAAAAAATTTTGGCAACTATATAATGTATTATGTATATTTACCCTAAACTTCATTAAGGACAATTGTTCTGAGCTTAAATTAATTCATTTTTGAGACAATTTAACACCTAGCCAACCCATGAAAATTGAACTTAGAAATATCTTATCAAAGAGCATTTTTTTAGAAAAATTGTTTGCATAACCCTCTACCTCCCACGCAAACAGGTTCGAGGTCGTGTTCTCAATTTTAATTGTGATGTGTCTGGACAACTTATATATTTGAATTATTGTTTTTTTTTCTTTTTTTTTTTCCTGATTCCTGTTCAAGATTTGATTCTAGCCCTAACTGGGCCCCAACTGTCCTCTCCTCCCGTGAAATGAGTGTCGGCTTCGCGTCCCCACGTATAGTACGATGAGTCCAAGCAATGCCTAGCCCATATCAGGAAGTCGATTCTAGTTGGAACCCGCCTAAAACAACTTTTTTAACCAATATTCAAAATACAATTTTTTTTTCTTATAAAAAAAAAAAAAAATTTGGCAACTATATAATGTATTATGTATATTTACCCTAAACTTCATTAAGGACAATTGTTCTGAGCTTAAATTAATTCATTTTTAAGACAATTTGACACCTAGCCAACCCATGAAAATTGAACTTAGAAATATCTTATCAAAGAGCATTTTTTAGAAAAATTGTTTGCACCACCCTCTACCTCCCACGCAAACAGTTTCGAGGTCGTGTTCTCAATTTTAATTGTGATGTGTCTGGACAACTTATATATTTGAATTATTGTTTTTTTTTTTTATTTATTTTTTTCCTATCAGAAAAATTGTAAATATTAACTTTGTTCAATAAAATGTAAAATTAAAATTTAAAATTTCCTAATTTAGTTAAAGCAAGGGGACTATTTCCCAATTATCTATATTTACGCAGTTTTCCAATACATAAATGGGGAAGCTACCTTCTACTCAAGAAAATTGAGTTTCGGCAACATGCTCATCACCTACACTCTGTTCAAGATTTGATTCTAGACCTAACTTGCCGAATTAAATTGAAATAAACTGGAAACTGTCCACTGCTCCCGTAAAATGAATTGGCTTCGCGTTCTCACTTATAGTAAGATGAATCCAATTAATGTCTAGCCCATATCTGGAAGTCGATTCTAGTTGGAACTCGCCTAAAGCTACTTTTTTAACCAAGATTCAAAATACAATTTTTTTTCTTATAAAAAAATAGGTTTTTGGCAACTATATTATGTATTATATATATTTACCTAAACTTCATTAAGGACAATTGTTCTAAACTTAAAAAAAATCATTTTAGGGCCTACGTAACACCTAGCCAACCCATAGAAATTGAACTTAGAAATATCTTATCAAAATGCATTTGTTAGAAGAACTGTTTGCACCACCCTCAACATCCCACGCAAACAAATTAAAGGTCACGATCTCAAATTTAATTGCGATGTGTCCGTAAAACACATATTTTTAAATTATTGTTTTATTTTATCCCATTAAAAAAATTGTAAATATTAAAGTTGTCCAATTAAATGTAAAATTACGATTTAAAATTTCCTAACTTAGTTAAGGCAAGTGGATCATTTCACAATTATCTATTTTTACGCGGTTTTCCTAATTATCGATGGGGAAGCTATCCTCTCCTCAAGAACATTGAGTTTCGGCAACACGCTCATCGCCTACACTCTGTTCAAGATTTGATTCTAGCCCTAACTGGGCCCTAACTGTCCTCTCCTCCCGTGAAATGAGTGTCGGCTTCGCGTCCCCACGTATAGTACACTGAGTCCAAGCAATGCCTAGCCCATATCAGGAAGTCGATTCTAGTTGGAACCCGCCTAAAACAACTTTTTTAACCAATATTCAAAATACAATTTTTTTTTCTTATAAAAAAAAAAAAAATTTGGCAACTATATAATGTATTATGTATATTTACCCTAAACTTCATTAAGGACAATTGTTCTGAGCTTAAATTAATTCATTTTTGAGACAATTTAACACCTAGCCAAACCACGAAAATTGAACTTAGAAATATCTTATCAAAGAGCATTTTTTAGAAAAATTGTTTGCACCACCCTCTACCTCCCACGCAAACAGTTTCGAGGTCGTGTTCTCAATTTTAATTGTGATGTGTCTGGACAACTTATATATTTGAATTATTGTTTTTTTTTTTAATTTTATTTTTTCCTATCAGAAAAATTGTAAATATTAACGTTGTCCAATTAAATTTAAAATTACGATTTAAAATTTCCTAATTTAGTTAAGGCAAGTGGATCATTTCACAATTATCTATTTTTACGCGGTTTTCCTAATTATCGATGGGGAAGCTATCCTCTCCTCAAGAACATCGAGTTTCGGCAACACGCTCATCGCCTACACTCTGTTCAAGATTTGATTCTAGCCCTAACTGGGCCCCAACTGTCCTCTCCTCCCGTGAAATGAGTGTCGGCTTCGCGTCCCCACGTATAGTACGCTGAGTCCAAGCAATGCCTAGCCCATATCAGGAAGTCGATTCTAGTTGGAACCCGCCTAAAACAACTTTTTTAACCAATATTCAAAATACAATTTTTTTTTCTTATAAAAAAAATTATTTTGGCAACTATATAATGTATTATGTATATTTACCCTAAACTTCATTAAGGACAATACTTCTGAGCTTAAATTAATTCATTTTTGAGACAATTTAACACCTATCCAACCCATGAAAATTGAACTTAGAAATATCTTATCAAAGAGCATTTTTTAGAAAAATTGTTTGCACCACCCTCTACCTCCCACGCAAACAGTTTCGAGGTCGTGTTCTCAATTTTAATTGTGATGTGTCTGGACAACTTATATATTTGAATTATTGTTTTTTTTTTAATTTTATTTTTTCCTATCAGAAAAATTGTAAATATTAACGTTGTCCAATTAAATGTAAAATTACGATTTAAAATTTCCTAATTTAGTTAAGGCAAGTGGATCATTTCACAATTATCTATTTTTACGCAGTTTTCCTAATTATCGATGGGGAAGCTATCCTCTCCTCAAGAACATTGAGTTTCGGCAACACGCTCATCGCCTACACTCTGTTCAAGATTTGATTCTAGCCCTAAATGGGCCCCAACTGTCCTCTCCTTCCGTGAAATGAGTGTCGGCTTCGCGTCCCCACGTATAGTACGCTGAGTCCAAGCAATGCCTAGCCCATATCAGGAAGTCGATTCTAGTTGGAACCCGCATAAAACAACTTTTTTAACCAATATTCAAAATACAATTTTTTTTTCTTATAAAAAAATTTATTTTGGCAACTATATAATGTATTATGTATATTTACCCTAAACTTCATTAAGGACAATTGTTCTGAGCTTAAATTAATTCATTTTTGAGACAATTTAACACCTATCCAACCCATGAAAATTGAACTTAGAAATATCTTATCAAAGAGCATTTTTTAGAAAAATTGTTTGCACCACCCTCTACCTCCCACGCAAACAGTTTCGAAGGTCGTGTTCTCAATTTTAATTGTGATGTGTCTGGACAACTTATATATTTGAATTATTGTTTGTTTTTTAATTTTATTTTTTCCTATCAGAAAAATTGTAAATATTAACGTTGTCCAATTAAATGTAAAATTACGATTTAAAATTTCCTAATTTAGTTAAGGCAAGTGGATCATTTCACAATTATCTATTTTTACGCGGTTTTCCTAATTATCGATGGGAAAGCTATCCTCTCCTCAAGAACATTGAGTTTCGGCAACAAGCTCATCGCCTACACTCTGTTCAAGATTTGATTCTAGCCCTAACTGGGCCCCAACTGTCCTCTCCTCCCGTGAAATGAGTGTCGGCTTCGCGTCCCCACGTATAGTACGCTGAGTCCAAGCAATGCCTAGCCCATATCAGGAAGTCGATTCTAGTTGGAACCCGCATAAAACAACTTTTTTAACCAATATTCAAAATACAATTTTTTTTTCTTATAAAAAAAATTATTTTGGCAACTATATAATGTATTATGTATATTTACCCTAAACTTCATTAAGGACAATTGTTCTGAGCTTAAATTAATTCATTTTTGAGACAATTTAACACCTAGCCAACCCATGAAAATTGAACTTAGAAATATCTTATCAAAGAGCATTTTTTAGAAAAATTGTTTGCACCACCCTCTACCTCCCACGCAAACAGTTTCGAGGTCGTGTTCTCAATTTTAATTGTGATGTGTCTGGACAACTTATATATTTGAATTATTGTTTTTTTTTTTAATTTAATTTTTTCCTATCAGAAAAATTGTAAATATTAACGTTGTCCAATTAAATTTAAAATTACGATTTAAAATTTCCTAATTTAGTTAAGGCAAGTGGATCATTTCACAATTATCTATTTTTACGCGGTTTTCCTAATTATCGATGGGGAAGCTATCCTCTCCTCAAGAACATCGAGTTTCGGCAACACGCTCATCACCTACACTCTGTTCAAGATTTGATTCTAGACCTAACTTGCCGAATTAAATTGAAATAAACTGGAAACTGTCCACTGCTCCCGTAAAATGAATTGGCTGCGCGTTCTCACTTATAGTAAGATGAATCCAATTAATGTCTAGCCCATATCTGGAAGTCGATTCTAGTTGGAACTCGCCTAAAGCTACTTTTTTAACCAAGATTCAAAATACAATTTTTTTTCTTATAAAAAAATAGGTTTTTGGCAACTATATTATGTATTATATATATTTACCTAAACTTCATTAAGGACAATTGTTCTAAACTTAAAAAAAATCATTTTAGGGCCTACGTAACACCTAGCCAACCCATAGAAATTGAACTTAGAAATATCTTATCAAAATGCATTTGTTAGAAGAACTGTTTGCACCACCCTCAACATCCCACGCAAACAAATTAAAGGTCACGATCTCAAATTTAATTGCGATGTGTCCGTAAAACACATATTTTTAAATTATTGTTTTATTTTATCCCATTAAAAAAATTGTAAATATTAAAGTTGTCCAATTAAATGTAAAATTACGATTTAAAATTTCCTAATTTAGTTAAGGCAAGTGGATCATTTCACAATTATCTATTTTTACGCGGTTTTCCTAATTATCGATGGGGAAGCTATCCTCTCCTCAAGAACATTGAGTTTCGGCAACACGCTCATCGCCTACACTCTGTTCAAGATTTGATTCTAGCCCTAACTGGGCCCTAACTGTCCTCTCCTCCCGTGAAATGAGTGTCGGCTTCGCGTCCCCACGTATAGTACACTGAGTCCAAGCAATGCCTAGCCCATATCAGGAAGTCGATTCTAGTTGGAACCCGCCTAAAACAACTTTTTTAACCAATATTCAAAATACAATTTTTTTTTGTTATAAAAAAAATTATTTTGGCAACTATATAATGTATTATGTATATTTACCCTAAACTTCATTAAGGACAATACTTCTGAGCTTAAATTAATTCATTTTTGAGACAATTTAACACCTATCCAACCCATGAAAATTGAACTTAGAAAAAATCTTATCAAAGAGCATTTTTTAGAAAAATTGTTTGCACCACCCTCTACCTCCCACGCAAACAGTTTCGAGGTCGTGTTCTCAATTTTAATTGTGATGTGTCTGGACAACTTATATATTTGAATTATTGTTTTTTGTTTTTTTTTTAATTTTATTTTTTCCTATCAGAAAAATTGTAAATATTAACGTTTTCCAATTAAATGTAAAATTACGATTTAAAATTTCCTAATTTAGTTAAGGCAAGTGGATCATTTCACAATTATCTATTTTTACGCAGTTTTCCTAATTATCGATGGGGAAGCTATCCTCTCCTCAAGAACATTGAGTTTCGGCAACACGCTCATCGCCTACACTCTGTTCAAGATTTGATTCTAGCCCTAAATGGGCCCCAACTGTCCTCTCCTTCCGTGAAATGAGTGTCGGCTTCGCGTCCCCACGTATAGTACGCTGAGTCCAAGCAATGCCTAGCCCATATCAGGAAGTCGATTCTAGTTGGAACCCGCATAAAACAACTTTTTTAACCAATATTCAAAATACAATTTTTTTTTGTTATAAAAAAAATTATTTTGGCAACTATATAATGTATTATGTATATTTACCCTAAACTTCATTAAGGACAATACTTCTGAGCTTAAATTAATTCATTTTTGAGACAATTTAACACCTATCCAACCCATGAAAATTGAACTTAGAAAAAATCTTATCAAAGAGCATTTTTTAGAAAAATTGTTTGCACCACCCTCTACCTCCCACGCAAACAGTTTCGAAGGTCGTGTTCTCAATTTTAATTGTGATGTGTCTGGACAACTTATATATTTGAATTATTGTTTTTTTTTTTAATTTTATTTTTTCCTATCAGAAAAATTGTAAATATTAACGTTGTCCAATTAAATGTAAAATTACGATTTAAAATTTCCTAATTTAGTTAAGGCAAGTGGATCATTTCACAATTATCTATTTTTACGCGGTTTTCCTAATTATCGATGGGGAAGCTATCCTCTCCTCAAGAACATTGAGTTTCGGCAACAAGCTCATCGCCTACACTCTGTTCAAGATTTGATACTAGCCCTAACTGGGCCCCAACTGTCCTCTCCTCCCGTGAAATGAGTGTCGGCTTCGCGTCCCCACGTAAAGTACGCTGAGTCCAAGCAATGCCTAGCCCATATCAGGAAGTCGATTCTACTTGGAACCCGCCTAAAACAACTTTTTTAACCAATATTCAAAATACAATTTTTTTTTCTTATAAAAAAAAAATTTTGGCAACTATATAATGTTTTATGTATATTTACCCTAAAATTCATTAAGGACAATTGTTCTGAGCTTAAATTAATTCATTTTTAAGACAATTTGACACCTAGCCAACCCATGAAAATTGTACTTAGAAATATCTTATCAAAGAGCATTTTTTAGAAAAATTGTTTGCATAACCCTCTACCTCCCACGCAAACAGGTTCGAGGTCGTGTTCTCAATTTTAATTGTGATGTGTCTGGACAACTTATATATTTGAATTATTGTTTTTTTTTTCTTTTTTTTTTCCTGATTCCTGTTCAAGATTTTATTCTAGCCCTAACTGGGCCCCAACTGTCCTCTCCTCCCGTGAAATGAGTGTCGGCTTCGCGTCCCCACGTATAGTACGATGAGTCCAAGCAATGCCTAGCCCATATCAGGAAGTCGATTCAAGTTGGAACCCGCCTAAATCAACTTTTTTAACCAATATTCAAAATTCAATTTTTTTTTTTTCTTATAAAAAAAAAAATTTTGGCAACTATATAATGTATTATGTATATTTACCCTAAACTTCATTAAGGACAATTGTTCTGAGCTTAAATTAATTCATTTTTGAGACAATTTAACACCTAGCCAACCCATGAAAATTGAACTTAGAAATATCTTATCAAAGAGCATTTTTTTAGAAAAATTGTTTGCATAACCCTCTACCTCCCACGCAAACAGGTTCGAGGTCGTGTTCTCAATTTTAATTGTGATGTGTCTGGACAACTTATATATTTGAATTATTGTTTTTTTTTTCTTTTTTTTTTCCTGATTCCTGTTCAAGATTTGATTCTAGCCCTAACTGGGCCCCAACTGTCCTCTCCTCCCGTGAAATGAGTGTCGGCTTCGCGTCCCCACGTATAGTACGATGAGTCCAAGCAATGCCTAGCCCATATCAGGAAGTCGATTCTAGTTGTAACCCGCCTAAAACAACTTTTTTAACCAATATTCAAAATACAATTTTTTTTTCTTATAAAAAAAAAATTTGGCAACTATATAATGTATTATGTATATTTACCCTAAACTTCATTAAGGACAATTGTTCTGAGCTTAAATTAATTCATTTTTAAGACAATTTGACACCTAGCCAACCCATGAAAATTGAACTTAGAAATATCTTATCAAAGAGCATTTTTTAGAAAAATTGTTTGCACCACCCTCTACCTCCCACGCAAACAGTTTCGAGGTCGTGTTCTCAATTTTAATTGTGATGTGTCTGGACAACTTATATATTTGAATTATTGTTTTTTTTTTTATTTATTTTTTTCCTATCAGAAAAATTGTAAATATTAACTTTGTTCAATAAAATGTAAAATTAAAATTTAAAATTTCCTAATTTAGTTAAAGCAAGGGGACTATTTCCCAATTATCTATATTTACGCAGTTTTCCAATACATAAATGGGGAAGCTACCCTCTACTCAAGAAAATTGAGTTTCGGCAACATGCTCATCACCTACACTCTGTTCAAGATTTGATTCTAGACCTAACTTGCCGAATTAAATTGAAATAAACTGGAAACTGTCCACTGCTCCCGTAAAATGAATTGGCTTCGCGTTCTCACTTATAGTAAGATGAATCCAATTAATGTCTAGCCCATATCTGGAAGTCGATTCTAGTTGGAACTCGCCTAAAGCTACTTTTTTAACCAAGATTCAAAATACAATTTTTTTTCTTATAAAAAAATAGGTTTTTGGCAACTATATTATGTATTATATATATTTACCTAAACTTCATTAAGGACAATTGTTCTAAACTTAAAAAAAATCATTTTAGGGCCTACGTAACACCTAGCCAACCCATAGAAATTGAACTTAGAAATATCTTATCAAAATGCATTTGTTAGAAGAACTGTTTGCACCACCCTCAACATCCCACGCAAACAAATTAAAGGTCACGATCTCAAATTTAATTGCGATGTGTCCGTAAAACACATATTTTTAAATTATTGTTTTATTTTATCCCATTAAAAAAATTGTAAATATTAAAGTTGTCCAATTAAATGTAAAATTACGATTTAAAATTTCCTAATTTAGTTAAGGCAAGTGGATCATTTCACAATTATCTATTTTTACGCGGTTTTCCTAATTATCGATGGGGAAGCTATCCTCTCCTCAAGAACATTGAGTTTCGGCAACACGCTCATCGCCTACACTCTGTTCAAGATTTGATTCTAGCCCTAACTGGGCCCTAACTGTCCTCTCCTCCCGTGAAATGAGTGTCGGCTTCGCGTCCCCACGTATAGTACACTGAGTCCAAGCAATGCCTAGCCCATATCAGGAAGTCGATTCTAGTTGGAACCCGCCTAAAACAACTTTTTTAACCAATATTCAAAATACAATTTTTTTTTCTTATAAAAAAAGAAAAAATTTGGCAACTATATAATGTATTATGTATATTTACCCTAAACTTCATTAAGGACAATTGTTCTGAGCTTAAATTAATTCATTTTTAAGACAATTTGACACCTAGCCAACCCATGAAAATTGTACTTAGAAATATCTTATCAAAGAGCATTTTTTAGAAAAATTGTTTGCACCACCCTCTACCTCCCACGCAAACAGTTTCGAGGTCGTGTTCTCAATTTTAATTGTGATGTGTCTGGACAACTTATATATTTGAATTATTGTTTTTTTTTTTTAATTTTATTTTTTCCTATCAGAAAAATTGTAAATATTAACGTTGTCCAATTAAATGTAAAATTACGATTTAAAATTTCCTAATTTAGTTAAGGCAAGTGGATCATTTCACAATTATCTATTTTTACGCAGTTTTCCTAATTATCGATGGGGAAGCTATCCTCTCCTCAAGAACATTGAGTTTCGGCAACACGCTCATCGCCTACACTCTGTTCAAGATTTGATTCTAGCCCTAAATGGGCCCCAACTGTCCTCTCCTTCCGTGAAATGAGTGTCGGCTTCGCGTCCCCACGTATAGTACGCTGAGTCCAAGCAATGCCTAGCCCATATCAGGAAGTCGATTCTAGTTGGAACCCGCATAAAACAACTTTTTTAACCAATATTCAAAATACAATTTTTTTTTCTTATAAAAAAATTTATTTTGGCAACTATATAATGTATTATGTATATTTACCCTAAACTTCATTAAGGACAATTGTTCTGAGCTTAAATTAATTCATTTTTGAGACAATTTAACACCTATCCAACCCATGAAAATTGAACTTAGGAATATCTTATCAAAGAGCATTTTTTAGAAAAATTGTTTGCACCACCCTCTACCTCCCACACAAACAGTTTCGAAGGTCGTGTTCTCAATTTTAATTGTGATGTGTCTGGACAACTTATATATTTGAATTATTGTTTTTTTTTTAATTTTATTTTTTCCTATCAGAAAAATTGTAAATATTAACGTTGTCCAATTAAATGTAAAATTACGATTTAAAATTTCCTAATTTAGTTAAGGCAAGTGGATCATTTCACAATTATCTATTTTTACGCGGTTTTCCTAATTATCGATGGGGAAGCTATCCTCTCCTCAAGAACATTGAGTTTCGGCAACAAGCTCATCGCCTACACTCTGTTCAAGATTTGATACTAGCCCTAACTGGGCCCCAACTGTCCTCTCCTCCCGTGAAATGAGTGTCGGCTTCGCGTCCCCACGTAAAGTACGCTGAGTCCAAGCAATGCCTAGCCCATATCAGGAAGTCGATTCTACTTGGAACCCGCCTAAAACAACTTTTTTAACCAATATTCAAAATACAATTTTTTTTTCTTATAAAAAAAAAATTTTGGCAACTATATAATGTTTTATGTATATTTACCCTAAAATTCATTAAGGACAATTGTTCTGAGCTTAAATTAATTCATTTTTAAGACAATTTGACACCTAGCCAACCCATGAAAATTGTACTTAGAAATATCTTATCAAAGAGCATTTTTTAGAAAAATTGTTTGCATAACCCTCTACCTCCCACGCAAACAGTTTCGAGGTCGTGTTCTCAATTTTAATTGTGATGTGTCTGGACAACTTGTACATTTGAATTATTGTTTTTTTTTTTTTTTATTTATTTTTTTCCTGATTCCTGTTCAAGATTTTATTCTAGCCCTAACTGGGCCCCAACTGTCCTCTCCTCCCGTGAAATGAGTGTCGGCTTCGCGTCCCCACGTATAGTACGCTGAGTCCAAGCAATGCCTAGCCCATATCAGGAAGTCGATTCTAGTTGGAACCCGCCTAAATCAACTTTTTTAACCAATATTCAAAATTATATTTTTTTTTTCTTATAAAAAAAAAATTTTTGGCAACTATATAATGTATTATGTATATTTACCCTAAACTTCATTAAGGACAATTGTTCTGAGCTTAAATTAATTCATTTTTGAGACAATTTAACACCTAGCCAACCCATGAAAATTGAACTTAGAAATATCTTATCAAAGAGCATTTTTTAGAAAAATTGTTTGCACCACCCTCTACCTCCCACGCAAACAGTTTCGAGGTCGTGTTCTCAATTTTAATTGTGATGTGTCTGGACAACTTATATATTTGAATTATTGTTTTTTTTTTATTTTATTTTTTCCTTTCAGAAAAATTGTAAATATTAACGTTGTCCAATTAAATGTAAAATTACGATTTAAAATTTCCTAATTTAGTTAAGGCAAGTGGATCATTTCACAATTATCTATTTTTACGCGGTTTTCCTAATTATCGATGGGGAAGCTATCCTCTCCTCAAGAACATCGAGTTTCGGCAACACGCTCATCGCCTACACTCTGTTCAAGATTTCATTCTAGCCCTAACTGGGCCCCAACTGTCCTCTCCTCCCGTGAAATGAGTGTCGGCTTCGCGTCCCCACGTATAGTACGCTGAGTCCAAGCAATGCCTAGCCCATATCAGGAAGTCGATTCTAGTTGGAACCCGCCTAAAACAACTATTTTAACCAATATTCAAAATACAATTTTTTTTTCTTATAAAAAAAAATAAAATTTTGGCAACTATATAATGTTTTATGTATATTTACCCTAAACTTCATTAAGGACAATTGTTCTGAGCTTAAATTAATTCATTTTTAAGACAATTTGACACCTAGCCAACCCATGAAAATTGTACTTAGAAATATCTTATCAAAGAGCATTTTTTAGAAAAATTGTTTGCATAACCCTCTACCTCCCACGCAAACAGTTTCGAGGTCGTGTTCTCAATTTTAATTGTGATGTGTCTGGACAACTTATACATTTGAATTATTGTTTTTTTTTTTATTTATTTATTTTTTTCCTGATTCCTGTTCAAGATTTGATTCTAGCCCTAACTGGGCCCCAACTGTCCTCTCCTCCCTTGAAATGAGTGTCGGCTTCGCGTCCCCACGTATAGTACGCTGAGTCCAAGCAATGCCTAGCCCATATCAGGAAGTCGATTCTAGTTGGAACCCGCCTAAAACAACTTTTTTAACCAATATTCAAAATACAATTTTTTTTTCTTATAAAAAAAATGGTTTTGGCAACTATATAATGTATTATGTATATTTACCCTAAACTTCATTAAGGACAATTGTTCTGAGCTTAAATTAATTCATTTTTGAGACAATTTAACACCTAGCCAACCCATTAAAATTGAACTTAGAAATATCTTATCAAAGAGCATTTTTTAGAAAAATTGTTTGCACCACCCTCTACCTCCCACGCAAACAGTTTCGAGGTCGTGTTCTCAATTTTAATTGTGATGTGTCTGGATAACTTATATATTTGAATTATTATTTTTTTATTTATTTTATTTTTTCCTATCAGAAAAATTGTAAATATTAACGTTGTCCAATTAAATGTAAAATTACAATTTAAAATTTCCTAATTTAGTTAAGGCAAGTGGATCATTTCACAATTATCTATTTTTACGCGGTTTTCCTAATTATCGATGGGGAAGCTATCCTCTCCTCAAGAACATCGAGTTTCGGCAACACGCTCATCGCCTACACTCTGTTCAAGATTTGATTCTAGCCCTAACTGGGCCCCAACTGTCCTCTCCTCCCGTGAAATGAGTGTCGGCTTCGCGTCCCCACGTATAGTACGCTGAGTCCAAGCAATGCCTAGCCCATATCAGGAAGTCGATTCTAGTTGGAACCCGCCTAAAACAACTATTTTAACCAATATTCAAAATACAATTTTTTTTTCTTATAAAAAAAAATAAAATTTTGGCAACTATATAATGTTTTATGTATATTTACCCTAAACTTCATTAAGGACAATTGTTCTGAGCTTAAATTAATTCATTTTTAAGACAATTTGACACCTAGCTAACCCATGAAAATTGTACTTAGAAATATCTTATCAAAGAGCATTTTTTAGATAAAATTGTTTGCATAACCCTCTACCTCCCACGCAAACAGTTTCGAGGTCGTGTTCTCAATTTTAATTGTGATGTGTCTGGACAACTTATACATTTGAATTATTGTTTTTTTTTTTTATTGTTTTTTTCCTGATTCCTGTTCAAGATTTGATTCTAGCCCTAACTGGGCCCCAACTGTCCTCTCCTCCCTTGAAATGAGTGTCGGCTTCGCGTCCCCACGTATAGTACGCTGAGTCCAAGCAATGCCTAGCCCATATCAGGAAGTCGATTCTAGTTGGAACCCGCCTAAAACAACTTTTTTAACCAATATTCAAAATACAATTTTTTTTTCTTATAAAAAAAATTATTTTGGCAACTATATAATGTATTATGTATATTTACCCTAAACTTCATTAAGGACAATTGTTCTGAGCTTAAATTAATTCATTTTTGAGACAATTTAACACCTAGCCAACCCATTAAAATTGAACTTAGAAATATCTTATCAAAGAGCATTTTTTTAGAAAAATTGTTTGCACCACCCTCTACCTCCCACGCAAACAGTTTCGAGGTCGTGTTCTCAATTTTAATTGTGATGTGTCTGGACAACTTATATATTTGAATTATTGTTTTTTTTATTTATTTATTTTTTTCCTATCAGAAAAATTGTAAATATTAACTTTGTTCAATAAAATGTAAAATTAAAATTTAAAATTTCCTAATTTAGTTAAAGCAAGGGGACTATTTCCCAATTATCTATATTTACGCAGTTTTCCAATACATAAATGGGGAAGCTACCCTCTACTCAAGAAAATTGAGTTTCGGCAACATGCTCATCACCTACACTCTGTTCAAGATTTGATTCTAGACCTAACTTGCCGAATTAAATTGAAATAAACTGGAAACTGTCCACTGCTCCCGTAAAATGAATTGGCTTCGCGTTCTCACTTATAGTAAGATGAATCCAATTAATGTCTAGCCCATATCTGGAAGTCGATTCTAGTTGGAACTCGCCTAAAGCTACTTTTTTAACCAAGATTCAAAATACAATTTTTTTTCTTATAAAAAAATAGGTTTTTGGCAACTATATTATGTATTATATATATTTACCTAAACTTCATTAAGGACAATTGTTCTAAACTTAAAAAAAATCATTTTAGGGCCTACGTAACACCTAGCCAACCCATAGAAATTGAACTTAGAAATATCTTATCAAAATGCATTTGTTAGAAGAACTGTTTGCACCACCCTCAACATCCCACGCAAACAAATTAAAGGTCACGATCTCAAATTTAATTGCGATGTGTCCGTAAAACACATATTTTTAAATTATTGTTTTATTTTATCCCATTAAAAAAATTGTAAATATTAAAGTTGTCCAATTAAATGTAAAATTACGATTTAAAATTTCCTAATTTAGTTAAGGCAAGTGGATCATTTCACAATAATCTATTTTTACGCGGTTTTCCTAATTATCGATGGGGAAGCTATCCTCTCCTCAAGAACATCGAGTTTCGGCAACACGCTCATCGCCTACACTCTGTTCAAGATTTGATTCTAGCCCTAACTGGGCCCTAACTGTCCTCTCCTCCCGTGAAATGAGTGTCGGCTTCACGTCCCCACGTATAGTACGCTGAGTCCAAGCAATGCCTAGCCCATATCAGGAAGTCGATTCTAGTTGGAACCTGCCTAAAACAACTTTTTTAACCAATATTCAAAATACAATTTTTTTTTCTTATAAAAAAAATTATTTTGGCAACTATATAATGTATTATGTATATTTACCCTAAACTTCATTAGGACAATTGTTCTGAGCTTAAATTAATTCATTTTTAAGACAATTTGACACCTAGCCAACCCATGAAAATTGTACTTAGAAATATCTTATCAAAGAGCATTTTTTAGAAAAATTGTTTGCATAACCCTCTACCTCCCACGCAAACAGTTTCGAGGTCGTGTTCTCAATTTTAATTGTGATGTGTCTGGACAACTTATATATTTGAATTATTGTTTTTTTTTTTAATTTTATTTTTTCCTATCAGAAAAATTGTAAATATTAACGTTGTCCAATTAAATTTAAAATTACGATTTAAAATTTCCTAATTTAGTTAAGGCAAGTGGATCATTTCACAATTATCTATTTTTACGCGGTTTTCCTAATTATCAATGGGGAAGCTATCCTCTCCTCAAGAACATCGAGTTTCGGCAACACGCTCATCGCCTACACTCTGTTCAAGATTTGATTCTAGCCCTAACTGGGCCCCAACTGTCCTCTCCTCCCGTGAAATGAGTGTCGGCTTCGCGTCCCCACGTATAGTACGCTGAGTCCAAGCAATGCCTAGCCCATATCAGGAAGTCGATTCTAGTTGGAACCCGCCTAAAACAACTTTTTTAACCAATATTCAAAATACAATTTTTTTTTCTTATAAAAAAAATTATTTTGGCAACTATATAATGTATTATGTATATTTACCCTAAACTTCATTAAGGACAATTGTTCTGAGCTTAAATTAATTCGTTTTTGAGACAATTTAACACCTATCCAACCCATGAAAATTGAACTTAGAAATATCTTATCAAAGAGCATTTTTTAGAAAAATTGTTTGCACCACCCTCTACCTCCCACGCAAACAGTTTCGAGGTCGTGTTCTCAATTTTAATTGTGATGTGTCTGGACAACTTATATATTTGAATTATTGTTTGTTTTTTTTTATTTTATTTTTTCCTATCAGAAAAATTGTAAATATTAACGTTGTCCAATTAAATGTAAAATTACGATTTAAAATTTCCTAATTTAGTTAAGGCAAGTGGATCATTTCACAATTATCTATTTTTACGCGGTTTTCCTAATTATCGATGGGGAAGCTATCCTCTCCTCAAGAACATTGAGTTTCGGCAACACGCTCATCGCCTACACTCTGTTCAAGATTTGATTCTAGCCCTAACTGGGCCCCAATTGTCCTCTCCTCCCGTGAAATGAGTGTCGGCTTCGCGTCCCCACGTATAGTACGCTGAGTCCAAGCAATGCCTAGCCCATATCAGGAAGTCGATTCTAGTTGGAACCCGCCTAAAACAACTATTTTAACCAATATTCAAAATACAATTTTTTTTTCTTATAAAAAAAAAAAAATTTGGCAACTATATAATGTATTATGTATATTTACCCTAAACTTCATTAAGGACAATTGTTCTGAGCTTAAATTAATTCATTTTTGAGACAATTTAACACCTAGCCAAACCACGAAAATTGAACTTAGAAATATCTTATCAAAGAGCATTTTTTAGAAAAATTGTTTGCACCACCCTCTACCTCCCACGCAAACAGTTTCGAGGTCGTGTTCTCAATTTTAATTGTGATGTGTCTGGACAACTTATACATTTGAATTATTGTTTTTTTTTTTTTTTATTTTTTTTTTTCCTGATTCCTGTTCAAGATTTGATTCTAGCCCTAACTGGGCCCCAACTGTCCTCTCCTCCCTTGAAATGAGTGTCGGCTTCGCGTCCCCACGTATAGTACGCTGAGTCCAAGCAATGCCTAGCCCATATCAGGAAGTCGATTCTAGTTGGAACTCGCCTAAAACAACTTTTTTAACCAATATTCAAAATACAATTTTTATTTCTTATAAAAAAAATTATTTTGGCAACTATATAATGTATTATGTATATTTACCCTAAACTTCATTAAGGACAATTGTTCTGAGCTTAAATTAATTCATTTTTGAGACAATTTAACACCTAGCCAAACCACGAAAATTGAACTTAGAAATATCTTATCAAAGAGCATTTTTTAGAAAAATTGTTTGCACCACCCTCTACCTCCCACGCAAACAGTTTCGAGGTCGTGTTCTCAATTTTAATTGTGATGTGTCTGGACAACTTATATATTTGAATTATTGTTTTTTTTTTTTTTATTTATTTTTTTCCTATCAGAAAAATTGTAAATATTAACTTTGTTCAATAAAATGTAAAATTAAAATTTAAAATTTCCTAATTTAGTTAAAGCAAGGGGACTATTTCCCAATTATCTATATTTACGCAGTTTTCCAATACATAAATGGGGAAGCTACCCTCTACTCAAGAAAATTGAGTTTCGGCAACATGCTCATCACCTACACTCTGTTCAAGATTTGATTCTAGACCTAACTTGCCGAATTAAATTGAAATAAACTGGAAACTGTCCACTGCTCCCGTAAAATGAATTGGCTTCGCGTTCTCACTTATAGTAAGATGAATCCAATTAATGTCTAGCCCATATCTGGAAGTCGATTCTAGTTGGAACTCGCCTAAAGCTACTTTTTTAACCAAGATTCAAAATACAATTTTTTTTCTTATAAAAAAATAGGTTTTTGGCAACTATATTATGTATTATATATATTTACCTAAACTTCATTAAGGACAATTGTTCTAAACTTAAAAAAAATCATTTTAGGGCCTACGTAACACCTAGCCAACCCATAGAAATTGAACTTAGAAATATCTTATCAAAATGCATTTGTTAGAAGAACTGTTTGCACCACCCTCAACATCCCACGCAAACAAATTAAAGGTCACGATCTCAAATTTAATTGCGATGTGTCCGTAAAACACATATTTTTAAATTATTGTTTTATTTTATCCCATTAAAAAAATTGTAAATATTAAAGTTGTCCAATTAAATGTAAAATTACGATTTAAAATTTCCTAATTTAGTTAAGGCAAGTGGATCATTTCACAATTATCTATTTTTACGCGGTTTTCCTAATTATCGATGGGGAAGCTATCCTCTCCTCAAGAACATTGAGTTTCGGCAACACGCTCATCGCCTACACTCTGTTCAAGATTTGATTCTAGCCCTAACTGGGCCCTAACTGTCCTCTCCTCCCGTGAAATGAGTGTCGGCTTCGCGTCCCCACGTATAGTACGCTGAGTCCAAGCAATGCCGAGCCCATATCAGGAAGTCGATTCTAGTTGGAACCCGCCTAAAACAACTTTTTTAACCAATATTCAAAATACAATTTTTTTTTCTTATAAAAAAAGAAAAAATTTGGCAACTATATAATGTATTATGTATATTTACCCTAAACTTCATTAAGGACAATTGTTCTGAGCTTAAATTAATTCATTTTTAAGACAATTTGACACCTAGCCAACCCATGAAAATTGTACTTAGAAATATCTTATCAAAGAGCATTTTTTAGAAAAATTGTTTGCACCACACTCTACCTCCCACGCAAACAGTTTCGAGTTCGTGTTCTCAATTTTAATTGTGATGTGTCTGGACAACTTATATATTTGAATTATTGTTTTTTTTTTTAATTTTATTTTTTCCTATCAGAAAAATTGTAAATATTAACGTTGTCCAATTAAATTTAAAATTACGATTTAAAATTTCCTAATTTAGTTAAGGCAAGTGGATCATTTCACAATTATCTATTTTTACGCGGTTTTCCTAATTATCGATGGGGAAGCTATCCTCTCCTCAAGAACATCGAGTTTCGGCAACACGCTCATCGCCTACACTCTGTTCAAGATTTGATTCTAGCCCTAACTGGGCCCCAACTGTCCTCTCCTCCCGTGAAATGAGTGTCGGCTTCGCGTCCCCACGTATAGTACGCTGAGTCCAAGCAATGCCTAGCCCATATCAGGAAGTCGATTCTAGTTGGAACCCGCCTAAAACAACTTTTTTAACCAATATTCAAAATACAATTTTTTTTTCTTATAAAAAAAATTATTTTGGCAACTATATAATGTATTATGTATATTTACCCTAAACTTCATTAAGGACAATACTTCTGAGCTTAAATTAATTCATTTTTGAGACAATTTAACACCTATCCAACCCATGAAAATTGAACTTAGAAATATCTTATCAAAGAGCATTTTTTAGAAAAATTGTTTGCACCACCCTCTACCTCCCACGCAAACAGTTTCGAGGTCGTGTTCTCAATTTTAATTGTGATGTGTCTGGACAACTTATATATTTGAATTATTGTTTTTTTTTTTTTAATTTTATTTTTTCCTATCAGAAAAATTGTAAATATTAACGTTGTCCAATTAAATGTAAAATTACGATTTAAAATTTCCTAATTCAGTTAAGGCAAGTGGATCATTTCACAATTATCTATTTTTACGCAGTTTTCCTAATTATCGATGGGGAAGCTATCCTCTCCTCAAGAACATTGAGTTTCGGCAACACGCTCATCGCCTACACTCTGTTCAAGATTTGATTCTAGCCCTAAATGGGCCCCAACTGTCCTCTCCTTCCGTGAAATGAGTGTCGGCTTCGCGTCCCCACGTATAGTACGCTGAGTCCAAGCAATGCCTAGCCCATATCAGGAAGTCGATTCTAGTTGGAACCCGCATAAAACAACTTTTTTAACCAATATTCAAAATACAATTTTTTTTTCTTATAAAAAAAATTATTTTGGCAACTATATAATGTATTATGTATATTTACCCTAAACTTCATTAAGGACAATTGTTCTGAGCTTAAATTAATTCATTTTTGAGACAATTTAACACCTATCCAACCCATGAAAATTGAACTTAGAAATATCTTATCAAAGAGCATTTTTTAGAAAAATTGTTTGCACCACCCTCTACCTCCCACGCAAACAGTTTCGAGGTCGTGTTCTCAATTTTAATTGTGATGTGTCTGGACAACTTATATATTTGAATTATTGTTTGTTTTTTTTAATTTTATTTTTTCCTATCAGAAAAATTGTAAATATTAACGTTATCCAATTAAATGTAAAATTACGATTTAAAATTTCCTAATTTAGTTAAGGCAAGTGGATCATTTCACAATTATCTATTTTTACGCGGTTTTCCTAATTATCGATGGGGAAGCTATCCTCTCCTCAAGAACATTGAGTTTCGGCAACACGCTCATCGCCTACACTCTGTTCAAGATTTGATTCTAGCCCTAACTGGGCCCCAATTGTCCTCTCCTCCCGTGAAATGAGTGTCGGCTTCGCGTCCCCACGTATAGTACGCTGAGTCCAAGCAATGCCTAGCCCATATCAGGAAGTCGATTCTAGTTGGAACCCGCCTAAAACAACTATTTTAACCAATATTCAAAATACAATTTTTTTTTCTTATAAAAAAAAAAAAATTTGGCAACTATATAATGTATTATGTATATTTACCCTAAACTTCATTAAGGACAATTGTTCTGAGCTTAAATTAATTCATTTTTGAGACAATTTAACACCTAGCCAAACCACGAAAATTGAACTTAGAAATATCTTATCAAAGAGCATTTTTTAGAAAAATTGTTTGCACCACCCTCTACCTCCCACGCAAACAGTTTCGAGGTCGTGTTCTCAATTTTAATTGTGATGTGTCTGGACAACTTATACATTTGAATTATTGTTTTTTTTTTTTTTTATTTTTTTTTTTCCTGATTCCTGTTCAAGATTTGATTCTAGCCCTAACTGGGCCCCAACTGTCGTCTCCTCCCTTGAAATGAGTGTCGGCTTCGCGTCCCCACGTATAGTACGCTGAGTCCAAGCAATGCCTAGCCCATATCAGGAAGTCGATTCTAGTTGGAACTCGCCTAAAACAACTTTTTTAACCAATATTCAAAATACAATTTTTATTTCTTATAAAAAAAATTATTTTGGCAACTATATAATGTATTATGTATATTTACCCTAAACTTCATTAAGGACAATTGTTCTGAGCTTAAATTAATTCATTTTTGAGACAATTTAACACCTAGCCAAACCACGAAAATTGAACTTAGAAATATCTTATCAAAGAGCATTTTTTAGAAAAATTGTTTGCACCACCCTCTACCTCCCACGCAAACAGTTTCGAGGTCGTGTTCTCAATTTTAATTGTGATGTGTCTGGACAACTTATATATTTGAATTATTGTTTTTTTTTTTTTTATTTATTTTTTTCCTATCAGAAAAATTGTAAATATTAACTTTGTTCAATAAAATGTAAAATTAAAATTTAAAATTTCCTAATTTAGTTAAAGCAAGGGGACTATTTCCCAATTATCTATATTTACGCAGTTTTCCAATACATAAATGGGGAAGCTACCCTCTACTCAAGAAAATTGAGTTTCGGCAACATGCTCATCACCTACACTCTGTTCAAGATTTGATTCTAGACCTAACTTGCCGAATTAAATTGAAATAAACTGGAAACTGTCCACTGCTCCCGTAAAATGAATTGGCTTCGCGTTCTCACTTATAGTAAGATGAATCCAATTAATGTCTAGCCCATATCTGGAAGTCGATTCTAGTTGGAACTCGCCTAAAGCTACTTTTTTAACCAAGATTCAAAATACAATTTTTTTTCTTATAAAAAAATAGGTTTTTGGCAACTATATTATGTATTATATATATTTACCTAAACTTCATTAAGGACAATTGTTCTAAACTTAAAAAAAATCATTTTAGGGCCTACGTAACACCTAGCCAACCCATAGAAATTGAACTTAGAAATATCTTATCAAAATGCATTTGTTAGAAGAACTGTTTGCACCACCCTCAACATCCCACGCAAACAAATTAAAGGTCACGATCTCAAATTTAATTGCGATGTGTCCGTAAAACACATATTTTTAAATTATTGTTTTATTTTATCCCATTAAAAAAATTGTAAATATTAAAGTTGTCCAATTAAATGTAAAATTACGATTTAAAATTTCCTAACTTAGTTAAGGCAAGTGGATCATTTCACAATTATCTATTTTTACGCGGTTTTCCTAATTATCGATGGGGAAGCTATCCTCTCCTCAAGAACATTGAGTTTCGGCAACACGCTCATCGCCTACACTCTGTTCAAGATTTGATTCTAGCCCTAACTGGGCCCTAACTGTCCTCTCCTCCCGTGAAATGAGTGTCGGCTTCGCGTCCCCACGTATAGTACACTGAGTCCAAGCAATGCCTAGCCCATATCAGGAAGTCGATTCTAGTTGGAACCCGCATAAAACAACTTTTTTAACCAATATTCAAAATACAATTTTTTTTTCTTATAAAAAAAATTATTTTGGCAACTATATAATGTATTATGTATATTTACCCTAAACTTCATGAAGGACAATTGTTCTGAGCTTAAATTAATTCATTTTTGAGACAATTTAACACCTAGCCAACCCATTAAAATTGAACTTAGAAATATCTTATCAAAGAGCATTTTTTTAGAAAAATTGTTTGCACCACCCTCTACCTCCCACGCAAACAGTTTCGAGGTCGTGTTCTCAATTTTAATTGTGATGTGTCTGGACAACTTATATATTTGAATTATTGTTTTTTTTTTTTTTTTAATTTTATTTTTTCCTATCAGAAAAATTGTAAATATTAACGTTGTCCAATTAAATGTAAAATTACAATTTAAAATTTCCTAATTTAGTTAAGGCAAGTGGATCATTTCACAATTATCTATTTTTACGCGGTTTTCCTAATTATCGATGGGGAAGCTATCCTCTCCTCAAGAACATCGAGTTTCGGCAACACGCTCATCGCCTACACTCTGTTCAAGATTTGATTCTAGCCCTAACTGGGCCCCAACTGTCCTCTCCTCCCGTGAAATGAGTGTCGGCTTCGCATCCCCACGTATGGTACGCTGAGTCCAAGCAATGCCTAGCCCATATCAGGAAGTCGATTCTAGTTGGAACCCGCATAAAACAACTTTTTTAACCAATATTCAAAATACAATTTTTTTTTCTTATAAAAAAAATTATTTTGGCAACTATATAATGTATTATGTATATTTACCCTAAACTTCATTAAGGACAATTGTTCTGAGCTTAAATTAATTCATTTTTGAGACAATTTAACACCTATCCAACCCATGAAAATTGAACTTAGAAATATCTTATCAAAGAGCATTTTTTAGAAAAATTGTTTGCACCACCCTCTACCTCCCACGCAAACAGTTTCGAAGGTCGTGTTCTCAATTTTAATTGTGATGTGTCTGGACAACTTATATATTTGAATTATTGTTTTTTTTTTTTAATTTTATTTTTTCCTATCAGAAAAATTGTAAATATTAACGTTGTCCAATTAAATGTAAAATTACGATTTAAAATTTCCTAATTTAGTTAAGGCAAGTGGATCATTTCACAATTATCTATTTTTACGCGGTTTTCCTAATTATCGATGGGAAAGCTATCCTCTCCTCAAGAACATTGAGTTTCGGCAACAAGCTCATCGCCTACACTCTGTTCAAGATTTGATTCTAGCCCTAACTGGGCCCCAACTGTCCTCTCCTCCCGTGAAATGAGTGTCGGCTTCGCGTCCCCACGTATAGTACGCTGAGTCCAAGCAATGCCTAGCCCATATCAGGAAGTCGATTCTAGTTGGAACCCGCATAAAACAACTTTTTTAACCAATATTCAAAATACAATTTTTTTTTCTTATAAAAAAAATTATTTTGGCAACTATATAATGTATTATGTATATTTACCCTAAACTTCATGAAGGACAATTGTTCTGAGCTTAAATTAATTCATTTTTGAGACAATTTAACACCTAGCCAACCCATTAAAATTGAACTTAGAAATATCTTATCAAAGAGCATTTTTTTAGAAAAATTGTTTGCACCACCCTCTACCTCCCACGCAAACAGTTTCGAGGTCGTGTTCTCAATTTTAATTGTGATGTGTCTGGACAACTTATATATTTGAATTATTGTTTTTTTTTTTTTTTTAATTTTATTTTTTCCTATCAGAAAAATTGTAAATATTAACGTTGTCCAATTAAATGTAAAATTACAATTTAAAATTTCCTAATTTAGTTAAGGCAAGTGGATCATTTCACAATTATCTATTTTTACGCGGTTTTCCTAATTATCGATGGGGAAGCTATCCTCTCCTCAAGAACATCGAGTTTCGGCAACACGCTCATCGCCTACACTCTGTTCAAGATTTGATTCTAGCCCTAACTGGGCCCCAACTGTCCTCTCCTCCCGTGAAATGAGTGTCGGCTTCGCATCCCCACGTATAGTACGCTGAGTCCAAGCAATGCCTAGCCCATATCAGGAAGTCGATTCTAGTTGGAACCCGCCTAAAACAACTTTTTTAACCAATATTCAAAATACAATTTTTTTTTCTTATAAAAAAAATTATTTTGGCAACTATATAATGTATTATGTATATTTACCCTAAACTTCATTAAGGACAATTGTTTTGAGCTTAAATTAATTCATTTTTGAGACAATTTAACACCTAGCCAAACCACGAAAATTGAACTTAGAAATATCTTATCAAAGAGCATTTTTTAGAAAAATTGTTTGCACCACCCTCTACCTCCCACGCAAACAGTTTCGAGGTCGTGTTCTCAATTTTAATTGTGATGTGTCTGGACAACTTATATATTTGAATTATTGTTTTTTTTTTTATTTATTTTTTTTCCTATCAGAAAAATTGTAAATATTAACTTTGTTCAATAAAATGTAAAATTAAAATTTAAAATTTCCTAATTTAGTTAAAGCAAGGGGACTATTTCCCAATTATCTATATTTACGCAGTTTTCCAATACATAAATGGGGAAGCTACCCTCTACTCAAGAAAATTGAGTTTCGGCAACATGCTCATCACCTACACTCTGTTCAAGATTTGATTCTAGACCTAACTTGCCGAATTAAATTGAAATAAACTGGAAACTGTCCACTGCTCCCGTAAAATGAATTGGCTTCGCGTTCTCACTTATAGTAAGATGAATCCAATTAATGTCTAGCCCATATCTGGAAGTCGATTCTAGTTGGAACTCGCCTAAAGCTACTTTTTTAACCAAGATTCAAAATACAATTTTTTTTCTTATAAAAAAATAGGTTTTTGGCAACTATATTATGTATTATATATATTTACCTAAACTTCATTAAGGACAATTGTTCTAAACTTAAAAAAAATCATTTTAGGGCCTACGTAACACCTAGCCAACCCATTAAAATTGAACTTAGAAATATCTTATCAAAGAGCATTTTTTAGAAAAATTGTTTGCACCACCCTCTACATCCCACGCAAACAAATTAAAGGTCACGATCTCAAATTTAATTGCGATGTGTCCGTAAAACACATATTTTTAAATTATTGTTTTATTTTATCCCATTAAAAAAATTGTAAATATTAAAGTTGTCCAATTAAATGTAAAATTACGATTTAAAATTTCCTAATTTAGTTAAGGCAAGTGGATCATTTCACAATTATCTATTTTTACGCGGTTTTCCTAATTATCGATGGGGAAGCTATCCTCTCCTCAAGAACATTGAGTTTCGGCAACACGCTCATCGCCTACACTCTGTTCAAGATTTGATTCTAGCCCTAACTGGGCCCTAACTGTCCTCTCCTCCCGTGAAATGAGTGTCGGCTTCGCGTCCCCACGTATAGTACGCTGAGTCCAAGCAATGCCTAGCCCATATCAGGAAGTCGATTCTAGTTGGAACCCGCCTAAAACAACTTTTTTAACCAATATTCAAAATACAATTTTTTTTTCTTATAAAAAAAGAAAAAATTTGGCAACTATATAATGTATTATGTATATTTACCCTAAACTTCATTAAGGACAATTGTTCTGAGCTTAAATTAATTCATTTTTAAGACAATTTGACACCTAGCCAACCCATGAAAATTGTACTTAGAAATATCTTATCAAAGAGCATTTTTTAGAAAAATTGTTTGCACCACACTCTACCTCCCACGCAAACAGTTTCGAGTTCGTGTTCTCAATTTTAATTGTGATGTGTCTGGACAACTTATATATTTGAATTATTGTTTTTTTTTTTAATTTTATTTTTTCCTATCAGAAAAATTGTAAATATTAACGTTGTCCAATTAAATTTAAAATTACGATTTAAAATTTCCTAATTTAGTTAAGGCAAGTGGATCATTTCACAATTATCTATTTTTACGCGGTTTTCCTAATTATCGATGGGGAAGCTATCCTCTCCTCAAGAACATCGAGTTTCGGCAACACGCTCATCGCCTACACTCTGTTCAAGATTTGATTCTAGCCCTAACTGGGCCCCAACTGTCCTCTCCTCCCGTGAAATGAGTGTCGGCTTCGCGTCCCCACGTATAGTACGCTGAGTCCAAGCAATGCCTAGCCCATATCAGGAAGTCGATTCTAGTTGGAACCCGCCTAAAACAACTTTTTTAACCAATATTCAAAATACAATTTTTTTTTCTTATAAAAAAAATTATTTTGGCAACTATATAATGTATTATGTATATTTACCCTAAACTTCATTAAGGACAATACTTCTGAGCTTAAATTAATTCATTTTTGAGACAATTTAACACCTATCCAACCCATGAAAATTGAACTTAGAAATATCTTATCAAAGAGCATTTTTTAGAAAAATTGTTTGCACCACCCTCTACCTCCCACGCAAACAGTTTCGAGGTCGTGTTCTCAATTTTAATTGTGATGTGTCTGGACAACTTATATATTTGAATTATTGTTTTTTTTTTAATTTTATTTTTTCCTATCAGAAAAATTGTAAATATTAACGTTGTCCAATTAAATGTAAAATTACGATTTAAAATTTCCTAATTCAGTTAAGGCAAGTGGATCATTTCACAATTATCTATTTTTACGCAGTTTTCCTAATTATCGATGGGGAAGCTATCCTCTCCTCAAGAACTTTGAGTTTCGGCAACACGCTCATCGCCTACACTCTGTTCAAGATTTGATTCTAGCCCTAAATGGGCCCCAACTGTCCTCTCCTTCCGTGAAATGAGTGTCGGCTTCGCGTCCCCACGTATGGTACGCTGAGTCCAAGCAATGCCTAGCCCATATCAGGAAGTCGATTCTAGTTGGAACCCGCATAAAACAACTTTTTTAACCAATATTCAAAATACAATTTTTTTTTCTTATAAAAAAAATTATTTTGGCAACTATATAATGTATTATGTATATTTACCCTAAACTTCATTAAGGACAATTGTTCTGAGCTTAAATTAATTCATTTTTGAGACAATTTAACACCTATCCAACCCATGAAAATTGAACTTAGAAATATCTTATCAAAGAGCATTTTTTAGAAAAATTGTTTGCACCACCCTCTACCTCCCACGCAAACAGTTTCGAAGGTCAAGTTCTCAATTTTAATTGTGATGTGTCTGGACAACTTATATATTTGAATTATTGTTTTTTTTTTTAATTTTATTTTTTCCTATCAGAAAAATTGTAAATATTAACGTTGTCCAATTAAATGTAAAATTACGATTTAAAATTTCCTAATTTAGTTAAGGCAAGTGGATCATTTCACAATTATCTATTTTTACGCGGTTTTCCTAATTATCGATGGGAAAGCTATCCTCTCCTCAAGAACATTGAGTTTCGGCAACAAGCTCATCGCCTACACTCTGTTCAAGATTTGATTCTAGCCCTAACTGGGCCCCAATTGTCCTCTCCTCCCGTGAAATGAGTGTCGGCTTCGCGTCCCCACGTATAGTACGCTGAGTCCAAGCAATGCCTAGCCCATATCAGGAAGTCGATTCTAGTTGGAACCCGCCTAAAACAACTATTTTAACCAATATTCAAAATACAATTTTTTTTTCTTATAAAAAAAATAAAATTTTGGCAACTATATAATGTTTTATATATATTTACCCTAAACTTCATTAAGGACAATTGTTCTGAGCTTAAATTAATTCATTTTTAAGACAATTTGACACCTAGCCAACCCATGAAAATTGTACTTAGAAATATCTTATCAAAGAGCATTTTTTAGAAAAATTGTTTGCATAACCCTCTACCTCCCACGCAAACAGTTTCGAGGTCGTGTTCTCAATTTTAATTGTGATGTGTCTGGACAACTTATACATTTGAATTATTGTTTTTTTTTTTTTTTTATTTATTTTTTTCCTGATTCCTGTTCAAGATTTGATTCTAGCCCTAACTGGGCCCCAACTGTCCTCTCCTCCCTTGAAATGAGTGTCGGCTTCGCGTCCCCACGTATAGTACGCTGAGTCCAAGCAATGCCTAGCCCATATCAGGAAGTCGATTCTAGTTGGAACTCGCCTAAAACAACTTTTTTAACCAATATTCAAAATACAATTTTTATTTCTTATAAAAAAAATTATTTTGGCAACTATATAATGTATTATGTATATTTACCCTAAACTTCATTAAGGACAATTGTTCTGAGCTTAAATTAATTCATATTTGAGACAATTTAACACCTAGCCAACCCATTAAAATTGAACTTAGAAATATCTTATCAAAGAGCATTTTTTAGAAAAATTGTTTGCACCACCCTCTACCTCCCACGCAAACAGTTTCGTGGTCGTGTTCTCAATTTTAATTGTGATGTGTCTGGACAACTTATATATTTGAATTATTATTTTTTTATTTATTTTATTTTTTCCTATCAGAAAAATTGTAAATATTAACGTTGTCCAATTAAATGTAAAATTACAATTTAAAATTTCCTAATTTAGTTAAGGCAAGTGGATCATTTCACAATTATCTATTTTTACGCGGTTTTCCTAATTATCGATGGGGAAGCTATCCTCTCCTCAAGAACATCGAGTTTCGGCAACACGCTCATCGCCTACACTCTGTTCAAGATTTGATTCTAGCCCTAACTGGGCCCCAACTGTCCTCTCCTCCCGTGAAATGAGTGTCGGCTTCGCGTCCCCACGTATAGTACGCTGAGTCCAAGCAATGCCTAGCCCATATCAGGAAGTCGATTCTAGTTGGAACCCGCATAAAACAACTTTTTTAACCAATATTCAAAATACAATTTTTTTTTCTTATAAAAAAAATTATTTTGGCAACTATATAATGTATTATGTATATTTACCCTAAACTTCATTAAGGACAATTGTTTTGAGCTTAAATTAATTCATTTTTGAGACAATTTAACACCTAGCCAAACCACGAAAATTGAACTTAGAAATATCTTATCAAAGAGCATTTTTTAGAAAAATTGTTTGCACCACCCTCTACCTCCCACGCAAACAGTTTCGAGGTCGTGTTCTCAATTTTAATTGTGATGTGTCTGGACAACTTATATATTTGAATTATTGTTTTTTTTTTTATTTGTTTTTTTCCTATCAGAAAAATTGTAAATATTAACTTTGTTCAATAAAATGTAAAATTAAAATTTAAAATTTCCTAATTTAGTTAAAGCAAGGGGACTATTTCCCAATTATCTATATTTACGCAGTTTTCCAATACATAAATGGGGAAGCTACCCTCTACTCAAGAAAATTGAGTTTCGGCAACATGCTCATCACCTACACTCTGTTCAAGATTTGATTCTAGACCTAACTTGCCGAATTAAATTGAAATAAACTGGAAACTGTCCACTGCTCCCGTAAAATGAATTGGCTTCGCGTTCTCACTTATAGTAAGATGAATCCAATTAATGTCTAGCCCATATCTGGAAGTCGATTCTAGTTGGAAATCGCCTAAAGCTACTTTTTTAACCAAGATTCAAAATACAATTTTTTTTCTTATAAAAAAATAGGTTTTTGGCAACTATATTATGAATTATATATATTTACCTAAACTTCATTAAGGACAATTGTTCTAAACTTAAAAAAAATCATTTTAGGGCCTACGTAACACCTAGCCAACCCATTAAAATTGATCTTAGAAATATCTTATCAAAGAGCATTTTTTAGAAAAATTTTTTGCACCACCCTCTACATCCCACGCAAAAAAATTAAAGGTCACGTTCTCAAATTTAATTGCGATGTGTCCGTAAAACACATATTTTTAAATTATTGTTTTATTTTATGCCATTAAAAAAATTGTAAATATTAAAGTTGTCCAATTAAATGTAAAATTACGATTTAAAATTTCCTAATTTAGTTAAGGCAAGTGGATCATTTCACAATTATCTATTTTTACGCGGTTTTCCTAATTATCGATGGGGAAGCTATCCTCTCCTCAAGAACATCGAGTTTCGGCAACACGCTCATCGCCTACACTCTGTTCAAGATTTGATTCTAGCCCTAACTGGGCCCTAACTGTCCTCTCCTCCAGTGAAATGAGTGTCGGCTTCACGTCCCCACGTATAGTACGCTGAGTCCAAGCAATGCCTAGCCCATATCAGGAAGTCGATTCTAGTTGGAACCCGCCTAAAACAACTTTTTTAACCAATATTCAAAATACAATTTTTTTTTCTTATAAAAAAAAAAAATTTTGGCAACTATATAATGTATTATGTATATTTACCCTAAACTTCATTAAGGACAATTTTTCTGAGCTTAAATTAATTCATTTTTGAGACAATTTAACACCTAGCCAACCCATTAAAATTGAACTTAGAAATATCTTATCAAAGAGCATTTTTTAGAAAAATTGTTTGCACCACCCTCTACATCCCACGCAAACAAATTAAAGGTCACGTTCTCAAATTTAATTGCGATGTGTCCGTAAAACACATATTTTTAAATTATTGTTTTATTTTATCCCATTAAAAAAATTGTAAATATTAAATCTGTCCAATTATATGTAAAATTACGATTTAAAATTTCCTAATTTAGTTAAGGCAAGTGGATCATTTCACAATTATCTATTTTTACGCGGTTTTCCTAATTATCGATGGGAAAGCTATCCTCTCCTCAAGAACATTGAGTTTCGGCAACAAGCTCATCGCCTACACTCTGTTCAAGATTTGATTCTAGCCCTAACTGGGCCCCAACTGTCCTCTCCTCCCGTGAAATGAGTGTCGGCTTCGCGTCCCCACGTATAGTACGCTGAGTCCAAGCAATGCCTAGCCCATATCAGGAAGTCGATTCTAGTTGGAACCCGCATAAAACAACTTTTTTAACCAATATTCAAAATACAATTTTTTTTTCTTATAAAAAAAATTATTTTGGCAACTATATAATGTATTATGTATATTTACCCTAAACTTCATGAAGGACAATTGTTCTGAGCTTAAATTAATTCATTTTTGAGACAATTTAACACCTAGCCAACCCATTAAAATTGAACTTAGAAATATCTTATCAAAGAGCATTTTTTTAGAAAAATTGTTTGCACCACCCTCTACCTCCCACGCAAACAGTTTCGAGGTCGTGTTCTCAATTTTAATTGTGATGTGTCTGGACAACTTATATATTTGAATTATTGTTTTTGTTTTTTTTTAATTTTATTTTTTCCTATCAGAAAAATTGTAAATATTAACGTTGTCCAATTAAATGTAAAATTACAATTTAAAATTTCCTAATTTAGTTAAGGCAAGTGGATCATTTCACAATTATCTATTTTTACGCGGTTTTCCTAATTATCGATGGGGAAGCTATCCTCTCCTCAAGAACATCGAGTTTCGGCAACACGCTCATCGCCTACACTCTGTTCAAGATTTGATTCTAGCCCTAACTGGGCCCCAACTGTCCTCTCCTCCCGTGAAATGAGTGTCGGCTTCGCGTCCCCACGTATAGTACGCTGAGTCCAAGCAATGCCTAGCCCATATCAGGAAGTCGATTCTAGTTGGAACCCGCCTAAAACAACTTTTTTAACCAATATTCAAAATACAATTTTTTTTTCTTATAAAAAAAATTATTTTGGCAACTATATAATGTATTATGTATATTTACCCTAAACTTCATTAAGGACAATTGTTCTGAGCTTAAATTAATTCATTTTTGAGACAATTTAACACCTAGCCAAACCACGAAAATTGAACTTAGAAATATCTTATCAAAGAGCATTTTTTAGAAAAATTGTTTGCACCACCCTCTACCTCCCACGCAAACAGTTTCGAGGTCGTGTTCTCAATTTTAATTGTGATGTGTCTGGACAACTTATATATTTGAATTATTGGTTTTTTTTTTATTTATTTTTTTCCTATCAGAAAAATTGTAAATATTAACTTTGTTCAATAAAATGTAAAATTAAAATTTAAAATTTCCTAATTTAGTTAAAGCAAGGGGACTATTTCCCAATTATCTATATTTACGCAGTTTTCCAATACATAAATGGGGAAGCTACAATCTACTCAAGAAAATTGAGTTTCGGCAACATGCTCATCACCTACACTCTGTTCAAGATTTGATTCTAGACCTAACTTGCCGAATTAAATTGAAATAAACTGGAAACTGTCCACTGCTCCCGTAAAATGAATTGGCTTCGCGTTCTCACTTATAGTAAGATGAATCCAATTAATGTCTAGCCCATATCTGGAAGTCGATTCTAGTTGGAACTCGCCTAAAGCTACTTTTTTAACCAAGATTCAAAATACAATTTTTTTTCTTATAAAAAAATAGGTTTTTGGCAACTATATTATGTATTATATATATTTACCTAAACTTCATTAAGGACAATTGTTCTAAACTTAAAAAAAATCATTTTAGGGCCTACGTAACACCTAGCCAACCCATTAAAATTGAACTTAGAAATATCTTATCAAAGAGCATTTTTTAGAAAAATTGTTTGCACCACCCTCTACATCCCACGCAAACAAATTAAAGGTCACGTTCTCAAATTTAATTGCGATGTGTCCGTAAAACACATATTTTTAAATTATTGTTTTATTTTATGCCATTAAAAAAATTGTAAATATTAAAGTTGTCCAATTAAATGTAAAATTACGATTTAAAATTTCCTAATTTAGTTAAGGCAAGTGGATCATTTCACAATTATCTATTTTTACGCGGTTTTCCTAATTATCGATGGGGAAGCTATCCTCTCCTCAAGAACATTGAGTTTCGGCAACACGCTCATCGCCTACACTCTGTTCAAGATTTGATTCTAGCCCTAACTGGGCCCTAACTGTCCTCTCCTCCCGTGAAATGAGTGTCGGCTTCGCGCCCCCACGTATAGTACGCTGAGTCCAAGCAATGCCTAGCCCATATCAGGAAGTCGATTCTAGTTGGAACCCGCCTAAAACAACTTTTTAAACCAATATTCAAAATACAATTTTTTTTCTTATAAAAAAAAAATTTTGGCAACTATATAATGTATTATGTATATTTACCCTAAACTTCATTAAGGACAATTGTTCTGAGCTTAAATTAATTCATTTTTGAGACAATTTAACACCTAGCCAACCCATGAAAATTGAACTTAGAAATATCTTATCAAAGAGCATTTTTTAGAAAAATTGTTTGCATAACCCTCTACCTCCCACGCAAACAGGTTCGAGGTCGTGTTCTCAATTTTAATTGTGATGTGTCTGGACAACTTATATATTTGAATTATTGTTTTTTTTTCTTTTTTTTTTCCTGATTCCTGTTCAAGATTTGATTCTAGCCCTAACTGGGCCCCAACTGTCCTCTCCTCCCGTGAAATGAGTGTCGGCTTCGCGTCCCCACGTATAGTACGCTGAGTCCAAGCAATGCCTAGCCCATATCAGGAAGTCGATTCTAGTTGTAACCCGCCTAAAACAACTTTTTTAACCAATATTCAAAATACAATTTTTTTTTCTTATAAAAAAAAATAAAATTTTGGCAACTATATAATGTATTATGTATATTTATCTTAAACTTCATTAAGGACAATTGTTCTGAGCTTAAATTAATTCATTTTTAAGACAATTTGACACCTAGCCAACCCATGAAAATTGAACTTAGAAATATCTTATCAAAGAGCATTTTTTAGAAAAATTGTTTGCACCACCCTCTACCCCCACGCAAACAGTTTCGAGGTCGTGTTCTCAATTTTAATTGTGATGTGTCTGGACAAGTTATATATTTGAATTATTGTTTGTTTTTTTTTATTATTTTTTTTTTTTTCCTATCAGAAAAATTGTAAATATTAACTTTGTTCAATAAAATGTAAAATTAAAATTTAAAATTTCCTAATTTAGTTAAAGCAAGGGGACTATTTCCCAATTATCTATATTTACGCAGTTTTCCAATACATAAATGGGGAAGCTACCCTCTCCTCAAGAAAATTGAGTTTCGGCAACATGCTCATCACCTATACTCTGTTCAAGATTTGATTCTAGACCTAACTTGCCGAATTAAATTGAAATAAACTGGAAACTGTCCACTGCTCCCGTAAAATGAATTGGCTTCGCGTTCTCACTTATAGTAAGCTGAATCCAATTAATGTCTAGCCCATATCTGGAAGTCGATTCTAGTTGAAACTCGCCTAAAGCTACTTTTTTAACCAAGATTCAAAATACAATTTTTTTTTCTTATAAAAAAAAAAAGGTTTTTGGCAACTATATTATGCATTATATATATATTAACCCTAAACTTCATTAAGGATAATTGTTCTAAACTTAAAAAAAAAATCATTTTAGTGCCTACATAACACCTAGCCAACCCATGGAAATTGAACTTAGAAATATCTTATCAAAATGCATTTGTTAGAAGAACTGTTTGCACCACCCTCTACATCCCACGCAAACAAATTAAAGGTCACGTTCTCAAATTTAATTGCGATGTGTCCGTAAAACACATATTTTTAAATTATTGTTTTATTTTATCCCATTAAAAAAATTGTAAATATTAACTCTGTCCAATTATATGTAAAATTACGATTTAAAATTTCCTAATTTAGTTAAGGCAAGTGGATCATTTCACAATTATCTATTTTTACGCGGTTTTCCTAATTATCGATAGGGAAGCTATCCTCTCCTCAAGAACATTGAGTTTTGCCTACACTCTGTTCAAGATTTGATTCTAGCCCTAACTGGGCCCCAACTGTCCTCTCCTCCCGTGAAATGAGTGTCGGCTTCGCGTCCCCACGTATAGTACGCTGAGTCCAAGCAATGCCTAGCCCATATCAGGAAGTCGATTCTAGTTGGAACCCGCCTAAAACAACTTTTTTAACCAATATTCAAAATACAATTTTTTTTCTTATAAAAAAAAAAAAAAAATTTGGCAACTATATAATGTATTATGTATATTTACCCTAAACTTCATTAAGGACAATTTTTCTGAGCTTAAATTAATTCATTTTTGAGACAATTTAACACCTAGCCAACCCATGAAAATTGAACTTAGAAATATCTTATCAAAGAGCATTTTTTAGAAAAATTGTTTGCATAACCCTCTACCTCCCACTCAAACAGGTTCGAGGTCGTGTTCTCAATTTTAATTGTGATGTGTCTGGACAACTTATATATTTGAATTATTGTTTTTTTTTTTTTAATTTTATTTTTTCCTATCAGAAAAATTGTAAATATTAACGTTGTCCAATTAAATGTAAAATTACGATTTAAAATTTACTAATTTAGTTAAGGCAAGTGGATCATTTCACAATTATCTATTTTTACGCGGTTTTCCTAATTATCGATGGGGAAGCTATCCTCTCCTCAAGAACATTGAGTTTCGGCAACACGCTCATCGCCTACACTCTGTTCAAGATTTGATTGTAGCCCTAACTTGCCTAATTAAATTGAAATAAACTAGAAACTGTCCTCTGCTCCCTTAAAATGAGTGTCAGCTTCGCGTTCTCACTTATAGTAAGCTGAATCCAATTAATGGCTAGCCCATATCTGGAAGTCGATTCTAGTTGGAACTCGCCTAAAGCTACTTTTTTAACCAAGATTCAAAATACAATTATTTTTTTTTTCTTATAAAAAAAATAGGTTTTTGGCAACTATATTATGTATTATATATATATTTACTCTAAACGTCATTAAGGATAATTGTTCTGAGCTCAAGAAAAGTTAATTTTATCGCCTACGCCTTAATTAATCGCCTTAATTTTATACCTACCCAACCTAGGAAAATTGAACTTTTTTTTCCCCTTTTTTTTCAAACTGCATTTTTTGGAGGAACTGTTTGCACCACTCCCATCCACTATTGCTTTCAAATTCAATTACAATGATACCTAAAATCACATAATTTTTAAGAAAGTGTGTTTAAAAATATTAAAGATATGAAAGTCGTTATATTAAGTTTACAAAATTGGAATATTTTGAATTTGAATTTTGAGGAAAGTTGACATTTCTGCATTATCTAGTTTTAGGCAATTTTCCTATATATATATTTGGAAAATATCCTCTCCCCAAGAACATTGAGTTTCGCTCACACTCTGTTCAAGATATTATTCTAGGCCTAACTTGTCTAATTGAATTGAAATAAACTTGAAACTGTCCTCTCCTCCAGAAAAATAAGTGTCGGCATCGTCTCCCCACTGCCAAAAACATCCTCTTTAATCGATATAACGAATCCAAAGGGAATTTCTTTTTTAATTTCGTTATTGAAAAAATAAGACTAGATATTCGGTAATTATAGAATTGGATATAATTATGTTAAACCTCAACAAGTTAATTATTCTAAACAAAAAAAAACAAAAAAAATTTAGCAAATATGTATTGTCTGGTATATCCTGGGAAAATGAGTTTAGCGTTTATATTATAAAAATGCGATTGTTGGAAAAACTGTTTTCCTACCCTAATCGACTAACGCAGAAATTTTCGGGATCGCGTTCTCAGTGAAAGATTGTTTAATTTTATCCTATCATATAAATTATAGATAACCAAGTCGTCGAATTAAAGCTAAATTTAAGTTTAACAAATCTCTTATTCGGTAATGGATTATGAACATTTGTCGAATATCTATTTCTACGCAATTTTCCTGAACATATATGGGGAAGCTAACCTTTAATTATGACCAAAGCCCCTCTACAAGAGTTGATTTTTGAAGTAGCCGGTCTAAATTAATTTAAATAATTAGGATACTGTCATCTCTTCCCGAAAAATGAGTGTCCCTACTTACAATACGATGAGTCTAGCAACGCATATCCGAAAAACGATTGTGGTTTGAGTCTGTCTAAATCAGCTCTTAAATCAATATCCTGAATAGAGATTTAGTTTCTTTTACTTTTTTCTTATAAAAAAATTAGAATAGAAGTTTGTTAGTCATATAATTTGATATAATTATCCTAAACGTCTATAAGGCAATTGTTCTAATCACAAAAGTAATTGTTCTAATCACAAAAGAAATTAGTTTGAGCAAAAGCGTATCACTTGACCCACCCTGGAAAATCGAACTTAGCGGTTACCTTATCAAAATATATTAGCTGGAAGAACCATTCATTCACTCAAACAGTTTCGGAGTAGCGTTCTCATGTTCAATTACGATGAGTCCGAAGAACACATAAATTGCAATAATAGTCTGTTTAATATTGTCCTATCAGATTAATTTTAGATAATAACCTCGTCAAATTAAAGGTAAAATTAAGATTTTAAATTTCCTCATTTATTTAATGATAGGTGACATTTCTCATTTACCTATTTTTACGCTATATTCCTAAACATATATGGGGGAACTGACTTCTCTTCATGACCAAAGTTTTTCGGTGACATGCTCACCACCTTGCCCCTTCTCAAGAGTTGTTTCTAGCACTAGTTATTCTAAATAAATTTGAGACTGTCCTATCCTTCGGAAAAATGAGTCTCAGCATCGCGTCCCCACTTACATTACGCTATATCCAAGCAACGCCTAGTCCTAATAACGACGAAACTACGTCACAATTTAGGGTTTCAAATTAAATTTCAATAATCTACCTACAAATTCATTCTTTTCTTACCTCCTGGCAGATACAATCGTCTTCTATCTTTCATGTCTCTTTCTATAAAGCCTAATAAACTATAAAAATCCCTGTCCTCCACAAAATCCAGAACACCAAAACTAGCTACACTAGAATCTTCCATTTCATTAAATATAAACACTACGATTAGTTTTTTTCTTGGTTATAGATGAATGAATTTAGAATTTTTTTTTTAGTCCTATTTTAATTAATTGTTTGAATTAATTAATAAATATTTTACAAAACCATCTCTAATAGGGCAACAGCTCTGAAATTTTCAGCATAAGTAGTTTTGGCATTCTAATTGAACTATTGACAAAAAGAAGGTTACATTTTTAATTCGTTATTTAATTTTTTCACAAAAAGGGACTTCTAATAGGCCTTGAGTTCTGAAAGTTTCAACATAATTAGTTTTGGCCTTCTAATTTTGCTTTCCACAAACAGGTGTTAAAATAATCTTAAAGGGGTGTTGTATTATTGTATTAACGGAGATTTTTTTTCTTTTTTCGACAGGGGAGAGAATTTTAATATTAAGGCTTTACGTACTCCAGTTTTTGTCCCCCTCACTAAAATCTAATTGAATTTGATTATAGATAGTGAAGCGAGCTTATGCAAACGCAGCAATAAATCTTTCAGCGAGCAAAGCGAGCCTGTGCTTGCAAAGCTATGAACCTTTCAACGAGTGAAGTAAGCCTGTACTTTTGTGTTAATGAATTTTCCAGCGAGTGAAGCGAGCTCGATTTTGCGTAGCGCTCAACCTTCCTGCGAGCGAAGCGCCGAAAACTGGGACCTATACACCAATGATGGATTTCCGCAACGCTTGGCCTCACAGCTAGCTTTTAGATAGTATTAAATATTCATTTTAAATACTCATGATTTAAAAACACTCACAATGGAAGGCTGGAGAGAGAAATGGGGACGTCAATGTTTAGCCATATACCTGACGACCCAAACCTATCCTGACTAATATTCAATTATCGTTAACGAATCATCTAATTTACTAATTAATCTTTTAAAATCTAAAATTTATTTTTCGCAAACTTGCTTACTCATGACTACAAGTGAGATAGGATACAAAAGGACTTACGGTTTTATGTAGAAGATCGCTCTGCACTTCTGGCTATTTGTTTGCCGGACTCCTCGCTTGCCGGATGAAGGATGCTAGAACGACGTCTGAAGAAGGCTAGAAAATGACGTCAAGACTGGATTCCACCTGTCGCTCGTCGGATGGCTGGCAGCATCAGGGGGGGGGGGGGGAATGAAGACTGGCCTTCTTTTGATTTGAGAACATAGCTTGTCGCTAGTGGTAGTGTTTTTTTTTTTTGCAGTGCACTCACTTTCAATACTTCAGTTAAATATAAATTGAGCTTGCACAGCCTTTCTCCTAAGATTCCCTATCAACAAAGGTTAGATTTTGCCTCTAACGCACCTTTAGGGATGTTGCCCGAACCATGATCATTGGCTTAGTTTTGACCCCCTTATTCTCTTGTACTGCTTGTTACCATAACTCAAAGTGTTTTTATCAACAAATCAAACCGATACTTAACCATGCTGTATGAGCAAGTAACGTTATGGAAGACAAATTTTTAACTAAAACGTTCGTAATAGTTCGTACTTTCAAATATGACAAGAAAAAAATTTGCGCCACATATTCTTTGAATCAACCAGAAAATAGCTCATTTGCAAAGATTAGTTCACAGATAAAAATTTAAAGAATTATCGTAGTTACCCTAACGTAATTACGAAAGTTACCTTAAAGTTTTGCATGGACAACTTTTATGATTCCATTAAAATGATAGGGAAAATCTCACAACAAGTTTACGAATCTTCGTTTTCCCGGTAAAGTGAAATGTAGCATATGAGATACTGTCAAATGGCAGCAACCAACATTCCCCCTCTCAATATTATAAGTATTTACACAGATATTTTATTAATTAGATTGTACTTACCCAGGGCATCCGTTACTATTCCAAATATAAGGTTTTCTCGCAATTATATCTTCATAACATGTGTGGCATTTTAAGGTACTCCCACTTTAAAGCAAGATTGCAGATAGGTTTTTCCTACTCCTTCCATCCATCTATCGCAATATCGACTCCATTCTTCCTATCCTGCAGAAGAGCATTATTTGTTCAGTGAATACTGGGTGTATGGAAGAAAACACCTTTTATTCAAATTAGTTAAAATATTTTGTATGATACTTACCGTTTGAAGAGTAACACTTTTAATTAAGATGACAATGTAATCATCCGATCATAATTAAGATAATTACATTTTTAAACTTAAGGAATTAATAACAATAGATTCCTATCTATAGTCAATATTAAATGTCTGCTGAGGACATATAAATATAAACTTAACCCATATCATGCTTCATACCAAAAATATAAAAAGATAAAAGTTAAGAAATAATTATGACTTATACAAAACTGACGGATAAAACGTTCAATAAATTATAATCAATAGTCCATATAATACTCTAGTTCTCAAGTTAGTCTAAAATAATAACAAAAACGATCGCAAAATTCAATAAACTTGCCAAAGTACTATTGGCAAGTATAAATTACGTACCGAAGCGAAAATATGTACCTCTCCCTCCTTCAAATCACTTTTAAAATAGGCAAGAGTTATCCTTGGATTCAGCTGGTAATTCTTTTTCAAAATGGCGTCAAAATGAGCGGAATAGCAATAATGGTCTTCAAAGAAACTTTGCTCTATATTGTTGAAAGAAGTAGTTACAATACTTTATTTTCTTAAACAAAGAGATTTGTTTGAGCTTATTGCAGACAATGTTTCCAACAATGAATTCGCGACGGTTTTTTTTACTATGAATTTTTCGTGTTTATCTGTCTACATACTATAGCTTATTAGATTTAAGAGCATGCATGCAACCCTGGATTTTTAACAACGTTTATATTCGATCTATATTTTTTTATGTCAGAAAAACTGCCTGATGTTTCAGTTATAACGCTTATTACAAGTGGCTAATGGTTTTCAATATTTAGACAGGCAACTAAAGGAGTGACACAGTTCTTTTAAAAAATTTAAAATTCACAGTTGAGAATTTTTGAGGAAATTACTATTTAAAATAGGATAAAATGGAAAGTATGCTTACAGGGAACATTTGTGGCCAATGAAGGTTTAATCAATATTTTATAAATATCCAATTTGTTAATTTTTATGTGGGAGGGTGTCTTCGTAACGCGGGGTCAAGCAGTGAATTTTAAAAATCAACACATTTACCGTATCGCTATTTATTAAACTTGGGTGATGGAGCATCGCACAACTTTCAAATACACTTAATGTTGATAACTTCATTTAAATTTGTCATGGATTGATGTAATTTATCGTTTTCATAATTACCTTATTTAAAAAAAAAAAATTTTAAAAATGACCAGTTTGGTGTTATTTTTGGTGATAATTATTCCATTGGGAAAAAAAAAATCAACGCTAAAAACGGCCAAATTAACAAAAAGATTTTTCGAGAAATATATTATCTTTTCTTGTAAGTGGAACGAGAAAAAACAATCTGTAAGAAAACTCTGTGTTAAAGACATTTGTTTTTCATCTTTTTACGTCTTTAACGCATTTCTACGAAATTTTTGGAGATAGGAATGCTTAAAAAGCATTACCACAGCGATTTTGTAGAAAATCATTAGATACTTTTTTTAGCAATCGCTGAAGAGACATTTTTCAAGGCAGCTAGCTACCTTATGCACATGCGCATTTTTAACGAAAACCTTAACAACAGGTCCCATGGCCACCCCTAATCGTGACAAAATATTTGAATATCGTAGATCAATTCTTACGGGTGTTACGCTGGACATAAACACACAATATATTTCCTAGACCACTTTTTTTTTACTCGCCAAGGTCGAGTAAAAATGGAAAAAAAAATCTTTTTTCCTTTTTAAGGAATGCCAAACTTTCATTAGCTTATGTTTATATATGGGAAATTCAAAGTAATAAACATAGTAGGGGAGACCTGTATACCTAGGGCAGCCTTTTCTCAATGCACACAAAATGAGCCACTGAGCCGTTTAAAAATGTGAAACTGATATGCATACATCGTTATAGTAATTAATTCCCATCACAAGTGGTCCTGAGTACAAGACCTCGTTGTATCTAGGGCCAGTAGCTGATGTATCTAGGGCCAGTAGCTGATGTATCTAGGGCTAGTAACTGATGTACCTAGCGCCATTATCTTTAAATGAGGTTTCAATCCATAATGAATAGAATACAAACATACACAGATGAATTTTATAAAAGAAACAACATCAAGTAATTATCATTCATTGGTTTATCATATAATAACTATAATAAATTGCAATGTGTCAAATTATCAGTGAATTACAAGTATTTTCATAACTTGAAAAACTGATTGGAAAAAAAAAATGACCTGCATGCATTATCGCTTTGAAGCACCAACAGATTTTGGTTTTGGCAATTTGAACACAATAGGCAACTATGTGGCCATAGGCACACGACTTGGTGATTTCATATAAAATGTCTTCTACTAAAAATTCACATGGAGAAAGGACTTATTTAAACATCTGTTTCAGTACTTAACGTTACAAACAAAATTATTTCCTAGAATTCACAGAAAAGTATTTGACTTAACTTTGTAAAACAATCAAAGACATGATCTACAAAATGTTACTGCAGACCATACAAAAACGTTTTCCACTTACAACTTGTGACAGCTTTCTCCTCTAAGATTTCAAAATGGCTGCCAAAAGAGCAATCGGTTGTTGCCACTTACACAAGTGAGTAAAAAAAACTTAGAACTAAACATTATTCAATAAAAGTGGAGTGACCCTAGGTACATGGTGGCCCTAGGTACACAACTCTCCCCTGACTATCTTTTTGTTATTCTTTGTTCAGAATTATATCTCTCAATGCACACTTGCACATCCTGACAAAGTATAACTGACAATGCTAAGGGATAATTACTGCTATATGCACACATTGAAAATGCTAAGAATCATCAGCATCTGAAATAAGACAACCCATACCTGTTTTTAAAATTCCAGGTATTTGAACACACAACAAATAACTGAATCATAGACTTATTGTAATGCTAGGGATGAAGACCAAAAGATATATGGACAAAAATCTGATTCTGTCTTTCAAGATTTTTTTTTGTTGATAAGAGCTCTTTTGCATGGGGCGAGTGCGGATGAGGGTGCGATCCTATAAAATGTATTTTGAATAGACCCTTTCCGAGGATGCTGTGAGTGGCCCGCAACTTCTTAGTGCCGGATCCGCATAGCATCTACAGAAGTCAACATTTCATGCAGGCTCTGCCTCAGCAATAAACACGTTTTGTACATAAGGTTAATTGGGGATATTCACATGACCGTTGCTGGTATATATCCGCAATATCCAGAGATAACGAATTAATAGTTTTACTTTCAATTACCCACATGTATACATAGGGTAATGAAAGTATAGTATTCGGTAGAAACAAAAATTAGATTACTTTTGCATTTCTCTACGTTTTGGAATATCCTGATTTCGAAAAAGTGATCTAGAAAAAATGTCTGTCAATGTGTGTATGTAGTCAGCCGAACTCCCGAACAAATTGACCTACAATGTTCAGATTTGGTGTACGGGTTGGTGATGGCACATTGCCATTAAGCTTTTCGTCAAAATCGCGCATGCGCATAAGGTAGATGCCATGGAAAAAAATCATGTTTTTCAGTAATTGCTAAAAAATGGCTCTAACAATTTTGTTCAAAATCGCTGTGGTAATGACTCTTAAGGTGTTCTAAACATCCCCACCTACGAAATTTCCTTAAAAATGCTTTAATGGCGTAAAAAGTTGGAAAATAAATGCCTTTAACACAGTTCTCTTTCCTTGAACATACCTCATCAACGATCGTTTTTTCTTCTCTTCCCAGTTTCAATTATGGAAATGATTACACAAGAATTATCGAAAGTATATCGCAAAAATCATCGTTTTGACAGAGTGGGGTTTTTTTTGTTTGTTTTTTGTAAAAAAAGGAGCCATACAAGAATTATATAGAAAATATAACCAAAGTGGCCATTTTTCTAAATAAATGTTGAAAATATGAAAATGGTAAATGACACAAATTGGCATCAGTATTATTGTGTAATTGAAAGTTGTGCGATGCTCCACACCCTTAGTTTATAATTTAAAGTGTCGAATGCAGAACAGAAAACCTACTGGTATCTAATTCGTCCATGCAATAACTGAATTTTAATTTAAATTTGAATATTAACACTTTTATAAAAAAGTCAATAATTTTAAATACTTTCCAAACAAAATTAGATAAAAAAAAATATTTTAATTTACAATTCTTGTTTGTTCCCTGTATCAAATCATCGTGCATCGTTTGCAGTTAAATTTAAAATTTTAAATAAATTACAAATTTAGTTACGATTGGTGCAACTATACCTCAGTTAAGTAATTAAATTTTAATTAATCAATTAGATAAGTTTTATGCAGACATATTTCTTTTTCTAACACTTGTTAAGCGTAAAAAATGTCAGTCTAAATCAAAATAAAAGCAACATTTCTCCAATTTATACTAATACTTAAGCTTTTTTCTTTCTATGACGTATCTTCGGCTTAGAGTGAAAAGGTCCTAACTCTACTTTTAATTTCAAACCACTATCTAGTATTTTTTAAACAAGAAGAGAAGCCCTTCGTTAAGTAAAAGCTACCGATTATATATCAAAAGGGCCTGAATGAAACAGGGGCAGGTTGAAACAACCGCATTTCAAAATCGGATTTATAAGTTTTAATTTTTCGTCGATAAAGGGCAGTACAAAACCGTTAAACTTACGTTTTATCTACTAGAGCAGCAACCTTTTTAGTTGTGCGGACAATTTATTTTGTAAAAAAAAAAACTCTGAGGCCCTCTAGCTAATAGAATATGTGTATGAGTACTTGAGTAATTAGTGAAACATACTGTACAAGAAGAATTTAAAAACAGTTTTTTTTTCTGTTATATGAAGAAAGGAACTTTAACGTATTCACTTTTCTGTCCCAACTATAAGAAAACTAAAAAAACAAGTGAACGAAGTTAAAAAAAAAAAAAAGGAATTTGATTGGATTTTTGACATTGTCATGAGAGTCAATATCTAGATTAAAACTTTGTTTTACTTCTGCTGTTGAATTCACGCATAATTCACTCGTTACACCGTCGAAGATAGTTGGTCACAATCGAGTGACTCGATTCTACCCCTGAAACTCCTATAATATTTATGCCGACCAAACGGTATAGTGGTTAGCGTGCTGGCTTCTGGACCGCGAGGTTGCGGGTTCCGAGTCCCGTGTTAGGCATGGGTGTTTGTAAATGTATGTTGGCTTGTCTAATGACGAATGTTTCGGCGCATTATAGCCCTCGTGTTGCTGATGGCGCCAAATAATCTAAATACAACCAACCAACCAACCTTTAATATTTATATTGTCTTAGATTCTCGACCAGCGTCCACGGCCCAGTACCACGCTAATCGCGGCCCACTTGTGGTCCGTGGCCCATGGGTTTGGAACCTCTGTACGAGAAGAACGTCAACAAATCTGTATAATGAAAACCTAAACAGTGATCTAAAATGTGTATTTATAGTAAACACAACATTGAAATGTTGACTTTAAAATTGTAGTATGATTATTCTAAACACTCGTAGAATATAACAAAAATTCGTACCTTTATCACCGAATGTTAAAGTCATACATCAACTTGAAGAAACCAGTAGAAAGAGGCGTCGAAAGAATGGGAAAAACGTTTATCGCCTCGTAATTACGCATAATTTTCCATCAGATCACTGTGAAAAAAATATACGAGTTTTTATATGAAAGCGAAACAAAAATAATCGTAAGGGTAATGATTATCGTTAAAATGCAAAACAGCTGTTTATGAACTCTAATGTCTTGAGTTACTAGTTTATTAAAACAAACTTGGATTTTGTATTATTGAAAGAGATTTGTTTTAATGAGTTTCATTTATTCCATCGATTTTTTCTTAATTAATATTCAATTTGGGAAACAAGGATGTGCAGAAAATTATAGAATGAAAATTTGTAGTAAAGTGCGTGTATTGAAGGGGGCATAACATTTATAAAAAGGGGAAATTTTTCTGCTGAATTAAACAATTTACTTCAAACAGTAAAGCATAGATATTGTCTGTATTCTTATAACGTTTCCAAAATTCCAATAACACCCAACTAAACTTAATACATAACATGAAAACCTTGCTTCTCTATTTATAAAATTTCTCATAATTGCAGGAGGGTGTTATAATGTATTAAATAAAGTGTCCTTAATTATGTCAGACGTATACTAACTTTTACAAATAGTCCATTTTATAAAAGTCAATAACAAAATTGGGATACTTAAATTATTACCCCTTAATATTTGTAATATTTGACAATTAATTGATCATCAGTATTAAAATTACAACTTATACCATTTGATTAATTTAAATATCAATTAAATTGTAAGAACTCTAAAAAAATATTGTATTCAAATAATATAATTAAAAGAAAATATATCGAAACTAAAAAACCTGGGATACTTAAATTATTACCCCTTAATATTTGTAATATTTGACAATTAATTGACCATCATTATTAAAATTACAATTTATACCATTTGATTAATTTAAATATCGATTAAATTGTAAGAACTCTAAAAAAATATTGTATTCAAATAATATAATTAAAAGAAAATATATCGAAACTAAACAAAATGGGTATCAAATAAAGCAAAAACTGAATGTGAATAAAAAAGGATAGTAAAAAGGAACTACGTAATGAAACAAAATGAGATTAATATATACGATAAATACAACACAATGTTATTTACAGAACTGCCTTGCTTCAATTTCAACTCACGAAATTATAACCGATAGTCGTATTGAATATACTGTTTTGAAAAACAGTGCAGAATATTATCGAAAACCCTGAAAACATTAAACATATTCTTGACATTCAGTATACAAGTAAATATTACTTACCAAACTGAAAATACATGCCTTCAACTTTTCTTAAATAGCTTTTGAAGATAGAAAAGTTCTCTCTCTATATGAGCGTTAAATTCTTTTCCAAAATGGCGTCGAAATGAGTGAAATTGCAATAATGGTCTTCAAACATAATTCACTCCATTGTTGGAAGATAGCAATGAGATAATGTTACAACACTGAATTTTCTGATTACCAAGAGTGATTTAAGTTGTCCTATTGTTGACAATGTTTCCAATAAAGGGTTTGTAATGTATTTTGTATTACGAACTCTCCATGCTGATCAACATGCATTTGAAAGCTTGGAAAATTTGTGCTCATGTATGGAAGCAAAGAGTGTTAGTTGGAAACATTTTTCGAAATCTGTCTTGTGACATCGAAAAAATTACCTGATGTATCAATTATAGCAGATATAGAATTTGACAAATGTTTTTTTAATAACGGGTGTTTATAATTAAAGTTCAACTTTCAAAAAGCCGCAAAAAAAAAAAAAAAAAACCACTGTTTAGATCGACTTGATATTTAACCTCTGTATACTCGAAGAAGGGGAAAGATTTTTGAGATAAGAAAAAACTATTTAGATCTATTTTTTTTCTCTTGCTATGATATTGCTTTTTGAAATCCATGATTTGATAAAAGAAAACATACCATAATTTTAAAATCATGCTTTTTGAAAATTGAACTTGAATAATCATTCCGAGGGAGGAGGGGGGGGGGGGGATTTTAATTAAGGTTCAACTTTCAGAAACATTAAAAGGGGGGGGGGGGACTAGTGTTGAGAATGATTTGATATTTCACAAGAATGACTGATTTCAGAATGGCATGATTTGAATATACTCGAAGAAGGGAAAAATGGTATGGCATAAGAAAAAGAAACCCTATTTCAAACAATTTTTTATGTCCTGTTTATCTCCCTCCCCCCTTCTCCGAATATATTCAGGTCAAACGTCCGGAGATTGAGTCTTTTTTACACCTTTTTGAAAATTGAACTTTAATTAGAATCACCTCGGGGTGATGGTCATTTTGAAAAAGCATGGGATTTTTTTCTTATTCCAAATCATGACTTTAAAGAAACAATGGTATGACATAAGAAAAGAAAAAAAAATTCGAAATACTTTTTTCTTACTTTATACCGTTTCTCCCTTCTTCGAGTAGTCCACCTGATGGCTGTGTGGTTAGCGCGCTGGCCTCGCTTTCCAATGGTGCCGGGTTCAAATTCCGGGTTAGGTATGGTTGTTCGTTGTGGTTCGGAATCCACATTAAGCTGTTGGTCCCGGCCTGATTAGCCGTCATTGTGCATAAAAATATCGTTGAGCGTACAAACCAACCAACCCTTCTTCGAGTATACACAGGTCAAATTTAAGGTTTTTCTGACAAGTGGTGTTTCGCATATTTTTAATAGTTGAGCTTTAATTATAAGGGTGGATTTTTTTAACCGGCCAAGAGCTCTCACCAGCATTTTAAATATATTGAAATCATATTTTGCGACTACATTTTTTCATAATCACCTAAAATGCTATGTTCTCTTTCGTAATTTTATTTCAAATAATATGTATATTTTTTCATTCTTATTTTAATTTTGAAGTAGTGAAATATAATTTGAATGACGTGTCGCCGTATAGAAAACTCATTTTCGAGCTACTTTTTCAGATGGTTTGATGCCATCTAGACCTTAAATATATATCTTGGAATTGAATCGGTTGTTTGAAAAAAAACCAAGTCGCTTTTTTGTCGAAATCGAGTTTTTAGTAAAAATCCTTTCTTCAGAGTTAGATGCATCTTTCGGAAGCAAAACCTAACGAGACAGGTCATTTTACACGGAGTTATCCGATATGAAAGTTATCCTTTATTCGAGAAAGCCCTCAAGTCAGTGACTTATGGGGTTTCTCAAATACACGCTCGCATCACTGGAGCCGAGAAGATGCGCATAGTAATGCCTTCACTATCAGCACAGGTTTTTCGGTGTACAGTGTACATTCATTACACGTGTTTTGCTATTGCTATTATTTTTTCTTCTTGCTTAGTAAATCTTAGTATTTTTTTTTATCGTATAGTTTGGTGATTGGTAATGGATTCTAGTTTGAAATAAGTTATAATAAAATACTAAAGAAAAGCAAGTAAAGGCTTAAGAAACCATTTGCTTACAAGTGCAATATTAACAAAAAAGCTAGAATTAATGACTCAGTGCACAAAAACTAGGAAAGAAAAATCATCCATACCCAGAGGAGTTAGTTAATTGTGTTTCAATCTCTAGGTACACGAATATTTTGATTTTAAATATAAAAAAACTACTACTATTTGACTTAATGGAAAGCAAAGTTTCAAAGAACAAAAATGTCGCTTTTAAAATCTCTCGGTTCAAGTAGTTTTCATATCTTTTTAATGATAAGGATGTATTAATCAGCAAGCCTTTTATTGATGGCTTGTGCAGTCACGCTTTTCGATTAAACTACAATAAAAATCTACTTCTGTCACTCCCTCATGAACCAGTGCATCTAAATGGAAAAATATGATTAATAAAAAAAAATTGAGAGCATAAATAAACTGATGAAATACATCCCAGATGCAGAAAACATCCAAGCATTTTACAAAGAGATAGTTCACCAGTAACCTACATCTGATTCTACCAGAGAACTACATAGAATGAAAACAAAATATTTCGCTATTTATGCCATTTTTATTCATAGAACTAAATAATCTTATTTGCGTTTCATATTTAGTTAAAGTTTCTACTCCTTTTAAAATATATTTTTGAGGTGTACTAAGCTTACTTTTTATTTTATACAGTTTAGAATGCAATTGCTTTTTGCAAAAGTGCATGTATTTGAGAAACCTCATAAGTCAACTGAATTCAAAAATCCATAATAATTTAATTATTTATCTTTTAAAATCCCCACTGAACACACAGATTGTATTTAACTCCAAACAAAACATTTTAGTTGAAAAATTAATATAGAGTTGTATTGTTTAACGCAGTAACAGCAGTGGTTGAAAATGTTAGTGCAGCCGACTTCCCAACAAACAATCCTCCTCAACCACCACACACACACTTTCCACAAATCACTTTTAAAAATCGGATTTTTTGCACTTAAAAGTAATTAGTAATGATGTTTATATGAAAAAAAGTTCAATATTATTAAATTAATTAACTAATTAACATTTAACTCGTTATAATTAGCAGATTTTTGTACAGTGATTACTCGAATTTTATGTGACCAAGAAAAGACATTACATGGTTGGAAACTGTTCGTAGTATCACTCTTAATGTTATGAACTTCCATCTAGTTTATATAATATATAGTTTTTTTAACACTGAAAGTAGAAAAAATCGCAATTTTTATAAAACTCTTGAAGTTAAAAATCTAGCCTAATTCATTTTCCTTGTCAATCAATTTGACTGAGGCTCCAAATATCTAATATTTAATGCAGATTTGAACTGTCAAATCATTTTTCAAACAGATTATATCTAACTTCAGTTATCACTGTTGAAATATGAAGTTTCACGTGTCAAAAACACGATTTTTTTAGTTAATGAGTTTAAAATATTTAAAAAAAAAAAAAAAAAAATCAGAACAAAATAGTACTTCTAACTAGTAAAATAACTCTCTAAGCCTTCAGATGATACCACTATTTTGCAAAAATTCCACCTAGAGATTACTTTAAAGAAGTTCTCAAGGGCAGCCGAAGTCGAAAAATTGCTGATCTGGCTACCTTACTATACATTACGTGGAGGGAAGGCTCTATTGGGTTCTTTTGGTTACAATGGCAAAGCATGGCAACCTCGCAGCCAAAACACGTTTTAGGAACACGTGATTGTGCTGTTCGGCGGAATATAACCTCGATTGGAAGCGTTCTTTCCCCCCCTCTCGTGAGTTTAGTTTTGAAGCAAGAAGTTTGCTGTTTATCGGATTTTTTTTTTTACACTTACCGTAGAAATTGAATGGCATCTTCATTTTAGAAAATTGTAAAATATATAATTTTAGTTTTGATCTAATAAATTTAGATGCTGCACTGGCTGTAGTGCACGAGCCGCCACTGAGAAACAGTTTTTCTCGATTTCTCAAAAGTTGCTCTCTTATGGTGTTTCTCAAACAACCAATTCCATTATACATTTAAAAAAAATTCTTAGTGTGTTTTGTAAATTTTTTCAGTTAAAATATTTTTATTTGGCCGTTTTATGCGTGTGTCCGAATTTTCTGTGAATTGAGTGACACCGATTGCCGAAAGTCCGAAATGTCGCTAAAATGCGCTGTTGACTCGTAAGCGATATTTTTAGTACACTTTTTTTTAACTGATGCTAATTGATGGTTGAGAATACTATTCACAAGTTTAAATCCGTTTCGCGGCAAATTGGTATTGAAAGGAAAATAGTGAGAAATTAAAGCGAGACTTGTCAATCAACGGACGCCTCGTTTTCACAAAATATTAATCCGGTCAGTGTTTTCTATTTTTCATTCTCATTCTAACTAAGTATAAATCAAAGAAAAAACATGTGCAGTTGTGCAAGTCGTTGGTAATCCGAAATATTCTTTTGTTTATGTTTTATTATTTGACCGACGCATCGCCTGGCAGAAGCTTTCCGAAATTTATAAAATAAAATACCACATTACTGTTTATAATTAGTTTTGTTAATTTCCTGAATTTTTACATAAACTAAAACATTGCCTATTTTAAAGTCAAAAATCGACGTTTTTTTATTTTTACTTTTCTTTCAAAAATTTACGTATGTTATTTCTTTAATATATTTTATTTATACTATGCATAACTTCCATCTAACTGAGAAAAAAAAAACTAATTCTATCGTCATGTAACTTTTAAAAAGTAAATCAAATAGCGTCACTCAAATGATATTTTCTTGTAGTTGCTATATTAAAAAAAAAATTAAAATTAAATATATTCCAATAAAAAATGCAGCTCCAAATATAGTGAACTACTATTCTTTCTTTATCCATGTTATAGATTTTATCAATAGATAAATAATTGTCTTTTTTTCCTTTTTTTTTTAAATTCTCATTTTGGCCTGTTTAAAAAAATCCTCCCATATTGACCCTGTATATAACCGCAAGGCTTTAAAAAAGTTTTTGAAAATTAAAAAACAATCCACCATTCAGAATTTTTGAGGAAATTACTTATTGATATCAGTGGTGATGTGCATGGAAAAGATACGCAAAGAGCTCGAAAACCATGAAAAATATCGAAAGAAACTCCATTGCTTAAAGCTTCGTCTAAAGTTTAGCATGAAATCATGTCTTACTTACTAAATTAGAAGATCTGTAAGTAAAAATGTATCTCCAACTCAATTACATCCCTAATCACATGGAAGAAGTGTTGTATTTTAAAGCGAATTAAGCGTTATAATGCATATTCACTAACTCTACGTGTGCTTAAGATAAATGTAATTTCAATAAGAAAATTAAATTGAAAATAGTACACAATGTGCCCACTATCGGTAATAATAACAGCACCTATTGACACTCGAGTTACTCTTGTATACATTATTTCTCATTTCTCGGTATGCTTTTCATAAAAATAAAATGAATTATTTTTCATTTATTCAATTCATCATTATTTCAAAGGCATCATTTTATACAAAATTAATTATTCTTTGCATTTTTTTGTTATTGGCTTTCCCCTAAATTTGAGTTATAATCAAAAACTTCAATTAATAACCACTATAGATGATGTGGTCATTTCTTTTATAAGTGTAGTTTCATTTGTTAAAAAGTTATTTGAGCGCTTCCAGACTAAAATTATTGCTCTATTGGTTTTTACAATTTTTGTTTTTTGTCAATAAAGGGAAGCCATCGCCATTTTTTTTTTTTTTTTACAGCAAGTGAACACAGCCTATGGTTGCCATAATTTGGCTCGGTTTTATGTAAACAATCCTTGGAGCAGAATCACTACCGTACTGGAAAGTTTTACTCAACTTCAAATAGAACGTAGCAGCTACAACAAGATGTTAGTAATGTCCATGTAAAATTTCATTATGGTAAAATCATTTCTTTTACCGCCACAAAAGCGTCAAAGTTCTGAAAAATATCGAAAATTTCAATGCTTTGCTTTTTCTCAGTTATCATAGTTTAAAATATGCCTAGAGATTTGAAAACCACTTTTAATAGACTGGAAAATGCACTTTTTATTATCTTTAATTTAGTGCAGATTATTTATCATCTTTGTAATACTACCGCAAACATCTAAATACTGTTCAAAGATAAAATTACAAGCAGCTGTGCGTCATATTTTTATCGCCGCTAGAGGACTAATTTCCAAATGGTAAATCAAACATGATAATATGTGAGAAATCAAGTAAAATTAGGGTTCGTTTTACTTTCACGTGCCCACGATTTTAAACCCCGAAAGAATTGGCAGATTCTAGACTACCAAAGTATAAAAATTTATTGCGCTGTTGTTTCCAAGAAAGGTATAATCTTTCACCGGAGATCGCCAATCAAGTCAAAAAATCAAGTTCTCCATGATTGCCAAAGCTGCAGCTAATATAGCATTGAAAATTCTTACAGTAAACCATATGACTCAGTCTTGCTAAACCATGTAATGCTAAATACCTAACAGAAGAATACTGAAATCTGATGAAGTCTTACAGAAGAGACAAGCTTTAATCTTAATTTCCAGAAGAAAATTAATAATTTCATTGACATAAATATTATCTGATACAGCCGCATGTAAATGCGATGGTTTCAATAACTGCAATTGTGAAAAAAATAAGGTTCCAGAAAGAAAACGTGCATTTTTGCTTGATCAGCGGATGAAAGCGCTAAGTTTTACTGCTAGGCACTATACTGCAGACATACAAAATATCTTGAAATGAAGAACAGAGGATTCCAATGTTAGTACAAGTATCTGAAAATATTGCTGTACATGTGAAAGATTCTTCTGGGGATGAATCGACTGGACTTAAAGAAAGTAAACTTTTATTTTCAGATGAAAGTGGCGATTATAAACCAATTGAAAGTATTTCTAAGTCTCAAAATATGCAGATGAATTTTGCTGCAACTTCAATGTTAAGCGGCCAAAGCATCTGAAAATTGACCTAAATTATGCATTTCCAGCAAACTCAACATTAAAGTATTGATTTAAAATAATGCTTTAATTATTCAGAGAATTTAAAGAAAATAATTAAAGATTCATACCATCAACACCGAAGTCATGTTCTAACTTGCAAAATCTAGTTAAAAGAGTCGGCTAAAAGAAAGAAAAGAAGGCCTTCAACGTTTCTTGATTCGACACATAATTTTCGTAATAGGATGCATTTTATTTTAAGAAATCAAAGCCAAAATAATTGAAAAAATAGTAATTTTAACTAAAACATATCACAACTGTTCATTAACTTGTTAATTGTAAACGCCAAACATATTCCCTTAGTTCGTCGAAACGGTCTGTCCTGACAAATGCCCGATTCACAACGTATATGAGGCTTTCCCCGGCTTTTTACGTTTTGTAACATTCTGATTACAAAAATGTGATCTACAAAAAATGTATGTCTGTGTGTATGTGGTCAGCTAAGGCCCCTATATTAGGCGAGCCGGCGCGAACGCCATTTTGTGTCTAAAGGTTGGCTCAGCTTGGCGCTGTACCATTGAAAGCAATATAAAACTTCGTCAACTTCCATTGCACGGTATTTAAAATTAAGCTGAGAATTTTCAGAAAAACTGCTTGGAATACTTGTATATCCCTTTCCTATAATGTTTAAAATCAGAGAAGTTGTATTTTACACTCATTATGTCGTATTTAAACAAGATATTGTTGAAGTGGGTTTCAATTTTGGAGAGTTAGCGCTACTTGGCGACTTAAAAATGAATATGTTTTGATTTTCCCTATCGTTAGTGGATTTTCGGCGTTGACGATATCGTTCTCTTTTGCTAATTTTATTGCTTGTATTCACAGCTTTTTTTAAAAAAAACTATTTTTTACCGGATATGACATAAAAATGAATTATATTAACACGATTTTTTTGTCAAGAAATTAGGAAAACCTTTTTAATTATTTAGCAGTTTCTTTTAAATCAAATTTTCCAATACTGCTTCATAGTGTTTGCTTTTATCTTATTTGATACAGTTTTGAAAACCAAAAAATATTAATTACTTCAAAACTATATTTCATGAAACCCATATTTTAAATATTTTAAAGATGTTTCAAAATTTTATTTCTTAATTTAACCAGCACAGTTTCTTTATGAAAAAGGTAAATATGGTTCAGATAAGGACCTTTTCTTCAAATAGGCCCTTCATCATGTTTAGAATTTGGAAAATTCCTTATCTATAATTTTGCTGTATATAGCCTTTATATGAAAATGTTGTATATATATGAAAAATAATAAGTTTTAGGATGTTTTTTAAATTCATATTTCCTACATTGAAAATAAAATGCAAATCATCTTTAACAGAGAGGCAATCCACTGACAATTCATTAGAAAACGTTCTGATTACTCAATTTGCTAACTTCATGACTTAATAATTTTACTGCTTCTTAACTTATACAAGTATATATTCCATTTTCCTAATAGCTTTATTTGAAGTATTACAGTGAAACCATTGTATATCATTGCACTTTTTAAAATGGATGAAGTGATTTTTATCCATGAATAATATTAAAAAAATCTCGTTAGAAAGTGTTACTTCTAATTCAGAGAAATGTTTCAACAACTTCCTTGTGGTGGAGAACAACATTTAACAAGGTATATTAAAATACAATCATAAAGAAACAGAAGGAAAAAAAAAGCTCTACCTTAATTGGGGATGGGATTATTTTATATATTATTTAAGTTGAAAAACAATTATAAATTTTTAGCATATTAAATTGCCATTCTTTTTGAAAAAATTACTTTCTTCTAACCTTAATAATAAACAGAAGGTAACCTTCATTCAGAACGTAAATGTCAGACTCGTTCCGAATTGGCAACAAAAGTATTTAGCACGATAGTACTGTTGCAAAACTAATAAAAATAAAAAAGAATAAAAACTTTTTTATAATCAGTGTAAACTGCAACATTCCAAAAACTATGATGGTTTAATTTGGAAAACAAGGAAAAGGAATGCTTTCGTGTTTACAATATAAAAATATAGTTCAGTAACACGCAGAAGTTTGCAAAGAACATTGGAATAGGAAAGTGGTATAAGGAAATCAAAATTACTTCAAAATAATAATCAACGCAAAATCATAGACAGTTAATCGTAATAAATATTAAAATATAACTTCCGCTGCATATCAACACTTAGTGATGTGATTCACTTGTCTCGGCGACAATTTTGAATCCATCATTGGCGTCTGTTTGCTTGTGTTGGAAATTGAAATAACCTCCTTTTCTTTTCAAAATCTTTGTATTTAGTCGCACTTGAGCAATTAGAGGACAAACAACAACCCATTTTACAAAAAATATTATAGAAAAACGATCACTTTTTACAAATACCAAACGAGGAAAGCGCACATTCATCCAACTCAAAACCACGTCGAAACATGAATTGCGGCAACCCTTACGACACAAAATGGCGTTCGATCCGGCCTTCCTTTTATAGGGGCTCTATGGTCAGCATAACTCCCTAACAAATTGACCTACGATGTGATGGCTATGGGACCTACCATTAAGGTTTTCGTCAAAATCGCGCTTGCGCATTAGGTAGCTGTCTTTGAAAAAATCATGTTTTTCAGTGATTGCTGAAAAACAGCTCAAACGATTTTAATCAAAATCGTGTTGGTAATGCCTCATAAGGTGCTTTAAACATCCCCACCTCCGAAATTCCCGTAGAAATGCTTTAATGGAGTAGAAAGTTGAAAAACGAATGACTTCAACACAGAGTTCTCTTTCGTTGAGCATACCTCATCAACGAAAGTTTTTTCTGTTCTCCTCAGTTTCACTTATAATAAAGGATAATATAGAGATTATCGAAAAGTATTTCGCCAAACTCACCAATTTGGTGTAGGGTTTTTTGTTTTGTTTGTAAGATCCATAAAAGAATTATTGCAAAAAAAATTTGCCAAACTAGCTTTTTTTTTTCTAAATTAATGATAATTTTTATCATTTGGGTTATTTTTGTGCTATATAATTTAAACCCATTAAGATATATATTACCCTAATAGGTGACATAAATCTTATTAGGTTTAAATTATATTTCACTAAAATAACCGAATGAAAAGAAAATATAATAAAATAAAAAATAAAAAAAATAGAAGGCGGGAAAAAAATGGAATACGCGAGTTAAAATAAAAAATAATCATGGATGTAATGATTTTTAGAAAATCAAAGATAGCATTGAGATTTTTAGCATAAAATATAATTTATTACTTAACAAAAAGAAAATTAAATTAAAAACTATTTCAATACAAAAGTTAAATGATTTTCAGAATATATAATTATCAAATTTTAATTTTTAGGATTACGTTTTCCAAAAGTAAGGAACCATTAAGATTAGTTTTAAATTACATAACTCTCCGTGCGGATTTTGAAATCTAAACTTAACCATATGCAAAAAAAAAAAAAAAAAAAAAAAAAATCATAATATGATAATTACGATAAATTCATGTAATGATATTTAAAGAATTGGATTACTGGAATTTTTTTTGAATTAAACTCAAGAGTCGTATTTAATATTCGCGTTTAAAAATTGTCTGAAATATCGTCGAAAATCCCGAAAATATGAAAAATAGTTGTATAAATATAAAATATTCTATAGACAGTGTAAATATTACATACCAAAGCAAAAATGTGCGCATTGTATTTCTGCTTAACACTTTTCACATAGGAAAAAAATCCTTCTTAATTTGTGAGACCGTGTTTTATTCAAGATGCCGTCGAATTGAATAAAAATGCAATAATGGTCTTCAGTCCCATTCTAATTTATTGTTGAAAAATGGTTTTCAGAGATTATTTCAAAAATGCACTTTTTTTTGGAGAAAATCCTATTTAAAACCAAGTTTCTAACAATACGTTTCAAACAAATGTTTATGTTTAAATGCCTGAATTAGCCCTAACAATAGGTTACCATGCAAAAAAATTCAACGTACAAAAAATGGCTTAAAAAGGAATTGGGCATTTTAGCTGCCAAATTTCAACTTGCCCTTTTCCTCATAAAAAAATAGTTTTTTTGGACAATTTTTAAACTTACTTGAATTTAGAAATTGTTTTTCAATACATTCATGCAATTTGGTCCCATTTGATCAAAAAGAAATTTTCCATTTGAATGCATGGTCGACATTGAGAAAAAATTTCACGATTTTCGAAAATATGAATTTTACTGATCTTACAAAAAATAATATTTTTAAATTAACGTTTGGACCAAAAACAAATAAAAAAAGCATTTCCAACCCAAAATCGCAATTTGCAGGCATTTGAAAAAATTTCTCGAAAAGTAACTCGTTCCCATATTTTGGCCATATATTTTTTTCATGGGGAATGCTCCTTGCAAGAATTATTGAACCAAAAGTCCCGGCCGTACAATTTTGCCAGTTATGAGTACAGATATAAAGAGGAGTTTTCCAATTACAAATTTATAACATCTTCAAATTGGGAAGTGGATCGAAAATTGATCCAAAAATGGGAAATTTCTAAATTTTTCATTTTCACTTTTCCCCATGCCTATGGGAAATTTAAAATATCTCAATTTTCGAAATTTTACATTCTATATGCACTTATAGGGTCATAAAAATCATCACCCAAATCCCTTTCCACAAATAAATCGTAATTAAAATGATATTTTACTTTTCGAAATCAAAGTATTACTAAAAAATGTCCATTTTCCATTGAAAGATGCAAGGGGGGAAAAAATTCTTTCGGAACTCTTTTTTTTTTTTTTTTTTTCCTTTTTCCTCCTTACAATGACAAATATAAAATCTATTATTAAATGGCACAAAGTTTATTTTTTCCGGTGAATTTCACCCTTTCCTCCACTCTTATAAAAATTTAAGCAACTAGGGGAAAGCGAGCATCCTCCCATGCACCTTCCTGGAGCCACCTATTTTCATTATTTTTACGTATTGAGATAAAGTAAGTAAGAGCTAAAATATAAATACTGTTTTGGATATACTTTGTCTTGCTCAAACAACGTATCAGTTAGATTTTTTCAATATCTTGCAATAAAATAAATGTTTCCCAATATCTGGTTAAATATAAATACAAAATGCTTTTGCACTCGTCTCTATTATGGTCAATACTTTGTTCATCCGAGTTCAATCTCGAGATCACAATTTGGAGCCAATATACTAACGTCTGATAGTTACTAAGGAAACACTCTCTAGTACAAAGTTTCAAGTTCTGTAGTAGGGCTAAACGTAAGTTTGTGTGTATATGAAAATTACCTACATTTTCAAATTAATATATGGCATTAAACTTTTTTTTGGGGGGAGGGGGGGGGGGGCTAACATTGGGTAAAACAACTCGCAATTGAAGACTCGCACTTCTCTCAGAATTGTACTATATAAACGATGCTTAAATTTTCAGTTTTAAAAACAGACTTTCACTGAATGGTATGAATATAATATGACATTTAATGAACTGTGGATGATTTAAAACTACAAAAAAAAAAAAAAAAAAAAGTGTTTCGGTCCCTTGTATTTTAAATAAATTATCCATCAATTGATTTAATTCATTAGTGAATTTCTTCTATGTTTTTATAAGAGAATATAAATCACAATGCGCATCACAAATGCCCATATCAAGATGGCCACTAAATTCAGGACAAAAAATTCCCTGACAAATCCCTGACAGATTTCTAAAAATTTCTTTGATTTTACGGCAAAACTTTTTTTCAAGTCAAGATTTGTAGCCTTATTGGAAATCGTTTTGTAAAGTGCTTATAAAATTAATTAATAAAAATTAATTAAAAAAACTAATCAAAATTTTAAAATTATTTTCCCCTCAAAAAAAGTACAATTAGAAGGCTAAAACTACTTATGTTGAAAATTTCAGAGGTGTACCCCTATTCAAAATCGTTGTGTAAAATATTTGTTAATTAATTGAAAATAAAAAACAAACAAAATTTAAAAATTCTGTTTTTCGAAAGTTCAATTAGAAAGCCAAAACTACTTATGTTGAAAATGTCAGAGCTCTTTGCCTATTTTAAGTAGATTTCTATAGATCCGGAGACACACAGAAAACTTGTTTCATTATTATAGATAATACGATTTATAGATACATACATAAATACACACACATAACATTTGAGTAAGTTGGTAACATTTCAATAAACAGATTGACTAGATAATATACTACACAGTATTCCTACTGTAATCAAGGAATGCAAATCAATGACTTTTCAAGACCTAAATAATATTTTTTAAGGGCCTATGAAAATTTGTTGAAAGACATCGTGTCTTTAATGTTGTGACTTGACAGCAGATTCGACCATGGCACTAGTATCGAAATTTTACATGTACATTTTGCTTTTTGCCATATGAACAGATTTTAATAATGTTTCAATCCAATTTTATTTTTTAGACAATTATTTGTAAATTAAATGTGCACTTCTCAGGCACGGTATTCGAATTCGTGACAGTATTCTGGTCTCAAGACTCTTTTGACCATACACATACTAGATAATTCAAGTGCGGCACAGATAAGTAAGGTTAAACAAGTCAGATTTGAATTTTTATCATTATTGCAATTGGCAACACAACATCAGCTTATAAGGACCTCCAAGCATTTTCAAGTACTTTCAATTGCTGGAAAATATATACAAACAATACCTTGATATATACAAACAATTTTCCAAAAATTATATTAATGCAATTCTTAAGTACATATATATACCATGAGCATGTGGAAATGTTTGCAGGCAGCACACCAACAAGCATTTTAAGATATGCCAAAAAATTGTTTACTATGTATTTATGGTGAGGGATTTGAAGGTTTATGAAAATGAAAGTATACATAATACGATTTATAGATATATACATAAATACACACGCATAACATTTGATTAAGTTGATAACATTTCTGTACAATTAACAGTCACTAAATAATATACACAGTATTCCTACTGAAACAATATAAATAATGGAAAAATTAAAGACTTTAAACGACCTCTAAGCCTTTTCAAGTACTTTCAATTGCTGGAAAACATATATACAAACAATACCCTGATATATACAAACAATTATCGAAAAATTATACTTTGTACACATATATATACTTTGAGCATGTGGGAATGTTGGAAGGCAGCATACCAACAAGCATTTTAAGATACTACACCAATACACAAATACTACTAAAATAATACATAATATGCGAGAGCTAAAATATTTATTTCCATATAACAAATAAATTTCAAATGAACTGAGAACTAGTAAAGGATAATATAAATTGTCAACAGGTATTATATAACACATCAAATTTCATTTCAGAAAATCGTTTTTTTTTTTTCTTTCCCCTCGATACAGTATGCAGGATCCCCATTTGGATTACTGATGATGCTTTTTATGATGCAGCATTTTTAAAACTCTCTTGTAGTTTTCATTAGGAAGTTCCGTAATGCTACTGAATCTGAAACTGAATTAAAGAATGCACATCGTAAATTAATGACAATCAAGTTAACAAAGTTCACAAATGATGTAAATTAAATTTTCACTATTACTTCATAAAGTTCATAATTTATAGTTAAAATAATATGACAGCTTTCTGCAAAAAAGAAATCTAAACGCAGTTAATACCCCCTTCTTAAGTTTAGCCTCAACCATAAAGTGAATTATTTTTTACCTTGTTTCTGCCTCTTCCAACTCCTGGTACTCCTTGTCCTCCACGTCTGCCTCCCTTTCCAGCTGACTGCATCGCAAGTGAAAGTATCGTGTCCTCACGTCCTCCTCGCTGCATCCGAGAAGCCTCTTTCTCGCCATGTAACTTCGAAAGGCGGCCTGTATTGTGATAGCAGCACGTTCGCGAGGATAGTTTGAGTCAAAAACACTCGTGTCCTAGAAGAAAAAGCGACGAGGTCAGTGCTAGAGCAAAAAATGTGAACACGCTATAAAACTAGGGGTGTGGAACAGCGCACAACTTTCAATTACACTATAATACTGAAGTGGATTTGTGTCGTTTACCATTATTATATTTTCATCATTCATTTAGAAAAAATGGCCAGTATGGCGATATTTTTTACAATAATTCTTGTATTGGTCTTTAAAAAAAAAAATCCGCCAAAATGATGATTTTGGCGATTTAGATTTCGGCAATCCTTATATTATCCTTTATTATAAGTGAAATTGAGGAGAGAAGAAAAAACGATCGTTGATGAGGCATGTTAAGTGTTATATGATACATGTCTATGGTATTTGTACTTTAGACTCCAACTCCTCCTTAAAATAAGTGTCCGCCTTGAATGCACAACTTTCTGATGCTTACCCACAAGTTTATTGGTCTTCCTCTCAACAGCAATTGCCGTGGTTTGGATGCCATGTCTGCAAACCTCTCTTCTACTCCTTGTTCAGTTGCTGCAATGTAGCTGCAAAAAGTAAATCAATTTTAATTCAGAGAGTAAAAAATAATAACCGATCCTAAAACTTTGAATGCTACCAAATACCTTCAGAATTTAAAGTATTGCAATGTTACAAATACCTTTACTGTTGTTCAAGTAACAACAAAGTTGAATAATTTGTTGTTACTGTATAGAAATATTTTCCAAATATAGTATATTTACTAAGCAAGTTTGATAGTTATTGTCACTGCGAATCCACACTTTATCCACACTTGATCCAAAGAACTTGAACATAAACACTGGTGACTTTGATTCCAGGTATACACTTATTTTATCACAAAAATATCTCTATAAAATTTAAGCTCACTACGATGGTAAATTTGATGACCACTTTTTACAGCAACGTCCGAATCTTATACTTACATTGGCGCGGACAGAATTATTTTCGGGGGGGGGGGGATGCAATTAAGTTAATTTGTTGTTATAACCTTGATTTTTCAATTGGCCATCTTTAAGATATTTTAATTTATAAATATGTTTTAAATTTCTAATTCATTGAACCTTAAACACAAACGACATAGTTGTATTACCGCTAAGTTGATAGGGGCTCCCTAAGTGAGTATATTTCTGACCAATAATAAGAGTTTGGAGGTGAACGTACCACAGGGCTTCCAACATCTTCTGTTTCACTTCGTGTATCTGCACCAGACCAGGCAGAATTGGTGGATGGAAGGAGGTCAAAATCTCCTCTTTGGTCATCGACGAGAACCGGACACATCCGAGGACATCTGCAGCAAAGCTTTCCCTCAGTAAAAAGTCGTGATTCAGCCACTTGAGGGCAGCTAGGAATACCATTGTCTCGCTGGGTGAAAGAAAAGTAATTGCATATAAATAACAGTAGATCAAAGAAATATTTGAGAGTGCGGAACTTACGTACTATCCCGTCGACCATTGGGGAGACAATAAGTTCTCCGAAAGGATTCCCTTAGTACGTGGAAATGGTCGGCTGTGATGGATACCCGTTCCGCCGCCTCACAGCTAAGACAGCCGACCAAACGGTATAGTGGTTAGCGTGCTAGTTTCTAGACAGCGAGGTTGCGGGTTCCGAGTCCCGTGTTAGGTATGGGTGTTTGTAAATGTATGTTGGCTTGTCTAATGACGAATGTTTCGGCGCATTATAGCCCTCGTGTTGCTGAAGGTGCCAGATAATCTGAAAACAACCAACCACAGCTAAGACATTTCACGGAAAAGCTCAGAAGTTAGTCCTAACCGAACCAGACCTCCTTGAAGTTGAAGGGACAAGAATTTTTTGTCGCCAATCGAAAATTTGTCGTCTAATGACAATGCGTAAGTACAGAACGTGCTTCTTGTGGTATAAAACAATTTTATGATTTAAAACCACTACCTTCTAAGTTTTTCTGTAATAAGATCAGGAAGTACAACTTAAAATAGCATTTTTTTCCCCAGCTATGCATATCATAGAATGAACTGTCATATCACACAACTCAACTAGACAGGATGTTTCACTTTAATTGCTAGTAAATTTTGCGATTGAGTCAATCATATTTATTAGAACTTTACGGCGTTGACCAAAAGTTAACGCCCAATATCCGTGCAATGACTACCTATGAAGAAGGTCTATTATCCATTAAGGGGAATAATCAAATTGTATTTATTCTTTTCCTTTAAATACTAATAATTTAAAAACAAACAGTTTTTTGGAAAAGTATGGCTATATTACTATGTACAAGATCTCTGGTATTGGTTTCTGATTGTATAGCACGGGACAGCTTGAAAAGCAACTTTTAAGTCGAAAATTTAATTAAAAACAAACTTCCATTTCTTGTACTCAGGAGTATACAATATAAAAGATCCTAATTAACAGCTTTATTTATTTTTAATATTAGATGTAAATGATATACATTATTTATGTCGGAGATTTCAAATATATTACTCCCACCTGATGGCTGAATGATTAGCGCTATGGCTTTGCATGCCATAGATGTCGGGTTATGAATGGGTATTCGTTGTGGTTCGGAGTCCCCGTTAAGCTGTAGGTCCCGGCCGGATTAACCGTCATTGTGCATTAAAATAAGTCATTAAGCGTACAAACCAACCAACCAACCACTGTAATGCATTACTCGAAAGCTTGGAATGTTCTCAACCTGTTTCGATCGCAACAGATCGCGACTTACAGCTACGAATGGCTTTCGAAACTTACCTTCGTGCGCCAATATCGTCCTTCGTCAAGAAATCAATAAGTTGATCCTTAGTGAGCTCCAAATATTCTGTCTGCATCACTATTTCTTCGAAGTGAGACGCCATCAATTCTAATGCGTGTTCTCTGGGATCTGGAAGGTTGAGATTCGAGGCTGTGACGTACAGACGGACAATTTTCTGAAGTTCCATTGACGCAATCTCTATCATCTAGAAAGAAGGAAAAAAAATATTTCTGTAAGCTTCTGTGCGTAAGGATAATTAGTTGTGGCTTGGCGATGCTTGTGGTAACTAAAAGTAAAAATTTGTTTCGGCGATTGCAAGCTATAGTCATACCCTCCTCAGTCTCTTATGTTCTCGATTTCACCACCTTATAACAAATCATCGGAATGAAATTGCGTTTCCGATCATCTGGACTTGTCAAGAAACCTTTAGGGAAAAAAAAAGTCCGTTTCAAATTGGTTCCATGAGATCTTAAGTTTTCATTCCTCTTTAGGCTTCGGAATAGGGTTGATTTTTCATGCAGCCATTTACTTTTCACTAGTTTCAAATACGAAGTTTAAAAAATTTCATCAATATTAGAATGAATTGTCTCGCAATGGCACCACTTTTGATAATCTTTTTATACAAAAATGGAATCTTAGCGTATCGCATATGTAGTTATAAAAAGGCGTATCTCCACAGTACGCTTTAAAACCCTCCATATAACATGTAAAAATATTTATCTTGACTTTATTTAAAATATTGAAGCATTATGACTTGTATTTTAAAGAAAGAAAATTCCAGAAAAATAATCCGTATTGTATTAATTCTCTATTTTATCCGGAATTAACAGTAAATAATAAGCTACCCTGAATACTTCTTCGTTTTTAAATAATTGGCTTTAAATTAATTTATTATTTTAACCCTATGACTTGAAAATTCTTTTCAATGGTATTGTATACAACTCAGCGACAAGGAAACTATTCGGAGTTCGTTTATTATTGTACGCTACGGTTGTAGTTTTAACCATTTTTTCAAACATTTTTACTTTGCAAACAGTTTCTGAGCCCAACACAAGCATAAGAACATTTTTATTCTGAACGTTATCAACACAATAAACAATTATTTGTTATTTTTAATGTTAGAATGGAATAATGTAGGGAAACAAAATTGTTGAAAAACCTTTCACAAAATCAAAAATTATTTCTGAATAACAATTCTTACTTCGCGACATTTTGTGACTGCACCTTCGACTTCTAAATAGAAAGCCGCATTGAACACTTGCGCAATGAGTTGGCAAGAAATTTTCATTTCCCCTGTATACATGAACGTCATTATGGCTTCAAACGCCTGAGGACTCACACATTGGGATTCAATCTAAAACAAAAAAAATTCTAAAATTAGTCGAGGACAATTATTACTCTAGGTTATATTTTCTTTAAAAATGGGTTAGCAGTGAACACCTACGCAGCTTGTTCATTTAATATTACTAAACATTGATATTCGTGGTGGTTCGGAATCCACGTTAAGCTGTAAGTCCTTGCCTGATTAGCCAACACTGTTTATAAAAATATGTCATTGAACGTACAAACCAAACAACCAACAATCATAGATATTGTATTATGGTGTTATGAGATAAAAGATTCTTACAGTGCTACTGAATACTCCTACAATGAAATTTTTGGAAAGTTTCTGATTTTTTTTTCCACTTCGGTTTTCAAAGAAATAACCCAGTATGCAATTAAAAATAAGCTATTCATTAAAAACGAAGGTCTTTGCCTTTAAGAAGAACTCCTACTAAGAATCATTCCCTAAATCCCTATATTTTTTTTATTTGAAATATAACCCATTAAAACAAAGTTTTTAATATTAATATTTTATATGGATTGCACATTTTTACATTCATTAACATAGCGTCATTTCTGTTGTCAGCGTGGGCTTGGAGTTTGCATCTTTATTTTAAATATTGAAAACATCTCTATCAGCAAAATACGCGGTAAACTACTTTGCAAAATTTATTCATCAAAAATCAATGGGAATTTTTGCATTCACATCCAGATATCTTTTATTTATTCTGATTAATACAATTTTAGTATTTATTAAAATAGTTTTGACAACAGGACTGAGTTTCTTCAATGATCGGTTACATGCTATTTCAGCACGATTGTGGATGACGGTAAGTTGGTTTATTAGTATTCCGTAGAAGCGACCTTTTAGCAGGGCCTGATTTACCATTAGGCCCACTAGGCCTGAGCCTACGGGCCTCCAAATTTGGGGGCCCCCAAATTTTGAAAGTTTTCTGAAAATTTTAAATATAATGGTCTTTTTATGGGAAGTACTGACTGAAAATAATAAAAAAAATTTAGTTACACATCCTCAAATTCCATATTTTTTATAGTCACAGAAAGTTAAGTTAGATAGGTTAACCTGATAAAACCTAACTAAGCAAATATTTCCGCTTCAGCCAATCATATACAACTTCTTCATATGTACACGGAGACAAGGGCTTTACACCGCTGTTCTCCTTCTCTCGCCTCTTGTAAAGAGATGTTCACCAACCAACCAACCATGTACAACTTCTTATATTATGAAATGAAAGAGTCTCTGTGATTGGTTGGTTTGCAGGCTCTTCCGTGGACTTTTTTAAAGTTTTCTGGCCCTCCTTTTTGGTGAGATCGTGGAAACAGTGGAAAGGTTACTTTGTATTATTTACAATTACTGTTATAAAATTAAGTAATCTTCATTATTATATAATTTGTGGACCCTGTGGTAAAATGTAAGTTTCAAATACAGGAAACTGTGCTTTAAAATCAGTGTTCATGGAGGGGGGGGGGATAATTGATTAATTCAAAAGTTTTGAGGAAATGAAGATCATACTAATTATAACAAAAAAAATCGTGTGAAAGTAAACTATGAGTTTTAATTGTAAAAAATTAGTCTTAACGAATGTAGCTTGATCTGGTAATATTGTGACGTAAGGAAATAAATATTTGCTATTGGGGGCCCCTCTCTGAATGTTGGGCCTACAGTAAAAAAATTCTAAATCAGGCCCTGCTTTTAGTGACAGTGGCAGTCGCCAAAATTTGATAGAATGCATTGCCATCGACATCGAATCTATCTGTCGAGTTACAGCCCGATTGGATGACGGCAAGTAGGTTAATTAGGCATTCTCAAATTTGCCCACCATCGACATACCACACACAAAATCGAAGTTAATATAAAGGATTTAAAAACAACCATTTTCCTGCCATTAAAGAACGTAAAGAGTTGTTAGATTCAATTTAGAAATAACTGAATAGTTGAAGGTCGCAACCCTGATACATTTTCCTCGATAGGTAATAATAAAGTAATAACAAATTATTAGGGAATGTTAATAACCTCTAATGATATAATAGAAGTAATTTCCGTATGTGCAGTGTACATTTCTAAAAATGCACATTTCAAGGAAGAAAAGGAGCCGGCATCCTATATCCCACTAAACAATCACAAATCGAATCGTTAAAAAGTTCTCAAGATCTCAAAACGCTATTGATTCAAATGGAACTTACTTGAACAACATATTGTCCTTTCCCACCAAGTCTCTCGGAGAAATATCTCGAATAGGTACGGAGGATTCTCTGGTGTCCCCGAAATTCTCTATTCCCAATTATGATGAAGACGTCTGGTCGGACTGTCTTGGTGCGAATGGTACCGTCCAATGTAACTTCCAGCTGCATGTCGTGGTAAGGAAGTTGAAGAGGAACATCATCGTCTATGAATACGTCGACTGCATCAATTGCTTCTTGATCTGGTTGATCTCTGACAGATTCTACTTGAAGTTTAGGGAAATCATATGGAATCAATAATCCTTCGTTTTCAATATCTCTTTGTTCATCTTGTGTTGTGCTAGAGTCTGTTTCATGTTGAAAACAATCTTCTGGAGTCAGTAGTGCCATTTTATCAAAAGATCTTTGTTCGCTTTGTTTAAATTCTGATTCCGTTTCAAGGTCAGAGACACCATATGGAATAAACATTCCTGTTTTATCAAGATCATCTTCTTCTGTTTGTTTAGAGCCAGAGTCTGTTTCCTGTTGAGAATTATCATCTGTAGTTAATAGTGCCATTTCATCAAGAGGTTCTTGCTCTACTTGTTTACATCCAGCCTCTGTTTCAAGATCATTGTCGTACGGAAACAAGGCATCAATATCATGAAGAACCAGTACTATTTGTTCATTTTCGTAGACTTTTTCAGTTTTGGGAGGATCTTCTGAAATCGACAGTTCTACGATCTTAAGAGATTCTTGATCTGTTTGATTGCTGTCAAACTCTGTTTCAAGTTGAGAAAGATCATTTGAAGTGCATATGTCTTCATCACCAAGAGCTTCTTCTTTTGAATATGAGCTGCCATAGTCTGCATCAAGAGCGGCAGTAACTTCTTGTTTTGCAGTATCAGTTTGAGCAAAGTTTGTTTTAAATTCAGTTTCGTCAGAGATTTCTTCGCTGGAAAGGCTAGACATGCTTTCAATGGAGATTGCATTTTCTTCTATGGTTGACTGTGAAACATAATCTCCGGAGATATTATCCAATATTTGGAATTCTTTAGTGTCAAAGGATTTCGAATTTTCGATTCCTGCACCATAAGACGATGAAGAGAAATCACCATGATCATTGAAATATTCATCTTCAGACGCATTCTTCCTTAAACCAGTCTAGAAAAAAAAATGAAAGAAATTGATTTAAACACTCAATTTACAAACAGAACGAAACTACATTAAGAAGTCCTTGAAAAGTTTTAATCTTGCTTGCTCAAACTAATGATATTTTCTTGTATGTATAAATTAAAAAAATTGTATCGTTTAAAACATTAAAAAGTTTGTTTTATTGAATTTGGAGAATATATATGATGAATAATTAATAAGTTGACGACAATAGTTCTTCAGTTAAGTTGATGAGAATTTTTAATGGTCAAGCTATTATTATCCATATAAATTTAGTTATATTTGATAAAAGGAAATCAAGCAATGGCTGCAATTTGGCTGAGATTTTCAGCATGCAAAGTTCTTCTAGCAAACAATTTTGGCTCAAATTGGTTGTTAAACTGGTTACTTTTCTTAACTCGACACTAAAGTTTTTAAGTCGTTAAGAAACGAATGATTTATTTATGTGTTTGTTGTAGTAATATAACAATTTGAGAAATAAGTCATTATCTTTTTTTTTTTTTTTTTTTTAATCCAATTCGTGTATCAACTCGATCCAATAACCATCTCCCTAAAAAAAAAATTTGAGTTAAAATTTTTGCTAATAGTGAATTTTCAAAAATACGATTAAAATCATTTTGATAAACCACTCAACACAAGAAAAATCCTCAAATTTGTGAATAAATAGATCATCAAGTACCAATACATTTTCAAACACTAATTTTAAAACCGAAAAATTTCAAACTAAAGAGTTAAAACTTGAATACTCTCATCAAAGATATATTTGTATGCAAATCGAATGCATTTCGTTGAATGATCATTGACATTTAGATCTCGGTATTTTGATATTAAGAAATATCTCTATATATTTCAAATTGAAAAACAAAGAGTTTATGTATGAATTCAAATTCAATAACTCGTTTTTCAAAACATAAATATAAATAAAAATTGATTGTTATTATGAAACATTGCACCAATTGTAAATGCGAAGCAATATTGTTATGGACTCACCTTTGGAATATGGTATGTCCCTCTTCTTCTGCAATCGAGTCTGCTCCTAAAAGTAATAAAAAAAAATCATAACACTCGCAGTTTTACGATACTGTATTAATTTAAACGCATTAAAATCCATTTTTATGAAGTTCATTCTTAATTTCTTGAATGGCAGCACAAACTTATTTCTCTTTATATGAATAAGCATGGATGATTTTCAATCATCCAGATCAGTGTTAGCCACTACGCGGGCCGGATATGGTCCGCAACAGATTTTTCTGCGGCCCGCCTTCACCACAGAAGATTTTTTAAAAAAATCGAATATCACGCTATGGACTTCTTTTTTTTTTTTCTTTTTTTTTTTTTTACACATCTGTAATTTTCCGAAATAATGTGTTAACAATGTAGAACAGAGTTCGCCATTACGTGCCCGAAGAAACTACATGAAGAAGCTTTCAGCAAGGTGGTTTTCATCAAGAATAAATTGAGGAATAACTTAAATGAATCCCAATTTGACAATTTATTAAAATTCATTGCATCAAATACTCCGAAAGACATCGTTTCTATCATAAAATAAACTGAACGATTTCGACCGCCATCGTCTCACAATTGATATCGAGTAAAACGGAGTAATCTAGAAGTACAGTTTAAGTACAATTATTAAAAATTATGCCAAGTCCCATTGTCACGTTAGAACAGAAAATTCACTTCTTTTTTAGACTTTGATTTACTAATAATGAAAACCATTACTTTTTAATTATTTGAAAATAAAGAATCAAATATCAATTGTAATTTTATTAAGATAAAAAAAAAATTTAAGTCTTCTGAAATGCTATATATTGTTAAATCAATGTTAATTAAAGGCACATATATTGGCGTATCCGGCCCGCGAAAAGCTCCAACGTAAGTCATACGGCCCGCCTCTATAAGTTAGTGGCGAATGCTGATCTAGATATCCATCTTGGCTTTACATCATCTTATATATTTGTCACTACCAAGCTTGGAAGCTTGATACCTACCAAGCTCTACCAAGCTTGTGCTGCCATCCAACAATTGATGTACGAACTTCATAGCAGTGGATTTCAAAGTCCCAATGGGTCTCAAAGAGTTTAAACTAATACAGTAAAAGGCGAAAAAGTTGAAACCTGAAAACTGATGTTTGAACTGAAACTGAAGTGAACTTTTTGCCGACATTTAGAGTCTAAATTTTCTCTGTTAAGGTTGAAGTCATACGATAACAAAAAACCAGATCGAATCGGAGGGTTTTTTTTGTTTTTTTTTGTGAACAAAAATGTCTCCAGGTTGGATAATGTGGTGAGAAAACTTGTCATTGAAAATTCTAATCGAATGTTTTTATTTAGAATCTAGTTGTGACCTTACCATTGGAGTTGATATAGAAACGTCAAAACTTCAATGAGTTTCAGTTGATTTTAATGTAATACCGTTGTGATTTACTTATGAACTTTAATAGGACATGTGATACATGTCTGTATCTTTAATAGTTTAAGTTTTCGGTCATTCCAGTAGTAATTTTAAGTTATTTTGGAAATTAAACTAGTGTTGATGGGGGAGATCTTTCAATTGGAAAAACGCACTTCTCTGTACCATTTGTAGTTTTGTTTGGGAATGTCGACTTCATGGAGTTGAAGGTACATAGCTTTTGTATAAGATCCTCACTACATTGATTGCTTTAGTGCAATGTTACTCTAGTGTACTTGAATTACAATGAGTCGTCTACACTACATTAGTGAAATGTAGAAGTGTAAATGCGAATTAACACAATTAATTAAAACTCCACCATACATTAAAAATGTTTTTGTCACGAATTGTGGGCATTCTAACAAATTTCAATTATGGAGGAGCTTGGAACTGGAACTGGGGGGGGGGGGGAAGTGTTGCCTTTTGAAAGTATATAATTTTTATACTTCTCACAAATTGAAGATAAATGTATTTGTTTTTAAGTTATACTTACAAAATTCTTAGTATCCATCTCACGAACGAAGCCATTTTAATTGAACAAAGGCCTTAAATCCAAATCTCGGAAGAATACGCTGACGATTTTAGTTTAACGTATCAAGATACACAACTTATATCACGAAATCTGGAGTGCCTTTGAAGAAACACATGAAAAAATAGGATTGTTATACTCACTATTCATTGTTGAAAGCTAACAATGTTTCTTCCCTTTTCATTTTGGTGTTCTGTTGATGTTTTTTTTTTTACTAATTTAAATGCATTTTGATTTGTTGTTAGTGAATGGCGAATTTGCTAAGTATTGTTGAACGAACCAGAAAGGACCATCACACAATTAGATTTTCGGTCATTAGATAAACCACATTTGGTCCGTTTTGGCATGAATGGTTTTTCAAAAATGGAGCTTGAAGTGGCAAAAATCAAATTGGATGGTCAACACCTCAGATATCTTCTTTTTAGAATACATAAATTTTAATACTAGAATAATTGCCGCCATTTTAATTTTATTTATCCTAATGTAAATCAATTATATTACAGATAAAATAAACATTTCGGGAGCTTCATATCTAATAGCATCCTTTTCTTTTCCCACTTCTATCACTAGATCTCGACCAATCTAGTTCATTGGGAACATAATTTAATTTCTGTGCTTTGTGGTAAAGGGGATTAAATCGTCAATAGGACTGTGATGATAACGTGAGATTTAAACAACCAATTTTAACCGAACAACGCCGAGCCACAACTATTTCAGCCCGGAACAACGCCGTTCTCTTAAATAGTTTACTCTAAACAACTAAAAGTTATCGCACATTACGACATGATACTTTCGCAAAATACTTTCTGGAAAGCATCAAAATGCAAATCATTAACGGAATGCCAAATTATGGAAAACTCCCCACAACTGAATAAACTTAATTACTGCTTGTGGGCTCCGCTAGCGAAATCATATTTGCCATATTCGGCTACATCCAAACGGACCGAATTTTTTTCGACCGAAAAAAACTCGCCAGAAAAAACTCGTCAGAATCGTACTCATCAGAACGGGATTTGAACAGAATGATATTTGGACAGAATTAATTTCGACCTAATAAACGCGATTAGAATGAAATTGGTTAGAATTATTGTCATTAGAATTTTTCTCGTTCGAAATTTTTTGGTTAGAATGCAAAGAGCTTAGAAAGGCAATGAAAATTTTCCTTTCTCCCACATTTGGCGATAAATGAGTGTGACTGGTTTTCTGTTCAAAAATAAAGGAATGTATATTAACCTACACATCCTCTGGGAATAGTTTGGGAAATTTTGTCATTGTGTTCAATTCGTGTCATAGTCTGCGGTTGATTGCCGATGACGATAAGGCTGCAAGGCCTTCGCTAAGAATTTCGATTGGGGAGAAGGAGCGTTAGACATCTCTTTGCCGACTAAAATCAAGGCAATTCTAGTGTAAAAGTAGAAATTATCAATGAAAGTATTTATTAATTGTTAATTAATGTATAATTAACTGTTAATACATTTTGAAATTTCTAATTTTTGGAAGTGGAACTAAAATTGAAATGGTTCACTTTAGCGTTAAACCAAACTATAATAGTGTTTATAAGCAGAAACAAATACCAAAGTATTAATATCCTTAGTTTTAGTTTCGAGGTGATCTTTTTGTTTTACAAGATGAATTATTTTCAACTAACTCACTAACAATATGAACTTTGAATTTAGTGACAATATATTCAGCTCTATAAAAAGGCATACCATAATTTTTGACTCAAAAACTCAATCTACATATAAAGAATAGTACCTGAGGATTTTGTTCTTAGAGAGGGACGGAGAATATTCAAATTTACAGTATTATTTCGATCTTGAGGAGTTGAACGTTGCTCATTTGCGCGAAACAAACAAAAAAAAAGTCATTGTCAACCTGAGATTTAAAAAAAAACAAAAAAAAAAAAAAAAAAAAAAAACATTTCTTATATTTAAAGGGTATGATCCTAACTTGAAATATGTGGATCCACTTTTGAAATAGTTTTTAAAAGTATTTTGACTAATCTAGTTTTTCTGAAACACAATTTCTTTCCTATGTTTCGTGTATAAACACAATTACATAATCGAAGATAGACGTGTAAGGGGGCATACTCACGATTCGCGATGGGCCAGTTGTGCCAATGCCAATTTGTAATATTGCCAATAGACTGGTATTATCAATTTATAATAGACAAAGCCGGGCCAAAGCTATTTGAGAACGGAAAACGCCAGAAAATTTAGATAGTATTACAAGGGGAGTTAAAACCTTTTTACATCAACAAAAACAGCCTTTTGGTGTAATATTTTATATGCTTTAAAATAAAATGTATTTTCTATTTTATTTGATATTTTAATACGGCACAATATTTCATCCTTCTTGAAAAATAATAACTATTGTACGCATAAGTATATTAGTATATTTTTTTAAAAGTTATAAAATTTGAAACGTAACGAGAAGAAATTGAGAAGAAAAAAAATCTGAACATAAGTTACCCACAAGATATTTTATTAACTTTCTGGAATAAGCTCAATATTAATCGTAAAAATTTAAGCTAATTCTGAGTCAGAATTATTCTTTTTAATACAATATAGAGATATTTTTATTTAAGAAGGAAAAAGAAAATATATAAATTAAAAAAATTCTCTAACTATAAATAACATTTTATATAAAAAAAAAATTCTATCTATTTAGATATTTTTTAAGCGATAGGGCAATATTATTTTTAATATTGTGGGTAACTTTTATTCAGATTCTTTTTCTAAATTTCCCATCATTAAGCTTCATTTGATAACTTTAAAAAAAAAGACTTATGTTCAGGGGCGGTCCTTAATGCAATCCTAGCAAGCCTTCGCTAGGGGCGCAAAATTTAAGAAATTTTTGGAGGGCGCCAAAAATCGAAGTTTGTATGATTTTTTTTTTTTAAAGTCATTTTTCAATTTAAAAATTTACATTTTCAGAATTAAATCAATAAATTTGTCTTCAGAACGTGCCTCCCACCCTTCCTAAAATGAAAAATGCACCCCCTCCCCTTACCAAAACGAAAAAAGCGCCCCTGTGCCCTATCGATAAGAATTGTGATTTTTGCTTACCACCTCGCAAATCGATAGCAATCTGGTGATACCAGTAGGATACATCTTTGAAATCTGTCTATCTCAATTCTATTTCTGTTTTTACCATCGTGTGTATCTTGAAAAGAAAAAATAAATGCATTTATTCTAGGAAAATTTCGTAAATTTGGGTGGGGTGCCAAAAGATCAGTTCTGTAGAATTTTTTTTTTTTTAATCAATCGTTTTTTAAATTGAACATTAAAATTTTCAGGAATAAATTTTTAAAAAAAATGTGTCTCCTAAATGTGCTTCTTCCCTTTCCAAAATGAAAAATGCGCCCCCCTACCCAAAACGAAAACGGCTCCCCTCTGCCTTATCGGAAAGAATTGTGATTTTTGTTTACCATCTCGAAAATCGCTAGCGATCTGGTGATACCAGAAGGATACATCTTTGAAATCTGTCTACCTCAATTCTATTTCTACGTTTACCATCGTGTTGGTACAGAGCCATTTAGTCATTATAAAAATACAAGAATACTGAAAAAAGAATTCGGCAAAAATCACACACTAGTTTGTAGTCTAGCGTTAGCAGGGCTGCCACTGACTTAAACCTTTGAAAATAGTTGCTTTAGTAGCCTTCGAAGTTAAAAATAGTAGCCTTTGAGGCTAAAAATAGTAGCCTCCGAAATTAAAAATAGTATACTCATTTTTCATAATTTATTAACGATTTCTTTGCAAGACATTTACAATATGTCAACAACATAAATTTAGAAAATGGTACTTTAAATATTTTCCAGACACTTTTTTTATTGGACATAATATCAATTATACATAACATGTTTCCACATTATTCATATTGTATTTCTTACATTAAAAAAAAAAACATATTAAAACTTTAAATAAATCAAATTTGGCGAATTTCAATTCAAATCTCTTGTTAATAAGAAATATCATAATGTATATTGTATTGAATTTGTCAGGAGCTCAGTTAAGTTAATTTAAAGTAGTGGACTGTAGATTTTTTACTATTATTTATTAAAGACATACAAGGCACACACATAATACAGATTTACTTACACGTATAAACATTTATAATTCTTTAAGGTTAATTATTTATAGTTGAGCATTCGGCTCCAATTTTGAGACATGTGTCTCCTATCAAATTCAATTCAGTTCTGCTTCTTCTCTCGCGTATTCTCCACTAGGGGGAGACACCACGAGGATAATTGTTCTCGACCAATCAGGCGCAAACATCCCGCCCGGCGTTGCAATGTTAAAACATTCAACAAAATTAAATGAATAAAATTATCATATAAAAGATAAAATAAAGAACAAAAATAAGTTCAAATTAAAAACACATCTCACAATCAAACAACAACGATATATCAAACATAAAAATGTAAAATTACATTATACACATTAAAGTATTCACTTTACAACAAACTTGTTATCACTTATAGGAAGAATACATATTTTGCTAATGCTACGTTTAAATGAGCCAGTAGCGGTTTTAACAATTACGACTCGAACTTTCTTATCCTTACCAGGTATAACTTCAAGTATTCTACCTAAACGCCATTTACAACCCGGCAAGTTATCTTCCTTAATAACAACAAGTGTTCCTATCTTAACATTTTCCTTTTCAAACTGCCATTTAGATCTCTGTTGGAGGTTGTTTAGATAATCATGACTCCATCGTTTCCATATATTTTGGACTATTTTTGTTATTCTCTGCCACCTGGATAAACGATTTTCATTTAAATCAGTGTGGTCAGGTTCAGCCAAAGCATTAAGAGGACGGCCTATTAAGAAATGTCCCGGAGTCAAAGCCTCAAGATCAGATGGATCAGAAGAGAGCGGAGTAATAGGACGAGAATTTAATATTGCTTCAATTTGGTTAGTCATGGTTACGAATTCTTCATAAGTAAATCTAGCATTAGCCACAGTTTTTCGTAAAAGATTTTTAAAGCTTTTCACATTAGCTTCCCATAGACCTCCAAAATTTGGCGATTTTGCCGGAGTAAATTTCCACGAAATTTCTTCAGAAGTTAGATAACCAGCCAAGTTGTCATCAGGCTTACAAACTAAGGCATGGAGTCGTTTGATCTCCGATGCTGCTCCAACAAAATTCGTGCCATTGTCCGAGAAGATGCAACAACTTTTCCCTCTCCTAGCAAAAAACCTTTTTAAATTGCTATAAAAGCAATAGAAGTGAGATCCGACACAATTTCTAAGTGTACGGCCTTTGTCACAAAGCAAACGAAAATTGCAACATATATTTTATGCAAAGCTCCAGATCTCTGTCCCTTATATTTAATATAAAAAGGTCCACAAAAATCTACCCCAACAACATTAAAGGGAAAAGTGGGTGTCACCCTCTCAGACGGAAGGTTTCCCAAGATTTGACAACTATTTATAGGTTTACTATGGAAACAAGTTACACACTCATGAACTACCTTTCTGCAGAGTCCCCTTCCACTAACTGGCCAAAACTGTTGTCGGACACTATACAACAGAGTCTGAGGACCGACATGGAAGTTTCTTTTATGAATATTTTCAATAATTAGTTTAGTCAATTTATGCTTAGGGGGCAAAATTATCTGGTGTTTTTTAGTATAATCCAAATCAGAATTTACTAATCTCCCACCAACACGTAGTACATTATTAGAATCTAAAAATGGATTTAATGATCTAAGTTTACTATTTTTACTAATGGGGTGACCCTTACTTAAATCATATATTTCTAGATTATATTCACTTCTTTGAATGTGCCGTATTATATAATTTGCGGCTTTTTTTACTTCCTCTTCAGAAAGCGGACCACTTATACGATTATCCTTTGATTGGACATTAATAACAAATCTCAAAACAAATGCAAGTATACGAACAATTTTCATATAATCATTACTTTTCTCAATTATATCATTTAAAACACTGTTATGTATTACTGTAACAAGATTTATATTCACATTTTTCCTTAACTCATTTAAGTAAGTACTATCCATGCAATATTCACTACCTGGATTACTGACAAATGCATTTGCATGTTTTAAAAACTGTGGTCCATGCCACCACATATCATTGTTTACTAAATCGCTAGGTTTGAGACCTCTAGAAATCAGATCTGCTGGATTATTATCAGAAGTTACATGGCACCACTGATAACCTGGTGTGAGTTTCTGAATTTGAGAAACTCTATTAGAAACGAAAGGTTTTAATTGATTAGGGGGAGTTTTAATCCATGCCAATACAATAGTGGAATCACACCACAATACAATTTTATCAATTTCAATTTTTAAAGCTGTAATAGTTTTCCTAACTAATTTAGCTAACAACAATGCACCATACAATTCAAGACGTGGTATGGTTAAGGTTTTCAGTGGAGCCACTCGAGACTTACTACACAATAAATTTACTTTAATATCATTAAATTTATTAACACATTTTAAATATAAACAACATCCATAGGATAGCTTAGAAGCATCACAAAATGCATGCAATTCTATCAATTCAATATCATCAATGAAAATAAATCTCTCAACACAAATATTCTCAATAACTGACAGTTGGGAAATAATACTATCCCAAATTATACTCTCTTTTTCAGGTAACATATCATGCCAATCAATTTTTAAAAGCCTTAAATTTTGCATAAAAATCTTTAATTTACATATCAAAGGACCTAATAACCCCAATGGGTCAAATATTCTAACAATGGTTGATAATACTGACCTTTTAGTATGCGGAGACTCACCTATGCTCACCCGAAAGGTGAAACTATCCTTTTTTGGATTCCATATAACCCCTAAGGTTTTCACTGTTTTGGTCTCAGCACTATCGTCGAACGAATATTCTAAACACTCACTTGGCACTCTTTCTAAAAGGGAAGAAGTGTTAGACACAAATTTATGCAATGTCATTCCACAAGTCTGCAACATATTGACAAGTTGATCTTGTAGTTCTATTGCTGTTTCTAATGTTGATCCACCGGTAAGAATGTCATCAATATAGTAATCAGTCAAAGTTGCTGCAGCCGCAAGAGGAAAATTAAACTGTTCATCTTCTGCCAATTGATTTAGGACTCTTGTACTCAAAAATGGACTACTGGTCATGCCATACGTGATGGTTTGCAGCTGGTAGATCTTGATCGGACTATCAGAATTTGTCTTCCAGAGAACACGTTGGAAGTTACGATGGCACTCATCAACTAACACTTGGCGAAACATTTTCTGTATATCTGCAGTGAAAGCATATTTATGAGTTCGGAATCTGGACATAATATCAAAAACATCTTCTTGTAAAACACCTCCGTACATTAGCAAGTCGTTAAGGGAGATCCCATTTGAACTTGGGGAAGAAGCGTTGAAAACAGTTCTCAATTTAGTAGAAGATTTTTCTGGTTTGTAGACTGCATGGTGTGGGATATAATAACAGTCTCTAGGATCAGATTCTTCAATTATTTCCTTCATATGACCAAGTCTTTCATACTCTTCCATGAATTCCACATATAAACTCTTTAATGTGGGATTTCTATTCAGACGTTTCCAAAGAGAGTTCAGTCGGACAGCGGCAATGTCTTTTGAAGACCCCAGCACTCCTTCTTTCATAGGTAGTTGGACCACGTAACGCCCATCTTCATTTCTGTAATGAGTAGAGAGAAAATGTTCTTCACAAGCTTTTTCTTCATCGTTTGCAAAACGCTCAGAATCATCAACATCTTCAATGTTCCAAAACCTTTCGAGGTTAGAGTTCAAATTACTTAATTGTTCTTCACAAGATAAATGACAGTGCACGGTAGATTTCGCATCATCTGGAAAAGACCCACTCACGATGTATCCAAAAACAGTCTCTTGTAGAATTATTGTATTGTTCTTAAGTCGTATTTGATTATTCCTTAAAAGTTCGAAAAAACACTCGGCGCCTAACAGGGCATCAATCCTTTTTGGCTTATTAAAGTCAGGATCAGCGTAGAGAATGTTCGGTAATATCAAACCCGCAACATCTACGGCTCTGGAAGGCGATATGTCCGTAATTTTAGGGACAAGCAAAAACTGCAGACGTCTTTCATAAGTGCTCTGCTGGTTGGAAATGAGGGTCCGAATTTTCTTCTTTATTGTAGAAACCGTCATTCCATTCAATCCACTGACTGGTACATATGTTTTTTCTTTTTTAATTCTCAAGAGATCTGCGCACTCAAAAGTCAGAAAATTACTCTGTGAACATGAATCAAGAATAGCTCTAACATTGAAGTAATTTCCTCGTTCATCTTTAACTTTAATTATAGAAGTTGCGAGTAAAACTACGTTTTTTCTCTCGGATAATAAACAGCTGCTTCTCATAGTCGAAGAAGTTTCACTTCGAGTGGATTGGCCTTGAGTAGCATTTGAAGAATCCTCAAGATCTGATGGAATCGCTTGAGAACTCTCATCATTAACGAATGGTTTATCATTTCTTTCCACTGAATGTAATAGTGTGTTGTGGAATTTCGAACCACATTGGCAAGTAAATTTTGATCTGCAGCTGTCTACTTTATGGTTTCTTCGCAGACATCGAATACAAAATTTATATCTTTTAACGAGCTCAAATCTATCAACAACATTCATATTTCTAAATGCGTCGCACCCAAAGAGGCCATGTGTTTCCTTCTTTTTGCATGCAACACAGAAATGCGTAGGCGAGTTAATAACTAAATTTTTGCTTCGATTTAAGGAGTGATGTGAAGCATTAGATTTATTTATTTGTTTCATTGATGGCATATTTCGAGATATACTTTCTAATGTATTACTTCGCTTTTCTAAAAACGTTATGAATTCATTAAAATTCTGCACTTCATTCGATGAAATGGACATTTCATAAATCTTTCTTGTTTCCAAATCAAGTTTATCAATTAAAATGTTCATTAATAATATGTCCGACAATTTGTCACGATCATATTCCAGTACTTTAAGTGCTCTTAAATTCTTTTTTAAATTATCCAAAAAATCACGCATTTCTTTCGCAGATTCTTGATTTAGCTTAGGATATCTTAAGATATTTTGAATATGGGTATCTAATATTACCCGGCGATTTTCGTATCGTTGTTGCAGAGCATTAAATAAGGATTCGAATGTATCATCCTCCGTTTCAATTGACTTGGCCTTTCCTTCCAAAGCTGCGTTTAAATAATGCAACTTCTGAATATCATCTAACTCAGCATTATTTGTAATGAGATTAGTGAAGGAGGTTTTAAATTTACTCCAATCTTCATAATTTCCCGAAAATACTGGAAGGGGAATAACAGGCAATTTTGTTCTAACTAAAGTACCACTAGTTTCTGGCTTTACTGCAACACTTGGAGTATCTATTTTTAGTAAACTAATAAGTTTCAAAAGACTTACTTCACTATTTTCGATACGAATATCCAATTCTTGTAGTGCTGCATCAATTTCTTCTATTTCTTCATCTTTTGCAGCATCATAATATTTATCACGAAGAGAATTCACTTCGTTTTGGGTAGTCTTGAGCCCTTCAAGTTTTTGTTTCAGTTCGATTACTGAATTTGTGCTGCTAAGTGTTTCAGCCGATAATAATGTCAAGGGTGCACAAAACTCCTCTAGACGTGTAAGTTTTGACTTCAGTGTGCCTTGCTGCCTATTTAATTTAACTAATCGAGCCATTGTTTGCTCTTCTCTCCGGCTCGACGGACCAAAATGTCAGGAGCTCAGTTAAGTTAATTTAAAGTAGTGGACTGTAGATTTTTTACTATTATTTATTAAAGACATACAAGGCACACACATAATACAGATTTACTTACACGTATAAACATTTATAATTCTTTAAGGTTAATTATTTATAGTTGAGCATTCGGCTCCAATTTTGAGACATGTGTCTCCTATCAAATTCAATTCAGTTCTGCTTCTTCTCTCGCGTATTCTCCACTAGGGGGAGACACCACGAGGATAATTGTTCTCGACCAATCAGGCGCAAACAGAATTTTTTCCTCTCTGTGGGAAATTTTATAATACAAATATATTTTATAATACATAAATATACAAAATATAACTTCATAACTACAAATTATAATACAAATTCAATAATACAAATCTATGGGAAACTTTTAAAAACAAAGTTACTAAAATGCACATTTAACAAATATGAAAGCCTTATAAATTTAAGAAGAATATAATGTATTGTAATTCAAGATATAGGGAATCAATGCTATTTTAAAAAGGTTTTTAAACCATTAACAGGGTTAAGATTTCTTAAAAAGCTTAGGATTCTTAGATGATAGATCAGAGTGGTTTTCTTTTTCTGCACTATTTTGTTCAATTCAGTTTTTTTTTTTACGTTCTTCTCTTTGGCAGCAGCATTCCTTGAGCAACGCGCATTTGAATCGGATCCTGCTTGGCTAAAGCGTTTTTGAGTCTATCGTTCCCTTCCTTCTTTTAGTAAACTATCTGATTCTTGAGCCCTTGATTCCATGCTTGCAAATTTTTCCTTTTTCTGTAGTAACTCCTCTTTCATTAACTTAATTTTATTTCGTTCTTTTTCTTTAACTTCTCTTCCTTTCCGTTCCTTTAATTTCTTTTGCTCCTCTAAAAATACTACACAAGATTTCGTAATCGGAACTTTAAAAACGTTGGCAAATTTTTTTTATCCCATCCCTTACATCTAATCTTGCATTTAACATCTTTTCGGACATAGCACCTTTTTCGTCCGAAAGAATGCGTAGCGAAGTAGAAAAACCCCTTTCAACATCGCTATTACCATGACTGAGCGTCAAACAAGCTTTGAGGAGGATTGCAACATTTGGATATTTTTCTTCACCAATTGCATTTTTCTCATTTAGTATGTTTCGCCATATGTGATCGATTCTTATAGCTTTTGCATTGTTAGGAGGGGAAAAACATGCTTGCAAAATGAGCCATTCATCTCTGACTTTTAATTCGTCATTATCAAGAAATTTCTTTTGAAACCTCACCTGGTTGAAGACACTGAAAATTTAGAAGAAACTTTGCAGAATTCAATGATGTTTTTTTTTCTCTCAGGTAAGAGAACGCAGCTAGATAATGCTTCTGCATATTGTGTTTGCAGTCCATTTCATCCTTGTCAGTTAAATCCATAAACATATCTCCGACTTTTACCCCACAAAAAATGTCCGCTAATATCGGTAGCAATTACTCAGAAATGGGTTTTGAGATATTTACATCTTTTAAGCATATCCTACCAGCAATTTTTTTCAATAAGGTCTGTAACTCAGTATATAAAATGTGAATAAGAGGGGCTGATGTTTGAAATAACTTGAGGAATGACACAAACAGTTCAGCACTTTCAGTTATAAATTGTAATTCAATTTGAATGTCTACATACTTTGAGCATTTTACAATTCTTTTGTACTTTAAGGACTTCATAAACTGCGATTTTTAGACGGAATAAACTTCAGGAAGTAATCAATCACACCGGGCCACTGCTCTAAAAGTCTTTCAGCAGCTGGACCAATTGTCAACCAACGTGTTGATGTGTGCTTGATGAAGCGTTTGTTTTCACATTTAGTAGCGAGCTGAATGGCAACAAAATCTTCACATCTTGATGGAAATTTTTTGAAAAAAGTATATACATCAACTATAAATTCTTTAGAAACTTCTCCGTATTCTTCAATACCTTTTAAAAAAAGAATTATGCACTACGTGTAAATTACAAGTTCCAATATTAATGAGACCCTTTCCTCAGTAATTTCATTGATTATTATTCGAAGCATCTTTTGATTAACATGAGGTAGATATAAAATTTAAAAGTATAACAACGGCTTTAAATTAATCATTTGAACAAAAAAATTAATACAACAGTATTAATTTATATTTTAATAGGAAATTCTATTTGAAATTTTTTTTAAAAATCCAGGAATAAACAAATTGGCTTCCTTACGATCTGCAACACTCCCCCCCCCCCCCCCCTCCCCCATAATCCTTCCAGCTTTTATGATGACAAGACAGAGAAACTAAATTGCATTAAATTCCAAAAGGGACCTAGTAATTTAAGAAAGAAAAAATATCTACTTACTTGTTCAATTATCAGTTCGTATATTGTGTCAGCATGGATCTTCAAAGTAGCCGTAAGGAACGAAACAGGATACAAGCGTCACAAAATATCTCTAAATTCAAGTACTATTAGGAATATTACCATGATAAATCTCCCAATTTCGGTTTCATTTTCGCGGGACTTGGAACTCTGGTATCACAGTGAAAATTTTCTAACACCGTATTGGTGGATGTAAAAAAACGTCATACACTACGCTCCTCCCATTTCTTTATTTTCAATATTTGTGATCGATTCCGAATGAATGGAGGAAATAATTTTTTCCATCCTGCTCGGACGGAATCGTATCCCCCCCCCCCCCACCAAAAAAAAAGCCCATGTCCGAAAATAGTCGAGGGTTTTGCTGAAAATAGTCGCTTTGGGCCCTTTTTCCATTGAAATAGTCGCCTGGCCGCTAAAATAGTCGCTTCAGTAGCCTTTTTAGTCGCCAGTGGCAGCCCTGCATTAGCTGCTCTAACCATTTCTTTCTTTAAAATGATGGCTAGTCCTCCGATACAAATGATATTCGCACAAATTTTCTCTCGAGCAAAAAAAGATTTCTTTCTAACAACACAAATAAAAATCATTATGGCAGTGCTTTTCCAAGGGACGGATTTATGTTCAAGATCCATCATTCATTTTTTGAGTTCAGAGAGAGCATTAAGACGGTTATCACGCAGTACTTACTCCTTATCGTTACAAGTTCTGCAAAAATTTGTTCTTCAGTATATTTCATAATTGATGAGTTCTATTTTTAACTTTCTTATTTTTAAAGAAGAAAAAATCAAATTTTTTAAAAGTTGTTTTTATAAGTGATGTGGTGATAAAAAAAAAGTGCATAAATCATGGGGTAAAAAACTGTATACAGGACTTAAAAAATGTCTTCAATTGTTTAGCAATAAAGGCAAGTCCATCGGTGGAAAAAAGGTAGCTTGACAGAGAAAAAGATCAGAAAATTAACCAATAATTATAAAAACGCGATTATAAGGAATACAGGAAACGCAAAGGGAATGAAGGAGGCTATTTTTGCTACCCTTTTTTCCAGCAATTTTTACAAACAGCAAACCACAGCATTCCAAGTGTCCGTAGGCTAAAGACCGTTAGTGCTTTTACCAATCAGCAGTAGCCAACCAGATGAAACTTGGATGCCACAAGAATAATGTGGGTACTCATGTTTCTGAATCCCATTTGTCGAAGATATTACCTATCTAACAAAATCAGATGAGCGTTTAGAGAGCTGTACTCGATGTGCCACCCAAAATTCTAAAGAGAGTCTGCATTCAATGGACATGGAACAAGAGCTCAAAAGAAAGTTTTGCATCCGATGAAAGAGTTACCATTGCGGTTGTGATAAGTGTTGCGGAATTTAATTCCGGAACTCTTAAAGCTGTTGACAAACTTCAAGAGCAAAGTGGTATGTCATAAAGTAATTATTCCAAGAAATTCTGCTACGCGTGAGGACATTCTTCAAACATATTTGAGAAGACGGAAAACTTCCGAGACCTATAAAACTACACAAAAGAAAATTAAACTTGCACGACGGCGAAGGGCTATTGCGATAAAGAAGAATGAAGAAATGGTAAATAAAGCCGGTAGTTTCTAAATTTATACAACCCTAAATTTACTCGCACTTACTTACCAAAAGTTTAGACACACTTTTAAAACATTTTAAATATAATGTAAAATGTATACATTTGTTTTTTACTTATTTTTGTTCCAAACCAATCAAAAGAACGTTTAAGTCCTAAAAGTATTAAATACAATACAAATAAATTTTCATTTTATAATTAATTGCAGTAAATTATAGTACAATTGTTAGTATATTTACAGTAACAAATCTCTGTACAATTAAATTTTACGAATTTTTGTATATTTGTAAATATTTCGTAGTGTTAATTTTGTAAATAGTAAAATTTATGTTCATCTCGCGTAAGGCAGTGCAATGGTTCGTCTTGGTTTGTTTCCCAGCAATGAATCTCTCAATGCTTGATAACGAGTTTTACAGAGGTAACTCTGGGAAGCGAGTTTCAAGGGGCAGGGCATTTAACATTATGGTAATGAGAATCTCGCCAAATTGGCGAGATAGAGCTAAGTTGGCGATGGTTTTGGCGACTAATTTTTGTCGCCAAATTTGGCGAGAAATCGCCAAACTTGGCGACCATTTGGCAACATTTTCGGTACATGTATAGGATTTTTGACTACTGTCTGGAAAGTTCTCCAAATGTCCATCTCTGGAAGGTTCAAGTATGTTCGCAGCCACTCCTATATAAGCGCGACCTGAGTTGGTTAGTAGTTGGTTGTCGCTCAACGTTCATTGTGAGAGCTGTATTCCTGACTGAGTAGTTGACTGATTTTGAGTCACGGAGCTAGTTGTTAGCTGAGTCCGATAGTTGACTGAAGTTAGTTCTTGAATTTTGAGTCACTGAGTTAGTTGACTGGAGATACTGAGCATTCTAAAGCGAACTGTTTTGCACAGTCTTTTGCAGCGATTTAGCAGTTGTTTGTCAAGTTTTTAACTGCTGTTTTGTGCTCTGCTGTAATGAAAAGAGCTGTATTGTGTCTACTAGAATGAGAAGTTCTGGAGCTGTAAGAGAACTGTGAAGAGTTATTTTGGAATAAATTTCTGCAAGTTTTGATCTGCTTTGGCGTCAAATCTTTCGAACCCGTACAACGCAACAATATGTTTGTAAATACTTAAAAACTGAAAAAGAAATCTTTTAACACTGTTTTTCTCGGTTCGTTATTTTTCCGTTTCGAGTGTTGTTTAACCCTTTGCACTCCTATGTCCCCGTACAGGGGACATCGCATCTGTATTGGGCAAACTGTGATAACTTAACCCTTTGCACTCCAGGCATTTTTCGCGCGGAGGAATCAGCAACTCGAGACATTTTAGGTTCGGCTGGTGTTTATGGATTAGCTTCATAGAAACTAAACACAGTCATTGGCCTTGCATCGAATTTCCCCATCACACCTAATGATCCTCTCGTGGTTTGGCATCCAATCGTGTGGCGCCTGAGAGGCGCCACTGGAGTTTAAAGGGTTAACCAAAACATTTCTGTTCGAAGTATTTCTAAGTTGATTTGCATTGGTGGAGGTGCCGGCATTACGTTCCGCCTCTAAATATTGTTTATATAGTTTGTTCATACTATTACATTTCTTAGATTTTTAACCTTTTGCACTCCGAACCATTCTGGACGGCTACCAGCAGCTCAGCCCTAGTGTTGCCCTTGCGCAAGTAAATTTCAACAAACCCAAGCATCGACAAACTCTCCTTATCGCTCAGCCGACTAAACGGTATGGTGGTTTGCGAGCTAGTTTCTAGACCGCGAGGTTGCGGGTTCCGAATCCCATGTTAGGCATGGGTGTCTGTAAATGTATGTTGGCTTGTCTAATGACGAATGTTTCGGCTCATTATAGCCCTCGTGTTGCTGACGGCGCCAGATAATCTGAAAACAACCAACCTTATTGCTCATTTCAAGTGGCGCAGAAAAGTCTAGGACCGTCGTGAAAAAACACTTCTCATGTTCTCTTTTGACACAAAACCCAGCTGAAATGGTTTTTTTATATATATCTTGGTAATTTTACCATAATTTGATTTGATTTCTTGTGCCATTTTAAGAAAAAACTTCACGGAAACATGTATTTCTCAAAAAGTTGCACTGGAAAAAGTTAATTCTCCGTAATCACTAATAAACTTTAATGTCCCCTGAGAGGGCACATCCGAGTGATATGCTAGATTACGATGTCCCATGAGAAGGGACAGCGGAAAGCAAAGGGTTAATGCGGTGTAGTGTAATATACTTAAGTATTCTTAGTAGTTTAAATTATTTTGACATGTTGAAAAATAAAATATGTGGCCACATTCCCATCCTAGGACAAGGGTGTATTCTGGGGCTATATTTTTGATTTAAGGATGGTAAACCTTCTAGTTAAATTAAAACACTTTACCATAAAAAAAATTCATCTTGATTGATCATGAAAAAAAATTCCTAGTTATTTTCTAACTTTCTAAAGCATAATTAAGAGTGCAAAGGGTTAAATCCCTAAGGCTTTTTTCTAAATTCAGTTAGGATTGGGAAATTTTTATAGTAATCTGATAAACAAAAGTTAGTAAGGAATAAGGTGTGCTATGCCTATGTTTAGGTTGTTTTTTTTTTAAATGAAAAAGTTGAAAACGAAAAAAAAAAAAATTTCTGCTGTTTTTAGTCTAATACATACACATTTAAAAAGTTCCCCGATTTTTTCCAGAATCAGAAAGGTCCCCGACATTTCTGGTCCTGATTTCCAGGTCGTGTGGCCACTCTGAATAAAATTAACTTAAAACTTAAAATTGACTAATAAGTATTAGAAATGTGTTTTAGAGCATTTTCTTAACCTAAAAATGTAGCCAATTGTAAATATGTTTAACTTATAAAATATTACACTGGTACAAGTCAAAATAGTAGTACGGATGTGACATTTCACTGTTTGGGAGTAAAATTTGAGTAATAATTACAATATTTTATTTCAATTTGAAATTGCAATTAACTATATCTGTCATACTAAGGTTGTTTATACCTAAAAAAAGTATTTTTATTAGTAAACTTTATGTAACAAATGTCAGTTACACAAATTCCTGATTTTTCATAGAATGACTCAAAACAATTTATATTTTTTCAAAACCATAATTTCCTTATATCTGAGAATGCACGATATATCAGCCACCAAAACATCTAGAGTTTATACCTAAAATCATAACAACCCCAAATTGTTTTGAGCAGTGTAATTGGGGGGAAAAAAAAGAAAGAAAAAAAAAAAAAAAAGAAGAAAAAAAACCTCCCAACTTTTATTTAATCTATCGTGGAAGATTTAAAGGGCCATCATTATCAATTCTAAGTTACATACAACCCTAGCTCAATCAAAAATTGTTTTGCAATTTATCAAAATGAGCTGAAATTTAACATAACATAGGTGAGGACTTAAGGCAAAGTTGCCCTTAAAAAAATTCCATGATAAAAATGGTTTATTACAGTATCAAAAATTAAACAGAGAACTAAAAAATGTGAATGAGAAAAATAGAAGTTATTTCTGAGTATTGCAAAATGCGCTAACCACATTTTTTTTTTCCAAAGAACTAATTACCAAAATTAAAGTGCTTTTAATATAAAGTTAGAAAAGGTTATATAAAATTACAAGTTTTTTTAAAAATTGTCAGTCAGAGATGAGGGGTTAAAATTGGCAATAACCAATCCATTCAATTGCATTCAATACTTTCAATAATCAAAGTTAGAAAATATCACATGACCACTTTTGCCACTTATATAGAGCAAATGTGAAAATATTAAGATTATATAATAATTCAGCATATACTACTTTGAATTTTATTAATCATTTCATGTCTTTTTGTTTCAATTTTTACTCAGGCACAAAAAAGTACACCAATGCATAAATAATAATTGATAAATTGATGTTGAGATAAGACGTCAATAGTAAACTTAAGTACTGAAACAAACAAAATAGGTACAGAAATAGACTAATTATACACTACCATGTCTTTTGAGCAACAAGCTGAAAGACTGAAATTCAATTTTTTTGGCATATTTATGCAAGATGATTAAGATTTCGATTAACGACCATCTTGTACACAATAATTGAAATTTTCAAAAGTGAACCATAAGAAAAACCCTTTAAATTCAACTTGAATTAAATATAGAAACATTTTATTTACAAATAATAGGACAGTTTTTATTTACAATAAGTGCTAATTGGTGCGTCGGAAATCTAATACAAAAATATACTCTTAGAAGGAGAAAAAACTTGATCATCGTAATAAGCAATATCTATCACATACATTCACAACTGACAGTTGCATGCAAGATATTATACAGAAGACTTGACTATACAAAATGATAGTCGCACATAAGAAGAGCAATTACATGTAGTACGATAAGTTTTTTTAAAATTAAATTCCTAATCTTATTTTTATTCATTAATAATGTGTACAAAGTTTTTGAAAATTAAATTTTTACTCCTAGTTATTGAATACAAGGTTTAGAATTTTTTTTTTTTTTTTTTCAAAGTAATATATGTAATGCGTTCAAAAATTAATTTTAAAAAGAAAGTCGTGTTTAATTATAATTAAGAAAATATTTTGAGTAAAATATTTAAAATCTTTTTTTCTTCCTGTTATTGCATGAGATTAGAACAATTTCATTGATATGTACAATGACAAAACAATTGAATTTTGTGTTTTCTAATAATGACAATGTTCTGTGAAACTCTAGTGACTCAGCTATGAGGAAATTTTTGCAATAATTCAACCAAGAGAATTTTTTTTTAAAGTAGATTGATGGTAGAACGTTAGGATTTATCAAATAATTTGGCTTTCATTTTATACCTCCCAGGCTAGTTGGCCTATTTTTTATTTTAATGATACTGCATGATACATTAAGAATTTGATAAGAATTTAAAAAACGATTGAAATGAACTCATAAATAAAGTCATACTGCTCGACTAATTACTTTTTATGATTGCCAAGAAGTGACCAATTCAATCAGCAATCGGATGAGAATTTGGATTAGATTTTTTTTTTTTTTTTTTTTTTGACATTCACTATGCTTCTGACACTCAAGTTTAATTCAAGCTGTGTTACTTTTTTAACATAAATGTAGCTATACTGGATATTTGCTGAAAATATCAAGTTCGGTTTTTGCTTTGGAGCAACTATGAACAAAAAATATTTGACTACTTATGTCTACTCACATATCATTCAGTTTCCTACTGGTGATTTCTTCTAATGATTTAATTCATGCGGAACTGAACTCAAGAGGGCGTAGTGGAATTTTCTTAAATATTTAGGTAGGAATTTTTTGGGATAATTCCCAATAATTTTAGGGATAATTACAAAAAAAAAAATTGGATTTATTTCTTTAAAAGCTCGATATCTACGTATATCGGTACTTGGCTGATCGGGAAAATTCCAGCTACGTATCGTGTGACCTCGCGACCCGGAGAGCCGAAACTCGGCTAACCAGAAAAATTCGAAAAATGTGTAGTATGACCTCACGACCCGGAAAAGCCAAAATGCGGTTCTCTGCTGATCGGGAAAATTGAGAATTCTCTTTCACTTTTCTGAAGAGGATGTCATTTTCTCAAGAATGTCCTCGAATCCTCACTTCAGAATAGAGGAAGTCTGTAAAGAATATTCTACGTCTGTCTATGTTATGTGCGACATGCAGTGGTGTAGTAAAGACGTGGGAACAATTTTGCGATAATTATCTTTCAACATAAATGGAACTGAGTATCTGGAAGATATTAACTCATTGGACTATGATACACTCCCAAGTTAACGATGTCCCAAAACATTATGTATTTTTGGGGGCAAGAAAAACAATTTCATCTGTAGACTGCACTTATGAAAACAATTATTAGGATGCAGTAATTTTGACTGGAAAATGTATATGAATATTTTATTAAGTTAAAGATGCAAACTGTGGATATTTATATTTATATTACTGGTTGAAAGAATTCGAACCTCGACTTTCGCTTCTCAGCTTTCTACACTTTTGAATTGAGCAACTAATGTGATGTTGCACCAAAAGCAGAAATCAGCTGAACCAACTAACCACTCTCATTTTGGCCAAGCTGATGGCTGTGGGGTTAGAGCTCTGGCCTCGCATGCCAAAGGTGCTGAGTTCGAATCTTGGGTTAAGCATGGTTGTTTGTTGTGGTTCGGAATCCACGTTAAGCTGTAGGTCCCGGCCTGATTAGCCGTTATTGTGCACAAAAATAGGTCGTTGAGCGTACAAACAAACTACCATTTTGTCTGGCACACAATTCGGCTGTTAGTGAAATAAATTTAACAGTCATTAAATCTCGGATAATTAGACTCTATTAGAAAAAGGTTCGCTCCCCACTGAGCACATAGGAAATAAAATATCAAAGGAATCAGTAATGGTTTTCGTTCTCGATATTTCAGTATTTTAATAGGGAAATGAATCAGTATTAAATTCATACCGCATTGGAAGTCGACATATCTTGCTTTTTTTTTTTGTGCATTTCACAGTAGAAGAGGAAAAGATTCCATGTGTATTTGTAACACCACAAAGCAAAAAAATTTCACAATGAAACTAAAAAATACTGATATTTAAATTTAACGTTATTTTACTGAAGTCTTTCCAGCCAACCAAACGGTATAGTGGTTAGCGTGCTAGCTTCTAGACCGCGAGGTTGCGGGTTTGAGTCCCATGTTAGGCATGGGTGTTTGTAAATGTATGATGGCTTGTCTAATGACGAATGTTGCTGACGGCGCCAGATAATCTGAAAACAACCAACCAACTGAAGTCTTTCCATGCAAAATATCCACAGCAGTCAATAGGAGGAATTGGAATCTTGTCCACACAAAGAATAAGTCAGGAAAGGGGAAAATACATTTACTCAAGGGAAATTCGTGATTGTGATGAATTGAAAACTCGTCCACTTATTAATTAAAAGAATATAATGAGAGAAAAAAATACATTTCTTAAAGGAAACTTTTTTCGAGTGTTGTGATCATACATTAAAATCTCGTCCACTTGTTAATTAAAAGAATAATATAGTGAGGGGAAAATATATTTCCTAAAGGAAACTTTTGATTGTTGTGATTATACATTAAAATCTCGTCCACTTGTTAATTAAAAGAATGCCAGAAAGGAGGAAATATATTTCTTAAGGGAAAATTCGTGGTTGTTGCAAATGAAAATTGTAAAAATCGGTCACTAAGGGAAAAACACATTTTCTGTCGAACCAAATTCATGACAAAAATAGAAGAAATTTAGTTTTTCCCGATATGTGAAAAATTTAAATAAATCATCTCTCTGACATGTTTCCTTTATAGTAACAGTGACGTAGCCAAGGAAGAGGAGGTCATTGAAAGTGAATTTTCGCAACACATATGGGTTACTACGGGGTTTGAGTAAGATCAAAATTAACTCAACGTGAACTTTCCAGTCATATGACATGACGTCCTATCACATAACAGGAAATGTCACCCGCTTAAGTTTATCACCAATAGCCCAATTAGTCTTGGCTACGCAACTGTGTACATTAGGAAACATTCTTTTGCAAGAATAAGATTTTAAGCTCTGGCCGATCGAAGGAGAAATTTTGCTTTAGATTAACCAATGACTTCTAAAATCGCATCTAAAGTGGCCTTTTAGAAAATAAAAATTCGATTTAATAACTTGTTTCGGAACGAATTTTGAGATACTATGACGAAAAAGTATGAACTTTTGAAAAAAAAATCCTGAGTATTGACATAATTTCAGAGTTTTTGTTATCTAGAATATTACAATTATTTATAACAGAATCTGCAAAACCTCATTTTTGGTCAAAATATTTCAGAATTAGAATAATCTCATGTCCCAAATGCGAATGCACGACAGCAAATTCTGTCATAGAATTTAAGTAATACATAGGAATTGAAAGTCATAAGGCTATCAGTTGATGTATAAGTGTAGGTTAAGTCAGATTGAAGAATTTCCAAAATCGTGGTCACGAAATGCCTCATATCCCTAACACACCAAACCAATAGATCATACATACACAAACAGCTCTCTCTCACACCCACACCTCCACACACAGAAAAACATCACACACACCAAACCAACAGTACACACACACACACTAATCCAACAAGTCCAACTCAGCCTATTTGGCCCGGGTACCCTCACAGAGGCCAATTAGGTAGAGTTGGACATACCACAAACCAACACCTAAAACCAACAACAAAATAATCCCTAAGAGTCCACCTCCAGAAAAATAACGCGACTTACTCTTCCCTTAGAAATGTCTAACTGAAGATGACCGCAATTTTGGAAATTTTACCAATCTGACACAACAAACACTTATCGTCATGAACTGAAAATCATTTAACTACTCGTTCAAAAGGTTGAGTATCACAGAATAGCCCATACTGACTTCCTTACAGAAAAAGTGTTTCAGTTGAACGGACGAAAATGTTCGAGATCAAGTTTGCATTAGAAACCAAAATTCGCTCCTTTCTGGAAAATAAATAAGTAAGGGGTGGAATTCACTTCAGGCTCGCCAAAATAACCGAGCTCAAGTGAGCCCCCGGCTGGTTCAGAAGTAAATAGCAGGATATGAGATGAGCTCAAAAACTTTGAAACTAGCCAAGCTGAAGTCAATGATACCGATAATTAACTTAATAATCTAAAAATAGATTTCGGGTGGGTCTACCTGGTGTGGCTTATCCGCAAGGCAATGGCTTCTTAAGCTAATCAAACTCATATTAATGAACCCGATTCATATAAAGTATAATTAGGACGACAAGCTCAAATTAGTGAGCCCATCTGGGGTAAGAGATAATTAGAGGTACAGTGTGGACGAGATTCACGTTGGGTTTTGAACTAAGACAAGCTCAAGTTAATGAGCCTGGCTGGAACAAGAGGTGAAATGGCCATTAATGGCAAGCCGAGCTCAAATTAGTGAGCCCGACTGGGGCAAGAGGCAATTTGAGGGACAGCGTGGACGAGATTCACGTTAGGTTTTGAAATAGGCCAAGCTCAAATTAATGAGCCTGGCTGGGACAAGAGGAGATATGGCCGTCAATGGCAAGCCGAACTCAAATTAATGAGCCCGACTGGGACAAGAGCTTATTAGCGGGACAGTGTGGACGAGATTTACATTAGCCTTAGGTAATGAGCCTGGGCAATGATAATTAGCGGGGCAGAGTGGATATGAGATTCGCATTGGCCTTTGAAATAAGCCAAGCTCTATTTATTAAGCCTGGCTGGAACAAGGGCTGATAAGGCCGGCAATAGCAAGTCAAGCTAAAATTAGCCCGGCTGAAGCAAAATATAAGTAGCTTGACAGTTGATGAAATTAGCATTAGGCAGTAAGCCTACTCAAAAAAAAAATTTATCCGGATTTGCTTGAAAATCTCAAACCCGCACAAGATCAAAGTAAATTAATACGACAATGGCCAGTCTTTACTGAGCCTGATAAAAATAAAAAACAGTCAACAAGGGGATGTAGAGTTCAAATTAATGAGCCCGGTTGACTGGGATGAGTCGGACACAGGAAGAAAATCAAATAAACCTGGTTGCTGAGTCTAAAAGGTAATTAACCGGACAGTTGACAACCACTAGCTTACCAGGCAAACCATTAAATTTTAAGTTCCAATTTTTGCTGATATTGATTTCGAATGTGCTCATTGTATTTGGGGAATACAAACCTTATTTGTGCGTTTAGATGTATCAATAAATAATAATAAATACTGATTACAGAATGGGTAATGAAAGAACTAGCATATTGTTATGTTTTTGTGGAATTTAAAAAGATCTGACATTTCTAGAATTCCAGATTCCCTATGAAAATATTGATGTTCAGTTTTCCTACACACTTCGTTTTTAAAATTTTTAATTAAAATATTTCATTCTACTCTACCAATATTGAGTTTAAAAGGGGAAATAAAGGAGTTACTACACTACACTACTGCCACTGGAAACAAAACTAACCGTCTTTTAAGTAAGAGGCTATGTTAAACCTTTAATAACTTATTAGAAGTGCATTTTGAGATTAATTATAAAATGTCATTATAATTGGAATTATAATATGAGTCAAGGTTGCATGGGGGATTGTTCACAAATCTATTATTGTAGAACTTACTTGAAACAAGCATCCTCACAAATTTCGGAATTCATTACCATAAGGAGCTTTACTCCAGGCATTCATTTATGGGTAAATATGGTGGGATTGTTTCAAAAGGAATTAATACAAGACAGTTGTTATGCTTAAGTATATTAAGAGAAATGACAGGAAGTTATGCACATGAAAGAAGTTTTAACTACTTGGATTTGGTGGTTAAAACAGTTATTTTTTTACAATCGATCCAAAAGCAAGAGCTAATGTTCAAAGCTAAGCCCAGCAACATGCACCGTCAGAAAAACGTTCTGTAATTTTTAAGATGCCCAGTTATTAATTTTTTTTTTCTTTCTCTCTCAACTGTCATCCTTTTTTTTTTTTTTCTCCCCCCTCCTCTCTTTTTTTCCCTTTCCTTTTCTTTACCCCCTTGCCCCCCCCCCCCCACCCTCTTCCCCACTGTTCTTTTAGAAAACAAATTGTCAACATAGTTACAGGCTTCCCACTCAAAAAGCAGAATGAAAATCAATGACTTTTCAATGACTTTTAAGCACCTAATTAATGTTTTTAAGGACCTTTGAAAATTTGTTTTCAGGCCTCATGTCTATATATAAATTTTTAATAAAGTATATTCTACAAAAAAAAGTTGCAAGTTTGTGGATGCGTACTAAATATGTCGGAGAATTCCGATACGGTGCAGATAAGTGGCGGTCACGCGGGGATAACAAGTCAAAAGTTGTATTTTTATAAATTTTTCAAATGGCCACTCAACATCTGCAAAAATTAAGGACTTTTAACGACCTCTAAGCATTTTCAATGACTTTTAAGCACCTCTAAGCATTTTCAAGCACTTTCAAGGCCTTGAAAACAGGTTCATAAATATTAAGCACTTTTAATGACTTTCAATGACCGTGGGAACCCTGAATTATAGGCTACTGATCAGACCAGAAAGCGAAGTATGCGACAGGTAGGGTTACAATAAAAAACATTGAGTTCAGAATAATTTAATCAAAAGAGAAAATCAATTTGATTTTTTCCTCTAAGACAATTTTTTCCTATTTAAATTTCATTTCTTAAAAACAGATTGCTTACAAAACAGAAAAGTTGGGATTTGAATGATGCAAACTTTCCACAGTTGATTTTAATTAATCTAAAGCTCTACAGCTGAGTCACTGGCATATAATTAACCAAAGAATTGCAGCCAAATATAGATATCTAGTAGTAACTATTGATTTTGGGACAGTAATCTAATTCTAATCTCAAGCAATTCATTATTATTTAATTTATTTTAAATTTTGAATTATTAATTTTTTTTTATTTTATTATTATTATTTTTTTTTTTTTTAATAAAATTTTTCAATTATTTTTATTCAATTTTTAAATTACTTTAATTTTTATTTTACCTTTAATATTTTCCTTCATATTTTAATTATATTTTTTACAATTATTTTCTAATTTTTTGAGCAACTCCATAATTTATGAATTATACAAATAAATAGGCACAAGAAATGCCGCAAGTGTCATTTCTTTCAAAAGAAAATTAAGGTTAAAGACAAAAACAAATTTAACTTTGCACTTCAGGTATTGCTTCTTTGATTAACCCTTAAGACATCCTCACAATGAATTGTCCGATTCCCCTAAAATAAAAGTTATTTTCATTAGTAACTAGGACTCTCCTTAAAATATAATTTCTTATAAGATTTCAAACATTTTTTGAAAAGTAAAATTGAGCTTAAACTTAATTCTACGGTTTACATAGCCTGCACAATTTAAGCCCGAATGAATGTCATTTGGAATGCTTTTTTAAAAACATCCATTTTCGATGACATATACATTTCTGCCAACAAATTGCGATTGTTTCAACTCTGTAAACCACACTTCTTTTAAAATTGGGAAAAAATTATCAGCACTAATACGAGGGTAGGAGAAGAAACAATCCGACTTAGTTCAAGATTTACTCCATTATAATTACTATGTAAAATCCGATTCAAATATAAATAATCCTTAAGAAGAAATATATTTAAGATTTATTCTAATTATTTTACTACATAAGGTAATAGAAAAAAAATGAATGTAGCCTTTTACAAATAATGAAATCAATAATGCAAGTAAAGCAAAGAAAAAGTGGATGCTATGAATAAAAAAAAATATTAACACATTATTGAAATTAAAAAAATAGTTTACCACTCTTGGAATAAAATATGCACATTTAAAAATTACAACAAAGATATAAAACAATTCAAGATTCTAATAAATTTAATTTATGCCTTCAATGGCAATGCCACAAAATATTCATAAGTAATTTCTATCCAAAAAAATTTTAAGTATCTATTTTTTATCTTTAATGCAAGGCCGCTTTTATGATTTATTTTTTTATTTTTTAAAATTTAACAATAAATACTTTCAGACTAATAAAATAATGTTATTTATCAAATTTTATTGCACAATTATAACTTTAAGATACTAACAATTAGGTAAGGGATTTTGTTGGAATCAAAAAGGTTTTAAGGTGACGAGTAACGAAGTTACCCATTTGTGGGGCCCAAAAAGATACTACATCCAAAATAGTATGTAGGAAAGTTTGCTTTTGTGCATTCTTTTCATTCAAAAGTATTTGCTAGGTTTTAGGCTTTTCAAAACAAGATGCATTTTAAACTTTCTTTTCAATTTCTTTGTGTTAGTTGTTTAGGAAGTTTTTACTATTGAATACTTTCTTTTGGTATCTAGCACATTCACATTTGAAAACTAATACTTGTTTTATCAATCGGAAGTATAACTTCCAAAAAGATTAAAATGTCAGATATAGCAGTTTTCCCTGGAATATCCTGTAAAAGTCATGTTTCCATGGCAACATGCAATGTTAGACAACCTGATGGGAGCCATTCTTATGATAGATAAGATACTGTATAGGGATATGACAATACAGGGTGTCCAAAAGGGGGGGATCTAAATTTCCCTCAGAAATCCTGTCACCTATACTTTTATAATAATGCAAAAAAAAAAAAAAATTAAGAAAAATCTCAAAATATTAAAATTATTGATAAAAAATGTGTTTCTGCTTTTAAGCATTTTTCAACTTCTGAAGGTAGAAAAGTATTAACTCAGTTCCTCACATTTTCAAAATTCCCTGTTTACAATATTTTCCCATGTTGCTAAGTTTCCAAGTTTCTAGTTGCAAATAAGCTTATTCAGAAGCAAAACACTTTTAATCTATGCATCGATAATAAGTTCAGGAAATCTAGTTCAATGCTTTTTTTTTAAAGAAAATATACTCACAAAAAAACTGTTGAGATACTGACATATGCTTGACCTCACTGTGCGAAGGAACAAAGCTTCCCATCTTAATCTGCTCGTCTATTGGCTTTTCTGTCCGTTTTGGATCTTTGGAAGAGAAGGAAACATGCCCATGAAATACCATTTTACAAATACTACCAATAAGTCAACATATTCATATTCATGAAGCCCCAAATACAAGTCCACTAAATATTTATTAAACCATGTCCAAAAGAAATAAAAATAAATTTGTATTTCTTGGTCACTAATTAATCAACAATACATTTTCAAAAAAATATATTTATATCGTTATAACTTAAACTGCTGCGACAAGGAAGTTAAGTGGTCATGAAAGTGAAACACATTTTTAAGGAATTATTTGAACAACAAATACTTTTGCATACTTCTAAAAAACACACAAAATACACATAATATCGCAATCCAACTTCGAGATAGAAAATATGACAGCGGCCCATTAAGTCAGGATCACAGATTTTATTTCCAAAGGATCTTTTAAAAAAATTATACTATTCATGTCCACAGTTTGATTTAGTTAAAATACAATAAAATTAAGATTATGGATTCAGATATTTAAAAATTTTGTTAAGAAAAAAAAAAGCAAATGTGAAAATAGACAAAAACTAAAAGTGTGGAACATCACACAACTTTCAATTACACTATAATTTTGGTTAATCATTAAAATTGACATGATGTTATTTAAGGGGAGTAAGAATCCTAAAATTTATAAATAATCTATTTTGAGTTTATTATTGTTTATCAGATTGTAAATTCTCCCCTTTGAATGGATACTTTATTTGTAAGAGTTTTCTAAAAAATAATTCTGAATATTTCAGGAACATTTTAGGGTGAATTCCAAAAATTTTAAGGATAATTTTAAAAAATTAAGGGACATTTATTTTAAAGCTAACGAAGGCCCATAACATGGACATTATTTTCAAAGCATGTTTTAAAACAGGGAAGAAAACTGGCATTTTCCCAAAAAATTGAAGTATATTAAGTATTTTCTCTCTGGAGGAGTATCTGTTTTTCTTGCGGGTTTCGGAAGTAAAACGGGGAATTTTTGTGTTTCTTTTTTATTTTAGGAATTATCGAAAAATGCAAGTACAATTTTAGAAATTATAGGGACAAACAAAAAAAATTTAAGGAATATTAGGAATTTGAGGTGAATGTTAACCCTGCAATTCAAAAATACCAGACTAAAATATTTTAATGTAATTAGGTTTGACCGAGGGGAAAGTTGAAAATTCAACAATTACTTAGAACTGTTATTTTCCTTGATGAAACATACAGCTCATTAAAAATATTAACTTATTGAAAGCAGGGGCATAATTTCAGATGAAAAGTGTTTAAGTCAATATTCAATTTAAGTTAAATGTTTCTAAATTGAGCGAGACAGTTTTAGAAATAAAAAAAAAAACTAAGTTTGTAATTAATTAAACCAAAGTTTGCAGGTAATATTGAACTTTGATCAAATGGTTCCTTTTAAAACAAAATGCTGGGCATCTTAGGCGTATTTTGTTAAGAAGGTATTGGAGTTTATAATTTTGATGAAAGGGCTCTACATCTAAAGTTAAAGTACAGTAGGAAATTTGATTTCACTTCCATCGAATATGGCAGAGCTAAAAAAAATATTTTAAGTTGAGTTTACTTTTTAATACTTCCAATCGGCGCTTCCGTCATAGCAACTGCAACTTCAGAGAACTCATCAATCTGTTGTTAGGTTGGTATTGAAATACTAGTATTCAAAATTTCAGAGTGTTGCCTACAAACCTACTCAAAAAGTTCACACAAATATCAAACCAACAACCTACCTTAGTTCTTTTTTCCCCGACAACTTTTTTTATCCTCGTAATCACAAATCTCTTATCCGAATCTTCTGCTTTGGGGATGGTCATCACGCCCTCTGCTAGTGCTTGAGAATTGAAAGATGGCCGACGAATCTAAGATGGCTTTTCGTCATCACTTTGCCTTTTACTTTTCTTCAGAATACTTTCTTTTAATAACCACAATCAATCTTTTTCAGAGCTAAAACTTCTGTAACTTTGATTTTTTTTGTGAGAGATTTTGCTTTGTGTTTAGGATGGCCTTTCATCCTCACTTCTTTGTTCTTAACTCTTCTTCAGACTATCTTCTTTTAATAATTAGAGCTAAATCTTTAGAGCTAAAATTTCTGTCTTCTTTGATCTATCTTTTATTTACCTTTTTTTTTTATGGTATCTAGGATATACTTGATGGTTTAATAATGGGTATCTTATTCCATGTTTTAGATTTAGCTAAAGAAAACTTTATCTTTTCTAGTCATTAAAAAACTAAATCCTTCATTTGGTTTTAGACTCGGTTTTAATCTTAGTCCAGTTCCTAGCTCCATCCACATTGATTTCACTAAGCCTTGTATTTTGCCCCGGCTTTCTGCAATTGCAGTTTTTCTAATGGTATTTTTTTAGGCTTTCTTTGCAGCTAAGTGTTGGATTTTGTTGGAGAGTGTCGAAAAATTATCTAGTTGTTTTAATCAGCTGTAGCTCAATTTTCAGAAATGTTTTATATTAGACAACTCGGGAGATGCAGTCAAGCTCTCAGTTGGAAATGGCACTTCTTTTCACTATCTTTTGGACTAATCTATTTGACGAGTTATGTTTCTTTTGTGAAGAAATTGTAGGTTTCAAATCACTGAAAATAAAATGGAACATAAGTGAGGACAGATTACAAAAATTTTAACTAAAAAATTAGTTTCAAGGATTAAAAAAAATTTTAGGAACATCAGCCTCGACTTTATAGAATTTTCATTATGTTTTAATAAATTAAGATAGCTCACTTTTGATGCACAAGACTCATTTTACACTTTCAAATAAAATATTTTTAATCTTTTATGAAAGATATCCTTTGGCCTGTTTTGTGAGTTGGGAACACTGCAAAATATTATTCAAATAATTTAACATGCCCCACCCCATTATTTTTTTTTAATGTTTTTGTCATATAGACATAGAAACTTTTCCAAGATTTGTCAGACAACAATTTGTTCCAAGTGTTCTGTAAATATTTAACCCTAAAAATGAAAAACAGTAAAAGTAGTTTATGATGATATTATTAGGCCATAATAAGAATTTCATTCATTTCATAATTATCAAGCACTCAATATGCAAAAGAATTTTGGAAAATTTTGGTATGGAAATTCGTTATGACAAGACCTTTCATTTTGCAAGAGGCACATGTCTGTAGAATTTGTAGTGTTAATGTTAGTCCGCTACAGATTGAGCCTTTGTTTAAGCTTCTTACTAGTGTAGTGTAGTGTAGAAGCTGAATGTATTCTAACAATTGCTTTAAATTTAAAAATGAAGTAGAATTTCACAATACTTGCTTCAAACTTTAAAAACGTCAGACTTGGAATAAGTTTCTCGTAAGGAAATAACGTCGTCCAGGGTTTTTTTTTTGTAATAATTTTTGGAAAATTGTAGATAACATTCATTAAAAGTTATGTATCAATAGCAAATGCAGCTATACCTACTTTTATTTGAAGGTCCACAGCTTTTTATGCAATCACTATTATTTACATCAGTTCAATCATGCGAGGAATCCAGTTTTTCTGTAAAATAAGTATATTTTAAAAATCTTTATAGACATACACACAGTTTAACAGTCAAAGCGAAGTGGCTAACAAAATACGTAACTTAACTGATTGCTATACAAGATAATACAGCCAAAGACCTTCAAATTTATTCAAATCTGCTTCAAAAGCTGACATTCGCTCTTAACACAGACATATCCTTTCCAAAGATTGTTTCAATATCGACAAAAAATTAAGTTAATTTTTTTTTAAATAGACAAACAACTTTTTTGCTAAATAACAGTTATATAATTAAACATTTATACTATTTTAACAAACATGTGAATTTAGTTAAATTCACTTTTCATATCTGGAGGAATATCAGGGATTTTTCCCGGGTATTGGGAGAAAAATCGGGAATTGTGGGGGTTTTAATTTTTTTTTTTTTTAAAGGAATTATCGAAAATTTCAGTACAATTTTAGTGATAAAGATAAATTGTAGGAATATTATGGCTAATGTGACCCCTTTAATTAGGAACGCTCAAAATCAAGCCTCTAATGAGCTTTGTTTTAAAAACTTCTAGAAATGCCTTATTACATACCATCTCGAATTAGAATACACCTGACCATCTTCCATCAGGAAGAGCCTTACAGCAAGGATCTATCATCAACGATCTTCAAGTCTTTGAAATGAGAGTCAATTGGAGGGATCCTGATTGTCTAAAATGCATGAAAAAAAAAATTAAATTATTTAACATTTGATTAACTTATGCATTTTAAATTGTTCAAAATAAAGTATAGCAACAAAAAGTAGAAGTATAAACCTACCTAACCGTCTTCAAATTCAAGATGAGCTAGTGGTGTGCTGCGTGCCGAATCTTGAACAGGTCTGGTTTTTTTAAGTGCTTTTTAAAAAGTTAAATTTTGATCTAGCATCTGGTGGTGAATGTTTTTTTTTTTTTTTTTTTTTTTTTTTTTTTTTGAAAATAACTTAGCAATTTTTACAAGTTGAAATTTGTTTTCCTCAAATACACTTTTTTACTTTTTCTATATGTATAATTTTAAATACTTTTTTTTTTTTTTTAAAGTGAATTTTTCTTCCAAACTGTCCTCAGGAAGTAGAGTCCAGTACCCATGCATTGATACTGAACCCACAATTGGAGGCTAGCACTCCAATCGCCTCTTGATTCGAGTTTCGAAAGAAAAATTCAAAAATTTAGATAAAATTCCAAACGTGAAATAATTCAAATGATTGATTATTGCCGATGGCACTGGTAACCAGATCTAACAAGACACTTTTTTTTTCTTGCACAAACCACAGCTTCCAATTAATTTTCCACTCCAATCTACAAACAATAAAAATTCATGTATGAGTGATATAGTAAACATACTCCAGTAAGTAATGACGCACGGGACATTTAAGCTCTTATTTCTTCTCGTAAATGGATTAGAATTGAAAATGTATGATACGAGATTCATCAAACAAAAACATAACTACTAGATTCCTCAAAATTTAAAAATTATAATCTCTTTACGAGAAGGAAAAAGAGCCAAAAAATCCTGTGTTAACAGCAGAGAATTGCCCAGTACATAAATAAAATCGCCACTTGGAGCTGCATTTAGTAAAATTAATATTTCACCTTTTATGAAGTTTGTTCTAGATGAATTTTTACAAATGATAGAAAAGTAGAGATTAACAACTCAACGACTATAAATTCAAAGTTAATGCTATTCTGAAGTTTTTTACAAACATATTTACTAAATTTCTTTATTACATTTAATTTGTTCTTAGATTTTACAAATTCTTCAAAAGTAAATTTGTGGTATTTAATTCTTTTGAGCTGTTTAACATGAATTCTGTGGTTTATATAGTCGACAGTTTATCATCCTAAACAATTGACACGCAATAATCAATTTAAAAACCAGTTTTGATGATGTCTGCATTTCTTCCATCAAACGGCGATCATAATTACTCCGTAAATCAACTTTCTTTTAAAATTGAGCAATAAATATTCCATTGGCAATGCAAAAAAAAAATCTGGTTAAAATTATAAAGGGTGAAAAGCAGGATTTAAGATGTTTTTAGGTACAAGTGTTATTTAAAAAGTAATTTGTAAATTTTACAGAAAGCTGTTATTCAGTAAGTTTGGTTTATGACTTCCCACTAGAAATCAACTGAATCATATTGCTTAAGTAATTGTATTCTAAATCCTTTTGGCTGAACAAACTCTCCATTTCAATTATGGTGAGTGTTCATAAATTAAACAAAAAGACTTGTATGATTACTTCAAAACAATGCGTGAATGAACAGTGATTGTCTTAACTGTATGTAAATATAAAAGGCATAGAAGACAGCATCCTGTGTATAAAAACATGGTAAATAAGAATACGTTAATGTCTTCTTACCATTCCTACTTTTTAAATCCTTTATATTAACTTCCATTTTGTGTATATGTTTGTCGATGGCGGGCAAATCTGTGGAGGCCTAATTAACTTAAATGTAAATGTTTAAAGACTTACTAATAAACCAACTTGTCATCACGCAATGGCGCTAAAGTAGTATTTAACTGACCATTGAAGAAACTCTTTCCTGTTGCCAAAATATTTTTAATAAATAAATAATAAAAGTGTTTTTTATCAGAATGAATAAACAGGGTTTCTGCCAAAATAAAGTGTCACAAATCCATGACTTTCCAGGACTGAAGCAAATAATTTTCCATGACTCAAGAAATCATATCACAAAAGTAATAATAATAATAACCTACATGAATTTTACTAACACCAACATCGTAAATAAAACAATGTACCATAAAATGATTTTTATAAAGTTTTATTTTAAATTAAATAAAAAAATTCTTGTTCCATTCTTTGATATTTCAGTGTTAAAAAGCAAATGAATCTTTAATAATAAAAATATATTTGAAGAAAGAGCAAGTCAATAATAATAAATTATATAATCAAAAATCAAATATTTTGATATCAATAATTCAAAAGAAAAAAAACAAAACAGGGACAAAAAATATTAAAAGAAAAAACATTAACTCAAGCTTACCAAAACTGTTAATTTCAGTTCTCATACTACGAATTTTTTTGTTCACCTATGAGAACTTACTCGTGTGATGACACAAATTTGGAGTTCAGAAATGTTTTCATTAGCCGCAGTTTTTAATTATGACAATTGTTTCCGTCAAAACGTAAATAAAAACATAGATGAATTTTCGATGAGCTGAATAGCAACCGTGACGTTTATGATGTCACAGTAACGTGATTTTACTTAAAATGTTTAGAAATCCATAAAATTTACTGTATTTCCATGACTTATGGCTATGTTTTTGCTCAAAATCATGACTTTCCATGACAAAATTTACCCAATGTCCAAATTCCTGACTTTCCATATGTGCGGAAACCCTGAATAAAAGATATTTGGATGTGAGTGCATAAATTCACATTCATTTTTAATAATTACATTTTGAAATGTAGTTTGCCGCACATTTTGCTAATATAGAAATGTTTAAGATATTTAAAATTAGATACAAACACTAAACACATGCTGGCAATATAATTGGCACTCTGTTAATGAATATAAAAATTGGGTTTGTATTAAAAACTTTGTTTTTATGGGTTATATTATTTTTCCATACTAAAACAGTTTCTAAGGACCTATTAAAAACATGTTCAAAGTTCTCTTGTGCCAGGGCTATTGTGCGAAAGGAGGAAATGCCATCCGAAGAATTTGAGCTTGGAATGGGAAGAAGCAAAAAAAAAAAATTTAGGAAGTGAATGATAAAAATTAATGAAAAAAATAATAGATAGGCAGAAAATTGAGATTGTTAATTGTTTAAAAAAAAAAAAAGAGTTTTCAGGACCTGGCTTACAAAAAAAAAAATCTAAAATATACTAAATATTGATAGAAAAAGTGAACTTTTGCTCATGGGGGGGGGGGGGGATTTCTCTTAATCGTTTTTTAACTTATGAAAGAAGAGCAGATTCCACATCTACCATATATTTCCATGAGGTGAAAACAACAATGAAACTGTTTTACATATAGAAAACTACAATACAGCTACACAGCTGCAATGAAACTTATTCAGAAGCAAAACACTTTTAATTTATACATTTATAAAAGTTCAGGAAATTAGATCAATGACTTTTTAACGAAAAAATACTCACTTTTAAAGAAACTGTCGAGATAGTGAGAAATCTGTTTGCTCTTATGGTGATAGGGAACAAAGCTGCACCACTTGCTTCGTCAGTGAGCTTTTCTGTTCGTCTACGATGTTTGGAGAAAATAAAAAATATGTTTTACAGATACCAATATGACATAAAATTACAGGTGAATAAAGAGACAAGTTGACAAAGAACAAAAATCCAGTGCATATTTGCATATTCAAAATAAATTAGAATTTTTCCAACAATTTCTAAGAAATAATACACAATAAATTTATAACTGCTTTAACCCACTGACGGTCCAGGGAATAGAAGGAATTCTACAGTTATTTTCCCTGCAATAATTTTTAAAGTATGTTTCTATTTCAAATATATATATAATTTTTTTAATTATTTTTTATTCCTTTGTTTTCGAAAGGTTATAAACTATCATCCTAATAAAAATATTAAAGAAAAATAACTTATTTTATATTTTTAAAATTTAAAATGTTGTGTATTGCTGGAAAAACTGGGAATCAAATGACGCATATACACTGTAAAAAAAAACCGTCACTTATACGGAAATTCCCAGTACTTACAACGGTTTAAATCCGTAAACCTGAATTTACGGTTTAAAGCAGTTTTCGTAGGCAAGGTTACAGTTAATAACCGTCATTCACCAAGAATCGCTCTCTGCGCATGCGCATTACATATTCCTTCGAAAACGACGCCGAGGCCCGAGCATGTCTGTTTTGAAAGAAAGTGGCTTCTTTGGTAAGTTTCTTTTCATTATAATGATCAATTAAGCATTCATATCAATCATTCATCATAATCATTTATCAATTAATTTGTTCATTGCGATGAAATTCTAAATTAATGTATGTACATAAAATTACATCAGAATCAGAAAATGTTTATTTTATTGAATGTAAACAAAAACAGCGATGTTGTTCTATTGTTTTTCTGAAACATATGCGTGTGATATAGAATATTGTACGTAATATTTCACGAGTTTGTAAGAGTTGTAAAACTAAATGAAGTTTAATTAACTGCATTGGCTATCATTTAGAAATGTGCTCTTTAGTTTTGTAATAACTTTTGAATGTTTTGGCACAAATTTTGCAAATGAAACTTCGGAAGATCAGATTTGATATCTGAGAATTAAAATTTTATTTAAAAATTACTTACTACAGATGTAGTTTAGGACATTTTTTGGGGGCGATTTTATTTGTTATTTTTTTCTTCTGGGTAATTGTAGTTTTTGTCAAAGAGTTTTATTTTGTTATATTTTATACTTTATTTGTTTTGTTTTTTTCAGAAAAAATGCAGTTTGTAACAATGGGTTTTTATTTTAAGTTAGCATACTTTAATTTTATTACTTATATTTTAATTTGATTTTATTATTGTTTATGTTTTAACTTATTCAGTTACCATGTTTTTGATTTTTTTTATCGCCAAATGCCCTACTACATCTGTTCCATTGTGTGAAGTTTCAGTCAAACGACACTGCTGTTTCATTGCGATTGTTTCAAATCAAAGTCTGTTGGGATTGCCTTAGAAATCACTTGGGAACATTTTCAGTCTCTTACATGGCACCTACCGCCTTTGACTGAAGAAAATCATGTTCCTCAAGATTAGATAGCTTATTTGTCAAGACAAGATCATCTGTCATAAATGTAATCGTACTTGGTCACTGGCAAAAGTAAGGGAAGGGCTGGTGATCTTTGGGATTGAATTAATTGCAAAACAGATTTTTAAAATGTTGCTGTTTTCAAGTACTATAGCATTGGTGTGATGATATAGCCTTTCAATGCAGGAGTTAAAAGACCTCTTCATTTTATGAAATGTGTTAGTTGAATTAATGTAAAATTCTTTAAAAACGTAGCTAAAAAATGAACCTACGTTTGTGAGCAAAGAAAAAAGATTTTCTTTCAATAAATTTCTTTTTTTTAGCGTTAACGGATAGTAGTAATTGAGAATTTCTAATCCATTCCTTCCGCAAATTATCGTTTTATCGCTTATAACATTAAACGCCATGAACCTAATGAAATAATAAGAAATAGTGTTGTGTGAAATATTGAGTCTTTATTTTAAGGAGATAAACTTAAATTTTATTTTTGAAGGAGATTAATCCATTTATCCCATCCCTAGACTACCCAATTGATGTGCAGATCCATATTTCAAAATAAGGTTTTTAAAAGATGATTTCATGCTAGCTAGTTCATTTGACTCTTTTCACGAGTGTAAATAATTGTACATAAGGATGACAAATTTTACAATATTTTTCATATTTTGTACAGTTTATTGGAATTTTTCAAAAAGAAACTACCAGTTGTGCTGAATGCCTTGCTGTACAGCAGTTTTATCGCTGGCTCCTAACAACTCCTTAGACTTTAAAAGTTCTCTGCACTTTTCAGGTAAACTATCGAGATTCTTTTATTTTAGATAGGATTTAGGGACAAATACAACTCTATTTATTTGAAGTGAGAATACTGTTGGAATAAATTTTAGTGCTTTTAGAATAAATTTACTTAGTGTATTATAATTAGAATTAAACATTTTTATTTCTTGCAACGTTCAGTGGTAAGCTAAGTTTTATAAGAACTTGCTTGTTTCACCTTTGTTAGAGGTGCTGTACTTAAATAACACTAATATAGAGTGGCCACAGAACCAGGAAAACTTGGAAATCGGGAAAATGTCAGGGAACTCTCTCATTCTGGAAAAAATCAGGGAATTTTTTTAAATTTCACAGAAATCAGGGAAATTTTCTTTGTTCTGAAGACACGTTTTCCTGATCATCCACATTTTGGCGCCATTTACCCAGAGAATTGTGGCGGTAATCGTTGAAAATGTAATGTTTCGGAATAATTTGAACTTTTCATTACCGCCAAAACTATTTTTAAAAAATTGGCACGTTATCTCTTTAGCTAACATGTTCTATTTGATCAGGATGTCTACACTTCTGGATAAGTTGGGGAAATTGGATAAAAAGTTTGCCATAAAATCAGGGAATATTTTCAGAAATCCATCATGGAAATCGGGGAACTTTTTTTCGTAAATTTTGTGGCCACCCGGTAATAGTAGTTTTGATAATCTGCTATCATTTACATACAAGTGTTTATTTCATTTACTATTTGAGGTTTGTTTTAAAAATAGTTTTGCTTTTGTGAATGCTAATTATGACATTAGTATTGTTACAGAGCTATGTTAGTGGCATTTAAAAAGCTTAAACACTGGTTGTAATTGCACATAAAAGTTACCAATGCATATAAAGGATTTATATTAAAAACTTTATTTTGATCTGTATCACAGGTGCTTCTGGGTATGAATCCAGACAAAGGCTCAGTCACCGCAATGATGTTCCGATACCTGCTCTACCACAACCACGGGTCCCAGAGACGCCCAAGAGAACGTCCCCCAAAGCATAATACCGCCACCACCGGCCTGAGGGAGCACTGTACATGACCTACTGTACATTGAGGGAGCAACTGTTCGCCTGAAAGACGGCGTATCCGGACTCGGCCATCTGACCAGGCAACTCGATCAGGCCGATATCCTTGCTAAGGAGAATTGCAGGATTTCAACATCTCCCTCTTCCACACTTACTTTTTTGGAATTGTACTCTCTGGAAAAATCAAAGATCTCGGAGGAGTGGAAAACACCCCAACCCATAATTGGTACAAGGGCTCAAAACCGGGTTTGTCCCTTGACCTCCCGTGTGACAGACATACCCGGACTGTTCTATCAAGGCTTGCTAGCGGTCATATCAAGTGCCTAACTTTCAACGAGGGGACGAAAACCTTTGCCACCTGCACCAAGTGCCAAAATCATCAGACCTCTCCTGAGCACCTCTTGGATTGCATTGGACTCTCTAAGGAGGATCTCTTTGTCACGCACTCTGGTCACCAAGAAAGAACAGAGGTGAGTTCAAAGATTGCATTGGGTTTATTGTTTACACTGCAAGCATAAGCAATGGGCCGCCACACTGAGGGGGAAGTAGTGAACTTCTTACGCTGGTTGCGGCAGCGATTCCAAGACGGTGACAGCTTTTCCGGTACACTTTACGTCAGGTCCACCGACCAGCGGTAACCTAAACACCAACTCGGTGTATCCTACAGGCTAACTGAGCCTAAACATAAAACTAAAAAAAACCAGCAAGCAGCCCCGAAGACCTTAACTAGCTGCTTTTATTTACCAGGCCGCTTGGACATGCGCTCTCGCCGATGTTGTGGCTGACCAATCAAGGTGAAGATGTGCAGAAGAGGTGCGCATGCCAGGTTGAACCGTCACATCTTTAGCAATCCTCTCCTAGTCTTCGACTTCCTTTTAGTCAACGAACTCGAGGATCTTGTCTGACTCCGTCAGACAGTGAGGATTAGCAACAACAACAACAGGCAACTCGCTCCCACACACAGAAGTAAGTGAAAGAATGATTCTTCAGACTCTCCAGCAGCAGTTAAATACCACTTCCACCTGATCACGTGCCTTCCACGTCATCCAGGCGAGTTCATTGCAAAATGTAGGGGTGGTCATCTTTCAATTTTAACTTAATTTTCTTATGTGAATACATTGAATTATTAGCCTTTAAAAAATTTTTAAGTATGTTTACTGTGGTAATTTGGACATTTTATAAGATGGTGATTTTGTAGAGTCATAATTATTCAGATATAACTTGCATTGGTCAATTTTGAAAATTTATTAGATGTGTTCAATAATTTGTACATTCCGCAATCTAAATTTTTCCTTTTCGTATATTTTGCATATTTTTCTAAACTGAAAAATTAATAATGATTTTCATATGGCCTTAAAAGTTGCTGCAGCTTGTATTGATTGATATGATTAATTATTCCTAGAAATTTTTTAATATTTTGTTTATTAAATAAAGTAATCTGAACCACTTTTCATTCGTGTGTATTGAAATTTTATAATTATGTATACTTTTATACTGTCAATTTTGAAAATTTATTAAATATGTTTAATAATTATTAGATGTGTTTCAATAATATTTTGTTTATTAAATAAAGTAATCTGAACCACTTTTCATTCGTGTGTATTGAAATTTTATAATTATGTATACTTTTATTATGTGTATTGAAATAAAATTATATTTTTATCAAATTTAATTTGTTTTACTTAATACTTATATATATACACAGTGTCATAAAATACATTTAAATCCTGTCGCGTTAAAAAATATTTTGAAAGTTAGTAAATTATTGCATTTTTTTAATGTTTTAATCAAATTGAAAGTCTAGGTAATCATAGTATAGATAACCAAATAAATTTATTATTATAGTTTGATATAAGAAAAGACTGATAGCTATTAATAAATTATTTTGTGTTACATGCTCATTTTGTGATATATTTTTTACCTTTCTATTTATGTTGAAGGATTACCTTATTGCTTCGGAATTTTTTTTTTGTTTTAATTTATAATGGGACATAGAATATTTTGCTGTGATACAGAATTGTACTTTAATTTTTATGATTTTCATCCATTGAATATGGTCATTATTACTAACAAAACCTTTAGCAGAACACAAATGCCTTCTTGATATTGTAAACTGTGTTTAATACTAAAATTAATCATACATTTTGTGGCAGAAGCTTTTCCATCTACAATTGTTTCTTAATATTTTGCAAAAGCAAACCGTTCACTTACATTTGTAAACATTTTTGTCACTGGAAGTTTTTGTGTAAAATAGAGAAAAACTTCGCTTATAGGGGTAAACTGTTTCTTATACAGAAAAATTTCTGTGTATTTTATATGAAATTTATTGCAGAAAGTTTCCGTGTACTTTACGGGGGAAATTGTATTTTATATGGAATTGACCTTATTCAACACAGAAATTCTGTTTATTTTACAGGTGGAAATTGCATTTTGTATGGAATCAACGTACTTAATACAGGAAATTTTAATTTATTTTACGGGAGTAAATTATTTTGTATGAAATTACCGTATTTAATACGGAAAGTTTATGTTTATTTTACGGGGGATCAATGTTAGTAACCAGTCAATAACCGTTTTTAATACGAAAAGTTTCCGTTTATTTTACGGGAGAAAACTGTATTTTGTACGGAATGACCGTAATTATTACTGAAAGTTTCCGTTCATTTTACGGGAAAAAACCGTTGCAATCAGTCAAAAACCGTATTTAATACGGAATGTTTCCGTATTTTTTACGGTTTTAAACTGGCGACCCAGCTGCCAGTTTAAAACCGTAAATTTGACGGGATTTTTTTTGCAGTGTATAAGTGAATGACCGCCAGTGGGTTAAAAGTAAATTGCTGTGAAAATTAGGTTATACATGGGAAACAATTCTTTAAAAGGAATAATTTGAACAAGACGATTAAATCATATGAACATTTGACAAATTAAGAAAGTTTACAACAACTCCAAATGTTGTTTTATCTAAAAACAAACGTACTTTAATTTGTAAAAAAATTTTAAAAAAAAAAATTCTTGGATATAGCTAAATTCACTAATAGAATAATATAGATCTTAAAATATAGATCTTCAAGTTCTATTTTTGTTCTATGATTGTTTCAGGAGCTATAGAAACCAAATCTCCTGATTAAATTGAGTTTTACTGAAACAAATTGAATTCACACTGTCAAAATACAACTACACAGATTTTAATACAAGAAAGTTATTTATTTAGGATTAAACATTTATTCTGGATTTTCTATGCTAGACTCAATGCAGGGTGTTTAGCAGCTTGGAACTTCAAAAAAAGGGTCTAAGGGACCAAAAATTAAAAAAAAAAAGGGGGACTTTTAAACAAAACTTGTTTTAAATTCTGGAGTACACATTAAAAAGAAAAGAATTAATTATTGATTGTATATTACTAAAAAAACACTGAGAATTATGATTACACATTTTTAAAATAGTAAACAGACAGAACCCAAATAACAATTTTGGAGTGCAAATTTCACCTTTGCATTGGATTATTTCAACACATGATTGAACACTAGAATTGTTAGGATCTGCAGAAAACCTATATTTAACACCAACAATTCCCGTTAATACAATAATACAACACGCCTTTAATAGTATTATAACACGTGTTTGTGAAAAGTAAAATTAGAAGATCAAAGGTTTGTGGCTGATTTGTTGTGTTTTTTTGAGCAAGAGACTTTATGAGGACAATACTGGTACAAATTACCGACTTTTAAGCAAATGTACTTTGTATATTTAGACATATTGGAATACTGTCAGTAGTCGGTTGTGGTTGAATGCAATACAATATCAATAACATATTTTTTGTGCTCATTAAGTCATAGTTAAGTTGATTGAATTGGATATTTTGAGACACAACAGCTATATTGCACCAATACATTATTAAAGCAATACCTGGGCTGCTGAATGTAACCCAAATGTCAAAGTGAGAACACATCCCATCAGCAGGAGTTTCAAGAAGAAACTTTTCAAAAGGAAACAGACTCCTATTTGCATCTCGATTGAAAGAAAACTTATACCGGGTAGCCTTCGAGACTATTTGTCCCAACTGTCGCCAAATGTTTAAAATCAAAAGTTTAAAAGCATCAAACGAGGCTTGATCTAAGTACCTCTCGCATGTTAGGAGTTTACTCTGCTCCCTAAGCGCAAGTTCAGAAAGAATTTGTGGCCGCAAAAGCTGTTTAAAATGCAGGAAGCTACAGTCACACAAAGGTAGTAGTACTTACTACATTAAAGGCTAGACATAAAATCGATGCATTCTTAAAAATATAATAAAAATGAATAACTTACTTTTTTAATTTGCTCTTCTGACATCCTTAAGATATCCCAGTCTGTGATTATTGATTTTTGATGAACTGTGATTTTTGATGTGAAAGGGTCTTATTTTGAGATGACACCACAGTGATCTCAACTTCAAGTTTATTCAGTTTTGATTGCAGTGAGTTGTTAGGTGATATCACAGAAGTGGGATGCTGTTCAAGTTTCCAGTTGACCCTTCAAATTGTTGCTTTGGTCCTGATGTGCTGACACCTGGTTATTGAGATTGCAATTTTTCTCTTCAACTGTTGACGTCTGATAAAAAAAAATAGAACTAATTATGAATTCCTTTGCACTTTTTAAACAACAGAACTCAAAGATATCATCAATTTAATTTTATGAGATTATCTTTAATAATGGGAAAGGTTTATATAGCATAAATTGAATGAGATCTGAATTAAATTAATCCCATTAAAATTTTGTGTAATTTAAATTTTTTTTTTTGCAAAAAATAAGTTTTTCTCTCTCATCTTATTCCTTTTATAAAACTTGAAAGGAAAAATTGATTTGAGTTTGAGTGTTAAAGATTCTTAAAATTAAAGACTTAGCGTTCATGAATGATTGTGAAATGTGTGTCGGGTGGGGGTGGAGGGGAACGCATGTTTCCGGCTGCACTAGCATTTTCGATCACGGGCCACCACTGCTACCGACTTAGGAGTCCAGGGTTCGACTCTCGTTGGCACACGATTGCCTTTAAGTGGTTTTACCGGACAATTGAATCTGCCAAATACCGGCGCCTTCCGGAACTACCAACTCAGCAAGCAACATCTGACGACTCGCAACTCTCACGCCAACTCACCCAACACCAAATCCACTCAACTCTCACCCAACTCAAATCGTTTGCCCCCTTCGCGACTCACTGGGAAGGGGCTATGTAGTGGTTTCATGTACAAAAGACGGATACAACATGTAGGCACTAGTGATTTGCTTTTGCCTAAATAACTCAGAAAATAGGTTTATAACATTGGTGGTTCCGACACTGAAAAGTTGAACTTTTTAAACATACATAACTGAGCTGGACAATCTTTTCAAATACATATACCGCCTATTCTTCTTTCAAGCCGTGAACTCCGATTAAAAAAAAAATTAAAAAAATTTAATATTTTCCGAGATTTTTTTTAGATAGGATTTTCAAACAAGTACGCCTGGTTTTCTTTCAAGAGATAAACATTGCTATCTAGTACGTGGCTTTATCAGAGTTATTCATTATTAGGGAATAGCAAGATTGTTAATAATTTAGCCTTATCTTAATTATGATCATATAACCTGTAAAATTAGGAAAACGATAGCTTTCCTTACTTAAGGGATACATGATGGTTCGGGTCCAATTTTATGAATACTAAAGAAATAAGGAATAAATATTAGGTCAAAGAACTCCTTGACATCAATATTAGTAAAATTAATTCATATAGATATTTAATATTTAATTATGTAAATTATAATTTTAATCTTCTAGAATGTTTATGAGAATTATATTTTCAAGCTAATAACAGTAAATACAATATTTAAAATCATTTACAATACCTTTAAGTCATTGCATTCTCCTTTGAGTGAATTGTGGTGGCTTTTTAGGATACTATGTATTTTTATCAAAGTTAATTGCTCATGAAAACGTTGTAATGATTCATGATCAGTAAGTACCCAAACACCTATGTCTGCTTTCCAACACTGAATATTGATGATTCATCTGCAAAGTAATGGAATTTGAGTATTACTTTGTAAAATTTTATTACTTAATTAAAAGTTCGGAAATCAAAAAGGGTTTTGAAGTTAAGAAAAGTTAAGTGCTAAAATGCCTTTCCTTAGATGAAAAGTGAGCCAATGAAACATTCAGCGTGATACACTCCCACTTTACTTGACAGGGGCTATTAAGTTTACAAACCCACAGATTATAAAGCCACTATGAATGCTAAAAAAGTAACCTTTACCTGCTGTAAGAGGTCTGAAAGACAGCGAGTCATTTTTTGTAGAATGCTTCCACCCCCTAAAATATCTCATCTTTGACTTTCATATAAATTTTTCTGATACTATGTTTCTTAAACTTTAAACGGATGTTCACCAATTTGTTTGGCGCAATATGGACCATCATATGTTGCTCTTGCACAAAAAACCTCAAACCACCTAACCACAGCAGTTAAAGGTTAAATAGGTTTAAGATAATATTTTCTCATTTTAGATGATTAAGTCAACCGAACTTAGGTTATATATAGTATATTTTGAAAATAATTCGGATTTTACTTTTTTTGAATAATTCTTTTAGATGTATGAGATTTTGAGAGACTGGGAGTTTGTGGCTGGTTTGTTGTATGGGGGTTTTTTTGAGCAAGAGACTTTATCAGGACTATACTGGTTCGAATTACCGACTTTCAAGCAAATGTACTTTGTATATTTAGACATATTGGAATACTGTCAGTAGTCGGTTGTGGTTGAATGCAATACAGTATCAATAACATATTTTTTTGTGCTCATTAAGTCATAGTTAAGTTGATTGAATTGGATATTTTCAGACACAACCGCTATATTGCACCAGTACATTATTAAAGCAATACCTGGGCTGCTGAATGTAACCCAAGGGTCAAAGTGAGAACACCTCCCAGCAGGAGTTTCAAGAAGAAATTTTTCAAAAGGAAACCGACTCCCATTTGCATCTAGATTGGAAGAAAACTTATACCGGGTAGCCTTCGAGACTATTTGTTCCGACCGCCGTTATGCCAAATGTTTAAAAGCATCAAACGAGGCTTGATCTAAGTACCTCTCGCATGTTAGGAGTTTACTCTGCTCCCTAAGCGCAAGTTCAGCAAGAATTTGTGACCGCAAAAGCTGTTTAAAATGCAGGAAACTACAGTCACACAAAGGTAGTAGTACTTACTACATTAAAGGCTAGATATAAAATCGATGCATTCTTAAAAAAATAATTGATGAATAACTTACTTTTTTAATTTGCTCTTCCATGTTTGACATCCGAGTCAGTGATTTTTGATTTTGATGAACTGTGATTTTTGATGTGAAAGGGTCTTATTTTGAGATGACACCACAGTGATCTCAACTTCAAGTTTATTCAGTTTTGATTGCAGTGAGTTGTTAGGTGATATCACAAAAGTGGGATGCTGTTTAAGTTTCCAGTTGACCCTTCAAATTGTTGCTTTGGTCCTGATGTGCTGACACCTGGTTATTGAGATTGCAATTTTTCTCTTCAACTGTTGACGTCTGATAAAAAAAATAGAACTAATTATGACTTAAATTGCACTTTTTAAACAACAGAACTCAAAGATATCATCAATTTAATTTTATGAGATTATCTTTAATAATGGGAAAGGTTTATACAGCATAAATTGAATGATATCTGAATTAAATTAATCACATTAAAAAAATTGCATTAATAGCATCAGTTAAGGTTTCTTTTTTAAAAAAAAATATTATTCAATATTGCAAGAGTAAAAGAAATATTTAAATAGTGTGTTTTAAAGTTTAAACATCAGGCTAAAAAAAAAAAATGTTTCCTATAACTGGACCAACCCTGAATTACAATGAAATATTCAGACCTTATTTTTTTTTTTTTACATTTAAAACATTTAATTTTAAAAAAAAATGTTCGTTAAAATGATTAATTATAATGGCACAGCGATCACATTATCTATTAATAATTTGTTAAGCACTTGCCGAACTGGTTTCATTAGAGCAGTCTATCAGTTGCAGCCATGAAAATTGATAGGTAAATAACTGTAAACCTGGTATTTCTATACCAGGTTTGTATGGAAGTATACCCTAGAATTTTATATCACTGTTTATACTTTTGATCAATTTAAAATATTTGTATGTTTACTAAAAACATTTAGCATGCAAAAACTTTTTCCTAACTTACTCTAATATTTTTGCTCATGTTACAGAAAAAAAAACTCTAGTTTTTCTGGACTTATAACCTATTTCCTTTTCCATTAAAAAAATTGCTGATACTGGAAACAAAGTTTAAGTACAATTTTTATCTAACAAGTTTAATATTATTAAACTGCTACGATCAAACATTGTACGTACAATTTAAAAGAAATTTAAAAATATTTGGAGAGATGGTTAAATCTTGGTACATGTATCAACTTCAACAACAAACTTCTTAAACAAATTATAAATTAACTCACCTTTTTTTTCAAGTTCCATAACATCTGCTTTTATTTCTTCCAATTCTCCACGTAGTGTAAGAAGTTTAATTTCATCTTTTGCAAATATTCGTCTAAAACATGCAAATTACGAACTTTAATAATTGGAAAATTTAAAATGGTATTTATCAAAATATCCCAGAAAGAAATGTCCCTTCAAGAAACAGTGAGTGTTTTTGTGAACAAACTGTTTTTGTGAAAATAATATTTTAACCACACAGACTTTTATTTTTATTACATTCGATTTGGTTATTTAAATACAATTATCATGGTTTCTTGGTTGCTATAAATGATTGGATGGGTTTTTTAATGGGTTATTGCTGCAATTTGGCAATTTTTAGCAGAATAGTACCAGTATTTCTAACAGAAGTTTTAGAAATAACTTTAGATAAAAATAATTAATGCTTAATTAGGAAAAAGCCTTGGCTAAAAATTGTGAAGTCATTGGAGATGTACACAGCAAATTATAAATAAACTTAGGAACTTCGGTGTTTACAAGGCCTGGAAAACAAGTAAAAAAATTATTAAGCACTTTCAATGACTGCTGGAACCCTGATTAATTAAAAAGGGTTAATTGGCATGTTTAGTTTTTTTGCTATAAATTATGTCCGAAAGTAAAAGATCGTCTGGAAAAAGGAAATATATAAATGATATGAAACATAAATTGCCTTTATTATATTTTAAAATTATTTTTGGAATTTCTCGTGACTGTGGTTTATGCAACTTTTTTGCGTTACTAATATAATAAGATAGTAATTAATAATCGTTAATGGCTTCTGCAATACATCCAAAACTTTTGGAAAAGAATTTTCGATTTTAAAATTCAATACAGAAAGCTCCAAAATATTCTACAACAAAGCTCGTGAAGTATATATGTACAAGATATACTTTTATTTTACACATATATAATTAATGCAATAATGAGCTTGGTTAAGATTTACTGTAGGGTCTCTCTTGGTGATTTATTGAAAGTTGGAGATTCGGCGCCGAATGTGGCAACCCGTCGCCAAGGTTTTCCAATAACTCTAATGGCCATTTGGATTTGGCGACAGTCTTTTGACGTCATTTTCAATTTGGCGTTATCTTTGAAAAGCTGCCAAGGGGGACCGTACAGTAAATCTTAACCAAGAGCTCCACTAAGTTTACTACAATACCTTTAAGCTAAACTATATATAAAAACAATTTTAAACTCACCATACTCCGTTCGAATATCATCCGACGTCCTCTGCTTGTTATCCTGAGCATAAAACCACAACTCATGCTCTTTTAGTTGACTAGTAGAACTCCCATCATCTGTTGTAGCATCTGTTTTGAATCTGTATGCCTTTCAAAAGACGCCCTCTGAAATATTCACCAAAAAAATCTTTGTATCTCTTTGCCATATCTAAGCCAAAACCCTTCAGTGTAAAATTCAGGGTGTTCATATTATTATTCTTTATGGAGATCCTCAGTGAGTTATCCGGGTTGCAATCGCTCAGGGCAGCAAGAGAATATGAGTGGTGGCAACAAGAGGATGTGAGTTGAAGTCAGGATTGCCCTCTAGATCAGAAGATGTTTTGGTTGGGAGGCTTTAGTTGAAAAGTCCTCCAGAGCAACCATCACTGATTTTGTCTGTAGTCTCTCATACAGCAATTTGAGGCAGGTCATTAATATAAATGGGTTGCCTTTTATTAACGCTTCAAATTTTAGATACATTGCTTCACTCAATGCAACTGGATTCTCCTTGATCTTGGTCCGTAGAAATATACGGCTCTTATGGTGATAGGGAACAAAGCTGCACCACTTGCTTCGTCAGTGAGCTTTTCTGTTCGTCTACGATATTTGGAGAAAATAAAAAATATGTTTTACAGATACCAATATGACATAAAATTACAGGTGAATAAAGAGACAAGTTGACAAAGAACAAAAATCCAGTGCATATTTGCATATTCAAAATAAATTAGAATTTCTCCAACAATTTCTAAGAAATAATACACAATAAATTTGTAACTGCTTTAACCCACTGACGGTTGAGGGAATAGGAGGAATTCTACAGTTATTTTCCCTGCAATAATTTTTAAAGTATATTTCTATTTCAAATATATATATAATTTTTTTAATTATTTTTTATTCCTTTGTTTTCGATAGGTTATAAACTATCATCCTAATAAAAATATTAAAGAAAAATAATTAACTTATTTTATATTTTTAAAATTTAAAATGTTGTGTATTGCTGGAAAAACTGGGAATCAAATGACGCATATATAAGTGAATGACCACCAGTGGGTTAAAAGTAAATTGCTGTGAAAATTAGGTTATACATGGGAAACAATTCTTTAAAAGGAATAATTTGAACAAGACGATTAAATCATATGAACATTTGACAAATTAAGAAAGTTTACAACAACTCCAAATGTTGTTTTATCTAAAAACAAACGTACTTTAATTTGTAAAAAAATTTAAAAAAAAAAAAAAATTCTTGGATATAGTTAAATTCACTAATAGAATAATATAGATCTTAAAATATAGATCTTCAAGTTCTATTTTTGTTCTATGATTGTTTCAGGAGCTATAGAAACCAAATCTCCTGATTAAATTGAGTTTTACTGAAACAAATTGAATTCACACTGTCAAAATAAAACTACACAGATTTTAATACAAGAAAGTTATTTACTTAGGATTAAACATTTATTCTGGATTTTCTATGCTAGACTCAATGCAGGGTGTTTAGCAGCTTGGTACTTCAAAAAAAGGGACTAAGGGACCAAAAATTTAAAAAAAAGGGGACTTTTAAACAAAACTTGTTTTAAATTCTGGAGTGCACATTAAAAAGAAAAGAATTAATTATTGATTGTATATTACTAAAAAAACACTGAGAATTATGATTACCACATTTTTAAAATTGTAAACAGACAGAACCCAAATAACAATTTTGGAGTGCAAATTTCACCTTTGAATTGGATTATTTCAACACATGATTGAACACTAGAATTCTTAGGATCTGCAGAAAACCTATATTTAACACCAACAATTCCCGTTAATATAAATAATACAACACGCCTTTAACAGTATTATAACACGTGTTTGTGAAAAGTAAAATTAGAAAGTCAAAGGTTTGTGGCTGATTTGTTGTGTTTTTTTGAGCAAGAGACTTCATGAGGACTATACTGGTACAAATTACCGACTTTTAAGCAAGTGTACTTTGTATATTTAGACATATTGGAATACTGTCAGTAGTCGGATGTGGTTGAATGCAATACAATATCAATAACATATTTTTTGTGCTCATTAAGTCATAGTTAAGTTGATTGAATTGGATATTTTGAGACACAACAGCTATATTGCACCAATATATTATTAAAGCAATACCTGGGCTGCTTAATGTAACCCAAATGTCAAAGTGAGAACACATCCCAGCAGGAGTTTCAAGAAGAAACTTTTCAAAAGGAAACCGACTCCCATTTGCATCTCGATTGAAAGAAAACTTATAGCGGGTAGCCTTCGAGACTATTTGTCCCAACTGCCGCCAAATGTTTAAAATCAAAAGTTTAAAAGCATCAAACGAGGCTTGATCTAAGTACCTCTCGCATGTTAGGAGTTTACTCTGCTCCCTAAGCGCAAGTTCAGCAAGAATTTGTGACCGCAAAAGCTGTTTAAAATGCAGGAAACTACAGTCACACAAAGGTAGTAGTACTTACTACATTAAAGGCTAGATATAAAATCGATGCATTCTTAAAAAAATAATTGATGAATAACTTACTTTTTTAATTTGCTCTTCCATGTTTGACATCCGAGTCAGTGATTTTTGATTTTGATGAACTGTGATTTTTGATGTGAAAGGGTCTTATTTTGAGATGACACCACAGTGATCTCAACTTCAAGTTTATTCAGTTTTGATTGCAGTGAGTTGTTAGGTGATATCACAAAAGTGGGATGCTGTTTAAGTTTCCAGTTGACCCTTCAAATTGTTGCTTTGGTCCTGAAGTGCTGACACCTGGTTATTGAGATTGCAATTTTTCTCTTCAACTGTTGACGTCTGATAAAAAAAATAGAACTAATTATGAATTCCATTGCACTTTTTAAACAACAGAACTCAAAGATATCATCAATTTAATTTTATGAGATTATCTTTAATAATGGGAAAGGTTTATACAGCATAAATTGAATGATATCTGAATTAAATTAATCACATTAAAAAATTTTGCATTAATAGCATCAGTTAAGGTTTCTTTTTTAAAAAAAAATATTATTCAATATTGCAAGAGTAAAAGAAATATTTAAATAGTGTGTTTTAAAGTTTAAACATCAGGCTAAAAAAAAAAAAAATGTTTCCTGTAACTGGACCAACCCTGAATTACAATGAAATATTCAGACCTTATTTTTTTTTTTTATATTTAAAACATTTAATTTAAAAAAAAAATTGTTCGTTAAAATGATTAATTATAATGGCACAGCGATCACATTATCTATTAATAATTTGTTAAGCACTTGCCGAACTGGTTTCATTAGAGCAGTCTATCAGTTGCAGCCATGAAAATTGATAGGTAAATAACTGTAAACCTGGTATTTCTATACCAGGTTTGTATGGAAGTATACCCTAGAATTTTATATCACTGTTTATACTTTTGATCAATTTAAAATATTTGTATGTTTACTAAAAACATTTAGCATGCAAAAACTTTTTCCTAACTTACTGTAATATATTTGCTCATGTTACAGGAAAAAAAAACTAGTTTTTCTGGACTTATAACCTATTTCCTTTTCCATTAAAAAAATTGCTGATACAGGAAACAAAGTTTAAATACAATTTTTATCTAACAAGTTTAATATTATTAAACTGCTACGATCAAACATTGTACGTACAATTTAAAAGAAATTTAAAAATATTTGGAGAGATGGTTAAATCTTGGTACATGTATCAACTTCAACAACAAACTTCTTAAACAAATTATAAATTAACTCACCTTTTTTTTCAAGTTCCATAACATCTGCTTTTATTTCTTCCAATTCTCCACGTAGTGTAAGAATTAATTTCATCTTTTGCAAATATTCGTCTAAAACATGCAAATTACGAACTTTAATAATTGGAAAATTTAAAATGGTATTTATCAAAATATCCCAGAAAGAAATATCCCTTCAAGAAACAGTGGGTGTTTTTGTGAACAAACTGTTTTTGTGAAAATAATATTTTAACCACACAGACTTTTATTTTTATTACATTCGATTTGGTTATTTAAATACAATTATCATGGTTTCTTGGTTGCTATAAATGATTGGATGGGTTTTTTTAATGGGTTATTGCTGCAATTTGGCAATTTTTAGCAGAATAGTACCAGTATTTCTAACAGAAGTTTTAGAAATAACTTTAGATAAAAATAATTAATGCTTAATTAGGAAAAAGCCTTGGCTAAAAATTGTGAAGTCATTGGAGATGTACACAGCAAATTATAAATAAACTTAGGAACTTCGGTGTTTACAAGGCCTGGAAAACAAGTAAAAAAATTATTAAGCACTTTCAATGACTGCTGGAACCCTGATTAATTAAAAAGGGTTAATTGGCATGTTTAGTTTTTTTGCTATAAATTATGTCCGAAAGTAAAAGATCGTCTGGAAAAAGGAAATATATAAATGATATGAAACATAAATTGCCTTTATTATATTTTAAAATTATTTTTGGAATTTCTTGTGACTGTGGTTTATGCAACTTTTTTGCGTTACTAATATAATAAGATAGTAATTAATAATCGTTAATGGCTTCTGCAATACATCCAAAACTTTTGGAAAAGAATTTTCGATTTTAAAATTCAATACAGAAAGCTCCAAAATATTCTACAACAAAGCTCGTGAAGTATATATGTACAAGATATACTTTTATTTTACACATATATAATTAATGCAATAATGTGCTTGGTTAAGATTTACTGTACGGTCTCTCTTGTTGATTTATTAAAAGTTGGAGATTCGGCGCCGAATGTGGCAACCCGTCGCCAAGGTTTTCCAATGACTCTAATGGCCATTTGGATTTGGCGACACAGTCTTTTGAAGTCATTTTCAATTTGGCATTATCTTTGAAAAGCTGCCAAGGGCAGGGGTCAAAGTGACAAAATAAGAATATATAGGATTTTTAAAAAAAATATATAGGACAATTTAAAACATCAAATAACTGCACATAGTTGCTACTGAACTTAAAAATTAACTAGTTATACATTTATAAACTCGTTATACTGTATTTAAGAGAATATAAAACACACCTTAAAAAAAAAGAAATCGCCTGATCCTGAATATGTCATCCGTTATTGCCTCAATATTCCATCCCTAAATCAAGTTTTATTAATTACATTATTTGCAATCTTGAGTCTTTTGCTCCCAGTATCTATAACTGCTTGAACTGCTCCAATTTCTTTAAGTATTTTCTTTTTATCCCTGTTTGCAGTCTTTTGTTGGTTCAGATTTACTGTTCAGTGTCGGTTGGATTGGCGGCGAAAAGTGGGAGATTTAGCGCCGAATGTGGCGAACCGGGGATTTGGTTTTCCGGAAACCCTAATGACCGTCTGGATTTGACATCACAACGTATTGACGTCATTTTCAATTTTGGCGACTTTTATGAAAAAATCGTGGCTAATATTTCGAATCCGATACGGATTCTGCGCCAAGGTGATTTTCGCTAAAAAATGGCAGCCCGTCACTTTTTTAAGAGCAAGAGAACTACCTATGGTTGCCCTAATTAGGTGCCGTTTAAACAATTCGTGGCCCAGAATCCGTATCGGATTTGGAATTAAAAAAAATCGTCATCCGACATCATACAGTAATTCTTAACCCTTTTGTTTCCTTCATCAATTATTGATTGAGCACTCAAAATGTCCTTTAGTAGCCCTGCAAGTTAATCACAAGTCGTTTTCATCCATTTTTCTCGAGGCAGAGTTATGTTGCTGCATCTCTCTCTCTGTATCCAATTAATTTACTACGTTGGAGGAGAAAACAAATCAGAAATTCAAGACCGCGTACTATGAAAAAGTTTACATGTTTACAACTCCTGCCGTTCCAGTGGAGTTGAGTTGTAGGTTATACAGCACGTGACGTCACAAGAGATAAAACGCCGCCGTTACAAGCATTGATTTTGTCAGGTGTTTTTACCTACGATCGCGGCAAAGAATCCGAAATATAAAAAATGGCAACGAAAGGCGCCGTTATTACGAATTCGAAGAAAATATAGATCGAATCAATATAGAAATATAGGATTTATAGGACAATTGTAAAATATAGGACAATATAGGACGTTTTTGCCAATTTTTAAAAAAATATAGGATTTATAGGATATATAGGACGTCTGCGACCCCTGCAAGGGGGACCGTACAGTAAATCTTATCCAAGAGCTCCACTAAGTTTACTACAATACCTTTAAGCTAAACTATATGTAAAAACAATTTTAAACTCACCATACTCCGTTCGAATATCATCCGACGTCCTCTGCTTGTTATCCCGAGCATAAAACCACAACTCATGCTCTTTTAGTTGACTAGTAGAACTCCCATCATCTGTTGTAGCATCTGTTTTGATTCTGTATGCCTTTCAAAAGACGCCCTCTGAAATATTCACCAAAAAATCTTTGTATCTCTTTGCCATATCTGAGCCTTCAGTGTAAAATTCAGGGTGTTCATATTATTGTTCTTCATGGAGATCCTCAGTGAGTTATCCGGGTTGCAATCGCTCAGGGCAGCAAGAGAATATGAGTGGTGGCAACAAGAGGATGTGAGTTGAAGTCAGGATTGCCCTCTAGATCAGAAGATGTTTTGGTTGGGAGGCTTTAGTTGAAAAGTCCTCCTGAGCAACCATCACTGATTTTGTCTGTAGTCTCTCATACAGCAATTTGAGGCAGGTCATTAATATAAATGGGTTGCCTTTTATTAGCGCTTCAAATTTTAGATACATTGCTTCACTCAATGCAACTGGATTCTCCTTGATCTTGGTCCGTAGAAATATACGGCTCTTATGGTGATAGGGAACAAAGCTGCACCACTTGCTTCGTCAGTGAGCTTTTCTGTTCGTCTACGATATTTGGAGAAAATAAAAAATATGTTTTACAGATACCAATATGACATAAAATTACAGGTGAATAAAGAGACAAGTTGACAAAGAACAAAAATCCAGTGCATATTTGCATATTCAAAATAAATTAGAATTTCTCCAACAATTTCTAAGAAATAATACACAATAAATTTGTAACTGCTTTAACTAACTGACGATTGAGGGAATAGGAGGAATTCTACAGTTATTTTCCCTGCAATAATTTTTAAAGTATATTTCTATTTCAAATATATATATAATTTTTTTAATTATTTTTTATTCCTTTGTTTTCGATAGGTTATAAACTATCATCCTAATAAAAATATTAAAGAAAAATAAATAACTTATTTTATATTTTTAAAATTTAAAATGTTGTGTATTGCTGGAAAAACTGGGAATCAAATGACGCATATATAAGTGAATGACCGCCAGTGGGTTAAAAGTAAATTGCTGTGAAAATTAGGTTATACATGGGAAACAATTCTTTAAAAGGAATAATTTGAACAAGACGATTAAATCATATGAACATTTGACAAATTAAGAAAGTTTACAACAACTCCAAATGTTGTTTTATCTAAAAACAAACGTACTTTAATTTGTAAAAAAATTTTAAAAAAAAAAATTCTTGGATATAGCTAAATTCACTAATAGAATAATATAGATCTTAAAATATAGATCTTCAAGTTCTATTTTTGTTCTATGATTGTTTCAGGAGCTATAGAAACCAAATCTCCTGATTAAATTGAGTTTTACTGAAACAAATTGAATTCACACTGTCAAAATAAAACTACACAGATTTTAATACAAGAAAGTTATTTACTTAGGATTAAACATTTATTCTGGATTTTCTATGCTAGACTCAATGCAGGGTGTTTAGCAGCTTGGAACTTCAAAAAAAAGGGACTAAGGGACCAAAAATTTAAAAAAAAGGGGACTTTTAAACAAAACTTGTTTTAAATTCTGGAGTGCACATTAAAAAGAAAAGAATTAATTATTGATTGTATATTACTAAAAAAACACTGAGAATTATGATTACCACATTTTTAAAATTGTAAACAGACAGAACCCAAATAACAATTTTGGAGTGCAAATTTCACCTTTGCTTTGGATTATTTCAACACATGATTGAACACTAGAATTCTTAGGATCTGCAGAAAACCTATATTTAACACCAACAATTCCCGTTAATATAAATAATACAACACGCCTTTAACAGTATTATAATACGTGTTTGTGAAAAGTAAAATTAGAAAGTCAAAGGTTTGTGGCTGATTTGTTGTGTTTTTTTGAGCAAGAGACTTTATGAGGACTATACTGGTACAAATTACCGACTTTTAAGCAAGTGTACTTTGTATATTTAGACATATTGGAATACTGTCAGTAGTCGGTTGTGGTTGAATGCAATACAATATCAATAACATATTTTTTGTGCTCATTAAGTCATAGTTAAGTTGATTGAATTGGATATTTTGAGACACAACAGCTATATTGCACCAATATATTATTAAAGCAATACCTGGGCTGCTGAATGTAACCCAAATGTCAAAGTGAGAACACATCCCAGCAGGAGTTTCAAGAAGAAACTTTTCAAAAGGAAACCGACTCCCATTTGCATCTCGATTGAAAGAAAACTTAGAGCGGGTAGCCTTCGAGACTATTTGTCCCAACTGCCGCCAAATGTTTAAAATCAAAAGTTTAAAAGCATCAAACGAGGCTTGATCTAAGTACCTCTCGCATGTTAGGAGTTTACTCTGCTCCCTAAGCGCAAGTTCAGCAAGAATTTGTGGCCGCAAAAGCTGTTTAAAATGCAGGAAGCTACAATCACACAAAGGAAGTAGTACTTACTACATTAAAGGCTAGATATAAAATCGATGCATTCTTAAAAAAATAATTGATGAATAACTTACTTTTTTAATTTGCTCTTCCATGTTTGACATCCGAGTCAGTGATTTTTGATTTTGATGAACTGTGATTTTTGATGTGAAAGGGTCTTATTTTGAGATGACACCACAGTGATCTCAACTTCAAGTTTATTCAGTTTTGATTGCAGTGAGTTGTTAGGTGATATCACAGAAGTGGGATGCTGTTCAAGTTTCCAGTTGACCCTTCAAATTGTTGCTTTGGTCCTGATGTGCTGACACCTGGTTATTGAGATTGCAATTTTTCTCTTCAACGGTTGACGTCTGATAAAAAAAAATAGAACTAATTATGAATTCCATTGCACTTTTTAAACAACAGAACTCAAAGATATCATCAATTTAATTTTATGAGATTATCTTTAATAATGGGAAAGGTTTATATAGCATAAATTGAATGATATCTGAATTAAATTAATCACATTAAAAAAATTTGCATTAATAGCATCAGTTAAGGTTTCTTTTTAAAAAAAAAATATTATTCAATATTGCAAGAGTAAAAGAAATATTTAAATAGTGTGTTTTAAAGTTTAAACATCAGGCTAAAAAAAAAAAAAATGTTTTCTGTAACTGGACCAACCCTGAATTACAATGAAATATTCAGACCTTATTTTTTTTTTTTTTACATTTAAAACATTTAATTTTAAAAAAAATGTTCGGTAAAATGATTAATTATAATGGCACAGTGATCACATTATCTATTAATAATTTGTTAAGCACTTGCCGAACTGGTTTCATTAGAGGAGCATCTATCAGTTGCAGCCATGAAAATTGATAGGTAAATAACTGTAAACCTGGTATTTCTATACCAGGTTTGTATGGAAGTATACCCTAGAATTTTATATCACTGTTTATACTTTTGATCAATTTAAAATATTTGTATGTTTACTAAAAACATTTAGCATGCAAAAACTTTTTCCTAACTTACTGTAATATATTTGCTCAGGTTACAGGAAAAAAAACTAGTTTTTCTGGACTTATAACCTATTTCCTTTTCCATTAAAAAAATTGCTGATACTGGAAACAAAGTTTAAGTACAATTTTTATCTAACAAGTTTAATATTATTAAACTGCTACGATCAAACATTGTACGTACAATTTAAAAGAAATTTAAAAATATTTGAGAGATGGTTAAATCTTGGTACATGTATCAACTTCAACAACAAACTTCTTAAACAAATTATAAATTAACTCACCTTTTTTTTCAAGTTCCATAACATCTGCTTTTATTTCTTCCAATTCTCCACGTAGTGTAAGAAGTTCAATTTCATCTTTTGCAAATATTCGTCTAAAACATGCAAATTACGAACTTTAATAATTGGAAAATTTAAAATGGTATTTATCAAAATATCCCAGAAAGAAATATCCCTTCAAGAAACAGTGAGTGTTTTTGTGAACAAACTGTTTTTGTGAAAATAATATTTTAACCACACAGACTTTTATTTTTATTACATTCGATTTGGTTATTTAAATACAATTATCATGGTTTCTTGGTTGCTATAAATGATTGGATGGGTTTTTTAATGGGTTATTGCTGCAATTTGGCAATTTTTAGCAGAAGAGTACCAGTATTTTAAACAGAAGTTTTAGAAATAACTTTAGATAAAAATAATTAATGCTTAATTAGGAAAAAGCTTTGGCTAAAAATTGTGAAGTCATTGGAGATGTACACAGCAAATTATAAATAAACTTAGGAACTTCGGTATTTACAAGGCCTGGAAAACAAGTAAAAAAATTATTAAGCACTTTTAATGACTGCTGGAACCCTGATTAATTAAAAAGGGTTAATTGGCATGTTCAGTTTTTTTGCTATAAATTATGTTCGAAAGTAAAAGATCGCCTGGAAAAAGGAAATATATAAATGATATGAAACATAAATTGCCTTTATTATATTTTAAAATTATTTTGGGAATTTCTTGTGACTGTGGTTTATGCAACTTTTTTGCGTTACTAATATAATAAGATAGTAATTAATAATCGTTAATGGCTTCTGCAATACATCCAAAACTTTTGGAAAAGAATTTTCGATTTTAAAATTCAATACAGAAAGCTCCAAAATATTCTACAACAAAGCTCGTGAAGTATATATGTACAAGATATACTTTTATTTTACACATATATAATTAATGCAATTATGAGCTTGGTTAAGATTTACTGTAGGGTCTCTCTTGGTGATTTATTGAAAGTTGGAGATTCGGCGCCGAATGTGGCAACCCGTCGCCAAGGTTTTCCAATAACTCTAATGACCATTTGGATTTGGCGACAGTCTTTTGAAGTCATTTTTAATTTGGCGTTATCTTTGAAAAGCTGCCAAGGGGGACCGTACAGTAAATCTTAACCAAGAGCTCCACTAAGTTTACTACAATACCTTTAAGCTAAACTATATGTAAAAACAATTTTAAACTCACCATACTCCGTTCGAATATCATCCGACGTCCTCTGCTTGTTATCCTGAGCATAAAACCACAACTCATGCTCTTTTAGTTGACTAGTAGAACTCCCATCATCTGTTGTAGCATCTGTTTTGAATCTGTATGCCTTTCAAAAGACGCCCTCTGAAATATTCACCAAAAAAATCTTTGTATCTCTTTGCCATATCTAAGCCAAAACCCTTCAGTGTAAAATTCAGTGTGTTCATATTATTATTCTTTATGGAGATCCTCAGTGAGTTATCTGGGTTGCAATCACTCAGGGCAGCAAGAGAATATGAGTGGTGGCAGCAAGAGGATATGAGTTGAAGTCAGGATTGCCCTCTAGATCAGAAGATGTTTTGGTTGGGAGGCTTTAGTTGAAAAGTCCTCCAGAGCAGCCATCACTGATTTTGTCTGTAGTCTCTCATACAGCAATTTGAGGCAGGTCATTAATATAAATGGGTTGCCTTTTATTAGCGCTTCAAATTTTAGATACATTGCTTCACTCAATGCAACTGGATTCTCCTTGATCTTGGTCTGTAGAAATATACGGACTACGTCGGTTTCTTCTCTGACTAGTAACTGATTGTTGATCTCGTTGCTGTGTGTAAGGAGACACTGTAAAGCGTAATAACAACTAAAGTCATGAAGCTTGAGCTTGACATCAACAGGAGGGATGAGGCTTTTGATCAGACTGGGGTGAAAAAAATCTGTATGTTCTTGCAGTGTGTCATGAATTTGAAAAGAAACTCATGCTCTTTGTTTTTGAAGTCTAGTTTTAGAACTGAGTTCATGGTGAGTTCTTTTCTAAGGTATGAAGGGCAGTTCTCACAGAGATCAATGGAACAAAACCAGGGTGTATTGTAACCAATTTCACAAAATGAAGTATAATCACGATATTCTTCATCTTCATTTTGAATAACAGAGAAAACATTAGTGAAGGCTGCAAAAAATGAATGTACACTGTCAGTCCTTCGTTCATCGAGACAACTACTGAATGAAGTGAAGAGTAGGGAATCTCTAGCTTATGCAGGAGATGTGTTGCTGCATTGCGCTTCTTCACTGTGCAGATCTTGCTACTACAAAGTATAACTACATATTCTTATAATTGTGACACACAACCAGTTTGTTTTGGGTGATTTTATAACAGTCATCATTTAAAGCAGTTTTACAGTCAAACCAAAAAGTGTTCAGCCCGACTAAGTTTCTAATGAAAACTTAGTGGTCTCCTTTGCTTTATTATCTGTGTTAATTGTGCTTTGGACACCAAATGTGGTTGGGTCATACTTTAAATATAGCGAGCGCAGGAATGAACCTTCCATGGTTAATAGAACTATTTACAAATCTATTTACAAATCTATTTACAAACTATTTACAAATCTATTTACAAACTATTTACAAATCTATTTACAAATCACCTTTAAGGCTTTTTTCTAGTTTGAAAGTTCAAAATACGAACTCAAGGTAGAACAGAGAATGTTCTGCCTTGTGCTTCTCGCTCTTTGGAATTAGGAAACTCGATTCGTATCTTACAATACTGAATGAAATTTAGAAATCTACAAAAGTTAGAGATGTCTTTCTTGAGTTTCAATATTGGTCCAGTTGGTTTTGTATAGCTGCCGGATTCTCTCACACTCGGGATTTTTTCAATTTCAGAAGGCTTGGCGCCTTCGGGGGCCGCAGAAATTCCAAAGTTAAAACCGATTCAGCCATCCTAAATGAAAGGTTAAATTAAAATTTCAAATAATTTTCTAAAAATCACTATATTTGTGATGTTACTGTTTGTGCAAGGTTACAGTCTATGCAAAAACATATTAAAATTATTTAATTAAAATACCATAAATTAAGATATGTTCGTCACATAACTAATTTACGAAACTAATTTAACTTTAGATTTACAGTACGGTCACAGGGTTCCCACTCTTATTGAAGAAAAAAATTCAAGGACTTTCAAGGACCTTTTTAAGAAAATTCAAGGACCTTTTTAGAAAAATTTAAGGACCATAATTTTAAATACATCAGACGTAAAATTACAAAACGGAGTTTATCGGTGGTCAAGGGTATAGTGGAGTGGGAATATGAGGCAACGGCGATCCTTTACCTTTTTAGAAGGCGGAACGTATCCGTTTGTAACGACGCAACATAGCATTCCCACACCTTTTTATTTTACACTACACCACTGTTGTTGGTCACTTAAAAATTCAAGGACTTTCAAGGACCTTATCCTTTTTTCAAGGACTTTCAAGGACCAAATTTCATCAAAAAAAATTCAAGGACTTTCCAGGACTTTCAAGGACCGTGGGAACCCTGGGTCAATTGCGACCTTTGCGATTCCTTTGGCGACTTTTAGAAAATGGGCGATTCGACGCCGAATATTGCAATCTGTCGCCAAGGTTTTCTGATAACCCTAGTGACCGTTTGGATTTGGCAACTCAGCCTGTTTTGATGCCATTTTGGATTCGGCAACACATACACCTGTATTATTTATTGGCATTATGTTTCTATTAAGTGTTATTTTAGCATTAAAGAATTGTAGTTACTTTTTCAATTATAAAATTATAATTTTTTCATCGAACAACCAATAGAAAATTAAAGAAAATTATTTAATTTTTTTTCTTCGTGATCAAATCTAAAAATTAGTACCCTGCAATTGGAAAGAAATCACTGCTTCGTATCAGTATGCTACAGATATAAATTTTTGGCAAAATGCAATAAATTGATAGAGGAAGCAGACACAGAAAAAGAAAATAACTAAAATACGTATCCGATAATTTGTTGTATTTCTCCCCAAGAGCTCAAATGTATGTAAAACTTGTACAGCAACGAATTTTATAGTAATCAATATTATACAGCTGCACTCTTCGGCCTATAAATATCGAATTTGCTCTTTAAGCAGTTAAGAAAAGTGGTGTAAAAAAAAATGCACTAAAAGATATTTATTCTTAAAGGAAATTTCAAACAATTTTGCTATCAAAGATTTCTTAACAGTTCAAGAGTGAGTGGCTGGGGTTCCTTGACAAGCCCTCACAAATCTATATTATACAGCTGCACTCTTTGGCCTATAATTATTGAATCCCCACACCCCACCCCCTTGAAAATTAAACTTTGGAGCTGAAGCACTTGAAAGAGTTTGAGTACTTACTTGCTTGATTACAATTTCGCCTTTCTCAATGCCAGGCGTGTTACAGGCCTACTGATGGAGGATATTGGCAGGTAGGAGCTTCCATCCACTATTCGTTTTAGTGCTGGTTTCAACTAGGGAAAAAATCATGGCAAAATGGTTAAGAACTTACTATAGTTTTAAAAAAAAAAACTGTAACATTTATTTGCTATAACTCCGTAAAATTATATAAAAAAAAAATGCGATCCGAGGATAAGAGCGAGGCACCTTTCCCAGTAAGTAAGTAGCACCTATACTATAATTCCATATTTTCTGGAAGACAAACACCTGTAGTTTCCAAATACAGGGGATGCAGCGAGTTTTATAAAAATAATATGGTAGATATTTTAGAAATAAGGTAACTGGGTACTCAACGACAATATAAAAACAGGAAAATCAAAGCAAAACAATAACTCGTTTAACTCATAAAATATTGGTCAAAATGAAGACATTTTTGGTACATATGTTGTTCAAGCATTTTAAAATCATATTTTAGAAAAAAAAATTCTTAATAATAGGTTAATAATTTATTGATAATCACTTATTTAAAACTCTGTTAAAAAAAAAAAATTGCAGCGAGTTGATTTGTGGTACGCTCGTAGAAAACTCTTAAAACTAAAATAAAGTTTTCTTTGCTTTATATTGCTTAAAAATTTCTATAAAATGCATTAAATATCCTATTTTACAAAATACAAAAAAAGTTTTTTATGCAGTTATTTGTTGAACGTATGAAAATTTGCAAATTTTTAAGTAATATTTAATAATTTAAAAACTAAATTACCCATATTTGAATAATTTTTTTGCTTTAATATGTACTTTATATGGTTCTGAACCATTATGAAAATCTTAATTCTATATCTTGCATAGTTTTTTATACGAGCGTACTAAAAGTTATAAAATCAACGTTTTGAGAAAACGTAAAAAAACTAAAAAAGTTTGAATAGCTTAAATGTTTTTCAAATTTAAATGTGTTCCACCTCTATATTTTGAAGCATCCACTATTACAGATACTTGTAATTATATTAAATTGTTTTCCTTTTCTTAAATTTTTTTTATGTTATTTAAATGCCCTCTCTGCTTTGGCTACTCAACGATTAACGAAACATTTCAGTGATATGTTGTTCTCATTCTCAAATTACACAAATTTAAATATTTCTTTTTATTTCAGTATGTTCCTTATATGTTATTTAATCTATATAATAAATTTCAAATGTATATCTTGCATAGCTATTTATATGAGCGTACCAAAATATGGAAAACCGTTTTGAAAAACGCCAGAAAACTAAAAAAGCTTTAATTACTTATATGTTTTTCAAATGCTTAACGAAGCATCGCAGTGCGAGGAACGATATAACCACGTTAACCCTTTAAATCCCATGGAGTCAGCGTTGTGGGTTTCACAAAACCCCGATGACTTTCCATTCATAAAAACTGGAAATGAATTCGCCCGACTCGTTCTCCTGTCTGCCACTCCTGGGATTGCTGTGGGGGGTCACTGTCGACCATTAAAAGATCATTACTATATGTATACAGCCTGCAATAGGGGTGTGCGTTGGGTCATCTGCTTGATATGTCAGAGAATTTAGTTGGCGTCTTATCAATGAAACAAACGCCACCGCTAAGTACATGACAAGATTCGCATAAAAGATAAGTCCCTGGCTATCTTACTCCAGGTCCAAAGGGTGGGGCAGTTTGACATTGAGTACTTTAAATCCATGTCTCCCCTCTACATGCCCCACAATAGCCTATTGTTGAGGACCGTCACGCTTTAAACAACTAAGGCAGGGCAGTTCCCCTCACTTGAAAATATACGTTTACCCCTGCAACCGCCCGAAAGGCGGTTAGCTGGGAAATTCTCTACAAGGCGGTATAGGGCGGGTTGGGATTTAAAGTGTTAAACTCCCGCATGGGGGAAAATATGTTACCACATAATGTATCTAGAGCATTTTTATAATTGACAATACAACACAAACAATAGAATACATTTATGTTTACATCGTGTTTGTTATTTGTCGTTGAAGCTGACATGTTAAAAGCACCTTAAAACTGTAATATAATTTAAGACGCCAAACGTTTTCTGCTTGGGATTCAACCACAACGGAATAATATATTTTACAAAAAAAGTTCCAGTGTAATAGAAAATAAGCCAATTTCAACAACTTGCAGTTTCTTCCCATGCCACACTTTTTAGTGTTTCGTAAAAGAACTCCACTCCAACTTTATCAGCAAACGAATACACGTTTTCCAGCATTTAAAATATTTTAATGTTTATTGGAATAGGATTCCCCTTTTTTTCGAATTCCTATGCATGCCAGTTTTAATATTTCAATAATCAATAAATGCGAAAACACCGGCAGTGAAAATTTTCGATAATGAAATCAATAAACTTACCCAAAAATATTTACTTTTTAAAATTACCACAAATTACACGCTGAAAAGATAGCTGCAGTTACAGTTAAAATGCCTTGCCTCCATAAATGTATAAAAACATTAAAAAATAATTTAAAATTGTAATAACTAAACGTTATATTGAAATAGAAACTAGAAAATTGAAACCTAAACTAAAATCAGTAATTGTAATTATTAAAAATAATATAGTTCCGATTGATTTACAACAAAATGTGATATATCAAACGATTCCTCGTAGCGCCCTCTGTGTAATGCAAATAGAACTAGAAACTCGATATTTAAAAAAATTTTGAGTACCCAATCCCTATAATTCCAAAAATTTCAGAGGTAATTCTCAAAAATTTTAGGGATACTTCTTAAAATTTTAAGGATAATCTGGAAATGTTTCAGGATATTTCTTTTGAAGCTAACATATGCTCTTAACAAAGACATATTCTTTCCAAAGCTTCCTTTATTACCTGCAAAAAACTACCAATTATCAAAAAATTCAAATTCAGACTGTTTTATAAACAATCAACTGTTAACTGTTAATTAACAATTAACTGTTTTATAAACAATCAATTATAGTTTGGCTACAATTTAAAATTGTTAGTCGATAATTAAAATTTCAGAAAAAGAGTCATCTGGAGGAATATTTAGGGTTTTCTGCGGGTTTCAGAGAAATTTTAGGGCGAATGCGACCCCTCTGCCATTACTCAAAGGGAAAAAAAAAAGTTCTAAAATCATTTATAATGTGATCAAATATCAATTATGATCTTTGATCTACAGTCAGCTTCAAGCGCTATACGATATCCTTTTGCGAAATTATAACAGCATGATCTATTATAAGCATTTTGTTTGGCAGCATTTTTTTAGCAAAACCCACCAATTCATGTTTTGAAATAAGAATTACTGCTATGCCTATTTGTTACTAAAGAATAGGAGCTCTTGTGTTGAAAGTTACTAGAATTTAAAATAATAAGATAAAAGGTTTTCTTTTTCTTTAATAAAAAAAAAAGTCATAAAGATTCTACCTCACCGTTGAATTTTAATTAAAAAATAAAGTAAAATCTATCACTTATGAATTTGTCAAACTTTACCTAATTTTCCAATTTCGAGCAGAAGAACTAGAAGATGCAACAAATAACCCACAAGACAAAGTTTTTAATTTAAATTCTTTAAATGCATTACCAATTGTTATGTGCAATTGTAACTTTAGTAGCTCATTTAGAGATTTCATAGTGTTTAACCACTAGAAACAAAAGATCCATTCTGAAATGTTAACTAACTTTTATTTTTTGCCGCAAAAACTTGATTGAATGCATTGTCATCCACAACGAGTCCATCTGCCAAGTTTCAGCAGGTTGGATGACGGCAAGTGAGTTAATTACCATCCGAGGATTTTGCCTCGTCAATCTTAACAGGAGAAGGTTAATGAAATTACATAAAATAAAATCTCGAAAAGAGCGTCTAATATATTTTATTTTACATTTGAAATCCTTACGTATGCAGTGTCGACACCTGCCTTTTACTTTTTTTAATTTTCATTCATAATAAATAAGACATCAAATGAAAGATGTCATTTCAGTCTGCTATTGATTTTGTACCAAATTTCAAGATTTTATTCACCGGAAGTTTTCTAAAAAATTAAGGTAGGAATTTTAAGAAACATTCCAAAAATTTCAGGAACATTTTAGGGATACTTAAAAAAACATTTAAGGATATTTCTTTTGAAGCTAACATAGGCTGGTAATATAAGAAATATTCTTTCCAAAGTTCGTTTTAATACCAGCAAAAAAAAATGAACTTCAAACATTTTTTTTAACAAAATAACAGTTATATAATTAAACAATAATACTATTTTAACAAACATACACATTTAATTAAAAACCACTTTTCTCATCTGGAGGAATTTCGGGCGGTTTTCGGAGAGAAATCTGGGATTTTTTTAAGTTTTTATTCTTTTTTTTTTTTTTTTTTTTTTTTTTTTTTTTTTAAGGAATTAATGAAAAATTTAAGTACACTTTAAAAGGTGTCTGGTACCGAAAATAAAAAAATAAAACCTTATTTATAAATATTTTTAATTCAAAAATTTATCTTATATTTATAAGATACTATTTATATATCTTTGAGATAATGTCCCCCCCCCCCCCAATATTGTGTTTATTTATTTTTAAAATAATTAAAAACCAAGAAAAATCCATAATAGTTGATGTTTGCGTATTTTGATACAAGTCTAGGGGGAAAAAAAAAAAAACATTTTTCAAAGTGAAAACTTTCTGTAATATATAATTATATGAAGAAAATTTTTTCTTGATAGAATTTTCATGGGTGAATTAAAAAAAAATTTAAAAATTTAAAAGTTAAAATATTTAAATTTTTGCTTTTTTTTCATGTTATCCTTTACAGTAAATGTTATATTTTAAAACAGAATTTAAAAAATAAAATTCTGTGAAGAAAAAATGCTTAAAACTATATATATTAAATGCGCCGAAAATTTGAATAGCCAATTGTTAATGATCCTGGAGATATATCGATTTGAATTTGCAACAACTGTAAAAAACACTAGTGCTTGAAAAACGCACTTTAAGTAGACGCTTCAAGGCGTTACTCCCAGTAGTGATGTTTAATAACAGGAAATTTCGTGGCGTTCTAATCACCGCAAGGATAAGATAAAAACATCATTCTCTTCAGGAATGTATGAACCAATTTTTTAAAATCAGAAAACAAAGTTGATTTTTTTTATGAAATTTTGGTACTGGACTCGCTTAAGAATTTCAGGGAGACACAAAAATGCAAGGAATGTTACAAGGGCGTAGCCAGAATTTTTTTGGGGGGCGGGGATATGAAATTATAAATCTTGATTATCATTTTTATTCTTAATGCCATATGTATTTAGCAATCAAGAAAGCAGATATTTCAGTGTGGCCACAAAATTCAGGAAAAAAAGTTCCCTGATTTCCCTAACAAATTTCTAAAAAATTCCCCGATTTTAGAGCATTATTTTTTTCAAATTTCCCCAATTTTCTTAGGTTTTCTAGATGTCTAGACACCCTAATCAAATAGAACATGTAGGCTAAAGAGATAATATTAAAATAGGGCCAAAATATGGATGAACGTGCCTTAAGCAATATAAAATTTCCCCGATTTTCATGAAATTAAAAAAAAAAAAAAAATTCTTCCGACATTTCCCCGATTTTTTCCAGAATCGGAGAGCTCCCTGACATTTCCAGGTTTGCCCGATTCTGTGGCCACTCTGTATTTATTCTACGCATGTTTCGAACTTTAAAAATATCTTAATAAATTTACCATTTTAAACAATAAAATCCTTTAATTTTGTCCCTCTAATAGTAAAAAGAGAAATTTCGGGAGGGGATATATCCCCATATCCTTCCCCTCTGGCTACGCGCCTGGAATGTTAGGAATTTCAAGGCAAATGAGAACTTCCTCTAAACGTAAGTCTTTTTACCTTAGGTGTCAGCTGAACGAGCTTCACCAGCTTCTTCTCTTTCTCCTCCATCAGTAAACGTTTCTGTTCTTCTCCAAAGTTTCGAGAAGATGGCGTCCTCGGCTTTCTTGCATACGGCCCCCTGCGTCCAATTATTTTCTTGGCCGGTTTTCCTGGCCGGCCTCTCCCTCTTCTGGCAACTGGGGGCGAGATCCTATTGGGGGAAAAAGTATATATAATGCGATGCCACTCAAGCTCACAGCTTAGAGGTAAAGGTGAAAAGAGGTGGTAATGTTATGATACGAAGAATTTTTCCTCTTCATATCATAGCATTGCCAAATACAAATCGTTTCCCGGAAATTTTTTTAATGTTCTTTTCCCTAGTGAGGGGGAAAAAATCGAAATTTTCTGATTGAACTGGATTTTTTCAACGATTCCCCGAAAATTTCAAAAGTTAGTCCTATATTTTCTTTGTAGGGGCAGCACAGGGGCATTTTGTATACCATTTAAAAGGTCGCAGACGGATGAAATTTGGATTGATAATCAAGATTAAATCACTGGAGCAAAAGCAGTCATGATTCTACATTCGAATAAGAATTTTTGTGCTAAAATTTAAAATCCGACAGTTTTGTAATAGATAAAAACTTCCTATTTTGAAGCAAATTTCCAACCGAAAGTGTGTATTGGTCAATAGAGATGAGATCAATCAGACAAATCCTGAACATTTGTTTTTAAGAAGTTTTTGTTTAAATAATATTTTTCCAACATTTCTGAAAGATTTACTTACTCCGGTTCTTCAGCTGCTGGTGTGGGTTCGGCAAGTGGTTGTTCCCTGTAATAAAGAAAAGATTGCATAACTAGCAAGTCCATTTTTAAAGCATGCTTGAAAAGAATTTACCCTAACTGGGTATTGTGTAAATGTAATTACGAAAGTCACTTAAATGCAATTTCTACATGTTTCTAATGTAGTCCTTAATTTCTCAATCATTTTAATCTAGATTACTTAGATAAATAAGAATCTTTTAAAAACGAAAAATAGAGTTGAAGAAAATTCATTGCAAATTTCATCATCTTGTCATACTATCAGTGGACCACTTTTAGTGGTATTGTAAAAATATATCAAAATAACTGGAAAAAAAAATTCCCAAAATATAGTTTTCAATTATTATTTACTTACACGGCATCTTCCAGCAGCGCAGCACCAGCTGGCTCCTCAATACTACATTTTAAAGAAAAGGTATCACAAGTTAGTAAATTAGTCAAAAAAAATAATTATATTTAGTCAATATTTTTCTCAGAAACGACCAAAACATTGCTCTAAAATGGTAGCACATTGAGATAGAACAAAAATATTTCTTTACTGTTAAGCCAAACATACAACACTACCAGTCGAGGTTCCAGCTCAGATCGCTAGTCAGTGACGTCATGTGTCGTCACGAGGTTACTGGTTCCAGTAAACCAAACATTTTCTATTTACTGGCGCCGGCGACTCCGATCAACCAATCACGTGCGCCCTCCCGTGATCACCGATAGACGGCGCAACGGCTGCTTAGCTGACGTCACAGAACTGGCGATCTAAACTGGAGGCCCGACTGGTAGCTTGTAAATCCAGCTTTAACATAGAAAACTCTACTCGGAAAAACCATTAACCCTTTCACTCCCAGTGATGCCAATTGCAGGGCTGCCACTGACTGTAAGCTTTGAAAATAGTTGCTTTAGTAGCCTCAGATGTTAAAAATAGTAGCCAAAATAGTAGTCTCACACATTGAAAATAGTAGTCTCAGACATTGAAAATAGTAGCCTCACTTTTCATAACTTTTAATAAGATCGGAATAAAACAGTAGATTTATATAAAACATGAAAACCCAGAAACACTCTTCTTTCGATTAAAAATAGTGTCTAAAACATTACATCCCATACGGTTAAAGGCATGTGTCTTAGAGGAGGAGCTATCATATTTATATACTGCGATGGAAGTCGGCAACTCAACCTTACTCCCAGACGGCAAAAAAAAAGAAGCTAAACTTAACACACAAAAGCGACGGTAAAAATCGATTTTTTTTTTTTTTTAAACTTCCAAAGTCAAATAACTTTTTTTAGAAAAACAAGTATCATGTTTAAACAATTATACTAAATATTGACGATGAAAATCAAATTTCATTAAGGGTAGTTTTTAAATTTTTAACAGAATGGTTACAGAATTTGCAAAACAAAATTCCCTGACATTTCCCCGATTTCCAGAAAATTCCCTGATGTGCATCTCTGTCGATGTTATCGTTTTAAAAAAAACAAAGAAAATAATGGCCAATTTAAAAATATATACATTTCACTATTTTGAATTACATTTACTTATCAAAGTATAATTGCAACAAAATATAAATTTAGGCTGAAAATCAAAATAAACGTCTTTAGAGCATGAAAAAGAAAGGAAAACATTAATAAAAAATACAAAATTTACATAAACCAATTTACAAACTACACCCATGCTTGCTAACTTCAAGGAAAAGCAAAACTAGTACAATATTTTTCTTTTTAATTAAAAAAAAATAAAATGTTATTTTCTTTAATATATGTCATAGGCTGTATAAATATTTACTAAACTTGGGCATGCATGAGCATGAAACTTAAATAATCAGCATTTTGCTATTCAGTCACAAATTTCACTAGGTACATATATTTCATGAAAAATTGTGTTTTGGATTTTGAAGTTGAGAAAAGATAAATAACACATAATGCATGAAAGAAAGTCTTAAAATTAACAGCTTATATTAAAAATTACTCATAGATAAATAAAAATAAAATTTTATACAATAAAAATACTATCTTAAACCACAAAAGTACACATTAAATTAGGCAAAAAATCGTTTTCATAAAACACAGGGCTGCCACTGACTGTAAGCTTTGAAAATAGTTGCTTTAGTAGCCTCAGATGTTAAAAATAGTAGCCAAAATAGTAGTCTCACACATTGAAAATAGTAGTCTCAGACGTTGAAAATAGTAGCCTCACTTTTCATAACTTTTAATAAGATTGGAATAAAACTGTAGATTTACATAAAACACGAAAACCCAGAAACGCTCTTCTTTCGATTCAAAATAGTGTCTAAAACATTACATCCCATACGGTAAAAGGCATGTGTCTTGGGGATGGCGCTATCATATTTATATACTGTGACGGAAGTTGGCAACTCAACCTTACTCCCAGACTTTACGCAAAAGCGACGGTAAAAATCGATTGGCAAAACAAGAATTTTTTTTTTTTAACTTCCAAAGTCAAACAACTTTTTTTAGCAAAACAAGTATCATGTTTAAACAATTATACTAAATATTGACAATGACAATCGAATTTCTTTAAGGACAATTTTTAAATTTTTAACAGAATGCCTACAGAATTTGCAAAACAAAATTCCCTGACATTTCCCTGATGCAGGATGGAAAAAATGCAAGAATTTTTTTTTTTTTTAAATTCCATAACCCTTTGCCTGAATGTATGCAGTAGAGCATTCAGATTTTTTTTTTTATTATTTATTTTTTCTGTCTTTTAACGGACAGTATCCAATTTTTAAAAAAATAGTCGCCTGAGCCCAAAAATAGTTGAAGGTTTTGTTCAAAATAGTCGCTTTGGGCCCTTTTTTCATTGAAATAGTTGCCATAGTCGCCTGGCCACTAAAATAGTCGCTTTAGTAGCCTTTTTAGTCGCCTGTGGCAGCCCTGCAATTGGAATCACAACATTTACAATTTTTTTTCTCCTCGCCTAATACTCCCAGTGTATTCGAATCAACGTTTTTACAATCATCAAACTATTCTCTGCCCAAATATATTTTTCTTTTTCACCAATATATGGCTGCACGGGTTCTGTTGCTGAATGAAATGAGTCTTTTTTTTATGTTTTCTCAATTCCGAAAAAGATACCGGAATTAATTTCATTTTTTAAGTAATTTAAATTAAATAACTCTTTTAAATATGTTCGAATTATTTTCTTTAATATTTAAAAATTGTATATTAACCATTTTTAACGAGTAAATATTTTAACATTTGCAATGATTGAAAAGTGATGATTCCATTTGGCATCAGTGGGAGTTAAGTACCACTCAAAAACTTTTTTTGGCTATATTATTTATTTTAGATTCGAAATGTTATTATCACGTTATTGCTATTTTTTTCTAGCAGTATTCACTACGTTAAGATATATTTACGACTAAATAGTAGATTTCAAATTTTATTTGATTTATTTAGAAATGCCGAAGCGAAATAGCTTTAGACTTGTCCTATACCTAATGCCCAATGATGCTATTTTGAATCATTTTTAATTTTAATTAAAAAATTAAACAAAAAAAAAATTGCTTTCAACCCTGTTATTCTAGATACCAAATGAGTATATTTTATAAATTTCAGATTTTTAAAATGAAAAATAAATAATTGGGACTGAAAGGAATGAAGCAGCAGATCAGTTCGTAAAAGATTATGAAGATTTTTTTTAACAAGATCATGAAAATGACCAGAAAAGTCAGGAAAAAAAAGGATAATTCCAGAGGGTGCGGTGAGTTTTCAAAAAATTTAGGTAGAAATTTAAACACATTTAGGAAGATTTCTTTTTAGCTGACACAAGCTCCTAACGCAATTCTTTACAAAGCTTTTTTCAATACCGCTAAAAGACTGCCAATTTTAAAAAAAAAAATTGAACTTCAAACAACTCTTTAACAAAATAACAGTTATATAATTAAAGAATTGTACTATTTTGACCAAATAGACATATTTCATTAAATCCACTTTTCTCATCATCTGGAGGAATATCGGGTGTTTTTCGTGGGTTTTGGAGAAAAATCGAGGGATTTTTAGGTGTATAATTTTTAATAGGATTTAATTAAAGTAATATTAGGAATTTTAGGGCAAATGCGACCCCCCAGTAAATTTCAAAAAAAAATTCCTCGATTTTACGGCAAACTTTTTGTTCAAATTTCCCCAGCTTTTCAAGATGGGTTAATTAAAATTCATTAATTAATTTAAATTCATTCCTCATTAAAATTATACATGCATGCTAAAAATATGCCAATTTTTTAAAAAATAAAAATAATAATTTTGGCGGTAATGAAAAGTTCAACTTATTCCGTAACTTTAAACTTCTAATGATAACCACCACAATTCTCAGGAAAATGGCGTTAAAATACGGATGAATGAAAAATCTTCAGACATAGATTCCCCCCCCCCCCCCCCCCCGAAAGTCAAAAAGCTCCCTGGCACTTTCCTGATTTCCAGGTTCTTAGCTACTCTAATTATTGGTCAGGCATAACCTACATGTTTGAAAAGAATTTACTTACTCTTCACTTGGTGCAGCATTTGGAAGCTGGTTGGCTGCATCCAAGTTTTCTTCTTGGTCCTCTTGCTGGTCCCTGTAATGAAGGGAGAAAAGCTTGAATAAATAAAATGTTCATTTTCAAAGTATAAATTAAAAAGGGAGTTACACAAACCAGCTGAACATGTTAAATTACAACAGTCGTTTTAAAGGCCGTCTCCACGCACGCATACTTCTAATTCCGCCCTTAATTTCTCAATTTTTTTAACCAAAAATAACTTACTTGAATTTGAAACCTCAAAAAATATTAAACACTACTATAGTGGTGTGGAACATCGCACAGCCTTCAATAATACGTTTTGATATTTTCATCATTCGTTAAGGAAAAAATGGCCAGTTTGGCGATTTTTTTGGCGATAATTCTTATGTGGAACTTTAAAAAAGAAAAACATCGTCAAAATGACGATTTTGGCGATATACCTTCAGATAAATTTTACATAATCCTTTCTTGAGAAAAGTTAAAATAAGTCAAAAAAAAGTTTTTAAAAAAATCGAATATACAGTTTACCAAATTTGAACATCGTAGTTCGATTCGTTCGAGAGTTATACTGACTACGTACACATAGACAAAAAAAAATTCTAGAACAATTTTTGGAAGTCAGGATGTTCCAAAACGTGGAGAAATCCAAAGACAATATTTTTTTTTTTTTTTTTTTTTTTTTTTTACCGAAAACAATACTTTTATTATCCTATGTAAACATAAGCGTAATTCAAACTAAAAAATTAAATGGGAATAAAAATGTTTATTTCTTGCTGGTATGGCAAGTATCTGAGAGGCGACTTCCAATTACAGCAAATATAATATTTCCTAATCCATTACAAGTCGTAAGGTATTTGACAATTATTAATCTTTTCCTAATACCCAAACAGTCACTTTTGAAAAATTGGCCAGATATGTGACGGTATAAAAATTGGATAAAAGGACAATAATCAATTTTTTACTTACATTTCTTCTGGCTGTTGGGGTGGATCCAGCTCCTCCATGT